>CM057450.1:731808026-733058026 GCA_016271365.2 Neoceratodus forsteri
GTTTCTATTAGCTTACCTACAACGGAGGCAAAACTGACAGAGCTCTTGGGAACATACACAAAACAACAAAAGAATGTGCGCGCTCTGCTGACAGGTACTCAAGTGCTGAATTAGGGTGCCTACCCTTAATCATAAACAGTCACAAAGAAAAAGCTTTCAGCACTCAAAAACAGCTGAAACTCACAGACTCCACTGAATTCATAATATAGTGCTTTCTTTATTGCTTTGGAACATACATACCCACATCCTTCATGCTCACTGAGCAGTTCAGGACATGTTTGTACCCGAAGTATGTCCCCGAAACGCAGACTTTTCAGGCGATTCCTCAGCCCTGTCCCTGCTGCCCTACCGCTGGCCACCATCTCCACGAGCTTACCTGCCAGTCAAGCCCCTCCCCCCACTGCCTTCCCCCCCTCCCCGTGCCAGGGCCAGGAGGGGCAGGCAGTCCTCCCCGCAGAGGATAATCCATATATCTTGGCAGGTGCTCGGTGCCAGTGCAGGCAGAGGGCTAGCAGGCAGGGCTTCACAAGGCCTGCTGCATGCTGAGTGTTTTTACGCCCCTTTAATCCCATCCACTTCCCTGACAACTGGCAATGCCCCTGCAAGCCATGCACACTGTGGCTCCCTGCAGTCTGAGGCCCACTGCAGGTGGTCACCAGAGGAATCAGACATCCTCCCTCCTGGCTATGCTGCTACTGCAATATATCCTTAGCTCTCAGGTCCACCAGCTAGCTTTGTAGCTCACTTCTGAACTCAAGTCACCAGCACAGAGCGCTACCCACTGGGTCATCGGGCAGCCCCAAAACACAGACTTTATTGGCCAGGACTCCATCATTTTAACTACAGATATTATGTCCCCATCCATTACACCAATTTTCAGTTTTCTTTTTCTTGAGTCTAGCTTAGGTAATCTCACCCCATCGCTCTTTTGTGCAATGGTGTGAGATTACTGATTTGGGGCCTGGAGAAAGGAGAACAGCAGGGACATGTAGTATATGTAATGATGGGCCCTAAAACTTAATGAAAGGACCGGTTGGGGATGGGGGTTGGGAGTCAGAACTCGGACAGGTGAGTTCTTCTCAAAGGACAGGGTGGGGATGGTGGGACTCAGATGAGGAGGTATAAGGGGTGCTATGAGATGGATGTGTGTGGGATGATTGCTAAAGGACTGGGTGGGAAGGATGTTAACTAATAAAAGAAGGGGAATGTTAAACTGGCATTTGTAAACTAAGCAAGAAACAGCTTGCATTTTGCCTATTTCTTGCTTAGTTTACAGTATTTTGTGTCATTTAACAAATGAGATGGGGGAAAGACGATGCTGCACTTCTTTGAGGACCCTCACAAAATGTTGGGGGACCCTTAAACCTTTCCTGAGGGCCAAAATCCCCCCCCCCCCGAATGTCCAGGACCACCACATTAAAAACCCCTACCAAAAGCCCTTACTGTCCAGCCTGTAGTTGCCTGGTTCCTCCTTGTCCTCCTCCCCCCCCCTTTGTGGAGTGGAACTAAGTCTACAGATCTCCAATCTATCAGCACCACTCCTATGAGCCATTAAGTTGCTTGGTCAAGGGTCCAGTCACCAGTGAAGCCAGTTCCCTAAATACCCTCAGGTGTAGGCCATATTGGCCCGGTGACTTACCCTCTGTAAGGCCTGCCGCCCTTTTTCACTCATGCAAAAGTGATCACTACCCTCCCCATTTCATGTACCCTTGTGTGACTGCCTCAATCGTGCTCCCCAGCAGAGGACCATCATCCTCAATTGTGAATACCAAGCAAAAGTAATTGTTTAGAACATTTGCCTTCTTCTGCCCATCATCTTTCACTACCCCCACAGTGAGCCTAACATTCCCCCCAGTCATCACTACCTTCCCTATTTCATGTACCCCTGTGTGACTACCTTGATCCTGCTCTCCATCAGAGGACCATCGTCCTCAATTGTGAATACTAAGCAGAAGTAATCGTATGGGACATTTGCCTTCTGCCCATCGTCTTTCACTACCTCCCCCCTCCCCCAAGTGAGCATAACAATCATCCCCAGCCTTCATTTTCTCCCTAATGTATGAAAATAATTATTTCTACCTTACCTCGGCACCCTCAGCAATCCACAACTCTGTGTCTGCCACTGTCTTCCAGACAGCCACTTTTAGCTTGATCCGATATTCCTCCTTCCTTTTAGCCTCCTTGCACCTTATGAAGGCTTTTTTTTTGCCCACACAGCCTCTGTTACCTCCTTAGAAAACCAGACTGTCCTTTTGTGCTAGTTACTCTTGGTGAAATACTTTGCACAAGAGTCAGTCACCTTCAGAACTGCCCCCTTAATCATGCCCTATTTTTCCTTTACCCCCTTAATCTGGTCTACCCCCCCCCCAATGTTTTCCTTGACCGTTTCCCGCATCTGGCAAAAATCTGCCTGTTTAAGGTCCAGAGTCACTGTCCTCAAGAAGGGTATGATGCTCCCCCCATTGCCAGTTCAAGCCACACAGAACTGTGGTCACTGGACCCCAATGGTTCCCTGACTGCCGACCCACCCACGACGACCTCCGCATTGTTAAGTACCAAGTCAAGAATGGTGTCCTGCTATGCACAATCCCTGACCAGTTGAACCAATAAGCAGTCCTACATTGTGTCAAGCAGTGCTAGACTCCTAGTGCTCTTAGCCATTGGGGTATCTGTGTCTATGTCTGTTAAGTTTGGATCTCCCACTATCACTAGATCCTCTTTTGCCACACACACCCTTAATTTCCTCCCCAGTTCCTTACCTCCTTCTTCCTTCTGCCCTAGCGTTCTACAGATAGTGCACAAGGACATGTGGTACCTCCCCCACTCTGTTATCTTCACTATCCTGTCATCTCTCATGACCAATGCTCCTGGCTGGCATCTAACCTCCCCCCTCCTTCCCCCCTCCACACACCACCCTCTTTACATCCCTTGCCACAGAGTCCCTGACTATTAACACTCTGCTACAGCTACCTTATTTTTCCCCACTACCCCACTGGGTGTTGCAGTCCCTGCCCGGTTCCTCTTTATCGCTGGCTCACAGCCTCCCCTGAAAGAGTCAAGTCTGCACCTCCTCCAGTAGTGGAAAACAGTTTGCAGTAACTACCAAAGGACGCTGCAACATTCCCATATGTGGTTTCTTTCCACCCTTCTCACCACCTTCCAACTCCCTTAGCCAGTGGACCTCCTGGGGGGGGGGGGGCGCGGAGATCGTGGTTCTGGAAAACAGCATACTGTAGCTGTCTGTACAGCAGGAGTATTTCTCCCTGTACTGCGTGCAGCTGTGCATGGAGCTCCTCAAACCTCCTGCATATGGGGCAGCAACCCAATCTGCATAGCGAAGCCCAGGGAATGGTCGCCCCACTGTCCCTGCAGCTGGCCAACCCCCTTTCACACCTACTGTCCATTGTTTAATTACAGTCTAAGCTCAGTTTTTGACAATGTAATACTCATGGGTAATACCTCTAATTATACTCCCTAACGCCACCAATGCTCATTACACTCCCTAACTCCACCAATTCCTCAAGTCGCCTAAGACAATTTGGTACCCAGATAGTCAATTTGCTTCCAATTCCCAAGTCCTCCAAATTTCTGGGCAACCTCCTGTGGGGAACTGGGTCGAAGGCCTTGATGAAATACCAGCACACTATGACTACTTTCTGCCCTTTGTCCACCACCACTTTCATAACCCAAAGAAATCAATCAAGTTGGTCTGACAAAATATTGTAGCGTACAGTCTAACAGGAATGAGGGGAAACAATGTGGAATAAATGGCTCAGTTTACTCAAAGATGTTACACAGGCACATACAAAGAAGCCTGCAGTATAAGGCTATTTGGTCTGTCTAGTCTGCTCATATTACAGAGTCTACTAATTAAGCTACTGATCCTGCCCCCCTCCCCAATCCTCCCATCCTTTCATCTGCCCCTCCCCGATCCTTACTTTCCCCTTAAGTCTATCACAGCCTTTCTTGAAGCTGCCTATCTTCATCAAGGCCACCTCTTCTGCCAGTACATTCCACCACCATCTCTGTGAAGAAATGCTTTCTAGCCTCCCTCCTAAACCTCTCCCTCCAACTTAAGACTATGTCCCCTCGTATTTCAGTTGCCACTTAGCTTAATGGGACGCGCATTATCAACCATATTTATCCCCTTCAAGTACCTGAAGTCTCAGTTATGTCTTCTCTCTCTCTCTCCCCCCTCCCCCCCCCGGGAGTACATGTTCAGGGGCCCCCAACCTCTCCTCATAAGCTCTACCCTGCTGGCCCCTGATCATCTTAGTTGATCTCCTAGGGTACCAACTAGGGTAGCTTTAAACTAGGAAGGGGGGTGGCAAGTGGACAGCTGGTAGGCAGGTTTCCCAGGAAGGGGAGCCAGATGAGCCTAACTCCCAAGCTAAAGGGGAGGGCAGCAGGGGAGAAGCAAAAAGGGGGGAAGTTTGGGGAGGGGAAGAGAAAGGAGCAGAGTGGAAGGTAGTGTCACTAAACATGAGGAGCCAAGGGAATAAATCAGCCAAGTTTCAGGCCCTCTTGGCAGTGAGGCAGGTGGACATTGCGGCCATAACAGAAACTTGGGCCACCCAGTACCAAGACTGGGATATGATAATAAAAGGACAGAGCAAACCGGAAAGGGGGGGGTGGCAATCTGTGTCAGGGAGGGAATGAGGTGTATAAGGGAGGAGGGGGAGGAAGGCAGAACAGAAGCCCCGTGGACACAATTTCAGAATTCAAAGGGTAGGTTACTAAGGATAGGGGTAGTGTATAGGCCACCAACTCAAGGGGAGGAGCTGGACAGGGAGTTGGCAGAACACATCAGGAAGGTTTGCAGGAAGGGGAACACAGTGGTGGTGGGGGACTTTAACCTGCCTGGGGTGGACTGGAGCACGCCAACCACCGCAAGTGCTAGGGAACAGGTTATACTGGCAGCATTTCAGGATAGCTTACTGGTGCAGCTGGAACATGAACCAACTAGGCTGGGAAGGACTCTGGACCTTGTGCTAATGAATGGGGAGGCCGTTAGGGAAATGGAGGTTGAGGACCCACTGGCTGGGAATGACCACCACTCAGTGTGGTTCACACTAGAAATAGGGAAGCAATATGGAGGTTCGGGTACCAGGGTGGTTGAGTTTAGGGGGGTAGACTTCAACAAGATGAGGGGAATTCTATTAGGTCACCTAGAGGGAATCCAACCAACCATGGACGCCAGCCAAAAATGGAGTATTATTAAGGCAGGGCTGGCAGAGGCCACGGGGACATGTACTAGGCTCAGAGTAAGAAGGGAAGGGCAAAGAAGCCCAGCTGGCTGACCAAGGAGGTCATGGTCGGGGTGAGAGTCAAGAGGGGAGCTTTTCAGATGTACAAGCGATCAGGACACGAGGAAGACAGAGGAGTATATGAAGAAGTCCAGGTAGGTTACAAGGCTGGTCAGAGCCATCAAGGCAGCCAGAGAGCTGAGGTTGCTACAGGGCATCAAAGATGGACAGAAGGACTTCTTCAGATACACTGGGGAGAAAAGGAAAAACAGCATCCAGATAGTGAGGATTAAGAAGGACAGGGAGTAGGTAGAGAAGGGGGAGGAGCAGACAGAGCATTACATGAGTACTTCTGCTCTGTATTCACGGTACAGAGGTGGGGACAGATACCTGATGGGAAGGGTGGGGTGGGAAAGGTAGGGGAGGCGGTGATGGATGGTGATATTACAGAGGGCAGAGTACTAGAAGGGCTGAGGGCGCTGTGGGTGGACAAGACACCAGGACTTGATGGTGTTCACCCTAGGGTACTCAAGGAACTAGCAGAGTACATGGCGGGACCACTGGCTGACCTATTCAATACCTCCCTGCACACAGGATGCGTACCATAGGACTGGAGGTTGGCCCATGTAGTGCCCATTCGCAAGGGTTGCCCAAGGGATGATCCAGATAACTACAGACCAGTGAGCCTCACGTCAGTTGTGGGAAAATTCGTGGAGACCATCCTCAAGGAGAGGCTGGTGACATTTTTTACAGGACAATGGCCTCCAGGACAGGCAACAACACGGGTTTGTCTCAGGAAGGTCCTGGCAGACAAACCTTATTGAGTACTATGACTGGATAACCAGACAGCTGGATAAGGGCCATGCAGTGGATGTCCTTTACTTGGACTTCAGCAAGGCCTTTGATTCCATGCCGCATGTGAAGCTAGGGGGAAGCTGGAATATGTAGGGGTGGGTACTAGGATGGTCAGGTGGATCACTAACTGGCTGAAGGGCAGACAGCAGAGGGTGGTGGTGATGGGGAAACTCTCATCACCAACAGCAGTGATGAGCGGGGTACCACAGGGGTCAGTGCTGGGACCAGTGCTGTTTGGGATATTCATAGCAGATATCTCGCATGGGACCCAGAGTAAGATCAGTCTGTTCGCAGACGATACCAAGATGGGGGCTGTGGTGGATGACACTGAGGGGTGGAAAGGACTGCAGGGGGACTTGACTAAGCTACAGGAGTGGTCGGAGACATGGCAGCTGGGGTTCAATGCGAAGAAGTGTAAGGTAGTGCACTTCAGAGCTAGGAACCAGAGGAGGAGCCATCAGCTGGGAGGGGTACAGTTAGGGAGCACAGAGGAGGAAAAGGACCTGGGGGTGATTATAACAGTAAGTGTGAACAACTCGGCACAGTGCAGGAAGGCAGCAGCGAAAGCCAACAAGATGTTGGGCTGCATAGCAAGGGGGATCTCCTCTAGGAGTGAAGTGATCCTTCCCTTGTACAGGTCGCTGGTCAGGCCACACCTAGAGTACTATGTGCAGTACTGGCACCCATTCCTGGAAAAGCACATCAGACTGCTGGAGGGGGTGCAACACAGGGCAACTAAGATGATCCAGGGTTTGGAGGGGAAATCCTATGAAGGGAGGCTGAACATGCTTAACATGTATTCCCTGGAGGAGAGAAGCGATAGGTGGGATATGATCAAGACCTTTAAGTACTTGAAGGAGATAAATAAGGCAAATACAGGGGAGATATTTCGGATCAGGAGAGGAAGGGATACCAGAGGGCATCAACTAAGGTTGGACGGGGGAAAATTCAGGAGAGAAATCAGGAGACATTACTTCACAGAGAGGGTGGTGGACAAGTAGAACACTCTACCAGATGAGGTGGCTTCGTGTAGGAAGGTGGGCTGCTTCAAGAGAGGGTGGGACAATGAAGGGGAGGAGAAGGGGGGCAGCTGCAAGCTGAGGGGCTAAACGCACAATCGAGCTGACTCGATAGACCATTTCTGCCCGTTTCTGCTGGCATTTTGTATGTTCGTATGTTATAGACAGTCTCCATTGATGCTGATTTGATATCTGCAAGAAAATATAAATTCCCCATGTAATTCATCCTGGCAGGTTACAAATAGCAAAAAAGGCTGCTCTTGGTCAGCTGTGCTTGGTATGAATCCAGTAAACGCTCGCACGCTGACACACACACACACACACACACACACACACACACACACACACACACTGTTCTGCATGCCCAGTGCTTCCTCATAGTGCCTCCTTGGCGTGAAAACTGTTGAGGTTTTTGGTATGCACTGGGATGTCCCGACTTGTTTCACCTGGCTATTAAATTTTCACTCTTTATTCTGCACTGAAATAAACAAGTTATCTTTTGCAAATGCGAGTGCTGGTACTGTTTTATTTTCCTTACTGCGAATTCAGGTGGGTTAGCACTTTTCCTCTGAAAAGGCATTTAAGATCTGAGCATGTGCCGAAATTTGCACCATCCCACTAGCTAAATGCTGGCAGGCTGTGAATCGAGCCAGGGAAAGTTTCCCTTTAAACAGCCATGCTGACTAAACTGGAAAAGTAATATTTCAATAAGTAAATCAGTTGGGCCAGTGGAAAGGTTTGTGGGGCAAGTGGATGTTCCCAATCACAAGCCCTACTGGATAAAGACTGCAAGATGTAATTCTGACTCGTTTAGTATAGCAGCCGTGTGAAGTGTGCCCCTGTTTCTTTCAGTAAAACACACTTTCAGCCACTGGCATATCACTGACTTGCTTGAGAATCACCTTGATAAGGTCAGTGCCTCTCCCCAGGGCAGCCGACATCACAGCTAGGGAAACACTGCATTAATCGAAATAGCTTGAAGAAAAAAAAAATAATAATGTTTTTTTACTGAGTGCTGACTGAGAAAAAAAAAAACACTGAAAATCTCTAGCTCAGTTTTCAGGTTTATCAATATTCTGCTATGTGCAGGCCAGTGAAGACGGTGACAAACACAAAGGAACTTGCAGCTCCATAATGTCTAAAACAGTGGCACCAGACATAATCCTGCTGCTAATCTCACGTGACCAACCATGCCACACCCAAAGCGGCTCAAACACAGGCTTCGTAACAGTCTGGGAACCATTCCCGAAATCCCCTCCTAGCTGGTTTACACAGAGAGGGGCACAGAAGTTCTGTCTGTAAACCACATTACAGTCACTTATACGCATTTCTTTGGGGATTCTGACTTCTGTAATTAATTCTGATAGGAACTGCAGCATAAATACATTTAATAAAAAGATCATTACAAAAAAAACAAAGCTGATATACTATCAACTCACTGGATTATCTGGAAGAATTTGAATCTGATGTCCTACACCACTTTAACAGTCCCAACATCCTCCCACCTTCCAGCATTTTTGTGCCCGCATGCGGGCACACACACACACACACACACACACACACACACACACACTTACACACACTCTCTCACTCATTCATTCATTCACTCACAGCAACACCCACTCCTTACAGCAGCACATGGGGTAACACTAATCATGCCTCTGACAGCGCTGGCAGGATAGATAATACAGAGGCGGTGCTACACAGTGGAAAGCAATCATTCTTCAAGCAAATCAACAATAGTAGGGATTTGATTTTATTACTGCCAGGAAAGTGCATACCAATTCAGCAACACTAGGCAGTGCTATTTGAATCTGGCAGTAATTTAGTTTAATAGCACTAAAGGTTCGATAGAGTTGCACAAAAGCCACTCCCAATTCTGCCACCTGTCTAAAAATGTAATAACTTTATTTCAGCTTGGTAACTCAAGACCGCTGGAAACAGTTGTTCAATACCTGAGCTTTTTTCTCTTGTTACCAAAGCTGGCATTCAACACCTTGGCACAAGTTACAAATTGGTAACTGGAAACAGTAGGCAGTGACTTTTGTCAGTGCCCTCCCATGTGAAGAACGACAGCTAATGAAAGTAATGCTCCATCATTTGCACGCAGGTATCTGTGGGGAGGTAGTGGCTCTGCCAGGCTCCCTTTACAGCACAAAGCCCTGCCTGTGCAGTGACCCCAGATTCAACTCAGCTATGCTTCTGCCATTTCTGATCCTTCACTGCACAGCTGTTACTGACAGAAGTCTCACTCTCAGAGACAGAAATGATACACATCACCACAAAGTATCACCCTACCACACACAAGAACCAAGGACAACATCACTCATGATTCAAATACAATCAGCAATCTGCTGCAGTCCTCTTATTCTAGTCCCCTTGGCCACTCTGTAAGGACCTGGCCAAGTACAGAGTGGCCACACTCTGAGTGTCTATTCAAACCAATAAAAGCTGCCTAATCTGTTGCCTGGACAAGCGAGCCCTGTACCGTACTTTACCTTCAGCACTTTGCTCTTGAGACATTCTTTCAACCCCTAAAGCCTCTGTAAACAATAGGGCAATTCAGATCCCCACTATACGCTGTTCAGTAGTGTTTTGATTATTTACCATTCTGTTCTGAAACAAACTGCCTCAGTTATGAATTCCATAAGAGGGATCCCAGTCAGGTACTAAGTAGAGATGGGCAGAATGGAAAAAAATCCACTATTATGAAGTCTCATGGAACATTTGGGATCAGTGCAAAGCAAATCTGCCAATTTCACCATTCTTATGAGAAGCAATCCATATTCAACAGAATCGCGTGAGCAAAGTGAGGAATTCTTCATGGTGGAATTCCGTAAACGCACTAAAAAAACTTCAGCAGAAAAGCCACAATGCAGAATTGCAATTCCACTGTATTTCACACACCTCTAGTACTATGTGCATCTATCTGCAAGGTCTGTACACAAGGTTGGAATGATATTGTTAAAAAAAAAAAAAAAAACTTTGTGTGTACAATGTAAACTATTTGGAACCTCTAGGTGGCGCTATCCCAAGGGTTACTACACCTGCCTGCGTGGCTAGTTGCAGGTTAAGTGGCCTGGGTACTGAAATGGGTGCCTCCACCCAGAGGACAGGATTGTTAGTAACAAGGCTAACCTGGGTACAGCCCTCCGGGACACTGTAACCCCCATCTTTCCCCTCTAGTGGCCTAGACAATAAGCAAACAAACACTTTCACAGTAGCCCCTATTCAGCATACAATTCCCCACACCATTTGCACTTACCACCAGGGCTGGTTCCACCAGTTTGACCATGGAAACCCCCTGTAAAACAAGGTTAGGCACAGCAAATAACAACAGTACAGTGCTTTTGGTACAAACTGGAACCACAGTCAGATTAAATGCAAAAATAGTTGGATCTGATTTATTCAGGGGGAATTGAACAAGGGAGGGGCGTAATCAGGTTAACTGATTTGAAAACTGATCTAGTCAGGCAATTATGCATGCACTTTTAGACCCTACAAAGTCGCACACTCTGGGTACCCAGTTGGAAGTAAGGTGAGCTAGTCTGGAACGTTACCCGGGGTAGGCCAGCATCGCAGCTGGTTGGGGCCCTGTGATGAAAAGAAAAGGCATGCACAACCACACACAATTTGTAATCCAGAGCCTGAAAGCTCAGTTCATGAAAAGAAAAACAACAATGCAATGAGGTGACAACACTTGCGATTTAGCTGTTGTTGCAGGGAGCTACCCTGATTGTTACTCATGCTACCCCCAATACGAGACACAGGCTAGATGAAATGGAGACTGCAGGTTGATGACTGGTTTGCCAGGAGAAGCAGGGCCCACAAGAATCACCGAGGTGCCATTCCTGTTTGAGATGGTTGAGCAGGGGGCTGATCCCCAGGCGAGTCTCTCGTCAATGATGGTTTTTGTGCCTGAAGTAGCTTGCTGGGCCAGGTGGCAAGGCTCAGGCCGGGTAGAACAGTTTGGATTTCAAGTCCAGTAGTGCTGGATGCAGCTTCCAGCAAGCGTGGCACATTTACACAGTGGGGAACCAAATCTCAACCCACTAACAGCACACAGCACACTTATAGTAAAGCAGTCACCATACCACAATGCGAATGGCAGTCCAGCTGCAATACCAGTGTTTCTGAGCAAAACCCGGAATTCTGTGCTAAATGGATGTCCTGACTGGCCGATTGCATACAGCATATCTTTGGTCTTCTTCAGGTTTAAATCTGGTCACTCTTCAGTGGTTTTATCACACTCCAATTCGGATACAGTCCGATTGCTAGCCTTGCAAAGGATTCCCTCTCGAGGGATAGCAGGCAGGCGGGCCAAACTCAGCCTTTCCACCAATCTCCTGCGTGAACTACGCAGGAGCTGCTGCTCGAATCACTCGAGCTGCTTACTCTCCAAACTCTAACTCCAGACTGACTCTCTGCTCGCCGTGCCCATTAAATCAGGGTACAACGAAATGGCTCGGAGACGTAGTCCAAAATGAGGCTTCTCTTATCTCTCCATGTGGGAGAGCTGAAGGCAGGCAGGCCAGTCTCAGCCTTCCTGCCAAGTCCCCACGCTATCCCGCAGGGCAGCGGCTCAAGCAGCACGAGCTGCCCACTCCTCCAGCTCCAACTCACTTCTGCCTCTCTGCTGCAGACAGCTTGAGGATTTCCTTCTGATCCAAAAGGTTTGGTTGGCTGATCCATCTGTCTGTCAAAGCAAGGGCTCCCCCTCCAGGTCTGTTTTGGCGCCAAAATGTAAAAACTACAATTCCTACAGAGATTTGTTCCCACAGGACTTCTGGGGACAGGCTCCATTTTAGAGTCCCCAGAGGTACTGACTGGCAGTCCAAAACCAAAATGATAGTGCAATACCAAAAGTCCATGCTGCAAAGAAGGCAGGTTAGACAAACTACCATACTATTGCTACTAAAGCAGATAAACAGTAAACAGTTACATTTTCCAATAAAGCTCCCTCTGCGCAATTAGCGATGGCAGAACGGAGTGATTATCTAGCAGCCCAGGCGGGACTTGAGCACAGACACACGCAGCCCCCATCCAGATTAATTATACACTGCAATATAGGCAGCTCTTAAAGAGACAGGACACAGAGGCTATAAAGGCACTTACATGCAATAGCTTTTAAACAGTTAAGACATAGGATACCAGCCTGGCAGTGGGCATTCAGGCACACTCAAGGAAGACTTTCAGGAACTCCCTGGGGGAGGGATTAGAAGGAAACCAATAGTTAAATTCTGGCTAACACGACACTGTAAGAGACCAGAGGGTGGGACTGGAAGTACAATGGGAGGTAGGGCTAAGATCCCCACAGAATGCACTTGTGCATCCCGTTACATTACCACCACTTGCACAGGGGAGCGGAGATTGCGCACGCAAGTTCATCAAACTTGCTGGCAGCTATGGGCCTGAAGGGCACTCTACGTGGGAGGGATTTACTGGAGAAAAACTAGGCAGATGGCATGCTGCCCCCAGATTCTACCAACAGCCTCCAGGGAAGACACTGAGTGCCATCATCACAGTGGGCAAATGGATATCACAGAAGTCAAAGATGGGTACTCCACCTCGGCAGTCATCCGAGGAAGTGCAATGCTGCGGTAGAAGAGATGTATCAGTCCTGGAAACACTGGTCCAATGGAGCACCGCAGGAGGAGGATGTAGCCCTTAGCAGAGGCTGACTTGGTTGTGAGGCCTAGGGGTGGTAGGGGAAAAAAAAAAAATTTACACACACACACACACACACACACACACACACACACATATATATATATATATATATATTTTTTAAAGTGGCTACAGGAAATGCAGGCAAACTAGTTGGCCTGCTAACTTAGCTGGCATAGCACTGCTATGTTTAATCCAGGGGCCTGGGTTCAGTTCCCAGTTACTGTAGCCACAGAAAATCTTGTTGCCGTACTGGTCCTTGTAACACAAGATTCACACAAACAGAGGATTTGATACCTTTTATCGGACCAACAGAGGTGTTACAAAAGAAAGCAGGTGCTTTTAGCTTCCGGATTACACAGAATCCTTCATCAGAAATCAATGGCAGTTGGTTTGGAAGCAGTTACTGTAGGTCGTTACCTATCTCCATTTCTGCCTTAAATGTACAATCATGGTTAATATCCACAAAAACTTCTGTGCATCTCAAATGTTCTTATAGACATACTACGCAAAACAGATGAGTTTTTTTTTTTTTTTTTTACAGTAGAAGATCACTTCTTTAAAGGCATCCAACATGCTTTGGCCAACTCTGGTGATTAATTCACAGAGTGCCTTGGTGGACAGAATTATTAGCTGCAATTTGGGTTTGCCACAAAAATAACGGTGTGCGTTCTCAAGAAGCCAGTGATCCCTTTGAACTGTCCTGAACACTTTAGCTCCTGAGGGCTCAACATCTCGCTCCAGTGTTACCCCCAGCCTCCAAACCCGTTACAGCACAGCTGTCGGCATGCCTGCTGCGAACCCTTTGCTGCAATGTCAGTGATTCTTTTAGATTAAAAAAAAAAAAATGGGTGATCCGATACCTTTTACTGAACCAACAAGAAATTTACAGACCAGAAGCTTTCAGGCTACATAGAGCCCTTCTGCAGGTCAAGGCAATTTCTACAAAACATAAACTTAAATTCTTTGGGTAGTTGATAGAAACATAGAATCTGAAGGCAGATATGGACCGCTTGGCCCACCCAGTCTGCCCATTTTCCTACCCAACAGATAAGCTGCAGATCCTAGTTAACCAACAGCCTACTTCCTCCTACTCCCCACTAGGACTGCCTTATATCTGTCCCATGCATTCCTGAATTCCCCCACTGGTCTTGACTCCACGAACTCCTCTGGAAGGCTGTTCCATGCATCCACAACCCTCTCCGTGAAAAAATACTTCCTCACATTACCTCTGAGCCGTCCCCCCTCTATCTTCAAATTGTGCCCCCTTGTTCTTGCACATCTCTTCTTCTGAAAGATACTACCCTCTTGGACTTTGTTGATTCCCTTGAGGTACTTGAAAGTTTCTATCATGTCCCCCCTCTCCCTTCTTTCCTCAAGGGTATACATATTAAGCTCCTTTAGTCTCTCTTCGTATGTCTTCTGGTGCAGACCTTGCACCATTTTGGTTGCCCTCCTTTGGACAGACTCCACTCTGTCTATGTCTTTGTGGAGATGGGTTCTCCAGAACTGCACGCAGTACTCCAGATGGGGTCTCACCAACTGTCTGTACAGAGGGATAACAACTTCCTGTTTTCTACTGTTGATGCCCCTCTCTATGCATCCTAGTATCCCCCCAGCCTTCCTTATTGCCTTCTCACACTGCTTGCCCACCTTTAGGTCATCTGATATAGTCACCCCCAGGTCCCTTTCCATTTTTTCCATTTGATAAGGGAGTAAATAACTGGATATGTGCAGAGCCAAAAAAGACAAGTCTTTGAAATACTACGTGGTTATAAATCAGATTAGAGATGCAGGCTCCTCTCCATGGATGGAATGTGACAGCAGGAGGCCTATAAATGGTTAAATGCTCATGTCCTAAAGGCCTCTCTAAAAACGGACTGTGTGTGTGTGTGTGTGTGTGTGTGTGTGTGTGTGTGTGTGTGTGTCAGCGTGTATAAGCAATAAAGAACAAAAGGCACACTGGCCCATTGCTAGCTGGGGTTCATCAGGTTTGAACGAACCCCCTGGCTTGAACCTCTATTTTTATTCTTCTTTTGTTTGTTTTCTGTGTGTTTAAGATTGTCAGTGTGTGTCCCTTTAAATCCCCCAAGCTGCCAGCAGACTGTATGTAGTGCACGAACGTTATGGTTGCCCTGCGCTTTCCCCCATCATGGCACCCCCACCTCATGATCAGATTGGCCAGTCAGCATGTGGCTGACATCCTCAAGTCCCGCTGACTGGCCCCTATAATGAAAGAAATACATATACCGTCACAGACTGACATTAGCGCAGCAGAGAGACACCCAAGTGGACTAGCAGCTGAGGAGATGAGGCACAGAGGGGGGAAAGCTAACATGGATGTTGGTTTATTAGCAATTAGCAGTTCCTCACTTCTATCCCTGCCCACAGTAAACTCAACCCACTTAGCATTCTTGCGGTAGACTCGCCTGCTTTGCCATCCCTGCCCACTGTAAACTCACTCACGCTACTGTCAGACTCAGAGCATGCCTGCATGTGCAAAACAGAAGTTTAGCTGTGCAACAACCTGTTTTCTTGCTATGCACCTGCAAAGTGGTCCAAGTCCCCAGATGTAGCATGCAGCCCGACTCCCAGACACCCACAAGTCATTTGCAGGGCCAAACTGGCCTCACCAGTTAGTTCACAGCCAAGCATTGGGAACGGGATCGTGAGCTGCTGTGCTTGGTCACCCACCAGTTCCTGTCACCAGACTGACTGACCCTCAGTAAGATGACCCTATTAGCCTGGCAAGTGAGTGAATGTTCTGCATCTGTCTCACTTTGCTTAAATGTCATGGGGATAGTTTTGTGCCTTGCTGCCACTATATTACTGGGGGTACATGCTGATGGCCTTGTAAATTAAAAATCTTTCACAGGACATTACAGTAACTCCATGGGGTGGGTGGTGGCACTGTTGGTCAGGAATACAATAAACACACTGTGTGCATAAGAATCGCACTTTTGTAACCTGGGCCTTGACTGTCACCTCCTTCTCCTGGCCATGTTACTGAAACTGTCTTCTCTCAACGTGAGTGAGCTGGACTCTGGGAAGGGGTGTGCTGGATATGTGGCCACCAGCAGATTACACTACACACCAAAAAGCCAGCAGGCATCACAGCCAGCTAGGCCCCCCTACAGCTACAAACCCTAGGTACCGAGGCCAGCCACAGAATTACACTTTTTTTTTTTTTTTTTATAAACGAGTCAGGTGTGAGGAGAACCTAACAAATGTGATTTTCTTTTTCAATAAAAGCCCCACAATTCACAACAGAGCATTTTAAAAACTTACAGCTTCTGGGGCCTAGGGCCCCAGACCTGACTGTTTTATAAAAATGTTTTCACACTTTATGCACAAAATACTCTAGCTCACAAAAGAGCCCCCCAATGAAAAATCCTGGTAATGGCTGTGTAATGGTACAGGGTATGTAAATATGTATGCTGCACAAACATATACACAAGAACACAGCAAACAAACTGTATGCTCAAACATTTACACAAAACCATGTTAATGTATAAAGCACACTAAAAATGTATATAAAATATAAGAGATTCTTTTAAAAACTGTTCTGCACTCTCTGGCTCCTGAAAGCTGAACATCTCCGGCTATGGTTTTATACCTAGACTCCATAACCCCCCCCCCAAGTATAGCTACAAAGGACACACAGCTGTCAACCAGCCTGCTGGGAACCCTTTATCACCATCCTGCACCCCCTTCCCCCTTTGTGCTTTATGGGTTCCTGCAACCTATAAAATTAACAACCTGGAAAAAATTTATAGTGCAAACAGAAAGCTCTTCTAACTGCCAGTCTAATTAATTGGCCAGAGGAACAAAACAAATGCAAAAGAGGCCTCATTAACCCTTTAGATTCAGCCAAATAATGGCACAATATTTGAAAGAATGTAGCTGTACTAGCCCTTAGAAAACTAGACTTGCTGGACAGTGTGATAATTTTTATTGGATCAATCGAGACATTGCAATACATATGATACAGTACACAAGATTCTGGGGGAGACAGAGGCACTTCCATCAACTGCCTGTGTTTATATTTTCTCTAAAAAACCAAAAATGAAACCATAAGGCTCATCCACTAATGCCAAGTACATTATGGCCACCCCTATAGGTACTGGATAAACTGTCAACAATCGATGCTAAAGGGGGGTTGTACATACAATTGACACAGGGTGAGGGTTTTGTGCTATATATTGACTCAAAATGCTAAATATAGCAGAACAATGCCCAATCCTATTGCAAAGCATGGACTGAGGTAAGGAATGCCAAGGGAGAGGAGGGGGTTTCTGGGGAGGAAACTAGGAGGAGGCAAAACACCCTTACGCCATTGACATTGACTACTCATATGTATTTCTGTTACTTCCCTCTAATTTCTTGACTACACATACTCGTTACATAGAGTTTGGCTTACAATGGCTAAAAAGGTGATCACCAAATGACCTCAATCCCCCTTCACCCAGTCAACGGACTTCATAGAAGTTGCTGAATTCTATCTACTACCATATATTAAAAACTTATCTTCAAATGTGTTTAAATATACAGTATATGGCTCCTCTGTATTTTGTATACTGGCATTTCCACATGGACGTCTACTTTTATCCCTTGGAACATTTCTGGTCCTGCTCGCCCTGGGGTTGACTGAGCCTTCCACCTGCACTACCACACCTCTCTGCACCCCATCCCAACAACAGGGTCACCACCTTAGTTGCTCAAGTAGCTTGCTTGTTTGGTTAAGTTTTATATAAAATTCTCCACCGGTGGCACTAGGGATTGAGTCTAGGTCCAGTCTCCCCTGACATGGGACGAAAGGGCCAGGATGCCACACCGTTCCTCAGCAGTGTGCGGATGCTTCCCTGCTACTTGACCAAACACTATGGCGGGGCTGGGGATAGCAAGGACGTTGTGGGATACAGGCTGACGTCATCCATCACCCCCATCAACAGGAAGTCCTCTGGGGGCATCGGCTTCAGCTACAGGGTGGTGGGAGGACTAACCCCAGAAAAAGGGAAAATCTGTACACCCATTATACATGACGCCAGCTGCCTGCCCCACCCACCCCTACCTCGAGTGGCTGAACAGTCTGGGCCCCTCCTCCATGGCCAGATGTGTGCAAATATATAAATATATACAGTATAAGTTCCCCTGTCTCAGACTGGCCACTGAAGTGGGTGTTCCTGCTGTATGGGAAACATGATGCGGGGCTGCAGGACCTTGGGGAGAATTTGGGTAGAGGCCACATATCCCAGAAGGTGTGCCAGAGGGACAGCTAGAGCAGTGAACCATGACAAAAGGCGAAAGTAAGGAGGTGAGGTGGCACAGGGAAAGCAGATTGAGGAAAAAATAAGTTTTATATATAAAACACTTTTTGGGTAGCAACAGAGCACTATGTTTTTATTGTCCTATATTGTAGTGTGTTCTTGGATAAAGACTGTATACATGTCCTTAGTTGTTATGTATGTGATTGTATTTGTAACTGTACTGCTACCCACTATATTTAAAAAAGCAAAAGGATTAAAGCAGTATTAAAAACCATTTATGTAGGGACTGGGCAATGGAGGGAGACAGTAAATCTCCTGTACATGGTGGAGAGAATCACCTCTAGTCCAAACCAGAGATCTGAAGTCTGTATTTCCAGGTGGAATGTCTGCATAATGTATGTAATGCAATACAATGCCAGTTTTCTACCACCGCTAGGCTGGGTCTGGGGAGTTGGGACAGGCTGGAATGGAAGGAGAGCTAGATTATGGGCAAATACCATGCAGCCACAATGACAAAGCTGCCTTTCAGGCCGTTCTCCTGTTGCACCCCCAAGACTAGCTAATTCTAAGGGTGAGCTTCCAGTAACATTTGAGCTCCTCCACCTCCAATGCTGTGTAGGGGAGGAGGCAAGGAACCAATTATGCTGTGGGAATTTTTGTTGCTAACTTGTACCACCTGTATTTGACTTATCCTGTATATTGTTTTTCTTATCTGTCATGATATGCATGCTTTTCAATTACCACATAGTTTCACAAAAAAACACCCATGTACTATTTCAACAGAGCACAGCAGCTGAACTAAACAAATAACGTGCATGTCTTACTTGATGACCTGCAAAAGATCTGAACTGCAGCTCCACTTCCAACACCTACAAATGAGGTGTGTGTGTGGGGGGGGGCAGCAGCTACTGGGACCATAGGTTCCTAGGGCTGACTCCATAAGTGGCAATGCTTCATTCTTGAAAAGTCAGAAACCGATTTAAAGCCTGTACTGAAGCTGTCTGTAATATGTAAGTAACAAGCTGTCACACCTTGTGATATTTAATTCGCTGGCCTTTTCTGAATGCCCAGCGGTTATAAATCAGTGCACAAACTCCATACATTTTTTAGTGCCCCCCACAATTTTAAGAAAGGGCGCTTGTGTACTATCTACACAGCTTACCTGCTCATTCTTTTGCAACAAGTTTCTTGCATAACCCCTCCCTTTAAAATGCTGACAGATTGGAGCCCCAATAAGGGGCAATTTGTATGCTCCAGTGAATTTATGGCAGCAACTATGCATTCACAAGCAACTCGCTGGCCGTCAGCAAGGTCAGACTAACCTAGAAAATTACAGCAGCACTTCCTGTAAACTTAAACCCAGCTTTAGGAGCAGGGATCTTCTTCAATAAAAAGCTTCAGACTACTATATTTATAACTACTTTTTTTATGTCCACTTATTGATCCACCAAGTACTTCAGATAATGTAGCACTTATTTCATTGTACCTTTCAAAATGCACTGGATTCTCCCTAGCTGACCTCACAATTGTGGTTTGTGACACTACTGTCTGCTGTCATGGTAAGCGTTATGATTTCATAAACAAGGACACTATGAGGTCAGTTCGGGACAGTCAAATATGTTTTATATAGAATTACTGGACAGGCAACCGAGAATGTGTTATAAACCCTGGAAAGGAAAACAGATCATTCAAAAACATATTCTCTATTAAATCTTAAGAGCTGAAATATTATATTAACGTACATACTAAAGTGCTTATCTGCTCTTTAAACTATTCACTGAAAAACAAAACATCAACAGCTTAATCTGGTTCAATATGTCAGTTTGCATCAATATCATCCCCCCCACCTCCCCCGAGCAAGGCTGAAAACAGGCAGAGTTGCCTAATTCTCTTTTCCCGGGCTACAAAAAAAGTCACATTATCAAAGAACAGAAAAAAGACACCACTGCAGTCAGTGTGCTGGTTACTGTGGGAGAACCTGGGGGGCTTTCCTGGGGCTGCAGCAGGAGTACTGCACACAGCAGCTGCTGAACTAAAATATACCAACTAATTGGGGACCTTGCTCCCTAGTACAGGGGTGGGCAACCTTTCAGGAGTGGATTCCCAAACTGTTCATTCTGCCATATTTGCAGGAGTCACACTGTGGCTATAGGGAGGTGTTAACAAGGTTAAAGCATCCAGTTGTCAGCATCAGAAAAAGAAGCCACAGGCAACAAGGGCAACATGACTCTAAGGAACACAAAGTTTGCAGTGTCAGAGCTAGACACAAACATGCTATCAGTTTTTTCCACCAGGCACTACAGGTATGTAGAGATGGCCATTTGGCAACTGAATCTAACAAGCATTTGTCAATGCTGAATGTTTCTTGAATGCTGTTGCAAAAAAATGCTTCTTGCACACATGCAAGCGGACATAAAACAGGGCAGTCTGTTTAACAATATTAGATGGCTGCAAGGTCAGTGGTTATGGGGAGCTCACAACTGAGAGACTTAGAAACAACACTATATTAGCAAAGTATCAAAAATAAAACACCCAAGCAGATTTTATGAGAATAAAAAGTGCAACAGGGAAATATTTACATAAAAACAAGATGCTGTAGTGCAAAAAAACAAGATGCTGGTTTACGAAATAGGAGTCAAAAGTGGCACCAGCCCACTAGCCAAATGCTGGCAGATTTTGTATCAGGCTAATAAGATTTTCCTTTAACTAGCCCTACAAGCTTGTACTGGAGAAGGTAACATTTCACTAACTACACCCGCTGGGCCAGTGGAAAAGTCTGTGGGGCTAGTGGATTTTCGCAGTCACTAGTCCTGCTGGCTAGTGGCTGCAAAACTTGATTTCGACCCCTGCAAGGCAGAGGCTTCCTAATGTAAGGCATATAGATCCACTAATTGTAAGCGGAACTCCAGAGCTGTATAAGAGAGGTAATAAATGCAAGCTAACAATGCTGTAGAAAGCTAACTACAGAAGTAGATAAATGTACTCTTGAAATCTGACATCTTGAATGAATATGATTTGTAGTGTGAGGTTAAACAGCTTCAAGGGCCGTATACTGTAAGAGTCACATGAAACACTTATAGTGACTTTAGAAAGAACTGGATAGAACAGCATGTCGGAGGAGGTGCATTCTCCACTGGGTAAATACGACTGCTGCCATCGAACTACACATGCAGATCTTGGAGAGAAGAAAAACACATTACGGTGCAAAGCAGGATTAAACTTGAATGCACAAATGTGTATCTCATATAGCAATGTCCAGTACCTTCAGCCCAGTGCAGACCAGGATGCTGCACTGTATTAAATGTCAACTGTCAAAATCAGTGGCTCCTGGGTGCGCTTGAGTGCAAATAGAGTAGTGCTAAGCTTCAAGCTTCAAAAGGCAAATATTTAAGAAGCAATTATTTAAGACAAAAAAGCTCCTCGCATGCCGTCCTGTGCAAAAACTAGAACAAAACACACTTCTAGTTGGCGGCTGCAAAGTCAGTGGCTCTGGGGTGCTTCAAACAAGACCTAAAAAACAAAAGTTGCCATGTGGGTGTCTGTAAAAAAGAAAACTGTGAATTTAATAGTAGCATGGTTCGCAAAGGAGTATTTAAGCCAGAAAATAAAGCATTGTCCCATTTAGATATGAACTGATGGATTTCCAAGAAATCTGCAAACTGTACAGTTACTGGACCAGACAACTAATGTAAGTATGTGCTGAAAAAAATTTAAAGGGCAGCTTCTTGACAAGAAGGAAACAAGATCTTTGACCAGGCCAGTAAATAAGAAAATCACTGTCTGTAGTTCATATTAAATTAACAAACGGGACTTGATTAAGAACTGGAAAAGTGGCTGACACTGAATTAATTCAGAGTGTAGAAAATAGCATTACTGTATATTGAACTTCTTGGATTTTTTGCAAAACTGCATTGTTCCTCCATTTTTTAGGACCTCACAAGCAACACTGATGTCTAATTTTTAACACTATTTTCTGTACTCTGAATTAATTCAGTATCAGCCCTTTTTCCAGTTCTCAAATTAATCAAGTCCTATTTTTTGATTTAATACAAACTGTGTACAGTGACTTTCCTTAAAAACTGTATTTCATTTTTACCTATTTGACTATTTACCAGTCTGCCCAGGATTGTGTTTTGTTTTTGTCAAGAAGCTGCCCTTTAAATTAGCTGCCTGGCTGAGTAGCTGTGCAGTCTGCAGATCTCTTGGAAACCAGTCAGCTTGTATTTAAACATGACAATGCTTTCTTTATTTTGTGGCTGACATACTCCCTTGCAAACCGTGCCACTATTAAACTCTCAGTTTTCTTTTTTACAGAACACCCACACAGGTTGCTCTGCAAGAAAAGTACAGTGGCAACTTTTATTTTTGAGGTCTTGTTTGAAGCACCCCAGAGCCACTGACTCTGCAGCCGCCAGCTAGAGTAGCATTCTGTTCTAGTTTTTGAACCGGGGGCGGGCGGCATGCAAGGAGCTTCTTAAATTGCTTCTTATTTGCCTTTTGAAACGTGAAGCTTAACACTACTCTATATGCATTTGTTAAGAGCACCCAAGAGCCATGGATTTATGCAGCTGACATTTAAAACAGTGTACCATTCCCGTTTGCACTGGGCTGCAGGTATTGGACATTGCTATCTGAGATTCACACGTGTGCATTTAAGTCTAACACTGCTTTGCATTGTAACCGAGTAATATGTGTTTTTCTCCATCTTTCTTTCTGCCTAACACCTGCATGGGCAGTTCGACAGTAAGCAGATCCTTCGCCTGTAAGCAGCAGTTGGATTTACCCACAGGAGAACGCACCTCCTCCAAGATACCTTTTTAATTCTTTCTAAAGCCACTATAAGAGTTTCACGGAACTATTACAGTATACGGCCCTTGAAGCTGTTTAACCTTGCACTACAAATCATATTCATTCAAAATGGCAGATTTCAAGAGTACATTTATCTACTTCTATAGTTAGCTTTCTATAGCATTGTTAGCTTGCATTTATTACCTCTCTGAGACAACTCTGGAGTTCAGTTCACAAGCACACACTGTAAAACTGCCAAGCTGACTGTAGGCAGTCTTTATGCAAATGAAAGAACCGAAGCACTCTCTCACTGGAGCACTTCAGTCCAGTCAACTACACAAAGTTGCCACCCATCACACTGTGAACACTGTCATACTCAGCTTGCGTGGTCACTGGTCTGCCAGTAACGAGCCCGACATAACAGACACACCTGCATCAGATATAACATTGACACACCTCTTAAATGGTGTTCACTGTTACAAAATGTTTCTTATGCACACACAAGCAAACATAAAAATAAGGTTTTGTACCTTGAATAAGGTAGCTACCTTGCTACAGGATCCCTCTGAGTGGGGAGGCAGGAAAGCTGAAAGCACCAAGCTGTAAACCTGGAGACCCAATGAACCTGGGTTTGAAACCTACAACATCCACTAGCATACTGTGTGACCCTAAGCAGAATCACTGAACCTCCCTGTGATCCCAGAATGCACCTGGAAATGAGCTTTGACTCAGTGGGTCTTTCCTGTCCAAAAATTCTAACATAAAAATATAAAGTGTATCTGTGGTTTTGGTTTTAATTATCCAGTGTTACTTACTATATTACAACTGTACGTTAATTTTACGATCTCGCAGACAAATGAAACGTATGTTCTTGACTCATCTTTGTAACAGAGACAGCAGGACAGTAAGCTGGTGCTCTACCACTCAAAAAAGTAAAGGGGGGCACGAGAATCACCAGTTCAGTAATGGACAGTGGGAGAGGAATAGCAGTTACACATCATCATCATCCTGAGGCCCAGATCCCCTGGATTCCTGACCTACAAGGCTCACTGTTAACTTACCTTCAACATGCGAATCTCACGGAGAGCAATCTTCTTGATCACAGGGTCATCTTCTGACTCAACAAACTTCTTTATTGCCACAATCTGTCCAGTGTCCTTGTTCCGGCACTTAAAGACGACCCCATACGAGCCTTCTCCAATCTTTCCCAGCTTCTCAAACTTTTCCATTGTGGACACCGCCTCTCAGAGTCTCAAGAGAGTAAAAAAAAAAAAAAAAAAAATAGAAGTTCTTTACTTGTAGCCATAGTTTTTCTATTACTAGTCTTTGGTTCATATACATATTTAGGCATTCTTCAACTGAGCATACTCAGTCAGTGAAACAATCTTCAAGCTCAACTCCTACCACTCAACCATGTGGTCAGTCACCTCTACCCACTCTGCACTCATATCTGCATGCTGGAACAGAAATCTGAAGCAAGTTGGACCAGGGGAGGTCAGGTGAGTCACGTGGATGTGATCTGAATAGCAGTAGCAGAACTATGGTTACTGGTAAATAACCTCTAGTTCTAACTACCCATGTTCAGTTCATTAACCACAGTTACCATGGGGAGACCACACCTCGAGTATGAAGTCCAGTTCTGGAGGCCACATCTGTGTAAGGACGTAGACAGGATTGAGGGGGTTCAGAGAAGGGTGACTAAGGTGGTGTAGGGTATGCAGGGTAAACCGTACGAGCAGAGATGTAGGGAATTGTGGCTGTACTCCTTGGAAACTAGAAGGGAAAGAGGGGACATGATAGAAACTTTCAAATATGTAAAGGGACTCAACAGAGTGAAGGCAATAAGTCTACTTTGAAGGAAGGTGCAGTAATTAAGGGGCACAGTTTGAGACTGCAGGGGGGAGATTCAGAGGCAATGTGAGAGGGCATTTCTTCATGGAGAGAGTGATGGAGGCATGGAACAAGCTTCCAGAGGATGTGGTGGGGGCTGAAACAGTGTCAGAGTTGAACATTGCATGGGACAGGCACAAGGGTCTGTATGAGAGTGGGGAAAGGGGTTACCGGAGAGGGGTGGAATAAATAAAGGGTGGTAGAGGGCAGACTGGATGGGCCCATTGGTCCTTTTCTGCCATCAAGATTCTATGATTCTGTGATTCTAGCTGTCCTCAGGAGGAGGGGGCAACATGTGCATCCCAACTTAGGCAAACAGAGATTGAAGGACTGAGGACCCAAAGGCAGCATCACTACGACTGAACAAGTCAATGCTGTAATGGGAAATGGATCTGTGTGCATTCAACCAGGTGGCAGCCTCACATATTTCAGAAATGGGAAGGTATCTGGCAGCAGCAAGAGGTAGCACTATACCTTGAGGAGTAAGCTTTTAATCTAATGGGTGGTTCCTCCCCAGACAACCTGTAACAAGAGAGATGCAGGAGGTTATCCATCAGGCAATCATCTGATTGGTGCTGGTATACCTAGAGCGGCTTCAGCATACAAGACAAACAGCTATCCAGCCTCATCACAAAATTTAGCTGTATACTCCTGGTAGATGAGCAGAGCCCTGCAAACATCTAGCTTGTGGAGTGTTCGCTTGGTCACCGAAGGGTGACACTTCAAAAAGAAGGTCAGTAGAATGGGTGATTAAGGTGAAACTCAGCAACTACCTCTGGCAGAAATGTCATATGAAGCGCAGAACAACCTTGTCCTTGTGGAAAACCAGATATGGAAACTCCACAGAAAGCGCCTGGAGATCACTCGTCCATCTGGCTGAGGTGATTGCGACCACAAACAGCAGTCTTCCACAAGAGATGTGAGAGACCACATATGTAAATAGGTTCAAATGGTTCACCCATTAGCCATGACAGCACCAAAGGTAAGTCCAGTAGCAGAGATGATTCCTGCACTGGAGGGAACAGGTGGTCCAACCATTTAAGAGAACAGCTGACCACTCTATCGTGCCACAGCTGGCAACACTGCCTTGGCTGGCTATGCCATAACTGTAACCAAATGCACCTTGAGCGACGCGGCCTGCAACTCTTCCTGAGACACAGACCAAAGGTAACCAAGTATGTGGGTCATGGAGCAGAAGGATGGCAACAATCCTCACACAAACACCTCATCCACCTGCAAATAAACTCCTTTGGAGATGCCTCCAACACCAGAGGAATGTGTTCAAAAAGTCCAAGTGCACGTACCTCCAGATGCTCAGAAATCAGGCAGTCAGCTGCGAAGACTGCATGTCCAGATGCCTGATCACACCCATGGCCCTCATTAGCAGGTCTGGCAGGAGTAGAAGCAATGACAGAGGTCTGCTGCTGAGACTGAGTAAGTCCTGATACCAGAACTGGCACGACCAGTCCAGTACAATCAGAATCAGGTGTATCCTGTCCCTTTGCACCTTGAGGATCACCTTGTGGACCACAGAAAATAGAAGGAAGGCACACAGGAGGTCCTGAGCTTAGGACTGAGAGAATGTTTCCCCTGGCAAAGCCCTGCTGAGGGAT
The DNA here is from genome assembly GCA_016271365.2 of Neoceratodus forsteri. Lineage (NCBI taxonomy): Eukaryota > Metazoa > Chordata > Ceratodontiformes > Ceratodontidae > Neoceratodus > Neoceratodus forsteri. Next base: position 731,834,372 of record CM057450.1, read on the forward strand.
ATGGGCAGAAAACAGTCTCAGCTTCAGCTTCCTGTTTTCCCAAGAAGCAGACAGCTCCACTGATGGTGTTCTCCACACTGAGAACACCTAGGACACTACCTTCGGGTGCAGTGACCACTTGTGGATGCTTCTCCTACACGACTGAGCATCCACTAGCTAGTTGTTTGCTCCCGTGACATAAACTGCCAATAAGTAGTGTGCAGGAAGCGAGTTGGAGACCATGTCTGGAGTGCCTCCTTACACAAGGGAAAGGAGCACATCTCACCCTGCTTGTTCAGGTAGAACATGATGATCATGTTGTCCATGTTGACATGGCCAACTTAACCTCAAGCCAGCACTGTGAACTTTGCTAAAGCCCGACAGACTAATTGCATGGTATTCCAGCAGGTTCATATGGAGCCAAGTCTTCCTCAGTAACCAGAACCTGTGTGCTCAGCAGTAAAGCAGATGTGAACCCCATACCACCAAGAAAGCATCCATTGTTATAATGATCAAGGGCTCCAGATGGACAAACAAGATTCCCTAAGAGAGGTTCAAGGGGGACAGCCACCCAACAGATGGAGTCCAGCATCAGCTGGGTCACTCGGACCAGTTGATTCAAGGCTAAGTGCAACTAAAACCACTGGCACCCCCATTCCAAATTAACTGTAGCATGCACCAGCAGACCTATGCACCATGGCTGTGGTAGAGAAAAAGAAGCCCAGAAGTCTGGGGAAAACCCAGGCGAGGGGCAACTGCCCATCCCAAATTATCAGGCAAAGGAGGACATGTCCTAATCTCTATCTGGGGGCAGATGAGCTTTTGTTCCAATGAAGAGAATCACCTGCTGCAGCGTGAGCTTAGACTTGCCCAGTCTGACCATCAGGCCTAAATCCTGGAATGTCTGGACAGCCAGATCCCTAGACTGCTCCACGTCCTGCAACAAGCTCCCCATGATGGGCCAGTTGTCAAGGTACAGATATATTTTGATGCTTCTGCACCTTAGCAAGACCACTATGACCACCAGACACTTGGTGAACACTCCCGGTAGAAATAAAACAGAGCTGCCCCACAGCAGGATATGCAGTAAAAACCAAGTGTAAGCAGAAACTAAATTACCCCACCATCCACCAACTTTAAAAAAATGCACTCAAAAAGACATGGCCCAGTAGCGCAGAGAGCTGAGGCACTGACGCCTTGCCTCATGCTACGCGGCGATCCGGGTTCAGGAACGACCACACGGGTCACCAGAGTGCTGGCTCGAGGGGGGTGGGGAGGGTTGGAGCAGGATTGAGCCATGGCTCTCCCTCCAATGGGGTGGCTGCCCACCCATCCGTAGTCCCACTCCCACCAGGTGGGGGTCCGTGGCGAGGGCGGGCACAGGCGTGCTATAAGTCAGTGAGGATGGAAGGGGCCACTAGATCCTGGCGTGTACATGTGCATACACGCATGTTTATGCCGTGGCCTCGGGGGGGGGGAATGGGAACAAAAATAAAAAAACCAAATCCTGTAAACTATAAATGAAAATTAATACAAAATGCAGTCAAACACCATAAATATATATGGTGCAGAAAATTTTTATTGCAAAAAAGCCACAGTATGGTACACAAAATCTCTTACCAGGGACGCCAGCAGAAGTCCCTCACACCAGACCTCCAACCAGTTTCGCTTAACGCATTATCATGGAGATCTAATGATGCATTAAGCAAAACCAGTTAGAGGTTTGGTGTGAGGGGCTCCTGTTGGCGTCCCTGGAAAGAGATTTTCTGTAACGTACTGTGACTTTTTAGCGATAAAAGATTTGTATACCTTATACAGGATATTTATGGTGTCTGCATTTTTTTAAGTTGGTGGATTGTATGGTGTTTTCTGAGAACAACCCAGGTGCCAATGATAGGCTGAATATCATGGCTCTGAGTCGATACAGGGTTCCATTCACTCAAAACACTAAGAAACTGTCTCTGTGACCAATGAATAGGGATGCGGAAGTACGTATCCTGCAGGTCCAGGGAGACGATCCAAGCCCCAGGGACAGAATGATCTACTGCAGAGCCTGCAATCCTGCATCTTGGATTTTCTTGTCTAGATTGTGGAACACTGCATTTCTTACTAGCCAGTTGGGACAGACGTTCCAAAAATCTAGATAATCCGCTTAGGAAGAAATGTATGCTTGTGGTCTGTATGACGCCAGGGACTAAACAGCAGGCTGGGTGCTACCAGATTCCAAACACTGGACCCAGGACAGCAGATGCAATACTGAAGTCTACCCTCTGGTGAGGAATCTCACTTGAGAATGCCCATTGGAAAGTAAGTCTCCTTCTTCTAGATCTCAACGGAATGTCCAGAACCAAGGCCATCTCTTCCATGAAAAAGAAAGGAGAATGGGGGCCTGTCAGCCAGCTGTAATGTCGAAGGGAAAGCCATGGGGTGCACAAATGGGAGTTGCTGCCAAGAAAGAAATCAAGGCAAGGACAGGTCTACAGGCATCACCAGTCAACCTCAACCTTGGGCAAATGCTTCATAGGCCCATTGCTGTCAGGTTGCTCTCTCCTCCATCTGTAATGCACTCGCGTCAGTGGCAGGAGCAGACAACAAAGGAGAACACTGCATTGACTGCTGGCAGTGATGTCAGAAGCAAGATCGAATGCACAGCTGTGAACAACCACAGACTTGGAAAGCGATATGTCATTGGGGCCTCTGGGCCTAGATACCCTAATGGAGTGACCCTGCATATCAGAAGAATATGAGGCTGCGCTGGGGTTGGGACGACCAGTGGCTGCTGAATCTGCAGGGGTCCAATCCACCCTGCCTGGGACGGGCTGCGGTCAGCACTGCAGTTTGAAAGGGAGAGAAATATGTCCCCTTGATGGACATGTCAAAAGGGTCAGTCATCAGCTTAACTGACATCAACTCAGTCTTTTGCCCTGTCAGAAACTCCACAAGAGACTGACCAGCTCTATGAGCGGAATGACTGACCACATGATTCCTGCAGCCAGGGAGAGCACAAGCAGTCCCTTGATTGACAGCTATCCATGACCGGCATTGACTCTTCTTGTATTTTTGTTGATAAGATGGAGATCTACCAGTCCTTCAATGGAGTGGAGAGAAAGAAAAAAAATACTAAACACTTCATTTTCATAAGAAGTCAGTAGATACTAGGCAAACTCCTCTGCCACAGACAGAAGGTCCAGGACAGGCACATCCTCACCAGTCTCCTCTGTCAACTGGGCCTGTAACTGCACCACCAGCCCCATAACTGCAGGCGGCACACGCACCTTTGTTGGCTTGCCCTGGATAACCTCCAGTCAGTGCTCCTAGAGGGCAGATGGGTGCATAGCCTGACACCAAGGGCACTGCACCACTTAATGACCCATGCCGAAACAATACATGAAGGTGTAATTTCCGGTAGCAGGTATCTGGTATCTACACAGAACATACCTTTTAAACCCTGGCTTCTTCTTTTGATCTATGCAAACACGCCAACAAAAAGGATAAAGAATGGAGTAAAATGAGACGCAAAACCTTGAGAAAAAAAGCAATTGTTGAAAACTAGCATAATCTTAATCCACTAGAAGGCGCTGTGAAGGAAGAAGACCAGTGCCTTCCATCAAAAGAAAATATTAGAGTGCAAAGGGAGCAGAGCCAGAGGATCACATGGTCAGCTGGTAGGAGTCGCACCTGAAGATTGTTTCAATGACGGAACATGTTTAGGGGAAGCCTTTGTAAGTGTTGATAGTGAACTGAATGTAGATAGTCAGAAAGCAAATGTTTATTTCCCCCAGTTTCTTTCAGAATACCACTTTAAATAAAGAACTGCCAGTGGCTTAGGCCAGTATTAATAAAAGAAATTCTAATTGGTTTCTAAATTCTATTTCCTGCTATTAGATGGCAGAATGCCTCTCTACCAGTGCCTTAGCATGTCACTACCCCAGTGTTTCCTTTGCATTCAGACCATAAGCAGAGCACAACGTTCTTCACCTTGTATATGCAGAACTGGGAGTCTTGCATGTGGGCTAGGGAGGTAGCTGTTAACATACCAAATTGTTTGGCAGAAGACAACAAATTCTTGCAGGTCCACCTGCCTTTGTCAGGAAGTGTCTGGGGTACCTCAGCTCAAAGGTAAACAGCCTGTAACCACTACCAGAATTCACTCTGATCCCACTGGCTGCCCTACACCATCTACACAAACAAGTGAAACAAGCCAGGGGCCCGGAGGATGTGGTACATTAGCACCTCCTATCTCACGAGGTCCAGGTTGACAGCCATAAGAGGGCTTCAGACCAAATACTGATCACCTGGAATCACAGCACAGCTTGACCACTTCTCGATCCCAATCCCCACCCCCAGCACAGACTGCACCAATCACATTTCTTCTCCCCTCAGCTGCAGAGGGATAATAGTTTGATATAAAGCCATCTTACTAGAATACACTATCTGCTACCTAGGGACCGCAGGAAGGGAGTGCTCGTGCACCAAAAGACTTTTTATTGAAGTTCCCTACTCACTGCAGAAATAATGCCAGAGGGCATATGATGAGGCTGTTCAATTTGCAACACCACATTTGGTAATGTGTAGGGAGGGATCCTGGACAGACCGCTGGGTCTTTTTCTGCCTGCAGCTTTTTATGTTTCTACCACTTTTTCTCAGGAAAGCATCAAGTCTATCAAACATACTCATCATACCAGATCACTGGTGGCAGCATGCCCCTTTTTGTGCTGCTCTTTTCAACCCCCACCCCAACACTGTCTTTGTAAAGCTTGCACAGATCCGTGTCTCATTAGCCACCCCACAAAAAAAAAAAAAAAAATTTTTGAAAAACTCCTTTTCTTGGCTCCTGCCTCTCATAAGTGCAGAATGAGCTCCAACTTACACCCTGCCCACTGCCACACAAAACAGGACATGGGCTCCACAGTATTTAGCACCTTTCCTTTTTGTTGGCTCTGTCTCTCTCCTCACTATAATGTTTGTTTATAGTGATTTCTTTTTTTTTTTTTTTGCTCTCTCCTAGCTCCTGGCCGGCCTCTCCTTCAGGCCACCTATGCCCTCGAGCCGCACTGCCTTGGATCAGCCACCTCTTCACCCCCACATATGCAGCTCCCCAGATGACCCCCGGACGTAACCCTTCGCCTGGTGGGTCCCCCTCCTCCGAGGAGAACGGTGCCGGTGGGTTGGCCAGCACCAATCCTGTTCCAGGTGCTGCTGGGGATGGTGCGTGCACTGTCCTTGGACTCGCAGCGACGGGAGCTGGTGACCATCATCCAGTGAGCCACGGGGCTCTTTTCCCGTTTGCTCCCCATGGGACGTGGTGTGCCACAAATGTAAGGCTTGACATCAATGTTCACCACGCCCCCTTAGTATCACAGACCCGTGTGTAGCTGTACCACCAGCCTCCGTTAGAGGTCAGCGTCGCCCGGGTCGTGTCCCGCCCCGAAGGTGAGCCATCAGCCCGGCGCTCAAGCCCTCTCGGCGGCCCTCCAGTACCGAGTCCGTCCTCAACCCGGTCGCTGGCGCGAAGGAACTAGAATCACGCTACCGACGGGCCGGCTTATAGTGATTGATATTGACTTACATGTTTGTTTTACCAGGAAAATGGGCCTGATACAAACTGACCCATTTTTAACCAGCCTAGCGAAAAGGAACTGGGTACAACAGGATATGTATTGTATTACAACGTAACAAGGCACAATGAATCATTTTGCTGCTTCTTACGAGAAAGGGGGAAAACAAAGCCACAAAATTTCTGTGCCAAACAAGTAGAGAGCAGCTCTTGATATGAGCAGCTCTGGATACTTGCGAGTGTACATTAGTTCCAAGAGATACCACCCGGCTCTGGACCAGATAAATCCACACAGATTATGATACAGTGTCAGCACAAAAGGGGGACGAGAGTTGCAAGGGGGGTGAGGGGTCACCACCAATCAACATGTGTCACTTTGTTCCTACCAATCCATGGAACAAGGTCTGGGACACTTCTGTCTTCCTACTTCTGTGGATTGACATAAATTCAGGCAGCAAATCACCCAGCACGTTAAGCACTGACACAGCAGAGGCAAAATACAACCTCTTGAATCCTCAGCTTCTTGTAACAGTAGAGGAGATGTGCAGGAACATGCCTCTCAACCTTCTGCCTCACAAATTAGGGATAAGGAAAAAATTAATCAGAGACATGACCAAAATCAGGGACACGTTTGTAAAATAACCATTTCAGCTCAAGAAGCTGTTACAATATGTTGCTTAGTGTAAACACCTTCCCTGCATTTTCTTTCTGCTAAAGAGCAGAAATATGGAGCTCCCTTATCTCAATGGAAACTCCACCACAATATTTAATTTTTTTTTATATTAGCCTCCGAAGGAAGGGATTGTAATTTGCCCCTACAGGGTTGGCAGTCCAATCCCTTTCCACTTCCTTACTCAGTAATCTGCTCCCACACTCCAGCGTTTTGTGACATCTCTATAGAGAGAGCGCGGGGGGTGCACTCCATTAACTTGAATGGAGCATCCTTTTCAAAGCTGATTTCCTGATTTCAAATCGAGGTTTTGGTACCAACTGATGCCAGGGTTCAACTAACAAGAAAACCTTGGCTTCATTCGGTACCAAAACCCAATTTAAAGTCAGGAACTCTGCTTTGAAAAAGACTCTCCATTCAAGTGAATGGAGTGCACCCCCTCACTCACTCTATAGAGAGGTCACAAAACATCGGGAACACGAGGACAGATCACAGAATTAAGAAGTGGAAGGGTATTGTGCTGCCAGACCTCGTTGGGGGGGGGGTGAATTACAATTCCTTCCCTTCCTTTGGGGGCTAACAGACACTTTTTAAAAACATTGTGGTGGAGCTATCACTGAGGTAAGGAGCGCCAAATTTCTACTTTTTAACACCAACAAAGGTGCTCTTCAATGAGAACTAGACTGCAACACTGTTGTCTGGCACTGTTTTACAATTGAAATCCTCACTTTTCAGTGACAGAAATGCAGAATTTGGGAGGGATGGAGAAAATCTTTTAGGCAAAATCAGGAACCGCCCTGAAAAAAAAAAAAAAAAAAAAAAAAAAAAAAAAAAAAAAACAGGAACAGTTGAGAAGTACACATGGGAACTCCATTCTGGAAGTGAAATAAAAGTCTGTCTCAGGTCCAAGAAAAAAAGCAGGGAGGGATTGCAGCAGTGCAAAAAACGCCACTGGCACACATACATATAAACTTGTACCAAATAAAGTGCGCAAATGCAGACTTTATTATGGGGAAACATGCGTCTAACCTGCCACAGTTTGCAGAAGTACTAGCAAATAATATAGTGAGCACAGCAGATTTATTAAACCTAAGAAACAGTAGGACCACTAGGGATCACACACATAAACTAGAAAGGGAGACGGGAGGTTTAAAAAAAAAAAAAAAAAAAAGTATTAGATGTACTACTTTTTTATTTACCTATTGTTTACTGGGTAGGTACACTGGACAATACAATGTCCATTTTCAAGCATGACCCAGGAGAATACAGTTGAGAACTTGGTGAACAGAATGGATACAAAATGTAACACGAGATACAACATAATAAGATATAGCAAAATACACAGCAAAGAGAATAAAAATCAAGTAACATACAAGCTATATGCAAGTCAAACTGAACTGTTCCGACAGAGATATTTTAAAGGAAGGCTGTCCTAAACTGTGGGGGCAATCACCAGGGCTGCAAAAACGCCCAATTAAAATAACCAATATAGTTTAAAATGAATAGCGCTAACCTTTTATTAGTTATTTATTGTTGTACAGTTGCTCCTGGACTATACATTTTGAAACTGCACTTGCAGCAGAAAACAAGTTATGACCCAGACATCCGGTCCTGTGCGAATGCTTATAAAAATGGTGAGCGAGGCCACATTTACAGTGGATAAAAAGAAACACTGTGCCATGTAGAGGTCTAATAACTGAACCTCTAGAAGTAATTCCCAGTTAAAAAGCGGGCAGTGTAAGGTATTTAAAATTGTTCTTAAAGTTGGGCTCAAGCTCAGTCATCTTGATAGCGCCCTAGTGTAGTTCAGACATCACGCGTGGCGCTAGGTTCTGCGCATGACTGAGCTGGGCAAGTTCGGCATGCGATTAGCGCTAGGTTCTATCATGCATGTGACTGAGCTTGGAGCCCAACTTTAAGAACAATTTTAAATACCTTACACTGTCTGCTTTTACCTGGGAATTACTTCAGAGGTTCAGTTAATAGACCTCTACATGGCACAGTGTTTCTTTTATCCACTGTAAATGTGCTCGCTCATTATTTTTACGAGCATTCCGCACAGGACGGATGTCTGGGTCACACTCTGTTTTCCGGTGCGGCGGCAGTTTCAAAATGGTGCGTCCAGGAGCAACTGTACAACAATAAATAACTAATAAAAGGTTAGCGCTATTCATTTTAAACTATATTGGTTATTTTAATTGGGCGTTTTTGCAGCCCTGGTGATTGCCCCCACAGTTTAGGACAGCCTTCCTTTAAAGCAATGGTTGGAGAGTGGTGGATGGGTGGACAAACCTCCGAACAAGCTTATGGAGGCAGAGATAAAAGCGGGGTTCCAGAGAAACTGGGACGAATTTAATAAGGGAGTTATCATATGGAATAACATAGAAGGAAAAGGGGAGGCCGGGATGGAATGGATGTTAGAAAGATTCCAGTCTTAGGGCAGACTGGATGGACAGTTCAGGTCTTCTCTCTCTGCTGGTCACTTTTTCTTGATTTTATGTTTTATACTGGGTGTCTGTATGACCCTTTGCTTCTAGAGCTGGGGATCAGGCTCGAAAATGTGGGGGTCGGTAATTTGCTACAGTGCTGTGTGTACTAGATTACACAACACTAACTGCTGAAACAAGTGCAAACATTTCAATATACAGAGACAGTGCTGAAGCGCACCATTTTTTAAAATCCTTAAAATCTAATTTGGGAATTTCGATAGGAGGATAACTGAAGTCTGCCCACCCCTGAAATTTTATTTCTTTAGAGCATGGGAGGAAACCTTCCCTAGTGATTTTTCCCCACTTCCACCACTGTTTATTTAAACTGTAATATGACAATGGATTACACAAGACATTTTAAAATAACATAAACAAATAAAATCATCTGACTGGTCGAAGCAAGTCACACGATCATGTGACTATTCACAATAACTGCACTTTTTAACTCACTGTCACCAGGGCAGCCATTATGTACCAGGTTAAGGTTTATTTCATGGAACGTTCAGGGCATCAATCATCTGATCAAAATGGGTTAATGCACTTCTTGCTTTGAAAGTCATTTTATAACCACAACAAGACATATCAGGGATATGTAATAATTGCACTTTCGGGTGTGTTTAAAGGGCCTCTGTGTCTAACACACCCAAGGGGTGTAATTTTTGGCACATATTTGCGATGTCTTATTGCTTACACAATTCGATTGTGCAGTGAATAAAATACAAGCTTGTGTACTCTTTTTACAGAAGAAAGTGGATTTTTGACAAGGATAGTGAATTCACTATATTATTGTTATTGTGCTTCATGTTTTATAAAGAATTTTTTGTATTTTTTTTTCTTGTACCCCTTCCCAGTAAGTACAGAAGGCAAGATGCTAATGATGTCACTTGGTAATAAAACGTGGCACCGGTCGACTAACAAGGGCCCAAGTTTTATCACCAAGTGGCCATGATAAGATAAAAACTCAAAGGAAAAGTCACCACCCATTACGTATAATGGAGCGTGCCCCCGGGTTCTCACTGGTATCTCATCATCACGTAAGTGAGCACGGGGTCGGAGCGTGGGAGGCGCTCATAACCGGGAAGTCCGTGGGACCCGGTTTTATGAATTTTACAGAGAAAATAATTCCTTAACTACTGCATTACATTTGCATATCTGCACACTACTGGACTCGTGTGGTGGTAAGGCACATAAATGTCAGGTGCAGTGGCTGATCCATTTATCTTGGTGGATCTCTTTAAATTGCAAAAAACACAGCAATACTCAGAGTATGACACTAGAACTGAATGTACAGTAACATTCAGTGTTGCTGTCAGTATGGAACAACATTCAGGCTACAAAAGTATGAATATTTATTATTGTTCATTCTGTATTATAGTTTGTAGGAAAGGCGCTATGCAAAACCAAATTTCTTTGTGTTCTTATCAACACTTGCTAATAAGTCAGGATGCAAAAAGCCCAAGGCAGTGAGTCATGGCAGCATATAGATAAAACGAAAACAGACTGAACTGTCCGACGGCTCAGTGGAAGCGAGTCACGTTTCTGTGCCGGTGACCTGGGAAGCTGGGATCAGTGCTGTCAGGGCTGGAGAATGCTGCCGAGCACAGTGCAAGTCAACCCAGGGAGGGATACTTCCAGGTTCTGACGGCAAAGCAGACCCTCACAGTGGACCAGAAGCCTGCTTCCTCGTGAGGGGTGGGACTTGCACACGACATCTGAGGCTGCCAGAGGCCTTGCCCACTGTCAGAACAGGCAGGAGAGAGATAAAGCAGAAGGTAAAATCCATGCTACCAATGTAATGATGGCTGGAGGCCACTTTGGACCCTGCACCGTGCATCTCCCAAAGTCAGGCTGGTGGGAGCTAGCGGCAGTTGGGGAGGTTGCTAAAGAGATATGCCCCCAGGCAAAAGAACTGTACAGACAGCAGCTCAGGCAAAACACTTCATATAAAACAAGCATTTGTCAATGCCTAATGTTCACCGTGTGCACTGATGTCATAGAGTGAGTGAGTGAGTGAGTGAGTGTGTGTGTGTGTGTGTGTGTGTGTGTGTGTGTGTGTGTGTTTGAAAGTTGCTTCAGTGAAGGAATCATTTTATTAACATTTAAAAATGCAAAGTAGAAGTGATGATGTTGGGCAGTGTAACTGTTTTGTTTGTTAATATCTGTGTGTCAACTTTTCAACATGTTCTTCTTATAACCCCACCTAATGAATAAGTGCATAGAGAATTTTCAGCTCCTGGCCAAAAGAAGATTTCATGCAGCGACTGCGAAATCACCTTTCGGGATGCAAAAACACATTTTGTCCAGGTTCTGAAAAATGACAGCTGTCACAATCATGAGGTGGTGTGAAAAAATGGCTATAAAATTTGGGGTCAAAATATTAGAAATTACCAAAGTTACAAGCTTGCGTTCATAAATTTCAATGTAGGCTCATAACTTTGTTGGTTAATATTTTTGCCTCAAATTTTCAACATAGCCTTCTTATGATGCCACCTCATGAACAAGTGCAGAGAAAAATTTCAACTCCTGCCTGAAAGGGGATTTCGCGCAACAACTGCGAAATCACCTTTCAGGATGCAAAAAAACATTTTGGCCAGGATCTGAAAAATGACAGCTGTCACATTCATGAGGTGCTGTAAAGAAATAGCTACAGTATGTTGAAAATGTGGTGTAAAAATATTGACAGTTACCAGACTTCTAAGCCTGCGTTCACAAAGTTAAATGCAGGCTCATAACTTCGATGTTTTTAATATTTTTACACCAAATTTTCAACATAGCCTTATTATGACCCCACCTCATGGACAAAGATGGAGTAAATTGTCAACTCCTGCCTAAAAGGCAATTTGGTGCAGTGACCACAAAATCACCTTTCAGGACAGAATTTCGTAATAGCACTTAATTGTTCATGAGGTGGGGTCCAAAAAAGGTATGTGGAACATCTGGGGCAAAAATATTAAAAAATGGCCAAGTTATGGCACTAAGTTGAAAACCCCACTGAAATACACCAAAGCGCTTACCTCAGTTTGCAGTTGGGCTTTGAAGAGTGAAGACGTGTCTGCGGTCCAAGGAAGATTATGGTGACAGACCTCTAGTAGGTAAGTACAGGGTGGGGTGGTTGGGGTGGAGGGTGTTCAGTGGGAGGGACGGGCGGGGAGTGGGTAACGCGCAGCAGACAACAGTTGACAGTTTTCTTTTTTTCAGGGGGGAAAAAACCCCACGAGGGACAGTTTTCTTTATTTCTGTGAATTTTCTATTAATGGAGGACACTGGGAGATTGGGCACCTCCAGTGCTACTGGGAAGGACAGTATATCATTAAGGACGCTGGGGGATTGGGCACCCCCAGTGTCACTGAGTTATGTTTCGGGGGCCAACAGACGTCGATGGATGGTTTTCTTCTACACTGGGGGATTGAGTACCCCCAGTGTCACTACTGTTTGTGTGGGGGGGGGCACTGACAGGAAGGGTCGGCTTGGTGGACAGTAAGGGCCGCCAGCAACAGACATCGATGGACGGTTTTCTTTGTTGCAAGCAAGTATTCCAGGCTGACCATGACAGATCAGCCTGGCTTGCTGGGCAGCACGGATCAAAGGGATGGCAAATTCTTTTGAAGTTGGTGCCGTCCCCGCCCAGCAAGCCATAAACTCTTTCATAGTCAGCCTGGGTGCTGATTGGTGTGGCACTGTCAGGCCCCTGCAACATTACTCTGCATTGGGCGGACAGTGTCACACCCCTCAAAGGCTCACTCTCATACCAACATGTTCGCTGCACTTGCGCACACGGTGAACACAAAAATGGTGCAACATGTAAACAATGTTTTAGGTATGTATTTTAAAAACTTTTTTTTTTTTTTTTTTAATGAATTTCATAGCCTGCCAGCTTGTGAAGGGGGTGGGGGGGGCATTAACTTCGAGTTCCTTCTTACCATAACTTGTGTTTGCACAGCATACTTGTTTGGCTCTAGCTTTCAAAGCCGGGGGGCAGGGACATGTGATGGAACCAACCTTAAATGGCTATGGTACTATGCTACCATGGAGATATTCTGTTTTTATCAAAATATTCAGTTGGCATCAACAGAATTGAGTTACACATTTTTTCAAAGTTCAGGACTTTCTTTTTTTAGTATTTGTGACTTTCAAAGTGGGATCCTTTTCCCTTCGACTTCATCTATCCAAATTGCTTAATCCTGCTATGAAGTCAAAATCCTCGGCGTATGTCATCACAACCTGCTGCCACAGAAAATACTGTCACAAGCAGAATATTAGAATTTCAAATCAGAATCACAGGATCTTGACTCAGACAAGACACAGGACCCATCAGGGTAACCAACCAAGCGTCTGTCACAGCCTGCCAGGACCAGTGCTAAGGGGCAACAAGCACTGTGCCAGAAGGGTACCACCAGCACTTTATTCTAGTTGTCAGCCAGGGAATAAACATAGTTAATCCAGATCTCCAGAGTGCTCAGGACAGGGCCCATATAAACCATCACTTTCTCCTCCAAAATGGATGCCAGGCCCATTGGAATAACCAGTCACACAGCATTCCCCCAAGACTCTATTCCAGTCACGGAATATACTTTGCATAACGAGCTGCGTCAGTTGCTGTAGACCAATCAAGAGTGCTGAGTGCTTGGGACAGGGCAGTTCTTAAGCCCTTTACATTCAACATCATACTAACGTTGAGGGGCCAAAGAGAAATCTGGATTTCTCCATCTATACCTACACCATCCACAGAAAAAAAAAAAAACTAGCTCAGTATCCGGGTTCATGAAGAAGTGCTGCCCACCCCTTCTGGTCCACAACAAAGTCATCCATAGAATGAACTTTCTAACATCTCATTAAGTGGATTTCATCTATAGTGCAGCCCCTAAGTTTACCCTGCCCAGGCTAGATCCCCTCTCCTGTTTTGCTACTGATAACACCCTCCCTACACACACAGACACACACACACATTCTCTATTGCTTCCTCTACTAAAATCTACCCCCCCCCGAATCTCACAACTTCTCTCACTGTGCTGCTTTCATCTCAAAATACTACTTCACTTCCTTCCCTTCACCTCTCTAACCATTTCTCTATCCTGTCCCCTCCTCCAGTGTACTCCAATCCTTTGACTCCCCTCTTTCAGAATTCAGCATGGATTTGTGGCAGGCAAATCCCTTAAGAATTACCTGACCAACTTTTTCCGATGGGTTACAAAGGCAATGGACGAACCGGACAATAAATGCAGATGCGCTGCATCTCGACAGCACCAAGACCTTTATATTTGTGTACCACAGAAGGCTGGTTAAAAGTTTAAAGGGGGGCTGTGGAGCCCGAGCTAACTGGAAGCAACTATAATAAGCTCCTACAAAACTTAATTTAAATCTGTTAAAATCGGCAGTTTTATCGCGTTCTTTCCTGTAATCGGGGTTATCGAAAGATAAAGGAACTTCTTCTCAAGCAGGATGGGTAATCCTAAATGGGATAAAGCTTCAGGAGGCCCTGAAAAAAAAAACAAGGGTTCTGGCGCTGCTCAAACTGCGTGATTAACCGCAGTGGAGGCCTTCTCTCCCACGGGTAGGGGATCCAAAGAAACGATGGACTCATTGGGAATTAAACTGCAAAAGCTGATTCAATAGGTGTCGGATCTTTCCCAAAAGGTGGACAGTTTTAATGGAAGAGTATTAATATTAGAGACAGTGATGGATTCACTAAAAGGGGAGTTTCAGGAAGTCCGGAGACAAGCTGAGGTTGCTAATGGAGCGACCTCCCACATGGCTACCGAAGCACAGCATCTGAAAACTCGCCTGGAGTCATTAGAGAATCAGGTCCGCTCCGCCAACCTACGTCTGCTAGGGATACCAGAGGGCTCAGAGGGGGATCACCCCATCCTATTCGTAAAAGAATGGCTTATGGAAAAGCTGGTGCCTTAAGGATCGGAACCCATAGTTGGAATTCAGAAGGTTTACAGAGTTACGCCAAGAGGAAGACAAAATGGAGTGGAACCTCACACTTTGATGGCGGTAACAGCGGGAGGCAGGAGTTCAGGATCGAATTTTGCAGCTTGCCCGGAGGGCAGGTCCCCTGATGTATGAAGATAAGCAGGTCTACATTTTTCCTGATGTCAGTTATGCGACCCGACAGCGTAGGAAGAAATTTGATGGCGTTCGCCGTGTTCTCAGAGACGCAGGGGTCCCACACACTATTATTTTTCCAGCACGTCTGAGGATCACCTTTGAAAATAAAATTTATATATTTTCGGACCCTGCTGATGCCGGTAAGTGGGCAGCAAAACTGGCTCCTAAAAGAGACTCTGTTGAGGAAGTTGATCCCGGGGAGGTAGAAATAGGAACCTGAGCTGATCGTTCACTTGCAGAATGACTCTATTTGGGGTATGAGAACTGCCAATTGCCAATATCTGAACACCAATTTGTGAATCTATATTTTAGAGATTCCTGTCATTTGTTGCTTGTGAAAAGGAGCAGTTAATTACTGTGTCTCATTCTCTACCAAAAGTTCGCTTCCAGGTACAAATATGGGGAGATTGTTAACCTTAAGGTTTTTTCTCATGGCATTGCAAAGTCCCGTAGGGACAAGCTAACTTTTTGTTCAAGGGATATTGCTGGACAATTATTGTTTTAGGAGCCTGCCATGAAGCTCTTGGACTTGATAACACAGCAACTTATTGAGACTCTTTACTTTATTTCTTACTATTAACATAAGGATCCCCCCAAAGTGGTGTGTGTGTGTATATATACATATATATATATATATATATATATAGTGGATGCACCTGTAACCGTTATTAAAGGGCTAACAGCCCTATTTGTGGTGTTGTTTGGTGGACTGTTCACTGTATGCATTTCCATGAATCTATATGTATGGAAAATAATATAAAAATAAAGTATAAAAAAAAAAAAAAAGTTTAAGGATCTGGGAGTGTGGGACAGACTCACCAAACAGACAGGGAACTGGTTGGGAGGCAGGACTCAGAGGGTGGCAGTTAACAGTAAATTCTCTGGTGTCAGGAAAGTCACAAGTGGGGTGCCGCAAGAATCAGTCCTAGGACCTGCGTACAGCAAGTCAATATTTTCACCTGTGACAGAGGGGAGGGCATCCAGAGCAAGATCTGTTTCAGACAACACCAAGATCTGTCTGTGAGAGAGACACAACACAGAGGAAGGAATAAGGGGCATGAAATGGGATCTATACAAGCTGGAGATGTGGTACAAAATACAACAGCTTAAATTTAACACTAAGAAGTATAAAGTTATGCACACTGGCAAAAAGAACCTAGAAAAGACTACAGGGTTGGGGGTGGGGGCTGGTGCAAACCTCTGAGGAAAGAGATCTGGGAGTCATTATCAGTGCCAATCTCAAATATATGGCTAAATGCAATAAGGCATATGGGAAGGCAAGTGGTGTGGTGAGGCAAAGGCAAATGAGGCAAAGGCAAATGGAGAGGTGTACAGGCAGGTCATTCACTGGCAGGAGAGTAGTGATTCTGGCCCTGTACACTCCCCCGGTGTGGCCACCCCTGGAGTACTGTGCACAGTTCTTGAGCCCCCACATAGAAACACAGAATGTCATGGCAGATAAGGACCGCTTGGCCCACCTTGTCTGCCCATTTTCCTACCCAACAGATAAGCTGCAGATCCTAGTTAACCAACAGCTTACTTCCTCCTACCCCCCACTAGGACTGCCTTATGTCTATCCCATGCATTCTTGAATTCCCCCACTGTTCTCGACTCCACTACCTCCTCAGGGAGGCTGTTCCATGCAACCACAACCCTCTCTGTGAAAAAATACTTCCTCACATTACCTCTGAGCCGCCCCCCCATCTTCAAATTGTGCCCCCTTGTTCTTGCACATCTCTTTTTCTGAAAGATGCCACCCTCTTGGACTTTGTTGATTCCCTTGAGGTACTTGAAAGTTTCTATCATGTCCCCTCTCTCCCTTCTTTCCTCAAGGGTATACATATTAAGCTCCTTCAGTCTTTCTTCGTATGTCTTCTGGTGCAGACCCTGCACCATTTTGGTTGCCCTCCTCTGGACAGCCTCCACTCTGTCTATGTCTTTGCAGAGATGGGGTCTCCAGAACTGCACACAGTACTCCAGACGGGGCCTCACCAACTGTCTGTACAGAGGGATAACAACTTCCTGTTTTCTACTATCGATGCCTCTCCTTATGCATCCCAGTATCCCCCCAGCCTTCCTTACTGCCTTCTCACATTGCTTGCCCACCTTTAGGTCATCTGATATAATTACCCCAGGTCCCTTTCCATTTTTACTGTTATCAGTATCTCATCCCCCATTGTGTACCCTTCCCCTGGGTTTTTGTTTCCCAGGTGCATTACCTTGCACTTCTTTGCATTGAATCTGAGCTGCCATACATCTGACCATTCCTCCAACCTTGCCAAGTCCCTTCTCATCCTTTCCACGCCATCTAGTGTATCAACCCTGTTACAGATCTTTGTGTCGTCTGCAAACAGGCATACTTTTCCTTCCAGTTCCTCTGCAATGTCACTTATAAAGACATTAAAAAGGACCGGTCCTAGTACTGAACCCTGCGGTACCACGCTAGTAACCCTCCTTTCTTCACTGTGGACTCCATTTACTGCTACCCTTTGTGTCCTGTTGTCTAGCCATTTTTTTTATCCAGGCTACCACCTTGGGACCCACTCCAAGGCTGGCCAACGTGTATTAATCTTTTGTGTGGGACTGTATCAAATGCCTTGCTAAAATCTAGGTAGGCCATGTCCACAACCCCTCCCTGGTCTACTACTTTGGTCACCCAGTCAAAGAAATCTATTAGATTCGTCTGACACGACCTTCCCATCGCGAATCCATGCTGCCTTGGGTCCTGTGCCCCACTAGCCTCTAGGTACTCAACAATTCTTTCCTTCAGAAATGATTCCATCATTTTCCCTACCACTGAGGTCAAACTAACTGGTCTGTAGTTTCCTGACTCTGTCCTGCTCCCACTTTTGTGAAGAGGAATCACATCTGCCCTCCTCCAGTCCTCAGGTACCACCCCGTCCTCCCATGATTTGTTAAAGAGAGTAGTCAGCAGTGTCACTAGTTCTACCCTTAGTTCCTTTAGAATTCTTGGGTGAATCCCATCAGGCCCCATTGCTTTGTCCACCCTCAATTTTATTAGTTCTTTCAGAACCCTTTCTTCTGTAAATGGACTGGTATTGACCCCCCGTCTTCAGAGTGTTTCTCTTGTTTGGTGTAGGTAAACACATAAAGAAAGACAGGGGCCACCTGGAAAGAGTCCAAAAAAAGGCTACAAAAATGATCCAAGGGGAAGCTGCAATGTCTGAACATGCACTGTCTTGATGTTGGGGGGCATGACAGAGACAAGTTCTTAAGAGGAATAAACGATACAGTTCCAAAGTAAGCACCATGAACAACAAGATAAGGGTGGTGCACACAAATAGTTGCCAAACCTGTAGCGAAACTGTTCCAAAGGTTGTTGCACTCATACAGATTGGAAGTCCACACTGAGTACAGATAAATCCAATTAATTTATTATTAAAGGAAAGCAGTTTTATGCTCATCAGTGTGTGACTTAGACCCACTGACCATTAAAGCCCCAGTGTTTCGGATCCAAACTGACCCTTCATCAGGGGGCGAATAAACAGGGTAAACTACAAAGATCTATTCACGCGATACAAAGCACCATAACTAAGGGGTATGGATTGAAGTTGCTTTAGATTCAAAAGAGATTAAGGAAGTTACTTTCACGGACAATATGGAGAATGAATGGAACTGTTTGCCCAAGCAGGAGGTTGAAACCAAGTCAGTGACGGAGTTCAAAGCATAGATGAGACCAGAGCTCCAGATAAGGTGAGTAGTGCCCTATTTTTACCACCAATCTTTAAGAAATACTCTTTAAAAAAATATTTTGATGAGTACCAATATTCATCCCAACTCTTGGAAATGCTCCATAAATACTTCACAGAGTCGTTTTCCAAGTTTAAAGCACTTTTACACATCAAAATTATATTTTACTCACCTTACGTTAAAAGTGGTGAGCACATTACTCCTGAATGCTAACGGTGGGCATGAAATGAAGCTGGGGGGGTGGAGTTTAAGAGGGATGTGAGACGTACTACTTCACCGAAAGGCAGGGGGTCATCGGAGACCAGTTAAGGTCTGCAGATTAGGCACAGAACATCAGGGCAGACTGGATGGGCCAAGCGGTCCTTTTCTGCCAACAAATTCTATATTTCTTTGTAATCTGGAGCACTGCATGAGGCAATCACAAGGGGACAGTGAGGTCTATGGGAAGGGGGATGGGCAGACAGCATTGGGGGTACCAAGTTGCCTTTAGGCAACCAGCTCATTATTTTTTTTTTTTTTTTTTTTTTTTTTTTAGTTGTTTAACCAGGATTAGCACACTAAGCTGAAAGCATTTTTACAGGCGCGACCTGGGAGCACAGGGAAGTTAAGTGACTTGCTCAGGGTCACACAGTATATAAGTGGAAGCTGTGGGATTCAAACCCAGGTTTGGTCTGCTGGATGTCACCAGATTTGCAGCTCAGAGCCTTAAACCACTGCGCAATACTGCCTCCAGTCTGGCATTAGGTCAGACATACAGTCAGGCAGGTAATGGTCAGACTGGCTGGACCACTGGGTCTTTACCTGTCGACTAATTCTATTTATCTAACTGCACGAAGCCTTGATCTGGCTACCTTGCAGATTACACAGATAGTCACCAGTTCTCGAAATGCAGCCTTTAGTAATAATGAAAATGGCTAATTTATTCAAATTAGTTACAAATCAGTTGTGAATGTTGATTACTAACGCACTCAGAAAAAAAAAATGGAAATAAATA
The DNA here is from genome assembly GCA_016271365.2 of Neoceratodus forsteri. Lineage (NCBI taxonomy): Eukaryota > Metazoa > Chordata > Ceratodontiformes > Ceratodontidae > Neoceratodus > Neoceratodus forsteri. The sequence continues at coordinate 731,853,883 of CM057450.1, forward strand.
TATAAAAGGTCTAGTATCTATTATTCTGCAAAGCATAAAGGTCTTTTATCTCCAAACTAGTAGGCACATACTGCCCAAGCTCTGGTCACCCAAATGCTGGGACTGTCCCACAGTGGGAGTAAACAAAAAGAAATGTGTGGAGCATCTTAACATAGAGCTCAGAAGTCCAGCTTCAAAACACTGTGAAAATGAAGGCTTTCACCTTCTCAAAGTGTCCTGTTCATTAAGCAACACACATTAATGAGAATTTCTGCTTTAAAATTCAGGGAGTCAATTAGAAGTAACCAGGGGTTGGTAGTGGAGACCTGTGGGATCTCTTTGTAACCTCTATGTTTCCTGCAATTCCTGTGAAACCCTAAGACAGGTGTTATCTAGGGATACATGTTATCAAATGTTGCATGGGGAGGGGGGCCTTATAAATAAACCCTATAATGCTGCAAAACTGAGGTGTTGCCCCTCTAGGAGTCTCGAGAAATGCTACAAGTTATTAAAGAGAGACTCTGGCCAAAAGTGCTACATTGCAGAATTAGAAAAAAACATACCCCAATAAATCCCATACCAAACATTAGGTTTCTACATTACTTCATTTTAAAGTTACGAGTGAAGTAACCCTGATTTCACTACCTATTCAAAACAGCCAGTTTCAGTGAAGAGCTGCTTATATCTCCTGAACTCTCAGTCTAGTTCTCCCTGTCAGTAAGCTTATACAGTAGGACCTGTTTCTCCAAAGTTTAAAGTGATTTATAGAAGTTTGCCACAGCAAATGAGCACAGCAAACTGTGGAAGTTGTGAATCAGTCTTCTATCATTCAACTGCCAAAAAGTACTGTTTTCCATGAAAAAAAAAAAAAATCCCTTTATTTCAGTGCTCCATTTCATTTGCATAGCCCTGCCCCTTTTTTTCTCAGTGCGGCAACCCCCAACCATTACATCTTGCAAGGGAAACAAAGTTTTTATATTGATTTAGCAAGCTGTTTTGCCATAGTGAATGGTAGTAGTAAACTGTACTAATATGTAGGGGTTGTGATTCAATCTCCTACCATTCAAACTGTCAAAAAGTGTTTTTTTCCATGAAATAAATGCTTTCCTTTCAGTACTCTGCTTCATTTGAATAACCCGCCCTTTTTCATGTTGGCTCGCGCATGCACAACCAACATCCTGGAGTAGTAGCACATTTAGAGGCACGGTCACTGTTGGGCGAATGCAGGGCACGCATCAGTAGGTGTGTCCCTCATTCCCCAATCAGCCTGCATGCCGGCGCCACACCATGCAAGCGAGCACATCTAAGAAAAGGTCCGCTGCAATGCGAGCAAAGCTCATCACACACAGTGGACCTCCCAATGTGCTTACCCTGCTGAGACAGAAAAAAAAACATGGTGGCACATTGCCAGCCATAATGCCGACGTTGAGGATGCCCAATCCCCTATCGGCATGCCCTACCCCAATGTATGTGCAGGCCGGGGGGCCCACACCCGTCGGCGCCAAAACCTCCCCTCCCCATTTGTTATATGCCATGGAATTTGCCCAATCCTCGGCTCTTGCCCCGCTTTCCTTGTGTGCCGACAGGGTGCCCAATCCTGTCGGCTAAAGCATCCTCAAAAATATATTAGGTGGCATGCCGGGAGCCCATCCCAGCATCCCAAATCCCTGAAAAATAAAAACAGTCCCGCAATGTTTTTTTTTTTTTTAACCTGTGAAAAAGAAAAGTCCCCGCCATCTCTGCCCCCCTTCCGCAACCCGCACCCACCCTCTGCGCACCCTGCCTCCCCACATCACCCCCTCACCCCATACTTACCTCCGGAGTTCAGCTCGACGATCTTCAGTGGACCGGGAACACGTCAGGACTCTTCAAAGCTGACCGCAAACTGAAGAAATGCCAGTAAACCGTGTAATAGCATAAATAGGGTTTTTCAACTTGTGCATATCTCGGCATTTTTGGAATTTTGTGCACAAATTTTCAACATGGGGTTACTGGGACTCCTCCTCGCGAATTCAGTCAGGTCCGCGTGTTGGTCGGTCCCGAAGGTGATTTTCGCGGTCACTGCGTAGAATCACCTATCGGGACCGAGTAACGAAACGACAGTGCCACTATTCATGAGGGGGCTCTCAAAAAGCCTATGTTGCAAATTTGGTGGAAAAAAATCCCAAAAATGGCTGTTTTACAAGCGCGCATTGCGCTGTTTCCGCGCACGCTCGTAACTTCATGCATTTGTAATATTTTCACTCTAGATTTTCATAATTGGCATTTTTTCACACCTCCTGATTAACAGTACAGCTATCATTTTACAGATCCTGGCCGAAATGTGTTTTCGCACATCCGGCGCAGAACAGCGCGGTTGCTGTGCAAAATCAGTTTTCAGGACAGTTTGAGGAAATGACAGTGACACTGTTCATGAGCAGAGGTCCAAAAATGCCTATATTGAAAATTTGGTGCCAAAAGTCCATAAAATGACTGTGTTACAAGCATGCGTTGCGCAGTTTCCACACACCATTGTAACTTCGCAAATCTGCAATATTTCCATGTCAGATTTTCAACACTGGCATTTTTTCACACCCCCTTATGAACAGTACAGCTGTCATTTTTGACATCCTGCCCAAAATGTGTTTCCGCACCTGTGGCGCAACATGGCGTGGTCGCTGTGGAAATCAACTTTTGGAACAGATTAACAAAATCACAGCGCCACTGTTCATGAGAGGAGGTCCCAAAATGCCTATGTTAAAAATGTGCCTAACAAACTCCCCAAAATAATTGGGTTACGGACGGTGTTGTTGAGTTTCTATGCAAGCTGCGGATTTCCACCAATGTTTCATATTTTCACCCAGATTTTCTCAACATTGCCATTTTTTTTTTTTACGCCACCTCATGAACAATACAGTTGTCATTTTCCACATCCTGCCCAAAATGTGTTTTCGTCCCTGTGTTGCCAAATGGCATAGCCGCTGTGCAAAACCACCTTTCAGCTAACAAACTGACTGTGCTGCTTTTCATGAGGTGGGCTCACAAAAAGCCCATGTTGGAAATTTGGAGTGAAAATACCAACACACGCCTATGGTGTTAGGGTTCCCAACTGTAGCAACCCACCCTGTAGAGACTGACAGGCATCAAGGGTGTGACTTGGGATCATCGGCTGTAATGCTCACGCCATTCCAACTCCACCCCTTCCCTTCAGCCAGTGATAGGCGTCATGGTGTGCCTTGCACTGTTCGGCGACACAGTTCAGCCCATTCTCCTACACTGCACCCACCTCAGCGTATTTCCTTATGGAATGGGTTAAGTATAACGCCCAAAGACCCCAAAGCACACCACGGCGCTTGTCAGTGTCTACAGGGTAGGATGAGGTACAATGGCATGAGCGTTATAGCCGACGACCCAAAGGCACACCCCAATGCCTGTCGGTCTCTACAGGGTAGGGGTTGGGTTGGCGTCACTTCAAAACTTCACTGCCATTCCTATTATGCATCTCTAACGCTGGCACTACCAATGCCAGTGCCAGCAAGATAACATTCAGCATTGACAAATGCTTGTTTTTCTCAGTGCTGCAACCCCCAAGCATGACATCATGCAAGGGAAACAAAGTTTATAAGCACTATTTTGAAACAGAGACCTCTGCTGGTCAGTCATGGTATTGCAGACATCTACACTAACGACATAGAAGACTACATCTCTCAGTAAAGAACTCCTGTCAGCTAGATACCATATGCACAATGCCTTGTTTGGAAAATAAACATATGAGAGCTTTTACTGTTGAAGCCACTACATAGATACGAGACTGCAACTCACAGTAATGGAATTAGAAAACAACTTCTTGTTGTACCTACAATGCTGCCTTATGTACATCTACATTTATTTATTTATTTAGCATGTAAATGGGTAAGTCCACTGAGACCAGGGGTCACTTTTTCAGGGGTGACCTGGAATTAGTTACATTCATCAACTATAGCATAACAATGTACAGTAAATCACAAACATTGGAACGGAAACATACAAACAGCGTAACAAAGTACAATAAATTACAAACCATGGAAGATCTATTGTACAAAGGGGATATCATAAGCACAATAATAATTAGTCAAAATACAGGAACATTCAGCAGCCTGCACCATAGTCAGGAGGTTCAAACAGATTCTAAAGAAGACAGGTCTAGATACACGAGTTCCTTCCATTTGAAAGTCTTTCCACATAAACACTCACTCTTGTGCAGGATATCAGTTCAACGGTAGCAGCTGCAATGGCTGCATTCCAGTATGTACTCCTCAAGGTACATATTAAGTGCAGTCACCACCACCAAAATAAGGGACTGCGCCTCTGAGTAACTAACATTTAAATCATTGTTATAATTTACCCAGAATTCTTTGGTGCTTTATGTAAAACACTGACAGCTCCCTTGCATGACACCATTCTGGAGGTGTGGTCACACAGAGAAAACTGGAGGGCAGGCAGAAACAAGATAATGATAAAACATTAACAAAACTGACAGTTTTTTTTTTATTAAACAAACTGCAGTTTCAATATCTGAAACATGGTTGACAATGACATACTATGTGAAAAAAGCATTTGGGGAACTTCCATAAATCACTTTAAACTCTGGAGAAACAGGTGCTATAAGCTTGCTGACAGGGAAGACTAGACTGTGAGTTCAGGAGATGACATCATTAGCAGCCCTTCACTGAAACTGACTTTTTTTGAACAGGTAGCGAATTTAGAGTTGTAAAATGACTTGTAACTTTTAAACAATGTAACTTAGAGATCTCATTTTTGGCATGAGGCTGATTGAGTCTATGCTGATCCAAATTCTGAATTTCCTGTTGCCAGAAACTGACCATAGTCCTACTTTAAAATATCAAGGTACTACGTGGGAAGACAGCACCTTGGTCACTGACAGCAGGGTGCTTCCCAATGATTAAAAAAAGAGGGACACGGAGAGATATAACTTGGCTTGAAAAACTAGCTCAAAGTACATAGTGCCCCCAAGTAGCGGGCACCCAACTTGAAAAAAAAATGGCTAATACTTTTTGCCCCTCCCCCCACATTTTTAACAAACCCATGACGCATGGCACCAACATATATACCTGTCGATCTTGAACCCCATGTAGTGGCAGAGGAACGGTAAATAAAACCACTCAAGTTGCTAGTCATCCTCCTGCAGCGGCATTTTATGCTTGGTCTCTGCCGCTGCCTCCTCAGGCCCTGCTCGTCTCCTTCACTAGTGCTGGCACCTCAGCAAGCAGTGAATGTGGCTCTTATAGCTCAAAAGTCAATATACTGACAGGTAGTGGCAGTTGATGAGGCTCTCTGTTTACAGCCCTATGCTCATCTCCTTCACACTGTGAACTCAACTACAACAGCTTCTAGAAACGGGACTATGAGCATTGGCAGAATCATGAGACTTTCAAAGGTACGCACACATAACTGGGAGAACCCTTCCAGGCTGAACATGACAGATCAGTCTGGCTTGCTGGGCGATGCGGATCAAAGGAACGGCAAATGCTTTTGAAGTTGGTACCCACCCCACCCAGCAAGCCACAAACTCTGTCATAGTCAGCCTGGGTGTTGACTGGTGTGGCACTGTCATGCCCCTGCAACACTACTCTGCATTGGGCAGACAGTGTCACAACCCTCAAAGGCTCACTCTCATACCGTGTTCGCTGCGCTTGCGTGCACGGCAAACACAAAAAGGAAATAAATACTAATGCAAACATTTATTACAGCTCATCTTACTAGGATGGTTTTAGTAGACATCATGTACAGGGTAGAAAGAATGCTGGCTCCTTCAGCTGGGCCATTATCCCAGCACAACAGCCCAGCTGAAAGTAACTCAACAAAAATGTACACAAAATTTTATGGGGTTTAATGCCAAAAAGTGCAAAAATGAGCAAAAAGCCAGAGACCAATACTGGCTGGGTGGTATGCAGGTCACCAAGTCAGAAAAGGAAAAGGTCCTGGGGTAATCATCATGAGTAACCTGAAGCTCTTGGCATACAGCAGGGGAGCAGCAGCAAAGGCAAACTGGATGTTGGGCTGCACAGCCAGAAGGATTACCAGCAGGCAGGCGGAGATCATACGGTCCCTGTACAGGTCACTGGTAAGACTGCTCCTACAGTACAGTAAGCAATATTGGTGCCCTGGTTAGGATGTTAACTCCTGGAGACAGTCCAGAGAAAGGTGACAAAGGTGATCCAGGGCCAGCAGGGCAACACCTATAAAAGAGAGGCTCAAGAGGCTCAACATGTACTCCCTTGAGGACAGACGGGGGGTGGGGGGGGAGATATGATCAAGACCTTCAAATACCTTAAAGGTATGAACTGGGTGAACAGGACGGGCCTCTTCAGTCTTCATGGGAACAAGTCCACTAAGGGGCATAGACTAAAGCTGGAAGGGGCAAGATTCAAGATGAGAAGAGGAGGCACTTCAAGGTATTAGTTAGTATCGCATAGCAAAATGCTACCCAAAATAGGAGGTAATGCTAACCATTTCCAGAAATGCACAGCAGTAGATTGCTATGCAAGGAGGCAGCAGGGCACTGAGCTGCAAACCTGGAGACCTGGGTTTGAATCCCACTGCCCCTCCATTTTCATACTGTGTGACCCTGAGCAAGTCACTTAACTTCCTTGTGCTCCCAGGTTGCACCTGGAAACAAGCGTCAGCTCACTAGCTCAGTATGTCTTTCCTGGTTAAACAAGTTCCCCTAGTGATTTTTTGATAAAGTCCATGGCATAACAGACAAAATGGGAAAAAAAATTAAAAATCAATGCCAATTTTTACAAATTTTGCTAAGCATTCTGTGTTAAGAGCTACGCATTTTCACAGCCGAGTAGCACTTTCACACACAGAACTGCTAATTAAATTTTTCGGCTTGTTAAATACCCAGCACTTTTTCACAAAGTGAGTGGAGGCCACGTGGAATGAGCAGCCAGAAGAGGTGGGCTCCATTAATATGGTGGATACTTTCAAGAGAGAATGGGACAGAGTGAAGGGGAACATTGCTAGTGGAGGAGGGGGATGGGGAAGTGGGGACTTGAGGAAGTTCAAGGAGCATTTGGAGAGTGGGGGCAGGTCATTCTATAGATATGGGGGGGGGGACCTGCACACTCGAGCAGATTAGATACATCATAAGGCCTTATCAGCCAACATATTCATATGTTCATTAAATATGTTTAAAAACATACATCCAATTTTCTAAAAAGGATCTACTTCATAATCATAATAAAAGTACTCAAAGGCATGGATTATGGTGGGCTAATGGCCCTTCTTAGGTGATGGAAGCACTCGGCTTCACCTCAGACTTCAACCCACCCAAGGCGGCCCATTAGCCCACCGTAATGCACTCAGTCATACCTTATTGCTTAATCAACCAGCTACTACAGTAGTTTGCATGAGAGCCCTAGGGGCACAGCATCACCTGCAAACACTCCCTCTTACACACCTTCAGTGAATAGCAATAGAAACACAATATAAGGCAATGGCATGGTATGTAAATATTTAAGGATTTTTTTTTTTTAAGGTGCTTGTAATTAAAATACACTAAACTTACAGAATAGCAGTAAAACATTTTTTGTTATTTTACAATGAATTTACCCAGGATATCCAGCTAAAATACGTCTCATTTATAGTAGGATCCTGTTTACACTCGAATGCTACAAATGAATGGACGGGAGCACAGGGCGGGCTTGGCCAAGATCACAGATTATTTGTGGGGTTTGAGCCTGTGATCTCCTGGTTCCCAACCCAAGACTATCTAATCACTAGACCTGCCTCACTAACATTTCCCACACATTCTGGCTAAAATACACTACAGACAGACTAGAAATAATGCATACCCCAAATCTGTCACCGATAACAAGGGACATGTCTCGTAATTACCTCTCAGAATTACTCTGTCTTTTATAAAAAATGTGCTGCCTACAGATAATACACTGTAAATTCACTTTAAAGAGAAAATTAATTATATTCTAAGATGCTAAATCAAAAATAAACTTTGTTTTAGTAAAAACAATGATTTCCCCAATGTTCTGAGCTTGCATCTGAGGAGGCAGTATAGCGTAGTGGTTAAGAGCACCGAGCTGCAAACTTTGAAATCTTGGTTTAAATCCCATCAGCTCCTACTTGCATACTGCATAACCCTGAGCAAGTCACTTAACTTCCTTGAGCTCCCAGGTTGCACCTGGAAACAAACTCTGGCTTAGTGTGCCTTTCCTCCTTAAGCAATCCCCCCTTCCCTTGTATCTCCAATGTTTGAGAATGTGTCCTTCGTTATATAGGTCTGTCTGTGTCCCTCATTTCACTAAGAAAAGGTTGACAGGTATGAAATAGTGGATCACGAGTGCAAAAGTTAAATGAACAGCTACTCTCAGTCTGCACCAAGCACCTGATGCTGGAATACGTTGAAAATTCTAACAGGAAAAAAAAATGCTAACAGTGGACTTGAAAAAGAGGGTATTTGTCTGCGACTTGCTGACAGAGGTGCCTGGTATTGCAGGATCACTATATTCGCTGACTGCCACTGAGAACGTTCAAATAGCTGGTTCTATTCGTAGCCCCTAATAACGTTGCAGGTGGTGTGTTGTTGTTTTTAACAAACGGCACAGAGCGGAGTATAGCATTCACGAACTACTACTTTATTTACCTCCCGCCAGACTGCTCTGGGTTTCTCGTGTCACGGCTGCTGTTGCGACGTCCCTGTCCGCCGCTCTCCTGCTCCGTTACTTCTGGTGCAGCACCTGTATCCGAGGGATGATCCGTGCCGCGTGCCCCCTCCCGTCCTGTCCTCGCTCGTGCTGCCTTAATGTTTTCAGACAACAATTATCATCACTTGCCAGTGGGCTCAACTCTCCCGTACAGTGCCGCCCCCTCCGTGTACGCACGCGCCGGTACTCACGTGCATAATAACTACGGCCTCAGGTACAGGGCTAGTCCTCCTCTTGTGGCACTAATTCTGTGAATACTGATTACTACATTGACTGCTGATTTCAGAGGCACGCATCACTCAGGGAGGTGAATGTTCTTCGTGTAAGTGCCACTTCTCTTGAGCTGGCTTCTGTCCCTTGGTCATCGTACATTTCGAGGGTGTCGCTTCTTTTATCCATGAAATGATGGTCCCTTACAGTGTGTGGGACTTTGGCCGGCTTCCGTTCGGAGATAGAAGCTCGGAACACCACAACGACTGCACAGTTTCATTTCGCGTGATAGGTTTTTGTGTTGTATTCTCGATCATACCTCTCAACTGTCCCTAATTTTGCCTCAAAAGTTTCCTCCGTTCCTCATAAAATGTGCGTTTTTGTGACAGAACAGTGGGGATTAAAATCACAAAATAATGTTAAACATTAAAGTTACAAACTTGTTCTTCAGAAAATGCATCTTAACACACGTCTTTAGTCTATCAGCTTTCTGAGTGAATAGTATCCATTTTTAAGATGTGTCCCTGATTCATGAGGTAATAGGTTAAGAGGTATGTTCTCGATTTAAATTCGGAGTTACTGTGCCTATGACAAACCGCAGTTCTGAGTGGTAAGATCAGTGCTTCAATTGGAGATGGGTGGAGGATTCACAGACTGGTCCACCAGGATCCCCGGAAATTTCCAGGTGGTTCTCGCTGTTCGGTACCTAGCAAACTTCTAAACTCTGAACATCTTTGGTTTCAGCATACATTTTTCTAATCATATAGGGTATTTATGGCACATCAGCTGAACATAACACATGCAAACACAGCGTATGAAATTAAAGTGGAAATATTGATATGAATGTGTTACCTTGGGCCCTCCCCTATCAGTTTTCAAGGTGGCCCATATGTCAGCTTTCCTGTTGCTCCCCCCTCCCCCCCAGTCAGACCAAGGAGGGACTCGCACCTCTAGATTTGTAGGACTCGGAGGTGGAGGAGCTGTCACCTCTTGGTGGCAAACTCTCCTATAGTGTTCAGTGGGGAAAGATGACAAGTAGATGAACTCTCATACAATTTTGAAAGAGGTAGGGGTGCTGGGTAGAGGTGAGCAAGCCAGAGCAGGCTCGAGCCTGGCTGGAGCTTAGTTACTGGCTCACCTCGACCTCTGAAAGTAGATGAGAGCCAAGGTCCAGCCAGTTACGGTCGAAGTAAGCATTTTTGTCAGCCTGGTCAGTTACTGTACTGTCTGAAACATTCAATTCCTGTGTAGAGAACAGCCTGCAGTAACCAGGGCTCAGCTGGAATTGTGGCTCATAGAGCCAAGTCAGACTCCCTGGCTTGGCTCTAGGTGAAAAATTCCTGGCTTCCCCACCTCTAGAACTGGTTTCCCGTTGGATTCAACCCATAGTTAAAATGTGAGAATCCCAGTCGCCCTAAGGGACTTGCTGGAATTCTAGAATGCTGGATCCTGTGCAAGTGGCAAAATCTGGAATTACTTACGTTCACAAGAGTTCTGTTAGCTGACTTGGAGGAAAAAGTGTGGCCACTTAGCGGACCCCATGCTTTGGTTCAGTGGACATTCAATTCAGTTAGAAATGTTTTCACTAAAATATATTTAATGGTGACAGATAATGCAGAGGAAGAGGGAAAAAGTAATCAGAAAACTTCATTATGTCATTCCTCTCTTGAAAAGGCCAGCAGCATGACACCGTGTAGGTGGCTTCACTCTGACACCCTTTAACAGCAAGGAATGTTACCGCTGTAGTTCTTTAGTAGAACTCTGTGCGTGGATTTCACATTACGGATTTTACCACTTGCACAGGTGCCAGCATTCCGGAGGTTGTGTAAATTAGTAAATCCCCACAGGAAGTTGTGGCCCTTTCTAAGAATTTAGAAACTGTCAAAATGCTGGAACCCATGTAAGTGGTAAAATTGTAATTTTCTGAGAAAGCTCAAAAGAAAGTTACAGTTTTAGTAAAAAACACAGAGGCGCAGGATTTAAGACAATACACTCCTCTTTACTGTTGACCAGCAGCAAATAAACATTATAGTAGCAAGACATGGCAAGTCAGCCCTAACTAACAAGTACTCCTGCCTACAACTCCCAGAGTTCTGTGCCTCTCCCATAATCCTTTGGGCATCTATGTAACCCCCTTGTTACCCGGGGTTACTAGAATCTCAGTAAGACCTAGTGGTAGGCAGGGAAGGCAGCTTGTGAAACTCCAGTTAAATGGGTTTCACACTGTCTCACTCTGTTCTCAGTCTCAGCTGAGACTGAGGGATGACATCACCAATAGAACTTTTGCAGCTGCATAAGCCATATTGGAATCTGCAGCAAAGGGAGTTAGATAGAACGTTGGGAGTTTTCAAAGAGAGTTTGCAGTTTGGCTGGAGATAATGAAGTTTGTACTCAAGTGGTGGAGACCGCTGTTTTCGGGTCTCAGTGTCCCCTCCCTCCGGGGGGTAAAGATTCCCAGCAGATTCCTGGGGCAATCCCCTTAATCCTGCTGGTGGAGGAAAAGCTGCCTGTTTAGTCCAGGATTTATTTTGGAAGATGGAAGATTTGTGAGCCGCCTGTGGGGCACCTGCAACTTAAGGGTGAGTGTCTGCTCTGGCTAAAGGGCATATGTTTTCTTCACCCTGGGACTTGTGTGAAAATCTAGGATTGAACTACATATTGGGAAGCCTAGAGAAATGGGCCAAGCAAGTAAAAGTAGTGTCAAATCCCAGAGTTTTGTGAGATGCAAATAATATGTAGAGGAGATGTGACAGATGTCTACCCTTAATCTACATTTAGAAGTTCAACAAAGGAATGGTTCAGTTTTCAGAAATGGCGGGTATGGGCTGTGGGAGCTGGAGGTGGGTGGCCCCATCTTTGTGACCAGGTCCAGCTCTCAGTTCTTCTGTGTTTTGTACTTTGCTTCAGGCACTTGGCCAGTGATGGGGAAGTACCCAGACGTGGGTTGTAAGGAAAATTCTCTCTAAAAGTCGCAGACTCTGAGTGTGTGGGAGCCTGACAGGATAATTGTTCATTCTTCCAATGGACTGCGGATCAAGTGGCAGCGAGGCGGGCCAGTGGGGCTGCAAGTGTCGCCTAGAGTCGGGCTGTGTACCCCAAAGCTGCGTGCCTGGTGGGTTCAGAGCCTGAGGGCTGGAAATGATAATTGGTTCATTCTTCCAATGGACTGTGGATCAAGTGGCCGGCGGGGAGCCGGGCCAGTGGGGAAACCTGTGCGTGCACAAGTCGGGCTGTGTACCCAAAGCTGCGAAGTCCGGGCTGTGTGCTCAGGGTTCAGAGCCTGAGGGCTGGAAATGGTGATAAGTGTTCTGTAGTCTCTAATCTGCACTACCAGGAAATGTAGCCCCATGGGGTCTGTCTGTGCTTTGTTTGTTCAGCTAGTATGTGAATAAAAGCCACACTGAAGAATCCCATTCCTGGTTCTGGACATTACATTTATTGCTTCCTGTGTTCAGATTTACTTGGGTGCCCCTGTGCAGAGTAGCCAAACCTAGGTCCCCTGTGCCGAGTAACCTCATCCTCCCCGAACCCAGTCCCCACCAGGTACTGCTGTCGGCTTCAACAGCATGCCACCTGTCGTTTTGGCAAAAAGGCAGGGGTGAGGGGTTACATCTATAAAGGAGAAAGGCCCCCAACTGTCTTTCTTGTCTTTGTGCAGCTTTGTTAATAGGAACTTCCAACAGAACTCGAATAAGAACCATTCACAACAAAAACGTGAACTGGAATTTTGAATTCTTTCATACATTGAGTACACCATCAGACGCACATGGTCCTAGGTGGATGTCAGTACACACAGGCTTGTGTTAAAGGCATGTTCAAAGCACTAGATAAATCTACATTTGCCACCTCTTCGGTCACAGGCTTATGAGAGAAGTTTCTGAAGGCCAAATCTTCAGCCAGTTAGCAGTCGGAAGGATATCCTGCAAACGGACACTACTCCAGAATGCCTTGCTGGCCATCGCACCTCTGTGCAGTGGGCCCCGAATGTCTATCCCCAGGGGTGCAGCTACAAGGGTGCAGGGGGTGCAGTAGCACCCGGACCCACAAGGTTTGAGGGGCCCAAATCATAATTTTGATGTTTATTTAAAACTGGGGAGGGACTCTGTAACATCGCCTTGCACCCAAGCCCTCTGGGAATTTGCTGCGCTACTGTTTATCCCTCCTCTGCGATGATCCATTGGACCAGTCTCTCAATAGTGGCTGCTGCCTCATGTTTGTGAGGTTTGATCAGTGGGATTAGGACCTGGTCCAAACTGCCACAGAAGGGACTGTCCGAAGATATTCTAGAAAGCATGATATCATGCACAGCTTGAGCGCCGCTCAAAGTGTGGGTACAAAACCTCCTGAGAAGCTGATTTTTTCCTTCTGGAAAAGGAGAAGTAAACTCCTTCTGGGCAGGGCAACATTCTAGAAATGTCTAGGGCTGTCATGTCCGACATACTCTTGAATGACAACAGAGCAGAGAGGCCCGCTTCATGGATAGTTGTTTTAGAGTTAGATCCCCATTGGAGCGCTAACTTTTAAACAGCTGCAAAACCTTGTCCACATTCCAGGTGCACCTATACCTGGGTTGCAGAGGTCTAGACCATCATAAAGCCTTAAGCAGTTTGTACATTAGTGGAGCTTGCCCAAAAATCCTACCCTCCACCGGGTCATGTGCTGCTGAGCTGGCCAGTCTCATAACATTGATAAACCTATATGTCTTATCTGAAGCATACAGCTGATAAAGAAACTCCACCACCTCAATCACAGGTGCTGAAAAGGGACCCAGGTCCCTTCCACCACATCAGCTAGTTCATTGAGACAAAACTGCTGAATAAGTCTATTTTGACCCTTTGGCCCAGGACTCTGAGTAGTTTTTGTTAGTACCAGGAGAGACACACTAAGGTGAAGCTTGTTTACAGGTGCAACCTGGGAGCACAGGTAAGTTAAGTGACTTGCTCAGGGTCACACAGTATGCAAGTGGGGGCTGTGGGATTCAAACCCAGGTCTCCAGATTTGCAGCTCAGAGCCTTAAACCATTGCACTATACTGCCTACAAAAGTCCTGTGGTTGCCCAGTACCCCCTGAAAAAAAACCAGGCCGCTAACTGGAGTTTGCCCTGCAGAATCAAGGGGTGCGGGGTTGCCTTCCACATCCAGAAGGTCCTTTACCTGGGGAAGCAGTAGGGGAAGTTGTACTGAAAGTTCCAGAAGGGACAGGAATCAACGTTGGTCTTTCCAGACTGGAACAAACAGTTCTGGAGATTTTTGCCTCACCTCGGGGTGGAGCACGTAGTTGTGTGCCACCAGAATCTCTTCATGATCCACCAGCTAGCAATCATCACTCTGACCGTTTTCCTCCTGCCATCTGCAGGAAACTTCTTCGTCAATAAATGAGGTGAGGTGTTTGACAGCAATAGTAGGACCCCCATTGGCTGCCACGAGGAGAGGTATAATATGTGCCATCTAATTCCTGCACAAATTGCAGAAACACTTAAAAGGATGGATGCATGTCATACCGCCATCAGGTTCCATGCTAAAATTCTGCCAGCAGCAAACAAGAGGACGACAGTTTGGCACGTTTTTCCTTTAGAGGTTCCCAAAGGACTGTGGGGGGGCAGACAACTCTAGGGGCTGTAGGCAGGAGTACTGTATTTGCTAGTTAGGGCCAAATGTCTTTGTCTTGCCACTGTGATGTGTTTATTTTTTGCTGCTGGTCAACAGTAAGGAGAAGTGAAGTGCCTTTAATACAAGCCTCTGTGTGTTGACATAAAATCTGGGACACAGGGACCCATTCAAAATGTTAGCATTCTGGCAGTTTCGGCTGTTCTGGATTTTACCACTTGCATAGATTCCAGGTTTCCATAAACCACCCTTTCCTCCTAATAAGGGACAGCTGAGAGGTATGAGAGGAGCTTCTCAGTGTTGTAAAGGGACTTGATCTCAACCTCCTTAGATGCCTTGTCATCTGGACAGTTGAGTCCAGCACCATAGAGAAATCAGACAGAGCAGTGATTGTTATATACCCAGTTAGAAATTATGACATTGTGTTTGGTCAGTCAGAATTCATTCTAAACATTCTAGCCTCTTTTATAACCAAATAATTTGATTATTTATTTATTAGGTGCCAGCAAGTTTAGCTTGTAGGCGCCTTTTGTTGTCTTATGGGTTCTTTTCTGCATTTGGTCGTATTTAAGGTCACATTCAATCTGAGGGATTCGGCTGCTTGATGTTATTGATGGTGTCAGTGATAGGTCGTTTAGGTTTTGGCATAATATTTAAGGCCTACACAAGCCCTGGGTTTGATCCCCTGTATTGTACATTACTGGACATGGAAAATGGGCATACTGGGTTGGCCAAGTGGTCCTTATCTGCTGTCAAATTCTGTGTTTGTTTCACTATTATTTACATCGTATAAGAGAAATTGTTAGATGTGATTGCGGATGTAGTGATAGATTTTAGTAGAGCGAAGTAGCAGATTTTCAGATTATTGAATTGTTAGTTTTACAGTATGTTTCAGTCAGTTTGATTAGTTCTGACCGAGGCCTGTTTAGGGTTGAGTACAGCCTGGTGGAAAGCATTACTTCAAGATGGCAGAGCTCTCATTACTAAACTACTGTGTGTGTGTGTGTGTGTGTGTGTGTGTGTGTGTGGAGGGGGTCGCATTCAATAATAATATAATAATAATTTTATTTGTAAAGCACCTTTCCAGGAGATCAAGGCGCTGAACATAAAATATAAAACACATAGAAATAACACCTTTAAACATTTTATAAAACCGAATTAAAAAAACTATTCCCATAATGTAAATTTCGACAGCAGCGTAACATTAATAACTAAAACTATAACCCGCTGGCACTATCAGGGAACGCTAATGTAAATAAATAGGTCTTGAGGGCTGAATTAAAGCTTTGGACAGTCAGGCACTCTCTCACCTGATAAGGTAGAGAATTCCACAGGGTAGGGGCTGTGTAAGAAAAAGAACGAGCACCTGATGTCTTCAAATGCACCCTGGAAATTTCTAGCAATCCCTCATCAGTGGATCAGAGTGGACGGGAGGGGCAGTGGAGGCAAAGGAGATATTTCCGTTAGCAGGGTCCTTGTTCGTGTAGGGCTTTATAGGTCAGCAAACCAACCTTGAAGGTAATCCTCCACTGTACAGGCAGCCAGTGCAGTCTGAGGAGCACAGGTGTAATGTGACTGGTCCTAGAAGTACCAGTCACAAGCCTGTTCAACGCATTCTGCACCAGCTGCAAGTGGCGGATATCAATCCCCAGTAGCCCTAGGTACAGGGCATTGCAGTAGTCAAGGCAGGTGTTCACAAAGGTGTGAACCAAATTAGAAAGATCATCGGGAAGAATCAGGTGCTTCACCCAGGCAATATTCCTCAGATGAAAAAATGAGGGCTTGACAATAGCCAACACCTGAGATTTCAGGGTAAGCTCATTGTCAGAAATAATGCCCAGGTTGTGCACCTGATGTGAGGCAGCCAGCTGAGCATCCCAGAGCCAAAGCCAAGATGACTGTCCAGCCAATATACCCACCACCCGATGATCTGGGTCCACCACCAACACCTCAGTCTTATCTGGATTAAGCCTCAGCCAGCTGGCACTCATCCAGTCCTGAATCTCAGCGAGACAGTTGTTAAATACCGAGATCGCATCCTCCTGCCCGGGCACAAAGGACAGGTACAGCTGAGTATCATCTGCATAGCAGTGAAAACTCAAGCCATACCACCTAACAATGTCTCCCAATGGCAGCATATACACTGTGAACAACATGGGTGCCAAAATGGAGCCCTGAGGAACCCCACAGGAAAGGAAGAGAGCATCAGAGGAATAAATCCCAGTGACCACTCTCGGAGTCCTACCCTGGAGAAAAGATCTAAACCATATGAGCACCATACCAGAAAGTCCACAGATGAACCGCAGGCATGCCAGTAGCACACCATGGTCAACACTGTCAAATGCCGCAGAGAGATCAGGGAGGACCAAGATGGAACGAGGCCTCCAGTCTCTCACTATTAGGAGATCATTTAGCACCCGGACAAAAGCTGTCTTGGTACTATGTCTCTTCCTAAATCAGGACTGGAGAGAATCATAGACATCGTGGGTGGTAAGATGGTCATCCAGCTGCAGCACAGCCACCTTCTCAATAACCTTACCCACAAAGGGAAGGTTAGAGACAGATCTGTAGTTGGCAGGACAGTCCGGGTCAAGGGAGGATTTTTTCAGGAATGGTTGCACAACCACCTGCTTTAGGGGGCTGGGAAAGATCCCCCTCTCTAATGAACTCCAGACTATCTCTGCAAGGATCAGGCTGATCTCATCCACGCAACCCACTAGAAGTTGCATGGGGCCCGTATCCAAACTACAGCTGGTTGGTCGCAAAGTCTAGATGACCCTCACAATGTCAAGTGAGTTGCAGCTAGCTAAAGTCCATCCAAACAAACCGGGCACAACTTCCAGTTCCGCCTCCCTCCTGATGCGCACCTAAACTCGCGGAGCTCTGTCCCCGGACAACTTAAACAATAACTTTAACGACTTTTGGTGTCCACTGGTGTCCCCCCTGGGAGACAAATCAATAAAGCAAAGCGAGCTGCTTCTCAAAATGCCGCTGAAAGGTCACACGAAGGAGAATTTATTTGAGTATTTAAAACCTCTCCCGGCCCCGGACTCGAGAGGTATGAAGCAGCAAGGAAAAAATAAGGCCGCAGATCCACCCACCTCGCCAGTTACTTACTCCTAGGAAGAAAATGAAGAGGATTTCACTATCACTTCTCGAAAACTGTGCCATGAGCTTCAGAAAATAAATGGGACTATGCTGAAAATGGAAAAATCAGTTCTAGAGACTAAAACGGAACTAGTGGCGGCGACCCAACGAGCAGGAGATCTGGAGGTAGGCCTAACTGATACAAACAATGAGGTTCAGGAACACGAGTAGGCACTTTGTTACCTCCTAAAGAGAGATAGAGAATGGCTGGAAAAATTTGATGATTTAGAGTTAAGATCTCGCAGGGACAATATTCGGATTTACGGAGTTCCCAATGATTCAGAACAAGGGGGGGGGGCGGATGGAGGCCTTTCTTGAGAGTTTTTTTTAACAGAGATTCTGGACTTACCTAAAGATCAATCCCTAAACATTGTTCGTGCCCACAGAGCCCTGGCAAAGAAACCAGTAGGTCTGAAGGCCATCCCTTGATCCATTGTTCTGAAATTTTTAGACTATCATATCAAGACGTCAGTGTTACAGGTGGCTTGGGCCAAAAAGACAGTCCTCTTCGGTGACACTCGCCTGTTTTTTGACCACGACTACACGCCCTATACACAGCAGAAATGAAGGGCCTTACTGGAAATCAAAAAATGGCTGGCCACAAAGAATATTTAAATGCACCTAATTGCTCCTTTGCAGTTAAAAATGTTCCTGCTTAAGGGCCCAGCCTTCTTCAGATTGCTGGCTGAAGCCCGGCCTACCTTGGTGGAATTAGGGGTCTCCAGTGATGATCTTGGCAGACCAGACACAGCATCACCCAAGGACAGAGGGAGGGGAGAGAGAGAGCCTTGGAAACGAGACATGCTAGGCAAAAGGGCAGCATAAGCGACTCGCATAGGATGAAGGAAAAAAAAACAGACCAGAACTCTGAAGCGGCCACATGTTCAAGAGACGGGAATTAAACAGGCTCGGACATTTTTCTTACTTCTTAGACTGTTTTGCTCTCTTCATTTCAGGAAGGGCAGAGTCATAGCCTTGATATATCAGAAAGAGGGCCTATTGGGGGGGGGATTGTAGGGGCGTCAGATAGTCACACTGCTGGGGAAAACATCGTTATATCTGAAA
This sequence comes from Neoceratodus forsteri, assembly GCA_016271365.2. Taxonomy (NCBI): domain Eukaryota; kingdom Metazoa; phylum Chordata; order Ceratodontiformes; family Ceratodontidae; genus Neoceratodus; species Neoceratodus forsteri. The sequence continues at coordinate 731,872,595 of CM057450.1, forward strand.
GGGAATCATTTGGGGGGGCGAGGAAGCGAAAACTGTATGAAAGTGGGAGAGGGTTTGTTACGTTAGTCCCTTGAGAGGCATGGAACAGGTGTCTGGTCTTCTTCCATGGTGGTTCTTGTTCAGAATCTTCCGACTACTTGACTCAGTGCACCCACAGACACCAGGCAGTCCTCAATTGTGGGAGTTTAGACCCACGGGTGTTATGTCCAGCTCCCTTGGGATATTGTTTCCCTAACTCATGACATGAAATCATACTCCTTTCTGGAACTTAAGTGCTTTCCGCACCTTAACAAGGGGAAGGATCCTTCGCAAGCCCACTCCCCTCACTTCAACATGAGGTGCCTATCCCTCCCTTCCTTCCTGTTAATATCAGGAGGGCACTTCTGGTTTTCCCAAATCCATGCTGCTCCGGGGGGGGGGGGTGTAGAAATCAAGTTACTGCCTCCTCTAGTAACGGGAGACTACAAAATCTTACGAGGTTGGACAAGGTATTAACTGGGGGGAGGCTCGTAACTGTTGGGGCTGGCAGAGAACTAAAGGCCAGTTACCCCCAAAGCGCAGAATGTGCGCATGGCTCATAATGGCAGTGCCACTCCCTGCCGGCTTCATAACACTGATAATACAGGCAGGGTGCTCAGAGCAAGTTAGAAGCTGTGTATATAAGTTAAAAATGACTGGTTTCATGTTCAGTTTTTGTTGCTTAAGGTTTAATGGGGAATCTCGATGGCAGACAGACATGAGAGGTGGAGAGAAATGGAGTAAAAATGGTTGAAGGAGTAATTGTTTTCTATAATGTTCAGGGGTTGGGCGATCCGAATAAGAGGAAACAAATAATGAACTTAAGCAGAAAGGGGCGGAACTGGCTGTCTTACAAGAGACTCACCTAGACTCCAAGGAGAGTGCGAAGCTAAGGAGGGCCTTGGTGGGCCAGATCTTTTCTGCTTCGTATCAGGCACACCCCCACCGAAGAGGAGCAGCTATTCTAATACATAAACAATGTCCCTTTAGTGTGGAAAGTTCTGAGGCCAATGAGGATGGCAGATTTGTTATAGTAAAAGGCAGGTATAGAGATCAACTCTGCACAATATTAAATGTATATGCGCCCAATTCTGATACAGAGAACCAGGCCTTTTTAAAGAAATTGTTTCTCAGGGTGAAATCCACCTCAGGAGAACTGTTAATCGTGGGGGGGGGGATTTTAACTTAGTGCTGAATCCGACTTTAGACCGCTTTGGTTGCACTCGGGGGCGGCAAAAACTCTGACTAGACTCATGAGAGACATGGGCCTCCTAGATATTTGGTGGTATTTACATCCACGGGTAAGGGATTGTTCTTGTTGGTCTCCTCCTCCTCATGGGGTCTACTGTAGGATCAGTCTGGTACTGGTCTTCAGGGAGTGGGCACATAAAATAGAGGGGGCCTCTATCCAGCCCCGGACACTATCAGACCATGGTATGGTTCGGTTGAGGCTCTGCATGACCCCTGAAGTGAAAAATTCCACTTGGAGACTGAATGTCTCCTTATTGAATAAAACCGAATTCAAGGAGAGGGTCAGGGATGGAGGGAGTAGAAGAGTACTCGCAACACAACCCGAGGCAAGAAACTACAGTTGCCATTTGGTGTTACGGCCTGAAGGCCTATCTGATGGGTAAAATCATACAATATACCTCACAACTAAAGAGGAGAAATATAGAAGAGATAGCTGGCCTGGAAACCAGAATATGGGACCTAGAAGTGGAACACAAAATAGCATTAAACACAGAGACCAAACAGGAATTAGATAGCACTAGACAAAAGTTAAACAAAATGTTAGATGAAAAAATAGAGGGCCACCTTAGATATTCCTGTCAGAGGTTCTACGAGTCTGGGGGCAGAGTAGGTAAACTCTTAGCCTGGCAAATACATAAGGAGGCCTCCTCCAGGAATATTCTTAGGGTTAAAAATATAGAGGGTGTATGGGTCTCTAACCCGGAAGGCATGGCCCACCAATTTAAAAAATTCTACAGCCTCCTATATTCCCAGGAATCAGTAGATAATTTTGATAGCCATCTGGCGAGTTTCTTTGAGGGATCTAAATTACGGAAGCTGACACGGGAGGAGAGGGATTTCCTGTATTCCCCCCTGGGTGATGAGATCCTGGTGGGCTTTCAGGCTCTGAGGGCGGGCAAGGCTCCAGGCCCCGATGGCCTCCTGGCTGAGATATATAAAGCATGTAAGGAATTCTTAGGCCCCCTGCTGGGGGAGGTTTGCAGAGAGGTGCAACAAAATGGCATAACCCTGCCGAGTTGGCAATATGCGCAGATCACAGTGATACACAAAGAGGGTAAGGATCCGGGGGAATGCAGATCTTACAGGCCAATTTCCTTGCTTAATGTTGATCAAAAGGTCTATACCTCAATCCTAGCCAACCAGTTGCAAAAGGTGGTGGGGAATCTGGTACATCCTGACCAAACAGGGTTTATTAATGGGAGACTCATACATGACAATATCCAACGCCTTTTGAACTTAATTACTCATCAACAATCCATTAACGAATGTGTCCTGGCCCTTTTTATGGACGCGGGAAAGACCTTCGATAGGGTCAACTGGGGCTTTTACACAGAGACCCTATTGGAAATGGGATTCGGGGTAACATTCAGAGAGAGGGTGTGAGGGCCCTGTATGCTGCTCCCCAAGCCAGGGTTCGGGTTAATGGGTTCACCACAGAGAGGTTTTTCCTCACACAGGGGACAAGGCAGGGATGCCCCCTGTCACCATTATTATTCACCCTGTGCATAGAACCTCTGGCTGTAAAAATCCAATTAGCTCCAGATATTAGTGGTATCAAGGTTGGGACTCGGGAGCATACGGTATCTCTTTACGCTGACGACTCCCTTTTTTATGTCACCTCCCCAGAAACATCTTTACCTGCATTACAGAGGGAGCTAGAAATTTATGGGCGGGTTTCGGGTTATAAAATTAATTTTGATAAATCGGAGGCCCTGAGGTTCGGGGGTCAGGTTCCCAAGAGGGTGGCGGAGGACTTCCCCTACAGATGGGCCAGAGCTAATGTGGTGAGATACTTAAGGGTCAGGATCTTGCCCCAGCTTTCTGACCTGTTTGAATTAAACTATGGGAGGCTTTGGAGGGAGATTTCTGTGGACATTGTAAGATGGAGGTTGCTCCCGCTTTCCCTGGGGGGGTAGGGTAGAAATAATAAAACTGAATATATTACCCCGACTCTTGTTCCTATTAGAAGCACTTCCAATTGGGATCCTGGGGAGCTTCTGGAAACTGGTCATGGGGAGCTTGTCTAGCTTCGTTTGGCAGGGTGGGCATCGGAGAATCCATGTGGATCTCCTCTCCCAGCCCAGGGAGAGGGAGGGCCTTGCATACCCTGACCTTAAATTGTATTACCTGGCAGCCCAGATAGCCCCGGTCATTTCTTGTTTAAAACAGGAGGGGGAAGAGGGCTGGCAAGGTTTAGAGAGATTCCATTCCAAACGGCTATCTTTGACCTCCCTGCCCCATGCTCCAATTACTAAAGTCATCTGGCAGTTAGTTAAGAGTCCTTGGACTAGACATACCTTCAGGGTCCTTATTAGGGCCAGAAAAATTTCTCAAACTCCGGAAGGTATAGGTCCACTAACTTCTGTTCTAGGAGATTTGAATTTCCTCCCAGCACAGACAGTGCTGGGTTTCAAAATAAGGAACAATAACGCCTTGGTCAGATATCGTAATTTATTCCAGGGAAACAAATTGATGTCCTTTGGACAGATACAACAAAAATTCCACCTTAATAAGTCTAATTTCTATAGATTTTTAGAGGTGAGACATTACTTACATCCTCATAGTTTAATTCCAAATATTACCCGAAGCCTGACAGGGTTAGAGGAATTTATGTACTGGTCTGCCAAGTTAGCTGGTCAACGGAGGACAATATCTTCAGGATATAAGGCTTTACAAGGGGAAAAATGAATATTTCTGGTCGCTAAGAGACAGATGGGAAAGGGAATTAGGGCACCGGATCCCTAATCACCATTGGCGGGAGGCTTGGGCAAAAGGATGGCATACCACCGCGTCTCTGACATGGAGGGAGTTCCGCTGGAAGTGTCTCTCCAGGTTCTTTCACACACCTTCGGTCACAAAGCACTTCCAGAGTGGGAGCTCAGATTTATGTTGGAGGGGATGAGGTCAGGTGGGCACACATGCTCACATTTTCTGGTTATGCCCAGGGGTGGAGAGGTTTTGGCAGGAAATAGCCCAGATTCTGAGCCGGCTGTGAGGGTGGGTTGTCCCCTGCTCCTTTGACTCCTTTTTTCTGGGGCTGGATCTCGAGGGTATTGGGGGGAGGGTCAGAGGTCTCTTTTCAGACTGCTTTGCCTGGCCACGCTAAAGGAGATTACGGCCAGATGGCTCACTGCCGACCCACCGAATTTTGGCTCCTGGCAAGGCAGGGTAGAGGAGCTTAAAAGAATGGAGGGCCTAACAGCCAAATTAAGATTGACAGAAGAGAAACACGGAATGATGGAGACCATGGGAGAAAGTAGAAGCAGAAGTGGTCTCAGAGACACTGGCCCCCTGTTGACTATAGCTGCCGCCCCTGGTGTGAGGTGGGTCTGGAGTTATTGATGGGAGAGCCGCCTGTAATAACTGAATAGGTTGTGATTTCTAGACCTCTAGCAGAACACAGGTGAGAACCTGGGTATTGGGAAAGTTGGTTGAAACTAAAGGTGGACTGGCCCACTTCCCTCCTTTTCCTCAGTTCTCCATAAGCCTCAATGTTTATCCATGTCAATCGAGTCTCCCCTTATAGGTAGAGCTACTGTTACAGGACTTAAGTTGAGTCCTAAGATGTTAGGGGCTTCCCCCCTTTGTTTATAATACAGTCTCTTCATTCATATATCGTTTGCTGAACATGTATATGAAGACATGCCTATGAAACTCAGTTCTGTGTACAGAAGGCAATATCTCTGGTAAAGTATTTTACTTGCCCTAGTAATAGAGGCATGCAGTTTGATATACTTTCTGAAGACTTTTTGGTTACCTGAGAGTAAGGTTTAGCTCACAACTATCAGATCATTAGTATCGAAAAATAAATGCAATAGGTCAGACCGAGATATCATCAATTGCTATATACATGTAATTATCTAATCGAACAGGATGTACTTCTCTTGACAATATGTGTACGTGAGCTGTTTATCTAAATTCTCGAAATAAACTTTGAGTTTAACAAAAAAAAAAAAAAACATGCACTTGTGACCTCCTGCCGTCCACCACAACACTCCTTGGAGGTGGTCTGGCCGATCTCAGACCTGATGGCGGCAACCTTATCTGCAAAATGTTGAGCAAACTCATCACACTTCTCTTGTGAAAAAGCTGCCACGGACTGAAGCCAGATTGGATTGCACAATCTCTCCACAGTCGGGAAGAGCTGAGCTGGTCGATTTTGTGGGGCAGCAATCTCCCTGGACAGGAATTCTGCCTTCTTAAGGGTGATTGTCGATTGATACATCATATAATGTTCCATCAATGTAAGCCTGTTGCCCTCCAGGCCCAATTTCCGCAAGGCCCTCTCCAGCCTTCACCCCACTTTCCTTAACTCCTTCAAGGTCCCAGCAAACCATAGAGACCTTGGACGGAGGGTGAGGGGGCGAACACGAACAGAAGCAATGAAATCCAGGGCCTCCGTTACCACCATATTATAGGCAAGCACCAGATCCCCTGGATCCATATACTCCCTCGGCACACTCAATTGATCCAGCACCACCATTAGGCCATCTGGGGTCACACCCGGCATAAGGTGGTACTGGACCATCTCCATAGGGGCAGGCCTATTGGGGGGAGCCACAAAACTGAACCCTATGGTGTGATGGTCAGACCATCCGACTGGTTTCACCACCAAGTCGGTTATCTCCATCCCCAGGAGGAACTCCAGATCCAATGAGTGACCTCTAATGAGGGTTGCAGAGGTAACAACCTGTATGAGGCCCAACAAAGTCATTAGTTGAAGAAAGTCTCAATCAAATTGCGAGAGGATGTGTTCTGTCATAGCACACATCTACTGTCTAGACACCTTCTGCTTCACCATGCAGTATAACTGAGTGGTAGAGCAGCAGGACAGTATTTGGGAGGGAGAATGGGTTCGATTCCTAGCCTGGAACATTTTTTTTTCTCAATACAATTTATGTTGTCAGCTGCATCTCTAGAAACCTTCTGTCTCACCATATGGAATGATAGTACAATGGCTGAGCATCGTAATGGTAGTTGGTAGGAGGTCTAGGTTTGATTCCCAATGCTGAACATTTTTTTCTTTCTCACTGCAATTTATGTTGTTAGCATGCATCTCTATCTAGAAACCTGTGATTCCACTTTGTGGATTGATAGCATAGTGGCAGAGCACTAGTACAGTAGTTGGGATGGGGCCTGGATATAATTTCCGGGGCTGAAAATTCTTTATTTCTTACTACAGTTTCTTTGTCACTGCCTATTATGTTGTTAGCATGCATCTCTGTCCAAAAATGTTTGGTTTCACCCTGTGGAGTGATAGCATAGTGGCAGAGCATGAGGAGAATAGCTTTCAGGAGGGCCTGTGTTTGATTCAAAATGCTGAAAATGTTTTCGTTATCACTGAATTTTATGTTGTTATCTTGCATCTCAGTCTAGAAACCTGCGGTCCCACCATGTGGAATGATAGCACAGTGATAGAGGGGAGGAGGTCTAGGTTCAAGTCCCACTGCTCAGCATTCTTTCTTTCTCAGTACAATTTATGTTGAAAGCATGCGCCTAGAAACCTATGTTTCTGCCATGTGGAATGATAGCATGGTGGCAGAGTACCAGGACAGTAGCTGGGAGGGAGCCTGGGCTTGATTCCCAACGCCGAACATTTTTCTTGCTTGCAACAATTTATGTTATAGATGCATCTATTGTATTAAGGAACTTTTTAGATGTCATTGTTAATATCAGTGATAGACTTTCAGGGCTTGGAGTAGGTTTTCAAACCATGGAACTGTTAATGACCCAGGAATGAAGAACATGGAAAACACAATTGTCCCCACTGCATCAAGATTAATCAGTCACAAGAGGTAGTAGCAGAGGCTCAACAATCACAGATCACAAGACTTTTTTGTTTGTTTGTTTGTTTAAACAAAATGCCATGGTGACTCCAGAGGCCATAGAGCAGCAGCTGATCTGTTTAAAAGTTCAGAGTTTGTGTGTTGTGTGGGACATGCATATTTATTTTGTGAGGTGTGTGTGTGTGTTTGCATGCAAGTTTGTGTCTGTATTATGCAGCGTTTGGGTGTACATTGGTTAGCATGTATATGTGGCTTGTACTGTGCAGAAATGGCACATCCGTACCCTGGTGCCACTCAGTGCCATAAGTACCTTGATTTAGAATTTGTTGTCGGGAGAGGTCACTGAACCAGAGGTCATTTCCAGGTGTGCCAACGGGTGGGGATGGAGGGCTTACAACATGGTAAGAAGTACAATAAGCAAAAGGCAACAAACAAAAAGTACAATACCAAATAAAGTTTCAAGTCACTGTACACTATAGAAAACTACATGGCACAAGGTACAACATTTACAAACTTGCAAGAAGTTAAATGGCAAAAAGTGACAAGTGTAGTAATAACTCAGAATATCAGATGGTGCAAGGTCGAAAAAAGTGTAGAAGTACACAAATTTACTGTGTTAATGATAAATCATTGAATTGTTTATGTAGTGGAAACATTAAATTCAATGGCATAGATTATGGCGTGAGCAGCGGAGGAGGGCAGGCTGCCTCCCCCCCCCCCCAAACACAATAATCGCAGTGGGATTTTTGAAGCTTTGAGTTTTTTTTTTGGTTGTTCCTGTATTGGTCACAGGATGGACATGAGTTCTGGGGGTTCCCTGCCTTGCATTTTTTAAATGTTTTCCCTTGATCTGCTGCAGCCACTCTGTTCCACAGATCATCAGCCAATTGAAGTGGCCAGTGGTGGTGGGTCATGCGAACTTGCACGCGCGCCACAACGAGTGTAGTTGGAACCTGCCATCAAAAAGCACTTCATTCCATTTTGTTTGCTCCTCCACCCTCTATCTGTGCTGTGGGTCGGGAGGAGTGTGCAGCGCTGCACAGGCGGTCACTTAAGCAGTCAGCCGTCTCAGTCTGCACAGAGCAGACCAAGGCAGGTCATCAAATAACTCTTTTTCCCATTTTTAGAGTTCAGAATCATCTGCTTTGAATTTGTTCAGGTAGGGTATAACGCCCTTATTTTATTAGGTGATTAGGTCCATCCTGTGCTGCCCCCCCCCCTCCAATTAAAAGTTAGGGAGGAAAATTTATAAGCTTCAAAAGTCGCTGCTTAGTTTGCCTCATATTGTTCTTGAACTAAAGTTGAGTGTCGGTGAAAAACTAAATGCAGGTAGGCATGTCCCATGCTGCTGACAGATTTTCAACCACTTCTGAAGACTCGAGGAGTGGACTGGCATGTCTGTGCATTCTCTATTTAGTGCGATCTACTGTTCTGTGTATAGCACAGTCACTGTCTGTACTCTGCAGCAATGTGGTCGGTGTTGAGGGTTCCATAAGAAGAAATTTAATTTACAGGGACCCTTACATGTGTCAGTTTGAGCAGGAAAGGCACGCGGAGCTGTAGTAGCCCCTTTCCAAGTGCGCCCTGGGGGTGTGTTATGGACCTGTTAATCACCCATAACTGAAAAAATGTAAAAGCGACCAACCAACGTACTGTAAGCAGAATAGCAGCCATAAGCCACCAGACCCTGCCAAAGTGTAAAAAGGATGATTCACCTTGAATCTCAGCTGCCTTAATGCACCTTAAAAGAACTGGTCATAAAAACATTTTCTTTCAAATGAAGCAGACCTGCAAATGCTTAACCCTGGTATATAAAATTCATCTCAACGCCCAGGAGTCATGGAACAAATCTGCATTGAACAGTATGTTGTAAGCTGCTAACTTTCAAGGACATTCAACATGCCAGCCAAATAAATGTATTAGATTCAGACATTGTCTAACAGCTTCAAAAAGAACTTTCAGATCAGGATCCAGCATTTCTTAAGGTTACTGAGTCATATCGTAAGAAGGGGCCTCACCTCTAAAATCATATAACCGAGGAACTGGGTCCTAGAAACAGAAAACTACCTGCTATCGACTGCCCTAGCACTATAAGACTGCAATGAGATAATCTTCCATCACCTCGTCTTGAGCATGCGTAGGGGAAGGTCTTGTGGTTACAAGTCTATTGTCACCTCGTGGACAGAAGTTCACCAGGACTACAGACGAATTGCTGACAAAATGTCTGATAAATATTAATACCGCTGCACGTGCTATAGACTTCCGAACCAGATAAGCCTTTGTCCAAATATGGTTATATCATTTCAAGGCCTCATGATACTTTTTAAAAAAACTGAAATCTTATGACACTTCTGGAGGAAGTATTTGGCTTATATAAGAAATCTCCTAAGACCAACAATTCGTAATTACCTACTAACTTGATATAAATCTGTGTTTCATCGCTGGAAGAGATCTTACATCTATGCTACTTCTAGTGAACTCTGACAACTATCCTTCTAAAAAATTCTAAAGACTCTTTGTGTCTACCATAAGTAAGAGACATTAAAACTTGTACTGACTGTCATTTTCTACTTTGTAAGCCTCGAGGAGAAAAGAACTCAGAGAGCCAGGAAGAAATCTTCATACAGCCATCTAAAGATATTCCAAAATCTCCAGATAACAGGGAGACCAGGGACTCTTTAAAAAAGTTGGTTGAATGTATGTATGTATACATATATATACTGTATATATAGACATACCATTACTGGTGTAAAGGTGTTTTATTAAAATATTGTGTCTTTTAAGAATCCTGGTTCCATAATATAAATACACGTAAATATATACTGCAGTGAAATATTGTTTTAAATGCTAGCAAAGCTTATTAGTACCAAGGAATTGTGTACTGGTTAGTAAAGGCTATTCTAAAAAAGAATATTACCTTAAAAGTGCCTCCAGAGAGGGAGCACTAGGCCTCATACCTACGCAGTGAAAATTGCGTAATGATTTAAAGTGCACAAAGCAAGACAAAGGTCTAAATAAGATTTCCTAACAAATATCTTATACTGTTTAAATGTTAGAAATATGTTAAGTGTTAACTGTATATTAAACAGCTTTTGATAGTACTGTGTGTCCAAATGAAATCTGTCATCTCAGGAATTAACCACAAAAACAAATAGGCACAATTTACTATATACCTTTCCTTAAGACGGTTACAAAATTAAATTAGTTAATAGTAATTGTGTTTACAGTACGACTAGCCAGCTATATGGTTTCCACATAATGGACATTTCTAATGTAAAGGGCTACAACACACGTTAAAGTGATGAATAGTGGGTTGTATATAAAGAAAAATGCGTTCTGTCATCTCAGCATGCGCCATGCACAGCAGCCACTATCTGTGCATGAGGACGAGGAAGGACAAAACTCGAAACATCCTTTCAGGCTGAATATCATGAGAGCTATAGGTGTGCGAAGTTCATTTATGCAAATACATATGGAGCATTTCTTATCACTAATTACCAGTCATGGAGGTGTGCTCCAGAGCAGCCTTTAGAGCTGCATAATTTGTAGCTATTATGTTGACTAGGAACATAACGGCGTGGGGAGAGAGCTGCTAGCATACATAGACAGGTATTGTATATGCTGCTTGAAACTTTTCTAAAATTAAAAGACAGCTGGAAAAATTATTCTGAAAGGTGCAAAATAACTCCCAAAATGCACCAGAAACTACTTAAAACCCTATAGCTTCTAGGGGCTTAGGTAGCCCCCAGACCCCCAGCCTATTAGTTTGGTTTCACCCATGGAAACCAGGAGCTAGATTCCCAAAACGTTGCCCTGGCAGAAACCCGGTTTTGCATAAGCAGACCAGGTTTTGCGCCAAGTTGGTATTTACAAAAGCCCTGTTTGCAGGCACAAACTTGGTTTGCGCTGGGGCAAAGTGTGGAGAGGGCCACAATGCAAATGAGAAGGGGGGATCTGGACTTCCGGTGATGTTAGCAAGCTAATGGCTGCCTAGCCATACAACTCCTGCTCCCCAACGACATAAATCCGTTTACATCGCTGATCAAAAGATGTCTTCACAGGCAAAAACAAAGAGGAACAAACATGGGAAGCCTCAGAGCACCCCAGGACAAAAATTGAAAGAATTACTACAGCAGGAACAAGTGAAAGTTGCGGAGGATCGAGACGCTCAGGAGGGCCTGCTGACAGCGGCGCCACATGGAGAGGGAGCTCATGCCGACCTCATTTCCATGATTATGCAGCCAGCGTGCATAGTCACCAAAATTGACCAAACACTGTCAGAGCTCTGCTTCAACATCAATAATGTGAGCCACAAGACGGAGCAAGCTAATAGGCACGATTGCCTACTACTCTACCTCCTTGCAAGGGACAGGGAGCTCACGCACCGCCTCGATGACTTGGAAGGGAGAAGCAGAAGGCAAAACATCAGGATCTATGGAGTCCCAGACAGCACCAAAGATAAACACAAAGACGTAATATCCTTCCTACAAGAGTTCCTTAAAGAGCTGCTTTCACTCCCAGAGGGGCTTGATCTGTCAATGGACCATGCTCACAGGTCCCTAGCCCCGAGGCCCCGCAACACAGATGCGAGGCCCAGATCACTAATAGCTCACCTCACGTCCTACCAAGCTAAAGAGTTGCTGCATCGGGCCTGGCAGTGGGGCTCTGCAGTTCAAGGGGCAGCGGATCTCGATCGACAACAACCACACTACCTCTGTCCAAGAAGCAAGGAGAGTCCTATGGCCAGTCGTCAAACAGCTGCGCCAAAAAAATGTAAAAGCCCAGATACTATTCCCAGCCAGGCTCAAAGTGGCTACTGAAAAGGGCAACAGAGTCTTCCCAGATTTACTTGCTGCTGCACCTTATTTGGAGAATTTGGGAATCAGTACCCCACCACTCCAGAAAGAAAGGCTGGAGAGAGACTTACTTGCTTCTGCCTGGTCCATAGCACAGAACGGAGTCTCGAGGCCTGGATCGTCACAGAAACAGCCCATGACTAACCTACACTCAGATGTCTCTACTATGCTTAGAAGATATGCTGATCCTTCAGTGGTAAATAGGAGAGCGGTGCACCTGCAGGAAGACTCGGAAAGGATCCAGAACTGAAATAGATGCACAGCCTGCCTCTGTGACCTGAGAGCTGCTCACAGATTGACCTTTCTTATCTTTCTGTCTATACCTCGACTGATTGGGTTGTTCCCCCATCCCTGGCCTCACCCTGACAAGTGTTTCCCCTGCCCCGCGTAGCCTTGGCTTAGGTTTCGACAAAACTACACTGCTCCAACTGGCCGAGAGAACTTTGGCTTCAGACCTGCAACATACTTGTAAAATGCGTGCCTAGCTTTCTCTGTCCGAAACCTCTCTCTTGAACTGCGGGGGCTGTGAGGGGTGACAGCGAGTGTTAATTAGTCTGGAGCTTCCGAGTGTGCAAAATGTAACTGCAGATCGTAGGGGGATGACTTTTCTTATACTAGCTCGCAAGGTCCCTACAACTGCATTCTGCCCTGCGCTAAAGAACTTGCTGCTTTAAGGAGGCTTGCAGGAACACCCAACACCAACAACCCGTGGTTTGAAATGGACCAATGACCTTACTGTCATGTCCAAGAGCCATCGGTCCTCCTACAGTGTTTTTTTTTTTTTTCCTTGCTTGACACCGGGAGGTGGTCCTCCCAAGTCGGATCACAAAATGCCTTCCAGAATCTGCGTCAGTCACAAGGATGAGGGACATGGGGACCATGCTGGGTGAGAGCCGCCCTGGGGGTTAGGGGAGATGGCCTCTTTCAGGTTGGGGAATCATACTGGCTCCTGGGTGGGGAAAGGGGGGGTCCTGGGGCCCTGCCTTGTGCGCAACATACTAGTGCACTGTTGGTTCTCCTCCTATACAGTTTAAATAAGGGCTATGAGATACTGAAAAAGGGAGTTACTCCAGGTACTTTGTTTTGGATAAACACATAAGTATGCACCGAGTTCCCCCTACAGGTTAATTGTACTCTGCATGGATATGGACATCTAGAAATTATAAATTCAATATTGATGTGAAATGGCGATACCATACAAGTTTGGAAAATATGTTGTCATTTTGGGCGGGGGGGGAAACTGATATCATCTTGACTGATGCTTGCTGACAGTAAAAGGTTTGACCCATGTCGGGACTTCTCTCGAGGGTCTTTGTGGTGGCTCATACTCGTTTTGGCCTCCCTTTTTCTCAGCGCATATACGTTTACCTTTCAGCTGGGTTTCAGTCCCCAGCTTAACCTTGGAAGTCAAACTAATCCATTCTGGGTGAGGAAGCTCCAGGGCCCACAAACTTTGGAGCTCCTTACACCCCATCTACTCTGGGCCCCAACGTTGATTGGGTCAGAGTACAGAGTTCATGCCTCAGGTTGGGCATCACTGGTTTGGTTTTACCTTTATAATGTTTTTCAGTTGATGTTACTTGCTCTTGTTCCAAATGGGTACACAGTTGGAAGAATGGGTCTGGGTTGCCAGCCATGGTACTTTCGTAGCACCTCACTTTGTATGCCAGAAGGTTTAATTTTATTAGCCTCAAATGATTATTCAGAATACAAAGACACTTTCCTATAACATAAATGGGTGTAATAACCCTATTAAGAGAAAGCAAATTCTGAAATTCCTAGCAACACAGAAAGGGGAAGTGAATTTTTTACAGGAGACACACTTATCCCCAGCTGAGGTCTTAAAGTTGAGGTCCAGGGGTTTTCCTCGACAATTTAATTCATTCCTCCCCTCCGGTAGAAAGAGGGGGGTGGCTATCCTCCTAGCTGCTTCATTTCCTTTTGAGCAGGAGGAGGTGATAGAGGACCCGGTGGCAAGATATGTTCTGGTGACAGGCAAAGTGCAGGACACCCAGGTTACTCTGGCAAATGTGTATGCCCCTCCTGCCTCCCCTATTTCATTTTACTCATCCCTTGCCCAACTCATAGCTGAAAAAAGAAAGGGTATACTGATAATGGGGGGTTGGGGGATTGGAATTTGGTATTTGACCGAAACCTGGACACCACTTCTCAAATCCCCAACCCAGAGTTCCAGAAGGCCCGCTATCTTAAAAAGATTTTTGAACAAGTGGGACTGGTAGATATCTGGTGGGAGAAATATCCCAGGGCTAGGGATTACACATACTGTTCGCCCAGATTAAAAATCTTCTCCCGATTAGACACTTTTATCACATTCACCAGAGACCTCCCATGTTTTACCTCTATGTGGGTGGGAACCTCTACATTATCGGACCACAACCCCATCTTCTTAAAAGTAGACCTATGTATACCCAAAAGAAATACTCACTGGAGGCTGAACACCTCCTTACTTCGAGATAAGGCAGTGGTGGATGAACTTAAACAGTATATTAAAAACACCATAACTGAGAACCCGGCAAAAGAAATATCCCCACAGATCCTGTGGGATACAATTAAAGCCACCGTCAGGGGTAAGCTCATATTTACATCTTCCCATAAGAAAAAACTCTTTAGACAGAAACAGCAAGAACTTCTTTCCCGAATTAGAGAGCTTGAGGGGGCCCAGAAAACCAAATGGGAAGGGCACAGGGATTTGGAACTGAAAGGACATAGGAGAGAATTACAGAAACTACAAAAGGAAGAAATTGAAAGAGCCCTATTTTACTTGAAACAATGATACTATGAGGGAGGCCCTAGGGGAACCGGGCTCTTGGCCTTTCGTCTAAGGCAGTACGCAGCCAGAGCTACCATCACTAAAATAATCTCCCCCACTATAGGGCTCCCAATCAGTAAAACTAGTCAAATTGCAGAAGCCTTTGTTACTTACTACTCAAAATTAAATAGCCCCCAGGTAGAATCGACTACTGAAGAGAAAATAAAATCTCTCCAATCCCTGTTCCTTCCTACCCTTACACTGGAAAAAGTCCAAGCATTAGTTCAACCAATTACACAGACGGAAATCTTAAACACCATCAAAAACCTGAAAACAGGCAAATGTCCCGGCCTGGATGGCTTTGGTGCAGAATTTTATAAAACTTTTAAGGTGGAGACCGTGCCCTTACTTTCAGAGGTCTTCTCAGGCATCTGGAAGGACAGAAACCCGGTTCCCCCCTTGTGGCAGTATGCCACCATCTCCATCCTACATAAAGAAAATAAAGACCCCACCCGCTGAGAAGCCTGTCGTCCATCTCTCTGCTCAATTCAGACTACAAAATCTTTACTTCCATAATAGCCTGTAGACTAAAATTCTCTCCTACTAGATCTGATTAATATGAACCAGACTGGATTTGTCTCTGGCCAACAGGCCCCAGACAGCGTCCACTCTACAATAAATATAACTGACTCCATCCATCACACCTGCAGCCCGGCGTGTCTGATGAGCCTGGATGCCAAAAAGGCCTTTGATAAGGTCTCTTGGGGCTTCCTCTTCTTAGTGTTGCAGCACATGGGGTTCCCGCAGGCCTTCATTGACACCATCAAAATACTCTACTCAGGCCCACGGACATACCTCATGGTGAACGAGGGATCTCAGAGAGATTTAGGTTGGGCAGGGGCACCCGTCAAGGATGTCCACTGTCCTCTCTCTTGTTCACCTTATACATTGAACCCCTGGCGGAAGCCATATGGAAATCTGAGAACATTCAAGGGATCGAGGTAGGGGGACTCCAAAGGAAAATACCCCTATATGTGGTTGATGTTTTGCTCTGCCTGTCCCGTTCGGAAGAGTCAATTCCTCAGGTGTGGCCTGTCCTAGAAGAATTCGGTGGGCATTCGGGATACACCCTGAATAGGTCTAAGACGGAGATCCTAAGTTTTTATTACTCACACTCAAAAACAATGCTAGACCTCCTCCCCCTGGACTGGTTGGCAGAAAAGATGAAATACCTGGGCACCTACATCACGAAACACACCGCACAGCTATTTAAAGTAAACTACACCCCACTAGTAAATCAGATGAAAAAAGACTTTGAAAGATGGGCACTCGTGAATCTCTCCATATATTCCAAAATCCAGTCAATCTCCATGAATATACTCCCTAGATTCTCATACTTATTCCAATGCTTGCCCACCTACATTCATAAATCACACTTTCAGAATTGGCATAAACTAATTTCGAAATTCATCTGGAATAACAGGAGGTCCAGAATAAACCTCTGCATTCTGCAAACCCGCAAGAGCAAAGGAGGGAGGTTCCTCCCAGATCTCGAAGATTATTACCTAGCTGCACAACTGAAGGCGGCCCTGCTTTGGTCAGTCTCATCCTACTCCTCTAACTGGAAGGAGATGGAGAGGGGTGAGGAGGAGGAGCGAGGCCCACCCTTAGGGACAAGAATCATGTTTTCTCCTGGCACCCAGAGCGTTCCACCCCTTTTGCTCTCCACTGCTAGAGACACCATGAGGGCAACCCACAGGATCTGGCAAAAGTATAAGCTGAGAACCTCACTTTGGCCACTGTTCAGACTGGCCTAGGACCCTAATTTTTCCTTGGCGAGCCTGGATCATACTTTCAGGGCCTGGGACAGGTCAGGCTTATCACATCTTGCTCAATATCTCCAGGGAACACAGTGTTAGACTTTGCAGCACTTAAAAATACACATGGGCTGAGAAATTCAGACCACTTCAGGTATCTCCAGGTCCGAACCTACATTAATAAGTTACAAACGGCTGATCATGACCCACAGAGGGCTGCCACATTCCTTGAAAACCTCCAGTCAATATTATCAGCCCAAATCCAAAAGGGCTTGATTTCGGTGATCTATAAATCACTAGCTGAACTGAGAAATGATCCCTTGGCAAACATCAAATCCAACTGGCAGTGGGGAAGGGGCAGACCTCAGTGAGATCAACTGGGGCGGTGTGTTTCAGGATATCTCAGAAACTACCTGTTCTCCACATTGGCAGGAATTTCGCTGGAGAATTAGAGTGTGTTTCTCCCTCACCCCTTCAGTCCTGAATAAAAGGGACCCTTCAAGACAGCTGGTATGCTGGAGATTATGTGGAGAGGCAGCAGCAAATAACCTACACATCATCTGGGCCTGCCCAAGGATTAAATCCTTTTGGGACAGTATAACCACTGTTCTGAAATACATTTTCATGATAGATTTCCCTATGGATTGGCCAAACGTTATCCTGGGTAGCCCACCCTGGGGTTTGAGGAATGTGGACTCGCTCTATCTTTGGGCCATTTTGTTGACAGTGGCCCACAAAGCCATAATTCACTCCTGGCTGAAGGTGGAACCACCCACAATCCGTAGCTGGATACAGGTGACACAGGAGATCTCAGAGCTTGAGGAACTGATGTTTAAAATCAATCAAAAGTCTCATATCTACACACGTAGATGGACGAGATGGCTGATTTGGTTGGACTCATATCCAGACTCTGAGCCTCACTTGGCTGCCCAAGGAGACCCCTCCTAGTCAATCCACCTATCCCCTTTAGTCAATAGGCATTATAAGGGAGGGACATATATGAACTGGATATGCACTTGGTCTTAGATATTACAGCAGTTTATTTATTGTCCGTAGTATGTGTAACTTAATTGTACTATGACTGGAACTGAATGATCTAAGAATTTGTATTGTTGTATAGCTTCTTATATGATGTGAGGTTGAAATCGACTGTACCTGGAATTTTGATCTTTGCTTTTATACCCAATTGATGTTAATAAACATGAATTTAAAAAAAAGAAAGGGGGACCTGCATATTGGCGCAGTTCCATTCACAAAGCATTTTCTCCTCATGAGGGCCTTTTGCAGGGTTCCCTTGCGTGGAGAAAATACAGATGAGTGAGAACTTGCTTTAATTCTGCACAACCCTAGTGGTTGGCAAAGGTACTGCAGTGGCCCCAAGTTGCCCCTGGTGGCTAATGGTCCCTCCCCTGCCGATCGCCAGCTGTATAAAAAAATATATATATTTTCCCTGGTGGCTAATGGTCTCTTCCCCCACCTGCACACATGCCCAATCTTAATGCCACATTCCCTGGTGGCCAGTGGTCCCTTCCCCTACCTGCACACATGCTTAGTCTTAATAACATATTCCCTGGTAGCTAGTGGTCCCTCCCCCCACCTGCACACATGCCTGCTTTTAATGCCATATTCCCTGGTGACCAGTGGTCACTACCCCCACCCGCAAACATGTCTGCTCTTAATGCCATATTCCCTGGTGACCAGTGGTCACTACCCCCACCCGCACACATGCCTGCTCTTAATGCCATATTCCCTGGTGACCAGTGGTCCCTCCCCCCACCTGCACACATGCCTGCTTTTAATGCCATATTCCCTGGTGACCAGTGGTCACTACCCCCACCCCACACATGCCTGCTTTTAATGCCATATTCCCTGGTGACCAGTGGTCACTACCCCACCATAAACATGTCTGCTCTTAATGCCATATTCCCTGGTGACCAGTGGTCACTACCCCCACCCGCACACATGCCTGCTCTTAATGCCATATTCCCTGGTGACCAGTGGTCACTACCCCCACCCGCACACATGCCTGCTCTTAATGCCATATTCCCTGGTGACCAGTGGTCACTACCCCCACCCGCACACATGCCTGCTCTTAATGCCATATTTCCTGGTGGACAGTGGTCCCTCCCCCACCCGCACATGCCTGCTCTTAATGCCATATTTCCTGGTGGACAGTGGTCCCTCCTCCCACCTGCACACATGCCTGATCTTAATGCCATATTTCCTGGTGGACAGTGGTCCCTCCCCCCACCTGCACACATGCCTGATCTTAATGCCATATTCCCTGGTGACCAGGGGTCCCTCCCCTGCCTGATTCCATGCCCCAGTAGGTAAGTATAATTCTCCCTGGTGTCCAGTGGCCCCACACCCCCATCCGATCCCTGTCTCCGTCAGGGTACAAGCTATTCAGTTAGACCAACTCCCCCCCCCATGCATTTACCAGCCCAACGTGAAGGAGGTATCTTTATCTGGTGTCTAGCGGCCCTCCACCCTGCTTTCCCCCATCCTCAACCCGAGCCGACAGCCAGCACAGCCCTTTTCTCACCATTACGGCCAGCCGCCAGGCTGAACTCTCATTGAGAGCATACTGTATATATTATACGCTCATTGATTGACAGCTCAGAGTGAGCTGTCAGTCAGTGAGCATGTACTGTATGCAGTATACCCCCACTGAGAGCTCAGTCTGGTGGCTGGCCATGGTAGTGAGAGGAGGGCTCTGCCAGTCGCCAGCTCAGATTCAGGATGGGGGGAGCAAGGTGGTGGTGTACTACCTGCCAGGGTGAGGGGATCTGCTAGACACCAGGGAAAGGCACCTCCTTCATGTCAGGCCATGTATCACGGGGGTCAAACCTAACAGCTTGCACCCTGACGGGACACATGGATCAGATGGGGGATGGGGCCACTAGACATGAGGGAGAATCATATTGACGCACTGAGGCATGGGATGGGGCAGGGAGGGGCATCACCACCAGGGAATATAGCGCTAAGATTAGGCATGTGCGGGGGGCACTGTCACCAGAGAAAACTATTTTTCACATTGGCCAACGATCGGCAGCGGGAGGGACCACTAGCCACCAGGGAAAACGTAATTTTTGTACACAGGCCAGTGATGGGGAGGGGGAGGGACCAGTAGCCGCCACAGGAAACTTATGTTTTCTACACAGGCTGGTCATCGGTGGGGGAAGGGACCACTAGACCACGAAGGTATATCTTTATGTTATATTGGGATGGCGATTGGTGGGGTGGGGATAACTAGACCACCGGGGAATATCTTTATGTTGTCCCAGGCTGGCAAGGTGGGGAACACTAAACCAGTAGGAACTATTCTTTTTTCATAGGGCTGGCGATCTGCAATCCCGGGTGGGGGGGGCACCACTGGTGCCAGGGAGGATAATTTCTTTTACTCGGGGCCAACGATTGCTGAGAGGGGCACACTAAACTCTGTTGTGGCCCATGTAAATGGTCCCATAATGAGCATTCAAGTAGCCACATAGTGCCTTGCATGCCCAGTGGGCTCATTTACATGGCTGCTTTTGTGATTAGGAAATAGTGCACCTGCGCTATTCATTGGGGTGTCATTCTCTGGGGTGCATGTCGGGGCGGCACTAGTGGGATTAGAGGTAGCAGTAGGGGAGTTAGTGGTGCTTCATCCTGGCCATATTCACAGTCGGATAGCACAGTGCACGCTCCGATTATGAATAGCAAACTACACACCTGTGCAATCCAAAGCGCAGCGCAAACGCTTTGTGCTGTGCTTTGTGATTTTTTTTGTGAATCTATCCCCAGGACTATTATCAAACTTTGATCCCTTCCCTGTAAAAAAAAAATGCTAGGAGCTGCACCCCTGATTAAATTAAAATAGTCAGGGGTGGTTGAACTAGCTTCAATGTGTGAAAGCCAAAAAATGTTCACCAAAATGACGTGGGGTCTGGGGGCTGCCTAGGCCCCCATAAAATGTTACACTTTTTGAAGTGTTTTTGTGCTTTTTTTTTCAAATCTTTTACAATGTTTTACTTCATAAAAATAACATATGGCATGTTAAGAATTTATTCTGGAATAATTAAACTCATTGGGCAGGATTCACAAAGAAGTTGCGCCGGGCACATTACAAATGCGCTGGCGCAAATAAGATGCACCGAGCACAGACAGAGCAATTCACAGAGGCATGCGCAATGGGACGTGCCGAGCGCAACCCCACTGTGAATCTCTGAGAAACAGTACAGCGCAACTGGAGATGCGCCAGTGCAACCTGAGATGCACCAGGGCACACTGGATGCCCTGAGTTGCACAGGGGAGCTCTTCAGAGCAAGTGGAGCAAGCCAGCAGGGCACAAGGGAGCAACCACAGAGCTGAAACAATGAAACCCATGGACACAAGTGCTGAGAACAACATGTTTATAAAAGTGTAACATCTGATAAAAACTGTACAACAGAAAAGTAGAACAAGAAACAACAAGAGCAACACCAAAAGGGGAAAGGGAATTGCAGGGATGGGAAGGAGGGCAGGAAGGGGACAGGAACGGTGGGCTATGTACAAGAACTATATACATGGGACGGCCCCAGTAAGAGGCAGGGGGCCACTAGCGATGCCGTGCCCTGCCACGCAACACCCTTGCACGGCCAAGGAAGGGGAGCAACAGCAGGACGCCCTGCAGGGCAGCTGACAGACGCTGAACAGTCCTAGACAGTGGGCGCAGGGCTGCCTGGATTGCCAAATGGATCCGTCAGTCCACGTCCATAGGGGCAGCACACCCAGCCACAGCACGGCGATCCTGGAGACCTACAGCAACAACAGAGAGAACATACACTGAGGGCCTGAACGTGGACAATACCCCCACCCAGCTGTAACCCACAGCAACTGAAATACATCAATAGCAGAATGCAGCGCTCACCTGTCCCTGGAAGGGCACTAGGCCTAGCTCCCATGATCCTCCTCCTCCTCGTCTCAGTGGCGTCCGCGGCCCTCTGCCTGGCATCTGGTCCTGCAAAACACAACAGACAGCACCATGAGCCGCCACAGCGGTGCCAGACATACACCACAACACTGACATGCAGAGGCGATGTATGAACAGCCAGACACTGCCACAGTGCCCCCCCCGCCGGCCTGTGTCCATGCAGCAGACAGTGGTAACCAGTCGTGAAGTCCCCAGCGGCCTGCATGCAGACACAGCACTGCCCAGTGCCCTCCTATTGCACACATATGGCAGCACTGGACAGGTGCAGCCACTGCCATGTGTGCAGGATGCCTGAGACCCAAGTGGGTGCCCCATGAGGGCCTCGACACACACATCCAGCATGCGCCACAAAAGGAGCCAGATGATCAACACCTACCTGGCCTTGGCAGTACACCTCTGCGTGCACAGTGAGACAGCTGCGCCAGTCTCTCTGGTTCCCACCTCTGGAGGTCACCAAAATGATGCCTGCACTGCTTCTCAGTGCATGGCATCCCTGTGCATCGCACAAACTTGCAGGCAATGGAGGCCCACACCTGGGCTCATGGAGGTCATCCTGCCCAAACAGCTGCCCTTCCACAGTCAGGACAAGAGCCACCAGATGCAGCAGCTCCACTTGGGACCAGTTAATGGCCCTAGGTGTCTGTCTCCCTGCCCTAGGCATACTGCAATACCAAAACACAGTGGCAAGGTGCAACACGACAATGTGCAGCCAAGCAGTTGAAATGCACCATGTGAAACACTGAGGCACGTGGAGCACAGCGCGCACTGTGTGAAGCACGATGGGTCAAAGGCAACACACCCGCACATGCACAGTGGAGGCTGCAACAGCGTGGCAAGGCCGTGACCCAGTTGCACATGCGTGATGTGCATGCGGACGCCATGTTGTGCACGGCACGTGCTACTACCCACCAGCGCTGTGACACAATCCATGGGCACTACAAACACAGTACAGCATGGACAGTAGGCCTGTGATGCCAAGAACGGGTAAGCAGCGAACGGCACATATGGACGATGTGCCACCGGACACGGTGATCGCACATGTGTGAAAGAAGTGCCATGTAGACTGCCCCAGATACAGGAACATGCACCCAATGATATGTGCATGTGCCGGAGATAGCTGTTCAGCCATCGGCGCAACCCTGAGATGCTCCATGTAAAATGAGATGAGCTGGGGGCAATTGTGCAATTCACAGACAATGCGCCCAAAACAGCCTCATCCCACATGCATGGGCATCTCAGCTGATTAGCTTCTCATTACCAGGGGCTTAAGCCTCGTTTGCATGCCCTGAGCCATAAATGCTCCCAATTCAGCAGGCCAAGACCAGGTGACTGAGAGGCATCAGTGCCTTGAAGCTGAGTACACAGCTATATTCACAGGGTCTACAGAACATACTGGGGGGGATTGAATATGAGCATGCATACCACCCAATGCTTATTTCCCCCAGATGTGGAACAAAGCCTCCCAATATGTGGAACAAATGATCATAATGTGGAATACTCCAGCAGGGCAGTATAGAAGGTGCACAGAGCATCGATAGATTGTTCCCTGTCCTGTCCACAATGGCTGTTTGTGAACCGGGAAGTACACATCTCAGCATGTACCATACAGTTCTGCTGAACAATGATGCAGTCATCAGTGGGCCTAAGCCTTGCACTGTGGAACAGGGAGGTCATGCGACATAAACAGAGGACCTGTCCACTGTATAGTGGGACATGAGAGGTATGTGTGACTGGGTGGCACTGGCAATCTGTGGAGGATGCAGCAAAGTGCAACAGGTCAGTCCGAGGCACACAGCAGCGCCTGTGCAGGCACAATGGCAGTGTCGCCATGTCGCACACTGCTGCCAGCTGCACCATGGCTGTAGCCACATGTCCTGTGCCCCCCCCGCAGGCATAGCAAGGGTGTCACCTGGCATGGACGGGGTACCACGGTGGCAGCACACACGGTGCAGAGGTACCAGGACATGGCCATGGCAGACTGCACAGTGTGCCCCCCTGGGGCGGCTGCACTGTTGCCCCAACCGTGGACCGGGGGACATGCATGGCATCTGCAGCATCCCCAGTGTACCATGTACCATGGAACATCTCAGCCCAAACAAGGCCCTCCTGGCCACCAGTGTGTCCAGGACAGCTGTGCATGGTGTCCCAGGTGGTGGATTCCAGACTGGTGGCAGCCCATCGCAGCATGGTGAGTAGCTGTGTGTCCTAGTCAGGCTCGCCCACTCATGTGCCATGGTTGGCACACTTGTCCCTGCGTGGCATGCACTGTCACTGTACACCCAGGCTCAGCTTCCCAGGGATGGTCGTCCCTTGCTTGACGTGACATGGCCCGTGGTACTGCGGGTACTATGCCGCAGCGCCGGAGGGCATGTGTCCACTGTGCATCTGTTTGGCATGTGAGCCCACTGCCACGCAGTGTGCACAATGGGACAGTGACAGGCTCAACCACTCCATGGCCTGCATAGCACTGTCACACCCTGGCCCTGGTGTGGTCAGGCCTGTGGATCTGGCACCGTGTGGATGGCCATGTACTGTTGTGCATTACCAATGTGACGTGTACTGTGCATTAACCATGGTCTCCCTTCCTCTCTCCACAGCACCATCATGCCTCCAGGGTGCAGCCATGGCCATGGCTGAGCGTGATGCCCTCGCAGGCGATGATGCGGGCCCATCACACGGGGCTGATGACACCCCACCGTGGATGACTCCGAACCTGCACCATCCACATCCTGAGCAGCACCAGTCATGGTCCCGGTGCAGGTGGGCCCTGCAGGCCCCTCAGCCAGCGATGGCAGGACAGCCAGTGGGTACATCGCTTGTTTGGGGAGCCTGTCCAGGTGGTCTGATGCCGACTCAGATGATGCAGTGGACATTGCTGATGCCCTCCTTGTGCTCACCAGTGGCGTGCAGGGGGAGGGCCTTGGCAGCACCGCATGCATCACCGACACCAGCGATGCAGACATGGCTGACAGCGGTGTACACATCACAGGGTTGCCTGTGCACATGACCCTGGGTGCCACGGATGTTCCCACTGTGTTGGGTTCTGGTGCAGATGCAGCACACCCGCAGCTGTGGGTGCTGTGCTCCCTACACCACTGCCCAGTGCAGTGCTGGCAATGTCGGTGTCATCCGGGCAGGGTGCCTCTGTGCACGCATCCACTCCAGTGGCCCTGGAGGACACCACCCATGAGCAGTCAGTGGCGGTGCCCAGCCAAGCCCCACCCATGTTGCAGCCTGCTAAGGTGCATACACCGCCCGTGGATGCACCGGGACAAGCTGATACATCCCCTGCTCTTCGGCAATGCCACCTTGATGCATCACCTGTTGATGACATGGGGGCCTACCTTGACCTCCTGTAGGCAACAGGAGGCCCTCTGTGCGGAGTTCTGGAGCTACAAGGTTGTAATGGTCCAGGAGCATGAGTCCGCGGCTGCGTGGCATGTACAGATTCAGGCAGAGACACGCATCGTGTGGGGGGGCATGACCGCAGCTCTGGAGCGGATTGCAGCAGCTGTGGAGGTGGTGGCTGCATCCACAGCGTATTGTCACTGACCAGCTGACTGACTTCCTAGACAAGTACAACATCCTATGCAGGCAGCAGCACGGTTTTAGAAAGAAGCATAGCACCTCCACGGCACTACTTGATTTCACCGGCGCCATCCACCACTCATTGGATAACAGGCAGCAAACTGGTTCTACCTTCATCAGTTTAACAAAGGCCTTTGATACTGTCCACCACAGCCTACTGCTTGTCCAGCTCCGGAAAGCAGGACACTCATCCAACTCTGTAAACTGGTTCAAAAGCTACCTCGACAACCGGTCTCAACGAGTGAAAATTGCTGACACGCTCTCATATGCCAGACCGGTCCGCTCTGGTGTTCCCCAGAGCTCTATTTTGGGTCCCCTCCTCTTTAGCCTGTTCCTGAACTCGCTACCAGATTCCTGTGAAGAGCAAATCATACTCTACACAGATGATGCTGCAATCCTAGCCTCCCACCATGATCCAAAACAACTGCAAGAAAACCTCCAGCGTGGCTTCACATCAGTCGAAAATTGGTTCTTAAAGCGCAAACTGATCCTAAACTAGAAAAAAACAAAGACCATGTTTTTCAGCAGCTCTCACAACAAAAATAGGCAGTATCACCTCTCCATCAAAACCAAGCAAGGAGTCACTCTTGAAGAAGTCCAAACCTTCAGATACCTTGGAATCACCCTTGACTCCCACCTCTCCTATGCTGCCCACATTAATACTGTGGCGAAAGCTGCAAACATCAGGCTGGGCCTACTGTTCCGTCACAGGAAGCATCGAACCTCTGAAGCATCGTCAGTCACCATCTAGAGCTCCATTGTTAGCATTATTGACTACGGACTTATCATGGCTCCGCCACCACCTCCTCTCAAACAAGTTTCTACCTCCCTCAGTAAAGCCTGTCGACTTGTCACTGGATCCCACCATTTTACCCATACTAGCGACCTCTAATCTCAAACTGGGTGGTTGCAACTCAACAGCCGAATAAAATATCAAACCTGCATCGTAGCAAAGAAAATAATGATGGGCAGTGCTCCTCCTGGAGTCTGCTGTCTCTTTAAACCCAGAAACAACATCAACACCAGGAGGTCTAAACCTCAACTCCTGCAAATCCCCTGCTGTCACACATCCCAAGGTCAGAGGTCCTTTGCATACAGGGCACCCAGCTGGCTAAATAGTCTCAGTAGTGACATCTCTGTCTCACCCACGCTGGGTGCATTCAAGTCCAGGCTTCGCCTCACATTTCTTGCCTCTAGCTCCTGTGACTGCCATGACTAAGCAGTACTCCCACCTTGCTGCTCATTGTTTCTGCTACCTGTTGTTGCCCCTCCACCTAGCACTTTGCCTTCACCACTGCCCATCTGATGCACTTACCCCTGTCCATCCTTGACAAAGCCCCCTAGGCTGCCATACCCCCGTCTCGGTCTACCCCCCCCCTCCTTCCCCACCTCTCATTTCCCTGTTTCCTTGTTTGTGTACACTTCCTTGTGTTTCATGTAGTAACCTTGTAACAACATGTTATGACCACCAGTGTTACTGATTGTGCTATACTGTAATTGAAACTATATGCCTGTACTCACTGACATGGAACATTTGTAAAAGGGCCCGGACTCAAAGGTACTTGTAATCCTAGATGCAAATAAAATAAACAAACAACATGCCGTGGACATCGTGCCTCCAGTTGGACGCCCAGGAGCACGTCCCATGCGCCGTGGCAGCGGAGTCAGGTGAACCCTTGATGCTGACTCCATCGCCACTGGCTTCCACACCCACCATCCATGGCTCAGCCGGTGGACGTGAGGTGGCCACTCCACTGGGCACCCATTCACGGTCTCGGTGCAGCACCACTGCAGGGTCACTGGAAACGGCCCCTGTGGCCGGTGGTGGCACCCCCTGTCCGTGGCAGCCAGGGGGCTGCCCTGTGATGCCCATGTCCCCAGGCCTGTGGTGGCGGGATGGCACACACATGTGTACTGGACACCCTGCAGGTGGTGCCAGTGGCAGTGTGTGTGTGTGTGTGTGTGTCGTCGCCTGCCCCACAGCCATCCTGGCACCACCCTGTTCTACCTGTGCAGGATGTCCTGCGTGTCTGTGTGCATCGCTGTTGTGTCATGGGAATGATGAGTGTGTTCTGGTGCCTGCAGTGCCCATGTGCAGGCTGCAGTGCACACTGACCCATGACACCTGCGACATGGCCTGGGTGGTGCTTGGTTGTTGCATGCCTGGTGTGTGTGTGTGTGTGTGTGCCTGTGTGTGCGCCACTGTGCGGTGTCCACTGTGCCCATGATATGCAGTCCCTACACCATGGTGCACTCACCTGCACGCATACATACCTGCATACTCACCTGCGTGGCCCAAAGTGTTCCTCCACCACATGCATGCAGTAGTCCCGTGCCTCTCTGCTAGCCACGGATCTCTGTGGCCCTGCCCAGCTTTGCCTCCCTGGCCCTCGGGGGGGATGCCCTGTCCACCCCCTCCCCTACCCTCTCCTCCTCCCTGGAACTGCCACCCTCACTGGCCTTGACAGATATCCCATGGTCTAGGGCCGTGTTGTGTAGCATACAACAGGCCAGGAATATGCCATAGGCTTTCTCAGGGCTATACTGTAGGGCACCATCTGACTGACACAGGCACCGGAATCGCATCTTCAACATGCTGAAGACATGCTCTATGATGGCGCGTGTTGCGATGTGTGCCTCATTGTAGCATTCCTCTGCCACGGTTCTGGGACATCAGAAGAGGGTGAGGACCCAGGGCCTTAGTGGATATGTGGAGTCTCCTGTGGGGGTAGACGTGTGTCTGTTAGTTCATGGGATTACACTGTAGCATGTGCCCTGTCCTCATCCCTGCCCTCTGTGGTGTGTGTCCCTGTCCTGCTCTACCGTCCGTGCATCCCCATACCTGGCAGTCCTGCATCCCTACCACAGCTGCACCTGCATGCTCCCATCTGTCGTGTGGTGCACGGTGCTTGCGTATCACCCTGTGTCCACCTTTGTACCCTTTTACACCCCTGCTGTCCCAGGGCCCATGTGCCTGCTTCACACTGTCCATGGCCTACCCCGTGCGTCCCGGCCTTGGTGCCCCCCTGTACTCTTGGTGCCCTGTCACTTGTACCTATCAGATGGCCTCTTGGTATGTCCCCATCCTCGAACCTCATGCAGAGTGCCGACTGGTGCCATATGTAGGCATCATGTGTGCTCCCAGGCTGTGTGGTGCAGACATTGGTAATGCGCCCTGTAACATTGCACACCACCTGGCAATTCACAGAATGGTACTCCTTCTGGTTGATGTATGTGATTGCATCATCGCAAAGGTGGTGCGTGGATCGCCACATGGGTGCAGTCAGTGGCCCCTATGACACCTGGTATGCATGCCACCCTGTAGAACCCCTGCATGGCTTCTGTCCACTCTGCCTGCATGTTGGGGAAATAGATGTATTCCAAAGCATGCAATAGCAGTGCGATGAGGAACTGTGTGAGGAGGCGGGACATAGAGGCCTGTGATATGCCAGTGGTTTCCCCAGTAGGCCTCTGGAAGGTTCCTGTGGTGAGCAGGCACATGACCATTGTCACCATGGTCTCCACCGAGATGGCGTGACCTCGTGCAGTGGTGCCTGCATCTCATCATGGCACAGCTCACAGAGCTGTCTCAGCATGGCCCTGTTGAGGCGGTATCACCCTACTGTTTCCACCTCTGTGAGCTGCTCGAAGGACAGCTGGACACGATAGCGCCGTGGCGCTGGCTGACTATGGTGCCTTCCAGCACCCTGCCTCCTCCTCCTCATTTGTGCACCTGCTGTGGTGACTGCTGCTGGGTTCATTTGTGCTGTCTGTGTGGCCCTCTGGCTTGGTGTGCTGCCTGGCTGGCTGGCTGTGTGTGTGTGTCTCTCTCTCTGTCTTCCTCTTCCCCTCTGGCTCCGGCTGTGTGCTGCTGTGACTGTTCCATTCATGACCTGCTGGTGGGCTAGACATAAGTCTCCTTCTTTTGTACTTATCTTTCTATGGCGCATCTTGGCTTTGCGCTGGAGTTGCCCCATAGTTGTGCCATGGATATGCACTGTGAATCGAGTTGCGCTGTGTATGCATGGGTACGCCCCTGTATATGCGCTGCATGTCATTACATTGCGTCTATGGTGCATGTCGTTCAGCGAGCATCTCGGTTGGGCTGGCTCATTCACCCTGTTTCTGAATTGGCTTACTGCACATTTCTGACTTGCGCTGGGCGCATCTCTTCTGTGAATCCTGCCCATTACCTTGAGTAGTGCTGTGCAGTGCATTCCTTCTTATCTTATACAGTCTTGTCTTTTTTCATTGTCAAAGGTTCTGGTGCTAAATATATATTCAGAAAAGAAAAACAGCCCAGGCTCAAATAATGCAATATAATGAAATTAAAAATGCAACTTTATTGTGATAGATATCTTTTATTTTATGTTGATATCAACACTACCAGATTCATCTTGATTTATGAGACAGGTTTTACATTTGCAATGAACATACAGCATTAGTTTCAGTAATACAATTTATGTGCAGCATTTTATAATAGGTAAGCTTAAACATTTATTCTGTCACTGTTAATAAGTTGATAACAGCAGAAATGATTATTGATAGCTCTTTCTTCTGGAACTAACAAAACATGTTACTTACTGGTTAACATTTTTGTTTTGTTCCATCTGTATTAGTCTTTAAACAAACTTTACAGTACTTGATTGACTGATTGACACTTATTTCACACTGTGCCGTATTTGAGTGCAATTGCTGAATTGCATAATTTTATTTATTTTTCTTTCAGCCACAGTTCTACTGCTGAAATGCACTGTACTTTCTTATACTACGTAGTGAATGGTTGGCACATAAGACTGTCCATAACACAGTTTAAAAAGGGTGCCATTTAGGAAATAGCAAAAAACTGAAATTCATGACTTTTTTTTTTTTAATCATTCATTTTTATTCAGCACTGGTTAAAAGCGGTACATTGAAACACTTACACAGTCATCAGTATAACCATTACAGTTGATACAAAAAGATTCTATATCTTACTGGGTATTGCTAAATAATATTTGATTTAAGCACTATATACCTAAATACATGAGTAGCCAAGGATACCATAGCTGTTTAAAGTTTAGATTGAATTTATACAGTAGCTACTACTAGCTAGTATAGACTTAACCTAAGATTTGGTCAAGAATAAGGCAGGTATTCAGTGCAAATGTTTGGGAATAAAAGAACAATAGAAATCTAAAAAACCATACAAAGCATAAACAGAAAAACATTTAGTGGGTCAGCTATGAAACAAATAAATTGTCTAAGGCTAACATTACAGGATATTTCACCATGAAGATATTCTTCCTATACAAATGGGTCAATAAAGTAGAACGTCCATGCTCTAGAGGGAGTGTAGTAGATGTCAGGTCTTTACTCTGTATTTCCTTCCCATTGTAGGGAGAGGGTAGACACCTAATCCCTTGCTCACTCACCGATAAATCCCACTTTACTACCCATGAACTACCCAAGATCAGGCCCCCGGGACATTCAAAACCCACCTGGACCACCTGTTCAGATACAGTACAGGCTTATCTTGTAAGTTATGAGAGATATTCTCAAGGATTCTGATATGGTCCACAATACTTCTCCATTCAGAGATAGTAGGGGGGCCTCCTGTAGCCATCTCCTGGTTATAGCCTTGTAGACCACGGCCAGCAGTATAGACCAAATGTAAAACACAAGGTTCTTGGCTAGTGGTCCCTGCTAATCCAATAAAGCCACCTGACACCAAATGTTATTTTAAATCAGTTGCAATTTATTAATACCAAATAAGCCCTAACAATTTTACCTCTAACATGATCAAATCTAAACAGCTGATGGCTTCTTACCACCAGGGCTACAGCATTTCAGAGACACATGAACCATATGTCTCTGGATCCCCCGAGCAGTCTATGGATAGTCTCAGACTGCATCTTGTCCAAGACTGCGTCTTCTCGAAGGGATGCTGAACATAACCATAGGTCCCATATTTATGTGTAGCAAGCTTAGAAAAAAAATGCAGGGCTGGAATTTCCCAAAAACTACCTCAGCAGTTTTAAACACAGACAATATGTCATTCCTCAAGTCATAAGACTCGGGTTCAAAAATACACTGATCAAAAGATACCTCGGTCACAATATACTTTTGACACTTTGCCAGAGACATTCGGTCATTCTTAAATGGAAAAACAAGTAATCAGGGTTTTTTTATTTCTCAAAAATACTTAGTTTAGGATACAGAAAACATGCAAGGGCATGTGACTGTTTTAAAAATACTTGGTTTACAGATAAAAAAACAGACAGTGGCCAAATTGGGGAACTTAATCTTCAAGGCCAGTGTGGTTAGTAGCAGCTGCATTCTTATCTCAGCTGTAACCTTTTAAAAATACATGTTTTGGTATATAGCATTGCTGAACAAGACAAATCTAATTTATTTTATTCAGTTTAACCGTTAACCATTTAAAGCCTCCACATACATGCATTGATATGGTGGTATCATTCATTTGCATGGCCACTGGCAGCCATTTGCTACTAGATATACCAATTCAAATGTTGGCATCATTTAGTCATCTACTAGCCATCTTCACCTTTTACTAGCCCTTTAGCAAGCTACACTAGCCATTTTACACCTTTCTATCTCTTCAACCTTTTGGTTAGCCAACTACATATAGTTGATAAAAGTTTGGTCACTGGTTACTAAAACCTTGGCCACTGGTCACTAAACTTTGGCCACTGGCCTCTTTCAACACAAAGGTGCTTCATATCTTTTTGTTTAAGAGACTCTGGGGAAATATTCAGGATCAAATTCCATGCCGTCAGGGGTTCGTCAAGGGTTAAAATATTAGAAATATGTTGGGTAACTGTTGACTAGAAGGTTTGAAGTTTTGGACACCTAAAAAATATGTGCGCATGGGTTGCCCCTTCTGTATCACATGCCCTCCAGCATGTAGATGAGAGACTAGGATTTCTTTTAGCTAATAGCTGGGGTGTTAAAAAAAATCTTGTTTGGACTTTCCAGACGTATTCACGCCAATTCGGGGATGAGGTAGTGGACCAAGTCATCTGCCAGATCTTTTCCCATTGAGGCTGTAATATTGTAAGGTAGAGGTCCTGCTCCCATTTAACTTTAAGGGGTTCCAACACATGCTCTTGTAAAGACACCAAGTATTTATATATATGGGATATTGCGTGGTCCCCCCCATAGCATTCAGAATTTGTATATATGGAGATGTATCTTCTAATATCTGGGAATGGGACTGAATACGCCTGTACTGGGAGTTTACATAATCTCTAATTTGAAAATAACGCATTCTCTCTCTCCCTCCCCCCATTTAAATTTTGTCTTGGCTTCCTCAAAAGATATGGTATTTTGCCTCATGAGCTGCCAGGGGGCAAAAATTCCCCTATTTGCTTGGGTGGTATACCAGGTTGATTCCCCAGCAGGAGGAAAGTCTGGGTTATTGATAAACCATTTATACTTCCAAGCATGCTCCTTAATATGCTTCCAATGATGTCCCCTCCTCCAGCCCTCCAGAACCGAGCATATGCTTCTTCGTGTATCTATTAGGGCTTGTTTCAATAAGGTATCTGAAAATAATGTAGCAGGTAATGGGCATCGTAGCTTCTCTAGTTAAGTCAATTTGTTTCCAGTGAGCTTCATAAT
Organism: Neoceratodus forsteri; assembly: GCA_016271365.2. NCBI lineage: Eukaryota > Metazoa > Chordata > Ceratodontiformes > Ceratodontidae > Neoceratodus > Neoceratodus forsteri. The sequence continues at coordinate 731,905,258 of CM057450.1, forward strand.
ACTTATTGCCCCACAACAGTGCACATCTCATTTGCGCTGCGTTCCAATAGGTAAGTAAGTTAGGAAATGCATTTCCACCCTGTGACTTAGGTAGATGTAATGCCTGAAGCTTGAATCATGGTTTTCTGCCTTGCCGTATAAAGGCAGTGGATATTTGTTGCCAGGCCTTAAGGTCACGTGTAGGAATAATACAAGGTACCGATTGGAATAGGTATAACAGACGTGGCAGAACATTTAGTTTTATTGCTTGATTCCTAGCATAGAATGACAATGGGATTATATTCCACCTTTTAATATCTCTTTCTATGTTATTAATCAACGGGGTGTAGTTACTAAATAGTTGACTGAGATCTGCTGGTATTTCAATTCCTAAATATTTTATAGATGAGAGATCCCATTTGAATAAGAACTGCTTACGGATAGGCGTAGGGACTGGAAAATTCATGACTTTTTTCAAAAAATTGGTTTGACATTACAAATATCTATGACACCTTGACTTGCAAGAAACAGTTGCCTCCTACAGAAATAAAACATCCTGGAAATAAAATGAGAATCAAATTAAAGTGTATACTGGCGTGGTGTTCTGGTTAAACATCCATGCTTAGAACAGGATTTATAATGTATGCTGGAATGCTGTTCTGCATGGAAATCCATGCTTTGAATGAGGTTGTTGTGCTGCAGTAGTGACATCAGTATGTTGTGCTGCAGCAGTGATGTCGTTACTGCAGCACAACAACCTAGAATGCCTTTCCACAGCTGCTTCCCTCTAGCCAGTCAAGCAGGAAGCTGTTTTTTTTTTTTTTAAACATACCCAAACAGCTTCAGTCGCTAGCTACATGTTGAATCAGTAATTTCAGCCCACCACAACCCTCAGGTGCCTCCCCTCCCCAAACCACCAGTTCATTTGGGAAGGGGAGTGAAGGGTCTGAAAGGAGCATGGATGCCCATAAACTATAAAAGATAACATATGGTCATCCATACAGTGAGATAACTGTGGGTCAGATTTTTAAAGGGCGATGCAGGGCTTGCGAGAAGCCCTGCATCAAACCTGTTTTTCAGCACAGCTGTGCCAAACACCTTTGCTGCAACTGCACCCAATTTTAGTACATCAGGCGCAGTTATGACAGTTTTCCCACTTTGTGGCAGCTTGTACCCAAAAATTTTTTACAAAGGTGCACTGTACCCTCTGTTACGTGGCTGTGGTGGGAACCCTGTTAGAGGGTACATTGCAGTTTAAATTCAGTTTAAATGAACATTAAATTAAATTGCGTTAGAGGGTAAATTGAGCATGCTTCAAAAAATGGAATTCTTGCATTTCATGTTAAGTAAATGCAGATTCCTTCTACTGATTATTGTGTTAGACACGAGTCTGACTGCTATTCTAATTTTAATATAGTCAGTTCTCTTCTTAAATTTTAAATTCAAAATTTGACACCTTTTGTGCTGTGCTTTATGGCAAGCTACCAGCAGTTGCAGATGTTTAAGGCAATCCACGTGCAGCATTGTGATTTCGGTACACAAATGGCTGTGCTGTCAGTTTTCATTTAATACAAATGCTGCTCTGTCTTGTTGCATAAATATAAACCCCGGTTCCTTGCTGGTCTGGTAATCACATCATACATTTCTTAAATGTATTTACTATTTGCTTGTCTATCAGCATTCTCCAAATTAGTTTGCTGAAAACCAGTATAGGAGGGATAATCAAAAAATGTGTTCAGTTAATTTAAAACTGTATTAGAGACTGAAATGTAATTTCCATGTTTAACAGACTAATAATGAATAGAGAAAGGAGGGGTGTGGCTAGGTAGCCAACCAAGATTGCGTCTAAATTTTGCCAAGATACTATCCACCAGATACTGCTGTGACCATTGCCTGCTCTTAAAAATAACCCCCATTAGCCAGAAAAGTGGTGCTGAGGATTGAGGCGCTGGATACCACACCTCGTGCCATGCCGGCAACCTGGGTTCGGGAATGAGCTCGGGCCAGCAGGGGTCAGCAGGGATGAGAGAGAATCGAGTGACTGGAGGACCAATCTCCTCTCTCAAGGGGAGGGAGACTTGTTGTCCCACTTGTGACTGCCCTCTGGTGGTTGCTGGAGGGTAGTACGGGTCAGGAGGCATGTGCCGACGTCATCACGTCGGCGGGGAGAGGCGATGGGAGAAAAGTGGAAAATGGAGCCTGGCAGGTTCCGTGATGGCTCTTGCATCTGCGGGGGTCGGTCTGGTGTATCTGGATTAGGTCTCGAGGGGATAGTGTTGGTGCCCTTCCTCCTGGCCCCACCATGGGGGGCAATCCGGGGACTGACCAGGTCGGCAGTACAGGGATGCAGGAAGCCGGAGAGTGAGTCTCTCCACAAGGAGAGACTGCAGCCACCTGCCTGGGCTCCCAGGAGGATAGAAAGCTCTGTGGCAAAAAAAAAATTAAAATAACCCCCATTACATGTAAGCTATTTGCCTGTGGATCCTGTAGACTCCTCAACTGCATCTCCCCGATCAGTACAGCCGAAGTTCTCTGCCATTACTCACCCAGACCTCTCAGGCTGAGAAAATTGAAGATTTCCTGGCAGGATGGCAACAGCACCCAGGGACTCTGCAGACGGCAACATGCAAGAGATATAGAGAATGTTTAAAAATCTCATTGGGCAAATAATCAGTCTAGAAGTAGCAACTCAAAGAATCAATGCCAAAATCATCGATGTCTACGAGAGAACAACTCATAGCGCATTCAGAGAACTGGACGGATAGGCTGATGGTCTACATCAGGACCACATGACCAGGATCCTGTGGGACAGGGTCAATGACCTTAAAAATCACAGCCATAGAAACAACCTGAGGCTAGTGGAATTCCCAGAGGGCTGCAAGTGGTAAGACATGAATGGTTTCCTCCAAAAAGCACTACCGGAAATACTGCAATATGTGAGAGTGCGTGGGAAGTGATAAGTTAATGACACCAGTTTCTTGAAGAACACACGAAGTGTGTGAAATTTATTATAATAAAAATTCAAAATAAATGACTTATAAACCAAACTAAAAGTAAAATAAACTAAGCACCAATGGCTTTCTCAACCTGAGACACTTCAGTACTTTAAAGTACTGCCACAGGGTAGAAGCACTTGCCTTCAGCACCTCTACTATCCTCTGTGCTCAAAAACTATCTAATTCAGGTCAGAAAACATCCACCTTATACAGGTAAAAATACTACCATCATAGGTCAGCTGATCCGCCCCCTATTCTAATACATCAAATGTCTACCCTAATACACAGTGTAGGGGAATCTGCATGACCGTAACTTACTTTATTTAATAATCACATTCAGACTGCAATTAAATTATTCTTGTATATAAGAGATAAAACAAGAAAAGGCTTAATTAATAGTTAAAGATCTTGGCCCCTCCTATAATGGGCCGGCCTTAGACCTCAGATCACCATAAATATGTTTCATTTGAGGGCCGCTGGCCCTTAGAAGTGCAGTGCTGTCCCAGACAGGACCAACCTGAATGTGGTAAGAATATAACATTAAGGCAAGAGTGATATGCTGCTAAAATAAAATGTGAGAGAAAACAAAAACAAGGAGGTTTATAACCCACAAGCAAAACATATTTCCTTTGTATAACTTCGTTTAGAACACAGAACTACTGTTTAACTGAAATCTTGTTTACCATTTGGTTCTTCTAACCACTCATTTCTGTAACTGAAGAGTTCATCCAGGCGCTTTAAGTATTATGGGCTGTTATATAACTATTATGGCCTAGCCCAACGTATGCTTAACAGAGCCCTTTGCTTTTATTTGAAAAAAAAAAAAACTTGAATTCCTAGCCAGAATGTCTTATTTTCTCAACATATGAACTTTATATATGTTACAATAACTGGTGATCCCAGTTATCAATCCGTTTTTGAGAACTGTAAAAAGTCGTATCAACCCACAGGTTGATACGATAAAAGTTGTATCAACCCACGGGTTGATACGACTTTAGATGATCTAGATGCCAAGCCTGCAGCTTTTCGCATACCAAAGTAAACAGTTTCAAACTCAGCAAAACCAACACAGAGACCCGCTGCCAAGCCTAGTTGCATTTCCTACTAGTAGGCACACCCCTACTACCACGCTATGTGATGTCAGTCTTGAATAGCGTAATGGCCTATTAGTAAGGAAGTATGAGAGTTTCATCTCCGTCTCCGCGTGTAATAATATATTGAATTTGTTTTGGTGCCAGTTATCATAAAATAAACATATGGTGGAATGAGCGCCCATTCCTCGCTGTGTGATAATACTAAAACCTCTCGAGCTTCGCTCTCGAGGTTTACATATTATCACACATCTTGGGTGTGTGAAAAAACCCCATATCAACTCCCTACATATGCATTATTCTCTATTTATCTCCCAAAATAGGTGCCGTTTTTGTCTGAGAAATGTGAGTTGGAAAACAGCTTAGAAAAACCGTACTAGGTTTTTCTCTTTATATTTTGTCCAGCTCAATAAATGGTCCAAGAATTAACAAATTCATTGTCTCTAAGGAAACAACACCTTTCTTAGGACAACACACTTAATGCTATTCCCTGCAGCTTCAGATCTCATGTATTTTGTTTGGTTGCTGAAAAACAGGTATGCCTTTTTTTTTTTTTTTAATGTACAGGCGCTTGTCTAAATTAAGAGCATTTAATCTTCCTCGCAACTTCTGACCGCGAGCTTGTACGGGCGTCCCTGCACCTATCAACTGCATTCAACACTCATTTTAATTACATATCTGGTACTTTTTGTCTGACATGCAAGGAATATTCTACAAATTACTTTAATTCTGGATGCAGCACGGCTTGCTTACTTTCCACTGCATTTTCCTACAGTACCGGGAATAATTAAATTCTATTACAAAAAAACTACACCACAAATGCAAGGAAAGAAAAATACAGCGGGGTAGTTTAGAAAATGTATCATAATGGGAGGCCACCCCATTATGATAGAAAAGTGAAAGTAGAAATAGACAACAAAAAGCACTACTGCAGTAGATTTCTATGATAGAGGGGTAGAGAAATAAATGCCTTGTGGCGTCTGTTAAAAAAAAATAATTAAAGGACAGGGGTCCCAAGTCTGACACAATACAGATAGAAATGGCCCTTGGAAACTGACCATTCTTACTGCTCCTTGGCTTCTAAGCCTGGTCCAGGATCCCTCTCCCTGAAAGCCAAGTTTGAAGACAAGCAGGTCCTCCTTCACCCCATCATCCAGCGACAAAGACCAGTGGGTAATTCCTCCTAATCAAAAAGGAAGAATCTACAAAAAAATGCGACTGGTGGCCTCAAGAAGACAATTCCCTGAGGCTCCACTCTCGCAGCCAGAGTGGAAGCATAGAAAGGCCTCCTCAGGTTCCACACCAGCCTGCCTAGCCAACAACTGCTATGCAGCCCTACAGCAGCCTCCCCAGGATGATGCTTCCACCTGGCCTCCTAGTCACTCAAAACTCCGGGAGACTGCCACTCACCATCAAACTTGAAATCATGGGCCGAAGCTGCTGCTTTGACCTGTCTTCTAGCAAAGAAAAACAAGACGCAGCTAATCCAACGTCTGCTGCTGCTATGTGAACTCTGGACCAACTTAATAACCTTGTTTTTTTCTCTCTTTATCCCTTGGGACTGGTGCAGTGGGTCTCCTGCTTAAGTATGAGTTATTTCAGGATCCTATCAGGACTCCATGCCAGTTAAGCAGTCCTGCCTTCTTCAGGGATGTAGGACGGGGAGGCTGGAATGGGAGATCGGCCTTTGCAGTATTTACCAGTGTAACTGATCTAACAAACAGCATTTCCTGCATGTTAAGAGATATGCAGCATGATTTCTTGGGCCCACAGAGAGGCAGAGTCTAAATTACGAGTATAGCTGATCTCTCTTTCTTAGCCGATCTCATTCAGTCTTGGTAGACTGCTGGCCTACCAGCGGTTATTCTTGACTCATGATCCACAGTCATCTCCATCCCTCAGTACTGACACATGCAGTAAACCTCAATATACTGGCTCAAGTATGGGGGGGGGGGGAGTCAGAGATGGCCAGGCTGCACCAGGACAGTAAAGAGGTGTGACCCACACCTAGAGTGGATTTTATACCCATGGGAAGGAATGTGGGGAAGGGGACATTTCGATGCATGTAAATGAGTATGTACTGAACCTTTTATGTTAACTTCCCCCAATAGTCATATTGGAATTCTAATTGGTTATATATATAGTGGATTGTCTTGAATTGTGCAGGTAATTAGCCATACAGTCGTGCAGCACAGCATGTTTGGGGCAGGGAGTAGTGTTGCTCGGATAGTGTCGCTGTGAATCTGCCAGTGATCCGACAGATGGTGGTACTATTTGAGTTGGATCTGTCCTGGGATCTGGCTGAATACGGAGGTTAGATCCCAGTTCTGATCCCACGTTATCTGGCACCGGATCCGGTGCCGGATCCAGGGATCCAGCATCAGATCCCAGTGCCAGATCCAGGGATCCAGTGTCAGATCCTTGGATCTGGCACTTGGATAACGTGAGATCTGACCAGGGATCCAATGGCTGGGCTCCACGGGCAGATAGTGGAAGTGGCCGGTGAATCCACTATCCTGCCGCAAAGGGCAGGTATCTGGTGGATCCAGATTTGTCCGGATCCATCTGAGCAACACTAGCAGGGAGTCATACACAGACTGTCATTTCCTTGAGGATAGTCTGTGAGCATGTTGGCAATAACAGGGCTTATGCTGAGACCAGGCATGCCTCTGCAGGATGGGTGAGGGGGGCAGCTCACGAGTGCAAGTTTGCCAGGGTAAGAGGATGTTACCAGAATCCAGAAACTGTTATCATATGCTTATTGTTTGTGTGTTTTATGGTTCTACACCTGACATAGTGGATGCATTTGCTACCTGTGGTTATTCTGATAATGTGGGGCTAGCACAAAGGAAGAAAAGGAAGGGGAACTTATCAAGCATCAGAATCACAGTGTTTCAAGGGAAATACTATGGAAATTAACATAGTAACATGAAATGTGAGGGGTTTAAATTCATCTACCATGCAGAAGAAGGCATTGTTGTATTTGAAACATTTAAGGGTACACTTGGCCTTCTTACAGGGGACCAGACTGTCTGCATTAGAATCCTCCAAGCTCAAACAGGAGTGGGTGGGGTAAGAGAGACATAACATGGCAGCCACAAGAAAATTGGAGGTGTCCATCCTTATACATAAAACACTATGGTGGATTGTAAATAAAACTAAATCTGACAGAGATGGATGGTAAGTTATGGCGACTGTCATCACTGCAGAGGGACCACTGATACTGGCCAAAATCTACAGGCTTAATGTGGATGGTCATGCCTTCTTCCACACTATTAGCCAGGAACTCACTGCTTTTGATGAGCATTGGGTATCTGTGATGTTCAGGGGAGATATGAATGTTATACTGGAACAGCCATAGAGAGGAGTGTGGGAGCCCCAGAACCACACACGGGAGCAGTTAGCATGCACTGGCAGACACAGCATCCCTGCACCAGGAACTTCACTTGCTATTCAGTAGTACACCACACATCTAGCAGGTTAGATATGTGGCTGGCGCTGGCCCGCCAGCGCAGCGCTAGTGCTGCCACTTGCACCATCGACAACCTGGGTTCGGAAGCTAACTTGGGGCATCAGAGGGCCAGCCAGAGGGGGAGGAGGACTGATCTTCTGAAAAACTGCTCTCCTCTGGGGAGGGTTTGCAGAGCCCAGTGATTGCCTGTCTCTAGCAGAAGCTGGGGGAATATACCGGAACTGCCACAAAGGGCAAGGGGAGTGCTACTGCTGGTGCATGGTAGCACACGAAGCACATCATGGCGTCATTGCATACCATTCCCAGGGGAGAGGAGAATGAAAAATACTGATGGCAGCATGACGCTTGGACACCCGCAGGCCTCACACCCGACCAGCTGGGCCTACCAACCAAGAACCGGATCCTGTTCCTGACAGGGGCTGGGGAACCCCGTCAAACCCACGGGGGGGCAAGCCTTGGGGGGAAAAAAGGCTGGTAGGTAAGTCCTGCAGACGTTGGAGTGTCAGAGCTGGAGTGTCTGGCAGATGAGGGTCATCCGGTAATGGGAGAAAAAAGATTAACAAAACAAAAAAAAAAACAAGATATGTAGAAGGTTTCCCAAAGTATCATGAAACAGCTTACACAAGCTGTCATATATCCAAATTTTATATCGGACCATGTTCCCATCGAACTAAAGGTCCTGTGGGGCCACAGGCCAGTGAAGTCCACCTCATAGAGGTTGGACCCACTCTTCTTAGAGGATGCGGCCTTCAAACAATGGCTATCAGAAGAGGTGAAAGCATATTAGCAGGCCAGTGATAATGGGGAGGTCTTAGACACTACTTCATGGGAGGCATTTAAGGCTACCCTAAAGGAGAAGATAATGGCATATGCAACTAACTGATGCAGAGCTAGGAAGGCAGAAGGGGCAAAGCTGGGAAAAACCCTGAAGGATCTAGAACTTAAATATAAAAATTCCCCCCACCCCCCTGAACTGATAACCAGTGTGAACAGCACTAATTTTAAACTTAATGACATACTAACCAGGAAAGCCGAGCTTGCCATGGGGTACCTTTGATGCTCATTCTTGGGAGGGGGCAGAAAGTTCAGCAAGATACTCGCCTACAGACTCAAATGCAAGCAAGCAGCCAAACTGATTCCAGGGCTGGTCAACACAGCGGGAATCCTTTCACAACAGCTCCAGGATATTAACGCTACCATGAAGGCATTTTATACCACCCTCTATGCTTCTCTGAAACCACCTACACAGGAGGGGGTCAGAGACTTCTTGGACAAGCTCCCCATCCCGACCATCTCCCACATCCAGACCTCCACCCTGGAGGCCCCAGTGATGATCCAGGAGATAACTAAGGCCATCAAGTCCCTGAATCAACATAGAGCCCTGGGAGGAGATGGTTTCCCAGTGGAATTTTACCAACTTGTCATTGAGAACGTTGCACCATACTTTCTTAGAGTATTCCTGCATTCCTTATCTGCTGCCACTGTTCCACCAAGGGAAGCCATAATCACAGTACTCCCCTAAAAAAGAGAAAGACCCCACCCTACTAGGGAGCTACTGACTTATCTTCCTCATTTATTTGGATGCCAAGGTCCTGGCAAAGGTCCTAGCAGCCAGACTGGAACAAGTATTACCTGGAGTGGTCCACACATCCAAGGTGGGGATTGTCAAAGAGAGACTTAGCTCGAGTCTTCTCAGATCACTGATATCCCTCCTCCTTCTTCGAGCATGCACATGGGGATCCCTAGCTGCAGCAATTGCAGTGGACTTAAAAAAAAAAAAAACCTTCAACTTGGTCGAATGGTCATAACTCCTTTCCACAATGGACAGGATGGGGGTGGGTCCTATGTTCCAACAGTGGGGACAACTTTTATATGCATTACTTATGGCCTCCATCTTAATGAATGGACTTAGATCTACACCCTTCCTGCTGCACAAAGGGACTAGGCAGGAGTGCCCCGTGTTATTTGTTCTGGTGACAGAACCCTTAGCCATCACTATCAGGGAGCAACACAACATACATGGAATTAAATTGGGAAATGCAGAGCACAAGACTTATGTGGACAAATTCATGATCACTCTATTTCAGGCCTGAGACATGATCCACCCATTACTTGCACTGCTCTGATCATTTTCTGAAATTTCGGGGTTGTGGGTCAACCAGAGCAAGATGGAAGTATTCCCCCTTAATCAAGCATGCTTTCCAGAGACATTGTCAGTTGGGCCTCACCTGGGCAGACAAAGGCCTGACCTACCTGAGGATAAAATTCCACAGGGACTTACGTACAGCTGTGGTACAGCAGAGACTCCAGCTTGCTGTAAAGGGCCAAAGGAGAGTTGTGTGGAGCCTTGCACATGGTCGGCAGACAGAGACTGATTGATTTATGTCTGCCATTTTATTACCTTGCTGTATCATGAACTGGTGTTGTTTTAGAGTGTTCTTTAAGGGTCTAGTCTGTACTGAGTGCTGATTGTGAGAGGAGCTTTAAGGGGTTATTGTAGTGCTGGCTCAGGTGTGGTGGATTTCGGAGAGCTGTAGCATTGGTGTTTTACAGAGCTGACTGCATTTTAGAGCTGTCATTTGCCCATATCCAGGGCTGTGGAGCTAGGGTCACCATTGCTCCCCTCCCCCCATGCTTCTGTGTTCCCTTCCTGCCTTGACCTCTCTATTGTTTTACTCGCTAACCCCTTAATCCCTCTAAATCCTTTCTTCTTGCTTTTTCAGGCTGCATTCACAAGACCGACCGTGCAAAGCAAAGCTCCCTCCCCCTCCCTCCCTGCAGCCAGGATACCTCCTCACTGAAACAGGTACAGTGGAGACTCAGTTTGCTGTGCAGGGCTAACCCACCACCCACCCGCCTGCCTGCAGCGGGCATTTCATTATAGGTAGCCTAGGTCATGTGACATGATCATGTGCTTGCTGCAGTTTTTTGTCAATCTCCCTAATCTCTCCCAATAGCTGGTTATACTGCTTAACCACCAGGGGATGCTGTGCTCCTCCACCACTTATGTTTAAATAGAACTGAACCTGCCCTGTCCCCAGTTATTCACTTCTGTATATCCCACCTTCCTTCCACTGTCTAAACTGCCCTCCTTTCTTTATGACTTCTATTCTCCCTCCTATGAGTCTTGAACCCTGATATGTGGTGTTCAGCTGAATCCAAAACCTGTAACTTTGTCCACTAGGCCGGCCAGCCTGTTACTGATATCCACCTGCTGCTATCTAATAGTATGCTAGTCCCCCCCCCAACATATCTGCTTGGTATTTCCCTCCACCCAGTTCTCTACTCTATCTCCTGGGTCCTAGAACCCCCCCTTCTTTTCTGTCCCCTCGATTACACTCTGGTATATAGTACAACTCCTCAATGCCCACAGGACAAGTCCTTTTTTACATCACTGTCACCTACTCTTACACCTTTCTTCCTGGCACCCCAATCCCTCTCTGCAGTTCACCCGTACTCTGTCCCCTTATCTGTGATTAAGTTGCCCCATCTTAGCTTTGAGACACTTGGTCTGTCACACAGCTATTTCCTTTTTTGAGTGTTGCCAGTGCCTTTATTTCTAGGCAGTCTGAGCCCTCTCTGAGCACCATAACCCTTTGCCTCCCTATTTTTTCTCAAGTTAGCACCCCCCCACTGCCCTTGTATCACCTTGCACCTATTGCCCCTGTCTAGATGACTTCCCCCTGTCTTCTTACTCCTCTGCTTACTCCACAATTGCATCCCCTCTACCTTAATCCTGGTAGACCCCATTTTTTGGAGCTCAATCTTTATTTATAATAATTAGTCGCTACTCCTATCCCTTGTATACAACATGGCACATCCAGGAGTTGTTCTTGCTCTTCTTTATGTACTATTATTCTCACTAGTAGACACTCTCATTTCACATAGTCTGAAGTACCCGCCCTCCTGTCCTGTATCTCTCCCCTTCAGTGTTCTTTACCCTGAGATTGCATCTCCCCCTAATTACCTACATCATACGTGTAAAAAGGATGCTTTCTACCTAGGGACTGGCATATGGATCTTCCTTCACTCTATAGACAGGGCTGTTCATAGTTCTGCTGGCCTATCCCCACCAGAGTTAACAACTTTCCTTCCCTTTTTCCTACTCCTTGTTTGTGCTGGTGATATTGAGCTTAATCCTAGTCCTTCTGGTCCATCATTTCTGCCCAAAGTAGCACCCATATATATCAGACCAAATACTAAAGGCATCAAACTTGCCCACTTAAATGCACAAAGCCTCTGCCCCAAAGTGGCTGAGATACAAGCCTGGATAGATCAGCATCAGATGTACCCCTAACCAAACGTAGGTCCAAAGGCATCAGAGCTCCTTGGCTTTCCAAGGAAATCAAGTCCCTCATGAACAGTCATGGTGCTGCAAGGAAATCCTTCAAGAGTACTAATCTTCACTCTGACTGGTTAATCTATTGGCAGCTGAGAAACACTTGCAAAACCAGGATCCAGGGAGCCAAAAAAGCCTACCACCGCTCACTCCAAACCAAAAATCTTAGCATACCTGAGGGAATTTTGGAAACAGATTAACTCCTTAATCAAGGGTAAATCAGCACAGTGTCCTAGTTCCATTCTTTCAGGAGGCAACCTCCTACAAGTCCCCCCCTTCCATCACAGAGGTAGTAAACCAATTTTTCACAGACTTAGATAGGTACACTTTGCATCTTTTGCAAACCCTTGACTTCTGCATCCCCACTCATCCCCATGCTAGTCTAGGCTCATGCCCCATTTTCCACTTTAAAACCATAACCAAAAAGGAAGTTCTCAGATTGCTATCAAAACTCAAAGAAGAGAGCTCCCCTGGGCATGATATTGATGAGCCCAGGTTCCTTATATTAGGGGCAGCCTCACTTGCTACACCTATCTGTAATCCAATTAACAGGTCCTTCCTTTCTGGATCCATTCCGAGCAAATGGAAAGTGGCTGTGATAGTCCCCCTTCACAAGGGTGGCTCCCTTGCTGTAGAAAATTACAGACCTATTTTAGTTATCTGTCCCCTGGCCAAAATTCAAGAGAGGATACTTTATAATCAACTACAGTCCTATTTGGAGACACACCACCTACTCAACGACTGCCAGTGTGGCTTTAGAAAGAGCTATAGTACGACTGTGGCCCTTGTTAAGGTCTCTACCAAGATTCTGAATGCAAGTCACAAAGGCCTTGTTACTGGAGCGGTGTTTGTTGACCTGACAAAAGTCCTTTGACCTTGTCAACCACCACCTCCTATTAAGAAAACTTAACCTCCTGGGTCTCGGTTGCTTAACGTTAACCTCACTAAAAAGGTATCTCATTGGAAGATCCCAAAGGGTGACGTGGTCCAGAGTACTGTCTTCTCTAAGACCCAGACTGGAGAAGGGCTCTTGTGATCCCACTCCACAAGAGTGGTAGCAGGGAGGAGGCAGAGAACTACAGACCCGTCAGTCTTACCTCAGCAGTGGGCAAGATTATGGAGGCACTCCTTAAGGAAAGGATAGTACAACACCTGGAATCCATAGGAGCACAGGATCCAAGACAGCATGGGTTTACAACAGGAAGGTCCTGTCAAACTAATCTCATAGATTACTTTGACTGGGTAACCAGAGTGGTGGACCAAGGGGGAGCAGTTGATGTCGCCTACCTTGACTGCAGCAAAACTTTCAATACTGTTCCACATAGAAGATTGATTATTTAGTTGGGTAGGCTCGGGGTGGATCAGACATTGGTCAACTGGGTGGCAAACTGGCTGACAGGCAGAAAACAGAGAGTGGTGGTAAATGGTATACAGTCAGAAGAGATGCAAGTCACAAGTGGGGTACCTCAGGGATCATTCCTGGGGCCAGTCCTCTTCAATATCTTCATCAGTGACATTGCAGATGGACTGGAGGGTAAGGTTTGTCTGTTTGCAGATGACACCAAGATCTGCAACAGAGTAGATGATCCAGATGGGGTGGGCAGAATAAGAAGAGATCTGGATAAACTGGCAAAATGATCGGAAGAGTGGCAACTGGGGCTTAATGCAAAGAAGTGCACATAGATAATGCACATAGGGAAGAGAAACCCTGAAGCCACCTATAGGCTGGGAGGGGAGTTGCTGGCAGTCATAAGGGAAGAAAGAGACTTGGACATCATCATCACACATGACCTGAAATTATCCAAGCAGACCACTATAGCAGTAGGTAAGGCTAGGGGATGTTGGGGTGTATTAGTATGGGTATCACAAGTCGTAAGAGGGAGGTCATAATCCCCTCTTTATAAGACATTGGTTAGGCCCCATCTGGAGTACTGCGTATTTCAATATAAGAAAAATTGCAGGACAAGAAGACACAGCATGAGATTAGAGGGAGGCTAATTTAGGGGTAATGTGAGGAAGTTCTTTTTCACAGAAAGGGTGGTGAATGTATGGAATGGCCTACCTCAGGAAGTGGTGGATATGAATATGGTGCAGGGCTTCAAACAGGCATGGGATAGGCATAAGGGAGCAATACAGATGAGTATGAATAGATAGGTCATTGACAGAGTAAAGGCCGTTGGCACATTCATAAGGTAGAAAAAGAAAAGGGCAGACTGGATGGGCCTTGCAGTCCTTGTCTGCCGTCAACTTCTATGTTTCTGTGTTCCCCAGGGATTTATCCCGGGTCTGTTCCTTTTCCCCGTTGTTCATTAACAAGCTTCCCAACTTCTGTGGAGGTGCATCAGTACAGCTTTACGCTGATGATGCCATTACTGTATATTCCATTTCTCCAATAACTGGCTGGATCAGAGTCTTAACACAGATTTCAATAAGCTCGAATTATGGTTCTCAGATAACCATCTAATTCTTAATATAAAAAAAAAACAAAGCCATGGTATTCCAAAATCCCTCCTCTAAAACCTCCAAATTCTCTTCACAACACCGTCTCAAAATCTACTCACCTTCCAGGGATTGCATAGACGTAGTCCAAACCTTTAAATACTTAGGACTACACCTTGACTTAGCCTTCTCTTTAGAGATCCACGTCCCCTCGCTAACTAAAAATATCAACCAGAAGCTAGGTCTGTCATATCGACTTTGTCCCTTTTATCTACCACCTCCTGTCAGAAAATTGCTTCCATATCCCTCCTCCCTATACTTTTCTATGGTGCACCACATTTCTCTCTGCTCAACCTTCATCCATTGCCCGGCTCGAACAACTCTATTACAGAATTGGGCATTTTACCTTAGGGGCTGAGCTTAGAAAACACCACTGCGATATTTTGACTACCTTACAGTGGCTGGATTATGACTCAAGGCTACAGTACCTCATCTTATGCTTTGTATATAAGCTGGTAAATCTTTTCAGTCCACCCTGTCTAAGAGGAATTTACTAGGTTTACTAGATCAGTAGGACAAAAGGAGGCAAGTATGCCTATTGAGAGTGTCCCACACATATGTGGGTCAATTACACCATTCTATGTTCAGAATAATATAATCTGTCAAGTGCTTATTTAAAGCAATCTAAATTAGTAAGGTCAGCAACTTCCTGGGGTAACCTGTTCCATGCTGTAACAGTCCTTGCAGTATAAACATTATCTCTTCTATTTGTCGTAGGATGAGGAATGACTGGTTTCTTATTGTGGGACCTTAGGTTACAGTATCTATGTTGGAGCTAAAACATATATCACAATCAGTTAGCAACTCTGGAAATTGCAGCATTTTGTATAGTAATAATAATAAATCCCCTCTCTGTTGTCTGAATTGCAAGGGATAAAGGCCAGTTTCTAGTAACCTCTTATAATAGGACATGTTTCTTAATCTTGGAATTAATTTAGTCACTGGTCTTTGGACTCCCTCTAATTGCTTAATGTCTTTAATTAAATAAGGTGACCAAGCTGGGGACCCAGAGTTGAGAAGGGGTCTTACATAACTTTTATACAAGGGAATTACGCATTGTTCATTTTTACAAATAAAAGTGCATTTAATTCTATTAATCATCCCCCTAGCTTTTTTAGTTACTGACTTACAATGGTCTGTAGAAGAAAGTTTATTATTAATAATGATTCATAGATCTCATTCTAGAGCGGAGGTTTTAAGAATACTATTATTCAATATATATGGATAATTAGAATTGTTTTGGCCAAAGTGCATGACTACACATTTATTAATATTGAAAGACATGCCATTTCTAACTGCCCATGCTTCAGTTTTTCCCAGATCATTAATTAGGGATAGATGTTTACTTAAAGTGTCAACTTTGCTGCCTAACTTTGTGTCATCGGCAAATTTTATAAGATTATTTTCTAAGTTATCATTCATATCGCTGACAAATATACCAATTAATGTCTGGCCCAATACAGAGCCCTTAGGGACTCCGCTCCCAGCAGTTCCCTCATTAGATATTGAATCGTTAATTTGTACCCATTGGACATGGTCCTGTAACCAGCTATTAATACATCTGATGAGACTTGCACTTATACCAAAACCCAAAAGTGAGGAAATCAAAGTGTTGTGGGGCACTTTGTCAAAAGCCTTGGCAAAGTTGAGTAGAATAACATCAGATGGAATGCCCATGTCGAGGCTTTTATTAATTTTGTTATAGAACACAATCAAATTAGTGGTGTAAGACTTCCCTTTTATAAAGCCATGTTGATATTGGTCACATAGCCCTTTCTCAGCCAATTCTGATTCAAGCCTTATTCTTATTAATTTTTCCATTATCTACAACAATGGGAGGTTAGGCTAATTGGCCTTTAGTTTTCAATATTACCTCTTTTACCCTTTTTGAAAATAGGGACGATGGTTGCTGGGTGCCAGTCATTGAGTACATTTCCCTCTTTTAAAGATATATTAAAAATAACAGACAGGAAGTATGCTAAGTAATGGGTGGCATTTTTTAAAGAATTTATGATTTATATTGTCATGTCCAGAACTAGTGGAAGTATTTATCTTCATCAATTCAGAGTAAACTTCATCATCTGAAAAATGCTATTCATTAACACAGTCACTTTCAAATGTGTTGACCCCAGGGTCTTTAGGGGAAAAGACTGAACAAAATTACTTATTAAAGGTATCTGCTATTAATTTCATCATTTTCTATAATATTATTATTATTAATTATTGGGCCAATACGGTAGCAGGCACAGACACCGCCAGCTATTTCCCGAAATTTCTGTGATATTTCCAAAAATATCTCATGCTTTCTCCATTTCCACGGTAGAGGCAGCAGAAAGAAACTCTTTAGAAATTTCGCGAAATATCTGGAAATAGCTGGCAATGTCTGTGGCTACTACTGTACTTCTAACTGAAGTTCTACAGTTTGAGTTAATGTAAGAATATAGTAATTTGATATCTTTACTGTGGGGCAATTTTAAATTCAATGATACATGTTGTTCTTCTAATCAAGTTTTTTTTAATAATTTCTGTTCCTTGATGTAAGCCTGTTTATTAGCTTCAGTTTTATTGTTTTTGAATTTTTTTGTAGGTTTTATGTTTAATTTTAATTTGATGTTTAACCCCCTGCAGTTAACCAGTTGGGTACCTTACCCTTCTTATTATATTTATTTCTAACTGGGGCCAGATCGTTTTCTATATCCAGGATAGGTCCCTTTAAAAATACCCCACACCTTTTCAACAGTAGTGCCTAAAAGTTCTTAGTCCCAGTCAATGTTAGATAGGCGTGCAAAGATCTGGGTATAATTGGCCCTGTTGTAGTCCTTACTTGTAGTATTATTGATTGTTTTCGGTTTACAGGCTACAGGAGACCATGTTATGATCACTATTACACAATGGGTAAGTTACACAAATATTAGTAATATTTTCTATATTTGTTAGGATTAGATCTTGTATGTTATTACGCCTTGTAGGCCCAAAAACAAGTTTTTCTAAACTGTTGTTAATACAAGCCTCCACGAACAAACGTTCAAGATCTGTTTTTCCTATCATATATGTCCAATTAGCAGCTGGAAGATTGAAATCACCCAACATAGTCACATCCCCCCAAATTTGATGCATGATTAATTTAATTAATCAGAGCCATATTATAATCATTACTTGAAGCTAGGGGACTATAGCAACATCCAACAAGTACAGCTGGTCTACCTGGGAATTGTAACTTAACCTATAACATTTCTAAAGTTGGTTCGGGTTCTACAGGGAAATTATATGACTAGGAAGTAATAGTATTGTATACATAGATATAAACTCCCCCTCCTACTTTGACATCCCTATTTCTATAGAATAATTTATAGCCAGGGATGTCTTTTTCTCCAGTCCATAGATGTATCTCACCAGGTTTCGTTAATAGCTGCTATATTGATTTTATTTTGTAACATAGAAGCTTCTAGTTAATGCAATTAAGGCTCCTAGAATTAGCTAAGAGAATTTTACATCCATGAGGTTGACAATATGTGTAAGGTCGTTTTATGGTCTCGTTTCCCCATGTAGACGTTGGGATGGGTTCGGACGCCCTCTCCCCCTACAGTTAGTTTAAATGGTGATAGATGAATGATTCAATTCTCTTTCCAAGACAAATGCCCCCCGTCTACTGAGATGTAACCCATCCCAGCAATATAGAGTAGGTCTATCTTTACAACTTTCCCAGTGCATTAAACGAGTAAACCCTTTAGATAAGCACCATCTTCTTAGCCAATTATTTAAATGTTTTTGTTTTTGCTATAATAGCAGAAGTTGCTCTTGAAACAGGGAGAATTTCTGAAAAACACACCTCACATTTTTTAGCAATGAGCAGTTCACTGAGTATTGCAAACTCTTTTTTGATGTCATCTAACCTAGTATTGTTAATATTATTAGTACCAGCATGGATTATAACAAGTGGGTTTTCCCCCCTCCATTACTCAGGATACTACTCATCATGGTGGTCAGATCTCAGTCTGTTGCACCCCTATAACTATTGCAAGTTCTGTTTGCTTTATCAGGGTTGCAAATTATGCGATCAATGTGCTTAATCATTGAATCCCCAAATACAAAAGTTAGTTGAAGTCTGATGGTTTAATACTTCTGGCTGCTCAATATTGCTCTCAGCTATTTGCTGGGTTGAGGTTTCATTAGGGCTGTTATCCTGCACTACCTGAATTTCTGAATTTAGATTAGCTGCTAATAAATTGCTACTCCCATCCTCTAAAGTATTAGCTGAATCTAATACTTCAATCTCTATGTCAGTAATTTGGGTATTTGTCCCAGTAATAATACTACTAGAGGATGGTTCACCGGAATTAGAGAGTGTACCTTCACAAGCAGTTTCAATTGTTGGTAAGATACATTCTCCATTTGTATCATGTGTGTTATCTGCAAGGCTAGAGAAGCAGTTGCTCCAGGGAAGTACAAGATCCATCGCTCTCTGACCATTTTTAGATCTATTTCCTATGTTAACTACTGTCCATCTTCTGATGAATTTCCACTTATTTCACACACCATTTCTCTTCTTTTTGTTGCTGCCTGGCCAATGGTAGTTTGCAAAATATCTGCTTTAATTTGGAAATTAGTCCCAAAGGATCTACAAGTGAATGTAGTGGCAAATAAGTTTAGTGCTGGGGGAATCTGTGCTCCATCAATAGTCTTCATTCCTTGCTGTATATCATTCTGTTTGCCTATAACTGAGTTTAGCTTGGCTCTAAAATTACTGATTTCATTTTCTAATATTGCTATACATAGACATTTACTGCAGTTAAAGCCAGCCTCTACTTCATCTCTCTCAGCTAATAAATAGATGAAACAGGACACACATTTATAAGTCCAATCACCATCCAAAGTTTTTATTCTGTCAGCCATTTTACTCCTGATGTTTAAACGCACACACAAGCTTCTACACTTGAACACAGAAACAGATACAAATTGTGGCCTGCTTATAGGGAAAAATACAAAGTAATCTCAAATTGGATGTTTTGGAAATTATATAACACAGAAGCTCTAGTTTTCAACTAGTTAGTTGTGGCTGTGTCTTAGAGCATTGAGGAAAAAATATAGATAAGTGCAATGCAATCTGTGAGTATATTATGACTTTTATCAGTGTTTTAATTCCAAACTAAGTTTAAGGTATGAAAGTGTCACCAAGACGCACTAAGACAACAAAGAGTATGGGCTATACTAATGTACTGCAATACGTTATGAATTTATCAAGGCAAACCTAGTAGATGAACACAAGGGATTCAGTACAGAATGCAGGGTTTACTTACTGCTTTAGCCTAGATTTTTGGCCTGATTCCCTGCGGACACACGGAGACGTGTGTCTTTGGCCATGTCGACTCTGCGCTCACCCCACTCATGTTTATCTTGTTCGCACGGGCCCTTGTTTTACACCCCGGCAACCTGGAAGTCTATTGGGGTCATGTGATGCACCTCCTCCCTGTCCTTGAATGGCAAAACTCCCCCAAGTTTAAATTCTTGCAAACTGCCCCATGGTACACCAGGGCACAGTGCTAGATGTTCTTTAGGGTGTCCTCCTCACACACAGGTAGCAGTTAAAACAAATAAGAATAGCACCCAGACGCCAGACAGGAAGTCAGTAGTTCCTGTTGAGTGCTCTACCCTGCCACTACTAAAAACACTACAGCACAATAAACATTGGTCACCACCTGTCAGATCTGTCTCACTACCAAGGAAGTAGTCTCATAGCATGTGGACAAGTGCATATTAGGGGCTCAGTCGTACAGGGCACTTGTTTTATACCCCCATGACCCAGAAGTCTAATGGGGTCATGTGATGCACCTCCTCCCTGTCCTTGAACAACAAAACATCCCCAAGTTTAAACTCTTGAAAACTGCCCCCATTGTACATTGGGGCACAGTGTTAGATGTTCTTTGGGGTGTCCTCCTCACACACAGGCAGTAGTTAAAAACAATCAAAAATAGCACCCAGACACCAGTAGTTCCACTTAGCCTATGGAACTACTGCTCCCAGACTACTTCCTGTTGAGTGCTGTACTCTGCCACTACTAAAAACACTGTAGCATGATAAATGTTAGCACCTGCCAGAGCTGTCTCACTTCCATGCAGGTAGTCTCACAGCATGTGGACAAGTGTCTATCACAAAGAAGTTACTCGACCACTTGGGTCTTCTACTTTACGTATTCTAGCTACCCTGAACACTCACCATCTTGCAGGGAGGCGATCTTTCGCCTGCTCTGCCACCACTACATGGAATGCACTACCTCATATCCTCTCTTGCCCTTCCCTACAACTATTCAAAAAATTACTTGCTACACACCTGCTTAAACCTCCTACTTGTATCTATTTTCATTAACCCTGTACCCTAATTAATCTTAAATTAATTATCACAGGAGCTTGTTTCAAAGCTTGCTTCACTCTGCACTATTTATGTTCATCCTAATGCTATTATTGTTTTTCTATATTCTGCTGATGAACTCTCATTAGAAGCTATTTATAACTTTTGCAAATATGTATATTTTTCTGTTAATTTGTATATCTCACTGTATATAATATTGTAATGTATCTATATTATGTACTTACTGTTGCTACCTTTGTTACCTTGCCTCCCCCAGTCTTTAGAGTATATTCATTACTATCTAGATGCCATCATTGACTGTTCACTGTTTATATATCAGCTGTTCTTAACATATGCTGCTCATTTGTATTTCTTTTCCTGTTCTGTTTTATGTATTGTATCTGTTAGTATTTTATTGTATTGTATTTTCTGTCTGGATCACCCCTGAAAAAGGGACTGCATGGTCTCAGTGGGCTCAGCTGGTTAGCAAAATTCAAATAAATAAATTCATAGACTGGTATCCCTTAATTTGGTGTCCCTGCTGTCCTCCACTAAGGTGGAACTATAGATGGAAAGCCTTGAGCTTGTCATTAGCAGGCAAAATTGACACCATGAAAAAGGAAAGAAAACCGGCACCTACTCAAAAAGAAACACTTCTTGCTGGCTCCATTAAATAACGCAAACTTCCAGCCAAGTCCATGCAAAATGAAGCAGCAGACTTTATTTATGTGCAAATCAAGGAAATCAGGCAAATAACTCACAGTTCATTTGGAATCAATATGCATGTGTTAAAAGTCCAAGCTTTCCAAGTAGCAATAATCCATCATCCAAATGTAAGATGCAGTCCAATAAAAACAGCAAGCCCTAAAAGAAATGGCTGGAACAGAAACTTAAGCAGCAAGAGCTGAGGGCCACTCCCTCATGACGTCACCTGACGCGTTTCGCATGTAGCTTTTTCAAAGGCTGACGTATTATGGCAAACTCAATACATTTACACAGGTATCTTAAAGATACAGTGTCATCCAGTGTACATACAATCAATTAAACCTACAAAAAAGAAAGAAACTGTGCCATGTTTACTTAAAACAGCACCAGTATATTATTGCACAACAGGGTTTTATTTAACTCCAAAAATTGATTAGCGTTTTGCTCATAAAAGTGCTAAAATGTTATGAAAATGCATAGCACTTGCCTCACTGTGTTTAACAAACATAACACTTCTAGAAAATCTATATAAATACTTTCTGCACAGTTAGCATTGTCCCAAGACAAAAACTGCTAATCAATTATTTAAAACCCTGCACAAGATCTTATAATGAACATTAGATCATACAGATAACCCTTATACATCATGTTAGGTAAATCTGTAAAATATTGAAAACTAGCACATATAATGTTGCATTAATTCTCTCAATAAACATTAGAACTTCTAAATGGTCCTGACGCACCCTGGTAGGTGAAAATCAAATCTGTGCAGTGCTGAAAGATAGAAAAAATAGTTTTTTTTTTTTTTTTTAGAAAAGATAGAAACAAAAACAACACAAATTCAAACAATACTGATCCTTTAGACAGAAAATCATTATTTTTTCCTTAGTTTATAAAAAGGTTTAATTTCTATTCGGTCATTCAAACCTGGAGCACGCATAGCTCTCATAGCAAAAATCCAATGTTGTTCTCTCCTTAACAGTAAGTTGTCGTAATAACCCCCCCTCCTCATAAGGAAAGGTTTCTCAATGGCTGTAAATTTAAAACCATGTTCATTTTTAGTTTTGGCTTTTGTCATGTGTAAAGCCAGGGCATTGGTATTATCACAATTTAAAATTGTCCTAGCATGTTCACCTATTCTGTCTTTAAATGGATGCTTAGTCTTGCCTATATAAAAACTATAACAATTACACTCAGCAAGGTAAATTACACCTGAGGTACTACAGGTAAGATTGCACCGTATCTTTACATCCAGACCAGTCGCATCATTTTTAAAACTCTTAGTGTTTTTTACCATGGGGCAATATTTGCAGTTGCCACACTTATTACAGCCTACTATATGTTCCGAGAGCCAGTTTTGTGGCCTATCAAAAATAAGCTCAACAGAGTGAACCACAAAGTCCTTAATATTCTTTCCCCTATGGTACATAATCCTTGGGCCATTAGTATAGACATTTTTAATCTAGCATCCATTGAAACTAAATGCCAATGTCTCCTAATGATATTAGCCACTTCAGTTGACTGTGGACTGTATGTGGTAACAAAAGTCATTTGTGGATCACAGTTCCCTTCTTTAGCCTTATTTTTTTAACAAAGCCTCCCTGGGGATCTCCTCCATCTCTCTCTCTCTCTCTCTCTGTCTTCACTAAAATGTCACTTTCATAACCTCTAACAACCTTTCAATTAGTTCTCATGCCCTTGTATTATACTCTGTAGTGCCACTGCAATTTCTTTTGGTTAGACTATATTGCCCCTTTGGTATAGCATTAATAACATGTCTGGGATGGCTACTATTAGCCTAAAGTATGGTATTACGATCTGTTGACTTTCTAAATAAATCAGTACTGACACCACCTAAGCCATCTTTGAAAATTCTCAAATCCGAAAAGTTAATCTCGGTTTTACTGAAACAGATACTAAAGTGCAAGTCTTTATTACTATTTTCCAAATATTCAACATATTCAAAAAGTTCCATCTCACTCCCCTTCCAAACCATGAAGACGTCGTCAATAAAACGTCTCCATAAATCAGTTTTGGGTAGGAAGGGGTTATTCATACTCCTCACTATTCCAATTCCCATTTTGCCATGTATAAGTTGGCATAGTTTGGCGACATACTGGCACCCATTGCCGTTCCTTTTTTTTTTTTGTAAATAAAATCATTTTTATAAAAAAAGTGTTGAATTCTAATACAAATTTAGTTAGTTGAACCAGCACATCAGTTGGAGGTTCTTTCACTGATCTTTTCTCTAAATAGAATCTCAAAGCTTCCAAACCATCATTATGCGAGATGTTAGAATATAACGATGTAACATCAAGAGTTACCAAAAAACTGTCATCTTCTATTGCCAACTCTTCTAAAACTGACAGAATATCACTTGTATCACTAATATACGCTGGTACCTCTTTTACAAGATTAGTTAAAAAAGAGTCTACATATTTAGCCAAAGGCATCATCAAACTGTTGTTACCCGAAACAATTGGTCTACCAGGGGGGTTCACCATGTCCTTATGGATTTTAGGGAGTGCATAAAAAGTAGATCTAGTGGGGTGTTCTACAGTTAAATATTCAAAAACAGCGTAGTAATCAGATTTTCACCCCTCACTTTTTTTGGGTAGGAATCAACAACTTGTTTAAACATCTGTGACTTATCAAACTTTCATTTTTCATAATATCTTGTGTCTGATAGCTGTCTCAAAATTTCCAAATCATATTTTACACTGTCTGTAACAACTACTGCACCTCCCTTATCAGCAGCCTTATAATAATATCTTTGTTTTTACCCAATTCTCTCAACGCATCTTGTTCCTTTCTGCTGAGATTATGAAAATAATGTAAATCTATACCATTGCTTAAAAGTGTTAAATCTTCCTCACGACATTTTAGAAATACTTGTAATGCCGATGACAAGGGAGAACAGAAATCAGACATAGGTTTGAAAGACTTAACGTTATCAAAAGATTCCTTAATGCTGTTATTTGCACCTGAAACTACTACTTCTTGTTGACCCCCCGCGAGAAGAAAGCTTTTAGACCCAAATTACGTTCCAGTCTATTTAAATTCAATATAGTCTCAAAATGGTTGCATCTCTATGTAGGAGTGAAAGAAAGACTTCTATTTAACACTCCAGTCTCCATTTCAGATAACTGATAACTTGAAATATTGATTACTTTTATAGGAATCTCCCTTGTCTTAGTCTTCCCATCCAGCCTCTGTAAGGGGTTCCTCTTCTAATTCCTCTTACTTCCACTTCTCCTTGTACGTTTTAGCCTGAATTCTGCTTCTTTACACGCTGACTTCTCCACAGAACAAAAGGTACTTGTTCCCTTATGGCGGCACATGGCTCCTCCGCTTCTCCTAAAAACGATCTTGTTCCTGGTCAATCTCCTCAGAAGTTGTAGCAAAACTGTTGGTTGTTCAATCGTTCTACCTCCAAATAGGCCTTTAAGGAAATCTCCTCCCAATATAATTGTTTCAATTTAAAAGTGTTTTTTTCAAAGTTACCAAATGCTTGCCGAACATTCACAGGTCCATATGGCAATGTGGTGCTATTAAGTAAATTTGAATAGCTAGTGTCTCTGGTAATATCTCTTAAAACCAATCCTTCAGGGAACATGTACCCTCAGCGTGCTGTACCTGCCATGTTTCAGCCATTAAAAAACACTGTTTTTATTGGACTGCATCTTACATTTGAATGATGGATTATTGCTACTTGGAAAGCTTGGACTTTTAACACATGCATATTGATTCCAAATGAATTGTGAGTTATTTGCTTGATTTGCACATAAATAAAGTCTGCTGCTTCACTTTGCATGGACTTGGCTGGAAGTTTGCTTTATTTAATGGAGCCAGCACAAAGTGTTTCTTTTCGAGTAGGTGCCGTATTTTTTCCTTTTTCTTTACGATTCATTAAACTAGGCACTACTTGTTTCCCAGGTGCAGTCATACCCTAAATTCCATTTTGAACTTTTTATTGTGATGTGCATGGGTTTAAAATATAAAAAAGACGCTCCAACTTTCTTAGCAGCAAGTGGTGCTCCTGTTTTTTATGTGTTTTTTAATGGCTGAAACATGGCAGGTACAGCGCGATGAGGGTGCACATTCTCTGAAGGATTTGGTTTTAAGAGATATTACCAGAGACACTGGCTGTTCAAATTTACTTAACAGCACCACAGGAAAATGGGCATAATGAACAACTCCTGCTGTTGATGTGGAATGCCAGGAGCTACACTGTTACACATTCTGTGGTCCTACCCCTGCTAAGGCAATTCTAGGATCAGATACAGTAGGTATGCACTGAGATAGTGGGGTGGGGGGGCACTCACATCACCCCAGAAGCACTCCTAATCAGCTGTCACCCAGAGGAGACAATGAGGGGTTCTTCTCAGGCCCAGTGGCTTACAACTGCAGGGGTCACAGCAAAGTGGCCACTCCTATGTAGATGGAAGTCACAGGAAATCCCTACCCGTACTGAATGGCTGCTGGCCTTGGGCCAGGTTGCCACTTTCCAAAGAATGTCCAACTTTGCTAACCACATGTTTACTAAGTATTTTAAGTATTGGGCTCCCTTCTTTCATCTAAAATACTGCCATGCCCATTTCCCTGGGTAACCCTAATGGGACGGATTGGAGCAGGTACTCTGATAAAATTTGGTAGCAAATATTGTCATATATGTTCAGACTAGTCAGGTACTGTAGTTATGTTCAGATATGGGGGGATTTCAAGAATGCATGGGACAGACATAAGGCAATTCTGGTAGGGGGTAGGAGGAAGTAGGCTGTTGGTTATCTAGGATCTGCAGCTTATCCAATAGGTAAGGAAATGAGCAGACTGGGTGGGCCAAGTGGTCCTTTTCTGCCGTCAAAGGCTATGTTTCTGTGTTACTCCAGTTATAGTTTTGTTGTCTTTTTTCCTATGCTCTAATATCTAATGGGTGTTATATACATCTGAATTCTAAGGACTCATTAACACACCCAGAGTGGGATACAGGATGTGTGGAGACTGCAAGATGCCGTGTCTGTCCCAAATTGTTTTACACCCAGAATAAGGAAAGATTGCAGCTAGATGTCAACTGATCGGTGATTATGCAGTGTTAACTAATATCATTGTGCTTAGTTAATAAGTGTCTAGCTGAACCTGGGAACACACATTGCACACTAATTAATAGATGATATTTCAGTGCCTTGCAGCCAGATGTCATAGATCGTGCACTGTATGCCATTACAGTTTGTTAGTGTATGGTTTGTGTTTGTATGTTTGTAACTGTTTTATAAACATGAAGGAAGGAAGGGGGAGAGAGAGAGAGAGAGAGAGAGAGGGAGGGAGTAAGATGCATATACGATTGTGTGTTATGAAGTTTGTTTTTGTACTTTCCTGAGGTGTGTGATGACCCATGCACCTCCAAAGTGAAACTTGAGAATATTATGTGGTCATCACACACCAAGGGTGTGTGAGAAAACTTCATAAGCTCACAGATGCTTAGGTTTAAGTTTCTTACAATAACTGGTTTATGAACTTGCAGAGCAATGTGTCTGTGAGTCATACCTGTTATTATGGCTGTTTCCCACTATTGTACTCTGAGTGAACGTCAACCATGAATGTTCCAAACTCTGTAATAACTGGGTGTGATGTAATACCCGGGCATTACTGCACTTGATCAACAAGACAGTCCATTTGATAAAAAGGTTATTAGTCACTATAAGCATATAATACACTACACACACCCATATCAGTTAGACTCCAAATACACAAATTATTTTTACTACTTTCAAGTTTATACCCTCAGTAATATTGCACATAACTAGTAATACTGAATCATCTACAATTGGTCAACAAACATACACCTTCGGCTAGTGTGGAATAACTGGCGTTGGATAATAAGATGGCAATCTGTGTGTGTAAAACTTTATTTTTTGTTGTTTACTGCTTACTGTAGTACAGTACATTGATTCAGGATTATTTTTGCTGACTTCCAAGCCAACATTTTTTTGTAAATACAAATCCTAGATTCACATGCAGCTGACATTAGAGGAGGGATGCAGCAATGGGAGATTCGGTAACCTGCATGGTATGTTTTAGTTTTTTATAAGATACAAAATGTTTTTTTTTTTCTAGTCCTGCTGTCTTACTGGGGCTAAGCACAGTCATAGATGACTGATTATATCCCATGGGAAGGGGGGGCATGGCCTGACCAGTAACATGGCAGCAGCTTAAATCTGTAGCTAGCGTCCCTACTCAGGCACTATCCATGGGTTATAAATGTGATCTGTGTGTTTCTCTAGCCCTATTGATGGGCCGCTGTTAGCTTTCAAACCCCCGACTACCACAGCATCCGTATTTCCCTCTGGCTATGTAGTAATGCTTTGTACTTTTAGGCTCCCTCCGGCCTTTTCCACCTGCGACTCGCAGTCTCCACCAGGCCCCATACGCTCAGATGCGATCTACTGGTATCTCCCTCGTGGGGTCGGTAGCGTCGGTTCACTCTCACCGATCGAACGGGCCACAGCTAATGACTGCAGCTCTGGGACATAAGGATTTACCCCACTGAATCCACAACAGCTGAGATCCCGGTTAATGCTTTCTGGTACCACATTGGCCATGGCTGAATCCAATGCAGGGTTGGCATCCACGGACGCGGGGCAGAGCCTGGATCCCCTCCTCCAGCAGCTGCAGGGAGGAGACCCACTCACCTATATCACAAAAATGCTTGAGATAGTGCTGTGCAGAGTTGACAGCATAAATGCTGCACTTACTGGAAATGTAGCTGATGTGCACCAATTACAAGTTAAAGTGAATGTCCTGGAGCAGAGAGCGGAAGGGCTGGAGGAATGCCAGGAGCAGGCGTGGAGGTGACTGCAGGATCACGAGCGCAAGTTGACAAGGTTGTGGGAAAGGGCCAAGGATCAGGAGAACCAGGGGTGCTGGAATAATATCCAGATCCTCAGCATCCCTGAGGGAGTAGAGGGGTCCAACATGGAAAAGTTCCCAAATTACTTTTTTGCTGAAACTACTGGGTGGTTGCTGGAAAGAGCCAGTCAGTGTGGAGTGGGCCCATAGGTTATATGTGAAAGCAGTCCCCCACTCCTCTCCTCCTCGGCCCATCATTGCTTATTTACTGCACTATTCTACTAAGGAGAAATTGTTAAAAGCAGCCAACCTGAGAGATTTATCCTGGAAAGGGTCACATATCTTCTTTTTTGGAGATTACTCGCACAAGGTAGCAATGCGAAGAAAAGCCTTTATACCTCTTAAAAAACTGTTTCACACACATGGCTTTAGATATCAGATGAGGCAGCTTACCTCATTCTATGTAGCGAAGGACAGCAGGAGCTGCTAGCCCAACACCCCAGTGAGGTGGAGGAGTTGTTGGTGAGATTTTGGCCCAAACTGATGCGGCACACTACATCACCCAGAAGACTCTGGGTACCTGAGGGGCGTGTTCCAGGACAGAGGAACTAAACAGATGCTGCAAGGTTTCAGGGGGAAATAGCTCAAGACCGGACTGTGCAGCGAGTTGACAAACCCCCCAGTACTAGTCCAAGAAGCTGCTTAAATTTCACAGAGGCTCAGCGAACAGGTCTTTCACCTCCCCAGAGTGTGCCAGTTCCGTCATCTCCTCCCTCAGAAAGGGCTGCCGGAGTGTGTGGGCACAGATCGAAGCCATGAGCCCGAAGCAATGGTCAGTCCAGTGGAGGCTTCCCTTCCAGCTAAGCTTTTGAAAGGGGATTCTAGTTCAGAGGATGATCAACCGCAAGACTGTGATCCAAAGGTGGAAGAGATGGATGTCACTGCTCCATTGGATTGGGCAGCAGAAGCAGACCTGGACTCTGAAGAAGTAGTGCTCTCCTTCCTGCCAGTCAGACCGGGGCTGTTATCCTTTGCAGTGGCTCTATCGCAGGGGCTTCCTCAACGCACGACTGCAGATGTTGCCCTCCCTGGCGCGAGCCTGGCCGGTCCGGAGGAGTGATGAGGACTCAAGGGACTAAGCTGTAGTAACTACCTTTTTTTGCTTCCTAAGGTTTTTGACTATGTTTATGCTGTTACTGTCTGTATGCTTTGACAAGCGACTCGCAGTACAAATCTCCTTTCTGCAAACCCCCCTCCCTTTATGGGTGGGCGACAATTTCTCTGGTTGGTCTGTGGGATGGTGTAGGCAGGACCACTGTGCATAGCACCCTTAATAACTGCTGGTGCTGTTTGGAGCCTTTGGCTCTCCACCCTCCCCCATGCAGCGGCGTCTCATTTACGCAATTGGAATTCTACTTAACACTCCTATCCCACCCCGTTCATTCACAACTGCAGTGTGCTATGCCCTTCCTGCCTCTCAGGCGTCTAGCCCGTGCACGTTAAGGGCCAAATGGGTGGTCACAGGTACAACACCTGATCACTCTGCTCTTTTGTGGTGGCAGTCGGGTTGCCCCCCCATAATTTCTGTTCTCAGTCCTCCAGCATTCCCTGTCCCTTACCCCCCTCCTTTTTTGTATTGATTCTCCTTTGTATGCCTAACGTCACGGGATCTTATGTAAGAGGGCATGGACTTGGGTAGGGGCAGGCTACTATCACAGTGATTTTTTTGTTCTACCCTGTTGGGTGCTGTGAGTTAACGTTACTCGGGTGCACTGATTGTTGTGGTGCAACCCCAAACATGTTTACCTCCTCGCCCTTAGTGGGCACACAGGATTTATTGTTCCTTACAACTGCTGTTGTATCAGTTTAGTACATACTTGTTTAGTACTTGTTCTTTACTATATCATACTGTTATTTCTACTGCTGTTTTTCCTGTTTATAAAAACTGTTATTCCTTTTAAGGTTAGGATCATATTGCTCCTACTGCTGCAACCAGTATGACTGCTCCCTCCAGAGGGTCCCACAGGTGCAGATGGGGATATAGTCCGGGGCCACACCCAGTTTTGAGGGCTCCTTAGCCAGGGTCCTGAGGAGTATTGGTCCACTGGTAGGTTGGTACACCCTTTTCTTTTTTTTCCCTGAGTCCACCTGACGGTAGTATGGCTGGGAGTACCATGGCAGGTATGATGATGGTCACATGGAACATTAGAGGTTTAAATCACCCGGTGAAGCATATGAAAGTACTACAGCACCTCTGGTCCTTGAGAGCAGACATAGCGCTCATCCAGGAAACGCATCTCACCGCGAGAACGTTGACCTGGCTTAAGAAGATGTGGGTAGGAAGGGTGATAACTAGTTTGGCACCTAGCAAATCCAGGGGTGTAGCTATACTGGTGCATAAGGCATGTCCATGGGCCACAGAAAAGGTTAAGACTGATGCGCAGGGCAGGTGGGTGGTAGCCTGCTTTTCTTATGCAGGTGGCAGAGCGGTGTTGGCTAACATGTATGGTTCAAACACGGATATGGTGGAGCCCATGCTAGGTGTAGGTCAGGTCCTCACTTCCCTTACAAAGGAGCATGCTAACCTGCCTATTTAGTGTGTGTGTGGGGGGTTAATTTATTGTTGGACATTTTTCTGGATAAAACTAAGCCCACTCCCCAAACCCATCACAAGGCAAGGTCGGCTCTGCAGGTGATTATAGAGGAATGGGGGCCTTATAGATCCTTGGAGACAGGACCACCCTACAGGCAGGGACTACACCTTTCTTTCACCCGTTCATTCCTCCTATAGCTGAATTGATTTTTGGCTGGCCAACAGGGTAGCCCCCCAAGGAATCAGTGCCATGGAAATAGGTAATATTATTTCAGATCATGCACCAGTTCTCCTACATTATCTGCTTGTTGGGCAAGGGCCCAAAAGTACCAGGTGGCACTGTAACCCCTACTTACTCATGATAAAGAATTCCAGGAAATGGTCATGGTGGAGGCCAAAGATTACTTCCAGTATAACTCGAGTTCTGAAGTCAATGCAGGTACCGTATGGGAAGCATTCAAAGTGGTTATAATGGGGAGAATCATCGCCTATACTGCCTCCAAGAATAGGGCAAGAAGAGAAGAGCTCAACAAGTCGCAATCAGAGCTGTCCTCCTTAGAGACTAAATTTAAAACCTACCCCTTTGCCCATGAGGACAAACCTCTGATTGCCGCCATCACAGGCCTTAAGTACAGGATCAATATTCACCTGCATATTAAAGCCGAATGGCAACTCCTACGGGCTAAACATAAATACTGGGAGGGGGAGACAAGGGTGGCAAGCTGCTGGCATACCAGCTTCGGAAGCAAGAAGCTGCTACACACATACAGGCTCTACGAGACTCCACAGGCGCGATCACCTCAGATCTTTAGGGCATCAACCAGGTCATGAGTCAGTTCTGTCAGGAGCTGTATCAGTTCCGAGCCATAGGGACACCTGATACCCTCTCTCACAGGTTTGCAGACTTTTTGCAAGTCAGTGGATCTCACTAAATTGCCCCACGAAGCCATCAAAACCTTGGAGCAGCCCTTTACTGAGCAGGAGCTGTGTATTGGCCTTTCCCAGATGGCAGCAGGCAAAGCCCCAGGACCAGATGGGATGACAGCTGAGTTGTACCAACTGATGGTGTATCGGATCTCCTCCCCTTTGCTGTCTTCCCTACGGGAGTTGCACTGTACGAGTATTCTCCCTACCACAATGAGGGGGGCACTCGTGACACTGCTGCCAAAAAAGTCATCTGACCCCTATGACTGTGCCAATTTTTGTCCCATTTCTATCCTCTCAGTGGACACGAAAATAGCAGCTAAAATTCTGGCCACCTGGGTGGTTCTTGTCCTTCTGAACATTGTCCACCCCTCACAGGCAGGGTTTACCAAAGGCAAGGCTGAGGCGGACAGTCTCCGGCAAGTGCTGAACCTCAAGTGGCTCGCTATGCACTCTTCTGATCCAAAAGCAGCATTAGCGGTTGACTTTTCGAAGGCTTTTGAGTCTCTGGAGTGGGGTAATTTACATGAAGTCCTGAAAGGCTGTGGTTTTGGCCCTTTCTTTTTTGAGTGGGTCTCCACCCTGTACAATGCTCCCCTCACTAGAATTATGACTAACAAAAACATCTCCTCCCTTTTCCAGCTACATCGGGGTACTCTACAGGGTTGCCCCTTGTCCCCACTACTTTTCCTGGTGGCACTAGATCCGATTATCAGGAAACTTATACAGACCAAGGAGGTAGTGGGCATACCTGTCCAGGGGCAAACGTATCTAGTGAATGCATATGCAGACACCCTTCTGCTTACAATTTCACAACCCAGCACCTCACTGCTGGCAGCCCTCAGTATTCTCAAGGACTTTGCACAGCTCTCTGGCCTAATGGTTAAACAGAAAAAGACCATCCTTGCCCCATTGAACAGCTCTTGCTCTAAGAACTGCCTAAAGGGCACTGACATTGCCTGGGCTCCTAATACCTTTACATATTTATTTATTTAGTTTTTGTTAACTGGGTAGGTACACTGGACAGCATAGCTGCCTATTTGCAGATACAACCCGGGAGATTACAACAATCAATCAATCAATCAATCAAATTCTTTATTTATCCAGGCGAACAACATTGAGCAAGCTCATTTACAGGGTGGACCTGCATTACACAAGTCAAGTAACAATGCATTTATATACAGACAAATAGACAGTAGATGCAAGAGTACAACAGTACAGGTAGGCCTACAATAGACAGGAAAAGTAAAAATACATTTGGGTTCTGGTAAAAGACAGTCGGTAAGGGTATACATAACAACAAAGGGTATGTAGACAATAGTAGATACAAGAAAACATCATGGGAACAAGTAGAAGTCAGACATACTGTAGTACACTTACACAAAATTTTCAGCAATGACAGTGCATTTGCAGGAATCTATATGTAGTAACAAAACAGAAATATAAGTGCAAATAACTAACAGTCATAAGTCATACAATTAGTGAGTAAGTGCTAGAAGAGAGGAAATAGCAAGATTTCCAGGCAGGTTTGAGGGTAGTAGAGGTTGGAGCTGGTAGGCAACTAGGAGGACCCAGTACAGGAGTGGTGGATAGAGAACAGGAGCAGGGCTCAGAGCTTAGAAGAGCCATACAAAGCTCCTGTTTGAAGCTGTGTGGAGAAGGGGAGATTCTTAGACTCAGTGGAAGGGAGTTCCATAGTTTAGGGGCCCAGCTAGAGAAAGCATTCTCCCCCATTTTGGTTTTACATCTCGGTTGGACACGAAGGGATTTGTCAGCTGATCTCAGTGGGTAGGCAGAGGTCACAGGTTTGAGCAGTAGAGCCAATTTGTCAGGTATCTGGGAGGAGAGTGTATTACTAGGTATTACTAAATTATTTTGGACAAAAGTAGGCCAAAGCCCATCAAGAATGTCCCCCACCTTGTGGGACATTATAATTATACACCAAGCCGGTTTCCAAGAAGCCAACTATCCATACCAGTTTTAAACTGGTTTAAGTTGATACTATTTACCAATTCCTGGGGGAGAGTATTCCAAATTTTTGCTGATCTCATTGTAAAATAATTATCCCTTTTATTGGTTTTAGATTTGGCAATAGTTATTTGTCTGTTGTGACGTCTCGGTACTATGCGTCTGGTTGAGAAAGGTAGTCCGTGCTGTTTCATATGTTTAGGGGATTGCAAAATTTTATATAAATATAACTTGTCACCTCGTATTCTTCATTGGTATAAGGAATGTAACCCTGTTTCTTGTAATCTACTGTTGTAATCGAGTATGGCAAGGCATGGAACCATTTTGGTTACTCGCCTCTGCACCCTCTCAATCCCTGAAATATCACCTTTTAAGTATGGACTCTAGAAGGGGGATGTGTAATCCATATATGGCCTCACATAAGCACGGTAAATTGGGATGATGCATTGTTCAGTCTGTGTGACAAAGCTATGCTTTATTTTCGTGATAATTCCATTAGCTGTATGTGTTACTTTTGTGCAATGGCTAGCCGAAGAAGAGTTTATTTACTAATACCCCTAAGTCACGTTCACTCTCTGATTTTTTTCAGAGAGGGTGCTGTTAAGAAAATAAGTTTGTTCTGGATTATGTTTCCCAAAATGTAGTACTGTGCACTTGTTGATGTTAAAATACATAGAATTATGTTCTGTCCAATGCTCAATTATTTTGAGATCTATAGTCATAGCTTCCATATGCCTGGGATTGTCAACTCTTCCCCCAATTTTGGTGTCATCAGCGAATTTGGACAGGATGTTATCTGAATTGTTTGGATGTCACTTATGTAAATGTTAAGCAACGTGGGGCCCGGTACCGATCCCTGAGGCACACCACTAGTGACTAGCCCAGGATTGGAAAAAATGCTGTTTATTCTGACTCTTTGTGATCTATTAGAGAGCCAGCTATTGATACATTTGACCAAACATACAGAGAACCCCAAAGATGACAACTTATTTACTAGTTTGTCATGCGGGACTTTATTGAAGGCCTTCCTGAAGTCCAGCAGGATTACATCCATTGAGATGTTTAAGTCTAATTTCAAACTTATATCATCATAGAAAGTGATCAGGTTAGATGTACAAGAGTGACCTTGTCTAAATCCATGCTGGGTTCAATATATGATGCTTAATAATTTAGATTCCCTTTCTAAATAAGTTTTGATGATTCTCTCCATGATCTTACATATTACAGAGGTTAAAATAATAGGTTGATAGTTTTAGGCCTGTGATTTATTGCCTTTTTTGAAGATTGGAATTACTGTGGCTTGTAACCCATCATTAGGAATATGATTACTATTTAATGGTTTATTAAAAATAACTGATAAGGGATAAGCTAGCTTATCCGTAGTTTCTAGCAAAAATCTAGCATTAATATTATCGGGTCCAGGATTAGTATATTTCTTTAAAAATGACGTGGCTTAGCAAACATCCTCTGGTTAAATGTTGTAACTTAAAGTAGATTCATCTATTAATGATTGGACTGAGTTTTGTGAGGTCTTTTCTGAAAAGACCGAGCAAAAGTAGTCATTAAAATGGTTAGCCATATCTATATCTGATGTAAGGGTGTTCTTACTATTAACTATGGAGCCTAAGGAATTAGAATTTGATTTGGTGTTTTTGATATAAGAAAAAAAATAGCTTGAGATTATTTTTTCAATGGGCTAACCTAAATACGAGATTACTTTTAGATTTTTTAATCATGTGTTTTAAAGTTTTTACCGATGTTTTGTATAAAGTATATACCCCTGCCTTATTTGATGTGTCTCTGCTTTTGAGTTTCCTGGAGAGACTCTTTTTTTATTGATCTGTGACAATATAGACTTGTTTATCCATGCTGGGATTTTGCCTTTTTTGTTGTATCTTTTTTTGTTTGGTATATGCTCGGATTCTAAGTTGTCTGCTATAGTTTTAAATAAAGTTCAGGCTTCTTCAGTAACAAGCATATGTAGGGCCTCATCCCAGTTTATTTCTGCTAAAGCTGCTTTGATTAGATCAAAGTTAGCGTTATCATAATTTTTGAAAACTGAATAATTCACCTGAGGCTTAACTTTGTAGAGTAGATTGAACAAAATTGAAAAGTGGTCACTATTACAAAGAGGGGCCTCTAACTCAAACTTGGATATTTTTCCTTTTATGTTAGTAATGAGTAAATCTAGGATATTGTTCCCCATGGTTGGTTGGTTTATAAGTTGTTCTAAACCTAGGTCAGTAAGGGTAGTGATCATTAACTTGTCATGTTGGTTAGAGCCCAGTAAAGTTTTCCAGTTTATGTTGGGCATGTTGAAATCTCCCAAGATAATTGTGTTTCCCCTGTCAGAAAAACATGCAATATCCTGTAATAGTTGGGTAGTGTACTCGAGGTCAGCTGGGGGTGCAATAACAATTTCCTAGGGTAATTTGAGGTTGACCTGCAAGTTGAAAATTAACCCAGACTGCTTCAGTGGTAGACTCAAGTTGGATTTCGTGTGATGGGATTTTTAAGTTAACATATAAACAGACTCCACCCCCTGCTGTCCCAGGTCGATCCTTGTGGTACAATTTGTACCCAGTCATTTCCTTCATCCAAGATGAATGTGGGTCCCACCATGTTTCTGTTACTGCTATTATGTCGATTCCTGCATCAGAACATCTAGCCGCTAATTCAGCCAGTTTGATATTATTTAAAGATTGTGCATTTAGTGAAAGGATCTTGCAGCATTTAGGGTTATGTTCTTGGAGAGTTGGTGCTGGAGAATTGGGATCTATCACATCCTCCCCCACTATTAATAGTTTCAATTTTGTTATATATGTGAAAGAATATGCTTCCCAAGCATAGTGCTTCCCCTCCTGCTTAAATGTAGGCCGTCCATGCAAAACAGAGAGGGTATGTCAGCAAACTCCTCCCAATGTGTGATGCAGAGAATATTTTGTTTCAAGCACCATTTCCTTAACCATTCATTAAATAGCTTTATTTTTAGCATTTTGCTGTTACTGGCTCTGGATACGGGAAGAATCTCAGAGAAACTGATCGAACACCCCTTTTCTACCATAAGATTATTTAGTGCCATGTAGTCTTGTTTCATTTGTTCCACTTGGGTACTGTCAATGTCATTGGTCCCAGCATGGACCACCACCAGTGGGTTATGTCCTGCATTTTCTAAAATGTTGTGAGTCATTAGAGAAATGTCAGCCATCTTTGCCCCCCAAAAAACTAGAACACATGTGGTTAATTTTATCCTTATTACATACTAGTTTGTCTATGTGTTTGGTAATAGAGTCACCCAGGACAAATATCTGCCTCAGTTGCATCAGTGGTTTAGGAGCTTAATTAGGTACAGGGTCAACTAAAGGGTTAGATGAAGTAGCTGATGATTCCCTACTCTCTACTATTTTACTCTTCCCTATTGGAATGTGATTCCCTAGATAAGGTGTTTCCTCATGTAATGTGTCTGGGGTGATTTGTGGACTTAATACTTCATATTTATTCTGCAGTGGAACAGGGGTACTATGGTAAATCTGTCCCCCTCTGCGCTTGTTTTTACTTTTGGTCACTATTGCCCAGGAGTTTTCATCTTCTGGTTAGTAAATTGGGCTTGTAGAATCAGTATTTTCAGAACTGGTTTCAACAGTTAGTTGGTCAACCATTTCATCAATGAAATTTTCTAAGATTTCTGTGTCCGAGTTGGAATTCCCTCTATGCAGTAATCTAGCAATTTCTTCTTGTAAAGTGGTTACTAAGAGACACTTATTACAGATGAAATTAGTGATTTGTTTACCCTCACAATACATCAGGCAATGATAACACATATCCATCTCCCCTTCCATAGTATGTACTAGTTCCTTGGTATAAGCCGATGATAGCCCTTGATGGTATAATTCCTCATGTTTCCACTTAGTTAAGTATGAGTACTAGGCCCAGTTCCCAAACTTCCCCAGCAGACACAGCTGACACGCATGTCTCAGTGTGCGAAAATGCATGCTCACTCTGCTCACGCTCGTGGGAGCGTTTGCTGAAATAGCTGCCAACCGGAAGTGGCATCACAGATGCTCTGGTTTCGGCACTATCTTTAAAGTTTTAAAAAAATAGTCACTAGACAGTGAATAGGTGCCTGGGGAGCCTGGAAATTACCTCCTGACTGTGCAGATAAGGGTGGAATCACAAATTGTCAGCACAAGTCAGTACACCTAGACCGAAGGACAACTCCCTCAGTCCTCCAAGATCCCACAGGTCTCACACCTTAGCCCCTGTAACACACAGAGCTATTCACAAAGCTGTTCACACTGTTACAAGAATATAATACAAAAGTATATATTCTTTATAAAACAGTAGGAAGTAAACTGTTGGAATGCTGAGGGGGTAAACCATCCCAGACTGGAGTATAGTGTGCATCGGTGAGTATATTTGAGTAAAGACAGAGCAAAACAGCAAATGCTGTTGTAACAGACATCCCACTTTTGGAGGAGCCCTCCAGTAGTTACTGGAAAGGCTATTAACCCATACGCCAATTTGGGTCTCAGGATCCCCTGTGCAATGGCCATCCTCGCCGTGGATGTTAGGCTATGTCTCACCTTATATGCCAGTCCAAGTTGAATATTGATGGATTTAATGACTGAGGCTAGGTGCAGGTCGAAATCCAAGACGGGACCAAGGGTTACTCCTAGGTATTTAAAAGAGGTAACTATGTTAAGGGGAGAAACATCAAGCACTCTGATACTTAATGGTTGGGTGCAGGACCGAATTTCTGAACCTGAACTGATGAGCATAGTCACCATTTTATTTTTATTTAAGACAAGCTTGTTTTGCAATAGCCAGCTGTGAGAGGTATTGAAGTTACTATTGAAATTCAGGTTGATATCTGAGAGGTTTGAGGAGGATGAGTAAAGAACAAGATCGTCAACATGTAGCAGACCTGAGCAAGCACCAGTGAGTGGTGGGATGTCGTTTATGAAGACTGTAAACAGGAGAGAACTAAGAATCGAATCCTGGGGCACTCTGATCCAAGTAGGAACAAGAGGGGACTTAGTATCTCCGATCTGGACAAATTGTTGAAGCTTCAAAAGATAATTTTGGAACCAGGCAGTGACAGAGGTAGAGAAGCCTAGGGATGACAACTTTGATAGGAGCAGCGGGTGGTCAACTAAATCAAACGCTTTTGTGAGATCAACAAAAGTACTTGGGTGTGATTATCCCCAAAAAATGGAGGGACCTGGAGAATGCCAATGTTTCCCCCTGCTTGCCTCCTTGTTGGCAGAAGTGAACAGATGGCGCAGGCTTCACCTGTCCCTTCCTAGTAAGGTAGAGGCTGTCTGCATGTTTATACTTCTGTGGTTAGTGTACTTATTCAATAACCTCCCCATAAGCCTGTCTGCCCGATTATTTCATACTATAGACAAGCTGATTTCCCTGCTACTCTTGGAGGGGAAAGTGCTTCAATAGAGCAAGGCCAAGCTGCGAGCGCACTGGTCCGTGGAGGGCTAGGACTGCCCTGCTTCCAAAACTATCAGTGGGCTTTTTTAGCCACACATTCAGTCAAATGGTTTGCCCCCATCACTGTACCTCCCATCTGGGTTGGCTTGGAACAGAGCTTAGCCCCTGCTACCCCACTCTGGTACCTTCTGCTTCTTGGGATTCAACTGCCCAACAGTCTTACTCCTGTCATGGTGGCAACTGTGAACGCATAGAAAAAGTGCATGGCATTATCCCATACACCAAGGAAGGCTTGGTCTTTGCCACTGCGATACTGCCCCCTCTGGAACAACAGGAGGCTGCTCATTGGTGGTCAGCCTGTCCACTGGGCCAGCTGCGCTGGCAAGGGCATCCGACTTCTGCAGGACCTATTTATCCCTAATACTCGAGACTTAATGTAATTTGAACAACTACGAGCATGATTCTCCCTACCAACCCAGGATTTCTTGAAGTTTCTGCAAATTTGCAGCTGGATTATGGAGCTTCATACGCAAACTCTTAATGACCCTCGATGGCAATGGTTGGATGGACTGCACAAGTCACCCTCCCAATGAGGTATTGCAGGAGGGTTTTGCAGAACGATGAGAGAAGCACAGCCTGACCCTTCTGAAGCTTGTAGGGTTCATTGGCAAGCAGACTTAAGAACACCACTCCCTGCTGATACCTGGAGCCAATGTTTATGCCTGGCCCATATGGCATATAGAGACGTGAAGAGCCAGACCATCCAGCAGAAAATTTTACTTAGGTGGTATAGGACCCCTGCAGCACTACAGAGAATGGGTCTCATTAACCACTCTAAATGCTGGAGATGCCACCAGCCCTCAGCTGGCCTGCTGAACATACTATGGAAATGCCCAAAGATCCTTCCCTTCTGGAAGGTGGCCCTTGAGGACTTCTCTAAGATAGTAGGTGCTCCATTAAGCACTCTAGTACCATGCTCCTCCTTGGTGATCCCTCCTCTCTCGACATGCTTCCACTAGCTCTCCAGAAGTGGGTTCTAGTAGCCCTGATTGAAGCCAAATGAGTGATCCTGATGCATTGTAGAAAAGCTCCTCCTCCACTCCTTTCAAGGTGAAGAGTGGCCCTGGCACAAGCCACAATCTTGGAAAGGCTCTCCTTTTCCCAACTAGGGCAGCACGTTAGATACCAGAGAAAGTGGGGCGCCTATCTACAATCACATCTGTGCTCAGTTCTACCCCCTTCTCCTGCTAACCCCCCACTGAGGACCACCCACTCAATCAGGGCAACTTAATTCCATATTCCTATAGGAACGTACCTGTGCTCATACCCTGGGTGGAGCTGGTCTGGTAAGCTACTAGTCAATGATAATAATGTTTAATTTTTCTTGTTCTGTGGTGGTACTTTTCCTTTATTTAGACAGGGCCCATGGGCCCCCTTTAGCATTATCACTAGAAAGCTAAGTTACTGATCTCTATACCTGATGTGGGACTATCTATCGATATGCTGTATGTGTGATCCTGTGCAATTATTCTCGATGAAAGCGTGGTGTAATGTGGAATAACAATAAAATTTGATTGTGAAAAAAAAATATCCCATGGGAAGACATCTGGACAGGTAAACTGCACAGCAAAATGCACTTCAGGCTATTGACTGTCATACTACTGCAGCCCTACACTGATGTCAGCTACAGGCGATAAGCATACAACACTATTCTGCATATATATTTTTTTTATATTTAAATTTCATTCACACAACAGAGAACATGAATACACAAACAACAGACAGTTATTATCTAGTATACAAGGTAGTGTAGAACACAATTCAAGTAAAGAAAAAAGGGGGAATTTACCCCATATTCCTTGTAGTTATCAGATGTAAGCATTCAAAATGTAATTAGGTAAAATGAAACTGTAGCTATTCTGCATATATTTTGTAAAATATTGCAAATCATATTGTTACTTCATATCACATTTAACATCCAAGTCATATATCTAGCTGCATCGATAGTTTCAATGTGAAACTGCCCTACAGTGGAAGGCATCTCATTTTTAGTTTTGTAGACTCATCAAGGACATCCAATACCTTGATTTCTATAGTAGCTTCATGCTCTGTTTGCAAAATAGCCGATGAACAGAGGCACTCCTCAACCATTGTGGACCGTGTGTAAGAGTTTAGCCTTCTAAGTACAGAAAATATTTGTTCCAGTGATGAAGTGGGCACAGGAATTGTCATATATAGTTTAAGAAGTTGATAGATTTCTGGAAGTAACATTCACATGTCATCCTTTTGGAAAATATCGGTAATGGATCCGATATGCTCATGTGTCAACTTAACATTTCTTAAAACCTGGAGTTGTTTTTCTAACCTAGCTTCATCTAAGTCATCTTTGTAGAGCTCATGAATTCCTGAGACA
Organism: Neoceratodus forsteri; assembly: GCA_016271365.2. Lineage (NCBI taxonomy): Eukaryota > Metazoa > Chordata > Ceratodontiformes > Ceratodontidae > Neoceratodus > Neoceratodus forsteri. Next base: position 731,946,870 of record CM057450.1, read on the forward strand.
AGATGCAGTGAACCATTATTAATTAACAAGGACTCCATATAGACAGTCACATTGTGTTTTTCATCCAAGAACCAATCTCTAAGTTGGCAGATGAGAGTATCAAGAAACTGCTAGAATTATTTTTGGTTAATGGTTTTTGCACTTTTGGTGTCTGGTATGACTGATGTAGATTTGTGTCAGTTTTCACAGGTATCCTTTTCACCTGTGGTTCTTTTGGTGGAAACACAAGTTTGGCTTCTACCATAGTGTATGTTTCATTCCAAATGCTGCCAAATGAATCTTCATTACGAAAGTCAGATAGCATTGTGATGACTGATTCTGTAGCTGTTCTAGCCATACTGAAAATAATTGATTTTCTTTGTAAATAATTACAAAGATTATTTGTGATAATGAACACCTTCTCCATTATTTTGACCCACAGCCAAAACTAAAAGGAAACACATGCATGAGGGGAGACCACATGCCTGAGTCCCAGTATCCCCTGACAAGTGAGACATTTCTTCATTACTGCAGCATAACAGCCATATTCCAGATGTGGAATTTTATGCATAATAGCTTTCCACTATACACTATATAAGGAATAAAGTATGAACGAGCATACACAATGAACCTGTGTTTCCATCAAGGGGTTGTGACACCGCATATGGACCTCAAGAGTGAAGCTCGAGAGGTCCAAGCTGGTATCTCAACCCCAAGATGGAAACACAAGGCGAGTTGTGTATGCGCACCCATATTTTAGTTTTTATATTATATGGTTCCGCAGATGCAAATAAAAAGTAAAATTTATCCACATTTTTGTTTTACAAGATTTCATACCTTGTGTTCGTGCTCCTGGTTGTTGTCAGCAGCTCACTCTGCCACAGAGTCCATTGATGCAGTCTTGTTCCTATACTGAACCTTGTACCAATTGCGGTAGCAGATGATCGGAAAAAAAGTTTAAAAAAAAAAAAAAAGCCGAATCTGTGTGGTTTGACAACGCAGAGCTGACTATGGCAGTCCAAGTTCAAGCTATCTCTGTGAACTGCTTGCTAAGTGGCATCGCCATGTTTGTTTTGATTTTGGTTTGGAAAAAGACTGTTTGTACCAATCAGGACACAGATAGTACATAGTGTCATGAATATTAATTAGCGGTTCATCAATATTGATCATAGAATGTGCACAAAAACTATTAGAATGTGTACAATAACTTTTAGAATGTGTATGACAACTTTTAGAATGTGCACAGCAACATTTAAGCTACCAGTGAGTTCCATACATAATAAGCCGAAACTATCTACTATAAAAGTAATGTTCACATTTGTTTTCAACACATATAACACTGATTTAACCTTGGACTAAGCCACGTTATGGGTTGCACTTCTTTTATTATTTCAAATGTAATAGTTGCTCTAACTTCTTGCCCAAAGGTGACTTCGCGCAGCTACTACAAAAATCACCTTTCAGGATGTGAAAACACATTTTGGCCAGGATTTGAAAAATGACAGCTGTTACATTCATAAGGTGCTATGAAGAAATGGCTATTTTCAAAATTTGGGGTCACAATATTGAAAATTATCAAAGTTCTGAGCCTGCATTCATAAACTTCAATGTAGGCTCATAACTTTGTTGCATTTTAATATTTTTACGCTAGATTTTCAACATAGCCTTCTTATGACCCCACCTCATGAACAATTGTGGAGAAAATGTTTTAATCCCTGTCCAAAAGGTGATTTTGCATAGCGACTGCGAAATCACCTTTCCGTACAGTTTTACCTAACGTCACTTGCATTGTTTATGAGGTGGTGTCCCAAAAAAGATATCTTGAACATTTGGGGCAAAAATGGTTAAGTTATGCTACTAAGTTCAAAACCCCATTGAAATATATTGAACGGCATACCTGATTTCCTCAGTTCGCGGTCGGGTATTGAAGAGTGAAGACGTGTCTGCGAGCCAGAGAAGATTAGGCCATCTGATCCCCAGTGGGTAAGTAAGGGCTTGGGAGGGTGCTAAGTGGAAGGGTCGGGCGGGGGTGATAATGGCTCAACAGACATCGATGTATGGTTTTCTTTTTTACAGCTTTACAAACAAAAATAAAATAAAAAAATGATGAGGGAATGTTTTCTCTATTGCAGGTAGCAACACTGGGGGATTGGGCACCCACCAGTGTCACTGTTACATTTGGCAGCACTGGGGGTGGGCACCCTGGTTCTGCATTACTAAAAGAAGCAGGGTGTGACATGACAGCTGGCATGGGGGATTGGGAACCCCATGCCCTAATAATATGGGTTTGGCTGAGAGAGTTATGGTGACAGAGGGGTTGAAACAGACATTGATGGATGGTTTTCTTTGTTAGAGGTTTAAAACAATAAAAAAAAAGAAACGACTAGGGACAAACACTGGGAGATTGGGGACCCACCAGTGTCAGTGTTATGTTTGGCAGCACCAGGAGTGGGCTCCCCAGTGCTGCTCAGATAAAACGGGAAGGGTGGGGGTAGCATCTAGCATAGGGAATTGGGCACTCTTGTGCCATTATAATAACATGGGTTGGGCTGGGGAGGGGCAGCTGCAACATACATCGATGGATGTTTTCCTTTTTTACAGATTGACAGGCTCCTGTAATGTGAGTTGGGCTGGGGAGGGGCAGCTGTTTGCTGACCAGGTTCATGTAAATCAAAGGACCGAAGCAATTTCTGATTGGATTGACTTGGTCCTTTGAAGTGCACGAAGTTTCAGCCCACCAAGCAGAGAGTGATGTCAGGACCACAGTGCATGGTCATTGGTGTAAACTGATGAGCCTCTGTTTTTGTGAACTGCAATGGGCACAGCAGTGACACACTCCCGAATCCCAGTAACTCCTGACAAAATGTTTGGTGCACACGCGTGCATCAGATGTAAAAATTGATGCTTTGCCTTTGAGGAATAGGTTTGAAATTCTAGGAAAGAGAAAAGATTGTGGAATCACTGAAGAAGAATCCAACAGATCTTCAGTCTATTCTGGACAGCAGATCCCTCCTCTGAAGAAGAGGGCATATCAGAATCTCAGGATACTTCAGAAATGCAGAGTCTGAAGAAAAGGAAATCTAAAAGGAAAGGAGATGGAAGAAAATCTTACTATTGTACTTATTTATTCTCTTTAAGTGGTAGAGAATACCAGTTCATAATCAGATGATGTCTATTTTTGTCCCTTTTTTCTGACTCCACATATAAACGATGGGTTCTAATGCTGGTTTTCACAAAGCTGTTGGGAAGGATGGGTAGGAGATGTGGTTATTAATAATGTGTACTTGGTGGTACCTTTATTTTAACTCCATATCATATTAGGGGATCAGTTCATAACTTTTTGATAAGGTCAGTTAATACAAATAGTATAAAAAATGTGAAAAGATTTACTGCCACTATGGGTTTCTTACAGGATTCCCAATGTGATTTGCTTTTTGTACAAGATACCAACTTAGATGCCTGTAGAGAGATATACATAATACAAAAAAAAAATATGGGCAGTTGGCCCATCTGTTTGGTCTATGGGGAAGACAAATGTTCAGGGGTGGGAATTCAATTCTGTAGCAGGAATATGTTATTAATAAAACTAGTCAATATTGTTCTGGGTCAGATATGATGATGTTTATTTCATGAATTGCATCTTCACCTTATAAATATATATGCCCAACAAACAAAAGTTGAATGGGCTGAATATTTTAAATTGGTGCAGCCATTCTTATTTACATCTCTGGGCATTACAGGGTACTTTGTATGGAGATTTTAATTGTGAACTGGTTCCCCCCCACTAGAGGAGTGTGGACATCTAAAGTATTTTGTGACATGAACTGTCTCAAAGAGGTTATAGAAAAGTCTGGCTTGGTTGATGCTGCATGTCAATTTGCAGGATCTGGGGAACATACTTTCTTTAAAGGAAAAGTATCCACATGTTTGTAGTTCATTTGCATCACCAGGTAAAGAAAAAGGTCCGGCTTCCCATATGATGCACAGGAAAAACGCCAGACCTCGCCCAACAACTAACACACTGAAATTTGACCAATGGAAAATCATGTACACAAATGCTCACAGTCCGGGAAACAAGATCCCAGACCTGCAGGCAATAATGACAGAGGCTAAACTGGACATAGTATCCATTAGCGAGACATGGTTTGCCAGTAACCACACTTGAGAGACTTCAGTACCTGGCTATGTACTGTTCAGAAGGGACCGGGGTGCAAAAAGGGGGGGTGGTGGAGTGGCCCTTTATGTCAATGAAAATATCAAGGCCGCAGAAATTCAGAATACACATAAGGAGCCAAAAGAACTGTGGGTCACCCTGGAAACAGGAAATGGGACAGCCATACAAACTGGGGTTGTGTACAGACCTCCAGACCAGGGGGAGGACATAGACACGTTACTGTTAGAAGATTTACAAAACATGACAGCTAAAGGGGAACTTCTGATAATAAGAGACTTCAACATGCCAGATACAGATTGGTCAATACCAGCAGGGACATCTGCCAGAACTAGACACATGGTGGATTCCCTGCAGGGGGAGAGCCTAAAACAACTGGTACAACAACCTACTAGAGACAGGGCTATCCTAGATCTAGTACTGACTAACAGGGAAAGGATCACAGATCTCCAGGTAGAAGGTTACCTGGCGGCCAGTGACCATCACATTGTGTGTATGGTTCAGTTTGGCCACTAGAACAAAATCATCCCATTCCAAGGCAAAAATATGGGACTTCAGAGGAGCTGACTTTGATAAGATGGCCAACAGAGTTAAGCTAGCCCTGGCAAAAAGAAATACAGGTGAGGGGGTACAGGCAAAGTGGGCAAGCATTAAAGATGCAATACTTGAAGCAACATCCCATTGTGTTAGTGAGAAAAGAAAGTGCAAAAGAAGAAGGAAACCACTTTGGTTCTCAAACACAGTAGCAGAAAAGGTCACAGCCAACAGGCTGGCCTTCAGGAAATATAAGGGAACGCAACAGGATGAAGATAGGTAGGCATACCAAACTTCCCTAAGGGAAGCAGGGAAGGCAGTAAGGCAGGCAAAGGCCCAAACTGAGGAAACACTAACATGGACAGTAAAAGAAGGTGACAAGACTTTCTATAGATACATTAGTGAAAGGAGAAAGTCCAGAGGGGGTATTGCTAAGATCAAAGGGGATGAGGGGGCGTGCAAGGAGGAGGACCATGTAAAAGCATGTATGCTAAATAGATACTTCTGCTCAGTATTTACTGAAGAGAAGGTAAGGCAGGGCCCACAGCTCTGCACCATGGACACAGGGGGGAGGGAGGTGTGCACTAGTCCCTTCACAAAAGAAAGGGTCCTACAAGAGCTCGATAAGCTCAGGGTGGACAAGGCAATGGGACCTGATGGCATACATCCCAGGGTACTAAAGGAGCTAAGGGTGGAACTAGCAGAGCCACTATCAGAACTGTTTAGTGAGTCTCTGAGCACAGGTGAGGTCCCAGAAGAATGGAGAAGGGCTCATGTGATCCCGCTCCACAGGAGTGGTAGCAGGGAGGAGGCAGGGAACTACAGACCAGTCAGTCTTACCTCAGTAGTGGGCAAGATTATGGAGACACTCCTTAAGGAAAGGATAGTACAACACCTGGAATCCATAGGAGCACAAAATCCAAGACAGCATGGGTTTACAAAAGGAAGGTCCTGTCAAACTAATCTCATAGATTTATTTGACTGGGTAACCAGAGTGGTGGACCAAGGGGGAGCAGTTGATGTTGCCTACCTTGACTTCAGCAAAGCTTCCTATACTGTTCCACATAGAAGATTGATTAATAAGCTTGGTAGGCTCGGGGTGGGTCAAACGTTGGTCAACTGGGTGGCAAACTGGTTGATAGGCAGAAAACAGAGAGTGGTGGTAAATGGTATACAGTCAGAAGAGATGCAAGTCACAAGTGGGGTACCTCAGGGATCAGTCTTGGGGCCAGTCCTCTTCAATATCTTCATCAGTGACATTGCAGATGGACTGGAGGGTAAGGTTTGTCTATTTGCAGATGACACCGAGATCTGCAACATAGTAGATGATCCAGATGGTGTGGGCAGAATGAGAAGAGATCTGGATAAACTAGCAAAATAGTCGGAAGAGTGGCAACTGGGGTTTAATGCAAAGAAGTGCAAGATCATGCACATAGGGAAGAGAACCCTGAAGCCACCTATAGGCTGGGAGGGGAGTTGCTGGCAGTCACAAGGGAAGAAAGAGACTTCGGCATCATCATCATCACTGATGACCTGAAATCATCCAAGCAGACCTCTAAAGCAGTAGGTAAGGCTAGAGGGATGTTGGGGTGTATTAGTAGTAATATCACAAGTCGGAAGAGGGAGGGAGGTAATAATCCCTCTTTACAAGACACTGGTTAGGCCCATCTGGAGTACTGCGTGCAGTACTGGAGGCCACACCTTCACAAGGACATTAACCAAATTGAGGCAGTCCAGAGAAGGGCAACCAGAATCGTGCAGGGACTGCATCAGAAAACATATGAGGACAGATTAACTGAACTCAATATGTATACCCTAGAGCAAAGGAGGGAGAGAGGTGATATGATTGAAACATTCAAACACCTTAAAGGCATTAACAAGGTGAAAGAGTCTAACATGTTTCAATATAGGAAAAATAGCAGGACAAGAGGACACAGCATGAGATTAGAGGGAGGCCGCTTAAGGGGTAATGTGAGGAAGTTCCTTTTCACAGAAAGGGAGGTGGATGCATGGAACGGCCTACCTCAGGAAGTGGTGGATACGAATACAGTGCAGGGCTTGAGACAGGCATGGGATAGACATAAGGGAGCAATCCAGATGAGTATGAATAGATAGGCCATTGACAGAGCAAAGGTCTAATGCACATTCATAAGGTAGAAAAAGAAATGGGCAGACTGGACGGGCCTTGCTGTCCTTTTCTGCCATAGGCTTCTATGTTTCTATGTAAGAATTCACTTTATTTTTTCGTTCCCAGACCCAAACCATATCTTTAGTGACATCAGGCTGTAGGATGGCCCAAATCCATATTGGTCGTAGTATAGATCGCAACTTTGGAAAGGGGTTATGGAATCTTAATATTTCCCTATTGTTTAGTTTAGTTTATTGATGAACCGAGGCGTAACAAAATGTCAAGGTTATTACAAAAAGACATTTTCTATAAAAACACATATACTTTGATAATCAGAGATCTTCATACATAAAACAGACAGTACACAAGAAAAAAGAAAAATGTTTCAATAAAGAACATTGTTGCATTACTACATATATGCATAAATACGTATAGGGAAGTACAACAAGTTCTATTTTAGATGTTTTTTCTTTTGTAATAATTTTTTCCTTTTCTTCAAAGATGTAAAAAATGCAATTATTAATTCAGCATCCTTTATAGTGAAAGGATGCAGAAGAATAAATAGAACAACATAACTTGTGCTACTGTAACATTCCAAAATTTCCTTTAAGAATTTTATATGAAAATCCAAATATAATGGGCATACAGTAACTAAATGTAGTAACGATCCTAGCACATTTTGATTACATTGATACATCAAAACTTTTGGTATAACATTTTTTGTCCCATGAATTTCTGTTCAGCTATGAATACTTAGAATGTATTAAGCCAAACCTAGCCCATGTTAAGGCTTTCCTTTTGAATGGTTCTAAAGGGAATAAAAAATAGTTTTACATACCATGATCTATTTTATTCATCCTAAACCAGGGTGAAAATTGTTGAGCCCTCATTAATTTCATATCTCTGTCCCATGACTTAGAGAATAGTCTCTTCTTAATAAGTTTCTTATATTGTAAGGAGATTATTATTTTTTTCATTGAGTCTGTCCATAAGTGCATAAGGTTGGTCTTTTCAAGAATTTGATGTATTTTTGACAACCATTTTGATCTTAAACCCATTTGAAACCATTTTATCTTTTCCTTTAAACATAACCTAGGCAAGAGATTATGATCATTGTTCATGATTTTCAGCCAGTAAGAGAGGTATTTATATTGATTAATTGCATGTATTGAGATTCTTCCAAGTTCTGCTCTAACCATAGCAGATGCAGTGGAGAGGGGAACCATGAGAACTGATTTATAAAAAATAAAGAAGAGGGGATTCCAAATTACACCTACAGTCACATGGGATAACTTCTGCCCTATAAGTCAATAATGGGTTTATTTTCACCTCTGCTGCTATTAAGGCTGACCTTATACCAAGGCCTCCAAGTCTGGAATGAAACTTTAACAGTGTCTTAGCACATATTTTTTATTCACTTATTTGGGTCTTGATGGACTGTCCATGAAGTATTTGCTGATTCACATAAGACCTAACATTATCAATCTTCTGGTGATCTAGGAAAACATTTATGTTGTTGTTCCTTGTACCAAAAATCAGGACTATAGTTTTGGATATATTTATTTTGAGTTGAAGTTTCTGGCATTTTTCTTTGATGACCTCAATTTTAATTGGAAGACCTCTTTTTGTTAATGACAGTAATAAAAGTTCATCCACGTAAGCTAGCGTGTGACATTGTAAATCGTTAATTTTTGTATGGTCAAGTTGCATAGGACCCTCGAAATTCAACAAGTCATTAATGTAAAAGTTAAATAATGCAGGAGCTAATAAACAGCCTTGCTTTACCCTTCTTGATGAGGGAAAAAATGTTATTGCATTCCCATAGATATCAAATCTCACTTTAGTGAAGGTATCTGTATATAACAGCTGAATAGGTCGTAATAATGTTTAGTTTAGTTTAGTTTATTGTTCTAGGAATTACTACCTTTGAGCCACAGGCTCTTTTACAAAGGTTCCACGTCAATTAGGTACAGTACAAAAAGGTTACATAGATAACACAACAATTTGTGCTGTGTCAAGAGTGAGAAAACATATATAAATACATATCAAATCATTTGTGCAAAAGGACATGAGATATCAGTAATCACATTATTATTACAAGAAAGAGGTCATGCCATATTAGGAGAAACAAATAGGGAAAAAGTCCAGAACAGAGAGGGTAAGTGAAAGGTGTGGGGAGCAGATAATAGCAGGAGAAAAGGTTTCCCAAACATGTCTTTGTCAAATAACGGAACAGGGTGGGTAGTAAGAAAATAGGAGGTTTATCAGGGCAGTCATAGGAGCTGGAGGTGGCAAGGTGAGAGAACAGCCTTGATTTGAAAATACCTAGAGAGGTGGAGGCAGTAATATGAGTGCTGAGGGCATTTAGCCAGCTGGGGGCACGATAGGCAAATGATCTTTGTCCCTGAGAAGTCCAACATCGGGGGACTTGGAGAGGCTGGTGTTCTGATTTTCTGGTAAAATGGGTGCTAGTGCTCGGGCATAACAGGTCTTGGATACAAGGTGGAGTGAGGCCCAGAGTGGATTTTTTCACCATCAGGCAGGTAAGGTACTTTATCCAGTTTGAGAGTTGCAACCAACCTGAGTCAGCATAGAGTTCACATGTGTGGGTACGTCGGTGTGCACCAGTGAGCAGCCGACAGGCCTTATTTAGGGATGCTAATGCGACTAAGTGCTGTAGTAGTGACAGATCTGTATATAACTAGCGCAGTCAATGACTGAGATGATAGAGGATTGGATGGCAATCCTCAGTGCAGAATGGGTAAGGAGCTGTTGGTTCCAATACAGAATCCCAATTCGCTGATTAATAGTTTTTGCTGTACTATCAATATGAGTTGCAAAGGTTAGGCCTTGATCAAAGTTGATTCCAAGATATTTGAAAATTGGCACTTGTTCAAGGGTATTTCCCACGTATGTATTAATGGTGAGTGGGACTTGCTGTTTCTTGTTTTGCTGGTTAGAGAAGAGCATGGATTTAGTTTTTTTGTGGTTTAGAACCAGCTTATGTTCAAGGAACCACATCTCAACTTTGGAAAAAGCATGCTGAAGGTTGAGGCGTAAGAGGTTCGATCTTTATGAGTGGCAAGAATCATGGCATCACGGCATAGAGGATTATTTGTTCAGGCAGGATTTGGGAGGGAGTTTAGGAAAAGGCTAATAAGGAGGGGGCCCAGGATGGATCCCTGGGGAACTCCTGAGTGAACCGGTTTTGAGTCTGAGAGAACTCCAGCTACTTTTACAGATTGAGAGCGCTGAGCAAGGTAATTTTTACCCAGTCACCAAGACCCTGCGCGAGCCCTAGGGATAGCAGTTGTTTGATAAGTAGGCCATGGTGTATTGTATCAAATGCCTTGGTTAAGTCAATGTAGACTGCTCCAGTTAGGTTTCCTTTGTCCATGGCATTGTGGATTGCTCCTGAGAATTCAAGTAGGGCAGTCGATGTGCTGTGCCCTTTCCTAAATCCATGCTGCTGAGTGCATAGGATGTTGTGCTTTTCCAGGTAGTCTGAAAGTTGGTCCGCCACCAAGCGTTCAAGGGCCTTAGAGAGGTGGTAGTATTGATATCGGGCGATAGTTACCAGGCAGTGACTTATCACCACTTTTGTGCACGGAGTGACAACTGCAGCCTTCCATTTCCTAGGAATTGGCTGTAGCAGAGGGAAGATTGAAAATTTTTGTGAGGGAGCAGTACTTCCTCCAGAGTGAGGGACAGAAGTTTAAGGTCAATAGTGTCGCTGCTTGCTCGGGACTTAGAAATGGCCTTCTTTACATATTTATAGACTTTCATGTGCCTTTACTAGTTTGAAATGGAAGGGTGGTTTGGTTGGAGAGGCAGTAGTAGAAATAGAAATTGAGGGTCAGCATCAGTGAAGAAATCTGATGAGAGGACACCACTAAGGTCCGTGAAGGTATCATTTAGGTGTTTGCAATGATTTCTGGGTCTAATGTAGTGGTTCCATCCACATTCATTATTGTAGGAGAGGATTTGGACTGCTGACCGTGATATTTTTATGTTGTCCCAGAAGGATTTCCTTCACCCCAGGAGTTGGAGAGGGCATTCTTGAAGTAGGAGCTCTTTATCAAGCGGATCTGTTTAGTATAGTGGTTGCGAGCCTGTTTATATTTTTGGATGTCTGACAGAGTGCCAGTAGCTCTTGCAGTGGCCCAGAGGTGATTCCTACTTTTGAGTTGTGCCAATAGCTTCTCCGTGAGCCAGGGATTTGTGAGTGCTTTGATTTTGCGCTTTTTTACTGGTGCATAGGTGTCACAGGCAGTGTTGAAGGTAGTAATAAAGTAATCGAGGGCTAGGTCAACATCTTGAGTTTTGTAAATCAAGGACCAGTCTATCTGCCTAAGACAGGTCTTGAGATGAGTAAGGTTGCCATAAGGTAGGACTCTGCTATAGATGGTTTTTGGAGGCGGTTCACGTAAACTTATTTGTCCAGGTACATATTATTGGAGAGTGATCACTGAGCTTACAGGGAGAACACTTACATTGGTTATAATGGGTAGGGTGGCTGGTAAAGATCCAGTCAATGAGGGTGCTGGTCCCTGATTTGTAGTTTTTCCTGGTAGGGGAGTTTACCACTTGTGTTAAATTTGCTGCTAGGATAGCATCTTTGTTTGACCCTGCATCAGGAGCAAGCCAATTTATATTAAAGTCCCCAAGGAGAAGGAGTTCGATGTCAGAAGGTTGTGTACTTACGAACTCGAGGACAGCCTGTAGGCCGGAATCATGACTAAGCAGCTGCCAGTTAGAAATGTCTGTCTTATTGCCCTTTTTATGCAGATACACAAATACCCCTTGCTGTGAACACTCCCCCATGCAGCCCAAAGTTAATATGAAATTAGGATAATGATTCGTGAATACTGTAATATCTCAAAATGACCCACAAAATACTACGGTTAATAGAGTCAAAGGCTGAAGTAAAATCAATGAATAATGTATACAGCTTCATTTTTTATATGTACACATTTTTCAAGTAAGTGACTTAGACGATATAGATTGTCTAAAGTTGAAAAATTACATTTGAAACCTGTCTGAAAAGGACATATGATTGAGACACTTTCAAACCAATCCATTAATCTATGTAACAGTAATTTTGAGAAGATTTTTTGAGATTGAATCCAAGAGACTGATTGGTCAGTAATTTGAGGGATCAAGTTGAGATCCTTTTTTATGAAGTGTAACTATTATGTTTAATTTCCAAGAAGTGGGAATCTGATTTTTTTCAAGACATAAGTTGAAATATTTAGTTAGTAATGGTGCCCAGAAATCAATATTATATTTATTAATTTCAGCTGATATGGAGTCTGGACCTAGTGCTTTACTGTTCATTAGTTTAGATGAAATATCCATGACTTCTGTAATTTCTACTTGTAATGGTTGAAATTCACTTATGTTTAGAAAGAGAGAACATGTCAAGAGAGGATTGTACAGATCCTGTTGTCCCAAAGGGCAGTTATATAAATTCCTATTCCTTATTGACACAGGACACTATTGTATGTAAATTGCAGTACCTGACTGAAGCCAAAAGGACAACTTTGGTGTTTTATGCCTCACCTATGGAGTTGTGGGAACATTTTAAGACTGATTTGGTACATTTTCTAAAGCACAAAGTAAAAAAACAGGTAATAGATAAATACATGATACTTGGACTATAGGCAACAGTATCAAAAACTGCTGTCTCTTTCAGCAAATAATCATGACTTCTCTCCTCAGCTAATGATCCTTCAAGAGGACGTGATTGGCTTCCAGTATCAAAGAATGTCATCATTACTGATGGAGCAGAATATAACACCAAGGGAAGAAAGTTTCAAACAAATCCTTTTGACGATTGCAAGGACAGAACCAAAAATAGAATCTTTTTGAAGCTGGCAGATAAAGATGAAAATCTCTTATTTTGATCTAAGGAACAATTAGCCTTTTTGAATTTACATGTCCATGAAACATTTGGAACACCAGCTGACTGCTGACTTGGTCGCTTGGTTTTCTGAATTTTTTTGGGATATAGTGGTTTCAGAGTTGTCTCCAGCTGAGAAAGATATGCTTATTGCAATTATTTCTCCAAGGGACATTTGGACAGCTATTAAATTCCATTCTATGGGGTCAGCCCCAGCTTCAGATGGATTCCCAGGAGAATTATATAAACTCATAGGGGAAGGACTGTTGACTGAATTAACTATGGTTTTTAATTTCATATTAACTTTGGGCTGCATGGGGGAGTGTTTACAGCAAGGGGTATTTGTGTATCTGCATAAAAAGGGCAATAAGACAGGCATTTCTAACTGGTAGCTGCTTAGCCTGTTAAATTACAATTTAAAAATCTTAACAAGAATTATGACCTCCAGTCAGTGTTAATTGACAGTACACCTCTCAGTCTTGGGGCATACCGAGGTGAAAGATTCAGGATAAGCTCCATATTTTATGCGAAGTAACAGAATGCAGGAACAAAGGAGAAATCTCAGGTTGTCTTATGTGTCTTGACCAAGAGAAGGCTTTTGCCAATGTTTCCCATGACTTTTTGTTTGGGGTTCTTCAAGATTGTGGTATCCCAGAGAAAGTTGTTGTGTGGCTTCTGGTGTTTTATACTACAGCATGTATGATTCCTACCTTAAATGGGTGGTTAAGAGCGTTAGTAAGTATAGAAAGGAAGAGGGTAAGGAAAGGGTGCCCCCTCAGCCCACTCTTATATGTTTTTTGTCTTGACTCCCTTGCTTGGAAAATTAATCATGTACAAAACATTATGCATATAGTGGCCACTAATAATTTGCCCTTTCCCTCTGTTTTGGCATACGCATATGACATTTTCCTGTTGGTTCAGAACTTGGTATCCTTGGGTCCTGTTTCTCAGGTGATAGATTCTTAGGCAAAATGTGCAGCAGCTAAAGTAAATTATGTAAAAAACAAAGCAGAGGTATGGCCTTAGCTCTTTAAAAGAGATATATGTAAGTCATTTGTTAGGTATTTTGGTTGATAGTGGTCCCCTCACAATTTGGTGCATAAAATTTGGATGTGACAACATGGTAAAAATAAATTGGGAGACGAAATTAGCACTTGCAGAATATAAAGTAAATTTTTAGAACAGATGGCCTATGACCAAAGCTAAATGTGTGTATATATATATATATATATATATATATATATACACTGTATATACACAAATATATATAAAATTAAGACTTTCCTAGTCTGATTTTTTGTATGTTAGTTTTGTTTTCCTCCCCCTAAAGATGTGGAAACTAAACAATATAGTGTTGTTTTTTTTTTTCCAGACTGTCGTGGGGCAGCTGCCTAATCCAGCTAAGAGGTTACGGAAGGCAGTCATGGGATGATAAACCTGGGGGTATTTTCTATTGTATTTTACTTATACTTTTTCTTTAAAACCAATATTGGTGTAGTCAGACAAAATGTGGGTACCTTTTGGGCAGGCTTGGTGCTCATCCATTACAGGAAGATGGAAACAGTCGGGAGAAAAATTGGTCAACCCTCATCCCTGTCACCAGGCTTTATAGTAGCTTGCTTTCAGAAAATTAAAGTGTTGGAACTTTCTTTTTTTTTTAGGCTATTTGTTTGTCTAGGGCAGAGTTTTATGAATATGTTGTCAGGAAACATTTTACCGAACCTGTTTGTGTTACATCTGGCAACATTAACCCTTCAGTCATTATGAAATAAATGTATGATTCCAGAATTTCTGCAAAAATGAAAGTCTTAATTTGGTTATGGGCTCATTGCAAGTTACAGGTCAGAAGGAATCACATGCATAAAAGTTCAGGAATCAAGTTCAGGAATCCTGCGGTCAAGAGTAGCAATCAATGGAACACTTATTGTTGACATGTTCCTATATTGAAGATTTTTGGTCACTTTTCAGGGATACCTGGAAAGTATTGACTTTTGTAAACCTCTACATCAGCACCTCTGGCCACAACTTACATGGCTCTCACTCAGCTAGCCACACCTCACCCTGAAATGCAGAGTCATGAATCGCAGAGCACTGCCACAGATTGCCTGCCTTCAACCCCCTAATCAAACCTATGCATGGGTGGAGAACAGGGAAGACAACACCACCTGCAACAGTCTACATTTCCAGGCCTAGCAACTAGTTAACTACCCTACCCTGCTGCTTTTTTATCACTGTGAGTCTGCAACTGCCTAAAAAAAAAATGCTTGTATTCTCAACACAGCCTGCAACCTGTGAATGCATTCCAACCATAAGACAAGTTCCGCTTTTCTCCACTCTGGTCCATGACACACTGCGCACCAAGGTTGCCCCACTGCCTGTCCTCACTTGCTTCAACAGTGCCCATCACCCAAATACTGTTCTCTGCCCAGGCCACCTGCCCATCATTGACTGTCTCATCTGTCTCCTACCTTGACACTAGTGCGGCTCTCTCAGCACCACAGCAATTCCACTTCTAGTCAGCTCAGATTGATCTCTTTCTGACCCCACAGTCCAGTCTAACAATAAACTCCTCCAAATATGCCCACAGGAACTACTGAGACTGATGATGAGACAGACTGTCAGGCAGTCGGCACCAAATCCAAATGGCTGCAGACCATGATCATTCTGTGCAGCCACCATCAGTCTCGGTTGCAAGAAGATGTACTCACTAGGGAAGGGAAGCTTCACACACACAAGCTAAGGGGGGGGAGGTGGCCAGGAAGCTGGTCAGGTCACTTTTCCTGGTGATGGAGTGAGGACTGGAGCCCATCCAGGAAGCCCTGCCTAAAAAAGTGAATGGTGTATGACACACCATTGAGGTCATATGAGACACCAACAAAACATCCAGGCAGCTCAGAAAAGGACCCCCAGAATGCAAGAGCTCTACACATGGGCATACTTTTCATTACTATAAATCTGTCCATGGGGGAGTACCTAAGGGAAACTAGCCTATGTCTGAACCAAAGAGAAAGCTGAATGGTTCCAAAATGAAGGAGTTAGGGGAATGCATGTGCTATATTTGCAAAAAAAGTAGGACATCTGTCATATTACCGTCCAGAAAACCTAGCAAATAAGCTGCATGCAGGTGAAGGAGGTAGTTCTGGAAGCACACAGCAGCCAGTGACTTATACGTAGAGTATAGTTGCAGCTAACTGCACTGCACACATGCACCCTGTGTTAGTGAATGGGACAGTATCCCAGTAATTTAGGGACACCATCTATTTCAATGGTAAAGCAGGATTTAATTCACCGGGGAAAGATCCTGATGGGCTATTTTTCAAAAAATTAGAGGAGTGACTGGCTTGGAGCACCAGTTCAGAGCCGCAGTTACAGCTGGGGGAGATCCTGGCCTCGAGTTGCTGTTCTATAGTGTGTTTTAGGAAAGTCAGGTATGCAGAGCTGGGGAGAGCTTAGCAACATGACCTCTCCCTACAGAAACTGAGGAAATTGGCCTCAAGGGTAGAAGGGTGCTCTCAGAGAAAAATGAAGTATACCGGGAGAATGGGCTCCTACAGTACAGTATATTGAGAGTGGGTTCCTGAGGGAGGACCAGAGGAAGGAGTATTGCAGCAGATAGTAACCCCTGATGGTGGTTAACCCCAAAGATAAAAAAATAATAAAACAAAAAAACAAAGCTTACAAGCAAACTAGAGGCAGGAAAAACACTGAACAGTCCCACAAATACAAGGATAACGTGAAAAAAGTAAAAAGGGAAATCAAAGTTGGCAAGTCACAATATGAGTTAAAATTAGCAAATAACACTAAAGACAACTACAGAACTTTATACTCATACATCAGTGAAAAGAGAGGATCCCATAAGACCATTTAAGGACAAGGATGAGAAGGTGGTAGACCCCAAACAAAGACCATTTAAGGACAAGGATGAGAAGGTGGTAGACCCAAACAAACTGCAGATATACTCAACCAATATTTTAGCTCCGTTTTAAATCCTAAAATTGTCCAAACAGACACAGATGGAAAATCAACTACGGGTCAGTTAATAATAGAACTTAGTGCAACAACCTCATTTATATTTAAATTAGGATGAAATTAGGGGGATGCAAGAGTCGAGGGAATCATTGTTCACACCATTGTTCACACTCACAAACTACAGAGATATACAGAAAATAGGTTATGGGGACGTTTCCCTTTAAACAAATGAAAGGACTCAGACATAGCAGGTAGAGCCCACCTGCTAACATGAAAAGCATCATTTGGGGTCACCAGAAAATGCCCTTTCATTTTCCTTAGGTAGTGAGATGTGATACCAATGTATTTTTTTTTTATTTCTCTGTGAAATATGTATATGAAAAATTGAAACTGCATTCATTTTGCTGTCCTGGGCCTAAATGCAAATAACCCATTGTTCTCACCACAGAACACAGCTCCTTTTATCCTGTGAAGAGATCTTTCATCTAAAAGGGGCCCTGTGTTTATGTATAAACACAGGACAGACAGCCCACTGGTGAGCTGTGTGCCACGTGGGACAAAGGAAAGTGGATCTAAACCACAACCAGGACCCAGTCTGGTTTATACTAGTTTTTGGGGCAGAGGTAAGGCCACAGATCAAAAGAATGTCCATCCTGTGATGTAAGAGAGGCATGTCAGATGATGCAAGTGGAGGGGCTGGTCTGGTATGGATATTTCTCTGCCTATATTTCCTTGGGAAAATGTAATCATATTGTGGGAACTGACCTGGCAACATCTTCTGTCAGTATTTACTATAACTTGAGAGATCCCGGTTGTGAGTAAGCTTAGAGTCTAGTTTTAAAACCAGTGAGTTTTTTTCTTGTCTACATTCTGTCTCTTCAAAAGTTTATTTTTCATTTATGTAGTATTACTGTATTCCCCATAGACTTTGGTGTGTATAATCCTGTACCGTATGTAAATATCTCGGAGTATTAATTATTATTTTTTATATACTTCATGCTGTCTATATCTGACTCTTCTTTAAAGGGTGTAGACAACCTGGTGTAACTGGCAAGTCTGTCATGAACCTCTGAAGAGGCAGACTACTAAACAGTCCAAAGCCCACGGAAGCCTAATACAGAGAAGGTGAGAAAGTGTTCCCATGTTCCCAGCCATGACCATAAGGGTGGGTTGTTTACCCTGGAAAGGGCATTGTACTGTGTGAGCAGTGTCTAGTGGTGGGATTCAAAACTAAAGATACCCCAAATGAGAGTCAAGCTAGGTGATGGCAGCATACTGAAGTGACCATTCAGGTAGCAGAAGGATTGTGAAATCTGGTAGTGCAGTCTGGACTGAATTCTGGGAGGAACAGTCTGTGAGACATTGGTATAAACAGGACATTCCATTGGGCATCCAGAAGTAAGCTTTTTATTCACTCTAAACTATTGCAAACAGTGCCGACCTAGAACTTGGAACTCCACAGCTCATTGCTAGACAGCATTATTGGCAGCATTCCAGAGTGAATGGAAAGCTCATTTCTGCATGCCCTATGGAATTTCATCTATACCTACAGTATAGATAAAATACATATAGTACATAAAATGGGTAAAGAAATCCCTGCATCCTGATTGGCCAATAGATGGTTCCAGCCATGGCCTTAAAAGTGCACTACTAATGGCTAGAAACAAGTCCCTCACCAGATGTCTTAGTATATTACTTTATTTTAGCAGCTCATCAGTTATAAAAATTCAATGTTTCACTGCTTTTACTAATGCAGCTTCAACAAAACATATGACTTTAATGAAAAATAAAAACTTTTCTGTTATCCATTGTAATATCAAATGCTCTTATTCAAAGACAAGCCATCTAGTATCTATGTCTGTTCACATTAAAACTAATTATACATAAATGTTTTATATATTTAAATCCATTTTTTAATTACATTATTACTTTGTTAGTTTGTCAGGCAATTAAAAGCCGACTTTGGACTTCTGTATTTTTTGCTACACTTCACTCTCAGATAATCTATAAACAGCACATTCACCTGCTATAACTGTCTGCTGTATATACTTATCATTTTAAATTCCTTTTCATCTCCTTCACTGACAGCTGTGTAAAAAAATGTGATTTTTTTTTAATAACTGGTTTAATCAAATGCTTATAACTCTAAAGTAAAGGTTAAAAAAACATTAAAAAAATTTTCAGCGCCTATTCTTCCTATTCATGTTAAAAGTTTCCTTAATCCTGTTTGTTTTTCTGGACTGTTGTATTCATTAATAAAAAGGAAAACATCTCTCTTTTCTGTTTAAGCTTCAGGGCAGCTCACTGTTTAGTCACAAGATAGACTGAGAGTGACTAGAAATAGATCATGGTGAAGTGAGACAGTTATGCAAGCAATAATACTCAATAGGGTGTGCAGTATTGGGCTATACTGGACCGCCCAGGGGAGTAATAAGGCCTGATGCTGCAGGCAGAAGGCCATATAACCTCTGGAAGGTCCACTGTAGCCCATACTGCCCACCCTGAAGGGTATTATTGCGCTTATTTTATATTGATGGAGCACTCCCGACCAATCGGAGCACTTCTTTCTTCCATGTGTGAGTCACTCTTATTCTGTGAAGTGTGTCTCATGCGCAGATGCCTTGGAAATGGGCACGTTCCAGGCCAGTTTTAAAAAAAATAATATATTATCGATCGAGCTTGATCAGTAATATATTAATATGTCCTGCATCGCCACTCACTGCTGTATAAGAGTGGTTTCACTTGTGTTCAGCTTGAGCCAGAACAGCTCAAGTTTGCTTTGCTGTTCTCACTCCAGCCAAACACATGTGAAACCAGTCTTACACAGCAATGAGTGCCTCCGGAGTGCATATTACCATATAGAAAATGGACATGTGCCATTTTTATGAGGTTTCAACCAATAAAACAGTGGCATAAAAAAACTTAAAAATTCATTTTTTACTAATTTTTGGTAAAATAGTCCCTCTACTGGTATAGCAGACAGTAGAGGGCACTGCAGTGCTTTATAGGTGCTTTGCAGTTTGCCCTTATGTCCTGTTAGATTAGCCCTCCACTCCCTCCTCAGCACTCTTGATTTGTTTTTGTTTTACTGTAATGTTGTCTCAAGTATGAGAACAGCAGTAGTTTTCCAGTTTGACACCCACTGATGAAGGCGTGCTACCAGTGTGTGTCAGAAGGGAGAGTGGGCGGGCGGTATGGAACTGAGTAATGAATCAGGCAGGTGGGCGGCTATAGGATAGGCTGTTAACGATGGAGGTTTTGGCATCTTATTCAGGAGTGAGATGAAAAGAACATGAAATGCATGAGGCACATACTTTATTTTTATGTTCACCGTGCACACACACGCAGCAAACATTTTGTTAGGAGTGGCTTTTGAGGGGCGTGACACTGTCAGTCCAATGCAGAGTGGTCTGCAAGGGGCTTGTCTGTGTCACACCAATCATCATCCAGGTTGATCATTACACTGTTCTGGCTTGCTGGGCAGAAACGTCATGTATATCAAAGGAAAAAAGCTGACCCAATCATAGGTTGACTCTTTCCATTGATCATTGCCACCCAACAAGCACAGCTGATCTGTCATGATCAGCCTGCTGAGGAGTTACATCCTGTAACAAAGAAAACCACCCATTGATGTCTGTTGCTGGCGCTACCATAACTGTCCACCCACACCCAACCCTCCCACCTGGCACCCCCCTCCACAAACATAACACTGACACTGGAGGTGCCCAATCCCCCAGTGTCTCCACCTGAAATAAAACCATCCCTCGCATACTCTGTAAAACAGAAAACCATCCATTGATGTCTGTTTCTGCCACCGCCTTTACTGTCCACCCACCCAACCCTCCCACTCAGCACCAACCATCTGACACCCTCCCACAAACATAACACTGACACTGGGGGATGCCCAATCCCCCAGTGTCACCACCTGAAATAAAGAAAACTATCATTTTTTTTGTTATCCCTGCTTTTATAAACCCTGTAAAACAGAAAACCATCCATCGATGTCTATTGCACCATTCATCCCCCCCACCTGACCTTCTCACTCAGCACCCACCACCTCACACCCTCCAAGCCCTTACTTACCCACCGGGGGTCCAACACTGTAAGGGGAAACTGTTTTGTCTGCCTGTTTTTGACTGTCCTAGCTCTAATCCTGTGGGTGCCTTAAGAGGTGATTAACTGTGCGTTATTTAGGATAGAACCAGAGGCACTCGCATATGTAGGCGATTAAGCCAGTAACTTGTATTAACTTACCCTAACTTGCCCTCTTGGGCAACCGTGACCACTGCACGCATGAGTTGCCGCCATCTTGTCAGGGGTTCCGTTGGAGCTACCTGTCTGCCTCAACTGCCATCTTAAAGCTCAATTTTGTTTTAAACCATCTTAAGGCTAAATTTTGTTGTAAACCATCTTAAAGCTCAATGTTGTTGTAAACCATCTTAAAGCTCAGTTTTGCTTGCACAGATATCAAAGATTAGAGAGATCATGCACTTTTATAATGTGTTATGGTGATGTTGTTTTCTAACCCTCGAGCTGCTGCTTAGCTAGCACGGATTTAAACTTTTAGACTGACTGTGTAGCGGTTCAGAGACTTTTGGGAGACTGTGTGGCAATTCAGTCAGCATTCTGCAGGCAACTTGCCCTGCCTTGGTGTTCCCCTGACCTGCTGCTCTCCCCGTCCCCCCTCTATATTTACTCCCTTACACCCACCCTCCCCCACTCTCCTCGCTGCATATAAAGGCTCACGTACTTTTTATTTTCTCAGGGAGAATCCTGTGGTGCGCGACGTGGCTGCCGACCAGGCCCTCCACCACCATCACCCCCGAGAACGCTACTGGGGATCCCAGCGACGGGCTGCCGACTGGGCCTCCACCACCCTCACCACCAGAGAACGATCCCGCGGCTGCCAAATAGGTAACTCTGCAGGGAGCCGATCAAATCGTGGTGCCTCCTACCTTGACTGCATCGTCCTGAGCTCTCTCTGCCTGCTGTGCGCTGGCCTCTGCTGCCGCGCCGGCTGCCCCACCACCCCGCCACCACCCTTGGTCATCACTCATTGATATAGTGGAGGTCACGTGCTGCGAATAACCTATCAGCCCACTTCTCCATTAGCAGGCTATATTATTCATCCACTAGGGGCATTTCATCTCCTCTTGCTTAACTTCCTCCTCTATCCCAACTGATCTCAAAGCTGCATGCCTCTCTTACTAGGGGCTTCTTCCACAAAGGGGCTTTGCTGTCTTCCAAAGTCATAAATTCATAATTCCTAATGCACCGCACTGCCAGCTCAGTCACCTGTAGCCTCCCTATATACCTGGTATTACCCTGGGCTCACTATATCCTAGCTGAGCCTTCCTCTCGATCGCGCCCCCTCTCAACCCCCCTGACCTGAGCTACAATAGGGGTCCCGGAGTAGGGCTGCACACTCCTGGTGACATGCCACCCCTCACTCAGGCTGGTCCCACAGCCAGCAGACTGGGTCCTCTGGTGCACTCAGTCTCCTTCAGTCCTGCACCTGCCTGGGAGATAGCCAAAGGGCTAAAGATAGCCCACTTAAACATTCGAAGCCTCCTACAAAATCATGTGGAACTGACTACCTTCTACGAGCCTGACATCCTGTGCATCACAGAAACGTGGCTCAAACCTCGCACCCCTGACTCTGCCTGCTCCCTCCCGGGCTATGGCATGGTCCAACTTGACAGGGCTGGCAATAAAAGGGGCGGGGGTGTACTCATTTACCACAAGGTCCACTTAAACATCACCTCTGTACCGCACCAAACCCTGGGACCCTCACCCTCGGTTTCTCCACACTGCTTCTACTCGGTAACACCAAGTTGCACTTAGTGTGTGCATACAATCCTCCTAAGGGGTCTACCGGACTCACAACGCTCATAGAGCTACCCGGGATAAAGTGGGCTCAAGCAGCTCCTTGTCCTTGTGACCTAAACCTTAATTGGCTGGGCCCAGTTCCAAATTGTTTGAGCCAATACTCTCAGGCCTCTCCCTCAGTCAGGTTATCACGGAACCCACCAGGCTCTCCTATCGCGGTGACAAGGGGACGCTCATTGATTGGGTCCTGAGCAACTGACCTGACAAAATCATCAACTCAGGGCTCCTTCCTGACTCTATCTCTGACCACCAGCGATCTACTGCATTTGGGGCTCTACCCCGGCTAAAGCTCCCTGTAGAGTGATACAAATGAGGGATTACTCGAAACTGGTAGTCCCTAACTACCTGGAAGACCTTCAGCGAGCTGACTGGTCCCACGTCATGTCTACGCGGGACCCCGTCGAAGCCCTCGACCAATTCATTGCGGCATTTGCCCCGCTTCAAAATAGGCATGCTCCACTTTCCAAGAGGAGGGTCAGGGGCTCGGTCACAAAATGGCTTCATAGTGAGCTCCTCTCACTCATGAAGCAGCGAGACAAGTCCTGGGCTAAATACAGGGCATCCCGCAACCAGAAAGACCTCCAGGTGTACCGACAGCTAAGGAACTCCTGCAAACGGGCCATACGAGCCGAAAAGTGAGTACTGTAGTGCAGCACTGGTTGCTGCTGCAAATGACCCGCGACGTTTCTGGAAGAAAGTAAAAAATCTGGTTGGCGGTTCTACCAAAGTACAAGTCACCGACATGAACATTGGTAATGCCAACTGCAATAACCCCCATACCATTGCCACCTCATTTAACCGCCTCTTCACTGACCTGCCGGCTGCCACCCCCTCACAGTCCTCTGCCCCAGCTCACTCCTACAGGTCCCCGCCCTCTCACCCGCCTTTCTACCTCAAAAAGATCACTGTGGGTGAGACCCAGGCTCTCCTTGCGGGTCTTTCTCACCACACAGGAGCGGGTCAGGACGGCCTGGAACCAAGACTACTCAGCCTGGGTGCCCCCTTCATCGCCCGTCCCTTGCCCACATATTCAACTCATCGCTTATCTCAGGGTCATCCCGACATATGGAAAGTTGCCAGGGTTGTCCCGTTTTAAAAGTGGTGACCCTAAGGATTTAAGCAATTATCGCCTCTATCGCAATACTATCGACTGCCTGCAAGCTGTTGGAAAAGCCGCTGCATCACAATTATCCCACTACCTTCAGAGATATGGTGTCCTCTCCACTTCTCAACATGGCTTCTGTAGAGGCCACAGCACCTCAACGGCACTTGCTGAGGTCACCACTAGGATCAGGATCTGGATAGATCAGGCAAGCTGATGGGGCCATATTTGTTGACCTATCCAAAGCCTTTGACCGGGTGGACCATCCCTCCTCCTCTCCACACTTCAGACCCTTGGCTTCTCCTCGTGCCCTTGACTGGTTCTCGAACTACCTCGGGGCAGGAAGCAACTAACCTGTTTCAATCGGACCTCTCACCCCTCTTACCCGTGGACAGTGGGTACCACAAGGATCTGTCCTTGGACCCATCCTGTTCTCCATGTTCATCAATGAGCTACCTCGGTTGCCACAAAGGGACACCTAACCCAGTATGCTGATGACCTGGTCATCTTAGCCGGTGCCCCTGATGCCACCACCATCAATAACCAGCTCAACTCGGACTTCTCGCGTATCAGAGCATGGCTGGATGGTCATAAACTCACAGTAAACTTGAAGAAAACCCAGGCCATGCTATTTGGCACAGCGGCCAAAATCTCCGCCTGCACCACGCCCCTCGAAATCCATGGGTCCAACAACTCCTCTGCCGACAGTCAACTCAGCCAAGTACCTGGGGTCACCTCGACCTCTCCTTGACCTCTCCGGACATGTCAGAAACACTTGTAATGCTACTAATGGCAAACTTGGCCTAGCTTATAGGGCAAAGACTGCCTACCCTGCCGCCTGGATGGCTATAGCCAAGGGATATTACTTCCCACCCTTTATATGGTCTTGTTGCCTTGCCCTCCAGCCTCAAACCTTGCTAAATGGGACACCACGTACAACAATATCTGCCGCTTTGCCCTCTCGGTCCCCCGTCTCACACACCGATGTACACTCTACTTGCGACTGGAATGGCTCCCCCCTGAAAAACATTGGACCTATATCATGGGTAACTTCATTGACAACATAATTCGTACAGCCACTCCTGCCTCTCTTGCCCTCCCCCTTAAACATCCCTCCCCGTCTACCACCTCAGGTCTTGTGCGTCCCAGACTCGCCTCGTCCCCAAGACCCGTACCCTCTCAGGTGATCGGGCGTTCACCACCCATGCCCCCAAGCTGTGGAACTCCCTTCCCCTACAGTTTGTGCTTCCCCCTCCCATTCCACCTTCAAACCTCCCTCTGGAATTTCCTGAAACCTGCGCAGCCCTGCATGTGTGCTACTTAACGCCCAGTCCGACAGCCCTCCCTCCCACAATGGAACCCCAGCTAGGTTTTTCTGCCTCACCACCCTGGTGAGGCACCTTACCTGAGGTGATGCTATGTATTGTCTATTATCAACCTAGGGGGGGTCCTATACCTTGCTGCCCCTAGGCCTGTATGTACCATATGATATGTGACTCATTAGTGTTGCATATATGCTCATCTCTATACTATGTACTACTGCTTTAATTAACCACTGTTGTTCCACTTTTGTGTTGGAGCATGCCACTCCAGGTTTGTACTGTGACTATGTATTTCTCTCATGTATACCTTGCAACTTTGTAATTCTCTCATGTACACCTTTGTCACTATGTATTTCTATCATGTATACCTTGTAACTCTCCTAGGTCGCACCTGAAAATAGGCACCAGCTGTCTAGTGTGCTTACCCGGTTACCAAAAGCAAATAAATAAATAAAATAAAATCCCCTCTGGACCACAGACACGTCATCACTCTTCAAAGTCAGACCGCAAACTAAGGAACTCAGATATGCAGTTCAATGTATTTCAGTGGGGTTTTGAACTTAATGGGATAACTTGGAATTTTTGAATATTTATACCCCAAATTTTCAACATGCCTTTTTGGGACCCTACCTCATGAACAATGGCAGTGAAATTAGTCAAATTTGTCCTGAAAGGTGATTTCATGGTCGCTGTGTGAAATTACCTTTCAAGCAGGAGTATAGTGTATGGTGGAATATTGTTGAGGATGGAAATCCATCCCTTGAACAATGTTGTTGTGCTACAGTAGCTACGTCATCATAGCTGTTGTACTGCACTAGCTATGTAGCTTCTGCAGCACAACATCTTGGAACGTGTTCACGCATGCACGGTACGTGAACCTCCAGTCTTCTTTGAAACAACTGTGGCGTTGAGAGCGGACCTGGGAAGAGAGCAGCAGTGAGAAAAAAACATAAAGTAAGGACTGTTTTAGACATGCTTGACATGTTGTGTGGCCCATACACTATATAAGACAATATATGGGCTACTATCTGCAACAAGTGTTTGTAGCCATCTCGAGGTCACCATGGCAACCAAAACCTCTTGAGCTTCACTCCAGGTTTAAATGGCCGCCATGGCTGTCTCTCGATGGCTACACACACTTGTTGCAGATAGTAGCCCATACATTATCCTCTATATTGGGCACTAGTTCCAAACAGTTAAGGGGTTAAAAAAGGAAGCAAGTGATTGCTGGCAGCCATTACATTGGAATGCTAAATGTATATGTTTGTTTGTTTGTTTATTGTTCTAGGAATTACTACCTTTGAGCCAGAGGCTCTTTTACAAAGGTTCCATGTCAATTAGGTACAGTACAAAAAAGGTTACATAGATAACACAACAATTTGTGCTGTGTCAAGAGCGAGAAAACATATACAAATACATATCAAGTCATTTGTGCAAAAGGACATGAGATGTCAATAATCACATTATTATTACAAGAAAGAGGTCATGCCAGATTAGGAGAATCAAATAGGGAAAAAGTCCCTATATATATGTATATGTATATGGTGAGTAGAGACGCAAGAAGATTTTAGGTAAAGATTGGATCCACTTTCATTTAATACATCTTATCTTTTACATTAAAGGGATGGAGGAGTGCATGAGCTCACCCAAAGTCATAACAGAAAAAAAGAGAGATTTAGGCATTATTCTGAAAGGTATATTTGAAATATAAAGTGCACAGACTTTAACTAAATAACACTACATATAGGTGTAATTTATTTGCTGCTTTTTTATTTTCTTAGTGAAACAATAGTCCCAAACACAAAAACAGGATTAAGGAAACTTGGAACATGAACAGGAAGAATAGGTGATGAAAAAACATTTAACATTTTTTTTGAATCACTAGAGTTATACATATTTGATTAGACCAGTTAAAGGGACACTGTCAACCCCCTTAGGCCTCAAAGTGTCCACAGTTTAAAAACATGTGCTATAATGGATCACATTCTGTACAGACTGTTGATGTAGCTGGATGTTTGATTCTGATTATTTTTTTTCTTTAAAAAGTGAAAAACAGACTGACCACCATACTGGTGTTACCACACAAAAACATGTTTGTTTACATTCCTTTATCAGCTCCCACTACATCTTTCCTACACTTGGGAATGTCTCTATCCCAGTCTAGCCATTTATTATGCAGTAGGAGGAAAGGATAAAATGCATCATGAGTGGCTGCACTCTTTGGGAGTGTGCCTAATGTTCAGGAAGTATGCAGTAAGAGTAGAGCAAGGATTCAAAACAAAATAAGGCTGAGTACCACTATATCATTTGCATGCATTTCAGTTCTACTAAGAAATAATGCAGATAAAACAAACAGCAACATCAATGAATTTTAGGGAAGATAAGCAAAACATTTGGATTTTTAACTAGAAATAATATGATGCAAAAAAAGGTTGACAGTGTCCCTTTAATAAAATATATTACATTTTTACATTGCTGCCAGTCACAGAGATAAAAATGAATTAAAATGATAAGTACATACAGCAAACAGTTATATCAGGTAAATGTTGAAGTCCAAAGCCAGCTTGTAATCTCCTGACAAACTAATAATTATGTAATTGAAATGGATTTTAATATATGTATAGTTAATTTTAATGTGATTAGACATAGATATTAAACAGGTTGCCTTTGTATAATAAGAATTTTGATAAAATGGATAACAGAAAATTATTTTTTAGTCACATTTCCTGATGAAGCTGCATTATTAAAAGTAGTGAAACGTTGAATTTTCATGACTAATGAGCTGCAGAAAGAAAGTACTATACTGAGATACCTTGTGAGCAGAGTCAATGTACGGAAATTTACTGATGTGTTAGGATAAGCCCTACATTTAACACAGACACCTCCCGGTATTTTTCTTGTTTACCATAGGGTTGCTTCAGCTGCCTTTTCTGTCTAGAAACAGGTCCCTACCAACCAAGGTGCAGTGTATTCCAAACTAATGTGGCAGTTGCTTGGAATTTTCAGTTTCTAACTGGCAGTCACTTTTTTTACAGTAACATGTACAGACCCCACAAAAACTCAGCCAGATCCACACTTTTAAGCTTATACCCCACCCACATCTCACTTTTTTAAATGTGTACTAGTATTATTTTTTTGTTCTTCCTTTGCTCGAATTGTCTTGAGCTCAGCCCATCTACCCACTCGCACTCCTGCTCACAGCCAGAACTTAGTCACTCTTTAACACCCACTCCTTCCTCCTGACCCTATAACGTAATACAATTTCAAACAGAAAAACAAAAAAAGCAACACATCTCTGTACCCCTCATCATGTACCTGCATGTGATTGTTCCTTAGTCCATCACAACTGCCTCTCCACTGAGAGAGACGAGAGTCACACACACATGCTACCGAAAGTACATGCACAACGTCTCTCAGCAGATTTGACTTCAGTTTCACTGCTGATTAGGCTTTCTACCATTCCACTCCTGATTGCAATTCTGTATTTAGTCAAGAAGCCCTGTCAGTCTCAATATGGGGAAGGAAACAATTTCTCTGTTTTTTGGTTTTTCTTACACCGGCCACTTGCCCGTCCATTGTCTGGACTGAGTGTGTGGAAGAGCGAGTACGTGTATGCTATGACTGGGAGTGTTCACCCCCACACGATAGCTCTCTCTTTCTCTATCTCTTTCCCCTTACCACTCGTTTGATCCATTCTGCCCATATGCTTATCCAGCTGCTCTGCCCTTTACTTCTAAGAAAACAGGAAACGTAATACATTTTAAAATGTTTTTTTTTCCTATCTTGCTTTTTTGCTCCCGCCTTCTTGGCAACAGAGGAGACATGCATTTTCTGGGTTTTCTCCCCGTTACCCCAGGACACCAGAATGCAGTAATGCATTCACTCCATGGATCCAGTAACGGCCTCTTCCCATCACCCAGCCTAATGTCAGGGTTCCCTTGTGGCTTCGCGCTACCACCTAGTCTCCACCAGGTGGCAGCCAAGAGCTGGGGAACCCTCACATCCCCCTCCAGAGGCAAGCTGCCTTGCGGCATCTTGATCCTGCTCCACTCCTCCCCCTCCCAGCCGACCCCTGGTGGCCCAAATTCACTCCCAAACTTGGGTCGCTGGTGTGGTGCGAGGTTTGGTATCCAGCACCTCAACCCTCAGCACCACTGGGCCATTTAAAAATGGTTTTATTATGAAAATGGCCCAACCTGACATCAACTGTCACATGGCAAGCCACATAGTATGTGGAAGAATTATTTAACCTTATTTTTAAGCATTTAATTGGAAGGCTACAGCCTGTAGTTCAAGGAAGCGGTGCAACCGGCCATGCCCCCATTCAGCCTATTTAAGGGCTGCTCTCCTCACTCAAACCACAAGCATTTTTCCTTGCCCCTCCATCCATAGAAACATAGAAACATAGATTTTGACAGCAATAAGGACCGCTTGGCCCACCCAGTCTGCCCATTTCCCTACCTAATGGATAAGCTGCAGATCCTAGTTAACCAGCAGCCTACTTCTTCCTACCCCCAACCCCTAGAATTGCCTTATGACTGTCCCATGCATGCTTGAATTCCACCACTGTTTTTGACTCCACAACCTCCTCCGAAGGCTGCTCCATGCATCCACAACCCTGTGAAAAATACTTCCTTAAATTACCTCTGAGCCGCCCCTTCTATCTTCAAATTGTGCTCCTTGTTCTTGCACACCTCTTTTTGAAAGATGCTACCCTCTTGGACTTTGTTGATTCCTTGAGGTACTTGAAAGTTTCATCATGTCCCCTTCCCTCCTTTCCTCGAGGCTATACATATTCAGCTCCTTAAGTCTCTCTTCATATGTCTTCCGGTGCAGACCCTGCACCATTTTAGTTGCCCTCCTCTGGACAGCCTCCATCCTGTCTATGTCTTTGCAGGGATTGGGACTCCAGAACTGCATGCAGTACTCCAGATGGGGTCTCACCAACTGTCTGTACAGGGATAATAACTTCCTGTTTTCTACTGGTGATGCCTCTCCCTATGCATCCCAGTATCCCCCCAGCCCTCCTTGCTGCCCTCTCACATTGCTTGCCCACCTTTAGGTCATCTGATATGACTCACCCCCAGGTCCCTTTCCATTTTTGTTGTTGTTAGTATCTCACCCCCCATTGTGTACTCTTCCCCTGGGTTTTTGTTTCCCAGGTGCATTACCTTGCACTTCTTAGCATTGAATCTAAGCTGCCATACATTTGACCATTCCTCTAACCTTGCCAAGTCCCTTCTCATCCTTTCCACCCCACCTTGTGCATCAACTCTGTTGCAGATCTTTGTGTCATCTGCAAAGAGACACACTTTTCCTTCAGTCCCTCTGCAATGTCGCATAAAGACATTGAAGAGGACCGGTCCTGTTACTGAACTCATGCACTTACTAGTAACCCTCTTCTTTCAGAGTGGACCCATTTACTATTACCTCTGTGTCCTATTCTCCAGCCAATTCTTTACCCAGGCTGTCATCTTGAGACCCACTCCCAGGCTGGCTAACTTGTATATTAATCTTTTGTGTGGGACTGTGTCAAATGCTTTGCTAAAGTCTAGGTAGGCCATGTCCACAGCCCCTCCCTGATCTACTACTTTGGTCACCCAGTCAAAGAAATCTATCAGATTTGTCTGGCATGACCTTCCCACTGTGAATCCATGCTACCTTAGGTCCTGAGCCCCTCTGGCCTCTAGATACCCAACAATTCTTTCCTTCAGAAGTGATTCCATCATTTTCCCTACCACTGACGTTAAACTAACAGGTCTGTAGTTTCCTGCTTCTGCCTTGCTCCCACTTTTGTGAAGGGGAATCATATCTGCCCTTCTCCAGTCCTCGGGTACCACCCCATCCTCCCATGATTTGTTAAGAGGGTGGTCAGTGGTGTTACTAGTTCTACCCTTAGTTCTTTTTAGAATTCTGGGATGAATCCCATCAGGCCCCATTGCTTTGTCCACCTTCAGTTTTAAGAGTTCTTCAGAACCCTTCTTCTGTAAATGGGCTGGTATCAACTTCTGTATCCAGAGTGTTTCTACTGTTTGTTTTAGGTACTTCCCCACTTCCTTTGTAAATACTGAGCAAAAATATTTGTTTAGTATCTCTGCCTTTTCACAGTCACCCTCTGCCCACCCTCCCTCCTCTTTATTAAGCCTCACTATCCCTCCCTTGGTCTTCCTTCGCTCCCTGATGTACCTATAAAAGGTTTTATCCCCCTTCTTAACTGAGTTGGCTATCTTTTCCTCGGTTTGGGCCTTTGCTGTTCTGACTGCCTTCCCAGCTTCCTTTTGCTTTAACTGATACAGTTCTCTGTCCTGCTCCTTCTGTGATTCCTTGTACTTCCTGAATGCTTTCTTTTTCTCTTGAACCTTCACTGCCACTTCCTTTGAGAACCATAGTGGTTTCTTACATCATTTTGTTTTGTTTATTTGCTTCACACAAAGGCTTGTTACCTCTGTGATGGCAGTTTTTATTATTCCCCATTGTTCTTCCACCCCTCCTTCCTGCCCATTTGCTAGTGCATTCCTTAGGCACTCACCCACCCCAACCCTCCTCCTTCAGCTCCCAAGTTGACTTTCTAATGGACTTGGTCGGCATGCATTCCTGTGGTTGACAACTGCCATTTGCCTTAGCTAGACCCACGAGAGGGTCTATATTGCTCAGCTTGACCTACATACAGGTCTCATCCAGTCAAGACCCACAAGAGGGTCCATAGTGCTCAGTTCAACCTACGTACAGGTCTCCCCATGTCTGCTATCATCCATCATGACCCACGTACAGGTCCCATGCTCCTTACCATGTGCAGGTCTCATGCTCATTACAACTCACTTTTCCACATTTTGGAGACATGCCGACCATATCCATTACTCCAGGACTCAGGTCTAGCCCTGTGGCCAACGGTCTGTCTCTGCACCCCAAAATCTGCATCTTGAGCATGTGAAGCTTGGGGTGAGGTCCTCCTCACCTGGCCCATAGTTGGGGATGTCCTCACTCCAGGTGGACCTTCAGTCAACCATAATGATGGCACCTCTTGATGTAGCATTTAAGACTTCAGCAGCAAAGGGGTAGGGCTCTCACAGGAAGGGCCCATTTAGCTGCCCAAGCAGATTCGGAGGCACCCTTTCAAGCTATTCTCCCTACAATTGCCTCTGGTTCACCTGGTTTGTTCTTAGATCAGTAGGCCGGCTGAGCACCTCAGCGGTTGTTACTCTCTTCCTCCTCTCACCTTGGTTGCCCGATGTAGAGTTAGCTCGAAACCTTCCACGGCATTCCTGTTAGAGGGACAGAGGAGAGTGTTCCCTGAAATTGCAATTCCCCTGGATTGGTCTACTAAATTGCAGTAGCAGAGCTGTCACTAAACAAAACTGTCCCAAAGTCTGGAGTAAAGGTGACCTAGGCCATGGATCCCCAGAAGTTTCCTCCTCAAAGGAGAGTTTTCCTCTCCTCTGTGCCAATGGTCATAATACTAGTCAGGTGTAGTTGCAGTCTCTAGGTCACTTAGTTAGGTTTCCGCTGTTGGATGGAGTTGGGTGGCTGCCCCATATGTGTCCCTTCTCCCCCTTTGGCTGTTCTCTTTCTCTTTAGGAAGTCAGGCCTCCACGCCTTATAGTCAGACCTCTGAGTGGGTTACTATTCCCCTGTTGTTTTCCACCTACTCTACTCAAACAATATGACCAACTGACCCATGCTACCAACTGAACTCATACTATCACCCGACCTACGTACAGGTCTTCGACCCCGATA
This sequence comes from Neoceratodus forsteri, assembly GCA_016271365.2. NCBI lineage: Eukaryota > Metazoa > Chordata > Ceratodontiformes > Ceratodontidae > Neoceratodus > Neoceratodus forsteri. The sequence continues at coordinate 731,979,600 of CM057450.1, forward strand.
AATATTCACTACCTTGTATGCTTTGTTTAACACTCTTTTTGGGCTTCTTCCTAAGGTACCTTTAGCCAGTAGAATCACTCCTGCGGCACCTCAAGGGGTGGAATTCTCCCCTAGGGTTTCATGCCTTCGTAACCCTACAGGGTGGTATATCACTTGGATAGAGAGGCAAACTGCCAAAGTTTATCTACATTACACAAGCATGAAACCAGTTGCACAGGCACATTGAATTGGAAGACTAGAGCCTGTAGTTCAAGGGGTTGGTGCAACTGGCCACACCCCCATTCAGCCTATTTAAGGGCTGCTCTCCTCACTCCAACCACAAGCATTTTTCCTTGCCCCTCCATCCACATCTCCTGCTCCAGCAGCACACCTCTCTCTCTGTCTGTCTGTCTCTCTCTGTTCTGTGGGCTTCTTCCTAAGATACCTTTAGCCAAGGGAATCACTCCTGCTGCACCTCAAGCGGTGGAACCCTCCCCTAGGGTTCCTTGCCTTCGTACCCCTACAGGGTGGTATATCCCATGGATAGAAAGGCGAACAGCCAAAGTTTATCTATGTTGCAGAAGCACGAAATCAGTTGCACAGGCACATTGAAATTAATTTTAGATAAATGTAATTTTTTTTTTTGTGTGCAAATTTCATTAGAAATCATTTCATATATACAGTGAGACACTTCGGGTGTGGGTTGTGCTGGGCATACCACACACCCTTTGGTTGAAAATACTCTGCCTGTGGCGTTATGCCTTACAATGGTCTTTGATAAAGGACTGCTAAAGTTAAAAATGCATCAGGCATGTGCAGACTTTGTTCTGTATCATTCCCAACATGGGATTTTAATAAATATTTTTTGGTTTTTTCATAAACTACAGTGTCGAGAGTGATTGTTTTTGTTAGTACTCGGCCTCCAGTTTGTGTTGCCTTACAGTGGCCCTGGGCATGTGGTAAGCCCAGCACAACCCATGCCCCACTGTGTCTTACTGCTTAAATATGAGCAACATTTTATGAAACAGGCCTGAAAGCAGGTATACACTGTATAGTACATTTAAGTTAGATTTAGCATCTTTAAATGAGTCATAGGCGAGACATCGACACTTGCCTTGGTCTGGTGAAGCACTGAATGAAGTTCTGTATGAGAAAGTCCTTTTGCCACTGTTACTTCTTATAATTGTGGGGGTCAGTGCTTGGAGGCTAGACATTTTGCGAGGTTTAAGGGATCTAAGGGGGTAGAGGGATGGATGGGCAAGAAGAACTGGAGAAGGGGTAGAACTCACTAGTTCGGATGACATCACTACTTCTCCCTTATCTGTTGCGGGTACTACTGCGTCCCTAACCATAGATGGATTGTACTGAGACCAACCCCAAATAGCCAAACTGTATTTGAAAATTGGTCCACCGTGTATGCAGTCCTGCTGTTTGTGCAGTTCCAGCGCCTGGTGGACAAAATGTGACATATTCAAAATCCTTGCACTGGTGATGCTGGAAGATCCTTATACCATTTGTGCAGGAACGCAAATAAGGTTTATCCAGCTGTGCTCATGAGGGGGTGGAATTAGGTAAGACTTGCAAGAACCCATCCGTCTGAATGACTGGTACGCTATCTGTTTATATATAGCATCCTAGGGGTTGTGGGCATGGGCTGGCAGTATAGCCTAGAGGTTAGAGGAACGAGGTGTGAACAAGCTCGGTACATCCAGCAGAACAGACCTGAGTTTGATTCTCACAACCTCCACTTGCATACTTTGTGACTCTGAGCAAGTCACTTAACTGCCCAGTGCTCCCAGGTCACCCCTGAAAACAGGCATTTGTGCCTAGTGGGCCTTACCCGGTTACCAAAGACTAAAATAAAATAAGTAAAAATAACCACAGTGCAAACTTTTATGCTCTGCTTTTGCCCACATGTTTTGAATATTGTGTTGATGATATTTAGATCTAGTTTTACTCGAAGAAAGGCTTGCTGCCTGTATCGTCCTTTCCTCTCCTCCACCCACCAGTCTGACATATATCAAAAGAAGCAAGATTTAAAGCAACAGTGCTAGGTATTAAAAATGTCTTTTTTGCCAGTTGTATCTGCCAAGTTCTACAACTAACAGACCTACAGTATAATCCTTTCTTTCTGAGATTTCCTGTTTTTTTCAGTAGTCTTTATTTTTTTTTCTGTCACTTTTGCACAGACATTTGCCAGAAGCATCATGCTGAGTTTGGAAGGAAGGGGGTTGATGCCGTTCTCTAGTTGGTTATTTTGGCTGGTGCTACTGCCATGTACCGCCACTTCCTTTGCCTACTGAATTTTTATTGGAGCAACCAGTGTAAACAAAGTTGAAGAGACAGGAAATGGTATGGGGCTGATTAAGTTCCAATCCACGCAACATTACAAGTGTATTAAAAATCATAGGAATTGGGCCAGCCCAGTGGGGGAGCAGTTGCGCTTCCACCCCAGATGCCAACAACCCAGGACTGGGAACAAATAGGGTTGCATGGTGGGCCTGCACTACTCTTTCCCCTCAAGTTAATCCACGGTTAGACTATAAAGTGTGCTAGAACCTCAGAATCCTTATAAAATTAGGCCTGTGCATCAACACTTTACTGGCAGCATGTTGTCAGATTACCATGGAAGTAAGTGCTCATTATTTCAAAGTCAGTCCTGTCATAGGCAAAGTATAGGGTGTACTGAACAAAACTAAATGTCTGTGTGTATTATACAGTACATACAGCTAAGCCCATACAACTACCCAGCACCACTGCAGTCAACGTCTCACTTCAATAACCCTGCTTTAGAAACATTTGGTCTCTCTCTCCAGCCACTTTCCTTAAACTTTTACTGTGAAACATTGCTTCTCGCCATATTTCTCAATTGCTATGAATTTTGCATAGCGTTTAGATTTTTACACTCAAATTTACCCTTGCTCTGCACAGGTTTACTACTGTTCCTCATAATGTCCGAGCTATTTCTGGACATGCAAATGGTTAAAAAAATTGAACTCACTTGATAGAAACATTCCTTGACATTAAACATCTGGGGCTTACTATTCTTAGACATTATTCTTTGAAATAAAAAAAATGCTACGCATTCTGGCCATTTGGTCTGAATTTTGAAGACCGCTGCTGTGCATTTTAATGCTGAGAGGTTGAGAAGTGTGCTCCTCTCACCTTGGCACAGTACATGAGAAGGGCAGGTGGCCCATGGTCTGCTGATTCCTCTGCTTTCTTCCTTTCCTGAAACCCACGTAGTCACAAGCTGGTGCAAAAAAGAACTAGAAATAGTGCTTGTAGTTTTTTACCATCCCTGCTGTATTACAACATAGAGTAGATGTAACGGATCCCACATGGAGCACCAGCTTCTAGGTGCTCAACAAATGGTCACTTATCGACTTATGTTTGGAACGAAAGAGAATTACTCTTTCAGTCCTGTCTCAAAAGACACCAAGTTACTGGCACCTCTCTTCTCTCTTGCCAGCTTGTGCAGTGCTGAAAGCATCAGTCAAAGACCACTGATGTCTGCTAAGTGGCTGAGTCTATTGTTTGTCTCAGTAAAACCCAGGAGCTGTCCTGGAATTTGGCAGAAGTGTTGTAAAACTTGTTCAGCTTTTACAAATCCAATATGAAGTATGCAAATAGAAAACTTGTGAGGCGCTAGTTGGGTTGCTGAGTAAAACTATAAGGTTATTTGGTCTGTAGAAGCAGGAAAGCAAGTAAAACTGTGTGTGGATAAAGGAAGGTAGGTGGGAGGGATGGAGGCGGGGGGGAGAGAGAGAGAGAGAGGTTTCTTGGTGCTCTGATTGCCAAGTATTTAAGTTTCCGTATTTTTCAAATCTTCTAGAAAAATAACTGTGCTCAAAATGTACAAGACTTTACTTAAGATATCCTTGCAAGAAAATCATGTTTTCTTTTGCAATTTATTTTTCTGCTGCCTCTGGTAATACTGGTCTGCACAATATTGTTGATACTATAAATTGTAACAAGATACCAATACACTCAAGTTTTTAGGAAAAAATTTCATGGTTAGTATCAGCAGAACTCAAGTTACACAAAACTCCCCCAAACTGGTGTAAGCCCCCCCCCCCAATTTGGGCTTGGCTTACCTGCCAGTCTCAACGTCCCAGGCAGGAGTTGAACCTGCTGGGTTCTGCCTCCTCCAGTGGCGCACACCGCCACGAGCACTATCCTCGGCCCCAAGGGGTTCCAGTAGAAGAAGGGAGCCCAAGGCCCTAGCAGAACATTTGTGTAGATCGGCGCAAGGGGACATGGTGGGTTGTGGACCTGGTGTTTTAGAAGCTGGGACCCCACAAAAAAAATTAAAATGGGGGCTGCGCTCCTCTGGTGCATGCATGGCCATCAGGCTGAAGATTTAAAGGAGCTATGCTCCCATTCCCATTCGGTCATGCGGCCGTGAGCAATCAAAGGGTATCCCCAGCTCTAGAGTAAGCAGATGAGCTACCGAGTGACCTCTGGTGAAAGCGAGGAGACAAGCGTTAGCCCTGTGGAAGGGCCAAATTATATAAAACAGGGCCGAGCTGTAAAAGAGCCCTGTGGGAGACAAACATGGCAGCCCCTGAAAAACTACAAAAATGGCAGCCAGCTAGGGACAGATAGCATGCCCTGTAAGTCACATGGGGGATTAGTCAATCAGAAGAGGGCTGCTACAGGGAAATATAAGGGAGGTGCCGGCATGAAAGGAGAGAGATGGGAGTGGTGTAGTCCAGAGGAGCGGCAGAGTGGCAGGGGGATAGAGATTGCTCAAGAAAATCAAGTCTGCCTGACTGTGGGCTCCCTGGCTACCCACACTTTAAGCTGAGTACAGAAGGAGAAACAGCAGTTCTGTGGAATTGCATGCAGACTGGTCCCATCGAAGCTCAGGTAGCTGTTCTGACTGGACTGAAAGGTTCAGTGGGCTGCTGAGCTTGAGTGAGCCACGGGTCCTGTGGGAAAAACTGAGCAGAAACAGGGAGACAGGCAGAAGGCAATACTGGACCTTGTGCTCACAAACAGGGACAGTGTGATGGGGATAACAGTGGGGGAGCACCTGGGAAACAGTGACCACCAGTCATTGTGGTTTGAAATCACAGAAAGAGCAGAACCAAACCACACAAAACACGATCCTGGATTTTAGGGGGCAGACTTTGGGGAAAAGGGGAGATACTTGAAAGAGGCATTAAGGGAATGGGACAGGAATCGGGTTGAGGAACTGTGGGCAGTATTTAAAATGGGGATTACAAGAACAACAGAAGTATGCATTAAGCAGGTTAACAAAAGGAAAAGGAAGAGGAGACCATTATGGTTTTCCAAAGAGGTAGCAAAGAAAGTGAAAGCCAAAAAGATTGCATTCAGGCAATACAAAAAGACACAGGCAGAAGAGGATAGGAGAAGTACCAGGAGAAGCAAAGGAGGCAGGAGGTCAGTAAGGAAGCCAAAGCTCAGACAGAAGAGCACATTGCAAAATCAGTGGGTAGAGGGACAAAACCTTTACAGGTACATAAGTGAAAAAGAAAGACAAAGGAGGGATAGTGAGACTGAAGAGGGAGGATGGGGGCGCGTGGAGGATGACAAGAGTAAAGCTGACATATTGAACAGGTATTTCTGCTTAGTCTTTACTGAGGAAAAGGAGGGTAATGGGTCTGAAGGGAGTACAAGGTGAGAATGGTGCAAAATGGGACACAAGTCCCTTTACACGAGAAAGGGTCCTGAAGGAACTGGAAGTAAGAGTTGATAAAGCAATGGGGCCAGATGGGTGCACCCAGGGTCCTTAAAGAACTAAGAGAGGTGGTGGATGAACCTCTGGCATATCCTGTTTAGCCGATCACTGGAAACAGGGAGGTACCCAAAGACTGGAGGACAGCAGATGTAGTCCCTTATACAAAATGGGAACAAAGAGGAAGCAGGGAACTACAGACCAGTCAGCCTCACCTCGGTAGTGGGGAAGATCATGGAAGCACTACTGAAGGAGAGATTGGTGGAACATCTGGTTGTCAATGGACTACAGGACCCAAGGCAGCATGGTTTCACCAGGGGAGGCTGTCAGACCAACCTCGTTGAATTTTTGACAGGGTGACTAGGGAGGTGGATCAGGGAGGGCAGTGGACATGGCCTATCTGGACTTCAGCAAGGCCTTTGACACTGTGCCACATAGAAGACTATTACACAAACTGGGGAATATGGGTGTGGGCAGGACAGTAGTGTGGTGGGTAGGTAACTGGCTGGGTGGCAGGACACAGAGGGTGGTGGTAAATGGCTGTCACCCACAGAGGGAAGAGGACCAGTGGGGTACCATAGGGATCAGTGCTGGGACCGTCCTATTCAACATCTTCATCAGTGACATTGCGCAGGACCTAGAAGGCAGAATTTCACTGTTTGCTGATGACACAAAGCTCTGTAATAGAGTAGACACACCAGAGTGTGTAGACAGAATGAGAAGCGACCTGCAGAAACTTGAAGAATGGTCAGGGGTTTGGCAGTTGAAATTCAATGCAAAGAAGTGCAAGATAATGCATATGGGGCGAAAACCCTGGCACAATATATCAGTTGGGGGTGAGTATATAGCATGCACCAAGCAGGAAAGGGATCTTGGGGTTGTCATCTCTGATGACCTCAAGGTAGGGAAACAGTGTGACAAGGCAGCAGGTAAAGCAAATAGGATGCTGGGATGCATAGACAGGGGCATCACCAGCAGGAAAAGAGAGGTCATAATTCCACTATACAAGACACTAGTGAGGCCCCACCTGGAGTACAGTGTACAGTTCTGGAGACCATACCTACGTAAGGACATAGACAGGGTAGAGAAGGTTCAGAGGAGGGCAACAAAGATGGTGCATGGATTGCATCACAAGTCCTATGAAGACAGGTTGAAGGAACTGAACATGTACTCCCTGGAGGAGAGGAGGGAGAGAGGGGATATGATAGAGACATACAAGTATCTTACAGGGAGGAACAGGGCAGGAAAACACTATTTTTAAGTGAAAAGATGTTCCAGGACTAGAGGTCATGGGATGAAGTTGAGGGAGGACGATCCAGAGGAAACATGAGAAAGAATTTCTTCACAGAACGGGTGGTGGACAAGTGGAACACCCTGCCAGAGGAAGTGGTGGGGGCTGAAACAACCACGGGATTTAAGAATGCATGGGATAGACATAAAGGAATTCTGGAGGTCAGGGGTAAGGGGCAACAGACTTCTAGGAAAACAAACTGAACTTACAAGCTCAAATGGGCAGACTGGGTGGGCCATAGGCCCTTATCTGCCGACACTGTCTATGTATCTATGTATCTATGTAGATTCAGCCAAGGGAGAGACCTGGAAGTCAGGCTGCCCTGCTCATGTCCTGTGGGAGGGGTAGCATTACCCTGGAGGGGTGAGGGACCCATACTAAGTTTGTTCCCCAGACTGAAGGAGCAGACGCACCAGAGAAAAAGGATGAACAGGCCTGCCTGAGTGAACACTGTTTATAAAGGCCTTTGGGCAAAGTTGGAAAGGCTAGGCAGGTGAAGATCATCACACTGCGACCCTCCCTAGTTCTGGCTGTCCACCAGTGGTGTACCCTCAAACAGAGACCCTCCAAGGTATCTGGTAACTCATTGGGCAGAGAGTCCCATCCAGCGACCATCAAGAAAACTGCGAGTACCCCGAGTCGCAGCTCTGGGGAGTTATTGGTTAGTTAGTTAGCGTCTGAGGCTAAGTCCTCATCACCCAGAAGAAGGTGACGCCCAGGTGGGCAAGACTCGAACTTAAGTACGAGTGTGATTCTGTGTTATATGGGTCCAACGAAAGACCTCAGGCCTGTATCTTAGAGCGGTGAGGTACCCACCGTACAGGGACAATCTGGGTGCACCCAAAGGGGGAAGAGGGGTTTATATTGGGACGGTACTGTTTATGTGAAAGTATGAGGTCATTGACCTTGCCCTCCTTGTGTCGTACCCTAAATAAAAAGGTTGTGGTTTGCCGTCTATTTATTGTCCTTATGGTTATTCAAAAAGTGTTATTGAGGGGTTGGGCAACAGTAGGGAAAACTGTGTTTGTAAGGTGAGCCTTGCAGGGGCAACTCACTTATTCCCTGGGGGTGGTAACCTGTTCTTTGTCTGCAGAAGTCCTTGCCACCACCCCAGGTAGAGGCACCGCGCCACAACAGCCACCATTGCCAGAACTCAGACCAGGCCCCTCAGAGGTGTGTGCAGAGTACCCCAAAGGCTCCGGAACAGCCCAGGTGAGTTTAGAGGTTGTTACAAGTGGAGGTATTTCTGATATCAGCGCCCCCTAGAGGTTACCCCCGAAACTTCAGGTTAAAGATTTTGGTACCCTACCCCCTGGTGTTTTGTTTGTTTCTTTTTCCTTTTTTTTTTCTTCTTTTTCTTTCTTTGGTGGGGACAGGTGAAATGGCATTCCAGGAGGTAGAGGATTGGTGTGCATTTGAGTGCCTTGACCCCCAGAAGATGCCTCTAGTAAGTAATGTGACAGTGGGATAGACATAGGAGTTTATTTTGGAAATCTTAGAAGGGGCTCTGCCTGACTGCAGGGTGCTGAAAATTCAAAGGGTGACCATGGACCTTGGTAAGGGGTGTAGGGACCTAATAATCATTTAACATTCGAACTTCATCATATTGCCAGTGTTTCAGTAAAATTAAAACAACTATTAGGATTCTTCTTTTGTAATTGAACATTGTTTAATTATTCTATAAGAAAATTGCTCGTCTCATGTCTGTTTCTGTCAGTACTGGATTATGGTGATGTAATTAATAGAAATACAACAGAGTCAATTTTACACAATCTGGACACATTGTATAATAGTACTTTATGCTTTATAACTAATTTGCCCTTTAGTACTCATAGATGTATACTATATGCTTGGGTGGAATGGACATCATTGAAAGATCGAAGGGACTTGCATTGGTACATTTATGTTTACAAATTTGTTTTACAAATATTACCCTCCTTCTTGTTATCAAAACTTCGGCCTAGGTCTTGCCCCAAATATGTTCTTAGATCTGCATCTAGGCTGTCTTTTCAGATTCCACGATGCAGATCTAAATTTGGGGACAGACTATTGGCTGCAGCTGTTCTAAGGACTTGGCCAAAATAAGTAAACAGTTGAATATTCAGGTACTGATACCTATAGGGCAATTTAGATCATCACTTTCAAGTTTATTTTTTAATCATTGTAATTGCTTTGGATGATAATAATTAGTATGTGTTTCACAAGTATTGTATCAGCTGATAATTTTAATGTACTTATTGTGATAACTAATTTGTATGTGTGTCTAACTGTATGATTTTGTATGTAAATATGTTGAACGCAATTGTAAAGGAGAAACTATTTTCTCAATTTGCCATCCAATAAATTTAATTGATTGATTGAATAATAGAAACAGGCAAGTACTTAGGACCCATGGACCCCTTGGGGTGACTCTAGATAAGTCCAAAGAGACCTGGGTGTTGCTGAAGAAGGGGATGGCTGCTAATCCGCCACCTGGAGGTCTGCCCCCTCTGCCCTCCCAACCAAGGGCAAAGGGAGTTTTGAAACTGGGCTGGGGTGCCGGCTTGCTAGTGAAAGGACATCCCTGAGGGATCTTCGGGCCATGTTCCTGGAGAGGGGCTTCTCCCTATGATTTTTCTGGGGGAACAGGCCCCCTATGTGGTGGCGCCGCACGAACAGTACAGGCGGCTTCGCACTTTCTTGGGGGCAGTCCCCACACCCGCTGGGGAGGATGATTTTCACTCCTGGATAAGCCAGGCTGCCCAGATGATCCAGGTCTGTGGTGTTCTGAGGAGAAAAAGTGCAAGCGGATTGTGGAAAGTTTAAGGGGCATGACATTGGATGTGATTCGGTTCCTTTGAGCCAGCCAGCCCATTTGTACCCAAGATGACTGTCTGGCCATTCTGAGAAGTGCTTTTGGAGTGGTTGAGAAGAGAGAGTCCATCTTGTTCCAGTTGTGGGACATCATGCAGCAGCAGGGTGAAAAATTATCACGGTACATTACCGGGGTGGAGGCAGTGGTGCGCAAGATCACCGAGGCTGGGAAAGACCTCCCCAGGATTGGTGGTTCAGATGAGGCTTGATCAAATACTTGGGGGGTACACTCCCACTTGACTCTGCTCTCCCTCAGGTTGCAAGACTGGAAGTCAAATCCCCCATCGTTCAAGTGGCTGTTGGATGAGGTGAAGGAGGAAGAAGCCCACGAGGATGTCAGCGACCAGCTTATGGTGTTCACCGCCACCACTGCTGCCCTGCGACCCCAAGCTCCGAACCCACCAAGACAGTCTTGTTTTCCTGAGTTGGGTGATGTGCCTGAAGGAGCTGAAGGATTGTGTGCAAGACTTGAAAGGGAGGGGCAGAACTTCTCCTACCCCTGCTGGGGCTGAGTTCCAAGAGATGAAGAACAATGTAAGGGCCTTGCAGCTGGTGATAGAGTCCCATCCTTTTCAGAGTGAGGTTATGCCTTTTTTAGTAACAGGATTAAATGCACCAATTTTAAACCCCCAACCCCCCTACAAGATGCCAACAAGGCATCTTGTGCTGCTCCCACCACCACCACCCCCATTATACCCCCTCCCACCACCACCTCTTCCCACCCTCCGGGAGTAATTCAAACACTTCCTTCGGGTTTATTTACAACTAGCCCGCTACCATTGGAGTAATCTCCTAACTACTTCTCAGACTTATCAACTTTAGTCTAACAACTGATCCTGGAGGTCGCTGTGGGGGGGTTTAAAATTGGTGCATTTAATCCTGTTACTAAAAATCTTCTAGTTCTGTTATATTTCTTGTTCATAATTTGTCCAACTCTGATGTAATCTGCTCTTGTATGCCAATTGAGCAGACTCTCTGTAACCACTGTATTGTGTATTGTCCTACTTGTCCACCATAATGTGGAACCTTTGTAAAAGAGCTCAAGCCGAAAGGTCTCTCCGAAAATAAATAAATAAATAAATAAATTATCTTATTATCTTTGGGCGCACATTGGAAGAACACAAGACTTGATTGATGAAGGTCCTGGATCGGTTGGAGGAGTTTAGCCTGAAGGTCTCCATTGCCATGTGCTAGTTTTGCCAGCCTGCTGTGAAGTATGTCAGGCACATTGTCTCAGCGGAAGATGTGCAGACTGATCCAGCTAAAGTGGAAGCCCTCACCACGTGGACCAGGCCCACCCACTTACGAGCCTTGCAGTCCTTCCGGGGTTTTGCGGATACTACCATTGGTTTGTGAAGGACTGCTCAATGGTGGTGCACCCTCTGAATGATCTGATGCAAGGCTATCCTCCCCCCAATAAAAAGAAGGAGACAAACCCCCCCAAGGGGTCCTTGTGCATTTGTGAAATGTTTGGGGACCGATGGACCTCTGAGTGTGACATTGAGTTCAGGGAGATCATTCAGAGGCTCAGGAAGGCCCCTGTTCTCAGTTTTGCTGACCCCAGAAAGCCCTATGTCCTTCACGCCATTGCCAGTTTGAATGGTTTGGGAGCCGTGCTTTATCAGGAGTATCTTGAGGGGTTTTGCCCTGTGGCTTTTGCTAGCCATGGCCTGACCCCCTCTGAAGGGAATTACCCAGTGCATAAGCTGGAGTTCCTGTTGCTAAAGTGGGCGGTGACAAAAAAGTTCCATGAATACCTGTACAGGGTCCCCTTCATCGTCCGAACAGACAACAACCCCCTGATGTACGTTACCATCACAGCGAAATTGGACACTGCAGGGCACCGATGGCTGTCTGCCCTCTCCACCTACAACATCAGTCTCGTGTATTGGAGTGATCGAGCCAGCATAGATGCTGATGCTTTGTCCAGATGTCCACACGCCACTACCCCTAACCCCCCAGTTCAAATATGACCTGCCCTGGTCCAAGTGTTGTATTCCCTGGTATGGCCCAGGGTTGATTCAGTCGTGAACCCCACCAGAGCCATAGATGTGCTGGGGGGCCCCACCAGAGTCTATATCCCTTGTTTGTCTAAATTTTGCAGGACTGGATATCTCTTCACTGCCCCATTCCAGCAAGACTGACCTACAGTAGGTGCAGGAAACTGACCTAGTCATGCGAGATCTCCTTTGGGTTCTCGAAAAAGGGCAGTCCCCCACCAAGTGTGAACCATCACCCCGATGCACACCGCATGCAAAGAGAGTGGGTAAAGCAAGTCCTGCAGGATGGGACACTGCTGCAAAAAGTGCAGCACAAGGACCACCCGAAAGCTCTAAGCTTCAGCTGGTACTGCCTAAAGTGTATCATGGTGCCATCCTCAAGTACCTGCATGATGACATGGGTCATCTGGGCTATGAACGCACCTTGCATTTGTGCAGAGTCAGGTTTTATTGGCCCAGGATGAAAACAGATGTGGAGAACCACTGCAAATACTGCCTGCAGTGCATACAGAGAAAGACCTTACCCAAACGGGCCCCCCCAGGTCAACATCAGGACCAGCGGGCCCCTGGATTTGGTCTGTATGGGTTTTCTATCCTTTGAACCCAACAGAAAAAACACAGCTAACATCCTGGTCATCACGGATCACTACACCAGATAAGTGCAGGCTTTCCCCACCAAGGATCGAAAGGCCAGCACCATGGTCAAGGTCTTGCAGCAGTTTGTACAGCACTTTTGGCCTGCCTAGAGAATCCCTTCTGACCAGGGCCAGGATTTTTAAAGCCAACTGGTGAAGGAGTTTTTGTCCTCCTATGGTATACAGAAATCTCACACAACCCCTTACCATCCCCAAGGGGATCCCCAACCCGAACGTTTCAACCAAACTTTGTTGGGTACCCTTGATCCAGCTGACAAAGCGAGCTGGAGTCAAAAGATCAGCTGTCTGGTACATGCGTACAACTGCACCAAATATTATGCTACCCAGCGCTCCCCCTTTTACCTAATGTTTGGTTGCGAAGCCCAGCTGCCAGTGGATCTTTGTTTTGGTGTGTCCACGGAGGGTATGTCCCACAGATCCTATCTCAAGTACACCCATCAACTGAGAGAGCAACTTTGGGCAGCGTACCAGCTAGCTTCCCAAGCGGTGGCTCTAAATAATCAGAATAACAAAAGGAGATATGATACCAGAGTTCGAATTCAAGAGCTGGAAGTAGGGGATGGGTTTTGCTTCAAAACTTGGGATTTCTGGGCAAACACATGATTCAGGATCAGTGGGCCCCAGACAGTTACATCATGGTTGAAAAGCTGCCTAGCCTGCCCATGTATCGGATCAAGCAAGAGGCCTATAAAAAACTGTGCACAGGAACCATTTACTCCCATAGGGGAGATCATGCCGGACCCTGCCCCGGATCCAGACACTCCAGCTGCAAGACAGCCTGTAACGTGTAGCCAACTTACTCGGAGAGGACAGCAAGATCCTGGCTCATTCTCTCCTATTGAACAGAACACAGGGAGCTTAGATGCTGGCCCAACTTAAGCCCTAGGATGGACCTGGCAGCAGTTCTGGTGACGAAAGTGAGGATGAGGACTATGCATGCCATTGGTGGGGGGCAAATTCGGACCCATCCTCATCCTCATGGGAGTGGTGCTGCTGAAACTCAGCTCCATCCACCAGTACAAACCCTCCAGACCCTGTGCTGTCATTGAACCCTAATGCAATGTCTTTCATTCCAGAAACCCAGCCTGCTGTCCCTATTCTTGGGCAAGATCTGGACAGTGCAAATGATTCGGGCCCCAACCCCCCAGTTGCTGATGTAACTGCCACTCCTGGTCCAGTCCCAGTCTCTGATCAGACTCAAGGTATTGCAGCATTACAGGACCAGGGCCCAGGATTGACCGAAGAGCCTAACTTGGGGGAACCATACCTGATGAGGAGCTTCCCATACCCGACACCACTCTGCCTAGGAGGTCAGGCAGACCACTCCGACCTATTGTCAAACTCACCTATGATACTTTGGGTGATTCCACCAACCTTTCCATCCATGTCACCTACAAATCTGTGATCCCTGTCATCTATCCCCCATTGTGTTGTCCTTTGGATGGGGTGGATAGGTGTAGGTGTACATCTAAGATAGTTACTTGAGCTTAGTCACTTTACGTTATGGTAACAGACACTATTTATGAAATGAAAATGTGTTTATTGTGGGGGATAGTCAGGAAACATCTGTCTAGTTGGGAATGTGCATGCTAATAGGTTTGTTATGCTGCAGTGTGTTGTCGGGATGCCAAGCATTCAGCCAGGGGAGTGTGTAAGCCCCCCAATTTGAGCTTGGCTTACCTGCCAGCCTCAGCGTCCCAGGTGGGAGTCACACCTGCTGGGTCCTGCCTCCTCCGGTGGGGCACACCACCACAAGCACTGTCCTCGGCCCTGAGGTGTTCCAGTGGGGGAAGGGGTGAGGATCTAGCAGAAGGTTCTCTCTGACTGGCACGTGGGGACATCATGGGTTGTGGTCCCGGAGTTTTGAAAGCTGGGACCATGCAAATAAAATTAAAATGGTGGCCATGCTCCTCTGGTGCATGCGTGGCTATCAGGCTGAAGATTTAAAGAGCTGCGCTCCCATTCCCACTCAGCCATGTGGCCGTGAGCAAACAAAGGATATCCTCAGTTCTAGAGTAAGCAGAAGAGCTGGAGTTCTGCATAAGAAGCCACCGGGTGACCTCTGGTGAAAGGGGGAAGGACAAGCGTTAGCCCTGTGGAAGGGCCAAATTATATAAAACAGGGCCAGGCTGTAAAAGAGCCCTGTGGGAGGCAAACATGGCAGTCCCCTGAAAAAACTACAAAAATGGCAGCCAGCTAGGGGCAGAGAGCATGCTCTGTAAGTCACGTGAAGGATTACAGCCAATCAGGGGAGGGCTGCAAAAGGGAAATATAAGGGAGGTGCTGGAATGAAAGGAGAGAGATTGGAGTGGTGTAGTCCAAAGGAGGAGCAGCAGGGTGGCAGGGGGAGAGAGATTGCTCAAGAAAATCAAGTCTGCCTGACTGTGGACTCCCTGGCTACCCACACTTTAAGCTGAGTGCAGGAGGGGAAACAGCAATTTTGTGGGACTGAATGCCGACAGGTCCCATCGAAGCTCAGGCAGCTGGACCAACTGGACTGAAAAGTACAGTGGGTTGCTGAGCTTGAATGAGCCACTGGTGCCCATGGGATAAACTGAGCAGGAACAGGGAAATTCAGCCAGGGGAGAGACCTGGAAGTCGGGCTGCCCTGCTCATGTCCTGTGGGAGGGGTAGTGTTATCCTGGAGGGGTGAGTGAACCATACTAAGTTTGTTCCTCAGCCGGATGGAGTCAACACCCCAGAGCAGAAGGATGAACAGGCCTGCCTGAGTGAATACTGTTTATAAAGGCCTTTGTACAAAGTTGGAAAGGCCAGGCAGGCGAAGATCATCACACCGCAAACTGCCCCAGTTCTGGCTGTCCACTAGTGGAGTACCCTCAAACAGAAACCCTCCAAGGTTTCTGGCAACTCATCGGGCAGAGAGTCCCATCCAGCAACCTGCAAGAGAACTGTGAATACCCCGAGCCATGGTTCTGGGGAGTTATTGGTTAGTTAGTTTTATCACCCTACTAGATTTGTCCTTCTGTGTTGCCTCTCTGCCCTGTCTGTTGTATTGCCTTTTGTATTTACTTCAGACATTTGCTACTATAGTATCTCAGTCATTATTGTGTTACCCTGCTACATTTGTCCTTCTATGTTGCCTCTGTGCCCTGTTTATTGTATTGCTTTTGTATTTTTCTTCAGACATTGCTGCTACACTCAATTATTACCTGTTGTTTTTCCCCTGCCCTGTAATCCAACTGTACTAGTATTGATTGTTTCATTGTCTGCACTGCACTGCATTCCTTTTGTACAAGTATGGATTGTTTTATTCTCTACAATGCAACTCTTTTATCTGTTATGTATCGTTTCTGTAACCTCCCGAGTTGTGCATGAAAACAGTCATTTCCATGGCTAGTGCACCCTGCCCAGTCAACAAAAACTAACTAAATAAATAAATAGTTAATGTCTGGGGCTAAATCCTCACCACTCAGATGAAGGTGATGCCCTGGTGGTCAAGACTTGAACTTAAGTACAAGTGTGATTCTGTGTTATATGGGCCCCAAAGAAAGACCCCAGGCCTGCATCTTAGAGTGGCGAGGTTCCCACCATACAGGGACAATCTGGGTGCACCCAAAGGGGGGGAAGAGGGGTTTATAGTGGGACAGTACTGTTTATCTGAAAGTATGAGGTGATTGACCATGCCCTCCTTGTGTTGTACCCTAAATAAAAAAGTTGTGGTTTGACATCTATTTATTGTCCTTATGGTTATTCTAAAAGTGTTATTAAGGGATGGGGCAACAGTAGAGAAAACTGTGTTTGTGCGGTAAGCCTTGCAGGGGCACTTATTTCCTGGGAGGTGGTAACCTGTTCTTTATCCACAGGAGTATTTGCCACTACCCTGGGTAGAGGCACTGTGCCACAGTTGCCACCACTGCCAGAACTCAGGCTGAGCCCTCAGAGGTGTATGCAGAGTACCCCGAAGGCCCCGGGACAGCCCAGGTGAGTTTAGGGGTTGTTACACTGGAATTTCAGAACCTTCTATTTTTTTGTTACTGAAGATTTTTGCACAAAAACAAAATCTTTTTGCTGTAGACTGTGAATGTAGAAGCTATCCATTATGCTTTTCCTGGCCAGAAGTCATAATCCTGTGCTTATGAAATTACAAACTGTTGCTACATGAAAAATTCTGATGTTACAAGCAGAGGATTATGATTTCAGGGTTGAAACACAGCACAAACAGATGTCTTCTAACAAGCAAAGAGCTGGTTTTATGCAGATGTCATTCTCCCTCCTTGTGCTGGTCGCAGGGTTTTATACAGCTAGGATTTCTTCCTGTGTCAGGGATTAGGCAGGAATAACAAACTTGCAGCAGCCATAGAGTACAATAGATAGAGAGAGAGGCTAGAGTGTGGACTGACACTGGCTTTCTTGAAGCCGCTCCTCTGCCATATTACTGGAAGACTGAGCTGCTAGAAGATAGCAGGAACTACATCCCTTCACCAAGATCCACAAGACAATGTACTGCTTGAAACATAGGTAGCCGGCAGACACACACCAGTCTGACACCATTGCAAGCAAAGCACTCCTTATCCTTAAATATACAAGCAAAACACAAATGAGCATACCTTGTGTTTTTCACCCCTGGTGTACATCTGCCAGCTACTTAAGTTTCAAGCAGTACAATATCTTGTGGATCTGGGTGAGAGGATGCGGTCCCTGCTACCTTCTAGCAGCTCAGTCCTCTGGTAATATGGCGGATGCACAACTTCAAAAGAGCCAGTGTCAGTCTGCACTATAGCTTCTCTCTGTTTAACTCTGTGGTAGCAGTGTGACATTCTATTCTCCCCTAGAAGGATTCAGCCAGTCTGCTTCCTGCCTCCTGAGTAGCAGGCACCTTTGTAGCTGCGCTCTGTCACTGCGTGGCTGAGCTGAAGCTTTTCTTCAATCTAAGTTTATTTTTTTTCTCATAGGACATCCTCTCTTGGGTGTGGGGAAAGAACTACGCCAGTCAGAAAAGAAAAGCATCTGTAACAGGAAGGGACACAGATGTGGGGAGAGGTGCAATGCACAGGCTGTGGAGCAGCTGTCTTCTGGGAGACATTCTGGAGACTGCGTTGCTGCCCTATTTGCAGGCACCTCTCTGATCTGAGCGAGGAGATTGTTCATCTCCACGCTGACCTGGCAAGGATTCCGGAAACCTGCTCCCCCACCCAGGGACCACCCAGGCCACTGCCACTATCTCAGAGGTTGCCAAGAAAGAGGAGTGGTTGGACCATGGTGGGCTCAGGGAGGGTGAGGGCGGTGGAACAGAGGCACATCCCTCCAGTTATGCCTCTCCACAATTAATTTGCCACTCTGGCAGACTGGGTTCCTCTATGGAGGCACCTGCAGTGGAGACCAAGGAGGATGTTGGGAACCTCCACAATGGAGACCCCCTGGAGGGTGGCACAGGACCACACAGGGGAAGGAAACAGCTCCTGATGTTGGACTCATTTGTTTGGGGGTAGAACTGGGGGAGGGAGGGGAAAGGGAGGTAAGGTGCCTGCCCGGCACCATGGCTTGGAGGGACAGGAAACAAATCCTCAGGATTGTGGGAGCAGCTGCAAGAGGGAGTGAGCTGGATGTCATTATCCACCAAGGAACAAATGACCTGGCTGAGAATGGGATCAGAGCAGTGCAACAGGAGTTTGTGGAGTTGGAGAGGTGCCTTAGACAAGTAGCACACACGGTAACTTTCTCAGAAGTGCTACCTGTCTACGGCAGGGATGAAGCTAGGGTACTCTGCACCATGGGATTCAATGACTGGTTGAAAAACTGGTGAAGAGTTCAGGGATTTGGCTTCATTGGGGACTGGGGTTCCACCTGGAGTAATGCAGGCCTATACTGGTGTGATGGTCTGCATCTATCCAGGTGGGGAACCAGGATCCTAGGTGATAGGTTTAAATGCATCATTGGCACGCACTTAAACTAGCCAAGGGGGAGGCACTGAAAAGGAGAAGGGAAATCCTGGCCCCGCCAAACAAATCAAGGTACTTAATGAGGTAAACACCAAGATAGAGCAGTTAATAGGGAGAAGGGCATGGGTAAATGGAGAAAAAGACAAAGGCAGTAAGAACAGGGATGGGGCAAAAAGAAATAAAGCCATAAAAAAATGGAGGGTAATGAGTACTAATGCCCGTAGTCAAGGTAAAATGCTCCCCAAAATGGTGGCCTTGATGGAAGAGGGATGCCTTGTGTATTGTAGCAGTCACAGAAACATGGTACACAGAGATCCATGACTGGGATGTCAACATACCAGGGTACACAATCTACAGAAGGGACAGGGAGGGAAGAAGAGGAGCAGGAGTAGCTCTCTATGTAAGGGAAGGGATTAAAGCAACAGAACTAAAGGGTAAACAGGGAGGAGAGGAGGCACTGTGGGTCACCCTGGAAACTGGAAATGGCACCACAATCCGCACAGGGGTTGTGTACAGAGCCCCATCTCAAGGGGAGGAAATGGACAAGGAAATGATAGAAGGCATCCTTAGGATGGCAGAGAAAGGGGAGATATTGCTGATGGGGGACCTGAATATGCCAGATGTTAACTGGAGCACCTTTGCTGCAGCCACATCCAAGAGCAGGGCCATTCTCAATGCCCTACAGGGGGCATGCCTCAGACAGCTAGTGTTGGAACCCACTTGGGAGGGAGCAGTCTTAGACCTGGTACTCTCAAATGGGGATGGAGAGAGGATCTCCGATCTTGAAGTAGGTAGCCATCTGGGAACAAGCGACCACCAAACAGTGTGGTTCATGATAAACTTAGCTGTAGAGTCAAGCCATACAAAAGTGAAGGTACTGGACTTCAGGAGGGCTAATTTTGTCAAAATGGGAGAGTGCCTCAGAAAAGCACTAGCAAATAGGCAAGAAGGTAGGGTGGAGCAACAATGGGGAAACATCAAAACCGCCATCACAGAGGTAACAAGCCTTTGTGTGAAGCAAATAAACAAATCAAAACGAAAGAAAAAAACACTATGGTTCTCAAAAGGAGTGGTGGGGAAGGTTAGGGAGAAAAAGTTAGCATTCAGGAAGTATAAGGAAACACAGAAGGAGTAGGACAGAAAACTGTACCAGTTAAAGCAGAAGGAAGCGGGGAAGGCAGTCACAATAGCAAAGGCCCAAACTGAGGAAAAGATAGACAACTAGGTTATGAAAGGGGATAAAATCTTTTATAGGTACGTTAGGGAGCAAAGAAAGACTAAGGGAGGGATACTGAGGCTGAATAAAGAGAAAGGGGGTTGGGCAGAGAGCGACAGTGAAAAAGCAGGGATACTGAACAAATACTTCTGCTCAGTAGTCACAGCGGAAGAGCAGGGAGAGATACCTGATCCAGTCAATAGAAGCACTCTGGATAGGAGGGTTGATATTAGTCCTTTCACAGAAGAAAGGGTTCTGAAAGAACTCTTAAAACTGAAGGTGGATAAAGCAATGGTGCCTGATGGGATTCACCCCAGAATTCTAAAATAACTAAGGGAAGAACTAGTAACACCACTGACTACCCTTTTTAATAAATCATGGGAGGATGGTGCGGTACCTGAGGACTGGAGGAGGGTGGATGTGATTCTCCTTCACAAAAGTGGGAGCAAGACAGAGGCAGGAAACTACAGACCTGTCAGTTTGACCTCAGTGGTAGGGAAAATGATGGAATCACTTTTAAAGGAAAGAATTGTTGAGTACCTAGAGTCCAGTGGGGCACAAGACCCAAGGCAGCATAGATTCACAGCAGGAAGGTCATGTCAGACAAATCTAATTGATTTTTTTGACTGGGTGACCTAAGTAGTAGACCAGGGAGGGGCTGTGGACATGGCCTACCTAGACTCTAGCAAAGCATTTGACACAGTCCCGCACAAAACATTAATAAACAAATTAGCCAGCCTGGGAGTGGGTCCCAAGGTGGTAGCCTGGGTAAAGCACTGGCTGGACAACAGGACATGGAGGGTAATAGTAAATGGAATCCACAGTGAAGAAAGGGGGGTTACCAGTGGGGTACTGCATGGTTTAGTACTTGGGCCGGTCCTTTTTAATGTCTTTATAATGACATTGCAGAGGGACTGGAAGGAAAAGAATGTCTCTTTGCAGATGACACAAAGATCTGCAACTGGGTTGATACGCAAGGTGGGATGGAAAGTCTGGTTCTCAAGCCTCTCACTAGGGCACCCTTCGAGCCTATCTCACAATGAAAGTCACCTTCCTCATTGCGATCACATCAGCCAGACAAATTGGTGAGCTTGGTGCACTGTCTACCAAGGAGCCCTGTACTGTTTTTCATTAAGACTCAGTAGTTCTCCGAACAAACTCAGGCTTCTTACCCGAGGTAATGTCACTGTTCCACTACAGTAAGGAACTGAAACTCCCTTTCTTCTACCCTAACCCCAGAAATGACAAGGAAAGAGACTTGCATACTCTGGACCCTAGATGGGCTGTGAGGCTGTACCTCAAGTCAACGGAGTCACTACAAAAGACGTCAAGCCTTTTCATTCTCATGGCAGGGCCACATTTGGACAAAAAGGCTTCTAAAGACTCCATCGCCAGATGGATCCGCTTGATCATCAGCATCACCTATGGATAAGCTGGGGTTGCTCTACCAGGTCCAGTTAAAGCCCTTTTCACTAAGGCCATGGCTACCTCTTGTGAAAAAAATGGACCTGTTACAGACATGTGTAGATAGTGAATTTCCAGATGTTATTGCCTTAATGGAGACTTGGTTAAGTAAAAAGATTCATACAAATGAAATTTAATAAAATTATTTTTCTAACTATTGGCTCAATAGAGGTACATGGGGGGGAGGTACTAATGTATGTAAAACACTCCCTAGGCCATACAAACGTCCTCTATTCAGGAAACATTGAAAACATTGAATGTTTGCTAGTAGAACTGCTGCAACTAGAATTGGTCATTGGGGTAGTTTATTCACCACCCAAAGTTAAACCAAGGGCATTTGAAAAGTTGGTTCAGGAAATACTGAAATACACAGCAAACAAAACATAATTCTTACTGGGGACTTAAATGTGCATGGAGATTCCCACAAGGGCCAAAATTGGAAGATTCATTTCAAAGCTTAAATTTAGTATAGAATATATAGGGTCCCACAAGAAAAGGTAAACGAACTAGTAAAGGTAGCACTTTAGATCTCAGTTTTATATCATCAAAACTTACAGCACTGGAAAAGTGTGTTAAGCCACCAAACTTGGGTGATCACAGCATAGTATATTGTGAAACTAGTATTATTAAACAACTCAAAATGAGGTATAAAGAGCTTTACTCATATAGATGTTTTAAACATTACTGTAAATTGGCTTTCCAAAACCTTGTATCCAGGATGAAACGGTATAAGATTTCTTTGATACTTGATCTAAACTTAGCAGCTGAATTCACAGGTTGTTTCTAGAGGCATGCAACAAGTTTGCTCCTTTTAAAGAGGCAAAACCAAAAATGATCACATATGCCCTGGATAAATGACAAAATGTTTATGTGATCTTATTTTTATTTCTGTTTTATGGTTAACTAGCCCTATAGGTTCCCTGAGAGATGGTTCAGAACAGGCTCTATAGGCAAGACAAAGATCACCTCTGGTCCTTCTATATTCCATAGAGTAAAGACCTAATTTGTTTAGTCTTTCAGAGTAACTAATATTATTCATGTTCTCAGTTTTTTGTGTGGCCTTTCTCTGAACTTTCTCTTTAATTTTCTTTCCCTTTATTGTTTGTGGTGAACAGAACTGTGTACAGTACTCTAAATGTGGCCTCACCAGACTAGAGTACAGGGGGAGAACAATCTCTGCCTCTCTACTGTTAATGTTGCTCAAAATACAGCCCAGTATTTTATGACTTTTTTGAACACTGAATCTGGTATGTGTATCGAACGATAGATCATCCGTTACTTGTATTCCCAGGTCTTTTTCATGTGTTGTAGTTTGAAGTATGTGTCCATTTAAGGTGTATGAATACTTTAGGTTGTTGTGGACGAAATGCATGTCCTTACATTTATTTACATTGAATTTCATTTTATTATCTAATGCCTACTTTCCTAGATTATTTATATTGTCCTGAAATTTTTTACTGGTAGTCTGGTCTGTTACAGTTGCACCAATTTTGCAGTCGTCTGCATATTTACACATCCATGCAGTACTGACTGTCTGCATAGATGAGACTAAGATGTTGAAAAAGGTTGGTCCCAAGACAGAACCCTGCAGCACCATGCTTGTAACCTGTCCTCAATCTGATAAGTAGACCCTTATTGCAACCCTTTGTGTTCTAACTACACAGAGTAAAGTCAGTCAGAGGATCTGCCTGTTCCTTTTGGAAGCTGAGAAATTGGCTATACTGCAGAGAACAAACTAGAACGCATTTGAGGAACTGGTAACTTGGTAAAACATAATATTGTAGGGGACTAGGAAGGTAAGCTACACTTTCTACAGAAAGTTACATTATTTTCTTATTGGCATTAAGAATTGCAGGATTCCATTAAAGTATAGTAATTTTATAACCAGAGGGGTTGTAATACAACTGAAGTTGCTTGATTTCTGTGCTAGACACATAGGATTTGGAAAGATATTTGTGCAATATTTTGGAAGTGTCCTGCTGGCTAAGCAGCGAGTTTATCCCTGGTTTCAGATAAAGTGTTTGTGTGTGTATTAGAAGCAGACATAGCAAATTGTCTTCACTGAAAGGCCTGCTTACATCACAGGTGTCACTAGTCAATCAATTGATTCTGGGTGGGCTTGTATCACTGTTCTGTTTAGGCATACTACACAGAGTAAAGTCAGTCAGAGGACCTGCCTGTTCCTTTTGGAAGCTGAGAAATTGGCTATACTGCAGAGAACAAACTAGAATGCATTTGAGGAACTGGTAACTTGGTAAAACATAATATTGTAGGGGACTAGGAAAGTAAGCTACACTTTCTATAGAAAGTTTCATTATTTTCTTATTGGCATTAAGAATTGCAAGATTCCATTAAAGTGTAGTAATTTTATAACCAGAGGGTTGTAATACAACTGAAGTTGCTTGATTTCTGTGCTAGACATAGGATTTGGAAGGATATTTGTGCAATATTTGGAAGTGTCCTGCTTGCTGAACAGTGAGTTTGTTTTATCCCTGGACTCAGTAGAGTGGTTTGTGTAGGAACAGTGGTCTAGTACATTGTGGTGTTGGTTGACTTACTATAAAGGGCAGTACTCACCAGGGTGGTGGAGCAGTGGTGTAATTGATTGTTTATAACAGTCACCAGTGGTTGTGGCCTACCACCACCTACCCCTCACCCCACCCACCCCAGGCGTGGCATTTCCTTTATAGCCAAGGTTCTGACATCACTTCCTCAACAGGTCTTGGGAGCAGAACTGTCATATTCTTAATTACCCAGCACAGTGCATAAAGCGTAAGTATACACACACACACACAAAAAAAATAATTTTTGTATATTACTCATTGTATATTATAAGGAAGAGGGACATGTGGGAAGTGGTGCAATGCACTGGCTGTGGGGCAGCAATTTTCTGGGAAACATTCTGGAACCTGCGTTGCTGCCCTATTTGCAGGCAACTGTCAGCTCTGATGGAGGAGGTTGCCCACCTCCAGGCTGAACTGGCAAGGACTAAGGAGGACTCCCACACCCAAAGAGCACCAGTTCCACAACCACTGCCTCAGAGGTTGCCATGTGTGAAGAGCAGATGGACCACAGTAGGTTCTGGGAGGGTGAGGGTGGTGGTGGGACAGAGGCGTAGTCCCCGAGTTGCACCTCTACACAAATCATATGTCCGTCTGGCAAATCAAGGTTCCTTTATGATGACACCCTCATTGGAGACCAAGAAAAATGCTGGGGACATCCACAAGGGAGACCCACAAAAGAGTGGCAAGCGACAACACAAGGGAAAGAAACATCTTCTGATAGGGGACTCAATTGTTAGGGGTGTAGACCTGGGGATGGGAGAGGAGAGGGAAGTAAGGTGCCTGCCTGGTGCCATGGCCTGGAGGGACAGGAAGCGAATCCTCAGGATTGCAGAAGCAGCATCACAGGAGAGGAAACTAGATATCATTGTCCACCTCGGGACAAATGACCTGGCTAGGCATGAGATCAGTGCAGTGCAGGATGAATTTGTGGAGTTGGGGAGGGGCCTCAGACAGGCAGCAAGCACGGTAACCTTCTCAGAGGTGCTGCCAGTCCATGGCAGGGGTGAGGCTAGGGTACTGCACACCATGCGGTTTAATGAATGGTTGCAAAACTGGTGTAGAGCTTTGGCTTCATTGGGGACTGGGAGTCCACCTGGAGAGATGAAGGTCTATACTGGCATGATGGTCTGCATCTGTCCAGGAAGGGAAACATGCTCCCAGGTGACAGGTTTAAAGGCTTCCTTGACAAGCTTTTAAACTAGCCAAGGGGGAGGTGCTGATAGGAAACAGGAAAGTTCAAGCCTCCCCCCGCAAAGCATGGCAGGTAGTAGGGTAAACACTGAGGTACAGAGCTTGACAGAGGGCAGGACAGGAGTAAATGGAAAATGGACAAGGGCAATAAGAGCAGGGATGGGGTAAAAAGGATAAAGCCAACATTAAATGGAGGGCAATGAGTACCAATGCCTGTAGTCTTGAAACAAGCTTCCAGAGCTAGTAGCCCTGATGGAAGTGGAACACTTGGATATTGTTGCAGTCACAGAAACATGGTACACGCAGAACCATGACTGGGATGTCAACATACCAGGGTACACAATCTACAGAAGGGACAGGGAGGGTAAAAGAGGAGGTGGAGTAGCTCTCTACATAAGGGGAAGGGATCAAAGTAACAGAACTAAAAGGTAAAGGGGGAGGACAAGAGGAACTCTGGGTCACATTGGAGACAGGGAATGGCATCACAATCTGCACAGGGGTTGTATACAGACCCCCGTCTCAAGGGGAGGAAATGGACAAGAAAATGATAGAGGGCATTTTCAAAATGGCTGAAAAAGGGGAGATACTGTTGATGGGGGACCTGAATATGCCAGATGTTAACTGGGCAACACGGACTGCAGCCACATCCAAGAGCAGGGTCATTCTCAATGCCCTACAGGGAGCATGCTTTAGACAGCTAGTGGTGGAACCCACTCGGGAGGGAGCAATATTAGACCTGGTACTCTCAAATGGTGAGAGGACCACAAACTTAGAAGTCAGTAGACACCTGGGAACAAGCGACCACTGCACAGTGTGCTTCACAATAAACACAACCATGGAGACGAGCCATACAAATACAAGGATACTGGACTTTAGAAGGGCTGACTTTGGCAAAATGGGTGAATACCTGAGGAATGCATTAGCAAATGGCCAGAAAGGAGGGGTGGAAGAACAATGGAGAAAAATCAAAACTGCCATCATGGAGGCAACAAGCCTTTGTGTGAAACAAATAAAGAAAACAAAGCGGAATAAAAAAACACTATGGCTCTCAAAAGAAGTGTCAGGGAAGGTTAAGGAGAAAAAGGCTGCATCAAAAGTATAAGGAATCACAGACAGAGCATGACAGGGAACTGTATCAATTAAAGCAGAAAGAAGTGGGGAAGGCAGTCAGAAAAGCAAAGGCCCAAACCGAGGAAAGGATAGCCAACTCAGTTAAGAAGGGGGATAAAACCTTTTATAGGTACATTAGGGAACATAGAAAGGTTAAGGGAGGCATAGGGAAGATTAATAAAGGAGAGGGGAGGTGGGCAGAGGGAGACAGTGAAAAGGCAGAGATAATGAATGAATACTTTTGCTCAGTATTCACAAAAGAAGAAGAGGAGGAGTTACCTAAACCAAACAGTAGAAGCACTCTGGATAGTGGGGTTGATACCAGTCCATTTAAAGAAGAAAGAATACTAAAAGAACTTCTAAAACTCAAGGTGGACAAAGCAATGGGGCCTGAAGGATTCACCCTAGAATCCTAAAAGAGCTAAGGGAGGACCTAGTGACACCACTAACCACACTTTTTAACAAATCATGGGAAGATGGGGTGGTACCTGAGGACTGGAGGAGGGCAGATGTGATTCCCTTCACAAAAGTGGGAGCAAGGCAGAAGCAGGAAACTACAGACCTGTTAGTTTGACCTCAGTGGTGGGGAAAATGATGGAATCACTTCTGAAAGAAAGAATTGTTGAGTACCTAGAGGCCAGCGGGGCACTGGACCCAAAGCAGCATGGATTCACAGCAGGAAGGTCATGTCAGACAAATCTAATCGATTTTTTGACTGGGTGACCAAAGTAATAGACCAGGAGGGCTGTGGATATGGCCTACCTAGACTTTAGCAAGGCATTTGACACAGTCTCGCACAAAAGATTAATAATCAAGTTAGCCAGCCTGGGAGTGGGTCCCAGGGTGGTAGCCTGGGTAGAAAACTGACTGCACAACAGGACACAGAAGGTAATAGTGAATGGAACACATTCTGAAGAAAGGGGGGTTACTAGTGGAGTACCTCAGGGCTCAGTACTGGGTCCAGTCCTCTTTAACGTCTTTATAGGTGACATTGCAGAGGGTCTGGAAGGAAAGGTATGCCTCTTTGCGGATGACACAAAGATCTGTAACAGAGTTGATACACAAGGGGGGGGTAGAAAGGATGAGAAGGGACTTGGCAAGGTTGGAGGAATGGTCAGACATATGGCAACTTAGATTCAATGCAAAGAAGTGCAAAGTAATGCACCTGGGAAATAAAAATCCAGGAGAAGAGTACACAATAGCAGGGGAGGTACTAACAACAACAATAATGGAAAGGGATCTGGGTGTAGTCATATCAGATGACCTAAAGGTGGGTATGCAATGTGAAGTCAGTAGGAAAGCCAGGGGATACTGGGATGCATAGGGAGGGCATCACAAGTAGAAAAGGAAGTGGTTATCCTCTATACAGACAGTTGGTGAGACCCCATCTGGAGTACTGCATGCAGTTTTGAGACCTCATCTACGCAAGGACATAGACAGGATGGAAGCAGTCCAGAGGAGGGCAACTAAAATGGTGCAGGGTCTACATCAGAAACCATATGAAGAGAGACTGAGAGCTTAATATGTATACCCCTGATGAAAGGAGGGACAGGGGGACATGATAGAAACTTTTAAGTACCTCAAGGGAATCAACAAAGTCCAGGAGGGTAGCATCTTTCAGAAAAAGAGATGTGTAAGAACAAGGGGGCACAATTTAAAGTTAGAGGGAGGACGGCTCAGGGGTAATGTGAGGAAATTCTTTTTCACGGAGAGAGTGGTGGACGCATGGAACCGCCTTCCTGGAGAGGTTGTGGGGTCTAAAACAGTGGAGGAATTCAAACATGCATGGGACAGACATAAGGCAATTATAGTGGGGGGTTGCAGGAAATAGGCTGTTGGTTAACTAGAATCTGCAGCTTATCCAGTAGGTAGGGAAATGGGCAGACTGGGTGGGCCAAGTGGTCCTTATCTGCCGTCAAAGTCTATGTTTCTATTGTCTAGCCAAGAAATGATCCAATTTATGTTTGGTTGAAGTTTGATATGAATAAGGTGTTCAATAAGAACTCTATGTGACACTGTATCGAAGGTCTTGGAGTAATACAAAAAGAGTACATTCACAGGCATTCCCTTGTCTAGTGCCACACTCACCGGCTCAAAAGACTGAAGGAGATTGGTAAGGCATAATCGACCCTTTGAGAACTCATGTTGTGTTATGTCTGTAAGCCCATTTAAGTTAATATGATTAATTATTCATTGCTGAATTAATCTTTCTAACTACTTCCCAGTAACTGAAGTTTGGCTAATTGACCTATAGTTGCCTACTTCAGTTTTTTTGCCATTTTTAAATATCAGAGCTACAACTGCTTCCCTCCAGTCTGGTAAGGATTTCCCTTCTTTGAGGGAAGCATCGAATAGCAGTGTTAGAGGTCCAAGTAAAATAACAGATAGTTCCTTTAAAAATTTGGGGGGGAAGGGGACTCGATCAGGCCATGCTGAACTGTTTGGTTCAGTAGATCCAATAGCCTGTGCTACCTCCTGTAGTCAGAAAGGAATAATTAGCTATATTGATATTACCTAATGGTTCCTTTTGCTTGTATATATTAAGGAAGTAGTTTAGTTCTGTAGCAATTTACATTTCATTATTTATAGTGCCATTATTTGTATTCAAAGGGCCTACACCCATATTGTTTCCTTTCATTGTACCTATATAATTATGAAATTGTTTCTTGTTATCCTTGATTAGAGTAGTACGGTTTAGTTCGTATGATTTTTTTGCCCTCTTAATAATGCTGTTAGTCATTCTTAGTCTTTTTGTACATATTCCAATTATAATCTGTAGGAATTTTCTTATATATTTTGTATTGTTTCTTCTTTTTATTGATGAGTCGCTTAATATTCTTGTTCCACCATGGTGGAATCCTTTGGTTATTGGAGTATTTTACCCTTTCTGGTACCTAGTTCTCAATACAGTACTTCAGTTTTTCATTTATGTTTTTCCAGACACTTTCTAAAGGAGATTCATTAATTCTCCTTCACAATTCCATTCAGAGAGCCATTTCCTAATCATGTTATAATCTGCTTTGTTAAAATCTTTCATATTGGTTATGCCTTTAACACCCATACTAGATAGCTCAAGTTCAACTTCCAACATTTTATAGTCACTGTGTGCAAGTTGGGGAAAGGGGGGTAATGGTTTGGATTAGATATTCCTGTGACTGTATTTGTTAGTATCAGGTCTAGTGTATTATTTACTCTTGTAGCCACCTTAACTATTTGATCTAGATTGTGCAATAGTGTAATATCTATTAACTTGTTTTCATTTTATCTGGTTCCTTCAAGCTTATCCCAATTGATTGTTGGGAAGTTGAAATCTCCCATCAAAATACATTTCCCATTAATATTCATGTTTTCAGTATCTAATAGGAATGTCTTGGTTTCATCAGAAGTCAAATTTGGTGAATGAGAGCCAAGTCCTATTGTTAATTTTTTATTAGGAAGATTTATTTGGGCCCGTATAAGTTCTGATTTGTGGTCGCTTGAGGGACTGATTTCTTGTACTTTATAACTTCCATCAAGGTATAAAGCAATTCCACCTGCTCTTTTGTCGGAATGATTTTTCCATATTTTGGTATAACTGGGTATATCTGTGTTCCAGTCATCATCGTGGAACCAAGTTTCCATAACACCATATATAGCTATTTTCTTTGTGACTGTGTCTTTTAGTTTGTCAATCTTGTTTCTTAAGCTTCTAGCATTTAAGAGCAAGATATTGAGTTTATGGTTATTCATAGTATGTTTGTTTTTCTTTGTTTGATTATATTTTTTAGCTTCTATGTTGATGGTATTTATACTAGAGATACTTGGGCCTAGCTCTAAAGAGGTCACAGAGTCATGCCTCTCCCCCCTGTAGCTTAGTTAAACTGTTGGTTATGTAGAATAAGATTTTCTTATCCAGCGAATTGCACCCCCCTCCTGCTTCAGTGCACTCCGTCCCAACAAAAATATTCAGTCCTTTCAGTGAAGTCCTCCCAGTGTGTTACACATTTTTTTGTCCTGCTTCAAGCACCACTTCCTCAGCCATTCATTAATATATTTTATCTTGTTTTTCTAATATTCTGTTGTTCCTGACATTGGAAGGATCTCAGAGATAACTATCTTGCAACCCATTTGAACTAGTTTATTAGTTACTGATACATAGTCCTGTTTTATTTTGGAAGCCGGTTCACTAAAGACATTGTTTATTCCAGTATGTATAATGACTAATGGGTCTTCCCCAGCATTAGCCAAAATATCATTTAGCATGACTATGATGTCAGAGATTCTGGCTCCACTGTAACTAGGTAATGTTCTGTTGACCATATCAGGATTGCAAATGATCCTATCCAAATGTTTAATTTTAGAGTCTCCTAGGACATACATTTGTCTTGAGTTGTTGACATTTCCTGTTTCCATGGGGATTTCGCTGTTGATTATATCAGTTTTTTTTTTCATTATTGGAGGCTATATTAATTGTTACATTAGGTGGTACAGTGCCCATGTTTGGTTCCTTAGTTTGCCAGGCCTCGGGGCTATTAATTCTAGTGATTTGCCCCTTCCTAATTTGACTCTGAACTAAGTTTATTAACACTTCTGGTTGTCCAGAAGTAGATGAAGCTATGTCATTGTTATTAGAGTTCGATGTTCCCATGTTTATTTCTTGGTGGTGATTGGTTTCAACGTTTATGTCAATGGCATTGATAATTGGCTCTACCACAATTTGACTCTGGGGTTCAGTAGTTAATCGGACACTCTTTTCATCTAAGGATACTAGGTACAGGGGGTCAGAATGGTTTGAAGTTGGTATAATGAACTGCCCTGCTTTGTGTCCCCTTTTGATGACTTTAGAATTCTGGACCAAAAGTCACTCCTCATCTGAGCCCTCTGTCACTACTTCTTCCCTTATTCTTTTCCTATTCTGTTTATCTTTCTGATTTTGGATATTATTGGCAATTGTAGAAGTAGTAGGCTCTTCATTGGTGAGGATATTAATTGGTGAGTTAGTGCACATGTTCATTTCCTTATTATTTTCCTTTGGGGTACATTGTACATTATTTTGTAATGGTGGATCACATGTTCTGGCCTGAAACTTAGCCCTCATCTCTCTTTGACTTGATTCTATTGTAGACAGTCTGCCAAGCTTTTATTGTTTAATTATATATAATAATTGATTTTATTGATCATCTTTTAACTTGTTGTTTTATGTTACTGTTTTAGCCATTTTTTGTAAAGCGCCTTGGTAATTTGAAAGGTACTTAATTAAATAAAGATTATTATTATACTATTATTATTATTATTAAAGAAGCTATTTCTTTTGCCATATCTTCGCTTTGTTTATTTATAACATTTAAATGGCTGATTTTTGCAAACTTTTGTAACGATTTGGTATATGACACATGATATGCACTTCACCACCACGTCCCCTTCCAGTGCCATTATTGTATTCATTATAATAAAATGCCTTGCACTAATGTAATTCTTAAGCAACAGTGTGCATAGGAAGTTAACACAACCACCTATTTGAAATCTTGCACAAAAACTACTGTTTTATGCCTTACTTTTATGTCTGTGATAACCTTACCAGTAAAAATACTGGACTCTGATTTCTATATTTGATTACCCTAAGGGCCACCAGCTTATTCAGTCAGTTTTGTCTTACTGTAGATCATAGTATTTATGGTGATATTAACCCTTGCCGGGCTGCAGACTGATGTATCAGTCCAAAATGCCTATATGTTCTAATTCTGTCAGCAGCCTAAGGTACATGAGCAGGGGAAACTCTCTTACTTCTGAAGGCTAGCTTATGTTAGTTTATTGTTTCATTTTCTAACTATACCAGCAGACACACAAGACACGTGCACAGACTGCGCATGTCTTTGCATGTGTCTTCGCGTGTGATGACGTGCACGCACCCTGCTCACAGCAGGGCTAACTTATGTAGCAGTCCATGACCTGGAAGTACCAGTAAGGTCACTGGACTGTAATGCCACCCAAAACTGCCTTTTTAGTTAGAATTGCAGGCGAAAACTACTCATACATGGTTCTGGTATGCTAACTTTCAAACAACAGTGCCAAAAATTAATTTCAATGTCCTCCTCTTGAGTTGTAGCTTTCTAGCAATGCTCGAGAATTACAGCTCTTTTTTCCTGTTTCCTGTGTGTCCAAAACAGGGCTCAAATACACTCTACAGAGTGTTTAACTGCTAAAAACTGTAAAAAAAAAACCAACACAACAGTTATGTCAGAGGAGCTTCAGGGAGAGTATTTGTTTGAAATGTGGCTTTACTGCCAGTGTCCCTTGGGGAGCACTGAGGTTATTTGTCTTTTAGCTTGTTTTTTTGGGGGGATCAACATGACCCAAAGTCATAAGATCAACTCAGGGCACTGGTTCATTTCCCCTTGGGGTGTGATACCGATGAGGCACACTGATGAGTCCTGGGTAGGACAAAACATGTGTCTATCTTTTGTTTGCACCCTTTGCAGATTATGTGAGCAGTCCTTTGGCACCATGTATTCCTGCTTAAAGCTGAACCAGTCTAAAATGTCATAGTGGTTTGCATATTTATCCTATGATGCTTTGCATTATGAGGCATATGTGGCTTTGTATTTCTTTGAAACATGGCTGTACTGCCAATGCCCTTTGGGGTAATCCTTTACTCAATGCTTCTACACTGAGTTTCTTTGTCTTAAAATTAAATAAAACAAGTGGACTCGTTGGTATTGAAATAAGGTTTATAGAAGATTTAGATATTGAAATTACACCTATTTTGATGGATATTTCTAATTGGAGCATAATGGAAGGCACATTTCCACAGCTTTGGAAGGAGGCCAAAGTTGTTCCAATTTGTAAAAGAGGGGAACTGACAAATGCACCAAATTACAGACCTATTGCTTTATTATCTGTAGTTTAAAATATTCTGGAAAGAATAATTCAGGGACAGTTATGTTACTACCTAGAAAAATATAATAAACTAACTTACAGTCAGGATTCAGGAAGGGAATGTCCACAACAACTACACTCACAGAAGTTTTGGACTTGATAGCTACTCTATTTGACAAAGAGAAACATGGGTGCAGTGTCTGGGGAGTTAGCCAAGGTGTTTGATCATGTGGACCAGAGGATCCTACTACAGAGATTGGATGGAATTGGTTCGACTGATGAGACATGTAAATGGTTTGCCTCTTATCTCACAGGCAGAACCCAGATGGTCATCGTGAGTGGAAGACTATCAAGTTCTTCTCCACTAGTACATGGTGTATTACAAAGATCAATACTAGGACCATTGTTTTTTCTTATATATTTTATATCAAGTTAGAAATAAAAAGAATAGACGATAGAACGTTAACACAAGTGATCAGTTACAAGTATCTTGAAGTGATTTTTGATCAACATCTGTCCTTTAATTTTCACATTAAAGAGCTAACTAGGAAAATTAATTCCAGAATAGCAGCAGTAAGAAGAACATCCTATTGTTTAACTAAAGGAGTACGACGGACTGTGGCAAATCAATTAATTTTACCAGTTATAGACTATGGTAGTCAAATTTATGGACATGAAAATAAGGTTCGATTCCATGGGGTGGACACAGTCTATAACAGACTGTCAAGATTTGCACTTCAATGCGATTACGACACACATCACTGTGAGATGTATCAAAGGTTAGGATGGTTGCCTCTGGAAAGGAGAAGAAATAGATTTGGGCAATCCTGGCACAAAGAATCATAAAAAACAACATGCTCCCATGTCTAACTGAAAAATTAGTCAAACCAAATCATAGCTTTTCACTGAGAAACAAAGGGACTAGGGAATTAGTAGTTCCTAAGCTAAAAACACAGTATGGAAAAATAACCTTCCAACATTAGACTGTGAAAACATGGAATGAAATTGTACCACAGTTATGGGAGACAGAACTCCTAACAAGAACATTTAGTATTGCTGTCAGTGCAACAGGAATTATGCTGTAGATGTGATTGTTGTAAGTGAAATGTACTCTTAAAAGTGTTTGCATTGATCTGAAAGATGTATGTGTTTTTTCAAAATGTCGTTTTTGCCTTTTTATCATTTATGTGACACTTGAAAGTAAAATTAAATGGGAACACCATATATATATATATATATATATTATATATATCCTATGCAAAAACTTTGTTAATGCATCAGTTAGGGTTCTTCTACAGGGACAAAAGTGGGGAAATTCGGCATTAGGTTCCCACCCTTGCACCCACCCCACCTACCCCCACTAGCAGGCATTGGGGTCATTGGTTCTAGCTCTCACCCCATCCCATGTGTAAACAAGATGAGGTGGTGCAGTATAGGAGAATGGGGTGAGAGTTGGGACCAATGACCCCAACGCACACCCCGATGCCTGCTGGTGGGGTAGGGTGGGTAAAAAGAAGGGAACCCTAATGCCAAATTTCCTCACTTTCATCACTGTAGATGAACACTAACTGATACATTAACAAAGTTTTTTGCATAGAATTTCCATACTTTTTAAGAAAGAATAGAAAAGTAGAAAGTTGCGCAAGTTGGTGGGAGCATGGGGCCCGACCACATGATTTTGTGTGGCATAGTAACAGTAAGTGCAACAGAAATGCAAGCACAAAGGCTTACGCACATGATAATAAAAATGTAAATGGTAACACAAAGAGTAATAGGAATGCAAGCACAAAGTGACACAAAATCAAACAGTTACATAAACAGAGACATCAAACAGAAGTGCCTACAGAACACAACTGGTAACACACACATTCATGGTACCACAATGGTAAACGCAAATGGTAACAGTAACAGCAACAATAAAGCCAACAGAAACAGAGTGCATACAAAAATGAAAACTGTAACACGCACGGGCACGGTACCGCAAATGCAAATGGTAACGGTAACAGTAACAGTAACACAAAACAAAATAGAAATGCAAGTGCAAATGAAAAAGCAAACTGTAACACACACACATTGACGTAGACGGGGACAGTGATGCAAACGGTAACAGAAACACAACTGGAAACGCTGACACAGTTAAAAAAAAAAAAAAAAAGGGGCACACCCTTCTTTTCCCAAAAACTGCATTGAAAAAACAAATTGAAAACAAAGAATGTATGCATTATAATTGACTTCGGAACAGAAAATTACGACTTGGAATACTAAATTGCTTATATCTCAGGAACTGTACAACGTAGGAAAAAAATTTAAATTTTGTATAAATTATTACTTTTCTGGTTAGTTTTCTGCTTAGCCCCTATTTGGGGCTAAGCATTTTTTTGACAAAAAGTCCATATCTCGCACCATTTCCAAGATACGGGCCCTGAAAGATGCAATGGATGCCATAATGTTATCCTATGGCAAAAAAGTAAACTTTGGTGTGCCGTCACTTTGCTGCCCTGTCATATTATTTCACCAAACCACCTAAAGGCACATCTGTGGTATGTTGGCTTTCTTCCCTCCAAGTTTCAAGTCAAAAGACCAAACCGTTCCCAAGATATTCAATATCAAAGTTTACTAAAATTTCCCTATCTTTTCCATTATAAAAAATCTGCCCATCTTGTCCCTCCCTCGCGATCAAAGATGACAATCAAGGAATCTCACGATCAAAGAATTTGCAGGCTCATGAACAAAGATTTAAAAAACCTTATAAATCAAAAAATTGAAGGAATTGTGGTAAACCACCACCATGGTTCGACAGAACGAAGAATTTGCAGGCTTGCAATCAAAGAATTTAAACTCTTCAAAGTTACAAAATATACAGAATTGCGGTAAATCACTGCCATGGTTCATCAGAACAAAGCCCCTTGAGTAAAACCCACCCTCGTTTGACTTCCTACGACACTCCTGGGCTGAGAAAATTGATTTTTTCATCTGGCCATCTCATCCTTCGCTCGCGATGCATAATCGCGATCAAAGAATCTTGTGGTCAAAGTATTTGCATGCTCGCTATCAAAGAAATTGCTCGCATGTGAATAAAGAGTGAGGGACGAGATGGCCAGATTTAAAAAATGGATTTTCTCAGCCCAGGGGTGTCCTAGACTGTAAAATGAGGATGCATTTTGCTCAGGGGGCTTTGTTCTGCCCCATCTGCATACTGAAAATAATCATAACTATCCCTGGTAGTCTAGTGCCCCCTCCCTAATGAAATATTAACATCCCTGGTAGTCTAGTCACCCCCCCAATGAAATATATGAACTATATGTAGAGCCCTGGTAGTCTAGTGGCCCCCCAAGCTGTATTGTCTTATGAGTAAATGTTAGTATCCCTGGTAGTTATTAACGTCCAAACTTTTGACTTTAGTATGTAACTGGCTGCTCAACCCTAACTATAGTGGTGCAACCACGCCACTATTAT
Source organism: Neoceratodus forsteri (assembly GCA_016271365.2). NCBI lineage: Eukaryota > Metazoa > Chordata > Ceratodontiformes > Ceratodontidae > Neoceratodus > Neoceratodus forsteri. Next base: position 732,015,839 of record CM057450.1, read on the forward strand.
ATATATATATATGTGTATATATGTGTATATATATATATATATATATATATATATATATATATTTGCCCTAATGGTGTGAATATATGTCAAGCCCTGTATAAAAATAAAGCTTACTAATACTACTGCTTTGTAGGTGGAATTCTGAGATGCTTCCCCGGCTGACATCTGCCAAGCTACCTGGTCATCTCTGCGCACCTTCACAAAATTTGACAAGCTGGATGTGGCTTACTCAGCTTCAGCTTCCTTTGACCGCAGGGTTCTACAGGCTGCGGTGGACTCATAACTCCCCTCTACATTCTTCCCACATTGGGATTCGCTTGTCTCACTGCTATCTTATATCCCAGCTGTATACAGCCCTGTGACCTGCACAAAGAGGGAGAAATCTAAATTTAAATACCTGTAAATGTCCTTTCTCCAACTGCTGGTCGCAGGGCTGATTCCCTTCCTGACTGTGTAAAGTTGGCCAGTTGTCCTTGTTAACCTCTAACATTCTGTTGCAAGTTTTTTAGCTTTATAGGAGGATGATCCAGGTTAGTCCTGTGACTTCTCTGCTTATTTTAGAATTGATTGGCTGAATCCTTGTTGGGTGGGGGGGGGATAGGATGTCACACTGCTACAAGTTTATTCTTCCTGCCTTTTCCCTGACACATTAAGGAGATCCCTGCTGTATAGAGCCCTGTGACCAGCAGTCGAAAAAATACATTTTACAGGTACAGTACTTAAATTTAGATTTAGTAATGAGGAGTGGAATGTCCTGATGTTAAAAGAGAACTGCTCTGAACCTATAAGTCCTTTTTAAGCAATAACGCATGGTAGGGCATGGGTTGTGGTAGGATTTACCCACACCTTGTGCGGTGTGTTACACAGCCACAGACTGAGTGACTAAAATCACACCAGAAGTGGGTAAATCCAACCACAGCCCACACATTGGAATATGTTATTGCGATTATACTATTGGCATTAGTTTTAAGAAAGAAAAAGTGAGTCCAACATTGATTTAAATGTTTTTTTTTTTATGCTGGTAACATTGTATTGTGAATCTGCACAGCAAAACAGTTCCTGTGTATAACATTAATTTATGTGGACAATGCATAATTTGTTTTTGTATAAAATAATATTTTTTAATACTGTATTTTTCTAACTAAGGAAGCCTTTTTTAAACTGGACAAGTCCTTTGTTGGTTTTTCATTTTGTGAAACTGAAGAACTGGAACAGTGAATCACAATCAAGCAGTCAAACAGTAAATGACAATTTTTTACCCCTTTTTTTTGGTGTTTCATCAAGTTCTTTAGTTCATAAAGTAGAATGTCATGGTGCCAAGGTTTATGAAGTTTGACAAGTGAGGTACACATTGGGAGAAGCCATCACTTGTGCCTATGTATAAAGATTGCTCATTTCTCTTTTTGGGGTGTTGTTTGAATATGGCGGTTGCAGACTTGGCTGGGAAGGTCATGTTGGAGAGATGCTGTGACATCTTCCATTTGTTCATTAATTTGCAGTTAATTTGGAAGGAAAATTTCTGTTGCTGGGCTTCTTGAAATGGTTGTAGTGTCATTTGCAAGGATGCAGGATGGAGCTTTGCAGCACAGTTTGCGAGCAGAAGATGGTCAGGGTTGCATAGTACTTTGTTAATTGTTTAGGTGGTAGTTCTTTTTTTTTTTTTTTTACTTTTTATTTATAAAAAATGTGATGACCTTTACAATGAGCTGTAATATACATAAAATATACATCTCGGTTCTTTTGCATGTGAATGCTGATCCTGTGTTTATGTTTGACAGCTGTTAAGGGCTTAAATGTGTTACTAATCTTGCAAAAAGGTAAGACTATATCTAGGTCTCATATTAAGTCATAAGAGTACATTTTGGAAACCTGACTGGGTGCCACTGGGAAAAAGATTGTACTGCATTCCCAAAGAGGGTACATATCTGGGCCTGTTAACTGGGTACGCTAGCATTAGGTTCACATTTGACCCTCAGTACTCAAGGCTAGTAGGTGATTCGGAACCAAAACAGACAGGAGGGTTACCCTGTCTGTCCCCTGTTCACACTATTGCACTCTGAGGTTGGCACTGTGGGAGCAGAGGGCCTGACCTGCAGAGTGTGTTTGTGACATGATCTATACCCAAAACTTCTACTATGCCCCTGGGTGGGCAGTTATAACCCAGTACCACCCACTTGTCAGGTGTTATTGCATGCATAAACAAAGAGAAGAATGGTAAAAAAACTTAGTTACAAATGGAGCAGTAAACCCAACTGCTTGAATAAATTCCTAAAGTTCATAAAAGTATATACATTTGCATGAAATGTAGAAACATAGACTTTGATAGCAGAAAAGGACCGCTTTGGCCCACCAAGTCTGCCCATTTCCCTATCTAATGGATAAGCTGCAGATCCTAGTTAACCAACAGCCTACTTCTTTCTACCCCCCCACCAGAACTGCCTTATATCTGTCCCATGCATTCTTAAATTCCCCTACTTTTTTTGACCCCATGATCTCCTCGATCTCCTTGGGAAAGCCATTGCATGTGTACCACTACCCTCTCCATGAAAAAATACTTTCTCACATTGCCCCTGAGCCACCTCCCCTGTATCTTCAAATTGTGCCCCCTTGTTCTTGCACATCTCTTTTTCTGAAAGATGCTTCCTTCTTGGACTTTGTTGATACCCCTGAGGTACTTGAAAGTTTCTATCATGTCCCTCCTCTCCCTCCTTTCCTCGAGGGTATATACACACCCTGAGGGGTATGCCGGAGGGACTGGAGGGAGGAAATGCCCTGGATTTTTGCGCAGAGGCTCTCCCCAAGCTCCTGGGAATTGAAATGAAGCATGGTAAGCTTAAGCTGGGGCGAGCACATCGAGCCGATATCCCTAGGCCTTCAGCCAAATAATTATGCGCTTCCATAATTTTCAAGATTGGGAGAGAGTGTTAAAGGCCTTTCAGGAAAAAGGGCAGGTTTCATATGAGGGACACCAAATTTTCTTATCCTAAGATTACTCTCTGAGACTGTTAAATAAGCGAAAGAAGTTCAATGAGACCATGGCCTTGTTTCGGTCCTTAAAAGTGGAGAATTACCTACTGTACCCAGTGACTCTCAAGGTGAAGCATGAAGGGGCTACCTATTCTTTTTGGGAAGTGAACAAGGTGGCAAAATTTGTGGAAAGTTTTCGCCAGAAGATTGGGTGAAGCAAGTAATGCAGGCGGAGGAAGATGGGCCTGTAACTTTAAAATCTCATCTGACTATGATGCTAGCAGGCTCGTATGGTGCTGAGCACTCATCTATCTCTTTATAGGCAATCGCGAGGTGAGGTCTGATTTTCTGAGCACAAAGAGAAGTAGTGAAGGCAATGGAACTGAGAAATGTGGTTGCTTGGGGCCGTGTCTATTTCTTCTTACTATATTTTATTAATATAACATGAACTGGTTTGTTCATTTTCCACTCTCCGGTCGCAGGAGGTGCAGGGCCAGGATAGAGGATGGATGGGAAGGAAGAACTCAAACTACCTGGATAATTGGCATATGGCATAAACTCAAGCGGGGAGTTGGTGGATTAATACGAGGGGAGGTTTGGTTCTTTGGACATGTAGGTAAATGATGAAAGGGATGGAATTGAGTAATGTGATGGGTTTGGGGTTGGATGTTTTGCTCTTTCCACCATACTCAGTGCTGCTGAACACAACGTGAATTGGTTTATATATCTTCCTGCTCTCCAGTCGCAGGAGGTGCAGGGCCAGGATAGAGGCTGGCTAGCGGAGGGGAAAAATGGGAACTACCTGGATGTTCGAATTATGGACTAAACTAAGGAAGGGGGGTTGGGTGGATAAAACTAATTAAGAGAAAGGGAGAGGGGTAAATGTGTGGTGGAGGAGTAGTAACGCAGGGTATGGAAAAATAAATAAATAACCAGTGTGAGGGAGGGTAAAAATAGTAAGTAGGGTGGAAGATACCGCAGTGAACAAGATGAGGGTTTCTTGTGAGGGAGGGGGAGAAACTACTCAGCCAACAAGGGCAGAGAGTGGTTAAAATGGACCTGAGGGCATGATAACAACTGATGCTCTGGTGGAGGGGAACATATCTATCTGGTGGGAATTTTTATGACATTCATGCAAGGTTTGCAGATAATGTCAGAAAAGGGAGGATGGCAGCAAATGTGTTATGGGAATTTTTCAAGTGACCAATCAAGTTCTAGAGACTGGCAAATGGGGGAGGGTTAAGTCTGAGTGTTCGGACAGTTGAGGGGGGGAATATTTAAAGGTTGTATACATGTTGGGTATACCATAGTTATTGTGCTAAAATGTTATGTTCGCACACATATATATGGAGGAAAACTGACAATGTGCCAAACAGTTTTTTTTGAAGGGATTGTTTGGAAGAATGGGAATATGCACACCACTGGAAAACGGGAGGTGAACGAGGGGAGGTATCTGCATATATTATATAAATGGCTAGTAAACAAGATCTGGTGGTTTGCTCTTGGAATGTTCGAGGGATAGTGACACCTGTAAAGAGAACTAAACCGCTTACAGCTATGAAGTGACAAGGGATTCAGGTGGCGTTGCTACAGGAAACACATCTAACTATGGTAGAGCATTTGAAGCTAGTGAGGGGATGGGTGGGGAGGTGTTTTGCAGCCTCGTTTAAGGTGCACAAGAGAGGAGTCACTGTTCTTCTGCATAGAAATCTCCCATTTTAGGTAAAAAGAGTGGATAGAGATCAGAGTGGTGGGAGATATGTATTTGTAGAGGGAGAGCTCTGAGGAGAGCAGATCACCTTTGGAAGTATATATGCCCCTGCAGTATTTGAGGTATCATTTTATAGTACAGTCCTTTCACTTCTGGTAAAGGAGCAGTTCCCTAGATTGGTCTTGGGAGGGGACCTAAAATTGCACTCTGGATCCGTACTTGGATCATTCGCAGAGGCCGGTGTGGTGAAGCAATTCAACAGTGGTGTAGTGGTATGGGAGAGTTGCAGTTAGTGGATGGGTGGCAGGAAGCAAGCTAGGGTGCTAAAGAGTATACTTTTTATTCTAATCTGCATGGCACATGGTCAAGGATAGATTATCTTTTTATCCCCCAGGACTGGTACAGAAGGCTCCAAATGATGCTTCACAGCCCTATCCATACATCTGACCGTGCCATGGTGATAGTCTCATTTAAAATGAACAGGCCAAGGGAAGGCCATCCACCTTGGAAGTTCCCGACTTATCTGCTAGGGGTAAAAAATTTCAGGAGTATTTAAAGGATTGTTAGGAAACTTACATAGTAAATAATGGGGATTCGCCTACTAGTAAAGGGGTAATATGGGATGCGGGAAAGGCATGATTGAGGGGGATGATAATAAAATATGTGTCACAGGATAGGAAACAGAAACAAGCCAGAAGAGTGAATTTAAAAAGTAAGGTGAGAGAATTGGAAAGGAAGGTGGCAGGGGGAGGACATGAGGGGGACCAGAGTAGTTTAAAAGCAGCGAAGGAAGCCCAGAACACTGTGCTCTGTGAGGAGGCTAGGAAGGCATGGACTTTTGGGCAGAAAAGGTTATATGAAGGGGGGAATAAACCGGGACCTCTGATGGTGTGTCTGTGAGGAGGGAAGGGCCCAACCCACATCTCGGCAATTAAAGACAGAGGGGGAATCCTACATAAAGCAGAAAAGCAAGCGAGAGAATGTTTTCTTAGTTTTTATGAACTCTTATGCCAGGCGGAAGGTGGACAGGGGGCTAGGCAAAGGGGTAAAGACTTTCTGGACAGACTGAGACTTCCCCAATTAAGTGAGGAGCAGAGAAAAATCATTAACAGCCCAATAGAGAGGGTGGAGGTGATGCGGGAGATATAGAGACTACAGGTGGGAAAGGCGAGTGGTCCGGACGGCTTCCCAACAGAATATTACAGACGTTTGGTAGGTCAGCTATCCTTACCACTCTGTGAGGCACTTCAGAAGATGGAAGGGCAGGCCTGGGGTTTACCAGAAACCTTTTCTGACGCTATCATATGTGATACCAAAGGAAGGGAAGGATGTCTTGGAGTGTGCATCTTTCCATTCAATTTCCCTAATTAACTGTGATGCCAAGATATTTGCAAAAGTTTTAACGAGGCGTCTAGAGGAAGTGTTGCCTGATTTGATCCAGAAATGGTCTCCAATATAGAGCAAAAAAAAAAAAATCCACCCAGACCAAACCAGGTTCATTAAGGGACGGATATCGTACCATAATGTTAGGAGGCTTCTGAATGTGATTTGGGAGGTGGAGAGGAGGAAAGAAGACACCTGTATCCTTTCGATGGATGCGGAAAAAGCATTTGATAGGGTGGAGTGGGAGTATCTGTTTGTGGCTATGGCCTGGTTTAGTCTAGGGGAGCATTCGAGGAATGGGTGCATGCTCTGTATAGGTCACCCAGAGCAAGAGTCTTGGTAAATGGCTCCCTCCCGATGGGCTTTGGACTAGGCAGGGGCATGAGGCAGGGGTGCCCACTCTCTCCGTTGCTTTTTGCCTTGGCAGTGGAGCCCTTGGCAGCAGCCATTAGACAGGAGGTGAGCATACAGGGGGTGAGGGGAGCATCAGGGGAGCAACACAAAATAGCCATGTATGCTGATGACATGTTGCTATTTATAACAGATCCTGAGAACTCTATGCCTGGACTTCTGCAGATCATTAAGAGGTTTGCAGAATTCTCAGGATATAAATTGAACTTAGATAAGTCTGAGATTATGAGGCTCCCTTAAAGAGACAAGAGGGCATAGGGATGGGGTTTTAAGAAGGTAGGAGGTTATTGCAGATATTTGGGGATAAAAATTGGATGGTTAGCAGGGGATCTGTATAAACTTAATTATAACTCCATACTCAAGTTGGTTGCTGCCGATCTTAAACGGTGGACCTCATTGCCTATTTCGTGGTTGGAGAGAATAAATCTGATAAAGATGAATATACTCCCATGCCTGTTACATGTTATGCAGATATTTCCTATGAGAATTTCTAAAGGAGACATAAAAGTGTTGGAGAAATTGTTCTCTGGGTTTATTTGGCAGGGAAAGCACTCAAGGATTAGCCTGCGGCACCTTAAAACAGATACGGGTAATGGGGATTAAATTTCCCAGACATGTGAACATATTACCTGGCAGCACAGCAAAGATATGTAAATGACTGGATTCACAAGCCCCCAATAGCTAGATGGGTGGACCTAGAACAGTGGGACTGTAAGGCACAACTTTCTGCATTTTTAGATAGGCGGGGTAGAGGATTATATAAAAGACAGGAGTTCAGGAACCCATTGGTAGAGGCGACACTGAATAGTTGGGATAGGATGTTAAGATGTAGGGGGGTAGGGACATTGGATGCATATTTGGTGCCGTTGGCAAGGAACCCATTTTTCTGCCAGGCCGGGAAGATCCTGGTTTTAGAATGTGGGAGAAACAGGAAATAAAGAATGTGGGGGACCTGTGGGTAAGGGGACGACTGGGTTCAGTCCTAGAGTTACACCAAAGATTTAAATTAGGAGAAGGGCAGTTATTCTGCTTTTTTTCAGGCCAGAACATATGTGTTGGGGCTAGAAAGGGATGGACCGGGGGTTGGGGAATTACAGAAGAAAGAAGCCCTAATACAGGTGTCACGGGGGAGTATTAGAGGGTTTATGGGGAAAGTAGTAAGGGAAACAAGACAATGTTTACTGGATTTATCGGGAAAGACCCGAAGACTTTGGGAAAGGGATCTCGGGATTCAGATAAGTGATAAGAATTGGGGGGAGTTCCTTAGTATGCATATGGGTCTTCTTGTCTTCAATAAATTTAAGGAAGCTTTTTATACATTTATACATCGAGTTTATAACCCGCCAGTAATTGTACACAAGTATCACCCTGCAGTCTCACCCTATTGTAGAAGATGTATTCGGGAGAGGGGCATCTATGTGCATTGTTTTTGGGGATGCCCCATTCTGCAGCATTTTTGGACCTCAGTGACCAAGGAAATAGGGAGGATGTGGAATAGGGAGCTGATGGTGGATCCACTTCTGTATCTCTTTGGGGTTAAAAAGGATGAAGAAGGGAATTGGGACCCTCTTCCCAGATGGATTCGATTATTATTAATTCTAGCCAGGCACTGCATCCAAAACACATGGGTGTCCTGTACTGCTCCCACAGTACAAATGTTGCTGACACTTGCCCTGCACACATTAGTCTTGGAAAGAATTACTCTCTTGGTTTAGAGTACATTAGAACAATTCACAGGGGAGTGGGCTCCATTTCTGGCAGACCTATCACAGTCTGAGAATGCTCTGCTGTGGGAGGGTCTCGAGGTTTAAGAAGGTAAAGAAGGTAGCACACTCTCCCTAAGGTGGGAGTTTATGTGCTCCAAGGGATCGTTTGGTACAAAGGTTGAACAATATATATTTAAGAGAAAACTGGGAAAGCTGATATTGGAATTGTAAAACTGAATAGATTGTTGTCAGGCTAAAGTGATTTGATGGTCTGTGTACCTGTCAATGTTGGTATGTGTGCTTTGAAACTCGAATAAACTTTTTTATGCAAAAAAAAAAAAAAAGGACCAGACCAAGTACTGAACCTTGCGATACCCCGCTAGTAACCCCCCATTCTTTGGAGTGGACTCCACTTACTATTACCATCTGTGTCCTGTTGTCCAGCCAATTATTTACTCAGGCTACTGCCCTGGGACCTACTCCCTGGTTGGCTAACTTGTTTATTAATCTTTTGTGTGGGACTGTGTCAAATGCCTTGCTAAAGTCTAGATAGGCTATGTCCACAGCCTCTCCCTGGTCTACTACTTTGGTCACGGGGTCAAAGAAATCTATTAGATTCATCTGACATGACCTTCCCACTGTGAATCCATGCTGCCTTGGGTCCTGTGCCCCACTGGCCTCTAGGTACTCAGCAATTCTTTCTTTCAGAAGTGATTCCATCATTTTCCCTACCATTGAGGTTAAACTAACAGATCTGTAGGTTCTTGCATCTGCTTTGCTCCCACATTCATGAAGGGGTATCACATCCACCCTCTTCCATTCCTTAGGTACCACACAATCCTTCCATGATTTGTTAAAAAGGGTAGTCAGTGGTGTCACTAGTTCGCCCCTTAGTTCTTTTAGAATTCTGGGATGAATCCCGTCAGGCCCCATTGCTTTGTCCTCCTTCAATGTTAAGAGTTCTTTCAGGACCTTTTCTTCTGTGAATGGACTGGTATTGACCCCCCGATCCCAAGTGCTTCTATTGATTGGTTTATGTACCTCCCTCCCCTCTTCTTTTGTGAATACTGAGTAGAAGTATTCATTCAGTATCCCTGCTTTTTCACTGTCTCCCTCTGCTCACCCACCCTCCCCCTTTATTAAGCCTCACTATCCCTCCCTTGGTCTTTCTCCACTCCCTAATGTACCTATAAAAGGCTTTATCCCCCTTCTTAACCGAGTTGGCTATCTTTTCTTCAGTTTGGGCCTTTGCTATTTTTGTTATGTGTAGTATAGCTTTAAGAAATGTTAGAGACAGTACAGCTTTAAGAGAATGTGCACTTCCTGTAAGTGTGCCTGTGTTTGAAGCCATTCTCCTCTTGTATGTGCTGCTGAATGGAAGTAAATGAGAAGGCCTAGATTTCAGTGTGGTGTGATTTTCTTACTACCAAGACCCTTGTGTGTTTAAGGTACTTATTTTCGGCCAACAAACACAACGAACTGACGACGAAAGATGGTAGAAATTTTCATAGTGCCAGCTTACTGAATTACACCATTTTGTGACTTTCTACATTGGAGGCAAGCAAGCAGTTTGGAACTGCACAATATCGTGGCAACTTCAGCTGACTTTGACATTTTTACATGAACGGACTGGGATACATAGCCCCCGATGGTTTGATCAGTGGTTATTACTTAATCCTGCCATACAAACTGTTAATGATGAGCAACAGGATAAGCTTATTTGACTTGCTTTTTGTACTTTCTTGGGGAGTGAAACCTTCAAACTTTTATGCAGTCTGTGTGCACCGGACCGGCCGGAGGATTTGTCATATCAAGAGGTAAAGGCTAAACTGAATGCACAATACAGTTTTAACAACTTTCCCAAGGACTGAACGTTATAAATTCTACAGTTACCACCAGAAACCATGTCAGTCATTACAATCATATTTGGTTGTGATCAAACACTTAGCTCTCACATCTGAGTGGAGCAGGAAGCATCTTGAATCTAATCTAGCTGATAAGTTTGTTATGGGGTTAAATAATGAGCATCGTAATTCACCAATTACTTTAAGTGTCAAGAATTCTACTGAGGAACTTTTACATTTGGCACAAATGTATGAGGCTGCAGAAAAGTGAAGCACATGCTAAGATGGACACTAAAAATAAGGTACAAGTGGCTGCAGTAAATCCCAAATCAAAACAGCTCAAACCGAAGTCTAAGCCACTGTTTACAAACACAAATTCAACCACTCCATCCAAACTGCATGGCCAGTACAAATGTGCATCATGTGGGTCGTCTCAGCATAGCAGGGACCAGTGCAAATTCAAAGAAGTTCATTGTCATACACGTAAGTGTCAAGGGCATATTGCTAAGGTTTGCAGGAGCAGGACAACCACGTTAGTTGGTTTGGAGAGCTCAGACAGTGCAATAGTTTCTACTGCACCACAGATGCAGACTAAAGATGTTCCTCCTTGCTATGTGTTACTTCAATTGCCACAATTGAGGTGCCAGTTATGTTTAATGGTAGACTGTGCTTCTCCAGTTACTTTTATTAACCATTAAACATGGTATGCTCTGGATAAGCCACCATTGTCTACTTGTAATAAGTTGCTGCATGCATTTGAAGGGCAACGAATTCAGCCACTGAGCTCCTTTACCATGTTGGTACGCAGGACTGATTCTCCTGGTACACCTTTAACTTTTCTGGTTTCAAAAAAGGATGTTAAGATTTTGGGCAGAGGTGCCCTGGTTCTTCTAAACATTCATGCTGATCCAGCAGATTTTGGCCTACTTGCTGCTATCCAGGTACCACAAAGCAGTAATCCGTCTAAGCTTGGGGAGGTTTTACACATGTATCCAGATTTGTGGGAAGGCCTGGGATGTTGCACAATGGCTAAAGTCAAGCTAGTTACAAAGCCTAATGCAGTCCCTAAGTTTTGTAAAACCCCAGAAACTGTCTTTTGCCTTTAAATCGGTCATTGGGGAAGAATTGGACAGACTGGAAAAAGCGGGTGTGCTGGAAAAGGTTTCAAGTTCAGATTGGGCCACTGCAATTGTGGTGGTGTTTAAACCAGATGATAAGGTTCAGATTTGTGGAGATTTTAAGGTGACACTTAATCCAGTACTTAGCATAGGTGTATTTCCTTTACCCTTACCAGAGGAACTTTTTCATAGACTGAATTGTGGCGTGGGGTTCTCTAAACTGTACCTCGCTGATGCATACCTTCAAGTAGAGTTGGATACAGACTCTCAGAAACTGGTAGTGATTAATACACAACAAGGACTGTACGAGTACAAATGGTTATGTTTTGGCCTTAGTTCCGAACCTGCTATTTTTCCAAAAGTGATTGAGAAAACGGTGGGTGATATACCAGGTGTTGCTTGTTATTTGGATGACATCATTGTCACGGGCAAGACAGAAGCAGAACATTCACTTAACTTACAAAGAGTTTAGAGCGATTGCAACAGAGTGGATTCAGACTTAGGAGAGAAAAATGCTAGTTTTGTCAACCAAGTGTCATGTACTTAGGTCACACTATCGACAAAGATGGAATTCATCCAAATGATGAAAAGGTGGAAGCCATTGTGCACATGCCTGAGATGCAGAATGTTTCAGAGCTGCACTCATTCTTGGGTATGGTGTGCTACTATGACCGTTTCATACCCTGCTTAGCCACAAAATGTGCTATTCTAAATGAACTATTGCATAAGGGTACTCCGTGGAAGTGGACCAAGGACCCCAGTAAGGCAGTTCAAGCCATCAAGCTCTCTCTAACTGATGTGAATAACTGAACTCATTATGATCCTAACTTACCTATCACATTGGCCTGTGATGCTAGTCCTGTGGATATAGGAACTGTCTTTTTCCATACAGATCCAGAAAGAGTGGAGAAGTTGATAGCCCATGCTTCACACAAACTCACTGCAGCTGAAATGAATTATGCCCAGATTCAGAGAGAGGCATTAGCAATTGTGTTCAGAGTCCAGAAAGTTTGCCAATACTTGCCAAGTTGCAAGTTTCACCTAAAGATGGATCACAAGCCACTAGTGACAATTTTCAGTCCAGGAAAAGGAATTCCAGAGACAGCCACTAGCAGACTTCAATGATGGGCATTAATTTTGTCTGCCTATAATTCCAAGGTTACATACCAACCAATGGACCAGCATGGAAATGTGGATGCCTTGTTGAGGTTACCAATATCCAGAGAAATGGAGTTCGTTGTGGGACTTAAAGAGGAGGCATTAGTATGCCAGGTGGGGCCATATAGTTTTACAGTGCAATTCAGAGATATGGAGAACTGTACTGTTGTGTGTGCAATGGAGTTACAACTGTTAGAGCAGCTTCCAGTACTAGCCAAGGACATTGCAAAAGTGACTAGTCAAGATATAATTTTGAAGCAAGTGTATCAGTATACACTTGAGGGTTGGCTGCAAGGCACTACTTGTTAGGCTGCACTACAGCCCTACTATACAAAGAGGCAGACGTTATCCATTGCTGAGGGGTGTCTTCTGTGGGGATTGTGTGTCATAGTACCCCAATGTTATCACTCAAATGTGTTGACTTTTTTGCATGCCCATCCAGGCATTGCTAAAATGAAATCCCTGGTCAGACTTCACCTATGGTGGCCTTCCATTGACAGAGACATATACCAGGTTGTGCAAAGATGCGAAGGTTGTGCTGTATCAATGGGAGGTCCGACAAGAGCTCCAGTTCACCACGGGGAATGACCTGAAAAACCCTGGCAAAGGTTGCATATTGATTTTGTGGGACTCTATTTAAATTCCATGTCGCTACTCTTAACTGATGCTTATAGTAAATGGCCAGAAATTCATCAAATGTCTTTGACAACTACTGAGAGTACCATCAAAGTGTTGAAATCTTTCTTTGCTACCCATGGTTTTCTGCAAGTGATTGTCTCAGATAATGGACCACAGTTCACGTCTGTTGAATTCCAAGCATTTTGCCAGCAATGTGGTATCCACCATATTTTCTCACCTCCCTACCATCCAAGTTCAAATGGCGAAGTGGAACGCCTGGTTCAGACTTTTAAAAACAATGTGGACAAAGTTAATCCTACTACATCGACAGCAATGCAAACAGCCCTTTTCAACTTTCTTGTGATGTATCAAACAACACCACATTGTGTCACGGGACTATTCCCTGCAGAATGGTTGTTTGGACGTCAGAGTCAAACTCAATTGGATCTTCTTCACCCTCTAGGCTATAAGTCAGTAACTGAAATGTTTCCAAAGACCAGACCCTTCAAACCCAATGATCTTGTGTGGATCAGGATGTATGCAGGCCCGAAGAGATGGATAGAAGGTGTGGTGGAAAAAAAAGTTCAGAAATGTTGTCTATAGTGTTCAACTGACTAACCAGAGGAGAGTGAAAAAACATGTGGCCCAATTGCATACTAGAATTGAGGCAGAACAAGAAAGGGATATCCAGAGTTGGGGTAGTTATCCAACATTATTTGTTCAAGAACCAGAACAGGAAGAGATAGTGGAACCACAGTGTTTGAGACAAGATGTGGCTGATGCAAATCAGATCCCAGTGCAGTAGTCTTGAGTCCTACTATGTTGGTCAGGATGTATAAGACGTCCAGCAAAGAGAATGGACTTGTAGAGATATAGAGTAATGACACAGACTAACAAACTGGGACACTACAGTAGTAGCTTTAATAGTTTCATATTACTTCTGAATTATTGATTTAAGTATTTCCTAGCTAAGTCAGGAAGGATTGTTATGTGTAGTACAGCTTTAAGAAATGCTAGAGAAAGTACAGCTTTAAGAGAATGTGCACTTTCTGTAAGTGTGCCTGTGTTTGAAGCCAGTCTCCTCTTGTATGTGCTGTTGAATGGAAGTAAAAGAGAAGGCCTAGATTTAAGTGTGGCGTGGTTTTCTTACTACCAAGACCCTTGTGTGTTTAAGGTACTTGTTTTTGGCCACCAAACACAACAATTTTGACTGCATTCCCTGCTTCCTTCTGCTTTAACTGGTACAGTTCTCTATCCTGCTTCTTCTGTGTTTCTTTATATTTCCAGAATGCTGTCTTTTTCTCCCAAAGCTTCCCCGACACCTCTTTTGAGAACCATAGTGTTTTTTTCCTTCGCTTTGATTTGTTTATTTGCTTCACACAAAGGTTTGTTGCCTCTGTGATGACAGTTTTGATTTTTCCCCATTGTTCCTCCATCTCTCCTTCTTGCCCATTTGATAGTGCTTTTCTGAGGCACTCTCTCATTTTGCCAGAGTCAGCCCTCTTAAAATCCAGTTCCCTCACTTTTGTATGGCTTGACTCTACGGCTGTGTTTATCATGAACCACACTGTTTGGTGGTCACTTATTCCCAGATGGATACCCACTTTTAAATCTGAGATCTTCTCTCCATCCCCATTTGAGAGTACCAGGTCTAAGATTGCTCCCTCCCAAGTGGGTTCCAATACTAGCTGTCTGAGATATGCCCCCTATATGGCATTGAGAATGGCCCTGCTCTTGGATGTGGCTGCAGCAAAGGTGCTCTAGTTAACATCTGGCATTTTCAGGTACCCCATCAACAATTTCTCCCTTTTTTCTGCCATCCTAAGGACGTCTTCTATTATTTTCCTTGTCCATTTCCTCCCCCTGAGATAGGGGTCTGTATAGCTGGGCACCAGGGGAGTATAGGTGTTTTCAGGAGAAATCTACTCCCTCCCCCCAACAAAACAACTTTGCAGGTTCAACAGTTTTGAACACATTTCCATTAAAGTACCTGTACTGGTTTGAAATGCAAATACGTTAACATATGTTTTATTTATAAAACTGTGTGCCACACATGGTTTTCATTGTTATATTACTTTGTTTTAGCTATGCCCCCCAGTTACCAGAATATGGACTATTGTGTATCTTCAACATTAAAATGGAAGCATATTTCAATGAAAGGCCATATTTTTTATATTTGAAAATATTTCCCTTTTATTTTAAGTCAAATATTTAAATGCCATTTTATAAGTGCAATAAGACTCCAGGGTGTGCTGTTTTGGTGATATACAATTTATTTTCAATTTTTATTTGTACACTGAAAAGTATGTGAGCAAAAATGCCAATTTTCACAAACTTCCAGTGTTTGAATACAGCATGTTAAACAGATATAATCGCACTTCACAGGTGCATTTACTAGCACTTCATGCCTAACAGCACACCTGAGGTGTGCAATATATATCAGCATACTGCACACTCTTATGTCTTATTGCTTACTTACTGCAATGTTATGCCAAAGTGACAGTAATAATGAGTACTAAGGAATGTGCTTTCAGAACAGACCTACCTTTTTGTTCTCGCTGCATCCAATAGACGTATTGCATGAACCAGAATGACAAAGTAAAGGGAACTGGGCCTCAAAGTGAACAACTAATAAAACTGACCAAATATAACTATAGATAGATTGTGAAAATACAAAAAATAAAATAAAAAAAATAAAATAAAAATACCTCTTGTCACAAACGCACTCCTCGGGTCAGGCCCTCTGTTCCCACAGAGCCCAACCTCAAAGTGCAGTATGTGAAGAGGAGATAAAAAGGGTAACCCTGCTGTCTGTTTTGGGTCTGATCAACTACCAGTCTTGAGTCCTGGGGTCAAATATGAATCCTTTTTCACTAGCACGCCCAGGTAATAGGTTCGAATATCACACTTTTCTTCGGGGAAATGTAGTGCAATACTTAACCCAGCAGGCACACAGTCTAGTTCACAATACCCCTTTTGACTCAGGCGGCTGATTTACAATCTATACAAACTGGTTTCTAAAGGAAGCTCTTAATTAGATTTTCCACTGGGTCATTGAAAGTACAATCTCTCCTTACCACACTTTTAAAATCCCAGGTCCCATAATGCTCTTGTGTTGACTGACATACCTTTCCGAGCAGAAGTTTCAAGAAACATAGTTGTATATTACAAATATGATACAATTAATAACAAGCAGATTGGCTATTAGTCACACCCCTCTATACGTAAGTTAATATGCAGGGATATACCTTCAGTTAGACACATAAAACAAGGTATGGTGCGCATTAATTAGAAGCAATTTCCAACTGAACACACAAAACAGACTGCAAATTGCAGTGAGATAAATAATATGGAACAGGTCAGCCAACATGACATACAGTAAAGAACAGTCAGGTAAGAACTTACCATAACAGTAGATCTTCGAGGGAATCTCTTTCATCCAGTCATACCTATTGAACTTAGCCCTCAGGCACTAGGATCTCAGGGAAACTTTCTCAAGCAGTCTGCCAGGGGCTGCCCATGCTGATATCACACTCCAACATCATGTACACTCTATAAGCGTTGGCGGCCTCTCAGTTTTTTTCACTAGAGACCAGGAGGGCAAAATGTCTCTGTAGGGGCTGAGGAGAGAGAGAAGAGGTGCCCAGCTATACAGAAAGAAGGGCTGGAGCAACAAAGGACAATAACAAGAGATAGACAAAAGCAGGATGGAGGGAGGGAGGGACGGCATGGCATGACCTGATGAAAGAGATTCCCTTGAAGATCTACTGTTTCGGTAAGTTCTTACACAACTGTTCTGTCATCTTCGGGGATATCTCTTTCATCAGGTCACCTATAGAACAGAATCCCAAGCAGTGAGAACTAGAGATACAGTCTGGGTGCTAGGAGACTGAATGCCATAGAAATAAGGCCCAATGGCATAACCAGGGCAGATCCTGCCCACCCCATGGAGACAACATCCAGACCATAGTGCTTGGTGCAATTGTGGACAGATTGCCAAGTAGTCACAGCATAAATGTTAGCCAACATGTTCCTGAAAACAGGTAAGTGACGTGATCTTAGCTGTGGTGGAAAGACCACACACAACCCCAGACAGATCCCAGCCATACTTTCTGTGATGAAGGGTAAGGCAGTTAACCAAACATTTGGACAAGCACTGCTTAAAAACAGAGCACCCTTGTTGCCTGGGATGAACGAAAGAAACAATGGGGTGGACTGTGTGCAGTCCTTAGAATGTGCATTTATCATCAAGCAAAAGCTAAGTATGACCAGAGTATGGAGCAATGCTTCCTCTGGATCAGCATGCTCTAAGTGATGCACTGGAAGATGGATGGGGTGGTTTAGAATATATTCGAACACGCCTTTGGAAAGGAACCCGTGATTGGGCTGCAAAGAGACCTTGGCCCAGAGGATAATTAAATAAGGCTGCTCACACATGAGGGCCTGTAGTACTGCAATCCTTCGAGCAGAGAAAAGAGCAACCAACAACAACGCTGTGGTATTTTGGTAGAATGCTGGGCAAATAAAAGATTATTAATAAAAGTATTAAAGTAATGCAGAATAATTGTGAAGTAATGTAAAAAGGTGACCAGAAGCAAAATGGTTATTGCTGAGGGTACCAGCAAGAAATGGGTGAAAGTGCACGGTTTGTTTCAGAGCAAACTGTCTTAATGAATGGCAAACTTGCTGTGCACAGCAATAAATCTTGCACAAAACATGTTTTATTCTTTTGAGCAAGATGGAAGGTCATGACTAAACTTCAATGCAGCTAATATAGATAATGGTATAAGCAGAAATAGAGAAATCACGTGCAAGTTGGCAAGCATTAATGTCTGGTCCACCTCCCTATCTTATGTTTGTCTATTTTCAAACTTGCATTATTGGTAATTATTAGTAAATATCTATCATGCCCTTGTCTTGTGGCATTGAATATCGCCCCCTGGCTACAGCCACTGTGTATGGTGCAGTGGAACTTGCACCACCGCAAGTGGTCAGAGTGGAGCATTCAGATGCGGTGGCACAAGTTTCATTGTACCATGCGCAAACCTGCGATATTCAAAAGGTGACATGCACATGGGGCCATAATTTAAGCAAGTTGCACGGGGGGCCATTTGCATCTAATTATGGCTCCATTTGCATGCCATTAGCATGCAGGTGCACCGATCCCCAACGACTTGCGCCTGGCGCCATGCCAGGCAGCAGCCATCGGGGACCAACGCCCTCTGCAGCCTGATTGCAAGCAGAACAGTATTCCGTCCCCCCCCCAGCAGCCCAATCGGGCATAATGTAAACTCCCCGACTAGCCCGATCGCGGGGCATACAGTAATCCTCCCCGACTAGCCCGATCACGGCATACAGTAATCCTTCCCCACCCCGACCTAGCCCGATCGGCGGGCATACAGTAATCCTTCCCCATCCCCGACTAGCCTGATCGCGGGCATACAGTAATCCTTCCCCCGACTAGCCCGATCGGCGGGCATACAGTATCCTTCTCCCCACCCCTCCACTAAGCCCGATCGGTAGCCATACAGTAATCTTCCCCCACCCCGACTAGCCTAATCACAGGCATACAGTAATCCTTCCCCACCCCTGACTAGCTTGATTGTGGGCATACAGTAATCCTTCCCCCCACCGCCGACTAGCCCGATCGCGGGCACAACATCAACCCCAAAGACCAATATCCCTGGTGGTCCAGTGGACGTGAAGCCCGATCGCGGGCATAAGGTCAAACCCACCCCAAAGTCTAATATCCAGGTGATCTAGTGGCCCCCACTCCACCCACCCACGGCCCCACCACCCCATTCCCCCATCAGCCGGTGGGCAGCAGCACCCGCCTGCCGCCCCACTGCCACATATCTGGACTGCCTTGTACAGTATGGGCTGCACACCCATTGGCTCATGCTCTGAACCAATGGGTGTGCAGCCCCACTGAGCGTCAGTCGGGCGGGCGGTGGGGCGGCAGGCTGGTAGGAATGCTGCACCACCGCCACGGGGCGGGTGGTGGGCTCTGTGGGTGGGTGGGGGCCACTAGATCACCAGGGATATTGGACTTTGGGGGTGGGTTTGACCTTATGCCCACAATCGGGTTTCGAGGTCCACTGACCACCAGGGATATTGGTCTTTGGGGTTGATGTTATGCCCGCGATCGGGCTAGTTGGGGGTGGGGGAAGGATTACTGCATGCCCGGATCGGGCTAGTCGGGGTGGGGGAAGATTACGTATGCCCGCCGATCGGGCTAGTCGGGGTGGGGGAAGGATTACTGTATGCCCGCGATCGGGCTGCCGCGGGGCTACCTGCTGCCCGCGATTGGGCTATGGGGTTACTATTATGCCCGTGATTGGGCTGCAGGGTGGGCACTGGGAACAAGTGGAGGGCCACCCACAGGTGGCAGCTGCTGTGTTGCACCCTGCAATGTGGCAGCTTACCTGTGGGTGGCCCTCGACTTGATCCTTTTTTTTTGCCTAAAGTTGTGCAGGCACGGGTAGGGGGTTGTGCCTGCATAACTCTGCATGGCCCAGCTGAATATCGGGCTGTGCAGTTTATGCATGGTTCCTCCCCCTTTGGTTGTGCATGCCTTCATTAGCATTGCGCTGTTGCTCGGCATGATTTGGGGGGGCCCAACTGCTTCCTGCTGAATATCGCAGAATGGCGCATTTCAGACTTGCGCAGGTGCAACCCTGTTGTGCATGGCTCAGCTCTTTTGAATATCTGGGCCATTGTTTTTAACTGTAGATGGTAAACTCTCACAAAAACAGCTGTAGTATTTCTTTTTAACAGTATACTGTATATATAAAAAAAAATACCAGGGTGATGAGTAACCCCCCCCCCCCGAGTGCCTTGCATAGTATGGGAATCACGTGATATTGCTCATAAATGAACAGCCATATAGAAATTAAACATCTGTGAAGGAAGGCATTGGGCTTGGTGTTAGATTAGCCAGTAAGTTTTGGCTGCAAACCCAGAAAAAAATGTCTGTCCTTTTTTACTCAGACAGAGTGCAAGTACTGTTGAAAAAAAAAAAAAAAAGAAAATTGTAGGGATCACCCTTGGTGTGCTTCCATGAAAACATACATTTTGTGTGAAAACTGGTGCTTTAGGTAGGGAACATACATCAAGTTTGAACTGGTAGTAACATAATATTTTGAAACACAAGAAGGTCAAGTAGTCTGCAAAAGGTCACACAGTGTGCATGCAAGGGTTGCTCAAACCCAGCTGTTTCTGTAGTGTCTTTGAACACTACTCATATTAAAGTGTCTTTTAATAATAATAGAACACAAAGTAAAGCTGCTGGCTAAGACAGAACACACACACACAAAAAAATTCGTAGCACAAAATAAGATTGACACATTATTTGACACCAGTTTACTGAGGTAATGCCCATAGTTTCATTAGAAAATTGTAAGTGTTTTAGATATGTGCTGCCTACTGCCTGTCTTGTAACACATTACAACTACTTAAATCAACAAATCTATATATCTCCATGCCACATCTTTTCAGAATAAAACTTTTCATATACCTTCCAACTCCTTTATAAAATAAAACATCATTATTTATGTTTCCTTTTGATTAATGTCAAGTCAGCAGTGATGTATGTGTTTTGAACCCTTGTCTCAAGACCCTACTGTCTTGCCTTTTATGATCAGAGTGTCTGAAAACTGTGAATTTTCCTTTATTTTGCATTTCTTGTCAAACACCTTATAAATATCAGACAGACTGTATGTCTAGCATGTCCAAGAGGAAATAGCCAGAGATGGCTGCCATGGATACTTGTGACACCCAGAGAAAATGGGACAGTATTGCCTAATTTTCTCTGTACACCTGTAGCCCCGGTAGTGAAAAGCCATCAGCTGTTTAGACTTAATCATGGTAGAGGTAATTTTGTTAGAACTTATTTGGGTATTAATAAACTGCAACTAATTTAAAACAACATCTGGTGTAAGGTGGTTTTATTGGGTTACCAGGGACCACTAACTACGAACTTTGTACATTTACTTCCTCACTGTCATCACTGTGGTACAGTTTGTTTATTTACAGTGTTACCTGCGACAGAAAGCATAGCCCACAAGTCACAGCTGGCTCAAAAGGGGGCAAGGCTAACTTCTCCAAAGCAAAGTTCAGGTCCCAAGCTGGGACTAGATTGCTGATGGGTGGCACCAAAAGAAGGATGCCTCCCAGAAAAGCATGGACCACATCCAGGTAGGCCTCAATATGACACTCAGCAGGCACATGGAGGACAGATATGACCAACAGTGGTATCCTAATAGAGGAATACTGAAGTCTTGCACCAAACAGGGACATAAAGCAGCCAAGAACCTCAGCCACTGGACAAGAAAAGGGGGTCCAGCCAGTGGGAAGAGACCCACACAGAAGACCGCTTCCCCTTATTGGGAAGGGAGCCCTGGGAAAGGTTCCATGACAACCACCAGCATACCAGCCACTGTTTGAAACACCTTCATTATGGAGGGCTGCAGTCCCCATATGCACACACAGAGCTGTGACTCACTGAGACTGTCTGACAGGGCATTTAAGTGACCTGGGACAGTTCCAAGAGTGCTCAACTGTGATCTGTAACCCAGTATGAAAATCCTTCATTGTTTCCCAACATAGGGAAAAAGAATGGGTCCCTTCCTGCTTGAGAAAGGGGTCAAGGTGCACTCTGCAGCCCAGACCCAGTCTGCCATGAGCATCTGGGAAAGGGAGAAAAAGAAAACCTCGTATGCAGCTTGGCCAGGACAATGTCAGCAAAACCAGGGAGCTCATGAACCTGAGGAAGGCACTGGTGGAGACAAACTTGCTCTGAGCCACCAGATGGGTCCAATCTACAGGGCCTCGACCCTGACTTGGGGAAAAAAAGCCCTGTCCTGGGAAGAGGTCAGAACAGCCCCTGTGTATAGCAACTGCAGGTACAGGGTAAGAACAGACTTGGGCAAATCAATAGTTATCCCCCGTGGACTGGAATAACAGCAAAATACAATGAAAGGTCACAAGAGTTGCTCTGTGGATTGTGCCTTCAGAAGCCAGTTGGTCTGTTGTGGGAAGATAAGCATGCCAACCCCTCTGAGCTGCTGCCACAGCTGCCAAGTATTTGGTAAAGACTTGTAGCACAGAGAGCAAGCCAAAGGGCAAGACTCCCACTTAGTAATGTTCCCTCTGGAGCTAGAATCTGAGGTACCTTCTATGCTGAGGACAGACCGAGATAAGAGAATAAGCATTTCGCACATCCTGGGGGCACAACCAAGCCTCCTGTTTTGGTAGGGTCAGGATGGGTTCCATGTCATAATGGCAATCTTAAAATATCGATTGCTGTTACAGCGAGTGTACATCGACGAAAATAAAAATGACGATGTACACTCCCAGTGAGCACAAGAACAGCGAACACAAACTGCTATATTTATGTTTTTTAGATTCTCAACTCCAGGAGGGTGCAGGTTGGGGAGGGAGAGAAACTTGGGAAAAAATAAACTCCTGCAGACACTCCTAACAAAAAACCATGCCCCTACCCAGCCCTGAACCTTTCTCACTCCAGCCAGCCACCCTCACCACCACACCACACCACACCACATGGCCAGCTCAGCGACACCACCCCACACTACCTCCCACATACAGTACCTTCACCATTATTCCTGCTCTTCTGTTCACCCTTCTCTATGGTTGGTGTTCTTCCCTTCATCTGCGCTATAACCGAGCATCGCTACTCTTTCAGGGTAGCTCATATAACTGGCGCTCAGATTGAGTCGCTCAAAACTGAGTAGCCCATATCATGGGTTACTACAGGATGCCCTATAGTGTAATTGTCTTGAACCTCTCAGATTGAATGAAGGGAATAAGCTCCCTGAGGTCCAAAATAAGCTGAAGTACGCTGGCCTTTTATTGGACTAGGAAGAACAGGGAGTAGAGCCTACTGTTGACCTGTCCTTTTGGCACTGGCTGTTTGGCCTGTTTGAGCAAGAGAGTGAGCGGTACCTACCTTAACAGGGGACTGTGATTTGGGGAGATGAAATATAATCATCCTGGCCGGATTCATTGAAGCTTGAAGTTAGAAAAGGACCACACTGGCCAGCCCGGTGGCACTGAGGGTTGAGGCGCTGGACACCACATCTCACGCCATGCTGGTGATCCGGCTTCAGGAACGGACTTGAGTCATTGGGGTGCTGGCATGGGAGGGAGGAGGGAGGAGCAGGATCGAGCATTGGCTCCCTCTCCCCAGGTGGGTGGGTCACCCGTCCATAGTCCCGTTATCACTGGACGTAGGTCTGGTGTCAGGAGCAGGTGGTAACAGGTGACTATTATGGTGGGGCATTCCATAGGGCATGATGAGTGTGTGCCTCCACACAAGTGTCATGTCAGGGAAGTGTAGGATTGGGGCTGGGGAGAAAACTGACAACAGGCAACAAAGTACTTACAGAAAAAAAGAAAAGGTTCACACTGGCCCATCTAGTCTGCCTTATATTTCCGCTGCCCCTCCCTCCCTTCCTGCCAGCCCCCGCCCTTCTCGATACTCAGCGCCATATGCTTGTTCCATGTTGTCTTGAATTCTTCCACTGATTCATCTCCCACCACTCCATCTCGCAGTCTGTTCCAGGGTTCCACCACTCTCTCTGTAAAGAAATGCCCCCTCACATTTCCCCTGTATCTATTTCCTTGCAATCTGAGGCTGCGTCCTGTAGTTCTGACCCTCTCCTTCCTCTTAAGGAAACCTTCTTCTCCCACTTTATTGAGCCCCTTTAAATACTTGAAAGTTTCAATCATGTCTTCCCTTTCCCTGCTTGTCTCCAGCATGCACAGATCCAGCTCCTTACACCTCTGCTCATATGTCTTTCCCTGCATACCCTGCACCATCTTGGTCACCCTTCTCTGGACCCTCTCCCAATGCATCTATATCCTTGTGGAGATGTGGCCTCCAGAACTGAACTCTGTACTCCAGGTGTGGCCTCACCATGGCTTTGTAAAGGGGCATTAATACCTCTCTTCTTCTGCTAGTAATGCCCCTGACTATGCATGCCAACATTCCATTGGCCTTTTCCGCCACCCTGCTACATTGGATTCCTACCTTAAGGTTTGAGGAGATTATGATCCCCAGATTCCTCTCCTGTTCTGCTACTTTACCCTGCTCTTCTGTTCTTACTCCCCAAGTGCATCACAGCACACTTCTTGGTATTAAATTTCAGCTGCCACATCTCAGACCACTTCTCGAATGTCTTTAAGTCCTCTCACATGTCTTCCTTCCCCCTTGGGTGTTCACCCTGTTGTATATTTTCATATCACCAGCAAATAGGCATACCCTACCCCTCAAACCCTCTGCAACATTGGTGATGTAGACGTTAAAGAGAAGTGGACCCAAAACTGACCCCTGTGGCACTCCACTCTTCACCCTCACCATCCCGGAGTTCACCCCTCTGAGTTCTTCTTGCCAGCCAGGCTTCCAACCAGCTTATTTTCCAACCCAACCCCAAGCTTTCCATCTTGCACACCAGCCTCCTATGGAGGATGGTGTCGAAGGCCTCACTGAAGTCCAATTAGACCATGTCAATGCGCCGCCCCCCGGTCAATCACCTGAGTCACCCAATCAAAGAACTCAATTAGGGGCTTCTGCTGTTTGATGAAAACACTAGAATGCTGGGTAAAAACTTTCATGTAATAAATGTGAGTATCCTGTCAGGGCCTTCCATCGATATCGCTGGAAAGTGAGAGCATCTGCTGGCAGACTTTGCAGACAAGGTCCAAGGCAGCAAACGCCGGGATGAGGAGCCAAAATAAAGAAGAAACATCTTTCAGAATACAAGAAAAAAATAATAGAAATGGATGGAGACTGATAGCAAAGCTTCCACAGAGACCGATGCAAGCAGGTCGATGGTGAGAAAAGACTGAGTAGGGAGCGGGGCTGCCCATGCTTATATAGTGTACATGTCAGCATGGGTGGCCCATGGCAGACTGCTTGAGAAAGTTTCTGTGACATCCCAGTGCCTGATGGCTAAGTCCTGTAGGTGAGACCTGATGAAAGATATATCAAAGAAGATCTTACTGTTCCAATCACCAATCCAAGACTTGTGGGAGAAAATGGTTATACTGTATAACACGAGTCAAAAGACAGGCTGATATGGGTGATGTCATTTTATGAACATGCACTATATCTGATTGACATACTGTACCCACATGCAGTGAGAAATACACCACTGGTTACCTAGGAGGCAGAGAAAAGGAGACATATTGGAGACATATTAATGAGGGCATACATAACAGACAGCTTTATAATACACTGTAGATAATCATTCTTACAAGAACTACTCAATAAACAATATTAACTCTCTGTACCAAAACCTTATTTTTTGTAAGTTGATACCATGATTTGGGGAAAAAGGAGAAGGAGAACCCTTTCTGTCCAAGATGTTTCTTTCTTTTTTTTTTTTTGCTTTCTCTTTTTATCTGCCCCTGCCAACCCGACCGCCCACTCCTTCGGGCGGTCATCCCCACTGCCATTGCTTCCCCTTTCCACCGTCCACTGCTACCATCCACCCCAACTGTCCCAATGTATCCCTTAATTGGGGGGGCCCCTATCCACTGGGGCTACCAGGAGGGAGAGATTGAAGTGCCTGCAGGCACTTCCTTGCATCTTGGTTGGGTGGAGGTGCAGCTCGGGGGCTTCCTGGCTTCCTGGTGGGGGGAGACAGGGCCGCCGTCATCCAGTCAGCTAGGGTGGCCCTTTTTTCTCCTCACCCATCCTGATTGGGTCACACTGGAGCAATGACCTGCAGTGAGGATGTGTTGGGGGGGTGCATCAAGGCTACACACCCCCTAGCACATCCACCAATCCGTCAGAGGTGCCAAGGCCCTGCCCACCCACCCCCAGGGAAGGATGCTTCTAATGTATGCTCTGGAATCCTCCTGCTGGTCTCCACTCCTGACACCAGGGCTTGGGGCATGAACCTGGGTCACCAGCATACCAAGCAAACCCCTTTGCTCAGCACCACGGAGCTGGCGCCAAGATATTTCTGATGGTTGCCTCAGTCCTGCCCCAGAACAGCAGCTTAGGAAGGACAGAGGGTACAATCCAATATATTCTGGAAGAAGAATGTATGACTACTGATACTTTGCCTTAGTACCCACAAAGTAAAGGAACTGAATGATGCTGGGCAGTGAAATGTTATGCAAGAGGGAGCAAAGAGATTACTTTAGCTAAGGCATTTGACACTGTCCCACACAAAAGATTAATAAACAAGTTAGCCAGCCTGGGAGTGGGTCCCAGGGTGGTAGCCTGGGTAAAATATTGGCTGGACAACAGAATACAGAGTGTAATAGTAAACTGAGTCCACTCTGAAGAAAGAGGGGTCACTAGCAGGGTACTGCAGGGTTCAGTGTTTGGGCTGGTCCTATTTAATGTCTTTATAAGTGACATTGCAGAGGGACTGGAAGGAACAGTATGCCTCTTTGCAGATGACACAAAGATGTGCAACATGGTTGATGCACAAGAGGGGGGTGGAAAGGATGAGAAGGGACTTGGCAAGGTTGGAGGAATGGTCAAAAGTATGGCAACATAGATTCAAAGTAAGGAAGTGCAATGTAATACACTTGGGAAATAAAAACCAAGTGGAAGAGTATACAATGGGGGGGGGGTTACTAACAAGAACAGAATGGAAAGGGACCTGGGGTAGTCATATCACGACCTAAAGGTAGGCAAGCAATGTGAGAGGCAATAAGGAGGGCTGGGAGGGATACTGGGATGCATAGGGAGAGGCATCACCAGTAGAATGAAAGAAGTTGTCATCCCTCTGTGCAGACAGTTGATGAGACCCCATCTGGAGTACTGCGTGCAGTTCTGGAGACTCCATCTCCACAAGGACATAGACAGGATGGAGGCAGTCCAAAGAAGGGCAACTAAAATAGTGCAGGGTCTGCACCAGAAACCATACAAAGAGAGACTAAAGAAGCTTAATATGTATACCCTTGAGGAAAGGAAGGAGAGGGGGACATGATAAGAAACTTCTAAGTACCTCAAGGGAATCAACAAAATCCAAGAGGGTAGCATCTTTCAGAAAAAGAGATGTGCAAGAACAAGGGAGCACAATTTGAAGATAGTAAGGGGGATGGCTCAGGGGCAACGTGAGGAAGTATTTTTTCACAGAGAGGGTGGTGGATGCAAGGAATGGCCTTCCTGAGGATGTCATGGGGTCAAAAACCGGGTGAATTCAAGAATGCATGGGAGAGACATAAAGCAATTATAGTGGGGGGTAGGAGGATGCAGACTGTTGGTTAACTAAGATCTGCAGCTTATCCAGTAGGTAGGGAAATGGGCAGACAGGGTGGGCCAAGTGGTCCTTATCTGCCATCAAATTCTGTGTTTGTAAGTACTTAAAGAAGATGTGTGTTACACCTGAAAAAGTGGTGGAAATGTAAATAAGCCAATGGGGCCTGATGGAATGCACAAAAAACCTGAAGGAGCTAGCTAACAATTTTATCTATTCCATTGGCTATTATATTTAATGAGTCCTTTGGAACCACATGCAATATGTGCCTGATGACTGGAGAGTGACCCCATGTAGTGTCAATATTCTGAAAAGGCTCCAAGGGAGAACATGCTGAACATTCAATGCAAGGGAATAGGATACCCTGTGGGTACTAGCAGGAACACTGAAGGGAAAATTAATCTGGATGGGGTGGTCTACAGGCCATAAGGCCAGGACCCAGAGATAGACAGGGCACTGGGAGAGAAATTTAAGATGGCAGCAAGTCTTGGGGAAGTAGTGGTACAATAGTTGGGAATTTCAACATGCGAAATATGGACTTGAAAGTTCCAATCGTGGCTAGTACTAGGAATCAGATTCTGGTGGATATCAATCTGGAGGTATTTCTAGAGCAACTAGTTCAGGACCCAACAATGGAGTTGGCCCTGCTGGATCTGGTGCTCACCAACAGTGAAAGGATTCAGAATGTAGCAGTCCTGGAAACACTTGGTTCCATTGAACTTATTCTGTTCTAAGTCCAGTACAGAAACAGAGTAATTTAATTCACCCAGTCTGAACACACTGCCCCGGCGCTTCGGCTACACGCCTTCCTCAGGGGGCATAGCTCATAACACACAAACCTTAATTTTACATGTTCAAGTTCATGACATCATCAATTACGTCATTTGGTATATTCATCAAACTTTTGACTTTTTTGATTTCTTAAAGGAGAAGTGCTCCTACCTTGGCTAATGAGCCCATATATACCGAATATTAACCCAAAACAAATTCAGTAAAGAACAATTATATATATATATACACTACTATTCTAATGCAAATAATCAAAATACTACAGCAATGAAGGCTAAACTAAAGGCTATGGATACTGAAGCATTTCAAATTCAATTTACCACATTGTTAATGTCAACATTACTGATGGCGAAATAACTTATATTTATATCGATATGACCTCCTATAACAAGTAAGTGGGATCCAACATCTAAATTCATTGTTTTTTAGTATGCCATACTTTAATGAATTAGAAGAAAGAAACAGCAAAGGTAAAGGGTTTGCTGAATAAAAGAATCTGTTCAGTCCTTATAGTGGGCCATGTCTCCGGAATAAGGAACGGGCAGCAGGATGCAGATAGCCTGAAAAGAAAGCATAAAACATATGGCAGTGAGTAGTTAGACAGTACATTGAAGACTTTCACAAATTACCATATAATAGGTATACAACCACACTTAACCCGGGGGGGAGGAGGAAAAGGGGAATCCTAGGAAAGGGGGGAAGGGAAGGAAAAGGGAGAAAGGGGAGTAGGTAAGAGGAAATGAAGGAAGGAAAACTAGGTGGGGGAGGAGGGAAGTATGTGAAAGTCTTCAATGTACTGTCTAACTATTCACTGACATATGTTTAATGCTTTCTTTTCAGGCTATCTGCATCCTGCTGCCTGTTCCTTATAACGGAGACATAACCTACTATAAGGACTGAATAGATTCTTTTATTCAGCAGGCTCTTTGCTTTTTCTGTTTTGTTCTTCTAAGTCTACCCGCCCTGCTGTGATGATGTGATGATGTGACTGCTGATTCTGTTACCCTTGTCGTGATGCTGTCACTGCTGAACCTATAAACCCTGTGCTAGTGCTATTAATCCTGAGCCTGTTAGCTTTGCTCTAGTGCTATAGAATCCAATAGAATATGGATGTGTATAGCACCTTCCGAACGCACTGAATCTCAAAGAGATACTTGTATATAAAGCAACAAGTCGCATAGTGGTTATGCAGGTACTGTAAAATAAAATAGAGTTTCGATATATACAGTGACTTTCAAAGCAACAAGTTAGATATTGGTTCTGCAGGAATTTTGAAAAGGAATACATGTAGGATTTATATAGTGATACACATTGTACTCATACACATTGTACCCCAGAGTGCTTTACAAAACAATGAGTTAGATACTCATAGGGCAGGTTTAGTAATGTAGACTAGCATTTCGTTTTGTAAAGGCCACTGATGTGCACTGTATCCCAAATAACATTAAAAAGCAACACATTTGATGCTGGCAGTGTAGGGGCTGTGCAATAAAATAGACTCTGGTGTATATGCTGTAACTCATTTCTTCAGCATCTGCATCCAGTGATGTGCTGCCAAATGTTGAACAACTGAGTCTCCTAATTTAAAAACTGGATCTCTGCCCACCCTGTCTCATTAATTCAGTGGGAGACAATATGTAATAACCACCTCTAGAGAGCCTGTGAGAGCCCCCTGCAGCACATCATTGCTGGCATCCCAAAGTGCTGTACAAAGCAGTGAGTTAAGACGCTAGTAGTACAGAGACTAGGATATTATAGCATTTGGGTTCAGGGGTTAAGTTGGACAGAACCCACAGGAACTCAGTTCCTTTTTTTTGTAACTTCAGGTTTATTGAGACAGCAAGGTACATTACAGCACATGTCAATATAGGACAAAGTATTGCATAACTTTTACATTTCAGTTTGGCCTTGTTTCAGTACATTGACTTCCATTTAGCTCTCAAAATCCAACAGCTTATTGTATCTACAAAGTACTGCACATCTTTGCATTCTGCAGTGTTTACTGTTTTGGCTTGTGAAAACAAAAGCAGCTTGTACTGTATTGTCATTCAAAAATGTATTCTGCGGTGCTAACACTTACTCCGTCTCTCTGTAGGTGTAACATTAATTCTCTAAAAAAGAGATATATCTATAAAATTCCTGTCTTTATAAATGTAAAACAGCAATAAACATAAACCATATACAACAACTCCAACATTGTCTGTCATTCAGTATGTCTTACTCTGTGAAACAAAAATATTTCACCATTATCCCATGGTAGCTTTACTTCATTTATGGAAGTACCGGGTGGGGGGGGTGCTTGAATTGCATTTATATGTGTGTCCCACCTCCCCCACTTTTTTGCAAATTTTAATTCTTTCCATATGAAGTAATTGCTGTACCCTTGCCTTCCATTCCAATATACATACATACATACATATATAGTTTCCAGCAGATTAGGCCTAACAGTCTATCATGTCTTCCCAACACAGCTCACTGCTCATGGGCATGTGTGATTTTGTATTTTCTTGAAACTTGGCTTCCCAGCCAAATGCCCTTTGGGGTAACCCTTGCCTCAGTGTTTGCGCACAGAGGTTCTTTGTCTTTTAAATAGTTTTTTATTTTAATGGGTTCACCACAATATATCCAAGGCACACTGCATTAAGGGTAGCTGGTCCATTCCACTAGGGTGTCAAACAGACGAGGCATACTGATGAGTCCTGGTAGGACGAAACACGTGTCTATGTCATCTGTTAGCACCCTTTGCAAACTGTGTGAGAGGCCTTTCGGCACCATGCAATTCTGCTTAAAGTTGAACCAGCATAACATTCTGTGGTGATTTTCATATGCAGCCCATGATGCTTTGCATTGTGGGGGCATGTGTGATTTTGTATTTTCTTGAAACTTGGCTTCCCAGCCAAATGCCCTTTGGGGTAACCCTTGCCTCAATGCTGTGTAGTTGAGCGGCCTTCTCTAAAGCCATTTTGATATTCACTCAATATCGGATTATTTTCTAGCCATGTCGTAAGTCTTTGTAAAATAATATAGGAGAACAATTTTTGAGATGCATCAGTTAAACTATTAGGCCTACACTTGGCCAAGCCATGTGAATCTCCCTTTTTATATAATGGAAAAATTATGCTTCCCAACCAACTGGCAGGGAGGACATTCCTCTGTACAACATAATTAAATAGGATATTTAACACTGGAATCCACCAGTCCACAAAACAATTGTACATATTTGTAACTATCTGATCAGGACCAGTAGCTTTGTTCAGATGTGCTTTACTTATAGCTTTGTAAATTTAATTTCCGTAATATAAATAGAATAAGGAGCAAAATATGATGCACAAGATTTTCAATATTGTATATATTCTTGAGAGTCCAGCGACTCCTCTAATGAAAAGTATAGCTTTTGAAAATGCTTTTCCCAAATATTTGGTGGTATATAAGCCGATATAGACATTACATATGTGTCATATCCTTGATTAACTAATTTCCAGAATTTTCAAATCTCTTTTTTATATATAGTTTCTCTAAGTAATTCCCACATTTTTTTGTGGAACTTAACTCTTTCCACCTCAAACAGTTTTTTATATGCTTTTCGTGATTTATTTAAATTTTGCAAATTTTCTTTAGTGCTTGACTTTTTACTTTGCCTTACTACTTTGTGAATATCTTTTTTTGCTAATAAGCAAGTCCTATTAAACCATGTAATCTGCTTTTTCTTATGTATAGTATTGATTCACAAAAGGAGGCCTAATGTAAGCATTTAATAAATCCCAATTGCTCAGTATCTCACTGTCCCCACAACATAACATTTTAATGACAATGTCGCTGACAGTATTGCTCTGTAGATGTTCTAGCAAAGAAGACAATGTATCATTATTCCAACTAATTATTTTACTGTTAATAATTTCAAGATTATCTGTATCAATACCACCTTCAGCATTTATTTCTGTACATTTCAAATTAAGAGATAACAACACAGGAGCATGTGCGGACTCTGAGTGATCTAAAATCTGAAGATTACTAATCAAGCTAGCAGTACTTAAATTAACCCATACAAGGTCTATTATTGAGACCCCCAATGGTCCCATAAAAGTGAATTCACCTACTCTATCACCAGGGAGGTGACCATATAAAAGGCAAACGCCTATTTTAGACAATTATTTAAAAATGTTTTTGCTTCTTTTATTACATTTTTTATCTTTTGAACCTCTGTTACAAACAATTTTGGGATTAATAATTTGAAAGCCCTGCAGTAGATCCTTGTATAGTTTAAGGATGTATTACACAGGGATACTCTCGTGTTAAAATCTCCTATCAGAAGAATATAATCCTGTGCATAATCTAATGTAATTTGCTTCAGGGAGCAAGTAAAGCAGTTCCAATCCAAATCAAAAATTTTAGCTTCAACTGGGAAATATACATTGATAATTACTATTCCCAGTTTTCCTTTTGTTAACCTAAATGCCAGAATATATTCTGACTTAATCTGAAGCAGTACAGATTTAAAATTTAAGGTGGTTCTTATATAAAATATATCCAGATGCCACATACCACTGACCAGTTTACACCATGCTACACCTAGATCGACCCAGAAAAAGGAAGCGTGGTGGAGTGGCACTGTATGTTAGGGAAACCATCTCAGCCACCACAGTCCACAGCTCTGACTCCGCATCCCCCTATGAGTGGCTCATTGCTGAATAAACCATGGGTTCTTCAAAAAAAATCCACCTGGGGTGCTATTACAGCCTCCCAACCAGGGGCATCCCTGGCCTATCGAACCTCCTGGCTGAACTGGGACAACTCTCCCCTTCCAGGGACTCCTCGGGGACTTCAGCCATAACTGGTTAAGTGCCCATAAACCTGACTACACCAGCCTTCTAAAGCTGCACAACCTAGTGCAAACTATCTTCATTCCCACCAGACACAATGCTCACACACAAAACCACTTCTTGCTAGATTGGGTGGCTGCCAATAGAGAAGACAAGGTCCTTCTGGCGATGACCTTGTCAGACTCAATCAGTAGTCAGTCCCCCACATACATTATTTGGTCCACCAAGAACACCCCCCCCAAATACCTGTCCTTCAGGAACTTCAGCTGCCCTGACACCTCTAGCCTCCTAGAGGTTGTCCATGCAATGAACTGGCCAGCTGTCTATTCCTTCATGGGTGCATCGTCTGCAATTGGCTTTCTCATGGATGCCCTCTTTCTGATTCAGGACCGTCACTTTCCACTCATCACCCACAGAGTGAGAGGCAGTTGTACTCAGAGGCTCTCCAAGGAAATAATGTCCCTGATGAAACAGAGGGATAGAATGTGTGTGGCTTTTAAAACATCCCCCTCCCCTTCCCTCTGGAATGAATACAGACATCTACATAACGTCTGTCAGCATACCACCAAATCCCTGAAATGCAAATACTACCGCAGCCTGCATAGTGACAACCTAAGGAACCCCCAACACTTCTGGGCCTCCACTGGCTTCTTGCTCAATCCACAGACCCATAGTCCTGCCACTCAACTCAGTTCCCCCTCAGGCCTTTTGACTGATCTCTCAGAGGTTGCTCAGTCCTTTAACAAAATATTTACAGACCTCACTGCCTACTTCAGTAAACTTCCTACCCACCTGCCACCTAGTCCTGGTGGACAGACTCAGTCTTCCTCTCCTGCTGGGACTCACACCCCCTCCCTTCTACTTTAGGGCCATCTTCATCAGAGATACTATCAAGCTTCTGAAGAGCCTCTCCACCAGGGACAGTCCTGGTAGCAATGGTCTTATCCCATCATTTCTTATGTTCATCTCACCCGCTATCTCTGAAACCCTTACCTTCATCTTTAATCTGGCACTGACCACATCTAGCATGCCCGACACCTGGAAACATGCCAAGGTGGTGCTGATCTTCAAAGCTGGGGACTCCCGTTCCCTAGATAACTATAGACCCATCTCCATTCTCCCTCTGAGCAAACATATGGAAAAAATTGCCCACCATCAACTATCCGTTTATATTGGGAAATACAACCTGCTGTGTCCCTAACAACATGGGTTTTGGAAACACCACAGCACCACATCAGCCTTGGTCCTCTTCACCAACCATGTTCTCAGAAACATGGACCTGGGGAAGGCCAGAGGTGCAGTATTTGTGGATCTGACTAAGACCTTTGACCAGGTCTACCACTTCCTCCTCCATGCTAATCTCCTCCACCATAGCTACACAACCAAGATCTCTTCATGGTTCTGGAGCTATCTCAAGGCAGGTTCCAATCAGTGAATATTGGGACAGCCTCCTCTTCTGCCCTACCTGTCTCCATGGGGGTCCATCAAGGCTTCATACTGGGCCTCCTGCTTTTTTTTAATCTTTATAACCTTCCTTCTGGCCAATAGCCTCTCCTGTGAGGCACTGGTGTATGCAGATGATCTGGTTCTCTTTCATAGCGACAAGTCCCTTATGAACATATCCTCCACACTCACCTTAAACTATGGTGCTGCTTTCGGTTAGTTTCTATACCATAGGCTCTTGGTAAATTATAAGAAAACTAAATCAGTGCTCCTTGGGTTCAAACTGTACATTTCTAACCTCACCAGTTCTAATTCATCCCTCTTAGTGCTCTCACCTGAAGGCCCCCCACTGCAAAATGTTCTTAGCTTTAAATATTTGGGTGTAACCCTTGACCCTCCCTTTTGTTCTGGGAACACATCAATAATATAGTGCAAAGGGTTAACCAGAAACTTGGGGCTGCCTACCAGCAAAACCAGTATCTGACCTTGGAGGCACACCTAGCCATTGCCCAAGGCAATCTCCTCCCCTTTATTGATTGCTGCTCTCACATTTTTTCCCATGTGTTTTCAGCCATGCAATCCAGACTTAACTCAGTTTATAACAGCATCTGCGGATTCATGCTCCAGTCTCCTTTCTCCATGCACCATTGTGATTTATATCAGTCACTAGGGTGGCTCCTTTTCCAAGGCTGGTATGACTATGCCCTTGGCTGCATACTTGACAACTCCCTCAGAGGTGGCCAGTCATCCCCGAATGCATCCCTCCTGAAGGGCAGAGTAGTACACAAATGTCTCAGAGAATCATCAGTTCCCCCCTCTTGAAGTCCCTAGAATCTCCACTGCCATTAGCAATAGAGCCCTTTCCCTTGCTGCCCCTACCCTCTGAAATAAGCTCCCAGTGTCCCTCTGCTCTACTGACTCTCACCCCACCTTCAAAGCCCATCTTAAAGCCTAGCTGCTGGTGGTAGCCAAATGCTCTTGCTCACCCAGGTAATTACAATTCTTCATCTATGCTGGAATCTCCTTTCCATCCCCTTCCCCGATATAATGAGCTACCCTATTGGGGTGTTCTTCCACCCTGTTTATCACTGTACTCTTCCCCCTTCCTCTTTATGCTACAGCACTTATATCATTATGAACTGCATGTCAGTCTTTGCTGTTTTGGTTATCTATTTTGGATATCTGTGTTTGGTTATCTGTGTATCAACTACCCAATTGCACTGTATACCTTCTGCTACTCTTGTGTGCAATCATTGTATGCAGTGTTTATTTTGTACCATGTTGTTGACGCCTGTATTCCATATCATGTATTGTATTATATGCACTTTTGTGCCACCTCAATGGCCCTGGTCATGCTTGAAAATGGCCCTTTGGATCAGTGCACCTACCCGGTAACCAAAGACATAAATGGATAGATAGATAGATAGATAGATAGATAGATAAAATAAATATATAGCCAATCCTGTTTTCTGTCTCCCATACTTTTTATTTTTAATAGCTGATACACAAAATCCTGTATATCCTGGAATTAATAAAGTCACTGTACTCCATGTCTCTTGGAAACCTAGTATATCAAAGGTTTTCATTAATGGTAGTCCCGCAATATTCCTGGAAAGTAATTTCAGACATCCCTCATTTATATCTGGATTATTAATATTAGCAGTGTTTTTATTTTGTCATAACATAACATCTGGATTCAGAACCAAATATCAGTTTTCTTGGTTCCTATTATTTACATCAAAGTTTCTATTTGGACTTGTACTTTGTTCATCCCTACCAGATATGTTTATACAATCTGATTCTACTATTTAGATGCCCAAAAACTATCTAGAAGATGGGCGACCTTTAACACTGAATCCGTCAATTTAGTACTTTTAAACGTGATGTCTGTCTGACATGAATCTACCAATTTGCTATGTACTTTAATCCAAGTTATGGAACTATGCGAGATACAGATGTTTAAGGAACGTGATAAAAACCTTGTAAAATCATCCTTAAGTTTCCCTATTGTTTCTTTACTATCTCTTTTCCAGCCAAAAAACTGATAGTGTTTTACTTTTCTATTTGGACAGCCAAGTTTTAAGGACCCTATTCAGTCTGACTTTGTCTTCCCCTATCTGTTCTTTAGAACAGAGATTTTCCCTCTGGTTTTGTAAAGGAATTATTTATCAAGGGAACTCTAACTGGGGATAAAACTCTAATACCCATTGAATGTAATAATTTTACTTTATGCCATAGTTCATTAATATTTTTTTTCCTGACTATGGTACATTAATATACAATCAGGGAAATTATGATTTGGAGGTCTCATAACAAATAAATCTTGCTTCTCTGTTGGAATTGAATCAAACGTTTCACTAATTGTGCGAGGTTTTTTGGAGTCTCATTTTGAGATTGATCTATCCCATAGATTTCCAACATATATTCATGATCCTGAATAAAATTACCCTCACTAGGTATATGCTGACTGAGGGATATTAGAGTAGGAACCTCTACCTCATTCGATACTCTACCTTTAATTCATTCTCTCCGTGTTTCTCATTTTCTTTTATGTTTTGTGTTAAATTTTGAATTTTATTTATTGTTGAGGTATCCTCAGCCTCCACAGAAAGGATTTTGGCCTCCCTCCTGACCAAATTCACCTCCAGAGTGCGCTGTGGAACCAAATTACCACTGTTCCAATTCTGGTAATTTTCCCCCCTCATTGGGTAGTTTCTCCTTATAATGACCACTTATTAGACAGCTGCTTTCCTAGTCATACTGCATTTCTCTATCTTGGGTTATTTCATTATCTGATGAAATTATCTCAATAACATTGCCAATTTCCTTACTCTTCTTTTCTTGTTGCCTTAAAGTTTTCTTTCTCTGAGCAGATTGTTTCCTATGTTTTCCTAAACTTTATTAACTACTGAATTTTTAATGCAATCACAGGATATTTTCTGGTATAAAGACTGATTTTTTTATCAAAGGGGGGGGAGACTCCTGCATGGCCTTATTTGCACACTCCTTTACCATTGTCCTTTTATCTAGGACATCAGTGATATTCAGATTTCGCTGCATATTTCACCCCAATTGTTTCAGAACAGCCTGATTATAAAAAAGTCTGCTCTTAAATTTGCTAACTCTTCCTTCAATATATTTTCTAAAAGCAGCACATTAGCATAATAAGGATTCCTTATAATTTCCAACATCTGTTTGAATAAAGTGTCAGAAGATGTAAAATTACCATCATTGGTAAAATACCCCCCTATTATATTCTATAGTAGGGGGATTGGATCTAAAAGGTCCCCAGAGGAAATTAACTGTACTGGCCTACCAGGAGTCTTTTCTGGATTGCCAGGATTAGACACAGACCCAGGAACTAATTTTTTCAGTCCATCAGTTGTATAACTATTACTTTCTCCTGGCACACCTGGTCTGCTCCCTGTATTCTGGCAACCCCTCGAGACTCTGGCTGCTGTCCATCCATCTGAACTCCTTCAGGGTCCTTGCCTTTCATCCCCTGTGGCTTACCCCCTGCAGCAGGGGTGGTGGGGAGCCCCAAACTCGCCCACCCTGTCTGGATCCAGATTCAGGCAACGCCCCCAGAGCCAGTGTTCATTGGATGGCCGTCAAGCTGCTCAACCAGGATGCCACTCCTTTTTACGGTTTTCTCCCTGGAGCCTGGGGCGTGCAATAATGCCGGTGGAGGAGAATGCACATGTGTCCACATGTGCTCCCTCCAGGCATCTGCCCCAACTCTTCCCCATGCTGCAGTGCAGCGCCCAGTCCCCCAGCCTCTGCCAGGTGGCAAACAGGAGCCGACTATTGAGGACCCACCTCCCTGGAGAAGGTGAGCAGTCCATTGGATGCTCAGTCCTTCTCCTCCCCCTGCCGACCCCTGGTGGCCTATGCTCGTTCCTGAACACTGTTCACCAGCATAATGTGAGGTAAGGCATCCAGCACCTCAGTCCTCAGTACCAATGGGCCAGCTTGAATCAATTGCATAACTAAAATCATTGATGACTGAAGTAAGACTGTTCTGATTTTATTCTTTTAATCTGGCAATGTTCTCCATTTTTAGGGGGTATTGATGCCCAAATAAATCCTTCCGTATTACCTCAGATTCAATTTTTAGAAGAGTTGGCTATTGCAGATTACAAATCAGTCATGTCCAAAATAGATATTGACATAATATACATATTTTGTGAATCCCAATCATAGGAATGTAGAGAAATTCCTTCTTGTGAAAAACATGGAAATATTCCCATGGATATTCCCTGACCTTTTTTTTCCTATAACAGGGTTAAATAAGCTCAAGTGGTTAATAAGTTCAGTTCCCTACTAATACTTTTATCCTCAGAAGGACACATTCTTCTCTCATCCTGAAAATCTAATACTGGTTTGTAGATTAATTAAAAAATTTAAGTACTGACTTTTTTGTTGAAAAAAAGTCATAATTTTAGCTTGTATCAAAGGCATTGCCAGTTGATCTTCCCGAGTATCCACGTTTCCATCATCAATCTATTTTCTTTGTTTAGGCCTTCTATTCTTTTTTTCTACCCTTCTCAGGAATGTCTTGTTCTTCTAATAAAGAACTATTTTTCACTTCTTGTACAAACCATTTTGTTATGACAATGAGATAATAAGACACTGAAATATAGAGAGCAACAAGTGGATGAGACAGCCAAATTGTAATGTGCAGGGTGCACAATATAAAATGCAATTTACAAATCTAAATATAAATTATAAAAATGTGAATACAGTATAAGCCATTTAATCGGGATGAGCTTAAAGGGGACAGTTTTTGCTACCATTTGGCTGTCTGTTAGAGCAACTTTATGTCTCACACTGCTCCTCTAGTGCCTTGTCTGCTCAGGATGGATGGGAAGAGGGCTGGTCTGCCCTGGTCAGAAAAAAAGTGCTGGAAGCACTGCAGCAACCTGGGGCTTCCATGTCTAAAGTGGCCAAGCAATTCTCCATCTCCAAGAGCCAGGTTGGTAGAATCAGTCTTAAAAAAGATGAATTACAAAGGGAGTGGCAAACAAACGGTAACCCCAGCAGAACAGGGAAAAAAGAAGGGAAGGACACAGCTGTTAAGGACTCCTTTTATGTTTAGTTTATGAACTCCGTTAGCAAAGGCACTTGCTTACCGGGATCTGTCCTTAAAAAGAAAGTTAACGAGATAGCCACCCATCTACAGCATGATGGTTTTGAGGCAACTGATAGGTGGTTATCTCTTTGGAAGGAAAGGCACAATATTGTCTGCAAGTGTGAGCAATGGGAGCGCATGGATGAAGATGAAGAATCAGCAACAGCCTGGATTTCAAGTGTTCTCCCATCCCTCATTACTGAATATGCCTCTGTCAACATATTCAGTGGGGACGAGATAGGAATTTTCTTCCGAGGATATCCAGACAAGGGGCATGTTGAAAAGAACATGGAACTGCTCTGAGGGAAAAAAGCCAAGTACAGGGTGTCAGTTCTATGTTGCTGCAACCTAACTGGGTCTGAGAAACTTCCCCAGTTGGTGATTGGGAAGAGCAAGCATCCCCACTGCCTGCCCAGGGATCTATCTACACTACCAGTGAATTATGTGAGCAGTGCCTATGAGTGGATGACGGATGGCATATTTAAC
The DNA here is from genome assembly GCA_016271365.2 of Neoceratodus forsteri. Lineage (NCBI taxonomy): Eukaryota > Metazoa > Chordata > Ceratodontiformes > Ceratodontidae > Neoceratodus > Neoceratodus forsteri. The sequence goes on from CM057450.1 coordinate 732,055,664, forward strand.
AATTGGCTTACTTCCTGAAACAGCCAGCTGAGGAGATGCAGGTGCAAGGTGCTGCTGTTCATTGATAATTGTAGTGCACATCTCTCTAACCTGGTTGGAAAATTTAGCAACATCTCCATACATTATTTGCTCCCTAACACCACAAGCCTCATCCGACCACTTGACATGGGGGTGATCAAAAACATCAAGGGACACTATAAGGCTCTACTCAGTGAGCACATTGTGGGGATTACTGACAGCTAGTCAACTGAGTTGGCAACAGAGATCGCATGGCGAGTTAATTTACTAGATGCCATTCTGATGCTCCATAGGCATGGACTGCTATAAAGGAATCCACCATAATAAACTGCTTTCACAAAGCTGGTTTCATGATGGAAAGCAGTGAACACTATGTGGATTTTGATGATGCTAGCTCACCTGACAACCCCCTGGCTGACATGTGACCCTCGTATTTTACTGAGGAAGAATTCCTCAGTTTTGTTGACATTGATGCGCATGAGGAAACTGAAAGGGAACTCACTGTTCAAGCTATATGCGAGTCCCTTGGTGCCCAGGAAAAGGAAAGAAGATGAAGAATAACCCAACACAGACTCAGCATGATTACTTGCTGAGAAGTGTGTGAGCACATATGTCTGCTCCTTGACTGGTGCCTTCAGACTGGAAGAATCAGCCAGTTAGAGCAGTTGTTCAACTTGGGAGAGGAGATCTTGAAGCAAATTTCTGCGGAGTCTACACAAACGAAAATTACAGATTTCTTCAAATGCTGAAGAATGCGTGGATTACTGGAAGAATGGAGTGATTAATCCCTCTACAATACAGTACCTGACATCCTGGCAGATAAGTGTGCTAATTTTAACATTTTGTCTTTTTTAAATTCAGAATAAAATAAAGATTTGCTTTTAAAAACTCTGAGACAACCAGCACACTTTCACAGAAAGAGCTGTGATTACTGGTGCTCCTATGTTATGTGTGTTTTTCAGTTTCTGTGGTGAATAATGTATGCTCCTGCTGACTGTGTCTGGGTGCATCTGCGGTTCTCGGTTAAAAGTATGCGATCCTGTTAATAGAGACGACTGCTGAAAGGGGACAAACAACTTGCAACCAAGCCATCCCCTTTAAGCGTCTTCAACTGTAGTAATAAATCAATACCCTAATTGTATTAATGAGACTATCTTACAAGTCTCTTAAGGGCTAATAATCAGCTTAATAATTGGCTTCAAGTTAATATATTGTTGTATTTATTGCACTAATTGCACTAACCCTGCTAAAATGTATAAAGTTACATTTCGCTGAGTAAATACAGAATACTAAACAGTCATAAAAAGAAAAAGGAAAAAGGAAAAGGTATATAGCACCAGCTGTTTTCCAGTACTTGCTAAGTAACAACAAATTGCAGCAGAGTACTAAATTTAATTATAAAGTGCTAACTTAGCAATTGTCCTATAGCCTCAAGTTAAATAAATAACCAGAGAAATCTTGATATTAAATACCAATAATGCACACGGTATCAACAGGTAAAGTAAGTGCCAAACAGATAATAAAGCTGTGAAACAAGGCCTGTGTCTTTCTACAAAATAATGTACAGAAAACAGCAAGTGATCAGCAACTTAAGATTAATCAGTTCAATAGTTAAGCAAATATAAATATGTTTCAAAGTTTCAGTGTTTCAGAATTTCAGAGTTTAGCACACAAATGCCTAGAGCCAAAAAGCCAAAAGTTTGGATTTCCATGGCTTTCTCTATGTCCAAAATCACAATGTTCTCAGATAGTTCTCAAAGAGCACTTTCAACAAAGAGTACTTTATATAAGGTAACCTGCTAAAAGCACACTGGAGCGCCCTCTTCTCCTTTTTGTAGCTTCTTACTTTCACCGTCTGTGCCTCCCCTTATAAAGCAGCTTTGCCATAAGTCCACAACAAGCAGTTCATCTCTCAGAGACTGCTGCTGAGCCAAATCATTTTTCCATGTCCAAATATCACTCCAGTATCCAAATTCCAGCCAGCGGTGTTTTGTTTGATATACAAGGTCCTTTCCTTCCATTTCCCTATGAAAATGGGAAAAGGATAAAGGCAACTGTATATATATATATATGTTCTTATCAAGATAATTCAAGCAATACTATTTGTACTCACAGTAGGGACTTAAGCCCATCAGCTAAATCACACAATTTCTGAACAATACCCTTGAACCATTCATTTTGAGCATCCACCTTCCATCGCTTGCGCAGCATCTGTTCCCAGCTGTGATCTGGGATAGGACCCGCCAGGTTCTGTCTCCCAGCTTTGTCTGACTTTTGCTATGGAGTGGGTGTCTGCTGCCTGGAGCATATGGTACATAATCAAAATGGACCTCCCTGTGTCCCTTAATCGAATAGCCCAACATAAGCAATCTTCTAACTTTGATAAGTCCCAGGATATCAGGTTGCACTGTGCAAGTGGAGCTTGTTGGATTTAAACCTGGGCTTTGAGGTTCCCAGCTCTGGATTCTAAACACTAGGCCAACATACCTTCCCAGAGAGGCGACTAGAGTGCCTTTCCTGAAGAGAGATGGCCTGCATGGCTGTGCACTACAGGAAGCCCTTCCAGTGCCTCACGAGATGCTGGTGGCCTGGGTTTGAGGATGAGCCTGAGTCACTGGATGGCCAGCAGGGTGAGTAGTGGTTAGCATCTTGAAGCAGGCTCTCTTGGAAGAAAAGGTTGTGTTCCCTGCTGCTGTACCACAGTCTTAATAACCATGGGTGGTAGTGCAACTGGACAAATCAAACATGGACTGGGAATTTAGAAACCATGGATGTTGATGCATTGGGCTAGTTGGCATCTGTTGATGTCACCTTGCAGGCTGTCATGAGTGTGGGTATAAAACCCACAGAAAAGGGAGCTGCTAATTAGAAAAGTGACATCCTGTCCTCATCAGGTCCCACCCTTCTGCCTCGTAGAGTGCCCACAGAGATGACACTGTTCCTATACCTATAGGGAATGTACCTGCCAAAGAGCTGAAATGCAGGGCCCTACCTCAGGGGCTAAGGGTAGGGGGCACTGGCACAGCAGTAGAAGCACAGCACCCTGGAAAAAAGTGCAATAGGATGGAGCTTCAGGGTCAGGCTGGTGGAATTGATGGAGGCTGAAGAAAATCCCAAGTTGGAGAGGTAAGGCACAAAAACAGAATTACAATTAATAAGATGCTTGAGAGCCCAGTGGTGCTGAGGGGTGAGGTGCTGGATGCCACACCTCATGCCACACCAGTGACCCAGGTTTGAGAACAAGCTTGGGTCATCGGGTCAGCCGGTGGGGGGGGGAGCTATACTAAACGGCTGAAAGGCAGCTCTTCTCTCCTGGGGGACCTGTCTAGACTGTGGGTATCATTTTAAAAGTAATTTGTCTGGTGTCCTCTCCTTAATTGCAGGTGGAGTGTTCCCAAGTATAAAAAGAAAGTTTATTCAGCCAGTAGGATGTGGGTGGTGTGTGAGTGCCTTCTTGCACTTGGATGTTTGCCATGGTGCCGTATCCATCCTGGAATATGGGAGCATGTTTGCCTCGTGGTTGTTTGATCACCTGCTGTGGCACCTCTGCCACACTGTGCAGTAGAAAAACCTTTTGGCAACTGACCTTTGTTTTCTGCAGCCAGTTTCTGCCTAGCAATATGAGCTTCCAGACTTGTACTACAACAAGAGGCAGGGTCCCTTCTCTTCTCTTGCAGGTCATGGGAATTTGTATCTCCCCCAATGTGGGAATCCTATCACCTTTGTAGTGTGTTATCCAGATGGCAGATGGTCTCAGTGGGTACTGGTTGAGACAAAGCAACGTGTGAAACACGTCAGGTGACGTCACGAGGGAGTGACCCTCAGCCTTTGCCCTTGCTGCTAAAGTTTTGTACCAGCCGCCTGCTTATGGCTTGATGTTTTTTGTGGATTTATTTATGTGATGGACTCTGATGGACCTTGATGGACTTGATATTTGTATTCTGGTACCATTTCCTTGTATATTTAATACGTGAGTCCTTTTTAGATTTGCACAAGTAATAAAACTTTACTCACAGTTAAAAGCTTTCAGCTGGTGTGATTTTACATTTTGGAGTGAACACTTTTGAGCAAGTGCAGGTTCTATTCTCCTTGTTTTACTGGTTGAGACAGGCAGTGTAGATGTGTTCTGGTATCAGTGACAGAGATGCTCTGGTGTCAGACTGCATTCTCACAGGCATGCCTGCTAACAGACTCAGGCAGATGACATCTCCATGACCTTGCATGGTGTAGACAGTGAAGAGGCCCAGGAATCATCTCCCTCTGGTGTCTCTGTCAGAGTATCTCTGTCACATACTGTTCCCATGCAGTGCACTGTGTGCTTCTGCAGACCCATGCCAGAGGTCCCACTTTTCCACAATTGAGGCACATTTCATGGTGGAATCAGCATGTGTCTTGGTGGTGCTCTCCTCCACATTGGTAGCAAGCTTGGTTAGCCTTAACTTGTGGTGGTGGCTTCCGAGGAGCTGGGCGAGAAGGATGTGATGTAGTGTGGCCTCCCTTTGGTCAAGGTCAAACCATTTGAGGTTGGGCAGATGTGACTCTGTGGATGGCCAACCTGCGTGGGTCCATGTGACCTGTGAGCTCCCTGGTGTCTTTCTAGGCAAATTCAAGAGCTATTGCTATGTTGCATGTGGACTTGAAAGTCAGATCTGGTTCTGTAAGAAGGTATTTTGTGTAGTTGTCACCATGAATGCCACAGATGAACTGATCCTTTAAGGCATCATTTAGGAATTGTCCATATTCACACATGTTTGCAATTGACTCTTCCTCTCTTTGGAAACAGTGGTGAAATTGGGCTTTTACTTTTAGTGCTGTAAGAGTAAAGCCTTAAGTTGGTTATAGTTGTGCCCACTTCATGGATCTGGTGCCACTAGACTCTTAAGCAAAGCAAACATAGGACTGGTAGGATGGACAGAAGGAGATCCTGTTGTTCATTGTCCTACTGTCAGTTTGTTTTGCTGAAAGCCAGTACTTAAACCTTTTAATAGGTGTATGAAAGTCTTAATTAGATTCCTGAAATTCTAGTACTCATCCTAAGAAGACCATTTTGCAGGGATGCAGTATGTTGTAGTTGATGCAGGTGCCCAGTTTTACGTCCATGGCTGGTGCTGGAAAATGCTTTTTTTTTTCCTTTTGCACTTTGCACTGTTGTGCTGTTCTCAGATTCCTCCAGAAGATGCTAGTATCTGTTCAGACTCCACCGTAATTGAGCAGCACTGCTGCTGCTCAGTCCTCAGCCAGGGATAGCCTGGGGCAAAGTTTGTAACTTCTTTGCACTCTTCTTGCACTTACCTGTCCAGTGCCGCTTCTAATGCACTTGCCCTGTGTCTGTCCTGACAAGGCCCCTCGGATGCCTCACCCTGACCCTCTACTCCTATGCCTTCCCCTACCCTCAGCCCTCTCCCCTTCTTGCCCTCTTCCTCCTATTGTTTCTTGAGTTACTCATCGCTCAGTCTGATTTTGTCAAGCAAAGTTACTGTCTAAAACCATGTACCTGTAACTGTTTTATGTTTTAGTGTCTATTACCCTGTAACCAGCATGATGTGGAACCTTTGTAAAAGAGCCTTGGCTCAAAGGTACTTTGTAATCCTAGACACAAATAAACTAAAGCTAAACTTTGTTTACTTTGGTCAGTGGGGGTGGGCAGCAGTTTGTAGCTCCCTGTCTTTTGTTCCCAATGCCACATTCTATCTGTTGAAAAGTATAGCTCTTTTGTGCTGTTATTAAAGCTGACTTGAAACTCACTCACTCCTTCCTTCCTTCCTTCCTTCCTTCCTTCCTCCTTTTGTTTAATTTTTGCTATCTTTACCCCTAGCTTAAATATCCAACATGTCCTTAAGTGAGCAAAACGTTCCTGCTATTTGGAAAATAGCCAGTGTGATACCAGTGCATAAAAGGGGCCCCAACAGGTTTGGTAGGGAATTATAGGCCTATATCCCTTTTGTCATTAATAGGTAAGGTTCAAGAGAATCTTCTGCACCTGCAATTGATGGAGTACTTGGAGAATTACAAAGTCCTATCTAGAGAACATCACGACTTCAGGAGGGACTGCAGTACTGCAAAAGCCTTGGTCTGGTTCATGAATGACCTATACCTGACTATGGAGGGGGGCATATAAATAGGGTGTGTCTTGATAGAGCTGACCAAGGCATTTGATTTGGTGGACCACTCCCTCCTGAATCAAAGCTAAGGCAAATTGGTATAGGAATCTCAGCAGTTAACTGGATCTCTAACTACTTATTAAACAGGAAAAAATAGTTAAAGTAAATGGAGTTCATTCAGAAACACATAGTGCAGCTTATGGGGTTCCTCAAGGGTCCATACTTGGACCCCTGTTATTCTCTTTATTCATTAACAGTTTGCCTGTTGTCTTTAATAAAGCAAAAATAATTTCTATATTCAGACAATGCTGTCCTACCTGCAGCTAATACGGATATGGGGTTTTTAATAAGATAATGGATTCAGAATATGGGAAAAATGTCACACGGTTTGGAGACATCAGATTAGTGGTAAACAGAAAGAAAACAAAAGCAATGCTTTTTAGCACAATACAAAAGAAAAGATACACATCGGGTGATTTTCACATTAGAGTACAATAAATGAAAGTGGTGAACTTGAAGTGGTGAGCGAGTTCAGGTACCTAGGTGTCCACCTGGACTCTTATCTTACCTATGATAGTCACATAAGGCATGACTCCTCAAAGCTGAACAAAAAATTGGGTGCACTTCATGCAGTTAGGGATTTACATACTGATGATACCAGATGGGGTACTATTGCCCAGAGTTGCCTGTTACCTTCAGTTGACTGTGGAAGTGCCATTTTTATGGCTGTGGGCAGAGCCTTCAGCCATTTTGCGATCTGTTGCCTTAAAATGTCTGATTGTGGCACCTTCTGTTGGGCTTTTGAAAGTATCCTTTCAAAAGTTTAATGGAGTTTCTAACACTTTGCCACAATCGGCTGCTATGGAGTAACAGACGCACTATTTTGGCTGTTACTTCCATATTCTGGGAGAACTGTGCATGCATGCCTCACACACATGCGCAGTTCTGCTGCCACCACCTTCTTTTGAATGGCAGGATGCCACTGGTTGCAACTACGCATGCCCGAATGCCGTACATGCTCAATTTTGTCACCGCCGCCATCTTATGGATGGTACTTCTCCTGCACCCTTCCACTGCTCCTGTCCTCCCTGCTCCTCTGTTTACTCCCAGCACCAAATAAAACCCTCCCGCTCCCTCCCACTGCTGCTGTCCTACCTGCTCCCTCCGTTCACCATCCCTGCTCCAATATCAGGGTGCCCAGTCCCCATGTCAGCGTCATGTATCCCCCACTCATGTGGCACAATGGGAGCCCACCCCAGTGTGCCCAAATTTTATTTTTATTTTTTTCCCTCCATGCCAACATCAGGGTGCCCAATCCCCGTGTTGCCATCATTTATGCCCAACTCATGTGGCACACTGGGAGCCCACCCCAGTGTACCCAATGTTATGTTTTTTGCTTTGTTTTCCTGTAAATGAAGAAAACCATCCCCCAATGTATTTTTTTTGCTTTACCTGCAAAAAAGAAGATGGTCCCTCATCATCACCCCAGTCCCCCCTCCCCATCCCCATCCTACCACTGAGCACCCACCTCCCCCCTTATCCCACACTTACCTCCAGAGGTCGGCGCTGTCATCTTCTCTGGACTGGTACATGTCTGCACTCTTCAAAGTCGAACCACAAACTGAAGAATCAAAGGTAAGCATGGTATAATGGCAGTCAGTGGGGTTTTCAACGTATTTTGATATAGCAGCCATTTGTAGGACTTTTGGCCCCAGATTTTCAACATGGGGTTCTTAAGACCTCTCCTCATGGACACTGTCACTGTCATTTTGCTACTCAGTCCTGAAAGGTGATTTCGCAGTCACTGCGCAGAATCACCTTTTGGGACTGATTAACAAATTGACAGTGCCACTGTTCATGAGATGGGATCCCAAAAAGCTCATGTTGCAAATTTGGTTAAAAAATTGCAAAAAATGACTGCAGTATGAATGTGCATTGCACAGTTTCTACGGACTCTCAATTTCACCAATTTTTTTATATTTCACTCCAGATTTTCAACATTACCATTTTTGCACACCTCCTGAGGTGAGGTCCCAAAAAGGCCATGTTAAAAAACTAGTGAAAGAACTCCAAAAAATGGCCAAGTTACACTCAGGCATTCAAAATTTTCTATGCACACGTGTAACTTTGGTCATTTGGCAGCTCACCACAGCCGTATCGGCTCTGGCTAGAATCTGTTATGTTTCCTTGCATTTGTGCAAGAAACATCTTGTGATAGAATGACATTTGAGAGGTGTGTCAGGGACAAGTCCAATGCAGAACACTCTACAGTGGGCTCGACCCTGAAAGACCAATGACCATACAAGCAGAGAATGACGGTGGTTGGAATTTCACAGTGTGGAAGTGGCCACACTTAAAATGAATGAAAAGCTCCAATGAGAGCACTTCATTCCTTTTATTTAGATAATGCTGTCTGCTCCGCTCCCTCTGTTCCATCCCTGCACTCATCATCATACTATGAAACCCTCCCGCTCTCTCCCACTGCATGCTGCCTTCCCCACACCCTCTGTTCCCCCGGCATACAAATTATCTCTTCCACTCCCTCCCATTGTGTGCTGTCCACCCCACTCCCTCCATTCCCCATGCCAACATCGGGGTGCCAAATCCATGTGTCAGCATTATCTAAACGCCCCCCCAGATGCTGGGGAGCCCACTCCCAGTGTCCAGAAATAAACATTTTTTTCTCTGTTAAAAAAAGAAAACTGTCCCCTGATGTTTTTTTTTAAAGCCTATAAAAAAGAAAAGGGTCCCTCGTTATCTCCCCCATACCCCTCCCCATACTGACCCTCCCTCTGCATATCCACCTTCCACACCCCACATTTACCCTCTGAGGTTTGCAGCTGCGATATTCTGAGGACCAGGACACATCTGAACTCATCAAAGCCGAGCTGTGAACTGAGGAATCAAGGTAAGTGCTGTATAATGGCTGTCAATGAGGGTTTCAACTTATGTTGATATCTCAGCCATTTTCTGGAATTTTGACCCTGGATGTTCAACATGGGCTTCTTGGGACCCCACCTTATGAACACTGTCACTGTCATTTCGTCAGTCAATCTGGAAAGGTGATGAAATAACAGTACCAGTATTCATGAGGCGAAAGTCCCAAAAAGCGCATGTTGAAAATTTGATGCAAAAAATCCCCCAAATGACTGCGTTACAAGCATGCATGGTGCAGTTTCTATGCACGCTCATAACTTTTCCAGTTTTTAATATTTTCACTCCAGATTTTCAACATTGCCATTTTTCACACCTCTTCATGAACAGTATAGCTGTCATTTTTCACATCCTGCCCAAAATGTGTTTTTGCACCTGTGGTGCAGAATGACACGGTTGCTGTGCAAAATCACCTTTCAGGATAAGTGAACAAAATCACAGTGGCACTCTTCATGAGGTGGTGTTCCCAAAAGACCACATTGAAAATCTGGTGAAATATCCAAAAAAATGGCAGAGTTACAACCGGTCATTCAAATTTTCTACACACGCGTGTAACTTTGGCAATTTTCAATATTTTCACTCCAAATTATCAATATAGCCATTTTATCACACCACTTCATGAACAGTACAGCTGTCATGTTTCACTTCCTGCCCATAATGTGTTTTTACACCTGTGGCATGGAATGCCGTTTTCCCATGAATTTGAAAATTTTCACCTACAGGGTTCATGAGGTGGGGTGATAAGAAGACTATGTTCAAGATTTGAGATCAAAATTGAAAAAAGACAAAGTTATGGCCATTCATTGCAATTTCAATATGCATGCTCGTAGCTGTGGAAATCTTAAATATTTGCACCCCACATTTTTTTTTTACTTATACCCCTGCTCTAAGGCCCTCTCTATCTGGAGAGAGCCTCAGCCCTGTCCCCTGACATCCACCAGCCGATGCTGACCAGCTACCCCCAGGGCTTACTCCCCCAGTGGGGTCAGTGGGGGGGCCTCAACCCCACCCCCACCAAGACTGGAGCAGCCCACCCCCACCAAGAGCAGATACAGTACAGGGGTCGGCACTGTGGCTATTCGGGGTCAGGACCTGCAAGTTCCCTCCATCATCCACCGTGAGCTTTTTTCCTTCTGGTTTCTCCTCTTCAGAGGTGGAGCATGCAAGGACATCAGCAACAGTGCCATGCACACTCCTGTGCGTGCACCCCATCAGGCATCTGCCTCGCCTCTGACCAGATGTCTGCGGAATCAGTGTGCCGGCCCTCAGCCACTGCTACGGGCCAGGCATGCACCAGCAACTGGTTGCCTCTCCCTCCCAGAGAAGGAGAGCTGTCACTGAAATGCTTGATACTTCTCCTCCCCTCCCACCACCAGCAGCCCACGCTCACTCCTGAACATGGGTCGCAAGCGTGGCGCGAGGTGTGGCATCCAGTGCCTCAACCCTCAATGCCACCGGGCCAGCAATGCACCCCACATTTTAAACATAGCCTTCTTATTAACCAAGCTTCTGTATTCAAATGCTGTCCAAAATATGACAGCTTGTCAAAATATACTTCAGGCAGGCTTTTCCTCCCATCAGAAGTTCAACTAACAAAATGCACCCCGCCACATAAACCATGCAAGGAAACATTCAGCATTGACAAATGTTTGTTTTTTTGGGAGGGGGAGTCTGAAAAAGTCTTATCAACATGTGTAACTTTGTATAATGCTGTGCAACCGACGTTTAAACACCATTGTAATATATATAAGCAGCTGACTTGGCTACCCTTGGGAGAGCGGAACAAGTTAGCCATAGGTTGAATGGTTTATAAAAGGATGAAAACATGGAGTGGTGGACCATTTTCAGATATTATACCCCTCAATAACACGACCAACAAATTAGTCTTCTGATACTCCAAGTAAAATTCTCTCATTGTATAAAACCTAGAAGGGCCAAAAATATGTTTCCTCTGTTACTGCTAATGGCAGTATAGTGCTGAGGTTTAGGGATCTGAGCTGCAGACCTGGGATTGAATCCCACAGCCCCCACTTGCATGCTGTGTGATTCTGAGGAAGTCACTTAACTTCCTAGTACTCCCAACTCACACCTGGATACAAGCTTCAGCTTAGTGTGCCTTTCCTGGTTAAACAATTTCCCCTTTCCTAATGTCTGGAATGACACAACTCCAAGGATAAGAGAGTCCAAAATTCATTCAGAGTATTCTGACTGACATGGCAAGCTGCTGCTGTTTTTAGATTAACTGAGTTTGTCTATTGTATATACACTGCAAATATGGTTTCATTTCATGTTAGGTTATTGTATGTTGAAGAGTTTATATAATGTATTCTTTAATTGGCTACTAATTTTGTTTTTGGTCTTACTAAATGTTGTTTTAGTATTATTAGGTATATATTTATTGTTTTAATCTCCTTTAATCTCCTCAGGGCGAGAGATTGAGGCAAACTGTCAGTTCTCATCCTCCTTGATCTCTCCCTAGTGTTTGACACCATGGATCATGAGGTGTTGTTGGATCAGTTGCAGAGGATCTGTGAACTCACTGGTATTGTCATCAACTGGCTTGAGTCCTTTCTTACAGGTAGAACACAAAGGGTGGGAATGGGAAGTTTTTTCCTCCTGCCCGATGCTCCTGTCTTGTGGAGCTCCCCAGGATTCGATCCTTTCACCAGTGTTATTCGCACTGTACATGCTACCCCTAGGTGATATCATTAGATTTTACAGGTTGAGTTTTCACTGCTATGCAGTTGATACCCAGCTGTATATGTTATTTGCACCGGGGACACAGGGTGCGGTCTCTGTCCTGAATTCCTCCCTGGCTGAGATATAGGACTGGATGTCCACCAACTGGCTGAGGCTCAGCCCTAATGAAACAGAAGTATTAGTCATTGAGTCTGGTCGCCAGCAAGAAGCTGGGGTCGGGGGGGGGCAGGCTAATACTTAGTTCTTTTTCCTCTTACTGCCTCAGTAAGGGTTATAAATCTGGGCATTATTTTGGACAACAAATTGACACCAGAGGCTCAGTTGTCATCTGTTGTCTGAAGTGGTTTCTGCCATCTCAGAAATATCACCCAGATCAAACCTTTTATCCCACCCAGCGACCTGCCCTCACGGATACATGTCTTTGTTACATCCTGACTAGATTACTGCAATGCCCTTTACCTGGGGTTAAATGCTGCAGCCAGGTTGTTGACAGGTTTCCCAGGAGCTTTTCATATAACTCCAGTTATACACGGACTGCATTGGCTGCCAGTGAGGTGGTAGATCTCCTTCAAGGTCAGCTTGCTGACCTGTGAAACCCTACATGAACTGGGCCTTAGCTACCTGCAAGACCTTTTGTCTCCTCACCAAACCTCCCAACCTTTCCACTCCTCTAAGATGGGCCTCCCAGTGATTCACAGGGTTCAGTTAAAATCTTCAGGTGAGCAAGCCTTTGATTTTGCTGCACCGACCCTGTGGAATTTGCTCTCCAGATATCTGTGGGAGACCCCCTCACAGGAGGCCTTTAAAAGGGGCCTGAAGGCCTATCTTTATTTTTTTATTTATTTATTTGCATCTAGGATTATAAGTACCTTTGAGCCAAGACTCTTTTACAAAGGTTCCACGTCATAAGTACAGGCAATCATCAACAGGCATGTTACAGGGTGACAGACCAAGACCGTAGTAACATTAGCACAGTACATGATATAAGACAGTAGCATTAGGTTGACAAAATCCAACAAAGAGATGCACTACCCAGGAAACAATAGGAGGAATAGGGCATGGGGGAAAAGGGCTGAGACTGGGGGTGGCTTTGGCACGGGGGGCAGGGTGATGCAGCCAAGGGGCCTTGTCAGGACAGACTCAGCGCAAGTGCTTGAGAGGTTTTAGTGGAAAGGTAAGTGCTAGAAGAGAGGGCAAAAACAGACACCTGTGATTTCAGAAACAGAGTAGGGGACAGAGATGATTAAATGGTGCAAACACAGGTGTTGGTGTCAGTTAGGGAGAGACAGAGCTTTGTTTTGAATGCTCCAAGTGTTCCAGTGGAGGAAGTGTCACTAGAGAGTTCATTTAGCCAGCTCAAGGCCCTGTAAGCAAATGACCATTGACCTTGGGATGTGTGACAGTGGGGGATTTGAAGGATTAGGGGCTTAGAGCTCCTGGTGATGCGGTTATTGATTTTGAGATTTAGGAGGGCGCTGACTCTTGGCAGGGATTTTCCCATCATGATTTTCTTGGCTGTTAGGCAAGTTTAGCATTTGATTCGGTTGGTCAGTTGCAGCTAGCCTGATTTGGAATAGAGGTCACAGGTGTGGGCGAGGCGGTGTGAACCACTGACCAGATGGCAGGTGTGATTAAGGAAGGTCAAAACACGCTTGAGGGAGGAGGTTGTGGCAGATCCATAGATGATGAGACTGTAGTCAATTATACTGATAATGGAGCTCTGAACAGGGATGGACAGTGCTTCAGAGGTTAGGTGTTTCCTATGACGGAAAAGGAGGCCCATCCTGGAATTGGCAGCTTTTGCCACATTGTTGATTTGTGGGACATAGGAGAGATTACTGTTGAGGGTGAGGCCAAGGTATTTGAAGGTATGAACTTGTTTGAGGGTGAATCCTTGCTTGGTTCTAATAGGGAGCTGATGATGTTTGAATTTGCTGTGGGAGCTGCAGAAGAGCAAAATCTTTGTTTTTTTCTGGTTAAGGATAAGTCTGTGTTTTTCAAACCAGTTTTCAACTGTGGAGAAGGCCTCCTGGAGTTTGCCTTATAGATGCACTGGATCATTTTGTGATGCTAGGATGATGGCATCATCAGTGTAGAGAAGGATCTGTGCAGGGCAGGATTCTGGTAGTGAGTTCAAGAAAAGACTGAATAGGAGGGGGCCCAAGATTGAGCCCAGTGGGACTCCGGACCTGACTGGTCTTGGATCTGAGAGTGTGCCATCGATTTTCACTCTTTGGGAGTGGTTACCTAAGTAGCTTTTAAACCAGTTCACAGAGTTTGGTGAGAGTCTTGCTAGCCGGAGCTGGTCAATTAGGAGATGGTGGTTGACAGTATCAAAGGCTTTGGTTAAGTCAATGAAGGTGAATCCAATGAGATGGCTGTTATCAAGTGGGTGATAGATTGTGCCAGTGAATTCAAGTAGCGCCGTGGTGGTGCTATGGCCTTTCCTAAAGTCATGTTGCTCCTCGCACAGGATGTTGTGTTTGTCTAGGAAGTCAGTGAGTTGGTCAGACACAATCCGTTCTGGGGCTTTGGAGAGTGGAGGCAGGATAGAAATAGGATGGTAATTCTCAGCAGCTGTTTTGTCACCACTTTTATGAATTGGGGTTACCGCAGCAGATTTGCATTTGTCAGGGAATTGGCTGTGGCTGAGGGAGAGGTTAAAGATCTTGGTAAGAGGCTGGAGTACCTCTTCATGGGTTAGTGATAACAGCTTGAGGTCAATGGAGTCACTGCTGGATCTGGAGTTTCGAATGACTTTGGTAACGTAGCTGCAGACTTGATGCATTTTTACTTCTTTAAAGTAGAAGGGAGGGTCGCTGTAGGTGGTTGGGGAGGCCAGAGTGTCAACGTCATCAAAAAAGCCATGTAGGAGAACAGCACTGAGGTCTGAGAAAGTGTAATTGAAAGTATCAGCAATGAGCTTCTGGTCAAGGGTAGTTACTCCATTAATGCTGAGTACTGATGGGAGTGATTTAGCTTGCTTCCCAGTGACTTCTTTGATGTTATTCCAGAAGTCTCTACCATTACACCAAGTGGTAGTGAGTGCATTGTGGAAATAAGTGGACTTCATATCCCAGATATATTTGGTGCAGTCATTTCATGCCCATTTATAGTTAGCAATATCAATGTTTCCTGGTGTTTCTGGCAATCTCCCAAAGGTGGTCCCGAGAGTTTAGATGCCTAAGCAGGTCACCAGTGAGCCATGGGTTACATAGGGCTTTGGCCTTGCGCTTCTTGATGGGAGCAAATATGTTGCATGCTTGGTTAAAAATCATGATGAAGTGCTCCAGTGCAGTGTTCACATTGGTTGCAGTGAGGACTGGGCACCAGTCCTGTTGCCAGAGTTAGGTTTTGAGATGAAGTTGCTTGCCTCTAGGTAGAACTCGGCTGGTAATGGTTTTTGTGGGGGGCTTAATGAATTTGTTGAACCAGGAGCAGCTAATGGGGGAGTGGTCACTAAGAACATCTGGGAGGACAGTGGAGTTGGTGATCCTAGCGGGGTGGCTTGTGAGGATCCAATCCAGAAGGGTGCTGGTACCGTTTTATAATTTGTTCTGGTAGGGGACCTAACCAACTGAATGAGGTTTGCTGCCACTATCAAGTCCCTGTAGGCCCCTGCCTCTGCTGCATGCCAGTTTATATTAAAGTCACCGAGGAGGATGCTTTCTGTGTCAGGTGTAAGGGATCTGGTAAAATCAAGGACTGCGTTAAGCCCATTTTCTTGCTCTCGAGGTGGGATGTAGATTGTGACAACTGTGATGGCTTTGTTATGTGTGCCAAAGAGGATCTTGACAGGAAGAATCTGTGCTGTGGTGGATTTGGGTGTTAAGCTGATGAAGTGCCCATGGATCGTGTCTTTAAGGTACAGAGTGCAGTCTCCACCCTTTTTTTATGTACGATCAAGCCGATAAACATTATATCCAGGGAGGGTGATAGCATGGTCAGGGATTGAAGGTAAGAGCCAGGTTTCCATGACTGGTAGTATGCCAGGAAGACACTGGTAGGCAAAGGCCTGAAGGGCATCAATTTTGTGAAGAAGACTGCATATCTTAAGTGCAATTATTGAGAGGGATCCGGGTTGGTTGGTCTGGGTTGATCCTTTAGAGGGGGCTGGTCCAGGATTTGGATGAATGTTTCCCGACAATAGCAGGAGAAGGAGTATATGTTTAAGGGGACTGGTGTGAGATACCCATGACTGGTGCCTATTCCCCTGGGCCAGAGAACTGTGAGATTCACCAGAGCAAGTAAATGGGAGGAGGCATGGGTATAGTGTGGCCATAGTGGTGACAGATGGGGGGTACCCAATGGCCATTTTGGGAAAAGGGCCACTCTGTAATGATAGGCAAAGCCCAAGGTGGGTATATGAGATTAAGCGGGAGGGTACCATGGAGGGGGTGGGGGGTGCGTGAGTTGGTAGATGTTCAGGACAGCGGGAAAACATGAACAAGGGGGATGTAGGAGAGGGAAGAGGGAAATCAGGAAGAGGATAATGGGGTACAGGGTACCAGTGGGGTACATGATTCAAAATAAGAAAAGGTGCATAGTAGGAGAGTTGGCACGGTGGGCTTGGCAGGTGGGATGGGGGAGGTAATTGTGGCAGGAGGTATGCAAAAGGTGGAGGCTATGAGGTGAAGGGGGAAAATTAGGTAAGGCAAGACGTTCCAGGTGAAAAAGCAGGGGGCAGGGGTAGTGAGTAGTCACGGGGGATAGCAGAAGAGGAGGAAATGGCAGAGAGGGAGTCGAAGGGGTGCAAGATGGGTGTCAGGAGACAGAGAGACAGGAGGTACCGGCTCTAGCTAGGAGCACAGGAGTGAAAGAGTGCGTGAGAACTAGGGAAAGACAAGGGGATGGACAGACACGGGGGCCAGTAGAGTAGGAGCAGAGGGGTGGGACAATACAAGAGGCATGGTAGCAGTCTAATTAAGGACAGAGGTGGGGGGGCATAAAATTTCGGTCGATGCCACTAGCTTTCTATGGGCACAGCAGCCCCAAGACCGTAGAAAACAGTAGGCCAATCCGTGCAAAGGAGAGGAGGACAGGAGTCCAATCAGGGCATGCTGCAGTGAGCAACAACCAATGGCGGCAGCTCAGAGCACCCACGAAGAGACAGGCAGCCTTACCCAGCTCCATGGTTCCTTGGGCGACTTGGTGGAGTGCTGCGAGGTGGCTGGAGGAGCCGTACCACAAGCAGATGAGACTGGCGGAGCATGGGCCCTGGAGATCAAGGGCAGTGACCCAGCTCCATGGTTCCTTGGGTGGCTTGGTGGAGTGCGGCAAGGCGGCTGGAGGAGCCGTGCCACAAGCGGACAAGACTGCCGGAGCATGGGCCCTGGAGGTCAAGGGCCGTGACCTGAGGAGAGGAGAGATAGAAATAGGGGGCTAGCTGTGGGCGGAGGGGAGAGTCACAATAAAAACAAAGGGAATAAATCGAGGGGCAGGAGGCACAGACACACCGGGGGGGTTGGGGGCAGAGAATTTGCATTTCGGTGTAAATAATCCAAAAACAATATATAAACGGACTACCACTTCACTCATCAAATTGTGAAAAAGATTTAGGGATATATGTTAATAATAAACTTACATCAAATGATCACTGTGTTAGAACTGCCTGCATGACCAACAGACTTTTGAGGCAAATAAAACGCACTTTTGTTAATTGCATTGAACAATGCCTTATTCCATTGTATAGGGCATACATTAGACCGTATCTAGACTATGGCTCCCCTTTCTGGAATCCAAACTGAAAAAAGACATAGCAATTCTTGAACAGGTTCAAAGGAGAGTAACTAGAATGATTCCAAGATTAACAAACTTGGATTATCAGAACAGATTAAAAGCTACTGGTCTCTTCTCTGTTCAAACTAGAAGATTAAGAGGTGATATGCTTATGGTTTTTAATTTAATAAATTCACCAGATCTAATGGAAAAATGTGGTCTAACACTCTCCAAAAGGAGACATGTTCCAAGACTGCATAATAAACAGCTTGAAGTAAAAACTTATAAAACCAGCAAAAGGGGAAATTTTTTTCCAATAAGAGCATCCATTGTATGGAACACCTTGCCACAAGAATTGGTAGAGGCAACTAGTGCCACTGTCTTTAAAAACAAATTAGATGTTTGGTTGAGGGAGATCAAAGGCAGTGACCCAGCTCAATGGTTCCTTGGGTGGCTTGGTGGAGTGCGGCAAGGTGGCTGGAGGAGCCGTGCCACAAGTGGACGAGACTGCCGGAGCATGGACTCTGGAGATCAAGGGCAGTGACCCAGCTCTGTGGTTCCTTGGGCAGCTTGATGGAGTGTGGCGAGGCAGCTGGAGGAGCTGTGCCACAAGCGGATGAGACTGCCAGAGCGTGGGCCCTGGAGATGAAGGGCAGTGACCCAGCTCCGTGGTTCCTTGGGCGGCTTGGTGGAATGCAGTGAGGCGGCTGGAGGAGCTGTGCCACAAGCGGATGAGACTGCCAGAGCGTGGGTCCTGGAGATCAAGGGCAGTGACCCAGCTCCATGGTTCCTTGGGAGGCTGGAGGAGCTGTGCCACAAGCGGATGAGACTGCCAGAGCATGGGCCCTGGAGATCAAGGGCAGTGACCCAGCCTATCTCTTTACAGAAGCTTTTGGTCTATCCTAGTGACCTGAATATGAATTTATACTTCTATCAATCTGTTATGTTATTGTATTATTCAGTTTGTTATTGTTATTTTATTCTCTTATGGTGTTTAAATGCTGAGTGTGACTATTTTGTCAGTTGTTCAAAAATGTGGTTTTGTTTGTTTTTTTTTTGTTGATGTTTTACTGTTTGATACTCTGTACATTGCTCTGAGCCTATGGAAATGAGTGCTTTATAAACAAAGTTTGCTTACTTTCTTCCTTGCTTGCTGTTATGTATATTGTATATTTTTGTGTCCAGGACATGTCTGTAAAAGGGCTTTGTGATCCAGTACATTTTTACCTAGTTAACAAAGTTTAAAAAAAAAAACCTTCCTTCCTCCCTCCCTTCCTTCCTCCCTCCCTCCCTTTTGTTTCTTTTCTTTTCTTACTTTTCTTTTCCTCAGCAATCTTTTTTCCATTTCTTTTCATCAGCAGTTTCAGTACCCAAGGAGGATAGTCAGCTGAAGACAATGCAGGTTGGCTGGGTGTGTTCCTATCTAGAGAAGACCCAACAAACTCAACATGAGTTCTACCTTTTTTATTTATTTAAAAAACAATGGAAAGAGTTTATTGGCTAGCTGTATGGACGCTCCACCTGCAGATTTTTTTTTACCTCATTGTCGCTGTAGTATTCTTGTTATTAAAAACAGACTAACGCAGACTCGGGGAGCTGTAAGTAGGTTGTCATCTTTTTTCAAACTAAAGAACAAGACACCATGGAGCAAAGAACTGAGCATGACTGGAAATTACAAGACAACAAATTGCTTACTACAGGACTACAAGTAAGATGGCTACCAGGTACTTCCAGAAGGTCAGTACCACAGCTACAACAAACACCATGCCAATGGTTCCACGTCAATACAACGACAAAGTATCTGTCGAAACCCCCAACATCGATGGGAACAATGCTGACTGTCGGCATTGTTCCTGTCGGAATTAAGTATTTTTCTGCGGGGGGCTTTGCCCCCCCCCACACCCCATACCTAAATACCAGGAGTAGTGGTGTCGATCACCACAGAGATGAATCTTGACCTGGCAAGATTTGTCACTGTGGTGGACTTTGCTGTTAAAATGTTGATGTGCTGACGTGATGCCCATACCAACATGTCTGCATTAATTTTACAAGCAATGTTAAAAAAATTGGAGAACTGATCAGCAGAAACTTTAAAAGCGAGCAGCAGTGTGAGGCAGCAGCTAGGAAGGCAAACAATATCCCAGCATGCATTAAGAGAACCTTATAAAATGGTTCTAAAAATCAAAGAACTTTAAGTGGTTAAAATCAGTCAGGTGACTGTTCAATGTTAGAGTTTATAAAATGGCAGTAAACATAAAAGATACCTGACTGGGTAAAAGAAGTCAGGTGACTGTTTATTATTGATGATAATGAACAATCATCCTGGCAATTAGTGTAGTCGGTACTACACTGGCAGATCACAATTCTGAGCAGCAATCAATACCCCATGTGTTCCAAATCATACTCCACAAACATGGCTGAGTGTACCATGATAAAAAGCTACCATACAAACAATGCAGTCTAAACAAATAATCTGTGGCTGAAAAGACAGTGTTATAAACTCACCATAGCAAAACATCCACAAAAAGCAAAATAGCCACCAGTTAAAAAAAAAAAGGATGAGATTATGAGCATGAACAATTGTATGTCGCCTGTGATGATATCAATGAAACGGTCATAAACACTGTTTAAAAAGTCACTATTTTACCTCTTTTTGCAAGAATTTGTATGCAGGCTCAGCAACTTTTCATAGCTGCTGTGTTTAGAAGTAAAATTCTGCTTACAACATGCTTTACATGCTCCCTTACTTGCTTTTTACACAGCCCCGTGTGAACGGCGTTCCCACCCCGGTATAGTTAAAGCATACCCCGCTGAGCACATGCCATTGACAAGCCAGCAATGAAGTAATCACCACTGTAAAAGTGGGCCACAAACGTGAGCAAATGGTGCTGGGAATTGAAGTCCCACATAGCTGTTTAAACAGCAGTAAACCCAAGTGGTGCTGGGAATTGTAGTTGCCGGAGAGTGTTAACATGGTCTGCATACGAGTCATGCTAGGAACTGAAGTCTCCCAGGTGTACTTAAAGGCAAATGCTCATGACACAGAATGTATAGTAAACTCAAAAGATCCATTGTAAGCCAACTGAGTACATCTAAATTTCACAACTCTAGCTGGCTTACAACGGAACACTTAAACGGTCAGTAAAAAATTTTCAAAAACAGCAAATGGAACAAAAAAATTGCAGCATTTCTGATTTACATATAAGAATCTGGAGAAAAAAAATCTCTCACAAAAATGTGTTAGCGCTTCCATAGGGAGGATCTCATGAAACTCAATAATTAGCGTATCAGTGAGCATGGATGTTTCTCTGTTAAAAAGGGGCCATTGGAACCACCATGCAGACTGTCTATTAAAAGCAGAGTCTGTAATGCACATTAATACCTGATACCAGTTCACAGCCTCTATTTTCATATTGAGACATTTTTTTTCTGTCTTTCGGATGAGACGTTAAACTGAGGTCCCATCTACCTGGATTGGTGGTAGTTCAGGTGGATGTTAAAGATCCCATGGCACTTATCGAAAAGAGTAGAGGAATTTCCCCGGTGTCCTGGCCAAATTTCCCTCATTTACTAAAAATACCACCAACAGCTTAATCTGGTTCAAAGTTAGTTGGCATTCATCTGTATCCCCCTTCCCCGGGACTTGCCTGAAAATAGGCAGGATTTGTCTAGTGCACTTACTTGGTCAACAAAAAATAAAATAAAATAAAAAAATAAAAGTATTTTTATACGGAAGAAATAGCAACAGACATTATTATATAGATGTTTTACTGTGCTGATGAAAAAAATATATTTTTTCATCTCTCATGCTGAAACCCTGTAGTGGAAAAATGGAAAGTGTGAAACTGCCTACACAGTAGTGAGCCCCATAAAACATAACCATATGTTGCTTCATATTGACATTCCCCCTTTGAATAGTAAAGAACTCAGCTGTCCCTTTAGTCCTGAATTTTGACAGTTGTGTCTGACCATGTAGCACAAGAATTGGAATCCACACTCTGTTGTGTCATTCCTTGTCTATAAGACATTGTATGTTGTGTCTTTCAAATTTGCAAAATGTTTTTTCACTCCTCCAGTACATTTCTGGGACAGAGGCAAATTAAAGTGCATAACAACAAAACTGAAGTGTTTGATTATGAGCACATAGGGCCCGATTCATGAAATGTTACATCTGCTGCATTGTACAGATGACGTAGGGTGCCTGTGTCAGACATTTGCTGTCAACTGCAGTTCACAACTGGGTGTGCCAGACATGGAACGTTAGATAAGTTCCCCCGTCCATGGTCTAACCAAGCATCAACGATGGATGCATTTTACAGGACTTGTGCCAAAACATTGGCACAAGCTAGTGAAAAATGTAGCAAAGGTCGCATTTGCAGCAGCGTGTGTTTAATCAGGCTACGTTGTGCCACAGTGGTTTGGTGCACCTGTCCCATAATTAGTGTATGATGCAGGGCATGGTGCAATCCCTGTTATATCCTTACTGAATTGACCCTATAATGTATACCATATAAACCCGTATAGCGTGTTCATTATGGGTTTCATAAGCATACAGCTCATCTGGGGTTGCAATTCACTTGTCTATGTCTTGGGTCCTGAAATGAACCACAGGCATGCAAATCTGTGTTGCAGACATAAATAACACACACCTGCAGTACCCTTGTAGACAAGCAATAAGGCACAACATGGTGTTTGTTCCATATCTGTAGTACATAGTCAGACACACTGTGGCACATTATGGGTCCCAAGCCACAGAAAGGCATTACATATGTCAAATGGGGTGTGCGATTGTGAACTGATAATGCACACTTTTTTTGTGCTATGCAATTACTAACTACACAACTAGTATCTTTAAAGCAATAAAACAAAACATCGTGTTCATTATATGTTCACAAGTGCACAGCTCATTTGGGGTTGCAATGCACTTGTCTGTCGCTCGGGCCTTTAAATGGACCAGAGTCATGCAAATATGTGTTTCATACTTCAGTTGCATGCCCTGCAGTAACCTGTATTCAAACAGTAAGGCACAGCAGGTTGTTTATTTCATTTCTGTAGTACATACTCGGACACAGTGTGCAGCATTATGGGGACCAAGACACAAACAGACACCACCTGTGTCAAAACTGGTGTGTGATTTATTTATTTATTTAAGCATTTTACCAGGAAGGCATACTGAGCAGGCTACTGCTCGATTCCAGATGCATCCTGGAGGAGGGATGGTACACAGTTGAGGAAACAAATACAAAGTATGTTACAAATACATAGAGCATAGTACCTAATAGGGCCAGACTCAACACATTGGGTACCGATACAGAAACAAGAAATAGCATGAGAGAACAATTGCTACTGTCTCAAAACAGGCACGGTTTAAATACAATACACTAAAAGTATTAGGATAGGCAGGCAGTTATTAAATGTACAATAGGATGTGCAACCACGGCTGCCACACTGTGGGCTGTTATAAGGCCTAGACACATGAACAGGTAGGGGAGAAGTGAGCTGAGAGCATGGAGTTAAGATGCGGGTAGGAAGAGAAGTGACGAATGTTTGTGATGAGAGAGTTCCACAACTTAGGCATATGGTAACTAAAGGTTGCCTGTCCCATGGCAGGGAATCTATGTGGGACAACTAGGATTCGTGGGTTGTTGCTTCTGAGGAGTATGCTTGGGTGCTTGTGTCGGCAAGGGCAGAGGTGAGGTGGGGGGGAGCAACTGGGACCAGTACTTGGCCAAGATTTTGTTGCAGTGGGACTGCCTACAGTTATCTAGAGATGTACGGTTCATTGATTGGTAGAGAGCAGAGTGATGGGTGGAGTAAGGGCAGTTCAGGACAAAGCAGCAGAAAGAGTGGAAGAGGGGATCCAGTCTAGTTAAGGTGAACTTGGGCCCTGCACTGTAGACAACATTCCTGTAATCAAAGATAGGGAGGATTATTTTCTGCACGATGGCCCTGCGGGCAGAAAATGGGATATTGTCACTGTTGCAGTAAAGTGCACCAAGCCTGGGGTATAGCTTCTTGAGTATGGAGTCAACATGTGCTGAAAAGTTGAGGTGCTGATCAAGCCAGACTCCGAGGTACCTGAAAGAGGTACATGCCTCAAGGTGCGTCCTGTTCAGGGTATGGAATGTGATAGGGGAGAGGAGCCTGGAAAGTCTCTGCCTAGAGCCAAAGGTCACTGAGACAGTTTTCTTGGCATTGAGGGAGACTTGATTTGAGTGTAGCCAGAACTGGACCTTACCAAAGTCCAGTGGCAATCTGGTCATAACCTCTGTGGCCGAGGGGCCAGATGTATACAGCACAGTATTGTCTGCATACATGTGAATGGAGGTCTGTGGGCAAGTGGAAGACAGGTCATTAAGAAAGATAGAGAACAGTAGTTGGCCAAGGACTGAGCCTTGTGGTACCCTGGTAGTAACAGGGAGGGGGGCTGAGGTAGCAGAACTGACTCTGACAGACTGGGACCTGCCTACAAGGTACAAGTGGAACCAACTGGAGACCCAGCTAGACAGCCCTGTGTTGGAGAGTTTGGTCAGGAGGAATGAATGGGAGATGGTGTCAAACGCCTTGGCCAGGTCGATGAAAATGGTGGCTGTGATGTGGCCAGCATCCATACCAGTGAGGATGGTGTCAATGAGCCTGAGAAGGGAGGAGATAGTTGAGTGGGATTTCCTAAAGCCAGACTGGAAGGGGGTGAAGAAGGAGGAGGAATCAAGAAAGGGTGACAGGCGAGAGAGTACTAGATGATCTTGGAGTTTTGCCAATATAGGTAGTAGGAAAATAGGACAGTACTTGCTTGGGTTGGAGGCATCCCCTTCCTTGAGAAGGGAGATTACAGTGGCATGCTTCCATTCAGAGGGGACTTCAGCAAGGGAGGATAGGTTGAATAGGGCAGACAAGGGTTTGGCTATACCATGGGCTGAGAGGTGGAGCATGTTGGATTCCAACCCTGTTGGGCATTTGCCCTTATTAGGATTAAGGGTGAGCAGTGCATTATAAACCTCAACCTTGGTGACACGCTGAAAAGAGAATGAGTGTGCTGTGGGTGTGTCTGGGACAGGCGAGGTAAGGCTGAGTTGCTGTGCAGGGTGAGGTGAGGACAGGAGGGTTGCATGGCAATTTGTGAAGTGAGAGTTAAACTGAGAGGCCATAGCAGGGGGGTCAGTGACGGTGAGCCCACCTACCTGTAGGGTAGGAGTGGGGGGGGCTGCAATGGAGGGCTGAGAAGCGATTTTACCACTTTCCAGAATTTGGATGGCTGATGTGAGGTGGTGTCGAATGAGCCTTTGAAATAGTTAGCTTTTGCTTGGCGGATTTTGCTAGTGCATGCATTGCGTAATGAGCGATAAATCTGGAGGTCAGCTGGTGAGCTGGAAGACTTATAGAATTTCCAGACTTTATCCCTGCTCCTGAGAAGGGCTAGGATTTTAGTTGAGATCCATGGGAGGTGTGTGCCTCTGACTCTGGTACGCCTGAGGGGGATGTAGCGGTCCCAAACGGCAGAGAACTTGGTCTTAAAGAACTCCAGGGCCTCATCAATGGAGGTGGATTGGCTGATGAATGACCAATTAGTATTGATTAAGTCAATTAATAATGAGGTGAGGTCCAGGGACTTGTAGGATCTAGTCATTAGGATTCTGGGAGGGGAGCTTTAGGCCTGTGGATTTTTCTTACTGAATAGATGCCATGATGGTCACTTAGGAGGCCGGAAGCTAGGATCCTATGAGGGTGTGAGGTGAGAGCCCAATCCAGGAGAGTGTGGTTCAGTGTTTTGTGGTTTGACCGGGTGGGTTCAGAGATTTGCTGAGCTAGGTTTAGGGCAGTCACCTTGTCACAAAGCTTGGAGTTTGCCCCAGCAAGCTAGTTCTGGTTAAAGTCCCCAAGTTTATGGAGCTCGCCACTGGAAGCCAGGGAGTTTAGTGTGCCTAGGTGATCCAGTATAGCAGATGTATTGGAGTCGGATGCGCAGTAGGTGCCTGCAATGAAAATCGGAGTAGAGTGGGGGAGGGAGAGTTTTACCATTAGTGAGTCAATGGACTCTGAAGGCAGAGACAGGGTGACCTGGGAGAACTGGATTGAAGAGGCAATATACATGTTTATGCTGCCCCCCCCCCCTTTTTATTGCCTTTGTGATCTTGTCGGATGAGTGTATAGCCAGGTATAGAGAGTTCTCTGTCAGTGTTGTGGGACTTCAGCCAGGTTTCAGAGACAATCAGTATGTCCGGGCTAAGGGTCTGAAGCAGTGTTATTTTACGAAGGAGGCTACATATATTTAGGTGGATCGTTTTTAGGCCTGATGGAAGTTGGATTGGCAAGCTGGGGTTAGGGGTGTGATGATGATTAGGTCTGGGGTTAGACTCAACATCACCTGCTAAGAGTAGCAGTAGTGTGATCAGGAGTTTGGTATTGTGCGAAGCATGATATAGCTTACGGGAGGTGGTATAGGGCTTAGCAATAGCAGCTGTTGTCCTTCAAGCATGGGGCTATAGGGCTAACTGGCTTACTTGGAAGGTGGGTGGCAGTACGGTGGGACTAACTGCTATTGTGTGGAAGTGGCAGCCAGGGAATGTGTCATCCTCGGTAGTGAGGGAATAAATGTTAGTTGGCAAGCTGATGCAGGGTGCCTTCCAGCCCATCAGCTGAGAGTAGGAAGATGGGAGAGGGACACCCAGAGGACAAGGATGATGACAGAAGTTAAGAACAGTGGTAGCATTATAGAGGAGCAGGCAGATGTGAGAGATTAGGATTTTGTTTTTTTAGTGTAGTGGCCACTAGTGGGTTGGTTTTAGACGAGCATGTGACTACTCCTATATATAGGCTAGCTTGCCAAGGGTGGTGGGGTAGCTGACATGAAGCATCAGTGGGGTGTGCTCACAGTTGAGCTGCCAAGGAGCGGGTGAAGCCATACCTGCTTGCTGTGCTGTGTGGTGGGGGGTCAGCTCTCGAGCTCGGGGGAGGGCTTCTGCAAATCTGCCCTCACGACCTCCTAAACGGATGAGGAGAGCTGGGGAAAATAAAAGAGGGAGCAGGATTAAATAAGGTATGAGTGGGGTGGGCTAAGCTCTACTGCGTCACTTGATTGTAATTGTAACCAACAAGAACAGATCCTAGCAGAAATACTGGAGTTAAATCTGACTACAGAAACATTAATTGATTAAGCTCTAGTTTTAAACTCGGAGATATAGGAAATAAATATGTAGCTAGCACTAAATAATTAAATTCTACTTGCACAGCAGTTACAATCAGTGGCGCAGAGAGCACAAACGGGCACACTTTTAGTTAAAGTCCCGAGAAATTGATTTACAAATTTAGCAAATGTAAAACACCCTGCTGTAGGCTGAGTGCCTCCATGTCTAGTGCAAATTAGCTGAGGGTAAAATCAAATCTCAGTTCGTCTGCCTACTCGGAGTGGACCAGATTCAAATTTGGCACCCAAATTCTTGCTCACAGCAGAGCTGCTGAGGAGCGGGTGAAGTCATACCTGCTTGCTGTGCTGTGTGGCAGGGGGCCAGTGCTTGGAGGAGGGCTTCTGCAAATCTGCCCTCACGACCTCCTAAATGGATGAGGAGAGCTGGGGAAAGTAAATGAGGGAGCAGGATTAAATAAGGTATGAGTGGGGCCGGCTAAGCTCTACTGCGTCACTTGATAGTAATTGTAACTAACAAGAACAGGTCTTAGCAGAAATACTGGAGTTAAATCTGACTACAGAAACATTACTTGATTAAGCTCTAGTTTTAAACTTGGAGATATAGGAAATAAATCCGTAGCTAGCACTAAACAATTAAATTCTACTTACACAGTAGTTAAAATCGGAGAGGTGCAGAGAGCACAAACGGGCACACTTTTACTTAAAGTCCCGAGAGATTGATTTACAAATTTAGCAAATGAAAAGCACCCTGCTGTGGGCTGAGCACCTCCATGTCTAGTGCAAGGCAGCTGAGGGTAAACTCAAATCTCAGTTCGGCTGCCGACTCGGAGTGGGCCAGATTCAAATTTGGCACCCAAATTCTTGCTCACAGCTGGGCTGTCGAGGAACAGGTGAAACCCGTACCTGCTTGCTGTGCTGTGGTGGGGGGCAGCTCGAGCTTGGGGAGGGCTGTGCAAATCTGCCTTCATGGCCTCCTAAACGGACGAGGAGAGCTGAGAAAATAAAAGAGGGAGCAGGATTACATAAGGTATGAGTGGGACGAGGAGAGCTGCTTGCTATGCTGTGTGGCGGGGGGCAAACTGTCGAGCTTGGGGGAGGGCTTCTGCAAATCTGCCCTCACGACCTCATAAATGGACGAGGAGACCTGCTTGCTGTGCTGTGTGGCGGGGGGGCCAGCTTTCGAACTCGGGGGAGGGCTTCTGCAAATCTGCCCTCACAACCTCCTAAATGGGTGAGGAGAGCTGTTTATAAACTTATAATTATAATGCACATCCTTTCATGCTATGCAGTTATTAACTACATATCCAGTATCTTTAAAT
Organism: Neoceratodus forsteri; assembly: GCA_016271365.2. Taxonomy (NCBI): domain Eukaryota; kingdom Metazoa; phylum Chordata; order Ceratodontiformes; family Ceratodontidae; genus Neoceratodus; species Neoceratodus forsteri. Next base: position 732,083,599 of record CM057450.1, read on the forward strand.
TGATAAAACAAGACAACGTGTTCATTATGAGTTCATAAGTGCACAGCTCATTTGGGTTGCAAAACAATTGTGTACGTCTCAGGCCCTGAAATGTATCAGAGATGTGCAAATATGTGTTACAGATGTCAGTTGCACACACTAGAATGACCTTACAATCAAATAGCCAGGCACAACAGGGTGTATATTCCATTTCTGTGGTACATACTCAGACAAAGTGTGGTGCACTATGTTCTCCAGTACACCGTCAGACACTACCTAGGTAGTAGATACCTAGTTATGTAGACATAGGTAGTGTCTTGCTGCAAGTTGGGCCCCATAATGCACCACACTGCGTCCGACTATGTACAACAGACATGAAATAGACACCCTATTGAGCCTTAAAGTTTAAATATAGGCTCACCACTGGGTGTTAAATTATCATCTGTAACACATATTTGCACACTTCTGGTTCATTTCAGGGCCCAAGCCAGAGACAAGTGTTTTGCAACCACAACTGAGCTGTACACTTATGAACTGATAATGAACACAGTATCTTGGTTTATAGTTTCCAAGTCAATGGACGTGTAGTTAGTAACTGCATAGTACAAAACGGTGTGCATTATTGGTTCATACTCGCACAGGCCATTTGACATAGGCAATGCCTTTCTGTGGCTTGTGGCCCATAATGCACCAAACTGTGTCCAAGTATGTACTACAGAAATGGAATAGACACTCTTTTTGTGCTTTACTGTTTTAATATAAGGACACTGCAGTGTGTTTAATTGATGTCTGTAACACATATTTGCACACTTCTGTTCCATTTCGAGATCTGAGACATAGGCAAGTGTTTTGCACCACATATGAGCTGTACACTTATGAACCCATAATGTACACGCTATATTGTTTGATAGCGTACACAATGATAATAAATCTTTAAGTGCAATTCACAGTGTTTCAAAGCACTGTACAAAGAATAAAATATACAACTTAAAATCGATAAGAATTCTAAAGATATAAAAACACTTCCAATCTTATTAAAATCATAGCATATTACGCTACCAGTCTAATTGCAATCAGCAAAAGCAAGCCCATAGAGATGTGTTTTTAAAGTGGTTTTCAAGCTCTCCATTGTCAGGCACTCCCGTATCTGACGAGGTAGAGAATTCCACAGGGTGAGGACAATGAATGCAAATGTCTGAGCTCTAGAAGTTTTCAACCGTACCCTGGGACTCTCCAGCAATCCCTCATCGGCTGAGCGGAGTGGTCAGAGGGGACAGTAGGAATTCAGAAGATCTTGAAGCTAACTCAGACCTTGTCCATGTAGGGCTTTATAGGTCAGCAAATTGACCTCGAAGTTGATCCACCACTGCACTGGCAGCCAGTGCAGTTTGCACAGCACAGGAGTAATATGACTAGATCAAGGAGATCCAGACAACAGCCTGGCTGCAGTGTTCTACACCAGCTGCAAGGGGCGGATATCAACCCCCAGAAGCCCTAGGTATAGTGAGTTACAGTAGTGTAGGTGCAAGGTCACAAAGGCATGGACCAAGGTTGGAAGATCACCAGATGGAACAAGATGCTTAATCCGGGTGCTGTTCCTCAGATGGTAGAAGGAGGACTTGAACACAGCCGATACTTGAGAATGAAGTGTTAGCCCATCGTCAGGTATCACCCCCAGATTCCACACCCTTTCAAAGGTCAGCAACTGATAACAGTTGTGTAGTTAATAACTCCATAGCATGAAAGTGTGTGCATTATCATTTTATAATAATTGGTTTCTATTTTTTAATACAGGGAAAGCTGGTTATAATTCTGTCATTATAACCAGCTGGTTATAATGACATTCTCTTTTCTAAGTAAAACTGTAAGTTGCACAGGCAAAAAAATAGAAACCAGAAATTATACAAAATAAAACATGGGTAGCCAGTTAAAACGAGGATTTTACACACACCCTCAGGGTGGGATGCCTTAATAAACCCCTCGAGCTTCACTCTCGGGCTTTATGTGCATCCCACCCCTGGGGGTAAAATCCTTGTTATAACCGGCTACCCATCCATTATTCTCTATTGAATTGCACACCACATTTGACAAAGTTAGCATCTGGCTGTGTCTTGGGCCCCATAATGCAGCACACTGTATATGAGTATGTACAACAGAAATGGAATAGACACCCTGTAGTGACTCACAGTTTGGATATAAGGTCACAGTATGGTGTGCAATCGACATCAGCAACACATATTTGCATAAGATGGGATGTGTTATTGGTTAACACCCATTTATGGCATAATGATGCCATTTTTAATATAAATCATTGTAATGCAATACAAAAAGATAGAAAAATGCTGTCTAATTTTTCCTAATGCATACCTAACACACGAGTAAGAGAACACTTTATTTATTTTGTATTTAGCACTGAGCTCAAGCACTTGCTGCTGCAGAAGCAGATAACGAAATAGAAAGGCCAAAAAGTAACAGCTGAAGTTCTTGTTTGAGAAGAAAAAAAAGCATTGATACCTTTATCTTAAAAAGGTAAGCCGTGTTTATGTTTGCATATGTAATAAAACACAGTTAAAAAGTTAAATAAACAAATGCAAAACAAAATGATAGTTTACAATGTACTAGTGAGTCAGTGAGGTGTGTGAGGGGGCACTCCTATACCTGGAAACTTCATTCTATGTAGTAAAACAACCTGTATGGCAGTGGGGGGGGGGGGGCTTCACTTGGCAGCTTCATTCTATATAATAAAATAGTAGTAATAGTGCCTTATTGCTGTGATAAAAAAGTGTCAAAATTATATTTTTGAATATTTTCCTCATATAGAGGAAGATATTTTTTACAAAACAGTTCTTCCACCAACAGTTTAAGAATGTGGGTTCAAAATCAGAACACATCATACCAGTCATTCAGCAGCACTGTAGGACGTAATGCTCACAGCAGTAATCCATGTGACAAAGCGATCAGGCTGTACATGACAGGGTAACAGGGATTAATGTTAGGCAGCTGGAATCCTAACAGTCAATCAGATTGCAGTATCTTTGAGACCCTTTTTATAATGTCTGGTAAACAGTTCAGAGACAGCCAGAGCCCACTGTGGAAGTTTCATGAGTTGATCAAAGTCTCACAGTGAGTAACTGAAACCTGTAGGGATGAAACCTACATCAGCTGTATGAAACAAACTATTTCTCAGCATGTTAGTGAAATTTCAAGGCTTTACTGTCATAATTTGTGTTCACAAGGCACATCCAAATGTTTGCTAACAGAAATGAGGCTGTGATTATGAAACCATGAAGCACAAGTTTTATTCAATTATTGTTTTCATATCTGCACACCTCCTGCTCATAGCGCATTGCAAGATAACTACAAGTTCTGTTAATTATAAAAAATATGTCGATTATAGTAAAATAGGGGAAAATGTTTGCAATTTCATAAATAATTGTTTAGATAGCACAACACAAAAACTTCTCGATTCAAGTAACTATATATAACTTAATTTTATTCATAGGGTTAAAGCATACAACAAAGACTTTGCCGTAAGAGTAAAATACAGCCATGAATGACATCCCACTGTCGCAATTTGACCTACTAGGAAACATACACTGCCAGAAGTTTGGACAGACAAAAATGAACCATCAAGGAAGCGGAGAAAACAAGCCGCAGATGTCATGCAGAGCTGAACTCAGAACAGCTGAAAAAGCTTGAAGATGAGAAAAATGAGAAAAACACAACGAAACAGACTGAATGGGCCTTTTCTGTATTCAATGACTGAGTGAAAAAAAACATCAGTAGTCTTCAAAACAGTAGCAATATTTGATTTTAATGAAATACTGCACCAGTTTTATGGTACTGTGAGGAACTCAAAGGGAGACCAATATGGACTCTCAAGTTTCTCACCTTTAAGAGCTGCACTAAATAGACAAATAAATTCATCAGAAAAAAATTGTCAAGTGAACTTGATTACTGATCCAGCCTTTAGTATGGCAAACAATGTATTTGTTGCAGTTGTAAAAAAATCAGTACCGTAGGAAGGGTGGGGCGGGTGGTGCGCCTGCCCCGGGCGCATACACCCGAGGGGCACAACAACACGTCGCAAGTTGCAAGTTGCAACCTCAGTACTAAAAAAAAAATAAATAAATAAAGTACAAAAAAATTCCAAAGTTCTGCCAGCAGGGGTGCATCCCCGGGCCATGGTCCGCTCTTTCTGTCTGGAGAACAGTCACATGGTAGTAAAACAGACCATATAAAGGAAGGGGCGCGGAAGTCTCAGAGTTGGTGAGATTAGGAGGAGAGCAAGCGGAGCGAGTTAGGAGACGGTCACGAGGAGACAGAGAGTGAGACAGCATACTAGATAGAGTACAGACAGACAATTTAATAGAATAGAGATTAGAGAACAAGAGAAAGACAGTCCAGTCCAGTGTGAGTGGCAATTTAATTTAAAAATAAATTACATAAATTTAGTCAGTGGTCGGTGGTCATCATCATAGAGGAGCTGGATCCTGAGGACTCGGAAAGACAGAAAAGAATAAAAGAGATTAGAACTAGCGTGCCTAGTCTGTGCTGTTGTTTGTTAGACTAGAGGAGTCGAGTGCTTGGGTTGGCTGGGCCTGGGGCGCTGCTGGGAGAGGAGCCGAGCGGTCGGAGCAGGGGGGCTGCCGGTAGTACCGGTACGCAAGTCCAAGTTGTCCAACCAGCTCTGTATGATAGCTTATGTGGCATTCCCTTATTGCCCTACGTTGATGGCGCGACCGTGCGGTCTGGTTCCTTCCTGTGGCTTTTTTCGTTCCTGAATCCTGACTTAAGTTCTCCAGACTCAGTCTGACTCTCTGAGTAATGATTGATTCTTTTCCCATTCCCACCACATTTATTTTGTTTTTGCTGCTTGCTAAGTAGTTGTGCTGGCTGCCCTGAGTCTGACTGCCTGCCTGGCTCTAGTCGAGCGCGAGCCCTGAGTCCCGAGTCCTCCCGCTCCTCTTCCCGTTTCCTCCGCCGCCACAATCACATGTTGAGGCTGCCATGCTGCTGCAGCATGCCGATTCTATCTCAGTCTCTCACTGACTGTGTGTGTATACGGATTGTGGTGAACTTGCTTGAGGGAGATGGAGAATAATTCCAGACAGACTTGAGAATGATTCTTGATTCCTTAGGCTTCCAGTGACAGAAAATAAGGGTTTTTTTTTTTGGGGGGGGGTGATTTCAAACGCAGGGCTCCCGTAGTAGCTCATTCATAATATCAAATTGAATTCATGTCATCTTGTCCAAACTAGAGAAAATGTGCTGTTGGCCATTGTGTTAAATGCAGTCAGAGCAGAGAGAACTGCAGCACTTTTGAATTAATAAAAAACAAAACAAAAAAAAACAGGATCATGCCCTAGGACTTGTGACAGAAAATAAGGTTTGTTTTTTTTGGGGAGTTGATTTCAAACGCAGGGCTCCCATGAGTCCCATAGCTCATAAATATGAATTCATGTCTTGTCCAAACTAGAGAAAATGTACTGTCTGGCCATTGTGTTATGAAATGCAGAGCACAGAGAGAACTGCAGCACTTTTGAATTAATTAAAAAAAAAAAACAGGATCATGCCCTAGGACTTAAGTGACAGAAAATAAGGGTTTTTTTTGGGGGGGGGGATTTGATTTCAAACACAGGGCTCCCATAGCTCATAATATGAATTCATGTCTTGTCCAAACTAGAGAAAATGTACTGTCTGGCCATTGTGTTATGAAATGCAGAGCAGAGAGAGAACTTCAGCACTTTTGAATTAATAAAAAAAAAACCAAAAAAAAACAGGATCATGCCCTAGGACTTAATTGCTATAACCACAGATTACTAAATCCCAACTCCAGAGTAACAATAGCCAAGCACATTTATTTGTGTACCCCCAACCCCAACTTAACAAGAATGGAATGGGCCACTTCTTACAGACATTAACATATGTTTGGTTTACAAGTATTGAAATTGCAAACCACAAAACAGCCATAGGTGTAGCCAAGGAGGTATTTCCTGGGTTCCCAGAATTTCCATACTACTTCTATTACGTTTTCATATAAAAAAATAAATGAATACGTTTTGAACCCTTGGACTAGATAAATTAATGGGATTTCTTTGGTGCAAGACCATCATTCCAAAATCCTCCTGGCTACACCTGTCCATGGGAATTTTGGAAATTGCATGGAGGCTGCTATGAGTAGAAATCTTCCACGACATGGTGCACCTCGATTTTTTTGGGGGGCACTGCAATATGAAACAGGTTTATTACAGAAGCTATTCATACCTGCCTGCCCCCCAACACTTAGGAACATATTTCACAGCATTAAACCAACTGCAGTGCTGAGTGCACTTGTCTGACTGAACAACACATCCCAACTTGCCACAGCTGCTGCTGCTATGATATTTTTTCTTCTAAAGTTCTACTACTAACAAATTAAATTCAGCTGCTGCTGAAAATCAGGACAGGAGGCAAATTATCTCAGATGGACCCTTCTGAAGATCCTGTCCTGTATGATTTTTTTAAAGGGACATTGTCAGCTTTGATCAGTTCTTGCTGGTCATGTGTGCAGCGCCAGACATCCACGACTTGTTTACTGTCTGTGTGACTATGAGAAAGTCACCTAATGTCCCTGTGCCTGCAAGACACCCTAAAAAAAAACACGCCTGGCATTATTACAGACTAGTACTGTAACAGTCAGTGGAACAGCTGAAAACCATAAACAAGACAAGAACCCTCGTTTTCAGCCATTCCACTGCCTGTTACATACAGAAATAATAGACAATAGCATCATTGGGCCTGCAAGTGCTTTCTTGTTTATTTAATTTGGTATATGTATTTAAACAAAGTCCTTTAACTTTCTGTGGGTTAAATTTTAGGATGAATGACGCACACATCATTACAAATGATTTCAGATCAGTAGTAAATGGCTATGATTGTAACTTTTGGGCAGGCAATTAAAGAGATGGAATTATGTACTAGAGCTAGTAGAGGCCCCAACACACGACACATACCTCTCAAGTGTCCCTGATTTTGCCTCAAAGTTTACTCTGTCCTCCTAAAATTAGTGTCTTGTGGCTAAACAGTGGGACTGTAAGCACTAAACAATGTCAAGCATTGAAGTTACAGATGTGTTCTTCCTTAGAAAATGCATTTTGCACTAAAAGCCCCATATTCTTGGTGGATATCTTCAATTTTGAAGATGTGTCCTGATTTTGGTCCTTTGTCCCTTATTTTTTTTAATCTTGTCCCTGATTTATGTGGCAGGAGGAGGTTCAGAGGTATGCTGTGGTAGGTAGCTGTACACTTAACCCATGCCATTCTCACAGGGTAGAGTACTTTCACAAAGAAGTGGCTTGGAATCAGAGTTGAGTTTTCTTATGGGGACAACCTTGCTACTGTAAGGGAATACAGTACACTTGTTCTTTTCTTCATGACTTCACTGCTGTAGTCGTAGACATACCTCTTAACCTTTATCCTCGAAATGTGGAACACTGCCTGTCAAAATGTGGAACAAATGGGCAAAATGTGGAACACTTAATCAAATATTTGCCTAAGAAGCTCAAAACAGTGTTAAAATGTTGAATTTCTTTGAGTTGAATCTAAGTTGCCATAAATTGATTTGACCATTCCTCCAACCTTGCCAAGTCAATTTTCAATTCCTTTCCACCCCACCTTGCGTTTCAACCCTGTTGCAGATGAGATCTTAGTGTCATCTGCATAGGTACATACTTTCCCTTCTAAACTTTCTGTAATGTCACTTTTAAAGACATTAAAAAGGACCGGCCCCAGTAGTGAACCCTGCAGTACCCCACTACTACCACTAGTAATCCTCCTTTCTTCACTATGTGGACGGACTCCATTTACTATTACCCGCTGTGTCCTGTTGTCCAGCCAGTATTTTTACCAGGCGCTGCCACCCTGGCACCCACCCCAGGCTGGCTATTAGTAATTTGTTTGTCTTTGTGCGGGACTATGAAATGCCTTGCTAAATTCTAGGTAGGCTGTGTCAACAGCACCTCCCTGGACTACTACTTTGGCCACCCAGTAAGAAATTAATTAGATTTGTCTGACATGACCTTCCTGCTGTGAATCCATGCTGCCTCAGGTCCTGTGCCCCACAGACACTGGCCTCTAGGTACTCAACAATTCTTTCCTTCAGCAGTGATTCCATCATTTTCCCTACCACTGAGGTCAAACTGACAGGTCTGTAGTTTTATGCCTCTGCTCTGTCTTGCTCACACTTTTGTGAAGGGGAATCACATCCACCCTCCTCTGGTCCTCAGGTTCCACACTATCCTCCCATGATTTATTAAAAAGGGTAGTCTGTGGAAAGCCAGGCTTGCATGATCCCACCAACTCCCCGAGTCCCCTCCAGACTTGCACATAATGCACAACTTCATTCAGGTTGCAGTGGCATGGCAGCCCCACACCAGGCAGGAGCGGTGACTGACTGGGAGCCCGTTCCGCCCATGCCCTGTCCTGTCTCTCAACTCTCTAGGTCTTTTTGGAATATGTGAGAGCGGGGGCCAGCTTCCAAGTCATGGCTGATAGACTGAGACTGGACTGGACAGTACAGAGTTCTGAGTCATCTGTGAGGGTGGGTGATGCAAGTGCAGTGCCAGTGTATTTTAAGGGGGCAGAGGAATGATCGCTATTAGCTACAGGCAGTCAAGTCAGGAAAAGCTTAAGCTTAATAATAAAGTAATATAATTAATAGGCTTTGGCATGCAAGGCATTAGGGTTAGCCCAGCAGCAGGGCAGTAGTCTAAAAATAATTGCCACAAGCACAGAAGCACTGTCTGTATTATGTAAGCACTGCACAAGCACAGAACTGACACACAACATCCCCCCCCCACTGTGCACTCTGTAATTTCCTTGCTGATGTAATACAAATGCCCTTCCTTTGAGAGTGGGTCTACATGATTTCAAATTCAACTACTTTAGACTCTAGGAGTTGAGCGGACAGTACAGCAGAATAAACTATGCAGTTGTATTGTATAGCTCAGCTATCACTGGAGGCGGCAGGCTATCTGCCCCAGTCACAGAGAACCAGCCAGTCCAGTAGTCAGTTCAGTGTAGTGTGGTGTCACCTGACTCCAGAGTAATTACAATGGGCAGATCTAGATATAGGAGCCTGCGGAGTCCTTATCTGCCATCAACTCTTTGTTTCTATGTCAATTATCTGATTGCTATCATCAGGCATCAGCCTAAAGGGTAGCAGCACCAGTGGTAGTACTAGTGGTACTGTACTTGGGTTGGGTGGGCCACTCGGTTTTGTCTGCGAGGGAGGAACTGACTGACTCACTCCCACCCAATCAGAACTGTGAGTGACCAACGCTGCTATCCTCTAGGCTGGTGATAAACAGCTATATAACTGACATAGAAACAGATTTGATGGCAGATAAGGACCGCAAATGCCCATCTACTCTGCCCATTCTTTTCTACCTTATGAATATGCCATAGACCTTTATTCTGTCAATGGTGGCCTATCTATTCATACTCATCTGTATTGCTCACTCATGCCTACCCTATCCCATGCCTGTTTGAAGCCCTGCACTTATTCATATCCACCACTTCCTGAGGAGGCAGGCCCGACCATACTATTCTATGCATCCACCGTGAACACTCTTTCTGTGAAAAAGAAGTTCCTCACAAACAATACCCATTAATCAGCCCTCTAATCTATGGTGTGTCCTGTTGTCCGGCTATTTTTTATATTGAAAACATCATCATGTTAGACTCTTGCACCATTTAGCAGTACTCCAGATGGGGTCTCACACAAATTGTCTGTACAGAGGCCAGGATGACAACCCCTTGTTTTATACTAGCGATGCCTTTCCTATGCATGAGAGAATCCACAAGCCCTGGCTCATAACTGCCTTCTCAAATTGCTTGCCTACATTTAGGTCATCTTTGTTTGTGTGTTGTCTGCAAAGAGGCATACGCTTCCTCCCAGTCCCTCTGCAGCGCACTGCCACTTAAAGACAGTAAAGAAGACCGATTCCAACCCTACGGTACATGACTAGTAACCCCCCACTTTCTTCTGCATGGACTCCATTTGTTGATTACTATAACCCGTTCCTATGTCCTGTTGCTCATTCCCTGGCAATTGTTTACCCAGGTTACCATCCTGAGAAGAAGCCAGAAGGTGAAGGAAGGAAACATATTCAATTCAGTGCTTCAGAGTAACTGGTAATTGGTATTTTTCCTTTAAACTTAGATTGTAGGCTTGTAGTGACACTATACTTTCTTTCTGTGTTGTCTTTACTTATAATTGTTTTTGGGCTGTTGAAAATTTAAAACATAGTGGTGGTGTAATTCTGTGCTGTCTTTAATTGCTGCAAATTTTATCTTGGCTTGTCTGACTGTCCTGTAGCTGGGTGAAGGGTGTTAATTGTCCCCTCCCCCCCTTCCCCCAACTCTTAATTATATGCCCTGATAAATCTGATTGACAGGAGCTAAACACAGGGCATAGTAAGAGGTGTGAAGTAGGAGGGGCATAAGGGGGAAGAAGACCACCCTCAGCACGACAAGTGTTTTGACTCATTTATTTATTTATTGGTTTCTTTTTCCTTAAAAAAATATATATCTGAGGATCAGTTACAGGATTTTTAGTACTGTAAATAAATAAAAAGAGAACTAAGAGAGCTTCAGTAGCAGAGAAGTAGTGGAATTGCAGTATAATGTGGGGAGTGGTACAATGCAGTGGCTGTGGGGCAGCCATATTCAGGCAGACCTTCTGGACACTGAGATGCTGCCCTATCTGCATGCATCTCTCGGGACTGCGGGATGAGGTAGCCAGACACAGAGCGGAAGTAAACTGGGTCAGGAGTACCATCACCCCTATCCAGGGACCACCCAGTCCAATGCAGCTGCCTCAAAGGATGCCGAGAACGAGGAGCACTTGGATGACAGTGGGCTCAGGGAGGGTTAGAGCAGTCAGGCAGAGGCACATCCCAGATCCTATTCCTCTCAAGAACTCATATGCCACACTGGCAAATGAGGACAACCAAATAGAGGTACCCAGGGAAGTGGAAGGAAAGGATGTGGAAGTTAGGCAAGGAGGTGACCTCAGTGGGGAAAGCAGTGGACCCCAGAGGAGGAGGAAGCGAATCCTGGTGGGGGATTCCATCGTAAGAGGGATCCAGCTAGGAACACAGGAGGGGGAGGACAGGGAGGTGAGGTGCCTACCAGGTGCCACGGCATGGAGGGATGGAAGGAAGATACTGGGGATCACTGGGAAGGCAAGATGGGAGGGTGAGCTGATGTCATTATCCACCTAGGTACTAATGACTTGGCAAATGGGGAGCCAAAGGAAGTTCAGGAAGAGTTTAGGAAACTGGGGAGGGTCTCACAAGTAGCTACTTCTGTCACTTTCAGAAGTACTACCTGTGAGAGGCAAGGAGAGATAGAAGTGCATGCACCAGGAACTTTAACTCATGGTTGAAGAACTGGTGCTGTGAGGAAGGGTTTGATTCATTGGTGACTGGGGATCCACCTGGAGGGATGGAGGTTTGTTCAAGCCTGACGCCTGCATCCATCCTGGAGGGGAATCCAAGCACTCAATGATAAGTTTAAATGCTACATTGACAAGCATTTAACTCATAAAGGGGGTGGCAGGCCAGCAAGGACGGTACCTACTTGCTCACCCCCCACAGCTAGTAGTGGAACCAGTGAACCAGAGGAGTGGCTATCTCTGCAAAGCAGTGTGCAAAAGATGGAGATTAGTGTCCAAAAGGTGGATAAGCAGAAAAGGGGCAAAATTCAGCAGAAGGGCAGACAGCAAGGAGAACCAGGGATAAATGACAACCAAGGAAGGGGCTGGAGTAGAACAGTGAAGCAGTCTAGGGAGGTCAAATCATGGAAGCCATGTGCAAATGCCAAGAGCCTTAGCAACAAGATGGAAGATCTGAGGCTGTCATGGTACAGTCAGACCTGGACATTGTGGCCATCACTGAAACCTGGTGTAATGATAACCATGACTGGGAGATGGCCATACCTGGCTACAACATATCAGAAGAGACAGAGCAGGCAGGAAGGAGGAGGAGTGGCACTGTATGTGAAAATGACATAAGGGCACACAGATCCAGGAGGAACAAATGGGGAGAGATACTGTGGGTTAAGCTGGAAAGGAAAAAGGGCCAGCCATCTGCACAGGTGTGGTCTATAGACCACCAGCCCAGGAGGAAGAAACAGATAGGGAGTTGATGCTAGCCATCCAAAGGATGGCAGACAAGGGTGAGGTAGTACTGGTTGGAGACTTAATATACCAGACGTGGACTGGAGCATCCCAGCAGCAGCATCAACTAGGAGCAGATTTATTCTGGACTCCTTCAGGGTGCCTTCTCAAGCAACTGGTCATGGAACCAACTCGGCAGAAGGCAATACTGACCTTGTGCTCACAAACAGGGACAGTGTGATGGGGTAACAGTGGGGGCACCTGGGTAACAGTGACCACTAGTCATTGTGGTTTGAAATCACAGAAAGAGCAGAACCAAACCACACAAAACACGTATCCTGGATTTTAGGGGGAGACTTTGGGAAAATGGGGAGATACTTGAAAGAGGCATTAAGGGAATGGGACAGGAATCAGGGGTTGAGGAACAGTGGCAGTATTTAAAATGGGGATTATAAGAACAACAGAATTATGCATTAAGCAGGTTAGCAAGAGGAAAAGGAAGAGGAGACCATTATGGTTTTCCAAAGAGGTAGCAAAGAAAGTGAAAGCCAAAAAGATTGCATTCAGGCAATACAAAAGACACAGGCAGAAGGGGATAGGGAGAAGTACCAGGAGAAACAAAGGGAGGCAGGGAAGTCAGTAAGGGAAGCCAAAGCTCAGACAGAAGAACACATTGCAAAATCAGTGGGTAAAGGGACAAACCTTTACAGGTACATAAGTGAAAAAGAAAGACAAAGGGAGGGATAGTGAGACTGAAGGAGAAGATGGGAGCCGTGGTGGAGGATGACAACAGTAAGCTGACATACTGAACAGGTATTTCGCTCAGTCTTTACTAAGGAAGAGGGGGTAATGGGTCTGAAGGGAGTACAAGGTGAGAATGGTGCAGAAAGGACACAAGTCCCTTTATACGAGAAAGGTCCTGAAGGAACTGGAAGTAATAAGAGCTGATAAAGCAATGGGGCCAGATGGGTGCACCCAGGGTCCTTAAAGAACTAAGAGAGGTGGTGGCTGAACCTCTGGCTATCCTGTTCAGCCAATCACTGGAAACAGGGAGGTACCCAAAGACTGAGGACAGCAGATGTAGTCCCTTATACAAAAGTGGGAACAAAGAGGAAGCAGGGAACTACAGACCAGTCAGCCTCACCTCGGTAGTGGGAAAGATCATGGAAGCACTACTGAAGGAGAGATTGGTGGAACATCTGGTTGTCAATGGACCACAGGACCCAAGGCAGCATGGTTTTCACCAGGGAGGTCATGTCAGACCAACCTCGTTGAATTTTTGACTGGGTGACTAGGGAGGTGGATCGGGGAGGCAGTGGACATGGCCTATCTGGACTTCAGCAGGGCCTTTGACACTGTGCCACATAGAAGACTATTACACAAACTGGGGAATATGGGTGTGGGCAGGACAGTAGTGTGGTGGGTAGGTAACTGGCTGGGTGGCAGGACACAGAGGGTGGCGGTAAATGGCTGTCACTCCACAGAGGGAAGAGTGACCAGTGGGGTACCACAGGGATCAGTGCTGGGACCGGTCCTGTTCGGCGTCTTCATCAGTGACATTGCACAGGATCTAGAAGGCAGAATTTCACTGTTCGCTGATGACACAAAGCTCTGTAACAGAGTAGACACACCGGAGGGTGTAGACAGAATGAGAAGGGACCTGCAGAAACTTGAAGAATGATCAAGGGTTTGGCAGTTGAAATTCAATGCAAAGAAGTGCAAGATAATGCATATGGGGCACAAAAACCCCTGGCACAATATATACAGTTGGGGGTGAGGATATAGCATGCACCAAGCAGGAAAGAGATCTTGGGGTTGTCATCTCTGATGACCTCAAGGTAGGAAACAGTGTGACAAGGCATCAGGTAAAGATAGGATGCTGGGATGTATAGGCAGGGGCATCACCAGCAGGAAAAGGGAGGTCATAATTCCGCTATACAAGACACTAGTGAGGCCCCACCTGAGTACAGTGTACAGTTCTGGAGACCATACTCATGTAAGGACATAGACAGGGTAGAGAAGGTTCAGAGGAGGGCAACAAAGATGGTGCATGGGTTGCATCACAAGTCCTATGAAGACAGGTTGAAGGAACTGAACATGTCACCCCTGGAGGAGAGGAGGGAGAGAGGGATATGATAGAGACATACAAGTATCTTACAGGGAGGAACAGGGTGCAGGAAAACACTATTTTTAAGCGAAAAAGATGTTTCAGGACTAGAGGGCATGGGATGAAGTTGGAGGAGGACGATTCAGAGGAAACATGAGAAAGAATTTCTTCACAGAACGGTGGTGGACAAGTGGAACACCCTGCCAGAGGAAGTGGTGGGGGCTGAAACAATCACTGGATTTAAGAACGTGGGATAGACATAAAGGAATTCTAGAGGTCAGGGGTAAGGAAATAGACTTCTAGGAAAACAAACTGAACTTACAAGCTCAAATGGCAGACTAGGTGGGCCATAGGCCCTTATCTGCCGACACTGTCTATGTATCTATGTATCTATGCACTCCCAGGCTGGCTTTCTTGTTTATTAATCATTTTTTGTGACAGTGTGGGACTGCTAGTCTAGGTAGGCCATATCCATAGCCCCTCTTTGTTCTACTGACTGGCACCCATATTCCAGCATCCACTCACCCTCCCTATTTCCGAATTACTTGTAACATGCATGCCCACCTTTAAGCTTTAGGTAATCTGAAATGTACTCTGTAATGTGTCTAAGGAGGGGCTATCCTTTTCAGTGAAAAAATAATAGATATGTATGACTGTAGCTGATTATCTACTGTACTACACTACTACTTAATGTAATGTGTGGACTTTCATTTTATAGCCGGTGTCGAAATTGAGCACAGTCTCTGCAGACGACTCTTGGAGTGGACAAGAATGACGCGACTCAGCTGAGTCTTATAAGGTAAGGTAATGGGTTTTTACATTTGGAATTTGATGTTTTTGTGTTATCATTTTACACTCCTACTCCTATTATTGTCGTGGTATCGATGTGACATACTCAAGAGGGGGTGAACAACCTCTTGACATCACATCGATACCACAGCAACATAAACTTGCAGAAATTGGGACAATAAGGGCTCGCCATTCAAATAACATAATTCCAATTGTCACACGTTGCTGTTGCTGAGTTTATCAATCACCATGTCTGATAGAGATCTTAACTCTGGTGCTATTTTGTCCTGCTGTAGTTCAATGTTGTATCATAATAAATAGTTTTTGTACACATTTATATGGCCATGGTGCAGATTCATTAATAAGGTAAGGCTACATTAATTGTGTTCGGGTGGAGTAATTTCATATTGAGTCCTATACCTCTAATAAGTAATGATTGATAGATAACCACAGTATAATCACCTTGTGCTTGCTAGGGCAATGGCAAACCTCTCGAGCTGTGTCTCAAGCCAGTTTTACTGATGCCCTAGCAGCCACTTGAGGTAATTACACTGTGGTTATCACCTGTACATCAGGCATTAGCCTCTATTTAATAACTCAGTTTAAATTTGCAGTTTAAGATAAGGTGCTCTTGAAATATACATTTTGATCAATCTGGCAGAACCCACTGTCAGCTCAGCTTCACCATTGAAAGCTGGTACAGTAAGTAATATGGAGCCAGGGTTATTGTTCATGGTTACCAAAGAAACACCAGCAATGGAAACCATGACTAGTACTTCCTTTCTGTATGTGTGTAAGGAGGTGCTTTGCTCTTGAGTGAAAATAGCAATAAATTATGTACTTAATTTAAATGTGAACTTTCATTTGTAGGCCTGAACTTGAGTGTGGACTCCAGACCATCACCATCAGATCAGAGAGTTCCTGTCCTACATAAGTAGCAGCAGTCACCAGAGGTCGTGCGAGAGTCACCTTCAACAGTCAGTCTTATTAAAGGTAAGTCAATGTATTTTTAAATTGGGTGACAGGTGTATCGTGATCGCATTTCTGTAGCATTGACTGGTAGTTTGTCTGACTGTCCGGTTGGGTAGGGGCGGAGTAGGGAGGTAGGGGCAGACCAGTACCGTAGCAATGGTGGTTGGAGAGCATGGCAATAAGTTACTAAGCAATAAGGCACTCCCAGAGGTTAGATTAATAGTCAGTAACCACTATCTAGGGTCTGGGATGTCGATGTAATATGTGGCACAACAAGACGGGTGGCCCAGGGACATTTTGCCCCAGGTTGTAATTAATTGGATGTTAGTCTAACTCCTGTGAGAACCTTATTGCTATTATAAAAATTTATTCAAAAAGAAAACTGTAACAAGTATGGTTTATGGTTATGAATGTTCTCTGTAGCCTAGAGTTAGAAAGTGACTGGTAATGCTGCATTGTGATTTTAAGCCAGCATTCAAAAAACTGTTCATAGAAGAACTTTTTTCTTAAAAGTTGATCTTACAATAATATCAACTGTTTATGTAATTTAAACAGAGAGATATTTGAGAAAAAAGTTCTTCCACCAACAGTTTAGGAATGTTGGCTCAAAATCAGAGTGCAGCATTCCAGTCAGTCAGCAGTGACAGGATGGAATGCTAAAACTCAGGAAGAATCAAAATGCCTTGGCAATCAGTCTGTACATGACGATTAATGTAAGGCTGATCCTAACAGCCAAGCCGGTCAAACAACTTTAGGCTGGGGGCTGGCTGTATAGTGTAGAGTTTACAGTAATGAGCTGTGAATTTTGACCTTGTTGTCATCCAGTAGCCTGGGTTTGATTACCACAACCTCCACTTGCATACTGTGTGACTCTTATTCTCAGCAGCAAGTCATTTAACTGCACAGTATTCCCAGGTCACCACGAAATGAGGAACTTGTGCCGAGAAGGCCTAACCCAGTTAGCAAACTCTTAACAATTAAAATATGTGTATATATATATATCTTGCACAATGAAACTGCCTTCTAAGATCTTCAGCATTCTCTCACATGACCGGGTAAATAGATGTACTTAACTTCAGAACATCCCAGTCAATAACCTGTCCCACTTCTTGTGTGATTTTGGTTAAGTCACTCAGCTGCACCTCGTGACACACCACGCAAGACATGGGTAAACTCCCAGTAACCCACACCCTGTTGTGCCTTATTGATTACACAAACAGGAAGTTGGATAGGACATTGACTGGGATGCTTTGAAGTTAAGTACAAGTACACATATTATACTGTACACTTCTCTCTTCAGTATTTTGTAAAGGAAGACCTGATTCTAGAAGATGCCACTGAAGAAACTATCAGGGGCAGAGTTTAGAAAAGTGAGGAAAGCAAGAGAAGAAGAAAATCGAGAACTCTCCCAGCAGTGGCAACATTGGCCTACTAAGTCTAAGGAGCAGGAGGGAAGTTCTGCGACTCGGTCAGTAGCAACACCAATTGACATCGATGAGCCTACCCCTACTAAGACAGATGTTGAGGGCAATATTACAGAAGAAGAAGTAGTTGAAGAAAAGAAGATGATGATGATGATTGCCAGCCGACACCATCTGCATGCAGCTTTGAAAATTATACAGAGGATCCTGCATTAGGAAGTAATGTAGATGCTGTAGCCAGTTCGGTACTCCAACTTAATTTTAATGACCCAACATCATGGCCTGACATGACTGACAAAGTTAGATGTTGCTTGGTGGAACATGGTCCTGAACAAAAGAAAAATGCTGATTTTAGTTTCTCAGCCTGATGATGGCAGGCGCTTTATCGGATTGGTTCACAAAAATTCTTCCCAATGGAGAGACTGTGGAACGCACATGGCTAATGTATGGTGAGACCAAGAAAGCTATCTATTGCTTCCCATGCATGCTGTTTGCAAAAAAATCATCCACTACATCAAGTCTAGCAAATCCAAAAAAAGGATTTTGTGACTGGAGACATTTAAATCCCAGAATTCCAGATCATGAAAACTCCCCTGAACACCGCGACAGTTATTTACGTTGGAAGAATTTTGAAATGTGCTTGAAGACAGGGGCCACAATAGATGATCAACTGCAAAGGTCAATTGCCTCAGAAAAAGAAAAGTGGCGTACCATTCTGAAAATTATTCTTGATGCTATTCTTTTCTGCGCAAAGAACAACTTGGCTCTCAGGGGGTCCACAGAGATAATTGGACACACGCATTCTGGAATTTTTCTTAATTTGCTAGAACTGATAAGTCACTATAATCCGGAGCTTGCAGGGCACATTGCCAACCATAAGAAGGGGTCTGCTACTTATTTTTCTCCTACAATTCAGAACGAGTTTATTAACTTGCTGGGTTCCACTGTGAGATGTGAAATAATCGCAAACATTAAGGAGGCAAAATATTTCTCTATTATGTTTGACTATACGCCAGATGTGGCTCACAAGGAGCAGATGTCTCAAATCATTTGGTATGTGAAGATACAGGATAATGATTGTACTGTTGAGGATAGTTTCATTGATTTTGTCATCTCACATGAAAAGACAGGAAGTGGGCTAGCTGCAGAAATTGAAAAGAAATTAAGTGATGATGGCTTAGATATAGCTAACTGTCGTGGCCAAGGGTATGACAACGGCGCTAATATGGCACGAAAGTATCGTGGTGTGCAAGCTCAGATAGCACAAGTGAATGAACATGCTAGATTTGTCCCATGTGCAGCCTCATTCTCTTAATTTAGTTGGGGTCCATGCTGCGAGTGTATCAGTGGACATGGTATAATTTTTGGCACAGTGCAGAGATTATTTACATTCTTTGTAGCTTCAACAAGCCGCTGGGAGGTGCTGTCCCAAGCAGTAAAGGTCACTCTGAAGGGTCACACTGAAACAAGATGGTCTTCAAAGTTTCGTGCAGTTCACTCCCTTCATCTTCAAATACCTGATGTCTTAAAGGCATTGTACCGAATAAGTGAAGATGCAACCAATGCCGACGCGGTATCAACAGCCCAGAGCCTAATCAAGCAGATAGATTTCAAATTTCTTTGTACCCTAGCAATGTGGGACAAAATACTGAACCTGATTGAACGAGTAAACCAACTGTTGCAATGTAAGGGATTGCCTGTCGATAGTGCCTCAAAACACATCAGTGGATTAAGGGATGCACTGCAGCACATACGGGATGATGGAAGACATGATGTTGTACAACATGCAGCAGAACTTGCTGAACAGATGTCACTGAATGCAGAATTCACAGAAAAAAGAAAAAGAAAGGTGAAAAGGATGGCCGATGAGAACGTTGAAGATGAAGGGCACTTGATTTCTGCCGAGCAGGATTTCAAAATACAGTTCAACAGTGTTCTAGACACCCTCACTTCCCAGATTCAGTGGCGGTATGAGGCATTGTCTGAAGTGGCTGCTGACTTTAACTTCTTACAGGGCTATCTTTCTCAACAATGGAAGTAGCAGTTAAAGAAATGTGCAGCAGATCTAGCAATGAAATATTCTAAGGACCTAGATGCTTGTGAAATAGTATATGAGGTAGAGAGCTTCAAATTTCAGGCAGCTTCAGTACTGCCCAATTTTCTAATGCCACACCCCTCAGCTTGTTGAAGCTCATTCACAAATGGTCTTTGAGTACTTCCTATCCAAACATTGAAATTGCTCTCTGACTGTTCTTGACGCTTCCTGTAACTGTTGCTTCTTGGGAACGTAGTTTCAGCAAACTGAAGCTGATCAAGACCTATTTAAGATCATCTATGGGACAAGAAAGACTGTCAAATCTCGCTATACTATCTATTGAAAATGCTGTAGCCAGTGCCATTAACTTTGACAAAGTCATTGACGAATTTGCCTCTTTGAAGGCAAGAAAGGTTCACACATAGACCAGACAGACAACTGTGAAATGTGTAAGCTGGTTCTGACTACTGTGGATATGCGATTCGGATTCAGATAACATATTTGCATGAAAATATATAGCATCCATCAGCTCTCGTCAGTTACCGGGTTTCCTGTCCTGATTGCCTTCAGGTTTTTGGTTTAGTACTCAGTGGCCTGTGCTGTTGTGTGTGGGGCTTTGGTTCATTCAGCTCCAGCTCCATATCTTGTATTGTTGTGTAACTGTTCCTGTGTGTTGTATAGATTGTTCAATTCTAACATTTCATATATTTATCAATTAAGTTGGAGTACTGAGCTGGCATCGACATCTGCATTACTTTCTAATGCAGAATCTTCTGTTAGCAAACTGTCATTTTCATTTAAATACCACTGGTTCTCATTTGGCCACTTTACAACACAGTTTATTCTTATTCTAATTCCATGATGAAAAAAAATCTGAAATCAGGGGTTGCTACGGATACTCAATTCGGAAGAACATGTAACACAAGTGTGTTTTGGTTCAGTAGGGGAGTGATTCAATAGTAGATTACCCACAACTACCAAATCAGGCTACAGCATGTAACCGTCTCCCTCCAAGAGCTTCAGTGGGCCTAGAGGACCCCAGCCCCATGCTTTGTGTAGCAATCTTTCACAGTACATTTCAGAAATGCATATAGGGTGGGTGGGTGGTTGATGGCATTGTTGGTCACACAAATGTCCACAACAATTGGGGTGGCACATTCTGTATACCACCAAGTCAGAGTCTCTCATGTCTCATTTTCCATGGGGGCAAAATATTCCCTGAATTCAGGGGTAGGGAACTGTATCAAAAGTATGTTTTTTCTTCAAGAAAAGCCCCCAAAATCACCACAGAGTATGTTAACCCCTCAGAGCTTCTGGGAGCCTTGCAGCCCCCAGACCCCCATGCTTTATGTAGCAATCTCTCACAATATATTTCAGAATACATATAGGGTGGGTGGTTGATGGCATTCTTGGTCAGCCGCTCATCCACAACAATTGCAGCGGCACACTCTATACCACCCACTCAGAGTCTCCCATAACTCATATTCCATGGGAGCAAAATATTCCCTCCCTGAAATCAAGGATAGGGAACTGTAACAAAGTATGTTTTTCTTTGAAAAAGGCCCCAAAACTCACCACAGAGCATGCAAACCCCTCAGAGCTTCTGGGGCCTAGCGGCCCCCAGACTCCCGGCTCTTTTCTTGGGGGGCGCAAAATCAGACTCTCGCCCAGGGCACCAAAATGCCTTCCTACAGCACTGAAAAAAATACAGAAAGGGTGGATCAGACATAACAAAACACTACCCAAAAATAACAGATTTAGATCTTTCCAAACTGAAGTGTAGTGCAACCTTATCTACCAAAACTGCCCATGGGTTCATGAGAAAGGTTTGGTTTAATGCACAATTATACCTGGCACATCGAGGAAGGGAGGATCTGAGAGATCTAAAGCCGAACTCATTTTGTTGTAAAAACAGATGAGAATGGATTCAAATACATTTAATAAACAAACAAAAAATCATAAAGACAAGAATGAAAGAAACAAAGCGGAGTTAAGGTGGTATATTTTTGAGCATCCTGGGGACCTGTTATGTCCAGTATCAAGTTTCTTAAAATATCTGCCTAAGATCCGAATGATGCAACAAGTTTTTACCTACGCCCTACTCAGGACATCTTAAACAGTGAGGAAACTTGATATACTAGAGAGCCAATGTGGGTCAACTATCTGGGAGGTATGATGGCCAGAACATCAAAGGAGGCACATCTAAGCCAGAGGTACACACACCACTCCATCAGGAGCACTGCAGTGCACCTTCTAACAGATGGAGGACTCAAGGCCAGACAAATTATGTCAGTGACTGGCCACAAATCTGAGTCGTCACTCCAAAACTATTGAAGTGCATCCCTAGAAGATTAAAAAAAATTAAGTAATACACTGGCAGGTAACAAAGAACAATCAACAGATAAACAAATGACATTTGCCAAATCAGAACAATGATCTAAGGAGAAATTGTTAACCAGTGGTAAACCATAAGAATCTCTATATGTTAATCAAAATAATGGAAATGTTGTATTTAATGTAACAAATAATTACTACAAGTAAACAAATAAAACTAATTTGCCAATGTTGAATATGTGGAGAACAATTAGTTCTAAAAGATTGCTATAGATCAAGATAAAAATGATGTTTCAGTCTTAATAAACATCTTGTGATTGTAACAATAACATGTGAATGGCACAAGACTAAATGTGTTAATAGGGACTATTTTTTTTGCAGTGTAGAAATACATAATACAAAATATTTTATTTCAACAATAAATGTATGTTTTTCTTTGTTTTCTTCCTATGTTTCCTAGGACATTTTATAAGTGCATTAAGATACTCCAGGGTGTGCATTATGGGTTCATAATCACATGCCTGTGGAGTGTTTAACAGTATTTGGCTGTGCCTCATGCCTAACAAAGCACCACAAGCATGTGATTATGAACCCATAATGCACACCCTGTCATGCCTTAATGCTTACATAATGCATAGTCATCCTGGTCCTAAACCACATCTCACAATCAGCAAATCAGACCTCCTACAGAATGGAAACATAGAAGTTGATGGCAGATAAGGACCGCAAGGCCCATCCTGTCTGCCCATTTTTTCTACTTTATGGATGTGCCATAGACCTGTACTCTGTCAATGGTCTATCTATTCATACTCATCTGTGTTGCTCCCTTATGCCTATCCTATGCCTGTTTGAAGCCATGCACTGTATTCATATCCACCACTTCCTGAAGTAGGCCTTTCCATATAGCCACCACCCTTTCTGTGAAAAAGAACTTCCTCACATTACCCCTTAATTGGCCTCCCTCTAATCTCATGCTGTGTCCTCTTGTTCTGCTATACTTCTTATATTGAAACATGTTAGACTCTTTCACCTAGTTAATGCCCTTAAGATGTTTGAATGTTTCAATCATATCACCTCTCTCCTTCCTTTGCTCTAGGGTATACATATTGAGATCTGTTAATCTGTCCTCTTATGTTTTCAGATGCAGTCCCTGCAACATTTTGGTTGCCTTTCTCTGGACTGCCTCCATTTTGTTAATGTCCTTGTGCAGGTGCGGCCTCCAGTACTGCACACAGTACTCCAGATGGGGCCTAACCGGTGTCTTGTAAAGAGGGATTATTACCTCCCTCTCACGACTTGTGATACCCCTACTAATACACCCCAACATCCCTCTAGCCTTACCTACTGTTTTAGTGGTCTGCTTTTATGATTTCAGGTCATCTGTGATGATGATGCCCAAGTCTCTTTCTTCCCTTGTAATTGCCAGCAATTCCCCTCCCAACCTATAGGTGGCTTCAGGGTTTCTCTTCCATATGTGCCTGATCTTGCACTTCTTTGCGTTAAACCCCATTTACCACACTTCCGAGCAGTTTGCCAGTTTATACAGATCTCTTGTCATTCTGCCCACTGCATCTGGATCATCTACTCTGTTGCAGAGCTTGGTGTCATCTGTGAACAGACAAACCTTACCCTCCAGTCCATCTGCAATGTCACTGATGAAGATTTTGAAGAGGACTGGCCCCAGGACTGGTCCCTGAGGTACCCCGCTGGTGACTTGCATCTCTTCTGACTCTTTGCCATTTACAATCACTCTGTTTTCTGCCTGCCAACCAATTTGCCACCCAGTTGACCAACTTCTTCCCCACCCTGAGCCTACCCAACTTATTAATCAATCATCTGTGTGGAACAGTATCGAAAGCTTTGCTGAAGTCAAGGTAGGCGACATCAACTGCACCGCCTTGGTCCACCACTCTGGTTACCCAGTCAAAGAAATCTATGAGATTAGTTTGGCAGGACCTTCCTGTTGTAAACCTATGCTATCTTAGATCCTGTGCTGCTATGGATTCCAGTTGTTGCACTATCCTTTCCTTGAGGAGTGCCTCCGTAATCTTGCCCACTACTGAGGTAAGACTGACTGGTCTGTAGTTCACTGCCTCCTCCCTGCTACCACTCTTGTAAAGTGGGATCACATGAGCTCTTCTCCAGTCTTCTAGAACCTCTCCTGTGTGCAGAGGCTCACTAAACAGTTCTGATAATGGCTCTGCTAATCCACCCTTAGCTCCTTTAGTACCCTGGGATATATGCCATCAGGTCCTAGTGCCTTGTCCACCCTGAGCTTAGTGAGCTCTTTTAGGACCCTTTCTTTTGTGAAGGGACTTGTGCACACCTCCCTCCCCTGTGTCCATGGTGCTGAGCTGTGGGCCCTGCCCTACCTTCTCCTTAGTAAATACTGAGCAGAAGTATCTATTTAGGATAGATGCTTTTCCTTGGTCCTCCTCCACAAACTCCCCCTTATCCCCTTTGATCTTAGCAATACCCTCTCTGGATTTTCTCCTTTCACTAATGTATCTATAGAAAGTCTTGTCCCCTTCTTTTACTGTTTGTGCTAGTGTTTCCTCAGTTTGGGCCTTTGCCTGTCTTACTGCCTTCCTTGCTTCCCTTAGGGAAGTTTGGTATGACTCCCTGTCTTCGTCCTGCTGCATTCCCTTATATTTCCCAAAGGCCAGCCTTTTGGCTCTGACCTTTTCTGCTACTGTTTTGAGAACCAAAGTGGTTTCCTCCTTCTTTTGCTCTTGCTTTTCTCCCTAGCACAATGGGATGTTGCTTCAAATATTGCATCCTTAATGCTTGACCACTTTGCTTGTTGACCCCTCACCTGTATTTCTTTTTGCCAGGGCTGGCTTAACTCTTGGTTATCTTACCAAAGTCAGCTCCTCTGAAGTCCCATATTTTTGCCTTGGAATGGGATGATTTAATTCTAGTGGCCAAATTGAACCATACCATGTGATGGTCACTTCCCCAGGTGACCTTCTACCTAGAGATCTGTGTTCCTTTCCCCGTTAGTCAGTACTAGACCTAGGATAGCTCCATCTCTTGTGGGTTGATGTACCAGTTGTTTGAGGCCCTCCCCCTGCAGGGAATCCACTATGTGTCTAGTTCTGGTGGATGTTCCTGCTGGTATTGACCAATCTGTATCTGGCATGTTGAAGTCTCCCGTTATCAGAACCTCCCCTTTAGCTGTCATGTTTTGTATATCTTCTAACAGTAATGTGTCTATGTCTTCCCCCTGGTTTGGAGGCCTGTAGACAACTCCAGTTCATATGGCTGTCCCATTTCCTGTTTTCAGGGTGACCCACAGTTCTTCTGGCTCCTTATGTGTATTCGTAATTTCTGTAGCTTTGATATTTTCATTGACTTAAAGGTCCCCCCCTTTTTGCACCTCAGTCTCTTCTGAACAGTACGTAGCTAGGTACTGAAGTCTCCCAATTGTGGTTACTGGTGAACCATGTCTCGCTAATGGCTACTGTATCCAGTTTAGCCTCTGTCATTGTTGTCTGCAGGTCTGGGATCCTGTTTCCCAGACTGCGGGCATTTGTGTACATGATTTTCCATTGACCAGATTTCGGTGTGTTAGTTGTTGAGTGAGGTCCAGCGTTTCCCCTGTGCATCATATGGGGAGCCAGACCTTTTTCCTTACCTGGTGATGCAAATGAACTACAAACATGCTGAACTCCTTTTTTATCACTAGCTGAGGGGGGAGGGGTGTTCTTCCCATTCCATATATTGGGTGCTGCACTCCTCTCCCCATTTGCTAGTTTAAATATTTGGCAAAGACGTCAAACTTCTGCCCTAATGCACTGACTCCCTCCTTAGTCAGAAGCAGTCCATCGAATTTAAAGAACTTCTGCTCCCAAAACTGTTGCCAGTTGCCTACAAGTTTGTGTCCTTTTTCCTGGCACCAGCCCTTGAGCCACATGTTTAGCTCCCCCTATCTCCCCTTCTCTGACCTTCTGTCCATCTGCCCCCCTGTCCCAGACTGGCAGGATCTCAGAGAAGGAGATGCTGGATGAAATGGATGACAGTTTGTCTCCCAGCCTGGTCAGGTGTTCCTTGGTCTCCACAACTGACCAGTTTGCAAGATTGTTAGTCCCTATGTGTACCAGGACATCAATGTTTTCTCCTGCTTCCTGCACAATTTTAGCAATGCAGTCAGTGTCTCTCTATGCTGATGTACCTGGGAGACATCTGACCATTACTCCCGGCTGGAGATAGGTATCAACTCCCCGAATCATGGCGTCTCCTATGATCAGAAGTGTTTTGGATTTCCTTTTTGCTTTTTTTGTTTTGGTCCCTGGTTTGGGTGAGTTTGGTTGCACTAGCTCCTGTGCTGCAGTGTCCTGCTGTGCAGTATCCTCTGCCCCTTTGTTTGATTTTGGAGATAGAGGCAGATACTAGTTTGTAGTTTTTATATGGTTTGAGGAGGTGATACATTGGAGAGCACTGAGTGATGGGGCACCCGATTTGCCCCTTCTAACCACCTGCCAACCTTCTGGACCAACTACCCTCTGCGGTCAAGGTGGTTCAGTTGGATGTTTGGGAAATGGCAGGTGGTTCTTATAATATATTTTCTCCTCAATATGCAATTCGAGGCGCGCAGTCTTTGCCCATGCTGCCTGGAAATGAGCCCTTATCTTCCATCAGTCCCCCTACAGTCAGAATTGATCTTCTATTACAAGCATGGCTGCTACCTTTACAGTGTAAAAAACCTTGAACTGGGCCATAAAAATAAAACTACTAAATGAAAAGCAAAACAAATTAATTAAATGTTTCCCTGATCATCACACACTACTTACACACGTAAACAATTAAGAAACATTAAGCATTGTTCATGTTTTTTATTACAACTGTTTCTTTGCTGACAATGAAAAATCCTCCTTCTGTCTGCTCATCAGGGAAATCTCTTCTACTTTCCCTGACAGTGAGATAATTAAGTCTGTGGCTCCAGAAAAGGCCTTTGTTTTGTGTGTGTGTATACAGTATGTTAGGCGAGGGACATTCTGCCAGTGGAACAGAGCAGAATTTTGAATCCCTGTATTCCATGGTAAACATTCCATATCTTGAATGTGGGGGAAGACAGTGGGGGAAAAAAACAGGATGAAGAAAGTAAGCAAATAATGCTTTAGAAACAAAGAACAAAGGAGGGAAAAACAGTTACTGTACCTAGGCAGAGACAGATCCAAACTGCTGAAATACATTCCTGGAGTTTATAACAGCACATACATTTGAATCATACATAGGTATTTTCAGGTGAAATCTATCCCCCCCCCACACACACACACCAGAAAAAGGCAACCTGGCAGGTTTAAATTTTTGAACACATTTCCATTAAGAAACAGGACTTGTACTGATTTAAAATGCAAGGTAACACTTTTTCTTATAAAAATGTGTGCCACACACAGTTTTCATTATGTTTTTAAGTTTTTAACTAACCCCCCAGTTACCAGAATAGGGACTATTTTTTGTATTCAGAGTTAAAATGGAAGCATATTTCAATGAAAGGTACACTTTTTATCTTTTTTTTTTAAATTGTATTCTTATTTTCATTCATTTTAAGTCATATATTTAAATGACACTCCAGGGTGTGCCATTATGGTGAAATAATCGTGCTTCTCATGTGCATTTAATGGCACTTGGCTGTGCCTTGTGCCTAACAACGCACCTGAGGCATGCAGTTATTTCACCATAATGCACATCCTGTCATGTCTTATTGCTTACTTCAAGCGTAGGTGAAAAGACATTCTAATTCCCTTATACAGATCCTTGATCAGGCTCCATCTCAAGTTCAGTGTGCAGTTCTGATCCGCTTAATTGTGGCAGGAGAGTGATGGGATGGAGCGGTACACATGAGAGTGGAGAAAATTATATATAGCTTAGAAACATGGGCAATGAGGGCCAACTGGCAGAACTGTGACTGTTTTACCTGGAAATGAGAAGACTCAGGGGAGACATGATTACAGTGTTCAAGGATCTAACACCATCAGACCAAGTTAAGCACTTCAGGAAGCACAGTGATGAAAGGACAAGGGGATACTCAGCCTCACTGAAGGGAGGAAGATTTATGGGGAATATTAGAAAGCACTATTTCACAGAACGAGTACTGAACACTTGGAATAGACTGCCAAAGCAGGTTATCAACTGATACATACTGTATAGCTTTTAAGCTGAGACTCAAGAATTTTGAAGAAAAAGGGGTGACAGGGCATTCTCACTGAGCTGATGGGAAGGAGGGAGGAACTCAATGGACTAATGTTAATTCCCCCTTTTAAAATACGTAAGTATGTAAAATATCAAAACAAGTTCTACGGACAATAATATAGAAACTGAAATATGTCTGTCTATCTTTATATAATTGTGGACACTTACAGTGATTTTCTAGTATCCAGGAAAACATTTCCCCCTTTTTAAAATATGTAACTATGTAAAACAGTGATTTTCCAGTATCCAGGAAAACATTTTAAAATACAATATTCTGGCAAAATTCAGAGTATATTTTATTCATTTTCTGTGCTGGTGTACTATTATTGAGGGCGTTAGCATGAGACAGGACCTTTGTGTCTCAGATGTCATATCATCCTCCTAACCTCTGAAGTCATAATCTTCTGTTTATTGTAGATTTTGATCTCACAAACAAAGGACTATGACTTCTGTGGGGCAGAGACAAGAGGATTACCTGAAGTCTGGGGAATAACGATAATTTTGTCATGCAAATGCTCACAGTAATAAAGTAAAAATAGATAAATACAGAAAATTAATGAAATATACATATTGAATCGTGTCAGAAGATTTAAAAATGTATTCCTGGATATTGGAAAAATTATTTAGGTTAATCTATGTTTCCTGTTGATCCTATTCCCTGGTGCTATAACTGAGCCACTTAAATATGATATGGCTCCCTTCACACGTCTGTAAATGTTTGTACCTGACTCCACTTACTGTAACTCCATCTGATAATCATCCCTTTTGTTTAACCCTAATCCTTTCATACTGCCTTACCACCTCTGTGTAAAGGCAGGCCTTGATGATCTCCAATTCTTACAGACTTGCTCTCTCTCTCTATTGCCTTCACTCGTGACAGCCAGGTTAGGCGTGTGAGGGCATTGTTTAGCCATCCATTTCAAACAGGCTTTAGCAGATACTTGTATCTCGCTATTATGCAGTACTTAATGTAAATTTCACTCCTGGTGAGGTTGGTTATTCCATATGCTGTTTTGTGTTGTTAACAGGTAGGTTCGGTGTCGGTTTGATGCCCAGGTACTGTACAGCATCCTTACCTTACCTTACATTTGAGGTAGTGTGGTGCTGGGCAGCCTTATAAAAAGGATGATAGATGTCTGTGACTGATGTGGAAATAACAATAGCTTCACTTTTTGCTGTCTTATGCAGTCCTGATTCTTAGTCCATGAATCTCTTCTTAAAGAAGTGGGCATTTAAAAAGAAAGAGTTCTGTCTGTTGAGGTAACCCAAGTGCTTCTTCCTTTATACCACATATAAAAAGTCAGAATCAGTACTCTATAAATCCCCCCACCCATACTCAGTAGCTAGTTTATATACAGTGTGAGTGGTTCGGGTAGGGGTACTGAACCTCACTCTGTGTTGGCAGGGAAGGTGACCCTGAGAGCCAAAGCCACTATAGAGTGAGCCAATATTTTCTGTGGATTTCAGATTACCATATCTATAGGATGGTTTTCTGGCCTGCTCAGGCAAAATGATGCCAAAACACATTCAAGCCTAGACAGGAACTCTGCCTTCTTATGGGTGATTTCTGACTGATAGCTCTTAGTTGGTTGAAGGCTGGAGAGAGCATGGCGTAATTCTGGCTTGGATGCTGACAGACTTAGATTGATAGAACATTATAAGGGCTATCAATTAGAAATCACATGTAAGAAGGCAGAGTTCTTGTCCAGGGAGATTTCTGCTGAGCAGAATCGACCGGCTCAACTTTTCCGAACTGTTGACAGATTGTACAATCCAATCTGTCTCCAGTCCAGAAGAGCTTTTTCACAAATTAAGTGTGATGAGCAAGCTTGGTTCTTCACAGGTAAGGTTGCCAGCATCAGGTCCAGAATCGGCCTGGCTCTCTCTATGAGGGGTTGTGGAGCCTGAAAGGAGGTGGTGAGCACCCAGTCTGTCTGGATGGACTTCAGCCAACCAGATTTCATGGACATTGTGAAGATCATCCAGACTTTGTGTCCAACCTGTTGTAGTTTAGATCCAGGCCCTATCCCCCTTGGTGGGGTGTGTAGATGTTATCTGCCCGATCCTAGCTGAAATTGACCACTCCTTAAAAAACCCTCCTTGGATCCCGATGAACCAGCTAACTACTGATCTGTCTCTAACCTTCCCTTTGTGGGAAAGGTTATTGAGAAGGTAGTTGCGTTGTAACTGGATGATCATTTTGTGTAACCCACAATGTCTATGAAGTCCTTCAGTCTGGGAAAAGGCATGGAGACTGCCCTTGTTTGGGTACAAAAAGACCTCCTAATGGTGAGAGATTGAAAGGTTTGTACCATCTTGGTCCTTCTCGATCTCTCAGCAGCCTTTGACACTGGACCATGGGGTGCTTTTGGAGACCCTGCGGTTCCTTTGTGGACTGTCAGGTACAGTCCTTGAATGGTTTTGATCTTTCCTCACAGGTAGGTCTTAGAGGATGGTCACTGGAATTTATTCCTTCGACGCCCTCCTCCTGTCCTGTGGGGTCCGCAGAACTCCATATTGGCGCCCATGTTGTTCGCAGTGTCCAGGCTGCCATTGGGAGATATTGTCAGGTGATACAGCTTGAGTTTTCAGTGCTATGCAGATGATACTGAGCTGTATATGTCCTTCGTGCCCGGACGGGTTGATGCGGTCTCTGTGCTAAATAATTGCCTTTCTGAGATTAAAGACTAGATGGGCTCCATTTGGCTAAGGCTGAATCCGGATAACTCTGAGGTGTTGGTTGTGGACCCGGGTCACCGGGGGTGGGAGTGGTGGCTGGGCACGTGTCCAGTCTGTGGCTTGACGATGTCCAGCTCACTACCTCAAATTGTGTGTGGAACCTGGGCATTATCTTTGACGATGGTGTGATCCTCAAATCTTGGGTGTCAGCTGTGGTTAAATCCTCATTTTACCATCTGAGGAATATCGCCCAGGAGAAACACCTGGTTCTGCTGGGCAACCTTCCAACATTGGTTCATGCCTTCATTACTACCCATCTTGACTACTGCAATGCCCTCTACCTAGGGCTGTCTGGGGTTGATTTCCACTGCTTGCAGCTGGTGCAGAACACTGCAGCTAGACTGTTGACCGGCACTTCTAGTTCCAGTCACATTACGCCTGTGCTGCACGGACTGCACTGGCTGCCGGTTCAGTGGTGGATTACCTACAAGGTAGGTTTGCTTACCTTCAAAGCCCTACATGAACAGGGACCCAATTACCTGAAAGATCTCCTGACTCCCTACGCCCCTAATCACCCTCTCTGATCCGTTGATGAGGGATTGCTAGAGATTCCCAGGGTTCGTCTAAAAACATCTGGAGCACGTGCTTTTTCATTTGCAGCATCAACCTGTGGAATTCTCTACCTCATTGGTTAAGAGAATGCCTGACCATCAGTAGTTTTAAATCTATGTTAAAAATGTATTTATTTTCACTGACTTTCCCAGACTGATTTTAAATAATTTATATTATCGGCTTGCATATTTGTGGGTTATACTCCGTACAGTGCCTCGATATTGAAAGGCACTATATAAATAAAGGTTTGCTTGCCTGCTTGCTTTATGCACTTTTTTATTATTTCTTTCTTTTTTTCAATTAATTCAAGTCCCAATGTTTTTGCATATAAATTATGCTTCATCTGGGGAACTCTGTGTAACTTCAAAAAGAAACATGATTATAATCTTACAATAGGTAGTTTCAAAGTTTGCAAAATCCAATCTTACAATTTGTAAGTATTAATTACACACTTAAAAACATGGTAGCAGGGTTGAATGGTGATGGATGTAATTAAGTTTGGCTAGTTACTACGAGATTACAGTGAATGAGTAATAACAATAGATTATATATTTTGAGAAAGCATGGTGAAAAAAGATTGTTTCAAATTGTAAGATTGGATTTTGTAAAATTTGAAACTACCTATTGTAAGATTATAATTAAGTTGTTTTGAATTTACACAGAGTTCCCCAGATGAAGCATAATTTATATGGAAAAACGTTGGGGCTTGAATTAATTGAAAAAAGAAAGATAGAAAAAAGTGTACCAAAAAGACTTGAATGTGCTTTGGCATTATTTTGCCTGAGCAGGCCAGAAAACCTTTATTCTTTGGACTGTATTCACTGAAACCAGGCCAGCTCCACAAACTACATTTTATTAAACAAGTTACTTTTGGCAATTTCCCCAGGGTCTTCATGAATTCTGCATATCTATAGGATACCAGGGGCTAACAGAAGACTTGTCTTATCACTTTCATTTAACATAATTGTGTTGTTATTTGCTATTGTTAACACATTCAGCATCTTAGACTAGATGTAATGAGGAGGGAAGAGAGCACCTGCGTAGAACCTGCAGCGAACAGTGGCACACTATTATGCCCACCACTTTGAGGACAACTTTACAGAATAGCAGTTTTCAGCACTTTCCATAATAATATCAAAATTGTTTCTGCAGGTGTCCAAAATGGGCACAATTGGTAGACTTATCCCAATATATGTCTACTGGCCCCAAAGTGGCTTTTTGATGTTAAATCTGTTTACACCACTTTCAGGGGATTGACATAGTAAACGTTTTCTTTTTAATCCAACTTGAAAACTAAATTTTTCAGCTAAGATTTTCTGAGCAATTGATATTATTAAGTATCTTACCTTTTAAAACTTGTTAGAATTTAAATGAATGTATCCTCTTACTGCAGTATTTCTGTTGGTTCCTGGTTATAGGACTGGAAGCAAAATTTGACATTGTTAAGCACCACCCTGTTTGCATCACGTTTACAACCGCACTTTGTGCCAACTTTGTGTGACCCCATTTTTGCACCACATTTTGAGTGTAAAACCTGCTGATTTGCTCTTAATTTGGGGGAAAACAGAAGAAAAGGATTTTAAGACTTTGTAAAAACAGAATTGCCCATTTTTGAAAATAGAAAATCAGTAGCCCTAATCTTTCTTTTGTTAAGTGCTTTGAGCCCAGTAAAGGCACAATAAAAATAATCTAAGAATCTGTGTGCTCTGAACTGTGTTGACTTGCCTCCCAGAGCATTACTGTAAAAAGCAGCAAAAGATGAGATTGTTCCTCTGTGCCTCCAACAAGAAAAAAATCTCTCCATCTGCCTGTTTTCCTCCTGTCTGTCTCCCACTCTTGCCTCCACTCCTTACTACCTACCCCAGCCGTGCCTCCTCCCAGTAGGAAAAAAACAACGGACACCAAGTCAGCTGTTTTATCACAGACTCTGCTGTACAGCAAACTGGAATAACATGCTGACTCAAGATACATGTCAAACAGTTCTGCTCCAGTGAAAAGCAGTATAAAATGCCAACCAGTAAGCAGATCTATTTTAAACAAACGCTGTTCAAGTCGAGACAAAAAAAGAAAGGCTGCAAACTCTGTGGTCACATTTTAAACGTTCACGGCTGACACCTCCCACTGTCTGGCTTCTACAACAACTTTTTTTTGTTAATAAAAACTTACTCTGTCAGAATTGGGCACCCTGCCAAACTGTTTTTTTTTTTAGTGCATCTTTCAAAAGAAATGAAAACATGTCAGGAGCTCTGCTCCCCTCTGTTGCCATCCACCATTCATGTCCTGTGAGTACACTCAATTCAGGTATCAAGAAGTCACACTATCGATACTGTACTTGCATGTGTATAATATTAATAGTGGGACTTGATGCGTGAGTTGACTGCACTTGCTGGACATAGATGGCAGACAACAGTGGAGGTGAGCAGAGGGTGAGTGCGGCTGCTGTCTTGGAGTCTGGGGTGGTGGTGGAGATGGTTTTACAAGTACTGTATTACATCAGGAGGTGGGTGGGTGGGCCACTGGGCTACTAAGGAGACATTGTTGATTGGATACTGGGCATCAGGTTAAGGAGGGGGTGCACCAGACTACCAGGGAGAGTTGTTGATTGGATACTGGGCACCAGGTTAAGGAGGGAGGCACTAGACTACCAGGGAGAGATTGTTGATTGGATACTGTGCTCTGAGTAAGGGAGGGGGGCACTAGGCTACCAGGGAGAAGTTATTGAATTAAACAGGAGGGACATAAATGGCTCACTCAGGTTCTAACCGAACAATTTCCCACCCATTTAACTAGACCTTCACTGTTCCCAGATCCTCTGACTTCTTTATTTCTTTATTAGCTTTTGATGACCAGGTAAGTGCGCTAGGCAAGAAACCTGCCTATTTTCAGGCATGACCCAGGGGAGTACAGTTACAGCAAATGCGGCAAAGACAACAATGACAACAATGAGGTACAAAGGGTGAGATAACAGTCAAAATTACCTATACAAACAGCATAAAAAGAAACAAAGCATAAAACTTAACAGCAGAAATGCTAACAGGCATGGCAGTAAACAGCCTTCTTTGTGGCACAGAGTCTAACACCTTGCTAAAATGGAAGTAGAGCAAGTCCACTGCTTGTGCCTGAGGTCCACTGCCCTATTACCCAGTCAGATACTATCAGGTTAGTCTGACAAGCCCTCCCTACTATCAACCAATGCTGCTTTTTATCCTGGAGCCCATTTCTCTCCATGTAGTCTACTAGGTCCTCTTTAACTAGCGTTCCCATTAGTTTATCTGCTATGGAGGTAAAACAAATGGGTCTGTAATTTCCTGGTTGCTCTTTGTATCCTCCCTTTGTAGAGCAGGACTACGTCAACTATTCTCCATTCTTTCGGGAGCACCCCTGACTGCACGGAGCTATTGAGTAGCCTTGCCATCTGCTCAGCAAGTTCCAATGCCAGATCCCTGAGCACTATTTTATTTAAGATTTTTTTACATTTCAGTTTGGGATTACTACCTTTGAGCCAAGGGCTTGTTTACAAATGTTCCAAGTCAGATATAGTGCAGAACAAGTAAACCAACAACAACAACGGATACAAAGTAAATATATTGGTCTACAAAAGATTACTTTAGTTTTGAGATTACATTAGTTACAAGGTAAAAATATTGTGCTTAATTTGCTGTTGTGTGCTTCCCATCCAGTCCTGGAGCATTGCCTATTTTCAGGGCTGCCAGCCCTTTCCTGTCCCTTTCTCTCATAAATACCACCTGCCCCATTTCTGGGTCCCTCTTGAAGCAGCCTTTATACCACTTTCCGGCAAGGGCCCATTATCCATCACTGTGAACACTGAATAAAAATGGTTGTTTAAAACTGCTGCCTTCTCCTTGTCCTCTTCTATTGCCCTGCCCCCTCCATCAGTTTAATAATTCCTCCTCTCATCTTCCATTATTTCCATAATGTAACTAAAGAATGGTTCCCCCCTTGACCCCCCTCTGCAATATGCAGTTTTGTCTCTGCTTTGGCATCCCTGAAAACCTCCCTGGCCTCCCTTATCTTTAACTGGTATTCAGCCCATTCCTCATCTTCCTGTTTCTCTTTGTATCTAATAAATGCCCTCCTTTTAGCCCTCACTGCCTCCCTGACCATATTTGAGAACCAGATTGGTCTTTTGTGCCTGTTACTGTACTCCGATTTCATCCACTCCCCTTAATTAGTTCTCTTATCTGGTCAAAGTCTGCTCTTCTGAAATCCAGAATCACAGCTTTTGACAAGGGTATACTGGTACCCAGGGCCAGTTCGAACCATATGGGGTTATGGTCATTGGAACACAGGGACTCCCCAGTCCTCACTCTGCCTACCTTTTCCAAGTTGGTGAACATCACATCAAGAATGGCAGTTTGCCTTGTGGGTTCTCTGACCAGCTGCACAAGCAATACTGCAACATATTTAGCAGGGCCTGACTCCTGGTGCTTCTATTTACTGGATGATCAGCTCTACATCTGGTAGGCTGAGATCCATAACCACTACCTCCCCCTTTGCTGCCCCCTTCTGAATCTCTACCCCTAGTTTCCCTTCTTCCTTATCCCCCTCCCCCAGCAGACTGTAGACTACCCAGTGCATAGCTTCTTACCCAGTGTGGTTGTGAGTTGCATCCACAGTGATTCTGTACCCCTTTCTCTCTCCTGATGGACCCCTCCTCAACTGCCTCTAGGTCTTCCTTGACATAAAGGGCTACCCAGCCCCTTTTCCATACCCTTATCTTTTCTATACAGGGTGTATCCTGGTATTGCTAAGTCCCAGTTGTTAATCCTCATGGTCCATATTCTATGATGACCACAAGTTCTAATCCCAGATCTGCCACCATCACCTGAAGCTCACTAATTTTATTTCCCAGGTTGCTGGCATTTTAGGCAGACTGCCTTCCAGTGTGTGCCTATACCCCTCCTCTTCTTGTTAGCACCTGTACCCTTGTGCTCCCCTTCCCCCTTATTCCTTGCTCATTCTGTGTGCCCATGCCCTCTAACACTTTTTCTTACTTTATTATGGACCCCTTTCTGGATGTCTACATCCCCTCTGTTTCTAGCCCCCATTTTGGGTGTAGTCCTAGCTAGGTTCCCCTTGTTTTCTCCTTCCTCTGTGGTTCCCCCAGTCTCAGTCCCCCCTTCTACTTTGTTTAAATGTCCACCAACATAAGACATCAAACTACTGTCCCAACATACTACCTATCTGTTTTGTCAGGTGAAGGCCAACACACTTGAAGAGCTTCCTGTCTCAGAAGCCCCCCCCACTCTCCAAAAAAATAATACCCCTCCTCCTGACACCAACCCTTCAGTCACATGTTAAACTCCTTAATCTCCTCTTTCCTCAAACTTCTCTTCTCCTCCCCCCTTCCCCACACAGGCAGGACTTCGGAAAAGGCCTGGAAAGTTGAGCGTGTTTTCAATCTGTCCCTCAACCTTCAGAAGTTGTGCTTCACTGTCTTCATTGGCTGGTTCACTAGCTTTTGGCACCCAAGTGCACCAGCAGTGCAAGCTACCTTCCCCCTTCCTCTACAATCCTCCCTATCCTGCCTGTTTCCCAGATGGCACCTGGAAGGCATCTGATCACCCCTTCCCTTCTCCCACTTCCCACCACCTTCACCACCACGTTATCATAGTGTTCCCCACCATTAGGATAGTCTTTGCTGCCTTGCTCCTGCTCTTACCACTGGGTGCCAGCAAGTCATCCTTTTTTACCATTAATGACTGGTTCTGAGCCCCCACCGATGAAGTTCGGTACCTGCTTTTCCTCAAGTGAGGCAAATCGATTCCCTGATGGGATACAGTGAGCCTGAGCAACTACTCTGTGGTTGCCTCTGCCACTCCTTCCCCTGCTTGCTACTCTACAACCCCCCCGGGTGAGTGGACCTCTGGGGGAGTGAGGGTGCCAGATGTGTCAGAGGGTAATGGCTCAGCTGGTGATGTAGCCAGGATATGTCCTCCCTTGCTACTACCAGCTGTGCCTGGGGCTCTGCAAATGCCTACATATAGGGCAGTATCCTCTAATCCAGAGTGTAGCTGGGGAGAGGAGCGCACCCACAGTCCCTGCAACTGAATATGATCCCTCTGTTCCTGTGCTCCATTTTTATCTGACTGCCCCTGTCCTACAGTACTTACTTGACTACCAGCAGCGTACAGTGCAGTAACACTGACGTGCTGCTGGAGTGAGATGCTGCCTGTGTTAGGGTGAGTGCCATCTCTTGTTACTCTGTTGCTAGAACACACTCTGATAGAGAAATATTTTGCAGAATTTAGATGAAGCTTTGCTGAAAATTATACTCATTCCTAAACAGGATACTATAAGGACATGAACTCATCTGAGAACTGAATATACAGAATACGATACCTAGTCTAAGAAGATTAAGTCTGAAGGTATGTTGCAAGGTGATTCCATAGAGTCAATATTCCATATACTGAAATATAATTAATTGTTGTGAAAATATTAAAACCAGTATGAGAAACACAGACATTATATTAAATTAGAAAATCTTTTTACACAGATTAATTCTGGAATATACCGAGACTGTCAGTTTACACTAATCCTTGAAATCCGGGTTTGCAATACTGCTTTATTTCAACCTCTTTTAAATTTTGCTGCATTGACTTCTAAATTACGACATGAAATATTCAGACCAGGAAATCACTTGCTGTTTAACTATAGTATCATTATGTGAGGATAAGATGTTGGTCACCTTGTGTGTACTTGGTATCTTTTTAAAATCACTATATATGGTATTCATAGAGCAGCCTGTGGTTGGTGTGATTTACTAAAGAGTATAGATAAATTAGTTAAATGTGTGATAAAATGATTTTCATTTTTATTTAGAATGAAGGCCTATGGACAAAATATGCCCATTGTCATAGGTGATCGTCCATAACACAGGCACATACACAAACAATTTACATGGATAATTCAGCTCAGACACAGCAGGTGCAATAGTACAACATATTCAGGTGCGTCTTCAGTGTTTGTGCAGATTGTGAATAGCAATCAATGATGGTAATTTCGTAGGGTAAAGAATTCCAAAAGCAGCCTAGTCTGCAGTAGAAAGACTCTTGGCCTATCTTCTACAATGTGGCAATTTCAAAGCTAGCCTAATTTCTGCTCTAGTTACAATAGAGCTCCTAGTGCCCCTTCTAACTAGCTGACATAAGTTTTGGGGTGCACAGTCATAAATCAATCTTCCAAGCCCACCAACCAAGCATATGACCTATACACTGACTATGAGTTGGCAAGTTTGCTGTAGGACATAGCTTATAAGTATGACACTCTATAGATAAGTTACAAGCAAATCTGCAGGCCCTATTCAAAAGTATTTGAACTCTATGTAATGCAGTCTTACCAACAGAAGAGTATATCGCTAATCCATATTCAGTCGTTGGAACAATATGAGACAAAATAACCTGTTTACGAGCTTCAGTAGTTAAATTAGATTTGTTCTGGAATAGTACACCAAATTTCATATTTACAGATTTAACTAGGACATGTATATGCTGCAAATAAGACATGTTAGAGTTCAGAACAACACCTAGATAATGACAGTAAACTTGTTCTAACAATTGACCATTAGGAGTTTATATTTGTAAAGACTGCTCCTTTAATGTGATTTAAATTTGAATGTAATCCCCCCCAAATGGGGGCTTACCTTAATTGCCCATTTGCCCCATATCTCCTGATTCTCCCATTTGCCTCCTTCTGCCTTCTGTTGCCCTAGATGTTCTCCGAATGTTCACCCCTTGGCCCAGGTTCCAGATATGCACCCCAAGAGTCCCTGTGGGCCCCTTTCTTTGTTTTTGCCCTCTTGAGGGCATGCAAAGTGCTGTGAAGCCACCAGCCATTTTCCCTTACTCTTCACGGCCGGTCAGCAAACTCGCGCATGCGTGTAGGTGCTCTCCAGGTTTAGACCGCAATCGTGGTCAAAGAATGGCTTCTCCGGTAGTCCTGATCCCCGTAAGGTACAGAGCAGGGGCCAGTGACTTGGGTTGGACCAGAGGAAGCCACCAAATATTTTAAACAAAGAGCCCTGTTCATGCTGTGAATTATCCCAGCTCCATGAATATTGTGAAGGGGCATTAATATTCATGAGCGGGTTGGTTCTTCTAGGGCCTGCGAATTTCAGCAGCTTCTACCAGCATAAAGTTGTAAATAAATATAAAATAAAAACAGCGTTGTCCAGGGCGTTAAAGGGGCTAACCTACAGTGGGGTACTGTTGTAAATAAAATAAATGTACTGGCCACATATGGACAATTATTGATGGGACCCTCACAGCTGCCTGTCTGCTGCCTGGGGACTGCATATTTCGGAAGCAGTGGCAGGCTAAATACTGCAAAGATGGACTTATAAAGGGCAGTGGGCTGGCCCACCAGCACAGCGGGAGTGCTACCACTTGTGATGCCAGTGACCCAGGTTCAGGAACAAGCCAGGGAAGCTGGAGGGCCAGATGGGAGGGGACGCCTGAGTGCCTGATGGGTAGCTCACTTCCCCTATGAGGGAGGGGGGGGTCGAAGGCTCGATGCTGTCCTGACCTCTGGTGGAGGCCGGAAATACAGCAGCCCAAAGCTGTATGTGGTGGGGAGCGAGGTAGGATGTTGGCGTACATGCCTTGACGTCATTGCACAACCACATCTCCGGGGCTACACAGGAAAAAATCAGAGCCGGCTGAGCTCCACTGACAGACATTGTGCCCTTCACTGCTTGACCCATGAGGCCACAGCGGGGAGCCTGAGGAGACAAGAAGGACATGGGGGTTCACTCCACCCCAACCCTGCCTGGGGGATAGCCATGGCTACATGGGGGTGCCTGACCAGTGGATCACAGAGTTGAGATGGGTCGGAGGAAGCCCAGCTGGATCCAGGGGACTAAAGAGCAAGCAAAAAAAAATTAATGAATAAAAAGGGCAGCATTTAAAAAGGCACACTTGTGGCTATTAAACAGTGGGGCTATGATTTAAATTAAATGCTTTTCCTGCCTGTACCAGAACTTTATTTTTGAGACTGTGTTGAACTGCAAGGGGACTGCGTACACTAGCAGTCATTTCTGCAGAGCAGCAACCAATTGAAAAGCCAGGATTTTGGTGCAAGGATTATTGGGAGAGTGCCAGAGACTCTTGGGATTTTGCTAAAGGCTTATTGGGAAAAGCAGGGACTAAATTAAGGCACCAAAACAGGGAGCCTATTGAGCATTGAAGATGGCCAATGAATATTCATTTCTGAGACAGACACGTGGATCCAGCCAATCGTGTTGGAACTGGCAAGTGAATTCAGCCAGTCGGGAGCCCCAGAAGAGCTTCATAAAACCCATGGACTTTGCCAGCTGAGTCAGTTCCAGTAGGAGCCACTCCAGAGGGAGGGGGCTCAGGCCCTCTGCTCCAGAAAATGGGCCTAGTGGTTCAGCATGAGCTACTCCACAGGGGAGAGGGGCTCTTGTCTCCTGTCAGAGAAAAGTGGCTGCAAGAAACTGAAGTCGCTGGCCTAGGGGTTGCCAGAAAGTGTCCTGCAGGGCTAGCAAAACTCCTTGCCACATTAGTAAAATGTGGAAAAGAAGCCAGCACCCACCTGCAGTTGTGAGAGAGCTGCAAGAAATGCTTCTGCCACAGCAGTGAGGTGCCGAAGAAACCTGTAACTTCCAGAAAAGGAAAGTCTCCTGAATCCTTCTGAGTGAGTAAATGTCTACTTACAACTTTGAGCTGTTGGAAACCTATTTGGGGCAGAGAAGCTGAAGATGCTCAGAAGTGCCTGTCATCTGTCTGCACCCTGTGTTTAACTAGTGCTTAAGAAATGGGTGGACATCTGAGCGAGTGACCAGAGAAGGGTCCAGTAGTTTGTGAAATGCTGATTGTGACTGTGTGAATTACCTACAGGACTGGGAGGGAGGTTCCCTAGCCATGCAGAACTTCTCCTGATAGTGCCTGGGAGGCCAGTGAATGTCTGAATGTCCAGGTTGGAGCTGCTAATGCCAGCAAAGCCACAAAGGACTGTGATGTTGTGTCTAAGCTTGTGTGAAGCTACAGTGACCAGTTGTACAACTGAGTAAAGCGTACCAGTGGGTAAGGAGCCAAGCCTCAAGCCCTTTCTGATGTTGTTGAAGTTTCAAGCTAAGCTCTTGTGTGTCTTGCTTGGACTGTGAGCATCCCAGTCACCCTAGCCATAGGGGAAAAGCACCCTCCAGAGAGAGAGCATCTGTGATCTGCATTTATAAAGGACCATGCTGGCACACTGTGCTGATTATAAATGTGCTAACTGCAATGAAACAGATTTAGATTGGCCTTGGAGACAGCCTGGTAGTGTGCCACCAGCTAAGGCATTGCCACATGCGCTTCCCCCTGAGCAGTATAGCCAGATGTGTGGGTCTGAAGTGTGCCAGCCCCGGTCCTGGCCTGGTTTGTACCGACTGAGATTGTAAGCCCAGAGAGAAGGGGACAACTTCATGCTGAGAGATTTCCAGAAGATGCAGTCTTCCAAGTCTGTTATCCAGGGTCATACTCAGCTCCTGTTCATATCCTCAGCAATGCTTCTCAAATCCAGATGATGACTTCAAACTCTGAGTAGACAGACTCACCCTCTGCCAGAAATGGGGAAACTGTAAATAGTTAAACCAAGTTCTTCTATGTGCATCAGGCCAGAGTGTTAAAGTTAAAGTCTGTTTTCCAAGATAAGAACTCTAGTACTGGGTACCCGGATATAGGTTTTAGGATTGCAGGGTTCTAATACAGTTCTGGCGATTGGTATCAGTGTGGGCATTAAATACATGTTTCACCTCTCTAGTGCAGCTGGCTTAGATAGCAACTGGTATATCTAAATCCCTCAGAGGATGGTGGGTGGCCAATGTGATTAATATTTGCCTTAAAATGCAAAGTGACTATTTTGATTCTAATTGCAATGCCAATTTAAACCAAATGTCAATCATCGAAATCAACTGTAAATAGCTAACCTCTGCTTCCAATCCCCATTCCTAAACTTCACCCCATGTAAATAAATTGTTGTTTGCTGTTTTTCATAACTTTGGTGTGTCGGCATATTGTTAGAGAGAGTCAATAATTCCTTAAAATGGGAAACGTGGGGTTTTGATTATGGGGGCATGTTTGGGGTGACTGTATGGTAATGTCGGTGGGTACAGCATCCCAAGGGGTTATACCAGGTTTTATTCTAGCCCACTTAAAGTTATACTGTGGGTGGAGGCACTACACATTTATGTTATCTTTGGGAAAGAACCAGTTTTAAATCAGGAATGGGAAGCCAGGCCCCTCAACTTTGATTAGGCCTACAGGACAGGGATAGTGTAGCCCTTAGATACCCGGCAGCAGGGTTACATTAATATTCATGATTTGAATGTAAATCCTCTTCCCTGAAGAAGCCCTACTTTTGGTCAAAACATTGGGTGAATTTGGGGGATTTTTGCTTGATGTAAGAATAAAAATAGAAGAATTCTTAATCAGAACTTTGAGTCTGTGTGGCTGATGTTTTACTGGTTGATCATTGGCTAGTCACTATATTAGCCCTAGAAGCTATCATTTACACTACATAAAAGCAAAGGGGACCAATCTGGAACTCTGTTTTGGACTTGCAGTGTTCTGTAATCCAGAGTATAGTCTGGGAGAGGAGTGCACCCATATTCCCTACAGCTGAATATGACCACCCTGTTCATGTGCTCCATTTTATTTGACTGCTTCCATCCCACAGTACCTATCTGACTTAAGAAAATCTAACTACACTCTGGTACTAACTGTACTGAACTCTACTACTTCCCTGAAACCCCTTTAGCTATTTCCTACAGCACTCTACCCTAGATAGGATGTTTGTCCCTTAATCTTAATACAGATTCACCTTCACAGTGTACTATATTGGGCTACCGCAGATAGGGAATTCTTAGGTTACCTTTACACAGTCTGACAAATGGCTGTCAGGTACCTGTACCACCAGAGTCTCATGTGGTCCTGCAGTATTCTTGCAGAAGTTTACAAATGTTCTGCTCCTCTGTGCCACTCACTCGATGGGACATGAATGTGATGGAACACTTCAGTAGCATGCTATTAAAACATGTTTCCTGGAAGAAACCTAGCAACCTAGACCTAGTGCTGCACTTGCAGCCTGTTAGCACTTCCAGGAACCTTTACAGATACCTGCGCTCCATATATGTACTGAGGGAGCCCTCATTTTCATGAGTGATTGGTGCTTTTAGCATGAATTCACTAATGGTATATTGATGTGCTATGTCTGTTATTTAAAATAGTGGTGGTCATGCTATCAGGCTGTCAGCTCCAGTTTTAACATGTAGTACATTTCTGAGTCCATGGCACTAAAGTCTTAAAAACTAGGCTCTATGTGTTTGCAAATGCATTTTTGCCAAAATGTAAACAGCTGATATTTTTTTAGTACTAACTAACCAACAGAGTAAGAATTATTATAAAATGGCAAGAAAAATCCCTGGCCTCTGATTGGTCAGTTTGAGGCTAGACACATGATGTTATCCCAGTACAACATCACGGGTCTAGTACCAGCACACACCAAACTGCATTAAATGTTGCAGAAATCAATCCACAGCCCATGTTTAAGTTGTTCACACTTGGCATGGCTGCTGTGGCCTTTGTTAGGACTTTTAAAAGTGGAAATTCCCTACCTTCCACTCTCATGAAACAGTCTAATATAACTTTTAAATAAATGAAATGTGTCAGCCTGCCACAACAAGACATTCAAATTCCCATTCTTCTTTTTTTCTTAAGTAAAGTGAATATTGACAAGAAGCCGTCAGTGCGATTGGCTTCAGCTGTCCATGTTCTGGGC
This sequence comes from Neoceratodus forsteri, assembly GCA_016271365.2. Lineage (NCBI taxonomy): Eukaryota > Metazoa > Chordata > Ceratodontiformes > Ceratodontidae > Neoceratodus > Neoceratodus forsteri. The sequence goes on from CM057450.1 coordinate 732,127,683, forward strand.
TACATGAGCTTTCCCTGCCTGCCCCAAATTGACTGAGTGTGTGTATTCAGAAGCATACTGCATTTCTGTTACTCATAGTTTTCCTTAATTTTTAGCTTCTTTTTCTTCTGGTATAAAACACATGCCAACTGTTCTGGGAGAACCACAGGCACACACAAATGTCACCGTAATCTTTATATGGGGGTGAGTGGCTTTCCAGCTTCACAGCAACCGAAATGGACTTGCAGCTTTTCTTTATTTGCAGCCCTTTATTTTCTTCTCCCAACACAAAGCACACACCAACTGTACCAGGAGAAGCACAGGCAGACCTGAATCTCACTGTGATCTTCATGATGGGGGTGGGAGGGCTTTCATTCGTCACCATGATCTTCCGGGAAGAAGGGAGGGCTGGCAGCTTTCAGGCTTCACGGCAAGTGAAACAGAGAGAGAAAGAAAGAAAGAGAGAAAGAGAGAAAGAAAGAAAGAAAGAAAGAAGCTAGGGCACACAACAGCATAGAAGGTTGGGGGATGCAGAGCCACAATAATACCACAGCAGCCCCACTGGGAAAAAGAAATTATAAGCACTAAACTTTTTTTTAACTATAATTTTTATTGATTTCAACTTGTGAGGCACACAGCAGGTTATATGTATTTTAAGAAAAATCGATTTGTGGTGCATGTACACCTACATATTACATATTTGGTTACAAGGACTGAACCATCTGTATTCTATCTTCTATTATTTAGTGAGTATATTCCTATGTAAATTAAAAAGATACCTTCACAGTTCAGATGTTCAAATCATTCCCCCCAATTTTGTACCATCTCTGAGCCCTCTATGGACTCCCCTCCTCAGTGAGAGCGCCCCCCCCCGTAAGCCGCAGAAAGCCCCTCAGGGGACAAAATCTGAATCCAGCTGAGCCATGTACCACACCCACTTTTGACACAGAGGGCCGGATATTCAGCCTGCCCAGGCAGGGGCACAAGCCTGGGCACAGCGCAACTGGGATGCACCATGGTGTGGCCTGGGCGATATTCAACGGTGCTGCACCATGGCTCAGCACCGTTGAATATGGCACAGTGGCCACCTGCATTGGGCATGGCGCAGTGGCAAGAGAGGAGCAGGGGAATGTGCTAGCGCAAGTGCGGTTGTGCTAGGTGCAGGAACCACGATATTCAGCGGTGGATATGCAAATGGGGCTATTATGCATGCAAGGTGCAAATGGGGCCATTTGCATGCCATTATGGCTCCATTTGCATGCAGGTGCACTGATCCCCAACAACTTGCACCTAGCGCCCTGCAGACTGCAGCCATCAGGACGATACCCCCTACCCCTAGGCAAGCAACGCCAACGCTCGACCGCGGGCTTTGTAAAAATGTAAACTCCCTGGTGGTCCAGTGGACCTGCTTCCCAGACTGATCGCGGGCTTAGTTGAAATAAATGTATCCCTGGTGGTCCAGTGGACCTGTCCCCCAGCCCGATTGTGGGCTTAGAAAATATAAATGTATCCCTGGTGATCCAGTGGACTGAATCCCAGCCCGATCACGGGCTTAGTAATTATATATGTTTCCCTGGTGGTCCAGTGGACCAAATCTCAGCCCAATTGCGAGCTTAGTAATTGTATATGTTTCCCTGGTAGTCTAGTGGACTGAATCCCAGCCCGATCGCGGGCTCTGTAAACAAAGATAAATCTCTGGTGGTCCAGCAGTACCCCCTTCCCCACCCGCCCTCAGACCACCACCCACCCCTCGGTCAGTGGCAGGTGGCAGTTCCCCACCGAAAGCTGCCCGGCCGCCCGCCGACTGACAGTGTACAGTATGGCTGTATGCCCATTGGTCCACTGTGTGGGCCAATGGGCGTGCAGACTGTACTGTACTACACAGTGCCAATATGTGAATGAATTCCATTCAAATATTGGGACTGTGTAGTACAGTACGGTCTGCATACCGATTGGCCCATGCAGTGGACCAATGGGTGTACAGCCATACCGTACACCGTCAGTCGGCGGCAGCCAGGCGGCTGTGGGTGGGAGCGCTGCTCCACCGCTGACCGGGAGGAGCGGGGTGGCGGTCTGAGTGGGCGGTGGGAGGGGGTACTGCTGACCACCAGGGATTTATTCATTTACAGAGCCCGCGATCGGTTAGGACGGTCCACTGGACCACCAGGGAAACATATATACCACTAAGCCCGTGTCGAACTGGGGCAGGTCCACTGGACCATCAGGGATACATTTATATTTTCTAAGCCCGCGATCGGGTTGGGAGGCAGGTCCACTGGACCACCAGGGATACATTTAATTTCACTATGCCCGTGATCAGGTGTGGGGGGGGCCGATGCCCAACCTGTGACTCGGGAGGTCGGGTGGCCACCCACAGCAGGCGGCTGCCGTGTTGCACCCAGCAGTACAGTGACCAGCCTGTGGGTGTCCCCCGACTTGTTCCTTTTTTTTCAGGCACATCTTTGCGCCCCCCCCCCCGTGCGGCACAAGGCAGGTGTGTGCCTGCATATGTACCGCACATCCCGGGCTAAATATCGGGATGTGCCAAATATGCAAGGGCACGCCCCCCCGCACTTGCACCACATACATTACTGGTGCGCCCCTGCGCATCGGGATTTGTGCTGCGCAACGTCTCCTTTTGAATATCGCACTGGGGCACATCAGTGGGTTGTGCATGGCGCAACACTGTTGCGCCATGTGCAACCCCTTTGAATATCCTGGCCTTAATGTTAAAGGATTCCACCCTTTCATGGATGCCTGCCATTAGTTTTTCTAAATGATATACATATTTTTTGTTTATTTGTTTATTTAGATCTTGGATTACGATTACCTTCTAGCCAAGGCTCTTTTACAAAGGTTCCACTTCAGGAGAGTACATACATGTTAAACAAGGGCATACAACATTAAAGAGAGCATACAACCATATTCATCAGTTCAGGTACGGCATCACGGTAAATAGGATGCATGAATAACACATACAAGGAATCATTTCAGAAACCTAGATGAAATCAGGGAGGAAGGGTGAGAGGAATGGGGGGTGGCAGCCGAAAAAGAGACTAGAGCAGCTCACGGCATTGTCAAAGAACATCAGAGGGGGGTGGTTGGTCTCAATGGGGAATGGAGGAAGTTAGGGGTGGCAGTCACATGAGCTGGAGGCTGTGAGATGATGATGGAGGCTTGATTTGAATACGCCCAGTGAGGAGGTGGAGGTGACATGAGTGCTGAGGGCATTCATCCAGCTGGGTGCACGGTGTGCAAAGGATCTTTGGCCCAGAGTGGTGCAGCATCGGGGGACTGTAGAAGCTGATGTTCAGACCCTCTGGTGTTACAGGGATTAGTGTTTGGGCACAGGAGGGCTTGGACACCAGGTGGAGTAAGGCCCAAAGTAGTTTTTTTCGCCATCAAGCAGGTAAGGTACTTTATGCGGTTAGGGAGTTGAAGCCATCCCGTTTGAGCGTAAAGCTCACATGTATGTGTGAGTCAGTGGGATTCAGTAAGCAGTTGACAGGCCTTGTTTAGGGAGGTTGTTATGTGCCTGAGGGCGGTAGTAGAGGCAGAGCCGTAGATTATGAGGCCGTAGTCTATAACAGAGACCACAGAGCTCTGAATAGCAATCTTCAGTGCTGCCTGGGTAAGATGCTGTCTACTTCGGTAGAGAATTCCAATGCATGAGTTTACCACTCTGGCAGCACTATCAATGAGAATTCCATAAGATAGGCAAGGGTCAAGTAAGATTCCAAAGTATTTAAAAGATGGCACTTGTTCGAGGGTATTACCAATGCTTGTATTGATATCAAGGGGGTATTACCAGTGTTTGTTTTGCGAGCTGCAGAAAAGCATAGCTTTAGTCTTTTTGTGGTTTAGAACCAGTTTATGTTTTGTGAACCAGTTTTCAACAGAGGAGAAAGCAAGCTGTAGGTTGTGAAGTAAGGGTTGTGGGTCCTTATTGGGGGTGAGAAGCACAGCGTCATCGGCATAGAGGATAATTTGTTCTGGGCAGGATAGTGGAAGGGAGCTCAGGAAAAGGCTGAAAAGTAGTGGGCCCAGTATGGATCCCTGAGGGATGCCTGAGTCAACAGGTTTGGAGTCAGAGAGTACTCCTGAGATTTTTACTCTCTGTGAGCGCTGGTCCAGGTAGCTAGTAAACCATGCAGTGGAGTCCTGGGAGAGCCCGGCATTCAACAGCTGTTTGGTAAGCAGGCCATGAATGTAAATCTCAGCCTTAGTAAGATGACTGTTCACACTTATTTCCATCGTACTCTCTGGTATCTCATGCTGCTAGCCATTCTGCTAGCAGGCAATGTGGAACAGAATCCTGGTCCCGCACAGCATCTCTCTAACAATGCTGTCTCCTGGTCTACTTCCGCTTGGCTCTGCATAGCCCACCTAAATTTAAGGAGCCTGACGCGTAATTTCCCTGATCTTGAGGCTTGGGTCTCCATCTATAACCCAGATATTTTGGGTCTATCTGAGACATGGCTTAAGCTCTCTACCCCCGATTCTGTCTGCTCTCCAAGTGGCTACAATCTTCTTAGACATGATCGATCATCCTCTAAGCGGGGTGGGGGTGTTGCGCTGTTTTATAAAGCACATCTCCATATCACTCAGATTAATATTCCTCAACCTTCCTTATGTGGATCCCTTCATGCACTCCTCCACCTAGGTCCTAAAGAACTTCACATAGCTGTTGCCTACAATCCACCCCTCGAGGGGCTGCTTGCCTTCTCCAATCTGTTGGAGAAACCGATAAAAATATCACATCACAATGAACTGATCATTATTGGGGATATGAACCTAAACTGGCTCGGACAAACTCATAGCTCCCTTCTATCTTTGATCCAAAGCTACCAGCTCCACCAACTTATATCTGTACCCACTAGGGTCTCCCCTAAAGAAACTTCTAGTATGCTATTGGACTGGGTACAAACTAACAGGATAGACTAGAATTGTAACTGTAGGTATCCTGCCAGATTCTATATTGGACCACTCCCCAATCTTTTGTGCGTGGCAGCACTCTAGCCCCCAGCCTTCACCACCACACTTGATCACCTTTAGGAACTTTGCCAACCTAGATGAAGCGAACTTCCTACATGACATCACGGCTATTGACTGGACCTATGTTTTGCAGACCCTAGATGTCCACGCAGCTCTTGAATACTTTTTAGAACAATTTATAGCAGTTCAAAATAGACACACACCCCTCGTGACCCAACGTGTTAGAGTGAAACCTTCTAGGTGGTTGCATAAGAATCTACTAGCTGCACTTCACACCAGAGATAAAAGCTGGAAGCGTTATAGGAAATTCAGCCTTAACACAGACTACCAGATCTATAGAGCCCAGCATAGTGAGTGTAAAAAGCAGATCAGACTAGCAAAAAGCTCCTACTGTAAGGGTCTTTTGCTGGACGCATCGAAGGATCCTAGGAAATTCTGGGTGCATGTGAAAACATTTATAGGTGCAAAGAAACCTCACTTAGACAACGATATGATCATTGACGGAATCCACTGCAACAACCCCCGAACTATTGCTGAAGCATTTAACAAGCAATTCTCTGACCTCTCCCAGCTCACATCCAACTTCCTCCCTACGTAGATTTTATCCCAATCCACTTTGCCCTCACCTTCCATGCCTGCTCCTCCCTTTTACTTTAAGGCAGTATCAAAATCGCAAGTCCTGCGCTTACTTAACACCATTTCTGATAATATAAGTGTAGGCTCGGATGAACTTGAGCCCAAACTTTTAAAACTTGTTGCGCCATTCATTGCCCTGCCATTGTCTAGGATTTTCACCCTCTCCCTCTGTGCTGGATTTGTCCCTGAGATCTGGAAAGTGGCAAATATCACCCCGGTTCCAAAGAAAGGAGATAAAAGGGATACAGCAAATTACTGTCCGATTGCTATCCTCTCAGTTTTGTGCAAACTCCTGGAAAAACTTGTATCTATCCAAGTTACTGAATTCCTGACTAAATACAACCTTCTCTGGTCAATTCAGTATGGCTTTCATAAAGGTCGTAGCACCTCCACTGCCTTGCTTCACCTTACAAATGACATCCTTACTGCAATGGACAAAGGCCAATTAACGGGAGCAGTATTTATTGACCTTACCAAGGCATTTGACCTCATTGATCATCCTCTCCTGCTTGATAGCTTCCAAGCCCTTGGTTTCATGTTCAACTCAGTAACCTGGTTTAAGAGCTACCTATCAGAACCCAGATTGTCAGATTCAGCTCTGGGGTGTCCAGCCCTATGGCAGTTAACCTAGGTGTTCCACAAGGATCAACACTAGGCCCCCTTCTCTTCACCATTTTCATAAATAGTATCTCATGAGCTATCTCGGGTTGCAATGCTATCCTTTACGCTGATGATCTAGTCCTGTACTGTAGTGATAACAATGTACAATGCATAACCCAGTCTCTTTCTTCTGCTTTCTGGTCTACTCAATCTCTTCTTCTCCACCATAAGTTAATTCTTAATGCTAATAAAATGCAAACAATGCTGTTTGAGACGACAATCAAATTAAAACACAACTGAGACTTATTTAAGGTGTCAGGTGGTCAGGGTGGGCTAGACCTTGAATCAGTACGCTCCTTCAAGTATCTTGGAGTCCTCCTTGATGAAAACCTTAACTTTGACAAACACATACTGAACACCTGTAAATCAGTCAATACTAAAATTGGAGTAGTCTTCAAAGCCAGCTATATCCTCATACTGTCAGCTAGATTAGCCATCGCTAGGGGGATCCTGCTCCCATCGCTATCCTATGGGGTAATCACATACCTATACACATCTTAATCTAGTCTCAGGAAATGGGATACCACCTACAACAGTATCTGCAGGTATGCCTTTGCTTTCCCCTGGTCTAAACACCATTGCCAACTCTATGAGGACCTAAACTGGCTCCCCCCATTTCAGTCCATACCCTGGCCCTTAGCACCCTGGCAGATAACATACTTAGAAACAGTATCCCGACTGTGCTTGCCTCCTTGTTATCTCTGTTGCCCTCCTCGCATGGCCTTCGATCAGCTGATAAATCACTGCTACTTATAACTAGATGTAAGTCTAAGGAAGGGACCCTAGCTTTCTCACACTTGGCAGCCAAACTCTGTGTAACCCTCCAGGGGCGCTATCCTAAGGGTTACTACCCCTGCCTGCCTTAACTGTAACAGGGTGAGGGGCCCAGATCCATTGGCGGGTGCCTCCACCCAGAGGTCGGGGTTAGAACAGTCAAGATTGACTTGGTCACAGCCCTCTGGGTTGCTGCAACCCCCCCTTCTTCCCACTAGTGGCCCACACAATGTTGTTGCAGTGTTCTCACCATAGACTCTTACCCCCCCGGCTCCAACCACTCAGCTCACTCCGGGGAACCCCTGGAGAGTAAGGTACGTTTACAAAATATTCACTGTGCAGTAGGTCACTATTAATACATAAACTAGCCAGTGTACTTTTGCAAAACAAGCAATCTGATTTATTCAAGGGGAAATAACAAGGACCGGGGGAATCAGGATGATTGGCTTACCACTACAATATATGAGTATCTACTGAGGGCTCTGTGCACAGGCCTAACCTATAAGTTGCTGTCTATGGGTACCCAAGCCCTAAAGGCTAGTTTCTTGATGCAGCTGGTTGGGGCCGTGACACAATGAGCATTTAATTCCTATGAAGATTAGATGGAGCCCAGCAGGCTCAGTTAGTGCAGTCAGAAAAGCAACCTGAAGATCTTGCCTTTGCTAGAAACCTGTGACAGGGAGCTACCCTGCTTTAGTACTCACAACTCCAGAAGAAAACTGCTCTCACACCACTCGCAGGGCTGAGCCTGTACTCCAGATACTTCTCCGCACACTTATATGGAAAACAACAGAGGGGTACCATACCAGGCAGCTGCTCCTATGGCCCGACCGAACACACCGTTACTTGGGAGTCTCACTGCAGCTTCACCCTCTTGACAGACCGAGCGCGATTCAGCAGATTCTCCAGTCCTCTACAGGGTGAGCCTGGTAGGTAGCTGTGCTTTTACATAGCCTCCTCTGACCACTGCCCCGCAGATTTAGTCCGGAGCTTGCCGGCTACTCAAATGGCCGAATCCAGCCTCTCATGCACTTCCCGCGTGAAAACTCAATGGCGCAAGAGCCCAGGGCTCCTTCCTTGTTCACAGCCACAACGTCTCTGCCCCTTGGCAGTGTGGGGCAATCCTCTAGCTCGGGTGCCACCCGATCCCATTGGCTGGCTACAAGTGCCAGTCACTTAGTCCTGCTCTCAGTGGTGCAAAAAAGGCACCATGGTCTAGCCTTCACTTCCCACAATTACCAGCTGTATCTCCATTGGTCCGTCAGCTCCCTAGAGAGCCCTCATTCTGGTTGGTCACCAGTTACTCCATTTGGGGCACCCCCTACCCCCATTGGACCCTTCAGAATGTCCTGGTCCAAAATGGAGGGGCACAGCACACACAGTCCCAGCTGCAGAAGAAGCAGGTTAGACAAACTGTAACCCCACCAACAGTCTAACTAATTATGCCCAAACAGTTACATCTTTCAAAAGGGGATCCCCCTTCGCATATAGTGACTGCCAAATGGGAGCGATTCCACGGCAGCTCAGGTGGGATTCGAACAGGGAAACGCCATTCCCCCCCATATCAACCCACTGGAGCCTGCGAGCAGGCAGCTCTTAAAGAGACAGTACTGGAGGCTTTGGAAACACCCACGACACCCACAGTTGGGCGGCATGGTGCCGAACACCAGTTAGGCAGGGAACATTTTAGGCAAGCTCCGGGAAGGCTCTCAGGAACCCCTATTTATGAGGGGGTTACATCTGGAACTCCCTACCTCTGGACATCTGCCTAGCACCCTGTCATGCCCAATTCAAAAGCAAATGTTGCTTCTTCCTCTTTAGTCAGGTCTCCTGTACCTGCTTCAAACCCCCCTAAATGTGCCATTTCATCTCTACGGTCTCTACAGTCCTGCTGACTTAACTCTGACTGCTGCTAGCCATACCCTAAACTTATCCAGCCTACCCAGTCCTGATGTTCAAGGTATTTATGTCTCAAACCAACTATGCCACTTATACCAAACTCTTGTTTGCTAATTGTGTTACTGTTATCTGAACCCTGTTTCATATCCAAACTCTATAACTTTACTGTAAGCAACCATGTAGTTCTGTACCTTGGTTTCTCTTGAATACTATTCTCTCCCCTACCCAAATGTATTCCCATTTGTTCTACCTCCTTGTCAGTTGAAATGTTGGCTATTGCAAAGTATGTTGTTATCAGTCATGTTTGTTTCTGCATGCATTAATTGTACTGTACCCTCCTGGGTCGCACCTGTAAATAGTCATTTCCATGGCTAGTGCACCTACCCGGTAAACAAAAAAACCAAAAAATAATAATTTCTCTGTTTTTGTACATTCTAACACTGTCAAATTTTAGCTACTCTTGACCTGTTATCAAGCTTCCTATTCATGATTATAATTCCTATGTATTCAAATTGTTTCTTTTATGTCAAATCATCGAGTTTCTATGTGTACATGCCCTGTTTTGTACTGTACCCTCCTGAGTCGTGCCTGAAAATAGTCATTGCTATGGCTAGTGCATCTACCCGGTAAACAAAAACTAAATAAATAACAGTGTCAAATGCCTTAGTCAAGTCGATGAATATGGCTCCAGTTAGATGGCCTTTGTCCAACGAGTTGTGAAGGACTCCAGTGAATTCCAGGAGGGCTGTTGATGTGCTGTGCCCTTGCCTGAACCCGCGTTGCTGTGCACATAGGATGTTATATTTGTCCAGGTAGTCTGTAAGCTGGTCAGCAACAATGCGCTCAAGGGCCTTGGAGAGGGGGGAGTAATATAGAGATCGGCTGGTCATTCCCCTCTATGGACTTGTTGCCGCTTTTAAAGACCGGAGTGACAATAGCAGATTTCCATTTACTTGGGAGCTGACTGAGGCTGAGGGAGAGGTTGAAGATTCTGGTAAGTGGGCGCAATACCTCTTCAAGGGTGAGGGACAGCAGTTTAAGGTCCAGTGAATCACCACTGGCTCTGGACTTGGAGATAGCCTTTGTTATATATTTGCAGACATCATTCACCTTGACTTTTTTGAAGTGGAACGGCGGATGACTTGAGGTGGTAGGTAGAGAATTTGGAGCAGGGGAGTCAGTTTCAGCAAAAAAGTCCGGGGGGAGAACAGCACTAAGGTCAGTGAAGGCTGCATTGAAAGTATTGGCAATGACCTTTGGGTCAAGAGTGGTGGCTCCGTCAACCATCAGTAGGGTTGGGGAGGATTTGGACTGCTTCCCTGTGACTTCCCTAATATTGCTCCAAAAGCTCTCCCATCTCCCCAGGTGTTGGTGGGGGCGTCCTTGTAGTAGGTACTCTTCGTCAGTTGTATTTGTTTTGTGCAGTTGTTGCAAGTGCGTTTGTAGTTTTGAATGTTCACTTGAGCACCTGTGGCCCTAGCTATTGCCCAGAGGTGGTCCCTTGATTTTAACTGAGCCAGTAACTCAGCCATGAGCCAGGGATTGGAGAGTGCTTTGACTTTGCGCTTTTTTTCCTGGGGCATTGGAGTCACAGGCAGCATTGAATATGATGAAGAAGTAATTAAGGGCCGAGTCAACATCCAGTGCATTGTATATGGGAGACCAGTCTTGCCGACTAAGACAGGATTTGAGATGGGTCAGTTGGCCACGGGGTAGGACTCTGCTGGAAATGGTTTTAGGAGGAGGCTTACGAAACTTATTTGACCAGTTGCAGATGACAGGGGAATGGTCGCTGAAGGAATCCGGGAGGACAGTGGTGTTGTTGATACGAGTTGGGTGGCTGGCAAGAACCCAATCCAATTACAATGGATCTCCAATCAGCAACAGATGGGAACCACTGTAGGTCATCCACCTCTTGGTAATAGCCTTCTTAGTTGCCACCAAACATAAGGGCAATAAGGTGCGACCCCACAAAGGTCCATGACTGAGCATAATTGATGACATTACCATCTCAGCCATCAATTCTGTTGTTTCCCCCAAGCATTCTTGCAGCTCAGCCTGTAAAGTACACCAGTAAGGTGGTAATAACGGACACTGCCAAAAGATATACCCCAAATCAGCTACTTGACATTTACAACTGCTCCAGCACACTCTAAAAGATGGAGGCATATATTTAACAAGGACAGCAGGTGATCTAAGATATCTGTAGTGACATTTCCAAGTGTAGTCCTGCCACACCGAGGAGAGAATAACTTTAATAGCTGGTAAAGCAAATTTTAACTAATCTTCAGGTGTAAAAGATAATTCAAGGTTGGCATTCCATTTGTTTAAAACTGTTAGTGTAGAATCATCCATTATGTCCCTAAATATATAATACAATTGCCCTGTAAGATGCCCTCATAAGCTACCATGTATGCTGTCAGTTAACAAAGCTAGCAGGGGTGGTTTGGGATTAGGCATTCTTATCCTATCCTGACCTTGACCCTGTATATAGGTCCATAGTTGAAGAAATTTGTATTGATCTCTTTGAGGTAGCCCATATCCACCCTGCAAAGCTTCAAAGAAGGTGATACCATCATTTGTTAAGACTTGAAATATATAATGTATACCCAATTGGTGCTATCATTTAAAGGCAGAGTCCATCGAAGTCAGCCCCAAATTTTCATCAGCTGATATTAGCTGCATATAATAAAATTCTTCCGAACTTTTCGGATGGTACTTCATTTGGTTCCATATTTTCAGGACCCCCCCTAGCGAATATTGTAAAATTTCACATAGGAATGGACCTCCCCCTTGTTGCAAAAAAAAAAGTAGGTGCCAAGTTGTAGAGATCATTTATTGTATATTCTATATCCTTCCATGGAGCAGAATATGTGGATGTTAACCACAGAAGTAATAGCTTCAAAAAAGCAGCTCTAGTATGCCATTCAAGGTTAGGCAGGTTCACCCCTCCTGAGGCTAGTGGTAACTGCAAAATAGAAAGACGAACCCTAGGGCGTTGTCCTTCCCATATAAAGTTCAATATAATTTTATTCCAGGAGGTGAAATAAAAGTGGGGTAGCCATATAGGAATATTTTGAAACAAGTATAATAAGCAGGGCAAAATGTTCATTCTTATTATTTCTACTTTTTGAAAAAAGGACAAATTTAATCTGCCCCTCTTAGCTAGTCATTCACTATTGTTTCTGCTAGTTTCTCAGTAGTACGTTAATATATTGGAGTAGATGTGTGTGTTTTGCATTCCCTGATGCTACTTAATTTAGTATTCATACAACCTGCTCTGCATTTGATTCATATATAATTCCCCATTCTATGTATTTTTGGCTTTCATTTAATTCCCCATTCTATGTATTTTTGGCTTTCTATTAATTCCCCATTCTATGTATTTTTTGCTTTCTATGCCCATGTGCCGTTCGGTCTGAACCTGTTCCCTAGTGCTTCCTCCAGTCAGGTTTTTCTGGGCAATTTTTGGGCACTGTACCACTGTTTGCCAGAGTTCCTGCTCCACTTTAGCTGGAGTTCAAGCTCCACTTTAGTCAGATTTCCTGCTCCACTTTAGTGGCCCATTCCCTGAGCTAATTCCCTTCCACCCCCAGCTCCGATTCACAGCCCAACTCCATCTTTTCCTCCTTATCTTCAGTGTATTTTAACTGCTGTTTTTTTCTGTCTTCCCTCTCTCCACAGCCAGTCCAACTACAATGGGGCCATGAGGGTAATTGGACTGCAAGCCATCCCCCCGAAATTGGAGTCAGAGCTGCGGCAGCCCTCTCAAAGCTTAATCAGGGATGGGACTGAAGATCATGCCACAACTGACTCCTTGCAACTCTGGGACTGTGTTACTTCAAATCTGTACTTGGCACCATTTTTCAAACTCCACCAGACTGGATTCTTTTTTTTTTTAAGCTCACTTTCCCATATGTAGGCCATCAATGCCTTACACTAGAGGGTGCCCATCATCCTGTCATACCCAGCCAGCTCCCTCAGCCTCAACAGCTGTCTCCAAAACACCACAGTCCGCACCAAGCACTACCACTAGTAAATACTTCATGTGATCTCACCTGTGACAGAGGATTACTCATCCATTTTATTCTGATTTCCCAAAGGTAGACACGTATCTATACATGCTTCCACTGGAGCATATTGACTCTACCCTGGCCTGCAGCCCTGGCCACTAGGCTGATAGCCAACAAGAGTCCTTACAGCGAACTCAACAACCACCTCTCCCAGCTGCCCCCACTCCCCCAACTTGCTGCTGAACTTCTGAGGAATTAACGTATCAAGCCAGCAGGCAGCCCACTGTATGGTCCCATCACTAACAATGGTACTAAAAGGCCTATCCTCTGCTTTTCTCTACATCCTGCTCTTCCAATGGTCCAACCGCCTGATCCTTCGTATAGTTAACCAGGGACCTGCAGGGCATCTGTAGGATTCTTCCCAACCTCCTTACTTTACGGCCCCACCTGCAAGGTACAACTATTCCCTGATCATACTGCATGGGCTAACCCACAAGGGGGTGTGCTATAAATTACTTTCTGCCTCAACCCTTTATAGCAAGACTTATTATAGAGCCTCTCGCACCAAGTCCCTTGTGCTAAAACTATTATCTCTAGCCTTATTACTGCTCTCTGGAGATATCCAGCCTAATTCTAGTTCCCACTGGTCAACCACAAAATAAGTTCCCCAGCGGACCCATACTGGTCCGGCCCTAGGGGACTAAAAATGATCCACATGAACATATGCAGTCTATGCCCCAAGATACCCGAATTGCAATCCTGGGTAGATCTATACAAACTTGATCTCCTTGCATTGTTGGAAGCTGGGCTGAAGCCTCAGATCCAGTCACATGAAATAGAGCTAACAAAAACAAGATTCCAGTGCACAACCCCCCCCCCAAAAAAAAACATGGCACATATTCAAAATTAAGCAATTTAACTGCCTATTGGCTTTTCTTACTTTAAACTCCATGAAAAAAGGGGGTCCTCTTAGTTTTCAGATTGGAATTCCAATGTGAGGAAGCTATACCACCACTTCACGGTGGGACCCATTCGGTATAGTCCCTACACTAGCTTCCCAGATCTGAAATGTCTGCAGTGGCTACTCATAAATATAGAGTGCATTGCCTAATTGGCTTCTTTTAAATAAAGTGCTCAATTTCACAGGTGGTGGAAGGGAGCTTCCTGGATATGAAGTCTTCAGAAAAGATAGCTTAGATAAAAAAGGAGGGGGTATCCTAATCTATACTAGGGCTACCGTATGTGCCTCCTTAGCCAACCTCCCCTCCCTGGACAGTGACAACTGTGAATCGCTGTTCATAACTATAGGCCTTGGTAATACAAAATGTTTCACAGTGAGCTGCACATGTCATCCTCCCAGGGCAGCTGCCCCTGCCCTCGAAGCCCCCACTACAGTGGCATCAGCAGGATTGCAGAAGTGGGGGGGGGCACATGCCCCCCATCATTGACTTGAGCCAAAAAGGGGTGTCTAGGAGGAATTGCCCCCTGGAAGAAATTTTGAAGAATTTGGTGCCAAATGGTGCATTTTAGAAGCATTTTCTATGAAATCTGCAGCAAGACAAACATAGGAATTTTGTAGCTGAAATCCTGAGAAACACAGCAGGTGACTTGAACCAGGAAGTGGAACATACCTGCTGTACTGCCTTAGTCTTAGAACCAAGTGCTCACAAACACAAATGTTGCCTGGGAATGGGGGGGGGGGGGGAATTATTTACCCCTGGAAGAAAGTTTGAAGAATTTGGTACCAAAGCCCGATGATGTATTTTAGAAGCATTTTCTATGAAATCTGCAGCAAGATAAGCGTAGGGATTTTGTGTAGATAAAACCCTGAAACACACCACAGGAAGGTCACCTGAAGTAAAGAACCAGAACATAATTGGTTTATTGCCTTTGTCTGAGAACCAAATGCTCACAAACACAGACAGAAAAAGATTAACAACTTACTCCCCCCCCCAAGCCAAATGGTGCCTGGGCATGGGGTGGTATTTCCCCTGCAAGAAAATTTGAAGAATTAGGTACCAAATGGTGCATTTTAGAAGCATTTTCTATCGACTCTGCAGTAAGACAAGCATAGGGATTGTGAAGATGAAATCCTGAAATACACTGCAGGTCACCTGAACTAGGGAAACAGAACATACTGGGCTTATTGCCTTTGTCTGAGAACCAAGTGTTCACAAACACAGACAGAAAAAGATTAACAATATTTTTCCCAAGCCAAGTGGTGCCTGGGGCTGGATACGGGGAGGTAACCGTGGTACTTGCTCCTGCAAGAAATTATGAAGACTTAGGTGGCAAATTGTAAATTTTAGAACCATGTGCTATGAAATTTGCAGCAACCCAAGCACAGGGATTTTATAGCTGAAATGGTGACATACATAGCAGATGTAAGTTGAACCATGGATTTTGTAGCTGAAACCCTGACATAAATACACAGCAGGTGACTAAGTGGAAGAACCAGGGAACATACTTATTACCTTAGTCTCAGAACTATCTGCACACAAATGCAGAAGGAAAACAGTCTAAATAATTAACTTTTCTTTTTTTTTTTATTCAAAATCAAATGTGGCAAGGTGGGCGGGAAACGGGGGGGATTTGGCCATTGGAAAAAATCAGAACAAAGAAGAATATGTGGCAAAGGGTGAACTTTAGAAGCAAGCTATGTAATGTGCATCAAGCCAAACACAGGGAATTAGTAATTGAACACCCCGCAATACAGAACATGACTTGAACCACTGAAATAGTTGTTTGACTCAGTCTTTATGAACTGTTAGACCCTGTCATATAATTTAGGGATTTTCTGCAGTGCTGGCTGTAGCAGGAAGTAAAAGATCAACACGTCTGTTTGGCAATTTGGCAAATCTGTCAATGACTTCATCTACTTTTATTAGTTTTGTGGCCTCACCCACAATTGCTAATGTAGCAAGACCAGTTAGTCTGTCCTGACCTATTGTGTTTCTCAGGTGCATCTTTATTCATTTTAGAGCACGGAAGGATCGTTCACATGAACATGTAGTGACTGGTATGGTAAGTACAATAGCACCCAACTGGTGGATGCCAGGAAACATAATGAGTCAAGCAATGAAGAAATGCTCCGTGGAGAGTTTTCAGCAGGCAGTCTTTCAATAAACCTTCGCGCTACAAACAATTCTTCTTCAGGAAGTTGTACTCCATAATGATTGCAAAGAACATTTACTGTTGTCTTATCTAAAAATAAAGGACTTGTTGGTTTCAAAGCCTGAACTGCTTTCAGTAGGTCTACCCCCCCCTTTGAAAATTGCAGTCTCAATTCCAAAATCATATTATCTAACACCAGATAGTAAATTTTAGTTCAGTAATTTGTTTCTGAAGTAACTAGCTGCTGTTTCCTAACTCTTCTGTCAACTGCATATGCATCAAAATGAGTTGCTAAGCGATGGGTATGTCGTGGACTGGTCTTTTGCTCTGTTGCAGTGTTGGGAGCTATGTTTAGTGGTGCAGTAAATGCTGTTGCTTCACAGAGTAATTCTTTGCATTTGTCTTCATTTCAGAATTAAACCAGAGTATCAATAAATGCTTCTACTGTAATGCCATCACTGGTTAAATTGAGATCTTCAGTCTGCAGTAGGTTGTGGAGTCCTTTTGCAAATCCGAGAATGTAATCAGATAGGAAAACACAAAAGACAGTGCTGAATGACACCAAGAAGTTGTAACGTCCCAGCGCTTTGGGTATATTTCCATGGCCACATTGTGAGAGATAAGAGATTAAGGACTCATATGTACGCTTCAGTGCTCTCATAGCTCTTTTCTGACATCCCCACCTGGCGATGCTCAGAGCTGTGACCTTGAATGTTCTATCAAGTCCCATTTCTTCTTGTACCTGTTTCAATTTGTCACTGTGCACTACAGATGTTGAAAAGAATGTACGCAAGCATTGCACCAATTCAAAGAAAGTTTTTACTTCAGAAATGCACTGACATGAATCCACAAGAGCTAGATTTAACTTATGTGCATAACAGTGAACATACACAGTATGAGGGTGGTCTATTTTGAAGAGTTCCTAAACACCATTGAGATGACCACTCATGACACTTGGACCGTCATAAGCTTGGGCAATAAAAGTAACATCTGGCTCAAAGATACCAAATTTTTTTATAGAATAATAATAATAATACTCTTTATTTTTACCGTGCCTTTCTAAAACCAAGGCACCTTAACAACAAACTTCAAATAAAAACAATACAATAAAACACAGATACAATAAATACTGGGTTCATAAAATTCAATAAAATAGCATCATATTGAGTATGCCTGATACCACAGATGGGTCTTTAGGGCCTGTTTAAATTCTTCCATGGACGCGCACTCCCAAAGTGGACAGGGTAGAGAATTCCAAAGGGCTGGGGCCACGTACATGAATGCACTGGGCCCCTGAAGATTTAAAGAAAAACCCTTGGAATCTCTAGCAACCCCTCATCCACTGAGCGGAGCAATTGCCTAGGGAAGTAAGATACCAGAAGCTCTTTTAGGTAGTCCAGGCTAAGTCTGTGTAGGGTTTTATAAGTCAGAAGTCCGACTTTAAAGGTGATCTGCCACTGTACTGGCAGCCAGTGCAGTTTGTGCAGCACCAGAGAAATATGACAGGTACAAGAAATACCCATCAATAACCAGGCCACGGTGTTCTGCATTAGCTGCAGGCGGCAGATATCAACCCCTGGAAGCCCTAGATAAAGGGAGTTGCAATAATCAAGACGCGAGGTCACAAACGTGTGGACCAATGTGGGTAGATCACTGGACGGAACTAGGTGGTTAATCCTAGAGATGTTCCTCAGATGGTAAAAGGATGATTTGATGACTGCCGACACCTGCAATCACAGTGTCAGCCTGTCATCAAAAATCACCCCCAGATTTTGCACCCGTTCAGAGGTAGAGAGCTGGGAGCCACCAAGAAAAAGTCCTGAAGGCAATCCAGCTTCCATCCCCTCTATCCGGTGACCTGGGTCCACAACCAACACCTCCGTCTTCTCTGAGTTCAACCTCAGCCAACTTGAATTCATCCAGTTCTGTATTTCAGTGAGGCAGTTGTTAAATATCGAGAGAGCTCTATCCTGGTTGGGTGCAAAAGATAGGTAGAGCTGGGTATCATCAGCATAGCAGTGAAACCTCAGCCCATACCTTCTTTTCAAGGTGTCATTAATGTTACTACACAATTTCCTTACATCCAGTTTTTGAGACTTTAACAAAACATAGAAAACAACAGGTTTATTATGGTTGTGAACATACTGTATCTGACACATATGCTCAATTGTTCCTGACGCGAAATGTCTCGAGAGCCGTCACATGAGACTGATACAAATTTAGCATTTTTGGCTTCTTGCGCAATTGCATCTGTAATACAGGATTCAGCACACTGAATCAGACCATTCTGTGATTCAGCTGATGTGTATGTTGCATTTGATGGGATAGACTCATTAACTTGGAGAACTCTATCAAACTTTTTATTCAAGTCTAAAGTCTCCCTGAAAGTTTCCATTATTAACACTTGCCACATCCTCATTGTGACCACGGAAAAGTAACCCTAGCCGACCCAAATGTAGAGTGACTTCTACTAGTCTTTTCATGTAATCCCTTCTTTGCTGAATTTCCTTAACCTTGCCCTTGTCTACCTGTACCATGATGTTACCCATTTTCCTGTGTGCACATATATGCAGACCAAGCATCCATTGCACTTCTGTGAGAGTGACTTGATGTGTGCGCCCTGAATTTCTCCAATGCCTTTTTCTAGTTCTGAAACCCTTGAGTTGAAAAGGCTTCATCAGCACATCCCTGCCCATGCATGAAGCATCTACATGCAAAGCAGAATGCACTCTGTCTTTCACAACTGTACTTCAACCAACAGAAATCTTTGTACCAGTGATGACTAAAGCCCTGTCTTTTACCACCATAAATTTTGGCACTGAAATTAGTCATAGGCTGAGTGGGGCCTTTTTATGTTGGTGTGCTTGCACAGCCAACATCTTCTTGGCAGTGCAGATTTGGAGGCACGGGTCACTGTTGGTAATACAGAGCACATCAGTAGGTGTGTCCTCATTCCCAATCAGCTCAGTGTGCGCGCCCACAATCGTGTTTACTTAATGTGGCGATGAGATCAAATGAAAGGTCAGCTGCAATGCGCTGGCTCGCCACACGCAGCGGACTTCCGACTGCTTTCTGGTGGGGAAAACAAATGAACATGGCGGCACACTGCCTGCCATACTGCCGACCGGTGGTGCCCAATCCCCTGTCGGCATGTCCTGCCCCAATGCATGTGCTGACAGGGCCCACTCCCAACCGCATAATGCATCCCCCATTTGTTATGTGCCGGGGGGGTGCCCAGTCCCCCTCTTGCTCCCCTGCATTCATTGTGTGCTGATGGGGGTGCCCAATCCCCCATCAGCTACAGCATCCCTCCCACAAAACACTTAGGTGGCATGCTGAGGCCGACCCCAGCATGCAAAGCCCCTCCAAAAAAAAAAACTGTCCCCTGCTTTTTAACCTGTAAAAAAACGGTCCCTTGAGGTCTCCCCTGCCCCCAAACAATCCGTGCTCACCCACTGCACACCCTGCCTCCCCACCCCCATACTTACCTCCGGAGTCCGTGCGATGATCTTGGTGGACGGGAACACGTCTGCACTTTTCAAAGCCGACCGTGAACTGAGGAAATGCTGGTAAGCTGTATAATGGAATAAATAGGGTTTTTTCAACTTTGATGCATATCTCAGGCACGTTTTGGAATTTTGGCACCAAATTTTCAACATGGGGTTTTTGGGACCCCTCCTCAGGAATTCTGGCACTGTCGTGGCATTAATCGGCCCCAAAAGGTGATTTTGAGGTCAGTGCGTGGATTCACCTTTTGGGAACGATTAACGAAATGACAGTGCCACTGTTCATGAGGGGGGCTCTCACAAAGCCTATGTTGCAAATTTGGTGGGAAAATCAAAAAAATAGCTGTTTTACCACCGTGCATTGCGCTGTTTCCATGCACGCTCGTAATTTCGTGAATTTGTAATACTTTCTCTCCAGATTTTCAAAATTGCCATTTTCCCACACCTCCTGATGAACAGTACAGCTGTCAATTTACAAATCCTGGCCAAAATGTGTTTTTGCACAACCGGCGCAGAATAGCGTGGTCATTGTGTGAAATCACTTTTCAGGACAGTTTGAGGAAATGACAGTGACACTGTTCATGAGCAGAGGTCCTAAAATGCCTATGTTGAAAATTTGGTGCCGAAAGTCCATAAAATGACTGTGTTACAAGTGTACGTTGTGCAGTTTCCACGCACCCTTGTAACTTCGCAAATTTGCAAAATTTCCATGCCAGATTTTCAACACTGGCATTTTTTCACACCTCCTTATGAACAGTATAGCTGTCATTTTTCACATCCTGCCCAAAATGTATTTTCACACCTGTGACGCACAATGGCGTGGTCGCTGTGGGAAATCAACTTTTGGGACAGATTAACAAAATCGCAGCACCACTGTTCATAAGGGGAGGTCCCAAAATGCCTATGTTACAAATGTGGCTAACAAACTCCCCAAAATAATTGGGTTATGGATGTGTGTTGTGCACTTTCTGTGCATGCTCATTGCTTCACCAATATTTCATATTGTCACTCCAGATTTTCAACGTTGCCATATTTTTACGCCTCCTCATGAACAATACAGTTGTCATTCTCCACATCCTGTCCAAAAATGTATTTTCATTCCTCTATCACCAAATGGCACAGCCGCTGTGCAAAACCACCTTTTAGCTAACAAAGTGATTGTGCCGCTTTTCATGAGGTGGCCTGACAAGTAGCCCATGTTGAAAATGTGGAGTGAAACTACCACCACATGCCTACGGTGTTAGGGTTTCCAACTGTAGCACCCCATCCAGCACAGACTGACAGGCATCAGGGGTGTGACTTGGGATCTTTGGATGTAATGCTCACACCATTCTACCCCCATGCCCACCCTGCAGCCACTGACAGGCATCGTGGTGTGCCTTGCACTGTTCGACCACAAAGTTCACCCCATGCTGCTATACTGCACCCACGTCAGCATATTTCCTTGTGGAATGGGGTAAGTACAATGCCCAAAGATCCCAAAGCACACCCCAACACTTGTCAGTGTCTACAGGGTAGGGTGAGGTACAATGGCATGAGCATTATCGCTGACGACCCAAAGGCACACCCCAATGCCTGTCACTCTCTACATGGTGGAGGTGGGGTTGGTGTCACTTCAATACTTCACTGCCATTCCCATTATGCATTTTTAGCTCCGGCAATGCCAATGCCAATGCCAGTGTGACCACATTCGGCATTGACAAATGCTTGTTCTTTGTTGCCAAGATCAGTAGGGGGGTTATCATCAAGGTCGGGTACTGGAAGGGCCTGGGACAAACCTAACTCAACAGAGGGGGTAGTACAAGACTGTTCAATGCATGCACTAGTAGTGCTGTTAGTACTAATATTCTCAACTTGATGACTTACTGTCTCACTTTTTTGCTCATTACAAGATGCATCGTTATCAGTTATTATGTCTGTGCACATGGTCTCATTCAAAGATGAAGAAGATGCTGATGAAGAACTTATTCTTGGCCTTTTGCCAACGGTTCCCATATTAAAGAAAGACCTTATGTCATGACTCACTTTGTTTTGGATGTTGTTGTACTTTAATTCAATTGTGGGCCAAAATAATAAAAGTGATGATTTATTATTCCATGGTGGTACCTACACAGGTAGACTAGCAAGTAACTGTAGTCACAAACCCTGCCTGTTTACTTGTTTCTGGGTTATAGCCCAAGTCTGTAAGCAACCAAGTAATTTATGACAGTACTAGGCAAAAAAAAAAAAAACTGCCTTTCTAACCCCAGGTATTCTTCAATATCATTAACTCTTGCAGTCAGCCTCCTGGATTGCACCGCCCCAGAGATAAATGGAACTTTATGCAAATAATGGAACATTAATTGGCTCATGTCACTATTCAGATCTGCTGTCCTGCCTACTGTAGGCATTCCAATATGCTCAGATTTCTTTCTCTGCCTGCCTAGTCGGTCGTCTTTGAGACTGCTCCTCAGCGTTTACTGAGAGACCTTAGTTTTTGTCAACAAAAACTGTAAGTATCATTATATTTTATTTAATTTCTGCTGCCCACTATAGTGTTTAGTTTATTTTATTGTTGTTTAGTTTATTTCGGTTAGTTTTGCAGTTCTTCGTCAGTTCTTAGTAACCGGTGAGGAACCGCCTTAGTTTTATTTACATTAGCATTAAATCGTTATTTCTTTAGTTTACATTGTAGTGGTTGTTTATTTATTGTCTGGTTTAATTGGGTAATTTTTTTCTGGGTTTTTTACATTTTCCTCAGTTGAGGAACCAGCCACGAGCTGTTTACTTTTAAAACTTGCGGTAACTCTCAGGTTTCTTTTCGGTTCTCGAACCGATATAGAAAACTTAAAACTTTAAATTTAAGTTTCTTACTTTACCATAACAATGTCTGATAAACCTAAGAAAAAGACCCGACCTACCGGATTTAAAAATTGTATTAAATGTCAGGAAATATTTGCCTAGGCTGACAAGCATGAACTTTGCTTGTTTTGTCTGGGAGTTGAACATTTTGCTGCTTAATGTGAAATATGCAAGAGCTTTCCTGAGAAAACTGTGGAAAATGTAAGAAACGTTTTAAGAGAATTCCATTAGAAATTTCTGTTTCGGATCCGAGGATCCTAATGTTGATAAAAATATGTGTCTAAAGATGTCTGTTCAAACGCTGCTGAAAAAAGGTGAGACATCTGGACTGAAAAGGCCGGGAGAACCGGTAAAGGATTCACCTCCTTTGAAAAAGCTGGGCAAGAAAAAGAACACTGGTTCCTTGGCTGAAAAAGCAATGGGGCTCCCAGCTGTTCCAGGCAATATGCTAACTGCTGCCAGGTCACACAAGCTCTCCAGATATTGCAGGCTTTACAGACTGGTTTGGCTCTGGTTAACCAGCAACTGGTTAGTTTGTCAGCACCTATGTCTACGTCCTCTGCAGAAGCTATGGATCCCTCCCAGGATGATTCTGGGGAGGAATGTAAGGAGGATGAACCAATTCGACCACAAATTTCTCCTGATCATGGGTTCGATCCCCTCGCGCCAAGGTGACTGAGGATTGTTCCTCACACTTTACTTTTGTGAGGCAGATGGCTGAAGCTCTGGACCTTACTCCTTATGAGCCTGAACAGGACGAGGAGGAGGTGCGATTTATGGATAGGATGGGGCTATCACCCACAAGAAATGTGTTGTTGCCTATTATCAAATGTTTCAAGAAACAAGTACTTAAAATTCTTGGCACCCCAAACACCATCTTGCCTATGGACAGGAAAGCTGACAAGAAATATCAGCTTGATCCATTGGGGGTGGAATTTCTATTGTCTCATTCAGACCCTGAGGGGGTGGTGCAAACAGCAGCCTGTGTGTAAGGCAAAAGTACCCCTGGCTACACATCCACTGGAGAAAGATTTCAGGAAGTTGGATGGGATGGCCAAGAAAGGATACCTGGCAGCCTCCCTGGGCATTAGGGAAGCTAACTACATGGGCTATGCAGCCCAATATCAGAAAACCCTGTGGAACTCCATCATGGCCATTGCTGATAAGGCATCCCCAAGCCTGCAAACTGACCTTGTGGAAACAGCCAGGTGTGGCCTGGAAGCCACAAAATATCAATTCCACATAGCTGTTGATGCAAATGACAATACAGCCAGATGGATGGCTTTGTCCATAGCCGTCAGAAGATTTTCCTGGCTTAGAGCAATCAGTCTTACCCATGATACCCAGAACAAGACCATGGACTTTTCAGTGTAGAATAATACTCTGTTTGGACCCAAAACAGAAGAGTGTGTGAAAAAAGTGGAAAAATATAAGGCCACTTATAAAAGTAAATTTGCCAGAGAGAGGGCCTCTACATCATACAGGCCCTATGGAAGGGGAGGTAGAGGTAGAGGTAGGGGTTACACCCGACCTTTCTACCAGGCACAAGCCACCCCTAGTTACTCACAGAGAGGGTATTGTAGGGGCAGGGGTCACAGGGACTCCAGAAGGGGAGAGCAATCCCTTTAGCCTACCACACAGTCGAAGTAGACCCCCTGATGTGTTAGTCAGAGTCACCTCACCTATTCCAGTTGGAGGCAGACTGACCCACTATACTTCCACACCTGGAAATCCATCTCCACAGACAAGTGGGTATTGGAGGTGGTGGGTCATGGACTGGTCCTCAGTTTCAAAACTTTCCCCAGGTTAAGACCAAGATTGTTCAGGTGCCCAGACCCAGCAGAGAGGAAACTACTGGAAAAAGAGGCTTCCTTACTGTTGGAAGCAAAGGCAGCAGAACCAGTTCCCTTATCTCGAAGGGGAAGAGGTTTCTATTCCAGGTACTTCCTGACCTCAAAGAAAAATGAGAGTGGTGACCCATACTGGATTTGAGAGCCCTAAACAGGCATCTCATAAAACCAAAGTTCCTGATGGTTACTGTGGTAATGATCTTACCCACATTGCAACAAAGAGACTGGCTGGCATCACTGGACCTAAAAGATGCCTACTTTCATATCCCCATAAGGGAATCTCACATAAAGTGCCTGAGGTTCAGACTACCATCAGGACACTATCAGTTTGCAGCTCTGCCTTTGTGCCTGACTTTTGCCCCAAGGGTATTCACAAAATGCTTGGCAGCAGTGGTGGCACACCTGAGAAGACAGGGTGTCTCAGTGTTTCCATATCTGGAAAACTGGTTAGTGGTGGGAAAAACCCCACAACAAGTAAGAGATGCTTTGAGTCTCACACAGGAGACACTGGAGTCCCTGGGATTCCTCATAAACATCCAAAAGTCTGTGTTGCAACCTGTTTAAGTTCTGCAATTCATAGGAGCAGAATTGGACACTGTACAGGGAAAGGCCTTCCTTCCCCAAGACAAAGCAGACAATATTGTGAGTATGGCAGGTTCTTGTGTCCAAAACAAATCAAGACCTGCAAGACATGTTCTGCAACTGCTGGGGCACATGGCTGCAGCTACAAGCACAGTGCAGTGCTGTCAGTTCCAAACGAGGGACATCCAATTCCATTTAAGGGCCCACTGGTGCCAAAAAAGGGACCCTCTGTCAAAGTTGGTGCCAGTGTCAGGGACCCTGATACAGGCCCTGCAATGGTGGCAGGACAAAAGCAACTTGGAGGAAGGAGTATCATTCGAGACTCAGTCTCCTACCATGGTACTCGCAACAGATGCTTCCTTGCTAGGTTGGGGGTCTCATCTAGAGGAACACACAGTGCATGGCACTTGGTCCCCTACAGAGTCACTGCTACACATCAATCTATTGGAGCTCAAGGCAGTGCTTCTAGCACTTCAGCCTTTTGCATCCCTGCTAAAGGGAAAGGTGGTACAGGTCAGAACAGACAATACCACCACCATGTATTACATTAGCAAGCAGGGAGGGACAAGGTCCAACCTGCTGTGCACAGAGGCAATGAAAATCTGGAGCTCGGCTTACTCTCTGCAAGTGTTCCTGGTGGCAGTGCACCTTCCAGGGAAAGACAATACTTTGGCAGATGCCCTAAGCAGAATCAGCCAGGACCATCACGAATGGTGTCTCAACAGACAGGTACTGGAGCTAATGTTGAGAAGGTTGGGCACTCCATAGATAGATCTTTTTGCCTCAGAAGAGAATCATCAATTGCCAAAATGTTGTTGCAGACCACCAAGGGGTCAATACCGGTGGATGCCATGGTGTTGAATTGGGCAGGGAAAACCCTGTATGCGTTTCCCCCATTCCCCTTGTTGTTCAGGGTCCTGATCAAGCTCAGGTCCCAGTCAGCCACCATGATCCTGAGAGCTCCGTATTGGGCAAGGCAGCCTTGGTACTCACTGCTGCTCTCCCTGTCAGTGGCACAACCAATGCATCTTCCACACAGAGACAATTTCCTAACATCTTCCCAGGACAGGATTCTGTACCCAGACCTCAGGTCTTTCAGGCTCAAGGCATGACTCTTGAGGACCTAGAATATGCTGACTTACACCTCTCGGAGGATGTTTTACAGGTGCTCAGGGGTTCTGGGAAACCTTCAACTAGGAAAACCTATACTTCCAAGTGGAAGAGATTTTCCATCTAGTGTGCTTCACAAGGGGTGGTTCCCACAGAGTCTCGGTTGTCAGTCTTGCTGGAATATCTGACATACCCAAATACTCTGGGACTTCAGCCGTCCACACTCAAAGTCCATCTGGCATCCATTTCTGCATATTTGTCAGCTGGTAAGGGGATCTCCTTAGCAACTAACCCTATTTTTAGAAAATTCTTTAAAGGATTAGCCCATCTGCAACCCCCTCATAGGGAGCGAATTCCAGCTTGCAACCTGAATATCTATATTGCCAAGCTCATGGAGCCCCCATTTGAGCCATTGGCCAATGCCCATCTGAAATGTGTCACTTGGAAGACTGTCTTCCTAGTAGCCATCACATCTGCAAGATGAATAAGTGAGTTACAAGCTCTGTGTCTGCAGCAAGACCACATTCTTTCCACAGAAACAAGGTGGTGCACAGGACTAACAGGAAATGTCTTCCTAAAGTAGTTTCTGACTTTTATCTGAATCAATCTATTACTTTGCCAGTCTTCTTCAGTGAGCACTCTAACTCTGGAAAGCGTAGATTGTATAGTCTAGATGTAAAGAGAGCCCTGAACTATTACATCGAGTATACGAAGGAGCATAGGCAGGACAAGCAACAGCTGTTCCTGACCTATGGTGATGTGGGTAAAGGTAGGCCAGCCTCAAAAAGGACAACTGTATGCTGGATTGTGGCATGCATACAATTCTGTTACACTAAAGCTGGCAAGGAACCCCCAGTAGGCCTGAAGGCACATTCCACTAGAGGTACAGCTGCTACAACAGCAGCAGCTAGGAATATTCCTTTGTTGGGAATCTGCAAGGCAGACACATGGAAATCTGTTAATACCTTTACAAAGCACTACAGTCTGGACATCCAGTCCAGGAATGATTACCAGGTTTGGCACAGCAGTGCTGCAAAGTCTGTTCCCTAAATAGGGTTTTGGACCCTCCTCCAAAGGTACTGCTTCATAGTCTGCAAGAGTTAATGATATTGAAGAATACCTGTGGTTAGAAGAAAAAATTACTCACCGTAGTAATCTTCTTTCTTCCAGGATATTCTTCAATATCATTAACTCTCCCACTCTACCTCCCCTTCCAGAAATTATCAGTATACGATTACAAGTGTTGCTGTGTGTTGGTTGGCCTTCACTGACACAAAATCCTTTTTTAAACCAGTAGGCCCAGTTTCTATTTCTTTGGTCTTTTCTGGACCTTGCCAGTTGGCTCAGGGAATAGAAAGAAAAGGGGGGGGAGTTAATCTAATTCAAATATTACTGTTACTTTGTTATAGAGTGTTAGGATAGCATAGCATGAGACCTAAGTACAGGCTTAGTCGAAATTTGAGTGTCTTGGAATGCCGACAGTTGGCAGGGCAGCAGATTTGAATAGTGGCATGAGTCAATTAATGTTCCATTATTTGCATAAAGTTTCATCTATCTCCGAGGGAGTGCAATCCAGGAGGCTGACTGCAAGAGTTAACGATATTGAAGAATACCCTGGAAGAAAAAAAGATTACTACAGTGAGTAATTTTTTCTTTTTGTTCTTGGGCCATATACCCCAAGACCATGAGCAATCAAGTAATTACTGACAGTGGTGGTCAAACAACAAACCCTGCCTGTTTACTTTTTTCTGGGGTATATGATATATCCCAAGACTGTAAGAAACTGAGTAATTTGTGACAGTAGTGGGCATATAAAAAACCCTGCCTATTTTTTCTGGGGCTATGTACCCCAAGACCGTGGACAATCAGGTAATTAGTGACAATGGTGGGCAAACAACAAACCCTGTTTACTTTTTTATAGGGTTATATCACAGAGCTGTAAGCATTAAAGCAAGCAACCATATAATTAGTGATGTTAGGCAATGAAAAAATTAAAAGAAAAAAATACACTGCAGCAGTTCTTCAGGGCAGGCTGCTCTACTCCTGCTGCTGAAATGCACTCAGTTCCTGAGTCAGTCTGTCTACCTACCTCCTATCCTCCCAACCTCCTCCTCTATATTATTCAAACTCTTTTTATTTTTGTGTATTCATGTTTTTGGATTCAGATCTTATCTTACTCTTTACACAACGCAGAGCAAAGAGCAGGCTGCCCAGCTGATCCTGCTACCACCAGTCTGTCTCCTCTTCTTCTGAGCTTCCTTTCACTTTGACTTGACTGTTCAATTATTCTTTTTTGGGGGAGGGTTGATATTTTAAACTGTGGTCTGAAAGCCGAGGTAATGCAGCAGACTACTCAGCTGGCTCCTGTTGCTGCACCAATTTTTTATTTCAAAAAATTAAAATCATTCATCAGTAGCACAGATGTCTGATCTCAACTTCAGATTAATAATAAATAATGCTGCACTCTCCTCATCAGCTTGGCTTTACTCATTTCGTGTGCTGCTCTGGCAATAACAGTCAGAGAGAGTCCCCCTTCCCAGTCCCCACCCTGTCTGTCCCCTGGCCCTCTGCCTCCTCACCAGACAGATCCTGAGTCCTGCTAACTCTCCACTCCCTCCCAGCCCCAGGCCCAGCCTCTCCCACTCTCCCACCTGCTGCCTGGCTATATTTATAATAAATAAATTAGTGTAGTACTATCCCTATCAAATAAACATCTATCGGCAAACTAACAAAGGAACTTAAGGAACGGAAGTAAGTAACTTTGTTTTGTCTCTTAATTTATTTGCTCTGAAGAGTTTTTTATTGTTGTTTTTTTTTGTTTGTTTTTTTACCAGGAGAGACACACTAAGCTGAAAGCTTTTTTACAGGTGCAACCTGGGCGCACAAGGAAGTTAAGTGACTTGCTCAGGGTCACATAGTATGCAAGTGGGGGCTGTGGGATTCAAACCCAGGTCTCCAGGTTTGGAGCTCAGAGCCTTAAACCACTGCACTATATACACACACACTTGCTAGCTATGCTGCGTAGTTCTCAGTCACTGAGCAGCAGCCAGATCAGCAGCCAAATTCAAAATGACAACCATGCTCAACTGCCCAAAGCATGAAGAAGTCATCCAGCTCCACCCACAGCCCTGACCTGCTCCAATCAAATGCCATTGCCCACCCACATTGCCATGCATGATTGGAGCAGGCCAGGATAACAGACACATCTGAGCCACGGTGCCTGACCCCCTCACACCCCCCACATGATGCCTAAGTCTAGGCCACATGTGAGCCTCCAGCTGCATCGCCAGTCCCGAGTCCGACCCGAGAGTGTGCGTTGAACCATCGGGGTCAGTCGGACAGCAATCGGAGGGGCTCAATGGGGATCATCATCTGGGACTCTCCTCTCGGCTGACTGCTGTGTGTGACTATATGCACGGATGGACCTACAAGTCAGGAAAATTAGAAGACCTGCCGAGTGAGGTAGGAGGCGGGGCAGGGGATGGAGCAGAGACGGTACTCGACTGGGCTCAGAGCTATCTCAGACAGCTGGTGCTGCACTGCTGATGATGAGCTGCTAAGCCCTATAATTTAAAATGTAATGCTAGATGAAATGTATGGGGGGGGGCACCAGCATAAACTGGGGGGATCCAGGCCCCCATTTTCTGGGCTGCTGACACCCCTACCTCACCAGTAGGCTTGCAGAGCATAATCAGTTTGACATAATCATCCTA
The DNA here is from genome assembly GCA_016271365.2 of Neoceratodus forsteri. Classification (NCBI taxonomy): domain Eukaryota; kingdom Metazoa; phylum Chordata; order Ceratodontiformes; family Ceratodontidae; genus Neoceratodus; species Neoceratodus forsteri. The sequence continues at coordinate 732,157,355 of CM057450.1, forward strand.
GGAGATTTCAGTCTCAACTGGTCCCTGGACTTCCGATTCAGGGTTCAAAGCTCAACTCCTTGATGGCTGACTAACCCAGGTCATCAGTGAACCAACATGGCACAATGGCAAAACTGGCAATCACTCCTTGCTTGACTGGGTTCTTGAGTCCCATTCTGACAGAATAAAAGCTGCAGGTATATCTTCAGCGCCCTTAGTGACCACTTCCCGAGCTTTTGCACATGGAAAAATAGCCGCCTAAAGTGCCCCCCAGAATGTTTGCAGCTTGTGACTTCTCAGACTTCTCATCTGAATCCTTCCAGGCCTCCTTCAAGGAAATTGACTGTTCCTATCCACTCACTCCCCAGCATGGACGCTGCTCTTGAGTACTTTGTAAACAATTTTCTGTCCATCATCGGCAAACACGCCCCGGTTAAGAAGCTCAGGGTCAAGGGTCAATGCTACAAATGGATAAATCCACATCTAAATAAACTAATGGTGCTGAGAGATATGGCTTGGGGTCAGTATAAGAAGTCGGGCCAGCTGGTGGATTGGGTCAGATTCAGGGAGCTCCGAAATCCCTGTAAGAAGTACACTAAGGCTGCCAAACTTCAATACATCAGAGACCTACAACAGCACAATCTGGCTGATCCCAATAAATTTTGGGCCCAGGTAAATGCCCTTATCAAGGGAGGTTCCTGCCCCACAAATGACCTAATCACTTATGATAGCCGGACACTCAATGACCACCAGACGGCCATCAATGCCTTCAGCCAAAACTTCACAAACCTAGATAAATACAAAAAATGGGTCCAACCACTCCCTTCCCCCTTCCCTTCCTCTAGACCTAAGGAATCTGGTGCCCACCTTCTAAATTTCACCTCAGACTAGTTACCAAGAGTGAGGTACTAGCTCTGCTCAGAAAAATAAAATTGAATGGCTCCGCAGGCCCCGACAAGCTGGATCCTAGACTACTGAAGGCAGCTAGCTGCCCCCGCCATAGTATCTCCAATCACAATGTTAGTCAACAAATCTTTCCTGCCCTGGAAAATCCCAGGAAAGTGGAAAGAGGTGATAGTAGTTCCTGTTCTCAAAGGTGGTCCCAGAGAACCAATAGAAAACTACTGGCACATCTCTCTCTCCTCTATATTCTGACCAAGGTCCAAGAAAGACTAGTGTACAATCAGTTAAGGCACTACCTGGAAATGCACCACTGTATTTCCGCTCAGCAGCACAGGTTCAGGTGCAACCATGGCACTGACACTGAATTAATCAGATTTAGTGCTAGTGTACTACAGTAGCTGGACAATGGTACTTCCTCTGGAGTAATCTTCATAGACTTAACCAAGGCTTTTGACTTGGTTAGTTATGAGCTACTCATCCAAAAAGCTCACAGACTTTGGACTTGATGCGCACTGATTAATATGGTTCACCCACTACCTTTCTGACAGAACCCAAGACATCAGATGGAGAAATGTCTCTTCTACTCGGCTACCTATCTCAGACAGTGTGTCCCAGGACTTGGTCTTAGGACCCCTCCTATTCACAGTATTCATTAATAACCTCGACAACAACTGGGAGCCACCAACTCTTACTATATGTGGATGACGCCATCCTCTATAAGAGCTCTGGAGACCACATGGCACTCAACACCCAGCTGAACCAGGACTTCCTATGCCTGGAACAATGGTTACTGGCAAATAGTCTGGTACTAAATGTCAAAAAGACCAAAGCTATCTTGTTTGGCCCCAGATATATTGTACTAATAGAAGCCACCTGCTCCCTATCACCACATAAGCGGGGAGTAAGATCGAGGTAGTGGATGCGGTCAAATATCTTGGGATAATAATCGACCAAAGCTTCACATACAAGGCCCAGGTGGGCCAAACAACTCACACTATCCACCAGAAATGGGGTCTTCTATTTCGGCCAAACAAACAACTCACCCCTGACTCTAGACTTGCAACTGCAAAAAGTATCCTACTGCCTAAACTCACTTATGCCGCCCTCTCCTTCAGTCCATAGAAAAAACTGAAGCTCATAGGGTGGAGCTGCTATACTATAAAATAGGATGATTCACTGCAATGTCCCCTCCTAGAACACACCACTATGATGTGTTGGCCTCCTTAAACTGGCCCTTACTGCCTAGTAGGCTGCAGTACCCCTACTAACTGTAGCATACAAACTAATCAACGGATCGGCTCCCTCAAGCCTTGAAGGCCTCCTCATCCCCAAGCACTCCTGCAGAACACTCCGCACTTCTGGGAAGACATTACTTGAGGTACCCATAACAAGGACTACACTTGGAAGTAAATCCTTTGCGCATTCAGCCCCTAAACTCTGTAATACCTTACCAGTTCCTTAGCCACTTTTTGCAAGGGTCTAAAAACACACCTCTGTGTGCAGCACCAATGTACCTGCTAGTTGTTGCATGTAGTTCTAGCACTTGCTCCCTAACCATCTACTGTACTCAGCTTCCCCAGTCGTTTAGTCTAGCCCTATCCTATGAAGTTGCTCAGCCCTGCTTGTCTCCACTGTATGAATGTAACCTGTTGTAAATAACAACTGTTTATTGATTGTCGTTGTTATGAATTTAGTTTTCAACTGTATTCTCCTTCTGTACCACTTGTTATGATATCTCACCTACCTACATGTAACTAATTCCGGGTCACCCCTGAAAAAGGGACCTCTGGTTCCATTGGGCCTACCCGGTTACCAAAATGAAATGAAATAAATAAATACATAAATAAATATCATGTTGCATCATAAGACTTAAGGGTTTGTAGTTCATGATGTCTATATTATTAACATCTTGAGTAGTATAAATACCTAGGTATCTGATCTTGGTCCTCAGCCAGCGTAAGGGAAGCCTACTTTTTAAACCAGCAGATGGGGAAAAATTAGAAGTTAATACTCCAGTTTTAGTTACATTTAGCTTGAAACCCACGACTTTTTGGAATTTACCTAATTTTTCCCATATCTTGGGGACCGATTCCTCAGAGGATAACACAGAGAGCAAAACATCGTCGGCAAACAATGATACCGTGTGCTGCGTTTGTCCCAGTGGTACCCCCTCTATACCCTCCTCCCTTCTAAATGCAGTTGCCAGAGGTTACATGTATAACACAAAAAGAAGAGGGGAGAGAGTGCACCCCTGTCTAGTACCACGCTGTAACAAAATGTGGGGGGTTAAAGCTCCATTACTACGGATATAGGCCTTCGGACCCACATAAATGTTTTTCAACCATGATGAAAAGAATTTTGGGAAGCGGAAGGTGGACAGGGTGTCCCAGAGAAAATCCCAGGACACCATGTCAAATGCCTTTTCAGTATCTAGATTTAACAGGGTTGCCGGGATCTTTCTTGTCTGGAGGTATTCCAGCAACAGCAATACCCAATGAATATTATCCGTTGTATTTCTAGCCTTAATGAAGCTATATGGATTAAACGGTCCTCTGGGAAGCATCTATAAATAGGACTCGCCAAATACACAGATCAACAAAGGCACCATCAAGCGCCACTAATTTTTTTATGTACTACATGAAGTGGTTTAATTTTATTTTTAGATCTAAAAACTATTTAATGAACACAGGAGTGATATCAGAAGGAAGATGTTACATCAGTGATAGCTAGACATTTTATTAATAGTAGACATAATGTATCCGCTCTCTGATTTGTAGGACTTAAAATGTTTGCGTGCTTTCGGGAGTTGCTACAGTAAACAGCATCCTATTTCAGAGAGTGGTAAGTGGCAGCTGGCATCCACATATCATAGGAAAAAAGCCATTATCAGAGGTAAGATGCCATGGCTAGGTAGTGATGACAAAGATATCACGGTAGAAAGGAAATAAATGCTTTAGGGATGAACCAGTGAAACTGATATGTTTATTTAATGCTCAGTAGTTAAGTTTATGGAAACCTTGCAATTTATTTACAGCTACGGACCTGGAAGCAACAAAATGTTAGGTACATAGAAAAGTCTAGACAGCCATAGAACTAAGTTAAAAATGAGTTATGCAAATTAAAGCAATGAAGCGCTCTCTCATTGGAGCGGTTAATTTCTTTTAACTACACGAAGTGCCATGTCAGTAAGCAGAACTAGTGTCATGGCCAGAGTGCTTGGTCATTGGTTTACACTGCCAAGCCTATTGCAGTTTCAGCTGTAATTGGCTCAGCAGTGACACACCTCTAAAATGCTGTAGCAAGCAAACGTAAAAAGGGGAGGTAGGGAAGGATGAGTTGTCCTAGCTATTCTAGTTATTTAGAAGAAAGGCAGATACTTTGGTGAGTGTCCTGTCCTTCTAAAATAATAGCTTAGAACAGTTAGTCCAACTCTTGCAGACTCCAAGCAGTATCCTGGGCTGGAGGGTTTTAGGTTTACTTAAAAAAGTAAGGTGCATCATAATGACTCAACATAGCAAGATATAGAGGATAATGAATGGGCAACAGTGAACAACAATGCTGTGTTCACTTCTAGAGGTTGTCATAACCTTCCAGAGCTCCCAGCTCAACAACTGTGGGAGACACGGCCACCAGGCGGGCAGCGCTTCCATAGCCACCGCCCGAGACCACAAGCACAGACACTTTGCCTGAAGAGGTATGGCAAGGCCGCCTGCCATTCGGAACGTGAGTGCCTTTTTCAGGCCAGTTCCGAATGGCTCACAGTCCGTTTCTGCATTTAATTTGAAATTCTTGCAAAAAAAGAGCTGTCTGAACTTATTTTCTATTGTTAATCTAACCTACTTAATGTTTAGCCTCTGTTGTGAAACCTTCTGTTTAAAAGTGTTCTAAAATTACAGTGTTAAGAGGTGATTACAGCCCTTCCCTGTACCTGTAGCTTGGACTCCAGACCTCTGGGCACCAAGTAAATCATTCCATTTGTGTTGCTAGTTTACTCTCCTGCTGGTTCCTTGGCCTTTGTCTGGGACCAGTATTTAAAACTGCAATTTTCTTTCTTTTCTTCCCCAGCCGTGAACCCTTCCAGGACTCCCAGCTCAACAGCCACAGGAGATGCAGCCACAGGGCAGATGGCATTTCCATAGCCCTTCCCGCGACCACAAACATGGACACCTTGCCTGAAGAGGTACAGCAAAGCCACCTGCCAATTGGAACACGAGCAGCTTTTTCAGGCCGGTTCCAACTGACTCACAGTTCGTTTCTGCATTTAATTTGAAATTCTTGTAAAAAAAGAGCTGTCTGAACTTATTTTCTGTTGTTAATCTAACCTACTTAAAGTTTAGCCTCTATTGTTAAACCTTCTGTTTAAAAGTGTTCTAAAATTACAGTGTTAAGAAGTGATTACAGCCCTTCCCTGTCCCTGTAGCTTGTACTCCAGACCTCTGGGTGCCAAGAAAATCGTTCCTTTTGTGTTGCTAATTTACTCTCCTGTTGGTTGCTTGGCCTTTGTCTGGGACCAGTATTTAAAACTACAATATTCTTTCTTTCCCCAGCAGTGAACCCTTCCAGGGCTCCCAGCTCAACAGCCGTGGGAGACGGGGCCACCAGGCGGATGGCGCTTCCATAACCACCGCCCGAGACCACAAGCATGGACACCTTGCCTGAAGAGATATGACAAAGCTGCATTTTTTCACCCACCCTCCCATCCCCACTTCCTGGTCATTATCATATAGACTGCTGCCTCCACCCCTTCTCATTCCTTGGTCCATTACCTTCTTCCTATGCAATATGCTTATCTTTCTGATTACTCCACCTACCTATCTCTCTACAGACGCACATCACCAACCAATAAGTGCTGCAAATCACTGTCACATATACAGGTGTGTGATCATGTCAGAGTAGCGAAACTTAGCAGTATCTTATTGTTCCATGCCAGCGTAAATTGACAGCTGTCGAGGGTATACTGAACTATCACCGCAGCGGACTCACAGGGAATTGTGCTGGCTGTTCTCACCACTAAAAAAGACCAATAGCACCTACGACTATTATCTATTTCCTTATTGTATGGTGAACCCACAGGGAGTTGTGCAGGCTGTTTAAGCACAATTATAGATCAACATCACCAGTGACTTCCTAGTATACTATTTTACTATAAGGCGTCACTATGTGGGCTGGTTTCTTTTTTGTATTATATTTTTTATTAGTTTTCTTTCCAGTACAGTACATACAGATCTTACAAGAACTGTGGTGTAACAATTGATCACATAACAGGTGTACATGGATACATCATCCTTGATCATCACAGTCCAAAAAACATTATAAAGGGACATTGAACTCCCTCATACCGGAAGTATAAAAGTAAGAGACTCACAAAATTAGAAAGGAGGTGTCTTCAGTACCCGTGTTAACCCTTCGCTGTAACACCCCTTTATCAGAGTTAATAACCTAAGTTAGGTTCTATACTAACAAAAGTAACATTAAAACAGTTAAACTAAGCCTTGTTCTTAGTATTCTTAATAAAATAAGCAATTTATCCTGTATGCTATAGTTGTTTAGGAAAGATATATCTTGAAGCATAAGCAGCACTAACCCTTCAAGCACTGGGTAAGGTGAGCCCATAAGCCATCTGTATTTATGAAAGCCATCCCTCTCTCAGAATTGTTGCCATGGGCTGGTTTCTGGCTTCACTTCCTGACCATCCTATGGCTGATGCATGGGTAATATATATGCCTGGCCAAACGAACTCTCAGGGGGAGTCGGACCCTCTGTTCCAATGTTCCTTTCACAGTAACCTATCCTATAGCTATTGTTGCACCCCTATGCTCTCACGCCTGCATCATACCTGGGTATCTCCCGGGGGTGGGACTTGCATCTCATTACCTGTACAGGGTATGTCTCCTCATATCCCTAGTATTAACCCTCTCCGGTACTATGCAGCTAGGGTTTTAGTTTATGCAGCCCTAGGCTAGCACAGTGCAAAAAGCAGGACCTTGCACTCTTGCATAGACAACACAAGTAGTCGTGGAAGGGATAGAGATTTCAAATTATCTTTTGCTGCCTTAAGGAAAATTTTGCTTCTCCTCTTGTTGTGTTCAGGTAACGTTGAACTTAACCATGGTCCTATAGAAACCCTTTTATCTCCATTTGACCTTACAAGACTTAGAGGAATGAGCTTTATGCATGTTAATGTATGCAGTCTCTTAAAAAAGTTCACCTCAATCCAAACCTGGGTTATCCATACTGAGCCAGATGTATTGGTGGTTTCAGAATCCTGGCTTACACCAACTACGCCTGATAGAGAAGTTAACATTCCCAACTATTTACTGTTTAGAATCGACAGGCAGTCTAGGGGTGGTGGGTTGGCCATTTATGTCTAGGACAAATATATACGGTTACCACCCTTAACTCTTCCTCTGCTGCAAATGGTTTCGAATGTCTGTCCCTCAAGGTCAAAATATCCCCTTCCCTGGCTGTTCATGTCATAGGATGTTACAGACCACCATCAGCTCTTTCCCGGCTCTTGTCTCACCTATCGACTATTTTGGGGCATGGGACCCTTGAAACAATTATACTAGGGGATACCAATTTTGATTGGTTATCCAAGGCCTCAATACCTCTCAAATCCTTCTGTGACTCTCATAGGCTTATGCAACTTATTGAAGAACCAATGTGTCCTAACAAGAAAAACCCCAGGAATAGTACCCTGTTGGATGTCTTTCTTGTAAGCAAACCTCATTTCTTTTCTCATGCCGGAATTTTTTCCTTGGATGTCAGTGATCACTGCTTCATTGCTGGTGTAAGATCTGCCTCTAAACCTCCATCCACATCTAAGTTCTCTACTAAGAGGTCTAGATGCAACTTTGACCCATTCACCTATATCAACAAGCTAAAATTCTCCTTACACTGGCAGAACTTTTACCTAGCTAAATTGGTGAATATGGCATATGACATTTTCCATGAAATTGTGTCAAGTGCTTTAAATAAGCATGCTCCCCTGGTAAAAGTCCATGCAAAGACTAGAACATGCCATTGGTTTTCCACAGAACTCAAGGCTGCATTGTTAGAGAGGGATAAGCTCTGGAAAAAAGCGAGCAAATCAAAAACATCTGAGGATTAGTGCCAATTCAGGAGGGCCAGAAACTCCTGCACCAAGATGGTTAGAGATGCAAAGGCCAACTTCTAGTGTTCTGAACTGGACTCTGCTACAAAGTACCCTACTAAATTTTGGTGTACAGTCAAAGAGCTGTCTGGCCACATGTCTGGAAACGTACTTCCCTCAAAAATTATTTCTGATAACGCTACTATTTGCGATAGAATGGAGATTTTACAGGCCTTTAATAACCACTTTGCCACTGCAGGTCTAGCGTTTGACAACTCACCTGCATGCATGTTACGTTCCCAGATTAGCACACAGAATCTTGAACCTATCACCAATAATGTAGTCTTCTCCTTTTTACCTGCATTGCTGAAAGAGGTCGAAGATCTTCTTCTACAAATGGACATTAAGAGAAGTGCTGGCACTGATTCCCTCAGCCCCTACTTTCTAAAGATTGCATACCATGTCCTAGCCATGCCAATTACTCATTTTTTTAACCTGTCCTTATCCCAAGGGATTCTCCCACACCTATGGAAAACTGCCCACGTCATTCCTCTGTTTAAATCAGAGGGACCCCTGTGATCTTAACAATTATAGGCCAATCTCACTTTTCCCCATACTGTCTAAACTCTTGGAAAAAATTGTGAATGCACAGCTGAGAACCTACTTAGACAATATGAACCTTCTAAACCCTATGCAATCCGGCTTCACAGCAAAATGCAGCACCATTATGGCCCTGGCCAAAGTGACTAATGATTGGCAATGAGACCTGGAGAATAGAAACTTTGTCTGCGCTGTGTTCCTGGACCTAAGTAAGGTCTTCGACATTGTTGACCATAGACTGCTTCTTTCCACCCTGAAAATGATAGGTCTGGACTCAACATCCATGTGTTGGTTCACTGACTACCTTACAGATAGGCTACAGCAGGTTAAGGCTGAAGGTGAACTTTCCCCTCTCAAGCCACTAAAAAGAGATGTACCACAGGGATCTATCCTGGGTCCCTTACTGTTAGCAATTTACATAACCATATTGATGCTGGCATTAAGGAGGCCAATTTGACCTGTTTGCAGATGATACAGTGCTTTACCTACGCCGCTCAATACTGGAAGCCACCTGTGGAGACTTGCAAGCTGACTTCAACCTCCTAAATAAAAAACTTTTACTCAGTGTCAAAAATACAAAAGCTATGTTGTTCTCACCTACGATTCATACTGTGAACCCAGCCAATGTTGGATCTGTTCCTCAGAATACCACTATACTAGGAGAAAGGTTGGAATTTGTTACAGAATTCAAGTATCTGGGGGTTTGGCTGGACCAGAGACTCTCCTTTATGGATCATGTCAAGGATCTGCTGAAAAAGCTGAGGCAGAGGCTTGGTCTCTTCTTTAGGATTAACCACCTCTTGAGTAGAGATGCTAAGATGCAGTTAGTTCAATCTATGTTCCTTTCCCTAGTTGACTATGCAGACTTCATTTAGTCAATGCACTGCCTCTTATCTTGCTAAGCTGGACACCCTGTATCACAGAGCCTTGAGATTTATAACTGGCCTACCCCTTCCCACACATCATTGTTCTTTGTATGCAGCTGTGGGGTGGCCTTCCCTTCAGTACAGGTGGAACAGAAATGCGACTCTCTGACCTTCAGAGCTATTACCAAAAAACTTCCCAATACATTTCTGACTGTCTTCTGTTAAGTTTGTTAGGAAACTATGTACTGAGAAGTTACTCTTTGATTTTCCTGAAAGTTCCTAGGGCTAATACACATTTTGGGAGAGCGTGTTGCCATCACTTTGGAACAAATTGCAAAAATCAATAAAATTGACCATTCCTGTCAGTCTTACATCTTCAAGACCTTATATGCCCGTGTTGTTAAGGAACTCTGCAACTGTTTCCCCCACTCTTAGCATGATACGGTGTCTGCTGTTTACCTGTCCTCTGCATTGCTACCTAAGTTTTGGCCCTATGGTTTCCTCAAGCCTATATTCCTTTCAATCTACTTCTCTTCATTCTGCTTACTCTTCCTTACCCTATCTGACCTCCCACCAGGTGTTATCCCCTGCCCTGTTGTCCTAGCTCCCCTCTATTAGAGCAGCTCTTACCTTACCTTGTAACCCTCTACTCTCCTGTCAGCATCTTACAATCATCCCCCTCTAAGCCTGAATGCCATGTCATGACTTGTGCTAGGCAATGCCGACAGCAAGAATGTTTTATTATCTCTTGTCCACACCAGTTGCCATTATCTTCTCCACTGAATAAATTGATGTACATGTTGACTCAATCTTGTTAACTCCTTAAACTGAATCTATTGCTATTGTTCTGAGTGTATAATTTTATCGTATACAAATGTCTATTTATTGTCTGTATATAAATGTATTGTGCTTTGACCTTGTGTGACACAGGCCCACCTTGTAAATGAGCTTGCTCAATGGTGTTCGCCTGGATAAGTAAAGATTTGATTGATTGATTGATCAGGTAAACCTCGAGAGTGAAGCTCGAGAGGTTTATGGTTATGGTTGTCAAACAACATCATGAAGTGAACTCAACATTGTTGTTTACTGTTGCCCATCCATTGTCTTTTATAGTGTATGGACATCATTGAACAATAAGGGACAGCTTCTTGAGCGTTGCATGGCATTTTCAGACTTTGGCCCCCCCACCTCCCTATTAACAAGACACACTCCTTCCCTGGAGACACGAGCACACAGAATTTTTGTTTTTGTAAATAAACAAATCTGAACACACCTACTGTTGGATCCAGGGGTCCGCAGTGTCACAGCATGTCTGCCTTGCAGCCATTGCCGATAGCTTGTTGTTGGAAGTTTGCATGAGGGAAAAAAAAAAGAGTGATCAGCTATGCTGCCAGGGTAATAGGAGTGCGAGGGCATTCTAACTTGTTGTATCATCAATGTGATGTACTCAAGATGGTGCAACAACTCTTTGATATCACATCAGTGGTACAACAAGGTTAGGAATTAATCAAATTCCATACATAATAGCCCTCTTCCATATACTACAGTATATAGAGGATTGTGTATGAGCAATCATACACAACGTGGCAGTTGTAGGATTGAGAGGTTTCCATTGCAACCTGTGACCACAAGAGTGCAGCTCGAGAGGTATGTTACCATGGAAACCTCGAGATCTTTCAACTGCCTTGTCTGTGTATGATTGCTCATACACAATCTTTTATAGTGTTTGGGTAATCATGGTATGTCTCCAGTGTCTATTTGTGACTACATTCAGTCTTGTTATGCTGCACTAGTGATGTACTCAGTGCAGCACAACAAGATCATTACATAGTCAGGACAGCACAACAAGCTCATTATATTGATGGATTACAGTGGAGAACGATGTTCCAACATTCACTATAATATTATCTTGCAAAGTAGGATATTGTCGCAGTGCATACTGAACCAATCAGAGTGCAGCCTTCACAATGCTAATGCCATCACAGTACCTCAGTGCAGCACTGAAGTCAGCAGTTGAAATGAAACAGAAAGTTAAACCTTCATACAAAGAGCACATTTAAAAGGTATAACTAGGAAACTGATGTTGTATAAATCGAATATACAATGATCTGACTCAGAATACACAGTTTGTCATTACTTGTTTGGGGGAAGGACTTTTATAACTTACTCATGGCTCCATCACTCGTGAGTTATGGTCCTGCCACCTCAAAAGTGATGATAAAGTGCATATTTTGAGTCAGCCTATTGGATATCCTGTATATGGCTAAAAAGGAGCACTCCTATGGTTATAAGTATTTCGTTGCATTTTGCTACAGTGAGAGAACTGTAGACGAAAGATGAGCTATTCTTGCACCCCAAGGATATAAGAGGAAATATTCTTATTATAGTGGTGTGGTAACGCTTCTGGTTAGGATGGAGTAGGCACTTTAATGTTAAATCATGGCTTTTGGCTACTTATAACTTTGCTGTTCTTTGGCCTAGGAGCCTGACAATTTTGCGCACACACATCCTTTAGGTTAGTATCTGCAAACCCTCTAAATTTGGTGATATATGGTTTACTGAGTCTAATGTTAAAACCATTAACAAAATTGTCAAAAACCTGAAAAGTATGTTTTTTAAGATTATTTTTTTTGTGGCTCTCCAATAACAAGAAAAGAGTTGAAAACTGAAACCTGAAGCTTTCAGTTTTATTAGATCATGCCCCAAAGGTGGTGATTTTGGTGGTTTTGGAGCAAAATAATTTAAATGATGAAAAAAAGTCTCAGAAATTCTGCAATCTGATTGGCTGTCAATGTTCTGAGACCCTTACAATAATCTCCTTTACACTGTCATGTACAGCCCGATCACCATGGCACATGAATTCATACTGACAGCATTCCATTCTCTAGCACTGCTGAATGAATGGAATGATGCATTCTGATTCTGTACCAGCATTCTTAAACAGCTGGTAAATGAACTATCTCGTCGCCCTATTAATATCTTATTGATTAAGCTCGAGCAGTAATATATTAAATATTTAGAATACCTACCCGAACATGCCCATTTCCAAGGCAACTGCATGTGAGACACTCTTGACAGAATAAGAGTTTCTCACATGCAGAGGAAAGGAGTGCTTTGATTGGCCAGGAGTGCTCCTTTGATCTAAAAATAATTTTTATAATAGCAAGAAGACACTCCCAGGAGTTACAGTAACAGTCAATCACCCCTAGAGGCAATATAGCACTCAGTTATGCCTCAGGCCACATTACCCCCAAGAAGGTGACTAACAGACTGTTAACCTAACCCCTAGTCATGCCTTATTGCTTAAATGATAGTTATCTTTAATTTACCATGGTCGCACATACACAGACCTTTTTTCTTTTTTAGCAGTTCGTCATCAAAGTGTTTTTGAGAAATTGCAGTTACTTAAACTATTCACAGGACAGTATTTATACCTCAATACTGGAAATAGGGAAGTGTAATCATATATCTGAAGTTAGCTGATGACCACTCAGAACTGCACTTGTGTATTACAAACATACGAACATATGAAATTTGCCAGCAGATAAAGGCCTAGCGGTCTATCAAGTCTGCTCAAATGTGCAGCTAGCACCCCTTACTCTGCAGCTGCCCCTCCCTTCCACCCTTCCCCTTCATTAACCCTCCCCCTTGTCCTGTCCCATCCTCGTTTACTCGTATTACTGGTGTGTAAGAGTATTCGTACATTTTTAAAGATTTTTAAGACAATTTTTTGTTCACACAAAAATTGGAAAAACCATACAGATTTGAAAGCTGAAACATTTAGGATCTTTAGATAGTGGCACAAAGTTAGTGCTTCTCGTGATTTTTTAAGACAATTTTTAAAATGTGGTTATAATTATTTTAAATGAACTGTAATTGTATCTCAAAACCAGGAAGTGAAATAATCTGGTTACTGGTACCTGTAATTGTGTATTGCTGCTGTGTGGTAATAGTATTTGCCCATTTATTTATTTAGATTTTACTAGCCAGGTATGTGCACTAGACAATCGATTGCCTATTTTCAGGCAAGATCTGGGAGATTACAAACAAACTGATAACAGGGTAATACTGTATACAATGAGGAAAAAAGAGATAAATACAATTAATACTTACCAGTTTAACAGTAAAAAACAACAACAGGAAAGGCACAAGATAATACATGACATGTGAACATTTCACAAGGGTCATATGATTACATTGATGTAGAGATATAGGTGGCTCAACAAAGATCTGCAAGGCAAGCAGCAAAACCTAAAAGTAAGTGTAGTTTGTTGCCTTTAGAAGATATCCGCTATGGAACGAAGCAGCAGAGGGGCTTAAGTGAAGTTCAGGAGGGACTGAGTTCCATAGCCTGGGAGCAGCATAAGCAAATGAAGATTTGCCTATCATCATACTAAGTTTAGGGACAGCCAACAAGTCATGCTCTTGAGTCCTCAGCGGGTATGTACTACAAGCTGATCTAAGGAGGGAACTCAGGGATAAATACATGTAGTTGTACAGAGTGCTACAAATTCCACCAGCAAATGTGTGGTCACATAGAAAAAATGGGGGAAGCCAGCCAAGCCTGGCATAGGGGGAGCAATGATGGGTGAATCAGTGGGATGCCAGTGCAAATCGGCAGATGTTATATAGAGAATACTGGATGGGCTACTATGCAGAACCAGTGTGATCTGACACAGAGGGATTCTGATTCCCTCCGACCTCAAGAGCAAAGCTCGAGAGGTCCATGGGAACAGAACCCCGAGGTGGCAAAACACACTGGTTGTGCATAGAGTTGCTCATCCTGTACTTTTTATAGTGTATAGTGCTGTGTGAAAAACGTGTTTTGTGAGTTCTTTTGCTTTTAAAATGAAACTGACTCATGCAGTCTCTAGAGGTTCTAGAATGCTGTTCTACCACAGTAGGGTAGAACAGCATTCCATGACCTTGGAACTGTGACAGAACAGCATTTTGAAAGGGTTGGAATTCTGTACAGAACAACACTCTACTATACACTATAAAGATTTTAAGACACTTTTTGCTCACTAGCTGGCACTGTCAATACAAATTAGTGTCCATCTGTTATTAAATATACTTATAAAAAAAGAGGTAATTCCACTGTAAATGGTTACATTTAGCCATAAGGTACACTTTAAGCACAAAGCCTTACAATGAGGGGAATGCAATGTTAGAATAAAAGAGTTCCCTAAATCTTACTGAGTGTGTGGTGTGGTACTACTCAAGGTTTGAATGCTTGCTTGAAGCTGGTATTTCCCTAAATTTGGCTTAAGACTTTCTCTCAGAGCATTGGTGTGTAAGTGTCTATGCCAAAGAAAATACCTACACACATTAAATGCCTGTGTTTGCACATAGTTTTGTAATTCAAGCTTTTTGTAAGGATTATACTTTGCTGTTCTCCACAACTGCTGTATCTTTGATGCATTTTCTGTAATTCACTTTACTGTACCTTTGTACTGCACTTGCAATACAGTCCTGTATTTGTCATGTAGTCAGAGATCTCCTGGGTCATGTCTGAAAATAGGTATTGCAGGTTTAGTGCACTGATATGGTTAACAATCAATCAATGATAAATTTAGGATAACACCAACACTGCTTCACTTCAAGTTACAGTTCAAACTCCAAGGATTACCACATCACACACCCAAGATTCAGGGGACATTTTTACCCTAATGCCACATTTCCCAACTTTTGAGACTTTTTACTTCAATCCTAACTGATGCCTAAATATATTTTTTCTGCAATGAAACACCATTAGAGTTCTCCTCATTAGTTGTCAGGAAACATATTAGAAATTGTTGATTTTTTTTGCATTCAGTGCCCCCAGAAGCCTCACTCTTTCAGGGCCTCACATCATGCCACTCCTCTGCCTGCTGCACTCATTCTCATCAAAGTCATCCACCATCTGTCCATTTGGTGCCCAGGTTGGTTCTATCCCTTCCTGAGGGCCTCCCTCCTCTCTCATGGGACCTTCATATGGGGAAAAGGAGAATCTGTCTGCTTAAATCAATATTCAGGCACCAGCGGCTGGGTAGCAGATATGCAACTGATGAGGGCTGGAGTGGCATGAGGGAGCACACTGGGAGGCTGTTACCCAAGGTTGCCTGGCTAAACATTTTTCCCCTGTTCTCCCTGCCCTTTTCAGCCTCTCAGTTTGGAGCATTCCCTGTTGATTCCCTGAAGGTGGGGCCACCAGGCATCTGGTCACCCATACTAAATCCAGTTACCAGTGTCAAAGTATTGTACATCTCCTCATCCCCCAACCCCAGGAGAAGACCGGAGGTCACGAGGGCCTGCCCTGAAGCCCTCCCTGCCCGCAGAAGCCCTGAACCCGAGACACACCAGAGACCACCCCCCTTCCCCGAGGAGACCGGAGGTTGCGAGGGCCTGCCCTGAAGCCCTCCCTGCCTGCAGACGCCCCGAACCCGAGACACACCAGGTTATTGCTACCTTGATCCAGGCTGCTGCCACGAGCGTTGGCCATCTGGCGCCTTTTCCGTAACGGCCACAAGCTCCCCTGCTCACCGCATGAATCCCAGCCAAATTAGCACCTCGAGTTGCTGCACAGGCTTAGCCCCACCGAACGCTATGCGTTCGGCTCCCCACCACCCTTGGTCGGCTCTTGAATTTATAGCTAGGGTTAGTCAGGTGACCTGGCGAAATAACCTATCAGCCCACTTTTCCAGCTGCAGGTTATACAAACCAAACTCTAGTGGCTGCTGTAACTCGCCTCTCACTTAATTCTCATACAATGTATTCCCTACTTATAATAACCCTACTGACTTCCTGGATCACACAACCTGCTCTACAACCCCACCCAGTGGCTCCTATACCACACCACTATATCTACTACACTAATCCTTCAGTGATCATGGATAACTGCAGACCCAGTCCTTCCAACTTCTCCCACTCATGCCAAATTGATCCCTTTAACTTATACACACCCACACCCACGTTAACACTCACACTCACACCTGGTATGCATTGTACCTCAGCTCTCCCCCACTTCACACCTCAACCCCCCAACACCCATGTTAGTCCCACTTTCATCCCCCTCACTTCCCTTTCCCTTCTATCCAGCATCATTCCTAGTCTCCCAGTCCCCACCTCAAACAAAAAAAGCCCATCACCCTACCAATCCCAGCGTCTGTCACCCAAACTCTGCAGGTTGGCCCTCCTGTGGCACACCCTCCTACTTCTCCTACTATCTGGCAATATCCACCCCAACCCAGGACCACCCTGCACAAAGACCTCCCCAAAACACCCTCAGGGGAGTCTGTTGCTAGCTACCCTTAATATTTGCAGCCTACCTAAAAAACACACCCCTCTACAAGGCTGGATTGCCCAACATGCACTAGACATACTAGCCCTCTCCGAGACCTGGCTCTCTGAAAAAATTCCCAATGATGCTGTCTCCCTAAGTAATTATACCATCTTCAGGGCAGATAGGACCAGCAAGAGAGCTGGTGGCTGTGCTATTTATATTAAATCCTCACTCAGTGCCACAGAAGTACATACCCCCACCCCACAATATGGAGCCCAGACTCTAACAGTCAAACTCAGTCTGGGTACAAAAACTCTCCACATCATTTCGGCCTATATCCCCCTGAGAAACCAAAAACTCACATTTGAGTCGATCCTTAACTTTATCTCCCACCTACCTAATACTAGTGAAATCATACTAATGGGTGACTTCAACATCAACTGGCTATCCCCATCTGCATCCAGCTACAAAGACTCTGCCCTGGCATTTGATCTTACCCAACTAGTCACCTCCCCGACCAGAAGGGACTTTAGATCCGGGACCTCCACCCTTTTAGACCTCATTTTCACCAACAGGCCACGTAACCTCTCCCATGCAACTGTGCTCCCTGACTCTATCAGTGACCACTCCCCGGTTACTTGCAGATGGTTGGGTTAATTGCCCCCTGCCCCTCCAAAAATCTCCTGGCAGCGAAGGCTAAAAAAAGGAGGCCTACTGAACCTCAAAGCCCATCTATCTAATAGCAACTGGCTCCCCATATACACCACGCAGTCAGTAGACCTTGCACTCACCCACTTTATAACCACCTTCAACAAAGCCTGTGATATATTTGCTCCCCTCACAAAGCAAATTGTGAAAACCAGAACCACCCCCTGGATCACACCCTCTCTACTAAACCTGCTGCAACAAAGGGACAACCTCTGGCACAAGGCCCTTGACTCCCAACACACCCAGGATAGACAGCTTTACAGGGAGGCACGCAATAAATGTACATGGGCCTTGCCACAGGCGAAAGCTAATTATTACCAACAAACCCTTACCTCCTCCTGGGGAGACGGAAAAAAATTCTGGAACAACATAAAAGAACTCAGTGGTAAATCCTGCTCCCTCACCCCTACCCAACTCAGTCTAAACGGGGATGTCACACAGGATCCCGCCACTATCGCAGAAGCCCTTAACTCCGCCTTCTTGGATCTCTCCCACATCCTCCCTCCTAACTTCTTCCACCCTTCCACACCCCCCCTCCCCCCGAAATCCCGTGTAATGTCAACTCGCCTCCTTTCCAGCTTCGAGTCATCCCCTGCAGTGAGGCAAAACACTATATTACCAAAGCTATCACCAATACCCGTTACAGCAATGACTCCCTAGACCTTAAACTCATTAGGCTTGCCCTGGATGTTACACTACACCACCTTACAAAAATTCTCAACCTCTCGCTATGCCTCGGCCAGTTCCCCTCAACCTGGAAGAAAGCCATAATCACTCCCATTCTGAAGAACGGTGACCCCACTAACACCAGCAACTATAGACCTATCTCAGTACTTCCTCCTGTCTCCAAAGCACTGGAAAAAATAGTCTCGTACCAGCTAATGGAACATCTAACTAAACACAACCTTCTCAGCCAGGAGCAGCATGGTTTCCGGACTGGTCATAGTACCGTCACTGCACTGTCTGAGCTCACCACGTTCATCCACGAGGCCCTTGACCAAAGCTCAATCGCAGGGGCGATCTATGTGGATCTGACCAAGGCATTCGACACGGTCAGTCATGAACTACTGCTTTGTGTCCTTCCACAACTAAATGTGGTCCCTGAGGCTACTGCCTGGTTCAAGGATTACCTCTCAAGCCGGTCACAGCATGTCAGGATAAACACCACCATCTCCACCTCCAAAACAGTTCATTCTGGGGTCTCGCAAGGGTCAATACTTGGCCCATTGCTCTTCACCCTCTTTTAAATTCTCCCTAAGGTGCAGTGGTCATCTACTACTCTACGCTGATGATGCGGTCCTGTATTGAAACACCCTCAACCGAGCGCCCTTCAACTGGCCCTTCAGGGTTTTTTCTGAGAGCTAGAGAACTGGTTCTCTGATCACCGCCTGATCATCAGCTATAACGAAACTAAGTCCAAGATCTTTGCGCACCGCCAAAGCCCACATAGTCAGTCGGCATTCCTAATTAAGAACTCACTAGCTGCCCCACTGGAACACGTTACAAACTTTAAATACCTGGGTATCACATTAGACACCTCCCTCTCCTACCATAGTCATGTCCAACTTCTCTCTTCCACTGTCAGTGCTAGAGTGGGCATCCTCTACAGACTCAAGCACTGCCTACCCACACAGGCCATGCAACTTGCAGTCACCTCCTCCATCCTCTCCCTAGTGGATTATGGGATAGTTATCTATGCCTTAGCTGAACCCACCATGCTAAGCAGTATAAACACTGCCCTGAATAAAGCCTGCCGCCTAGTCACAGGCAGTGACAGACTAACCCACACCTGCAATCTTTATACTATGGCTGGTTGGCTAAACTTCCAACAAAGACTAAAATACCACACCTGCATTCTTGCAAAAAAGATACACCTTCAGCTAGCCCCCATCGGCCTACTCCCCATTATCAGCACAGCCCCCATCAGGCGTAAGACAAGACTCGCAGTAAGCCCATCTTTTCTGGTCCCCTTCTGTAGAACATCCCTAGGGCAAAGATCTTTCCGCCACTGTGCCCCTCTCTGGCTCAACACTTTACCACCCCCACTCTCCCAGACCCATAGCATCTCACTTTTCAAATCAGGCCTTAAAACTCAACTACTGGAGAGTGCTAAATGTGACTGTGGCTAAAGCTGCCCCCCTTCCTTTTTGCTCCCAAATCTTCCACATTTCCTGACACAGGGACTCTCTAGACCCTAAGAAACGGCATCCTACAAATCTCTGTTTGGGATTCCAAGAATGCCACCTAATTACCTCACCTGCTGAATAAGTTCTAGCCTGGACTGCTCTGTCAGTACTGAAACTGTAAATACTGCCTGTCTATGTTTGTCTTTTACTGTATTTGTCTACCCTCCACCCCCTGTAACTGACGTGGAGCCTTTGCAAAAGAGTCTATGACTCAAAGGATTGTAATTCCGATGTATTCAATAAATAAATAAATAAAATAAAAAGAGTATTCTCATAGACACTCTTTCACCCACCCTTTTGGTCTCCACTTCTAATGTCCCGGGTTTGGGGCATGAACCAGTGTCATCAGTATGCCAGAATGACCCCTATTACTCAGACTCATAGAGCCAGCAATTGTCCAATTCTAAATGTGTTTGTAAAGCGGAAAAAAAAGGTTTCTAAACTTTCTGGATGTGCTGTAAAAAACTACCCCCCCCCCCTTTCAAAATTGAAACATTTCATTCTTTGAAATGTAACCCTCCTCTTTCAGAGTTGCGTTTGACAAGGAACAGCTCCAGCACACTGGAGTGCTGGTGTGAAGCAGGGGATCATCCGCTAGAGAGATCTGTTGGAACACTTGGTAATGGGGAAAAAAATATTGGGCTCCATGGGTGCTGCCATCTTGTGATCTGCTGATCTTGGGGATGGCTATTCATCGGAGTTACTGGTCTGAGTTTTGCTGCAGGGTCCCTGGGAAAAGGTGGGACAGCACCTTTTAAAACCTTATTAAAAGTCGAAGATGGTGAATGACAAGTACCTTGCCAATCAGTACTGTGCTGCTGTAGCTTCATATAAGGTGAACTGGTGAGGAGGTGTCTGATCTGTGAGGGATTTCAAATGAAGCAGACTTTGTGGAGCTGTGGTTAAAAAGGCATCATCCTGGACCTCGTGTCTGAATTTAGGAGTTTGAGAGGCATTTGTGTGCTGGCCTGTCTGAGAGATGACAGCTGAAGTTTAGCATGTAGCCCTCGGTGGAGGAGTGACAGACACTGTCTGCTGACCAAACTGACCACTGGAAAGGAAAGAGAGAGAGAGAGAGAGAGATATCAGGGCAACTGGTTTTGGACTGCTGAGTGGTATCCACTTACAATGTACTGTGAGTCTTGGAGGTACAGTTGACGGACCTGAGTAACTAGGCCTGCAGCACCCCATGGAACCATCCCCTGGTAACCATGAGTACAAATGGGCCTAGCCCTAGTTAAACTACTGTGTGGGATTACAGAGTTTGTTTCGCAAGTGGCCATCAGAATGGACTTATACGTATCTGACTTTCTAGGGGTTCAAAGTCATTTTAGCAATTGCATGGCCTTTGGGGGAATTATTGAGGAGTTATTTTGTTTGTATTTGTTCATAAGTGAACTAACTTCATAAGTGAACTAATGCCAGTCAACCTGCAGCAATGTGTATGGGCATGCAACTGTCAAACACTGGGTACCTAGGGACTGCTGTAAAGGGAACTCTTAACAACACTGAGGTATGCTTCTCCCTGTATAGCATACCCAATAGCATATATTTTCAATTTGTTACTCTCCACGGGGGATTTTCCGGCTGCCTGGAAAACAGCAAGGGTAATACTACTCTACAAGGGGGGATCAAGACAAGTTATTAATAACTAAAGACCGATTTCCCTTCTTCCTCAGATCTCTAAAGTTCTTGAGAAGCTGGTCTACAATCATCTTAGGGCTTACCTAGAAAGCAACAAAATGTTGAATGAGTACCAATCACGATTTAGGCCAAAATATAGTACTCAGACGGTACTGATGAAGGTTGTCAGAGACCTTCATCAGAGTCTGAACAGAAGAATGTTTATGGGGGCCATATTTATAGACTTATCAAAGACTTTGGGCAACTTGAACCACAGCATTCTCCTGGACAGACTCGGTGGTATGGGGGTTCAGAGTATGGAACTCTGTTAGTTCAGATCTTACTTGACTGGATGCTGTCAGTTGGTGGAGTTGGGGACTTTCAAATCTAGGATAGCCCCAGTCATGTTGGGGGTGCCACATGGGTCCATACTGTGCCCCCTTTTATTTAACATTTATATTAACAATTTGTAGTTTAAAGATAAATAAATCAGATAACCACATTTATGCTGATGATACCATAATCTACGTGAAGGGTAATTCAGTAAGTGATCTACAAATTAAGTTGCAGGTAACTTTCTCAGATCTTCAAATTTTCCTTAAAAATCAGATGTTATGTTTAAATACCAAAAAGACACAATCCTTGCTGTTTGCCAGAGGTGATAAAACCAGTACTCCCCTCGATATGCAATCCTTGAATGGTGATTCCATCCAACATATAACAAAATATAAATATTTGGGGGTCTGGTTGGACCATAAATTGATATGGGATGTGCATGTTGAGTTGAGTGCATGTTGAGTCGATAATACAAAATGTGGGTAGGAAGCTGGGTATGCTATACGAGGTAAAAGACCATATGCCCCCGGAGGTTCACCTAAACATCATTAATGTTATCGTGTTCCAAGTACTGGACTATTGGGACTTAATATATGCCAGGGCAGTGAGGACGAAACTGGACAAGCTTGATGTCATGTATAATAGGTTGGCATGTTTCACCATCAATGCCCCTAGGAGAACACATCATTGTGCTCAATACAGAGCCTTGAATAGGACAAACCTTACTGCTAGGATAGATTGGCACCTCTAGTCCTTGATGTTTGGGGTGTACAGGGAGGATCTGCCTGGTAACTCCCTGGGCAGCTTGAGCATCAGGGAGAATAGGGTCTCACTTAGATCTGCCAAAGGACTGGAATTTGTAGTTCCAAGATATAACCTGGATATTGGTAGGGCATCAGTACAATACAGAGGCCTGATAGCATGGATCTCATTACTTATTAGCCTAAGAGATGGAACTTCATGGAATCACTTGAGCCCAATAAAAAAAATGCTGATTGGATAGGGCTATGGTCCCCCAACACTGTTGCTTAGATAAAATATGATCTGTGCATAGACCTTTCTCCTACCTTGTATGTATCTTAGTTATTGTTTTTGTAAATAGAATGCATTAACATGATGTTTTGAATGTAATTTTCAATGTCACTATGCATTGAACTGCTATGTATAATTATGGTTATTTATGTAATTCTTGATACTTATGTAAGATTGACTAAGCTTTAAGAACCTCCTTGGAAAAGAGCTGTGCTCAATGGAGCTGGAACATCTATCCTTGTTCATAAATGTTGTTTTTTTTTATAAATAAAAATTATTCCTACTACTACAACATTAAGGGAAGGCCTGGGGCAGGTGGAGAATGTAGTAGCCTCTAGTATACAAGGACCAATTCTGCACTGAAGGTTTCTATGTAGTTCAACAGAAGGTGAGAAGGGATGTGCGTGGCTGGGCTTTGTTATTGTCAGCCATGGTACTGATCATTGTGCATGCCCTCTTTGGGCCTGACTAACAAGCCGCTTGTGGTAGTTCAAGCCTCACTTACTTAGAATGACTAATAAGGGCTTGCTCTCATAGGAATTCTGCACCAACCTTCATTCCATTGCAGGGATTGCTGCATCAATAAAATTGTTATTTAACATACATAGACATAGAATTTGTTGGCAGATAAGGACTGCATGGCCCCGCAGTCTACTCATTTTTCCCTGCCTATACTGTCACCGCAGACCCTACCTGATCTACAGCTATTGCCACCCCATACTTTCCTATCAAGATTCCTTTGTGCCTATTCCATGCATGCTTGAAGCCCCGTACTGTTTTCTTCCCCAACACCTCTGCTGGTAGACTGTTCCAGGCGACCTCCACTCAGTGAAGTACTTCTTCACATCTCTCCTAAATTCCCCCCACCCTTCCAGCTTCACTGTATGCCCCCTTGTTGTGCACCATCTCCTCTGAAAATGACTCCCCTCATGTACCTTATTCACCCCCTGAGGTAGTTATAGATCTCTGTCTTACCCCCCTTCCTTCTCTCTCCCAGGGAGTACATATTAAGATCCCTCTTGTTCACAGCTGCCACTGTTATTGACTGCCATCTTGCTGTGCAAGCCATTGACAGGGGGTGTTGTTGCAGTCTGTGAGGTGTGATTAGTGGGGAACCACAACTACTGTGGGGAGTTGAGCTGGTACAGCATTCCAGGGGTTGTACTAGACTGGCAGCTAGTCAAACAGCAGAAAAGCTTTGCACTCAGTGAATTGTGGCTAGAAAATGCACACTAGAAGCTTAAAGTGGTTAAATGCTTCACTTCATTAAAGTGCCAAAATGGTGTACAATACTGATGTGCTGAAATAAGTAAAAACACCTCTTCCAACTAAGCACCCAGTGCGTTTTGCAACCGCACATGGGTGGTTTGTCAAGGGAACTAGGGCTGTAGTTGAGTCCAACAGGGAATTTCCATCTGAATACACAGAAAGGACTAATAGGATTTGTAATATGTCCAACTTCATTACAACCTACACCACAAAGTCTTATAAAGTCCAGAATATCATCCAAAAATATTGTCATGTGGTACAAACGGATCCTCTCTTGAGGGATATTTCTGTCCAAACCCTTCACATGGTCTTTGGGAGAGGTATGGATTTAATAAATTAGCTGTTTCAAATGTGGGAAGTGCAAGTTCTACTGAGTGGTTGAAAATGCCAGAGCTTATTAATCCCAGGACTGGGAGCATGATACAGGTTGGGGAGTTTATCACTTGTTCCATGGAAAAGATGGTTTACTTAGCTAGTTGCCAATGCGAGGACTGCTATGTAGGCAAGACTATCAGACTCCTTAAGGTCAATATTGGGGAACACCTCTGCTCCATGGAAAAAGGAGACCCTGAAAATGCCTTGGCAACCCACACTGGGGATTGTAGTGACCGCTCAATCCACAATTTCAAATCTGTAGTTATTGAAAGAGTATAGACATAAACATGCGGGGAGGGAGGGAGGCTTTAGTGTTGCTCTCAGATAAAGGGGAGCTACTGGATCTTCAAAGTGGTAGCTGTTAAGTGACCAGGCTTAAATGGTATGTTGGAACTGAGCCCATTTCTTGTATAATCCTGGCTCTTTATACTCCTAGACATTGTGAGGGTGGTGGGGGTTCTTGCTGCTTTTGGCAATACTGTTTTTGTTGTAAGTTTGGTATTTATGCTTATCTGAGCATATTTGGGAGCATTGTTGATGTTACTGTATTTTACAATTATTGCATTCATTCATACATACATGTTCATTCTTTTGTAGGAGGTGCTAATACTATTGCAAAAGGAAGAAGAAATTGCAGGAGTTACTGTCAGAAGTTGTTGTGTTGACTGCAGTAGTTTAGACTGTTTTTAATTATTTTTTATCACCTTGTTTGCACTTAACAATACTATCTACTGCTCAGTTTACCCACTTTGACATGGTTATTGTTACTAGGTTACTGTACCTTTAATGGACCCACATCAATGGATTGTGGGCCTGAGTGGTGTGGCCCTTGGCAAAGCACCCATATGAGGGTGTGAAATACATAGGGTATTTAGTTGGAGGTGGCAGTATTACCTTTTCCAGCTCATCAGTATTGTATATACCGTTTTGGCACTTTAATAAAGTGAAGCACTTTACATCGCTTTGTGCTTCTAGTGTGCTGTTTGTAGCCACCATTCACAGGGTGCAGAGCTTTTCTGCTGCTTGCTTTTCAGTGCACTCATGACCCAGTGTTCCCAGGTGCTGCTGCTGTTTGCTTCATCGTCAGCTAGCCCACTGCTAATTTTCTCTGCGTGAAGGCACTCCACAACTTATTTGCTGTGGATATGAACCCCCTTACTAGTAGTAAGGAAAGAACCCGGGAGCCACTGTCAACATCTCCAGCAGCCTGCTGGTGGTATAAGGTGGGACCACCCCCACAAAGACCCTTACACAAATCTTACATGAGAGGCCCTCCTGAGGTTATAAGTGGACCTCACATACAAGGATATAATTAATGCTAATTGGCTGAATCTGCATTGAGGATTTATATTTAACAATATGTAGTCCATGCTGCACTGTTGGTAATCAAAGGGATACCTTAAAGAGGGAGTCAGGCCAAAAGAGCTACATTGCAGAATTAAAATCAGCGTATTACCAATAAACCTCATGCCAAAAATTAGATCTCTAAGTAACTTAATTTAAAAGTGACATGCCATTTTATCACCCTGATTTCATTCCATGTTCAGACAAGTCAGTTTCAGTGAACAGCTACTGGTGATGTCATAACCAGACCTTAAAGCATAGTACTCCCTGTGGCAACCTTATAGGATGTATTTCTCCAAAGTTTAAGAAACTGTAGTTGTGCTGATGATTTGAAAAAACAAATGATGCAGGGTTGGTTGCAGTGCAAGCAGTTCTAGAATGTTCATATCAAAGTACTATACTTAATACGGGAGGAGATGGTTTTGTAACATTGTACTGGACAGGGCAATGGAATGTCAAGGTGGTACACAATTTCAAAATGCTGGAAAGAACATGCAATCTCAGAATGTGGCAGGAATATGCAATCTTGAAATTCGATGGAGACACTTATTCTCAGAATGTGACAGGGACACATATCCAAGAATTTGGCAGGATCTGACTTTTTTTTTAATTGTTTAACCAGGACAGACACACTAAGCTGAAAGCTTGTTTACAGGTGTGACCTGGGAGCACAAGGAAGTTAAGTGACTTGCTCAGGATCACACAGTATGCACCTAGGTGGCTGAGTGATTCAAACCCAGGTCTCCAGATCTGCAGCTCAGAGCTTTAACCCACTGCGCTATACTGCCTCTGTATTTCAGAATATAGTGGGCTGCACACTGCCGAATTGTGACAGGACATACAATTGTATTCTGAAACTGCTTGTCCCTGCCATGTTCCAGAATTACATGCACTGACCACATTTCAAAATAGATAATCGCATCCCTACCGCATTCTGACATTATACATTCTTGCCACGTTCCAAAACTGCATGGCCCCATCACATTTTGAAGTTGTGTGTCAATGCCACATTCTGAAACTATGTCACTACCACATACCAAAATTGTGTCACTGACACATTTTGAATATGTGTATCCCTTCTACATTCTGAAATTGCATTTCACCACCACTTTCTGAAATTACATGACCTGGCTACATTCCAAAATTGCTCATTCCTGCCACATTCTGAAATTGTGTCATCACTATATTCCAAAACTGTGCATTCCCATCACATTCCAAAAATGTTCATCCTCACCACATTCAAAAATTATGCATTTCTACCACATTCTGAAATTGTATTTCCCAGTCACTTTCGAAAACTGGGTATCCAGATCACATTTTGAAACTGAGTGTCCCAGCCACATTCTGAAATTGTACCACTCTGCCACATTCTGAAATGTTTGTCACTGCACATTTCAAAATTGCCCATCTTCATCTCCTTCCGAAAATGCAGTCCCAGCCATATTCCAAACTTGTGCATCCCACCACATTCTGAAAATGAGTGTCCCTAGCACATTTCAAAATTGCATGTCCAAGCCACATTCTAAAACTGTGCATTCCTGCCACATTCCAAAATTGTGCATCCCTGCCAAATTCCAAACTTCTGTGTACCCATCACATTCCAAAAATGCATTTCTCTGCTATGCTGCAGAATTACACACCCTCCACATCCCAAAATCATGAGTCACTGCAAATTCCAAAACTGCCCATCTTCATCACATTCTGAAAATGCTCATCCTCACCGTAATCCACAATTATGCATCCCTACCACATTCTGAATGAATGTCCCTGCCACATTCTAAAATTGCATCTCCAAGCCATATTCTAAAATTGTGCATCCCTGCCACATTCCAAAATTGTGCATCCCTGCCTCATTCCAAAATTGTGCATGCCTGTCACATTCTGAAAATGCATTTCTCTGCCATGCTCCAAAATTACACATTCCTCCACATTTCAAAAACATGCATCCCTGCACAAATCTAAAATTACATGCGACCACAACATTGAAACTGTGCATCCCTATCACATTCTGTGTCCATGCCACATTATGAAATTACATGTCGCTACCACAGTCTGAAATCAAGCATCCCCACCACATTCATAAATTTTACATCAACACCTGCCAAAATTACGCATCTATGCCACGTTACTAAATTATATATCCCTGTGGCATTCTCAAACTGTATCTCCCGCATTTCGAAATTCTGTGTCTCTGCCACATTCTACAAATTTGTGACAATGCCACATTCTGAATTTCAGCATTCATGCTGCATTTCACAATTGTATGTCCCAGCTACTTGCTGAGATTGAGTCATTTTTATATTCCACAACCTGATGGCATTCTGAAATCTTATCCCTGTAGTATTCTCAAAATTGCACCCACCTCTGGCATTCTAAAGCCATGTTTGCTGTAACATTTCATCCTCCATCACATTCTTAAGCATCTTGCATCTACACATTATGGAAATGCATGCTCTGTGCCCACCCAGTGTTAGCTTTCCTTACTGAAATGTTTATTACATATCCAATTTTATATAACATGGGAGAAATACTGTACAGTAGGAAATATTAGCAATCAGTTTATTTTAGTGCTTTTAGCTGAAACCAAAAAAAGTGCTAAATTAATCTGATCGCTAATATTGTATGGAGCGAACTGACAAACTGTGCCAATATGATTTTATGTCAGCAATCTTTATTCGAACAGAGTACACCAAAAATGAAAAATTAAAAGAAATGCCCCCAGACAGGCACTAAGCTAGCAATCAAAGAAAAGACCATTGTTAATTTCAGCCAAAGTTCTTCATGCCCCCAGACAGGTATCAAGCTAGCAATCAAAGAAAAGACCATTGTTTGTTTCAGCCAAAGTCCTTCATGCAGCAGTTGAGTACCTGTAAAAGAAAAACACAAATGTACTCCTTGTCCTGAAGTACCTGTATTGAAACACACAATGAACTGGTGATCGGACTTATGGTGCGGGGGGATGCTGCACACATTCTCATCGATCGAATTACACCTGTAAAAGAAAACATCACTCAGTACCTCTAATGCCCAAGTACTGTACACTGTAAACACTGGCAGCACACACAAATTCTAAAGGATGGTGTACTCACCACAGCTACCAGTGTTTGGTTCAGGCTGTCAGTCTGGACATCCAGAATTCAGGCTTCGGTAAAGACACATACGACATCAGCCTTGTGGTCACAAAGTTCCAGGAAACTGGCATGGCGTCACTGCGCATGCCGGTCCTTCAGTGTCAGCATATCCAAATCAAGTTTCAGCTTCTTGCCTATCTCCAGCTGCTGCGACACAACATCTGCGTACCAGGTAGTGAACTTCTGTTTAAGCAGATCTTTCATAATTTTATTAACAGAAATGTCTAAAGGCTGCAAAGTGTCCGTGCAGGAAGCCAGGACAAAAATGGGTATTATACCCAAACTTTCAAGTTTTTCTAGTACAGCAGATGTTGTGTGGCCATGGAAAAGATCTAGTATGAGGAGGGATTTTTGTTCACTAGGCAGACCTAGCTGCTGACCTGTTCTGGCACAGTATGGGGCAATAACAGTTTTTATGTACTGCAGCATAGTACACTCATTTGCCCAATGGCTATCACTCTGTGTGATATCTCACTCCTCTGGAAAGCTGTATTGTGAGTGGCAAGTGCTCATTCTATCTTTGTAGATAACCTGGCAGGGTAGAAAGTCACCGGATAAAGCACATGTCAGGACTAAAGAAAGTTGGCGCTTATCCCCCAGCCCAAGCACAGCAATCTGTTTTAACCCAGAGGTGGCCATTGTCCACTCCGAAACCAGAACCATATTAATGCTGGTTTCATCAAGGTTCATTATGAGTTCTGGGGATATCAACTCCTGGGCAGCTGCAGTGCTGATTCTATTTAGAAAGGCAGCCTTCAGTATTGGAAAGTCAGTGGGCACTTTTCTTGCTGCCTTCATGCCCTTATGTTTACTATACCCCATGCAATGGAGAAATGCCCAGACCCACATTGCACTCAGATTGACATAATCCCCATTTAGCAGGTACTTGGGTAATCGCAGTCCTCTGTGACCTTTCCAGCAACAGAGTGCTAATGACCTTGAGTACTTGTAAGTACCTGCTATCCGCTGCACATTCATGTAATTGCTGTAACTACATGAAAGGTGGCCACACAGGTTCAGTCGGGCACTAATATGTATGGTACCGCCCACCACACTAAATAAAGAAGGTGCGGATATAAACTGCCATACAGTAAGTCCTACAATGTAGCTTGCAGGGAAAACTAGGCTATGAGTTCTGGTTATGACACCTTCAGTAGTACTTCACTGAAACTGGCTTTTTTGAAGAGGCAATGACAATAGGGTTACAAAATGACTTGTAACTTTTAAATGAAATAACTTAGAGATCTCAATTTTTGACATGATGCTGATTGGGGATATGCTGATCCAAATTTGGAATATAGTGATGCTAGAAGCTTTGGCTGGACTCCCTCTCTTAAAATCACATTTATGAAATGTAAATGGTCAAGAAAGTTTAACCATAACATTATCTTCCACCAGAACTACATGTAACCCCCATATCAAGTGGGGCATTACTAAAACGGCTACGGAATAATGTTTTTTTATATTTTATTTTATAACCATATATACCCAGGTTAGCCAAGCTAAAATGCAACATCTTGTTTCCAGTGGGGTCCTGCTTTTTCAGCTGTAATTTGTTAGGATTCATCAGGAGGTACTCTGTTACACACCTTGCCTGACATCCTGCACATAAAGGGTTATCATCCTCTTTATAAACTCTGTAATAGGAGCTGGAAAGTCCCAGCTGTAAGACAAAAGTGGCTAGAGCACATGTGCTAGGGAGTTTTAGCTAGTTCCAGCTGAGGAGGCATAGTGTCTGCTCACAGGTTCCTGAAGGTTAGGGTCTCTTTTCCAGTCAAGTTCAGAGAGTCTGAACCACAGAATAGGAGTGCTGACATAGTGGCAGCTAAAATCTGTAGCATTTAAGAGGAGGGTCACTCTCTTTGGTGGACCCCTGGAAAACCAGCTTGAAAGGGAAGAATTTGTAATCAGCCATTGGTGATTAGAGAAACAGTGGAAGGGACAGCACAGATATCCCAGTTAAAGTTGATTAAGGTACCATGTGTAGGTGTATGTACCTTGCCTAAGGTTCCTTCATGTGTACCGGAGAGAGGGATAGAAAATGCTGCCTGGGTAAAGCAGAATTTTACCTGAGGACCCTCTACTGGTTCCTCCCAAATCACAATGAGCCCAGAGGTTTAAGTTACATTAGATCCAAGGTGAAAGGAGGTGATGCCGTATAAGAATAGTCTGCCCATTCAAAGGGGGAATTCTGGAGAAATTCTCTGCCAGGGAAAGCACAAATGTCTGAACACTCTCCTGATAATGGGTTGGGCATCACCAGAAGGAAAATCACTGTAGACACACAGGAACTTTGTACACAGACCCTCAACCCCTGTCAACACAGAACATCTGCAGCATTAGTTTCCTATTTCTGCAGAAGTTCTGCAGTGAATGTTGGGGGCTTTGGCAGCAGACAGGGACCCCCACTCCCACAGCACCCATGTAGGGAAGAAAAGGGTTTGTTTTGGTGCTGGGATCCACAAACTAGGGCAGGTTGTCAGTTAACTCCTACCTCCAGAGTTCTTACACATACAGTATTAAAAAGTGAAAAAAAAACACCTCACCCATCACCCTGCTTACCCCATTATGACAGCCCAAAGGTCAACATATTTGAAATGCTGTAATAATAGTGTAGAACAAGAAATAGTCACTGTCTTTTTATTCTCACTATTTTTGGTGGTTCCATATTAGTGTGGAAATAAAAAGTGAATATTAGGTATATCACTATACAATAGCAACGCTAGTATTCTATTAGTCAAAATAAAAGGATGTGAACATGGGTGCGCTCGGAGCACTAAAATGCTAAATTTAACAGGCATGAATATAAGCTGCTGTACAGTACCTTTATCAGCTTCCACGGTGCACAGTGATCCTCATCCTTCTAGTTTCACCATTGAGCTAGAATGTCAGTTTCTTGGTCTGGTAGTGCTTGGTGCGGCTGTGCACAAAGCTCTTCTGGGACAAGAAACTGGAATTTTGGCCCAGCAATGAAATTAGAAGGATGAGGATTGTTGCATAGCATGGGACCTGATAAGGGGCCTGATAAAAATATTACTGCTTCAAAAAGGCAACTCTGGGAGGCTCTCAGGGTGTGGTAGGGAGGGGGGTGGTGTTGAGCTGGGTGGGTGGGTGGATTTACCCATTTTAATTTTTAAGGTAAAGCATGAGCAGGCAAACTAATGAGCAGGGGCTATTCCAAAATACTTTTGAGAATTTTGTTTTAAATTTCACAGAGTCCAAAAAACCATTCTGGGGAATTAATATAAACCACAGAATAGTTTTCCATGGTTTATATGACCCATGGATTGATTTTCTTTGGTTTGCATTGAAGAGTCACTATAAACTGTAGATTTGTTTTTTCAATTTATACTGACTCTTCAATAGGAACTACAGAAAACCATACTGCGGTTTATGTAAACAGAGGAATACGATTCCTCAGTTTAAGTAAACTGTGGAAAACTATTCCATGGTTTACATTATGTTCTGTGGAAATCTCTGTGGCTGCAGAATCACAGACAAATTGGAGCCTTGCCAATAAGTGTTCAGTGGATTTAGATAAAAGCACAGCACTAACTCACCCAGCACTTTGAATCCTGATGACTCATTGTCAGGGGCTAGCTCTGTTTGTTCTTCTTTCAGGGGGTTGTGTGCACAAAATTCCTGCATCTCTACAGAAATTCTTTGCCAGCCTGGTGTGGAGGTCAAACATTTGTGCAGGGCTTTGCCAGAGAGACCATTTCTGCTGCCTAGGGAGGTCCCATCAATTTGTCTGCTGGGAGTGCTGGTGACTGAGTGCAGGATACAGAGAAAAGGATCATATCAGGATTGTAAAATGTTATCTGCCATAGACAGAAAGCCCCTGAAAGCATTAGTAGCAGCTTCACAGGAGGAAACAACAAAGCATTTATAACACAAAAGGAAACCAAGAGTGTACATGTATGTGAAGATTTAATAACCCCATACTGCTTGATTGGACATTTCTCTATGGACAAGGAGTTTGATGTATTCAAGTTGTTTTGCAGTGGAATGTAACGTTATGTAGTATTGCTTCCCTGGTGTCTAGTGGTACCCACCATTCTCCATCCTGTTATTAAGTTTCTCAGTGTCAGTTGAACTATTCAATTCAATTCTTTATTGCTCAATCATAATGTCATGAGACATTCTGAACATTACAGTTCACACCATAAAATATACAAAAAAGTACAGACAATTTTAAAAGCACTCAATATAAAAGTCAATAAATACTTGGTTAAACACTTACATATCTTTTTAATAATTAACCTGCATACAACTAAAATCAAATCAAATAATTATGAAACCAGTAAAAGCATAAAGCTTATAGGGGCTAATAGGAGTTAAGTAATTATTTTAATGTTCTCAATGATCTAAATCTCCTTTTTTTCAGCTTAACTTCTGTGGCAATAAAATCTGCAATCAGAGTGGTTTCTTCTTGGGTCCTTGGATGAAGAAGGATGAACATTGGATCACAGAATGCATTTGAGTATTTTGAGAGTCTCTATCAGGTATTCAGAATGGGGTTTAGTGTATAGAGGGCAATTCATAATTATATGGGTAACATAGTCTTTATGTCCTTTACATGGACATTGTAATTGGTGAGCTTTTCCTTGAGAATTGCTGGAATATTATTAAAATATGTATGTTTAAATGAGAGTAGTTTAAATCTTGCCCATGTAATATTTTTCCTGTGTTCAGGTGAAATTGGTAAGATTAAATATTCCTCGAGGAAATGTCCCATCTTATTTCCTTTAAACCACGTGGCACAATTTTGTTTTTGGATTTTAATGACTTCGTCTTTCCTGGCTTAGTTAATCATTTTTTTTATTAGGTCTTTTTATTGTAAGGAAATATTAATATTTTTTTGATAATCTACCCATAAGTGTGAAACCTTTATTTTATTCACAATATTTCTTAAGGTGTCCAGCCACTTTGATTTAACGTTCTTACATGCCCAATCAATTTTTTCCTTGACACATAGATTTGGTAGTAGGTTAGAGGAATTGTTTATTGTTTTTAACCAGTAATTAATTAATCTTAATTCTTTTAAACAGTCAATTTTGACCTTACCGTGTTCGGCCCATACCATGGCAGATGGAGTGGAACAGGGAACTTTGAGAAGAGATTTATAGTAATAAGAGAGTGGTGTTTCTATATTATCATATGATTTGAACCCCCAGATTTTCACCCCGTAGAGTAATACTGGATTTATTTTAGCAATCCCTGCCCTGATGGCTGGCCCAATATAATTACCACCATATTTAAAGTTAAATCTAAAAAGTGCCTTGGACACAGCTTTAGCCTTATTGTTTTGTTCACTGTGATGTTTATTCCATCTGGTGTTAGCTAACATTTTCACTCCTAAATATGAGCAATATTTTACCATTTCTACCATCTCTGAGTTGATAGTTATTTTTAGCTTATCTGAAGTGTTGTAGGACCCCATGATCATAGTTTTTGTTTTTTTAGATTGATTTTAAGTTCTAATTCATTACATTTTTGAACAAAAAAATCTTCATTTTTTTGTAAGCCAAATTTAGGCATTGAGAACAAAACTATATCATCTGCATAAGCTAATAAAAATAATTTAAACTGGTTTATTAGTGGGGGAAGGGGTGAAATTGGATGGAATCTCTGTATTCCAATAGAGAGTTGATATATACATTAAAAAGAACTAGTGCCAATGGGCAACCATATTTAACCCCTTTGTCTGTATGGAAGTATTCCTTTAAAATTTCCTCCATTTTTATATCTCACTGCAGTGGTTGTATTAGTATGTAGCAAATAAGTTGGGGGTCAAAAGAGAAACAGCCATGTCTTTCCCTCTTAGAATATCCCAAAGTATCCCTGTATTTATTGAATCAAAAGTCACAGAAAAATCCACGTATACCAAATAAAGTTTCATTTTTCTTATGTGTATGTATGTTTCAATAAGGTGGGACAAAACAAAAATATTATCAGTGGTTGAGAAATGTTCTCGTAAAACAGCCTGAGTTGGTGAGATGATATTTTTTTTTCATTTACCCATACAGTGAGCTTATTAAATAATAAACTAGCAAATATCTTGGAGGAAATATCTAGTAGACTGATAGGTCTGAAATTTGCAGGGTCATATACTGAGCCTTTTTTTTTTTTGAATTGGCACCAAAATGATTTTTGTCCACACCTTGGGAAAGAATTTAATGCTGTAAGCACAAATTAAAGAAAGTTGTCAGTATCGGGACTCAAAAATAAGCATCATTTAAAAAAAATTCAGGAGGTATCAAATCAGATCCAGGTGCTTTGTTATTTTTGAGGTTGTTTGTCACTACCTCAGTCTCCCATTTAGTGAAAGAGAAAGGTTGGTATTCAATCTGTTCGCCAGAGATAACTGGGAGAGATTCTGCTTGGAGATCATTATTACAGGAAAAAATTGATTTAAAGTGGCTTACCCAGGTTTCTTTGGAGATGTATGTAGAAAGTGATGGTTTATAAGAATTTGTTCTCTTAACCACTAGTGTTCAAAATTGTTTAGAATCATTTGGCTCAATGGCATTAAACATTTCAGTCCAACATTTATTTTGTGATTTCTGTTTTTTCTTTAAGAAGAATTTTTAGTATTGTCTGGATTTATTTAGGGCAGCAGAATTATTTCTGGCGGGGTGAGCTTTGGTCCATCTGTTTAATTTGTTTAACTCTCTTTTAGCTTGTTTGCAATCGGTATCAAACCAAACATAATTTTTTTTAGGTTTGTCTGGTTTAGTGTATGTTCAGTATGTATTTTCTTTATTATATCTTTATTAATAAGGTCTATTTTTTGTACTAGAATTTTGGGGAGAATCCACAAGAGTAAGTACTGTTAGCAAATCAAAAGAGAGTAAGTCAGTTAATATTGAAGCACCTAATGTTGCCCTAACTAATCTATTTCTCCCAGTTATTTCAAAGTTGTCTAAAAATTCAAGATCTATGGGTTCATCTTTGCCATCCAGGCTAGCCTCGATTTTAAGCTGTAAAAGAGCGAGATCACTTTCTGATCTCATACTATATAGAGATTTTTAAACATGTTAATCTTGTTCGGATCACAGAAACAAAGTCAATAACACTTTTGCCATTTGATGAATAGTACATAGTATTCGCTTCTAAGTCCCCTGGAATTCTTCCATTAAGGGCTATTAGAGAATTTGATTCTATTAAGGACTGCAGCTGATAACCATTTTTATGTTTGCTTGCATGCATGTGCAAGAAACATAGTGCAGTGATCCAAAATGCAGTGCCATACAGTTGAAGGAGAGAGCACCACTTCAGTGAGCAGTGCTCCCCCTCCCAACACACATGCATGCATGCATATTGCATGCTCATGAGCTCCTCCCCCCATGCACACACTGTATAGCCGACAGGGGTGCCCAATCCCCCGTCGGCTTCACACTCCCTCCCAAAAAGCTGCAGAAGCCGCTGGAGCCCACCCAGCGTGGCAATATTGTTGTTGACGGGGTGCCCAATCCCCATTGGCTCCAGCTTCCCCAAACAGTTTTCAGCTGCCACACTGGGAGCCCACCCCAGTGTGGCAAATCCTTGTCGCCTTGATAATAAAAAAACTGTAAATAAAAAGGTCCCTTGCAGTCTCCCTGCCCCACCCATCCACCCACTGCGCACCCTGCCTCCCCACACCCTCCTCACCCCATACTTACCTCTGGACTCCGGCGAGACGATCTTCGGTGGACCGTGAACACGTCTGCACTCTTCAAAGCCGACCGCGAACTGAAGAAATGCCAATAATCTGTATAATGTAATAAATAGGTTTTTTTTAACTTTGCTGCATATCTCAGGCATTTTTTGGAATTCTAGCACCAAATTTTCAACATGGGGTTTTTGGGACCCCTCCTCATGAATTCTGTCACTGTCATGGCGTCAATCGGGCCCGAAGGGTGATTTCCACGGTCACTGTGAAATCACCTTTCAGGACTGATTAATGAAATAAGCTGTGCCAGTTTCATAAGGTGGGCTCTCAAAAGCCTATGTTGAAAATTGGTGAAAAATTCCTAAAATGACTGTTTTATTAGTGTGCGTTGCTCAGTTCCACGCACGCTTGTAAGTTCGCAAATTTTTGCTTCGCTTGCGCGCATGCACAAGGAACATTTTGGGAGAGTAGCACACTTAGAGGTGTGCCTCTCCCACCCAATGCATTGCTCCCTTGAGCAGGCGTGGCGGTCCTGCACCAATGGGTGCAGCAGCTCAGTATGACAGCGGTGTTCCTCTGCTTCAAAGAAAAACAGCACTGCCATACTGAGCGCTGCCCCCCCTCGCATCATGCGCTACCTCCCCCCGTGCACGTCCATCACACCGCCCCCAAAGCTTTCGTCACGCTGGGAGCCCACCCCAGCGTGGCAAACATTGTTGCCGATGGGGTGCCCAATCCCCGTCGGCTCCACGCCCCCAAAAGCCATCCTGCTGCACGCTGGGAGCCCACCCCAGCGTGGCAACGCTTGCTTTATTTTTCGACGGGGTGCCCAATCCCCGCCGGGCTTCTCAGCACCCCAACGTAGTTTGCCGACGGGGTGCCCAATCCCCCGTCGGCTCCTTGACCCCCCAGCCATCTTCTGCCACACTTGGAGCCCACCCCAGCATGGCAAATGTCCCACGTCATCTTTTTTTTTGTCAAACCTGTAGAACAAAAACTGTCCCGCAGTGCATCTCCCAACCCCACTCCCACAACCCGCACCCACCCACTGCGCACCCAGCCTCCCCACACCCCCCTCACCCCATACTTACCTCCGGACTCTGGTGCGATGATCTTCGGTGGGCTGGGAACACGTCTGCACTCTTCAAAGGCAACCGCGAACTGAGGAAATGCCGGTAAGCTGTATAATGGGCTAGATGGGGGGGTTCAACTTTATTGCATATCTCAGTCATTTTTTGGAATTTTTGCACCAATTTTCAAAATGGGTTTTGGGACTTCTTTCATGAATGATGTCACTGTCATGGTGTTATTCGGCCTAGGGTGATTTCGCAGGCACTGCGCG
Source organism: Neoceratodus forsteri (assembly GCA_016271365.2). Taxonomy (NCBI): domain Eukaryota; kingdom Metazoa; phylum Chordata; order Ceratodontiformes; family Ceratodontidae; genus Neoceratodus; species Neoceratodus forsteri. The sequence continues at coordinate 732,195,057 of CM057450.1, forward strand.
TCACTGTGTGAAATCACCTTTGGCCTTGAATAACACCATGACAGTGACATCATTCATGAAAAGGGGTCCCAAAATCCCCATGTTGAAAATTTGGTGCCACAATTCCAAAAAATGACTGTTTTACGAGCGCGCATTGCGCAGTTCCTACGCAGGCTCGTAAGTTCACGAATTTTCAATATTTTCACTCCAGATTTTCAACATTGCCATTTTATCACACCTTCTTATGAGCTGTACAGCTGTCATTTTTCACATCTCACCCAAAATGTGTTTCCGCCCATGTAGCGCACAATGGCGCAGTCAGTGTGAGAAATCAATGTATGGAACACATTAAGAAAATCACAGTGACACTGTTCATGAGCAGAGGTCTTAAAATGGCTATGTTGAAAATTTGGTGAAAAAATTCCTAAAAATGACTGTTTTACGAGCGTGCATTGCGCAGTTCCTACGCACGCTCGTATGTTTGTGAATTTTCAATATTTGCACTCCAGATTTTCAACATTGCCATTTTACCACACCTCCTCATGAGCAGTACAGCTGTCATTTGTCACATCCTGCCCAAAATGTGTTTCTGCCCATGTAGCGCACAATGGCGCAGTCGGTGTGCGAACTCAATGTATGGGACACATTAAGAAAATCACAGTGACACTGATCATGAGCAGGGTCTTAAAATGGCTGTGCTGAAAATTTGGTGAAAAAATTCCTAAATATGACTGTTTTATGAGTCTGCGTTGCGCAGTTCCTACGCACGCTCGTAAGTTTGCGAATTTTCAATATTTTCACTCCAGATTTTCAACATTGCCATTTTACCACACCTCCTTATGAGCACTGCAGCTGTCATTTTCACATCTTGCCCAAAACGTGTTTCTGCCCATGTAGCGTCACAATGGCACAGTCGGTGTGCAAACTCAGTGTATGGGACACATTAAGAAAATCACAGTGTCACTGTTCATTAGCAGAGGTTTAAACTGCCAATGTTGACAATTTGGTGAAAAATTCTAACAATCACTGTTTTACCAGCGTGCATTGCACAGTTCCCACGCATCGCTCCTAGGTTTGTGAATTTTCAATATTTCACTCCAGATTTTCAACATTGCCATTTTACCACACTTCCTTATGAGCAGTACAGCTGTCATTTTTCACATCCTGCCCAAAACGTGTTTCCGCCTATGTAGCGCACAATGGGGGTAACAAAAAGGTCATGCTGACAATTTATTGTGCAAATACCAGCAATCGCACAGGGCATTAGGGTAAAGCGCCATACATGCCAAACACCACTGCAAACACCTGCATGCGAACGTTCGGCATTGACAAATGCTTGTTAATATTTGTACTCTGGATTTTCAACATTGCCATTTTACCACACCTCCTTATGAGCAATACAGCTGTCATTTTTCACATCTCGATGAAAATGTGTTTCCGCACATGTAGCGCACAATGGCGCAGTCGGTGTGCAAAATCAATGTATGGGACACATTAAGAAAATCACAGTGACACTGTTCATGAGCAGAGGTCTTAAAATGGCTATGTTGAAAATTTGGTGAAAAAATTCCTAAAAATGACTGATTCATGAGTGTGCGTTGTGCAGTTCCTATGCACGCTCGTAAGTTCGTGAATTTTTAATATTTCCACTCCGGATTTTCAACATTGCCATTTTACCACACCTTCTTATGAGCAGTACAGGTGTCATTTTTCACATCTTGCCGAAAATGTGCTTTCGCACATGTAGCGCACAATGGCTTAGTCAGTGTGCGCAATCAATGTTTGGGACAGATTAAGAAAATCACAGTGGCACCGTTCATGAGCAGTGGTCTTAAAATGGCTATGTTGAAAATTTGGTGAAAATATTCCCAAAATGACTGTTTTAGAGTGCACATTGCGCAGTTCTCACGCAAGCTCGCAGTTTAATTTTAATATTTGCATGCCAGATTTTCAACATTGCCATTTTACCACACTTCCTTTTGAGCAGTACAGCTGCCATTTTCACATCTCACCAAAATGTGTTCCAGACATGTAGCGCATAATGGTGCAGTCGTGTGCGAAAGCAATGTTTGGGACAGATTAAGAAAATCAGTGACACCGGTCATGAGCAGAGGTCTTAAAATGGCTATGTTGAAAATTTGGTGACAAAAGTCCATAAAATGACTGTGTTATGAGTGAGCATTGCGCAGTTTCCATGCACCCTTGTAAGTTCATGAATTTGTAATATTTTCAGTCCAGATTTTCACCAGTGGCATTTTTCCACACTTCCTTATGAACAGTACAGCTGTCATTTTTCACAACATGGCTGAAATGTGTTTTCACACTTTCAGTACAGAAATGCATGGTCACTGTGGGAAGTCATTGTTCGGGACAGATAAAGAAAATCACAGTGACACTGTTCATGATCGGACGTTCCAAAATGCCTGTGTTGACAATCTGCTGTAAAAAATCCCCAACTAATTACATTATGGGTGTGCGTTGCACAGTTTCTATGCACGCTTGTGACTTCACCAGTTTTTTTAATATTTTCACTGCAGATTTTCCACATTGCTATTTTTTCATCTCCCCATGAACAGTACAGCTGTCATTTTTTACATCCTGTTCGGAATGTGTTTTTGCACCTGTGGTGACAAATGCCGTATTCGCTGTGCAAAAGCAGCTTTTGGCTAACAAACTGATATTGCCACTGTTCATGAGGTAGGGGTCACAAAAAACCCATGTTGAAAATTTTGGAGTGAAAATACCAACGAATGCCTGAGGCGTTAGGGTTTCCGACCATAACACCCCACCCTGTAGAGAATGACAGGCATCAGGGCTGTGACTTGGGACTGTCGCCTGCAGTGCTCATACCATTCCACCCCCACCCACACCCTGCAGCCACTGAGAGGCATTGAGGTGTGCCTTGGACTCTTCGGGCCCAAAGTTCACCCCATTCTCCTATACCACACCCATCTCACCGTATTTCCTAATGGAATGGGGTGCACATCAGGGCCAAAGACCCCAAGGCACACCGTGACACTTGGTGTCTGCAGGGTAGGGTGTGGTGAAATGGCATGGCCGTTATGCCTGACGACCCAAAGGCACACCCCAATGCCTGTCAGTCTCTGCAGGGTGCTGGTGGGGTTGGCTTCAGTTCAGTACTTCACTGCCATTCCTATTATGCAGCTCTGTAACTCCTACACTACCAATGCCAATGCCAGCAAGCAAACATTCGGCATTGACAAATGCTTGTTATTATATTTTTCTTCCTTACTGGCTCTTATATTGCAGTCTTTCAGGTTTGCTAATGAGCCAAAGGTATGGAAATTATCAAATTCAGTGATTCTAGCATTACAATCACCTGCTATAAGGGGAGTACTGAGTGGGTATTTTAGAAGAACTCTTTCTACCTCATGGGAGAGGGTTTTTTTTTTTACTGTTCTTCAGATCGACTAAAAGGTGGAACATACAAATTAACCATCACAAATACTGTATTCTTCCAGCTAACTACAATTATGATATTATTGGGGTTTACAAAAGTATTGATTGATTCAAAAAAATCACTATTAATCTTAAAATAGGTAGTAAGTCCCCCTGAACATCTTCCAAACTTCCTTTTTCTGATGGCCAGAGAGCCAAAAGTTGGATACCCATTATTATTTATTGGGCTGGATTTTCAAAGCCCCGATGCAAGCTGCGACAGTGGCAGCTTGCGCCAAGTGCTGGTGCACCTGGGACCCTGCGCCTGATTTTCTAATCCACAGGGTCCCGGTGCCAAAGTCCTGTGGCTTGCAGCAAAGGTGGTGCTGTGGCAAATGTATGGCGCACCCACCTGGAATGCCGCAATGGCAACGGGGAGTCTGTGGCACCCATAGACAGGAACTAGCAACTGGACACAGCCCCCCAACACCACTGCGCCACCAGCACCAGCGCCCCAAAACACACTGGTACCCTGGTGGTCTAGTGCCCCTGGTAGTGCCCATCTCTGCCCCCTCCATACCCCTGATCCGGCGGCCGGCACGGCCCTCTACACACCACGGTGCTGGCCATCGAATGAGCTGTCAGTGCATGTACTGTATACTGTATACAGTATGTGCACTTACAGCTCATTCAGTGGCCGGCCTTAGTGGCGTGTAGAGGGCTGTGCCGGTCCCCGGATCAGTGTACGGGAGGAGGGGTGGGAGTGCAGAGATGGGCACTACCTGTGTGGGGGCACTAGACCACCAGGGAGATGTCAATATGCAATGCAGTGGGTGTCGGGGATCATGATGGTGGATGAGGGGGGACCACTGGACCACCAGGGATCGCCCATCGGGGATGGATCAGGGCAGGTCACACAGTGGCACATACTGGACAACCCTCTCAGGAGCTGTATAAGTACTGCTAGATCAGCCCTTTGCTGGTATAATGGTACTTGGCACTTAGTTCCTTGGTGGAGTCTTTGAAATTCCAGATCTGAGGGCTGTGGCATTCTGGGTCTGCCGCAAGGCCCCTAGCGCCATGCCGCAGCCACTTTCATGGTACAAGGCAGGCACTAGCACACTTTGGTGCAGGCAGCCTGCTGGGTGATGCAGGCTGCCTTTGAAAATACCACTTGGCAAAGCCTTTGGTGCAAAGTGCCTCTTGCTTCAGACCGGATCAACGCAAGCACCTTGCACCAGTCCAAGGCCTTTGAAAATCTGGCCCACTATTTCTTGAGCCCAGGTTTCTTGAAAGAAAATAACATCAAAACTATGGATAAATTCAGCCTAGTCATTGTCAACAGTTTTTCCCACTAAACCTGCAATATTCCAGCTTACAACATTTGCTTTTTTATCCAGATTATCCATTACAACAGGGAACACCTCAGATATAGAAGCATATGTTATTAGTCAATCAGAATTTGGGTCTACTTCTACCTCCTAATTTTTTGGGACCACCATATCCGTTAGAAAAATACCAAGAGAATCAGATTTTTTTTGGCCCAGTAAGAAGTTTTTTGAAGAGCCCCATAGAGGAGCAGTGGAGATTAACTTGGCTGTCTTCTCCCTCAACAAATGCTCTTTCTATCCTCAGTATATCATGGATGTTTATTTTAATTCGACAGGCTGAGGAAAGCAGAGCTATTATAAAGTTTTTGAGAATGATGTTGTTTTCTTCCTGAGTTTTATCAATTCCAAAAATAAAAATAAATACCAATGTCTTTAGTTTCGTCTTTAATATTAGGAAGGGGGTTTCTTCAAAATATTCCACTTTAGATTAGTAAGGATGGAGGCATATGCTTCAAAATTGAGAATTTCCACTGCATCACAGTTAGCATGCTGTAGTATGGCTTTCCAAGAAACCGGAGCAGGAGCCTCAAGGCCTAGATAGTTCAGTCTCTCTTGTTTTGCCCCAACTTTTTTGGCTAAGTTCATATTTATAAGAAAGACATAAACTGGAAGGGATTCATCATTTAGGTCATGATGTACCCATAGGAGGTCCTTGTCTCTGATATTAATCCCTAATTCTGCTATGAATAAATGAGTTATCAATTCTTTCAACATGGTACTTGTTTCTTTTTCCTTAAGAAAGAGGCCCATTATTCTAATACAAACCTCTTTCCCAGCAAAGTGGAGGTTTTCTGCGGAGGATAAAGGGGCATCCTGGGGCATAAGTTGGTCCATTGTCTTTCACCCTATAAGCAAGTTGGCATTAGGATCCGTCACTTGTTCTGGTAAGGAAATTATCCCAGGTTTTGTTATATTGATTTTTGGTGATAGGGGGATTATAGTTATAGTATCTGGAACATTTGATTGTGATGCCTAATAAGCTAGAGCTTGATGTTGCTTTTTTTCTTTTTGTTCCTTTTCTTTCTTTGACCCTTATTGAGTTGGCCTTTATTGTGCTTCTTTCTTATGACCTATTTCTATGGTGTAGTCTGGGATCCTAATAGAGGAGAAAGAAAGTTCATTAGTGCTTGTTTTTTCCCCATCGCTTCTACCTTCTTATCAAGGATCTCAAGTTTCTCCTGTAGCAAAGTAAACATCTGGTCAACTCCATTCCTAATCTCATTCAAGGCTTCCACTAAGGCAATGTTTGCCATTACAGGATGAGCAAGAGCTTTAATGGTGTATTTGGATAAGGTGTTTGGGCACTGAGCAAGAACATCTAGGTCTAGATCAATGTTGTCCACGTCTTTATCTAGATTTTGGAACATTGTATTGGGAGATCCAGCTAGACTAGAGATGTTATCCTCAGTCTTAGCAGGGGACACTAAAATACATGAAGCATCTGAAAGATGCAGAGGGCTGAACATTTCCAAATTTGTGTCCTCACCCTTTTTAGTAATCTGTTGGGAGTTTGAATTAGCCGCTTTGCATTAAATATATCAGGAACTAAAACTTCATTGTATGTCTTTTCATCTGATTTAGCTCTGTGTTCCTCAGAATATGAATCTTTAAAAAAAAAATCTGTCATTACCTTTTGAGTTTCCTTATCAGTGCTATCTAGGGGGCTGCTTTTTATTTCTTTATTGTAAGAATTTTTTATAGGCCCTGGTTTGGCCTTTACTTCAGTTTTATTGCTCTCACAAGATTTTTATGAAGCTTTAATGAGCTATCTTGTAAGATGTCTCTTAAATGGACAGTCTCAAGTTTTGTTACTTGTTGATCCTTTTTTTTTCCATGTAAGCAAGTTTGTTAAGGCCTAAAATCTGTTTCCTCTCCAACACAAACTGAAGAGTTATGTGGGGAGTGTGTAGCCCCCTTAGGAATAGAAATGGAATCTTTTCTAGCTTTTTCAACACAATTAAACTTATTGTTAGCCTCTATTGGTGTAGATATTGATAGGCTGGAAGATGGAAAGTTTGGTGAAATACATAGGTCCCCTTTGAAAACACACCCTTTGTGTGGTTTAGAGTGTTTTAACTGTTTAATTGATTGTTTAGACTGGTTTGGCTGAGGAGCCACAGATTAGCCACTTCTAGTGTTCGTATTGAGCTTATATTCCTATGATTGCAACAATATACCAATGTGACTAATTACACCTGATTGGACATGGACCCCTTACAGTTCCTGTACACACTATTGCACTTTCCCCAATCATACCGATTATACCTAAAAAAATTAGCTTTAGCAGAGCTAATCAAACGTGCTCTTAACACCCAGTTCAGAGAAGAACATGTGAAACATGTGCCTTGATGAGACTGATGAAATTCATATACGATATGCTCTGGACTAATTTAATTTACAGTTCAGCCAACCCCACCTGTTTTAAGAGGATAACTATTGCACTTAGTAAGGCAAGCAGGCTACTAACTGATTCTACTCGCCTTACAGTAGCAGCCACTGACACTGCCAGCCATTTCCAGAAATGTATGTGATATTTCCAGAAATATCTCCTGCTTTCTGCAGTTCCACAGTAGAGGCAGCAGAGAGAAACACTTCAGAAATTTTGCAAAATATCTGGAAATAGCTGGCAATGTCTATGGCTACTACTGTACCATCCTTGTGATTTTTGTGCACTCTCGGGCTGGCTCCAACTTAGTGGAAGAATTACATATCAAACCTGTTTACTAGCCATGAAAGCACTACTTGGACTCTTTCCCCCTGGTATTATTGACCTACTGTCTCCATACCACAGCTCCCAGCACACCCGTGCCTCAGCAAACCAACTACTCCTTGTCCATAGATGTCGGACAACACAAGAACAATGGGCTTTCTTCTATAGAGCACCACTGTGGCTCAATGCATTGGACTCTGAAATAACATCTTTACCCAAGCTTGGCCAGTTCAAATGCCTGCTCTACCAGCATCTCATATCAAACAGCTCCTGCGATTGCTTCACCTAAATGGCCATCTATTGCGTCTGCCTCACCTAATTTGTGGTGCAGCCTTTTGCTCCCTTAGTCTCCCACTCACTTACTGTGGCACATCTATCTTCTCTCATTCTCTCCCTCGCCACCTATGTACTTACTGTCCTTTACCTCTGATCAGCCTTCCTAACTGAGCTCTCCTATCTTTTCCCACTCTATTGCTTCATGCAACAAGGCCTTTGACTGCCTCCCTTACCACCCTACTGCTTCATTTGAAAAGACCTTTGGCTGCCTCTTCTCATCTATCATTCTGTCCCAACCATTCCCTTTTCTCCCTACTGTACTTACTCCCTATTTGTGCTTATCCTCTTATTCCTACTGAAGTATCTTAGTATAACGCAATTATGATGCTGTTGTTGTTTATTGCCTTGCTTAGATATCCAATGTTACTCTTCCTATGTATGTTTGTAACCCTCTCCTCTGATGTGGAACCTTTGTAAATGAGCTACTTTGCACTCAAAGGTCTTTAATTCAAGACTGAATAAATCAAATAAATAAAAAGGCTTAAAAAACTAAAAAATTACCATTTATTATCTCTTCTGCTTTAAAACCTGAGAAGCAAATAGTTCATTAATCATATGAGCATTTTGTAACTCAGCATCGAAATGACTGATCAAAATTATGTTGACCTGTAGCCTTGATTGTAGGTGTAGAATGTAATCTTCTGAGTCAGGTCAGAACAAATTAACCCCAACTGGACCCTAACTGGACCTGAGATAAGTGTCCATTTCCAGCTGGGTTCCAATTAATTCTGTATCCCACTAAGTAAAAGGTAGATTTGTATATAACATATACAATTATATGCCAAATACTTCACAAGTGCATTGTAAAACTGCACAAATGAAATAAATATACAACAAGCAGTGCAAGTAGTGCAAATATGCAAAATGCTACCTCACAGCCAGGTGTGTTGTAAAACTGTGCAAATAAAATAAATACACAACAAGTAAAGCAACATAGGATAAAATCCAAACAGCAAAAGCACACCTATATCTTATATTCCACTAAGCAGCAAGTTAAAAGCTCAGAAGCATTCAGTGAAATTTGTAGCAGTAATGTATAACAGAGAAAAAGAAAAAAAGAATCTGTGGCAATGTCTTGTGATTGTATACAACGGTAACGCAAAAAGCAATGCAATAAAGCAATAACCTAAGTGACTCAACCCCTCCATTTCTCTGCAATGCAATGCATTTACTCTGTTCAAATATGTTTGCTCTATTCAGATGTTTTACTTGTTTGAGGGGTAAAAAACAGTTAAAAAAAATTGGAAAATCGGAAAGTAGCGTCTGTTCCAGCTTTTTTTAACAGCTAACAGTTCGATGGATTGTCCAGTCCAGCTGCCGACAATCTGTAGTGATCTAAATCTTGCTTACTTTTCCAAGATTCCTTGATTATAGAAACAAGGGTCGGCAGGGGAAAATGAGTGGACAGAGCCAGGAAACACCACTAAGCAAGGAAGTCCATGAAGCCTTAAAAAATTGTGTTTACAGCTGAGTGCTGACACTAGCAACCCCTCTCCCAAACAATGAACATAATTAGCTCTATGGTACAATTAGAAAAAAAGAATGCTGTAATAAGGAAAAGTTCTGGCTTCAGTTCCCCAGTGCTCCTCCTCTGCGGCTCTGCAGCTCACTGATACTCACTGTGCACCCTTGTGTTTCTGTCAGTATGTGCTTTATCAAGCAGTTTGAAAGGCGACAGGAAAAGTCAGGAAATCGGGCTGAAAAAATGGGCTCCTAAGTACTTCTCTTCTTTTCAGGTTCTCTGCGTTGCTGCGGTACCATCATTTTGCAGCTGTATTGGCTCTGACAAGAGTTTGTTTCAGCAGCTCTTTCTAGGGATTTACATGAAAACAAGGCCCTAAGGACAGCCAGGCAGCTCCAGCTTTTGGCAGCATCCTTATGCCTCTCTGGTACCTATCCCTGCTCAAGAAGTGTCGGAATGTGAGGCCACAACTGTCAAGGCTCTCCTTGGGGGACACAAAACTACTCTATGTGGGTTGTATCTATAATCCCCCAAGTGGCATCCTATGCTCTTTTTTTTTATAGTTACATATTTCTCCCCCTTGGAGTCCTTTGCTGCCCCTCTGACATTTCCCCCACATGGACACCAGGTATGAGGCCCCCTTCCCTGAACCCCATGACTTACCCTTTGTGGCAGGGGGTGGGGAGCGACTCAACCCACCAGACCAGATGAGTATTCAGGGAGGTGCCTTCCTGTGCCGTTGCGGTGGGAGACCATCATCATCCTGCAGAGGACTCCCATTTTCCACTTTTTCTGGCTTCCCCCAAGGACTGTGGCATGCAATGGTGCCAGCAGCAGCAGTGCACATGCTCCCATGCACACCCTCGCCAAGCACCTGCCACTGTCACTTGCCCTCGGTCTCTAGCGCTGACGTGCCACTCCCAGCCTCCGCTTGGGGGCAGGCAATCGCCGAGCACTACTAACCCCCCCTCCCCGGAGAAGGAGAGCAGTCCTGAGGACGCTCAATCCTTCTCCCCCCACCAACCCCCAGCAGCCCATGTGCATTCCTGAACATGGGTCATCGGCATGACGCGAGGTAAGGCGCCCAGCGCCTCAGCCCTCAGCGTCACCAGGCTGGCCTCCTATGCTCTTTTTACCCTAACAAAGTCTATTTCTGACAAACCCTTTGGAGAATTAATACTCATCGGGGACTTCGATATAAGTTGGACTTCTGACATGGGAGTTGGACCCAAGACTACAATACTCGAGGCCCAACTCTCCAAACTCATCAGTGAGCTTACCAAGCTGAACAAAAAAACGGTAATCATATCCTTCTCTACTGGGCTTTTGTCACCAAACCAGCTAGAATCAGAGCTGCAGGGATTTTTGCAGACTTTCTTAGCTACCACTCCCTGCTTTTTTTGTATATGGAAAAACAATGCTCCCACATCTCCACCTAGGATTTTCTTGGCCTGTAATGTTTCTAAAGTTGATGCTGGCTCCTTTCTGACCCCCCTTTCAGGAATACACTGGGTTACTATCAGAACTCTTCCTGACACTGACTCCTCCTTTGACTTCTTTGTAAATAACCTCCTCTTGGTTGCCAACGTGCATGCCCCCTTTAAGCAGAGCAAAGTAAAAGGTCAGTATTCAAAATGGCTGGACCCTGAACTAAGGAAATTATTGAAGCTGAGAGATGAGGCTTGGAGGCTTTTTAAAACCCTCTGGCCTCACGTTTTACTGTAATACAATAAATACATGGAACTTAGGAATGCTTGCACAAAATACCTTAAAACTGCCAACAGGAAATACAGAAGGTACCTACAAGATAAAATGTATCTGACCTCAAGAAGTTCTGAGCACACATTAGTGTTCTCCTAAAGGGCCATGCCTGACAGTTCTTTGGAATGCAGCATAGTGGCTGATGGCAAGCTCTTCCATGACCCCTTGGCTACTACCAACGTCTTTAATTTTTTTATTGACCTAGGTAGGTTCAAACTTCCCTTCTTTGGGCTTCACTCTCACCCTCCTTTTCAACCTGACATAGAGAACCAACCCTGTGAATTCAATTTCTGAAGGATAATGAGGAAAGAGGTGTTGTCTCTCCTAAGGCAACTAAAGGGGGAAGACTCAGCTGGGTTCAATAAAATCGAGCTGAGGCTATTAAAAATAATTACCCCTGTTATTTCCTTTCCCGTTGCTATGCTCTTTAACAAGTCATTAATAGAGGGGTGAATTCCTGAAAGCTAGAAAATTGCTCTTGTGATATCTGTACACAAGGGTGGCCCCAAAGAGCCTGTTGAAAATTACCACCCCACCTCCCTCCACAGTTCCCTGACTGAAATACAAGAAGGATTAGTCTATAATCAGTTGCAAGAGTAATTTGAGCAGTGACATCTACTGACTGAGTGAAAGCATGGTTTCAGGAAAAATCATGGGACAGACATCACCTTGGTTAAACTGGCTACCGACATACTGGGTGTTGTGGACATAGGGCAATTGACTGGTGCTGTCTTCATAAACCTCACCAAAGCTTTTGGTCTGGTTAACCACAGCCTATCTCTAGCACAATTGAGGCTGCTGGCTTTGACAGTATGTCCTGTCAGTGGTTCTCGCGTTACCTGACTAACAGCTATCAGTAGGTGAAATGGAAGGGAATGCAATCCCCACAAAGACCTATCACTGATGGTGTCCCCCAAGGTTCTATTTTGGGTCATATACTCTTCTCCCTGTTTGTCAATGACAGGCCTGGAAACTGTGGTTGGGCTAACTTACAGCTATATGCTAATGATGCTGAGCTCTATAGATGCACTAGTAATGCTAACCTTATCAACAGTCAGCTAGCTGGCAACTTCCTGGAACTAGAAAAGTGGTTCATTACAAGTAAATTGGTCCTGAATGCTAAGAAGACCAAAGTTATTCTATTTGGCCTCAGGCAGCTGGGTGTAGCAAGACAATGCTAACACTTACCACATCTTCTGGAGCTCAAATTGAGGTGGCTGAGTTTCTTAAATACCATGGGGTATACATGGACCAGGAATTCATGTTCAGGTCCCATGTAGATCATTTCTAAAAATCCCTACATCAAAAAATTGGATTGCAGATGGCCCAGTGGCATTGAGGGTTGAGGCGCTGGATGCCTTACCTCGCGCCACACCAGCGACCCGGGTTCGGGAGCGAGCTCAGGCTGCTGGGGGTTGGCAGGGGAGGGAGTGGATCTAGCATCCTATGGACTGCTCTGCTCTCCCATGGTGGGTCTGGGTACAGTGTCCAGCGTAAGTCTGACACCTATGGAGGCTGGGTGTCAGCACGTCTGGCCTGGTAGAATGGCATGGTAGGCGAGGCAGCCGGCATGCGCACTGCGTGTGGACATGTGCACAGGGATCCCTAGTCGGCATTGCATGCCCTGCCTCCAACAGAACATGGAAAAAGGGGAGTGCCCAGCTGTTGCAGCTTGATGGCCGTCCGCGAAGTCCTGCACCGCTCCAAGGGACCACTGTGAGCGGATCCTTTGTGCAGTGGGGGAGTTGATCAAGCCCCGCCACCTCCGCCACAGGGGGTAAGCCGTGGGGTAATCGGTGGTTGCCCTCAGTAGGAAACAGCGCAGATCGGACGGCTGCCATATCACAGGGGATGCAAGGACGAAGAGGCTGGCTGGGACCCCCATGGGAGAAAAAAGTAATACAAAAAAAAAATTAGATTGCCTGAGTAACTACCTCTCCAAGGATTCATGGTTAGACATTGCCAACAGAACACTGCTCCCCCTCCTACAGTATTGTGCCCCAATCCTCTATACCCTGAAATACCCGTTAACAAACAAGCTTAAAGTCCTCTATAATAAAATTATATGATTTGCCTCTGGAACATCACCCAGGGAGTACTACTGTGATGTTCTTCCTGCTTAAAATTGGTCTTCTGTGGAAGGGAGATTAGCGTACCCGCTCCTCTGTCTTGCCTTTAAACTGGTCAAGGGTGTTACTCCTCCAGCCTCCATGATGTCCTGTTATTAAACTCCTGTGGAGAACTCTCCGGTCCTCCAACAGCACCCTGCTAGAGATGCCGAGGGTGAGGTCCACCATGGGCAAAAGATCTTTTGCTACCTCAGCCTCATCTCTGCAGAACATCGTTCTGGCAACCCTTCAAAATTGCTCCTCACTTGGAGGATTCAAAAAAGGGCTTAAGGTATTCCTTCTGAAGTGCAGGCAGTGCTCCGCCAATCATTGATCTGAACCTACTGGCCTGTGTTTACCCCACCTTGGACTGTACTCATTGCTGATTAGCCTTTGACGTGTCTTAATTTGCTTGTTTGTTAGCTCATTGTTATTCAGCCTATGAACTGTCTTAAGTGACTTGTTTGTTTACTTATTGTTATAAATGCACCATTGTTTACTAACTCTGTACCCTTGTTAATATTGTGTATACTTGACTTCCTGTTATATTTTTTTAATGTCTCTAGGTAATTAATTCCAGGTCTCTCCTGAAAAAGGGACTTTTAGTCTCATTGGGCCACCCTAGGTAACAAAATTCAATAAATAAATAAATCCTGTTGTTTTCCCGTGCATTCAGCCATCCATAACTACCCATTAAATGAGGTCCACTGTGGGGTGGTTGTTGGTGTGGTATGGAGGTGACTTGCTTAGCTCCAAGGAGGGAGGGTGCTGGCTACCCCGCATACCTATCATTGGGCAGCATTGGTATTTACTGTGAAGGAAGTCACCAAGACAGCTAGCCAAACAGAGGGAAAGTGCTGCCATGCTAAATCCAGGTGGTGGTGGGGGTTCTTTCTGTTTAGACTGGAGAAGCTGGGAAGATCAGATTACCTAAATCCTACAGAAGATGCCCCCCTCCCCCCAAAAAAGCTACTTGTCATAGGGATGGGAAAACATGTTCTGATAAGTTCACAATCTTCTGGGGAACTGGATGGCTCAATGGATTGGTGGCAGGTTAAGGAGCATTTTTTTTCTCTAAGTCACTGGTTCAAATCCAACACAGGTCAGTAGTAGTTGAAAGTCATTATCACCTGAGGGCTGTTCAGTGGCCTATGTGAAATGAGTTTTGGTGGTCTCAGTCCAGTTCCCAGTGAGCAGGTGTCCATATTACAAAAACCACCAACACAACTGGCACTAATTGGCATTATTGTTGGCAGTCTCACATGAGAGGCCAAGGACTGAATGGGCATGGAGTCTGAAGTGCCCTCTCACCTATGTGGTGGTCCTTCCATGGCAGGGTTGAGGCACTTTGGTGGGGCAGTATGATGAAGTTTGCACTATGATTGCTTATGCTGTACCTGTTATGTGGATAAGCAGAGTGCTTCAGGTTCCAGTGCTGTCAAACTAGCATCTTTCATGAGTACTAAAAATTCACACACAGAAAAGCAAAAAAAACTTTAAAAAGTTCACAACGTTCCAGAACCTGTGCCATTTTCAGTTAAAGAAACTTATCAGAATTTTTTTTCAGGTTTTGATAAGGTTCTAATAATTTATAAAGCATTAATTTTAGAACTTAATATACACCTCCACATGTTTTTAATCTGGAAAGAAGTGTGCTGTTAGTGGTGGAAAGTCACAGAAAGAAGGCTGGAGGTGGCACTGTAAGTGGTTATGCATACCTTGCTGTTACACATGGGGTACTAACTACTGTGAATAACACTAACTATAGTATATTCACGGTAATATCACTGCAAGTTGTTTTTAGATTCATTTCCTATCACTAACACTAGCTTATGGGTGGAAAATGATGGTTGAAACAGTTTTTGTACTTTAAACAAAAAGGTTCTGAAAATTCTGTAAGGCTCAGATAACTATCAGAACTTGTCATGGGTACTCAGAACCTTAGAATCTTTTGTAGTTCTCCCATCCCGATTTGCCACCCATTATGGCAATTAGTTATTGGTGCACCATTGGGCAGCAAGTCAAACACAAATTGGAACAAGTCAGAAATAATGTGACTGAATGCCACTAATGCTGAAAAGACAAATTAATGTTAGGGCAATGAATAGACAGTCCTTTCTCCCTAACATCAAGAGGTCAGGCTATAGTAAGTGATGTGTTTGTTTACTGCAGCATTACAATAATGATGGAAACCTACTGAAAGACAATTAGTTGTGTAAACTAATACTTACATATCGTAGGAGGGGAACACAGAGAAAGCTGGACCACTCATCCGTTACCCTTCAGCATATATAATTAACAACTGACAGGCGAACAAGGCCTGTTTTTTTTTTGAACTTCAGGTTTGTTATTACTGCTGTTTAAATATTAAATGAGGGCTGGGGTGAACAGTTACAAATAAAGATGCTTATTTTTTTTGACTAATTAATTTAGAACTTATTGCTTGGGATATACCATCTGAGATGTAGTCTCCTGCCTGCCTGCCCTCCACCCAGTTTTACAGTTGAGAGAACTTAAGCACCAAGAGGACAAGTGATGTGCACATGTCTGCAGACACAGCTAGCAAGTGGCTATAAGGATTTATACCTTGAGATCCCTCATCCCCATCCATTTGCTATAACCATTAGATTTTTCATGCTGCCTTCAATTCCATCTTAATGTAGCTGGGGGGATATCAATGCGTACTGTACCACATCTCAGCTCCATGTCCAGGCTGGAGCAGGAATTATCACCACCAATCTTTTTTAGATCAGGACAGTCCTGGTGTAGCTCACTGGCCACACCTAGAAGAAATTAAAACACTTGTTGTTGCCAACTGCTGAGGTCATGAAATATTAAAGGAATATTGCACGGCCAGGAAGATTTGCTTTGGTATTTTTAAGTGTAGAAATGTGCTCAGATCACAGGAATACAGGATCTGCCAGACAAACTCAGACTAAATGGTCCATTCAAAAAATGCCTTGCCCACACACAGCAATCACAACCATGCAGTGGCAAAATAAATCTGAGGAAAGGTGTAGACCGGGTTGAAATGGTACAATCTGAGCAACAAGGTGGTTGGAGTATTAGAAAACATTGGCTATGATGATGGACTGGCAGAACTAGGACTGTTCTCTGTGGAAAGGAGGAACCTTGGGAGACATAATTACAACATTTAAATACCTGAAAGGGATGACACTTTGCACCTAATGCAGCAAATGGCACCTTAGACCTAATGCAGCTTTCCAATAAAATGATTGATTAATTGAATAATTGAGTGCAACTCTTCAGGTTGTACAGTTCAAGGATGAGAGGACAAGGAGATGCCCAATCTCCTTGAAATGAGGCAGATTCTAGGGAAATATCAGGAATAACTTCACAGAACAAGTAGTGAACAATGGAACAGACTTTCAGAACAAGTGGTGCCATGAAATTCTGTTTTTTTTTCACTCATGCTCAAACTAGATAGGTTTCTTGTATAAAAAGGAGTAACAGTGTAAATAGCAGCAGCACTGAGCAAGGAAAGAGTTAGTGCCATTAGTCCTGTGTTTCAAAGTGGGCGGAGTCAGTTTACAGAACAAGAGGGCAGTTCAGAAAAGCTTCTTGACCCTTGTGTGAGAAGGAGCCAAGGTGACAGCAGGAGCACCATGGTGGCCTACCATTGGTGGGGGGGGGGGCTCTCTGATGACCTTCTGGCTTGACTAGTATCATGAAAAGAGAATCTGATGATTGATTCGGTCTGTGAACCTGGTAGCCACAAGTGTGTGGATTGAGGGGCCTGGAACAGGGGGTCTGCAAGCCTGGAAACCACAAGATGGGAGGTAATGGTAGCAATCCTGTGAGGCCAGATAAAAGAAAGGTGAGGTGATCTTCCCCACTGGTAGTGGAGTTGAATGAAGGGCATCATAGTCCATGTAGGGCTTATGACTGATAATTAAATGGCAGCACCCATCGTGAAAGGACCAGGGTTGGGCTGTTAACACTCAGTGGTGATGGTGGTGGAGGAACTACAGGATACATGAATCATGGATAGTGATAGCATTCAATACTCTGTAATGATCTGAGATGGGTGATGAACTGTACCTGTGAGCATCTAGTAATCAACTGCATTGTCTGAATGGCTCTTTCGTCTTACTTGATTGAATGAGGAGTTCCAGTGTGACTTCTTCCCTGGTTGGCATTCACATGCAGTAAGTTCCAAGGTTCCCCAGTCATGGAACAAATATAAATTTCATTGAGTTGTCCTCCCCTGGAACCATGTGATTGCACCCCTACTGGAGAATAGGCTAAATGTATTTTTACAGTAAACTACAGTAATTCAAGCATGAGTGGTGAGTTTCCAAATCTAATTTCTGGAATTTCAGGTTACCCACCTCACATTTCTACTATTAGGCTGTGTAAAAATCTTTGCAAAAATATACAAAATTCTTGATGTCCACATTGCTTTGTGATAGACCTCTACAGATATATGTAATGGCCCTAGGTTATCCAAGATTATGCATTTCAAAAGGGGGAAACTTCTACTACTGAAGTAAGCAATTGTTTTTCTAATAATTCTTTTTTATTTTTTTAATGTTGTTTATTCACCTCAGTCACGGGGAGACACTTGACTCCCTATCAGCCCTGATATGAGGACCCCTCAAGTTCCCACTTGACCAGGCCTCTGCCTCAGCCATGAGATGTGGAGAACCATGGGGGAGAGACTGAGATCACACTGAGCCCCACTCTGCTGTCAGGCTTTGTTTGGGTCAGGAGAGCGTGGGTCCATTGGGAGCATCCTGCTGCATGCTCCAGAGGGGAGTTTTCCTTGTTGGTGCATTACCTCTAAGGAGCAGGATGTGCAATGCCACCAGCACATGCAGTCACACACTCCCGTAGGCATCCACCTCCTTCTTGACCCTGTCCTGAGTAGTTCTGGCTGCAGGAGCACCCAGTCACCACTGGGTGCCACTATAGTGCTGGGATCCACAAATCCCTCCCCAGGAGAGGAGAGGAGAGCTTGCCAGATGGCTGCTCAGTCCTTCTCCCTCCCCAGCTGACCCCCCATGACTCGAACTCGCTCCCGAACCCAGGTCACTGGTGTAGTGCAAGGTGTGGCGTGCAGTGCCTCAGTCCTCAGCGCCACTGGGCTGGCTGTTTTTCTGATAATTCTGAAAGTTGTTTTTGCAAACAGATGTTCTGCAGTTTTACATCTGTAATTAAAAAAGGGAGGTCAGCGCAATGGGGTGATTACCACACTATAATGGAACCTGACTGGTGCAGCTAAGGGGTGGCTAACCCTGCATGTCAAAGCTTCAAACACAACACCAGGCTCAGACATAAAAAAACATTTTACAGTTATTTATTGCAAAGACTTGGCAGACATATCAAAGCAGTACTGAGCAGTGACCAGTCACTGTGTGGAAGGGAAATGCTCCTGCACTTCACCTGTAAAGGTTTCTCATGTGGCAGTCTATTCCACTTGTCCCCCATTCCTTTGGTGAAAAAGTGCTTGTGGACATCCTTCTTGAATCTTTCTCTGGGCAGCTTCAATGAATTCCCTCATGTACCTGTGTTCTTGTTTAAGGCAAAATGCCTTCAAAATCACCCCACCCCCATTTATCCTATGTAGGCACACATAAGTTTCTCTCATGTCCCCCCTTTCCCTCCTGCTCTCTAGTGTGTACAGGACAAAGTCTTGCAGCTTCTCCTTGTATGCCTTCCCCATTCCCTGACTCATTTGACTTACATAGAATAATCAGCAATGTCCACAGATAATGACCATTTGTCCATCCAGTCTACCCATGTTTACCCTACTCTACCCTGTGATCTAGTGTCCAGACTGGGTTTTTATCCTCACTCTCCCTTGATCCCTGCCTTATTATAGGGTGTATTAGTAGGGGTATCACAAGTCATAAGAGGGAGGTAATAATCCCTCTTTACAAGACACTGGTTAAGCCCCATCTGGAGTACTGCGTGCAGTATTGAAGGCCACACCTTCACAAGGACATTAACCAAATTGAGGCAGTCCAGAGAAGGGCAACCAAAATGGTGCAGGGACTGCATCAGAAGACATATGAGGACAGATTAACAGAGCTCAATATGTATACCCTTGAGCAAAGGAGGGAGAGAGGTGATATGATCGAGGCATTCAAACACCTTAAGGGCATTAACAAGGTGAAAGAGTCTAACATGTTTAAATATAAGAAAATAGCAGGACAAGAGACACAGCATGAGATTAGAGGGGGCCATTAAGGGGAATGTAGGAAATTCTTTTCACAGAAAGGGTGGTGGATGTTGGAATGGCTTACCACAAGAAGTGGTGCTATGAATACAGTGCAGGGCTTCAAGCAGGCATGGATAGGCATAAGGGAGCAATACAAATGACTATGAATAGATAGGCCACTGACAGAGCAAAGGCCAATGGCACATTTATAAGGTAGAAAAAGAAATGGGGAGACTGGATGGGCCTTGCGGTCCTTATCTGCCGTCAACTTCTATGTTTCTATGTTTCTATGGTATTGCTGCTTCCCTGTTGCCATTGAGGTACAGGTCAGGAAGCATAGGAAAGCCAGGAGCAGTTTCAAAACTCGAAAATAGCATTTTATTTTTCTCAATAACAGCAAAATAAAAATGAAAAATTATTCAATATAACTATTTACAAAGCCAGTACAGACAGAGAAAACTAAGTCCTTCTTCTGAGAGTATCTCTTAATTCCAGGTTTCAGTCTCTCAATCTCCTTGTCTCTCTAGCAAAAGCATTGCTGCTTTTTTATAAATCTTTGTCTGGGAACTCGCTAAGAGAGCCTGCTTCTCACAGAATGTTTGTGTGAGTTTACAGTATGTTCTTGTCAGTGTCGTTTCTAGCAGGTGTAGCAAAACAGTACTTGGTGTCCCAGAACTGACCTCTTGTTGGCAGTTCTGCAAAAGGCTTAAAAATTGCATCTCAGGTTAACCCTTTGAGTTCCAAATATCTTTTTGCAATCATTTTAACAGTATAACTATATGCAGTTTTAGCTTTGCAATCATGTCAACAGTATAACTATATAAGTTTTAAACAAAGGGATCCCAGTATCACTGACATTTCCACATACAGATTCACATGTATTTTTATACCTGCAGATATGCAAGGTGGAAGAAAAGACAGAACAGCAAGTGAAGGCTGAGAGACAGCTAGAGGCAGAGAATTGCAAAACCGTCGGAGTGATGAGTTCCTAGGTCTCACAAGAAAATTTGATTGAGCAACCAGACAGACAAGAGATGGATAAGGAAAGGATAGAACAGACCTTTGAGTTTAAGTTCTTTCTGCATAACAAATAGGATAGGGCCTTATTCAACCCTGTCACACCTGTGTAACTATTTAGCTCTTTACACTGTTCCAGCTGTTCTTGAACCTGTTTATGGTCCTTGCATCCACCACCTCTGCCAGAAGGCTATTCCACAGCTCAACCACTCTATTCATAAAGTAAAACTGTTTCATGTCATTCTATGTCATGTTGCCCTTTCCCTTCTGGCCTTCAGTGACTACATGTTCAGAGCCCTGAACTGATCCTCACAGGATGTGCCCTGTTAGCATGGACTCATTTTGGTTACTCTATGCTGCACTGTCTCTAGCCTGTCTCTGTCTTTCCTAAGGTGAATACTCAAATGGTTGCAATATTCCAGCTGGGGTCTCACCAGTGATCTATGGAGAGGTTGTAGTACTTCTTTCCTCCCATTATCGAAACCCCTTCCAGTACACCCCAACATTCTGTTTGCCTTTCTGTAGGCCTTGTTACATTGGATAGTTTGTTTAGGGAGTCACTTATGATGACCCCCAGGTCTCTTTCCTCCATCATGGCCAGATTAATCCCTCCCACCCAGTATTCCTTCATGGATTTTTTCTTCACTGTCTGCATCACCTTGCACTTTTAGGCATTGAATTTCAACAGCCAGACCTTCTGTAGCCTTTGCAGGTCCCTCTGCAACTCCCTAACCCCCTCCTCACTCTCTACCTTGACAGAGAGCTTACTGTCACCTGCAAGGATACATCTTGTCCTGAATTCCGTCTCTCATGTTGCTGATGAGCGTATTGAAAAAGTCTGGTCCCAGGACTGACCTCTACTGTACCCTATGCATGACCTCCCTTTCTGCTAATTTGACCCCGTGGACCACCACCCTCTTCTGCCTGCTCCCTAACCAACTTCCTACCTATCTAACTAGGTCCATTGCTGTTCCTAGATTCTGTAATTCTTAGAAAGCCTTCTGTTTATTAAATAGGCAATTAATATATTTTTATTTTGTGATCTAAAGGAAGCAATAGGAAAAAAATTATTGGCTTGTTTTTATTTAGAACAAGCAATTGTAAGTGCCGAACGTTGCTTGCTTGTATTTGCTGTTTAGGTGTTTGGCACTGATAGTGCACTTCCAGGCACCAAAGAACAAAGATAAACCACAGTACATGGGAAGGGGGACTCGGGCAAGTAGGATCCTGCACCCAATCTGCTGCAGGTGATTAAGCTGGCAGACACAGGACTGGAGCCTGTGTGTGTGTGTGAGTGTGTGTGTGTGTCTCTCTCTCTCTCTCTCTCTCTCACGTCCAATCTCTCCCCCGGTAACTCAGTGTCCTTCCCTCCCTGCTGGTCTCTAATATGGCAGGATAGGGAGTGGGTGGGGTGAACCAGCAGGAAAATTGTCTGTCTCCCACGTGATTCACTTCACTGGTGCAGATGCTTCTGCTCCTCATGGGTGGGGGGATGGGACCGTAAAAGAGAAACAATCGACACATACTGACTCTCAAGATGATGAGCAGACATCACGGGACAGCACTGTCAATGGCACCTGCTGCAAAACACTGCTGTCTCCCCACTGCTCACTACATCCAGGACCTTGGCACAGAGAGACACAGAGAGTGACAGAGACAGAGACACCCACAGGCAGACTAGACTGCGGCAAGTCTGAATTACTCTCTGTGTTGGGTGTCTCTCTGTCTCTGTGAATTCAGCACTCTTTTGCTGTCCCTCTGGTGCTCGCTGCAGCCCACTCACCCACTTCTAGGTCTGCCTCTTTCTCACTGTGCAGCTATCAGAAAAACAGTGTAGCGCAGGGAGTGGTGTGGGTAACGGCTCACACGCTGACAGCACTCCATCATTACAATGCACAGGGTGACAGCACTCCAGCATTACAATGCACAGGGTGACAGCACTCCAGGCTCATCAGGAGCTACCTCTGACTGCTAGAAGTAGAAGGCAGGGGAGAGATGTGACAGAGAGCTGCAGGAACATGGTAACAAGACTGCTGGCAAGTGACCTGTGTGAACAAGGGGAGAAAAGATGGGAGGAACGGAGACTGGAGAGGCAGGGGAAGTTGAAATGAATGAAGCACTCCAATAAGAGAGCACTTGGATCTTTTGTTTGCATAAAGCCACATTTTTATAAAGATACACATGAAAGGGTGAAATGCTTTCTCATTGGAGTGGTTTACTCATTTTAACTGCACAAAGTTTCCACCCATAATCTGTGAACCACTGTCATACTTAGCTAGCATGATCAATGGTTTGTCAAGGACAAGCCCAACGCAGCTTGACCTGCATTGGGCTAGTCAGTGACACACCTCTGAAATGCCATTATCTGTAACAAAACGTTTCTTGCGCAAGTGCAAGCAATGTAAAAAGAGAGGAATGGAAGCATCTCCTTAAAGAGATAGTACACTTTGTTTGTATAGCCCAAGTAAGTGTAAATTTTTTATGTGTATCTGTACTAATGAGCTGGTATGGATTTAAAGTGAGTAAAGTTGTAAGATAAATATATTTATTATTATAGATTCTGATCAGTAACCCTGAAGAAGGAGTGTTTTTGTGCTACAAAATGTTGGTTTGAGTTTTCTGATGTGGCAATTTGGTTACACCAGACCCTTGGTTTTAGTATTTATTTGTTTATTTAAACGTTTGGTAACTGGGAAAGGCACACTGAGCCAAGGCTCATCTCCAGGAGCAACCTGGAGTAGGGGATAGGGATAAAAATATAACATCATATACAGAAGAATATACATACTTAGAAAATGCCATAAATACAGTATTTATCTCTGTATTCACTGCTTTGTATTGCATTGTGCTGTATTGTATTTGTCTTTTGGGCCTCCCCTGAAAAAGGGACTGCATGGTCTCAGTGGGCTTACCCGGTTACCAAAATTCTAATAAATAAATAAATAAGTTTACATAGATGCGGACACATTATGCCTAGTGGCTAATACATAATGTGGCTAAAACAGTAATGAAAACAATACTTACATTGAAGGGAAGACATTGCACAATATGACAATATAGCAATAAAGTGTAGGCAATAAGTAGCATTAAAGTCAGCAGACAGCTATATGACAAAAGCACAGAGAAGTACAGCTAAGTCTGCAGGGTGATTAATAATGGCTAGACTAGACTAGCAACCGGGAGACTCTGTGCAGCGGTGTCGAAGTCTGATGATAGTGCCAAGGTGGGGGCAAAGCAAAAGAAGGCTGCTGAGGGGTATACGAATGAGGTAGGATAAGTGGCCAAAGGGTGTTTTGGGGGAAGGTGGGGGTGGCCAGGGAGGTTGGGAAGGTGGGGCATGCTGACTCAGGTGCAAAGAGTAGGAGAGTATACGTGAGGGAGAGGGGAGTAGATTGAACTGCTTTTCAAGGGATGCTGCGATCAGCAGAATGCAGACCAGGAGAGGGAGGCTGTTCAAGAGGACTGGGAGCCCGTAGGCAAAGGATAATTTCCTAGAGAGTGAGTGAGGTTGGGGCAGAGCAAAGGAGCAGTGGTCGTGGTTGTGCAGCGAGTATACTGAGTTGGGGGCTAGGGCTATCGATGAAAGGTAGAAGGGAAGGGTGCCAAACCAGTACTTGGTGATGGAGGTGGTACAATGAGCAAGATGGCGGTTGGCAAGAGAAGGGAGAGATATGGCTCAACAGAAGGAGTAGTGATGAGTGTGATAAGGGAGGTTAGTGACAAAATGGCAGAAGGCACGGAAAAAAGGGTCCAGCTTGGCAAGGGATGATTGAGGTGCTGAGCTGTACACTACGTCAGTGTAGTCAAAAGATGGGAAGATGAACTTGGAGATGAGTTCCTTTCTGATGGGGATCGAGAGGCTGTCCTTGTGTCTATACAGCATGCCTAGTTAAGGATGCAGCTTGCTATGGATAGCATCATGATCATGGTGGTTAGAGAAATGCAGTTTAGGGTCCAGTCATACTCCTAAGTATTTACAGGAATCAACAGCCTCGATTTTGGAACCATCTAGGACAAGGAAGAAGGTGGGAAAAGACAGTTTGGCCAGTTTCTGAGCAGAGTCAAATGCCATGGTGACCATTTTTTTTGGTGTTATGTCTGAGCAAATTGGCTTCAAACCATCACAGCATATTATCAAAGTCAGCCTGGAGGACGGATTTCGTTATGGTGAAGGGAGGGGCCACATGCATAGATCACTGTATCGTCGGCATACATATGGACATGCAAGGCAGAGCTGACGGAGGGGAGGTTGTTTACAAATATTGAGAAGAGTAAAGGCCCAAGGATCGATCCCTAAAGTACCCTAGCAAAGATGGGGAAGGGGGTGGGATTTGGTGTTGCCCAGCTGCACATATTGGAATCTATCAGACAGATAGGCCTTGAACCAGTTTGTGGTTGAGGGCAAGAGGCCAATAGAGGAGAGTTTATTCAGGAGTAACCTATGGAAGACCGAATCAAAGGCCTTGGCTAAGTCAATGAAGATGTTCAATGTCAGATGGCCTTTGTTCATAGCGGTATGGATATGATTAGTAAGACAGAGAAGGGAGGAGGAGGAGGTGGAGTGAAGACTCCAAAAGTCAGATTGATAAGGTGCCATGATATCATTTGTGTCCAAGAAGGAGTTTAACCTTTTAGAAATGGGGGATTCAAGAATTTTTGAGAGGGAGGGGAGGAGGGAGATAGGCCTGTAGTTGCCTGGAATAGAGGGATCACCTCCTTTACAGAGTGCAATCACTTTGGCTAGTTTCCAGGCCTTGGACAGTGAGTATGTAGAGAGTGATAGGTTGAAAAGATAGGTGAGTGGTGGAACTGTTGCAGGTGCAGAAATCTTCAGAAGACTGGGATTGAGTCCATCAGGACTCTGCTTCAATGAATTTAGGGATTTGAGGGCACATAGTACCTTTGTAGGGGCAAAAGGGGAAAGGTGTGGCTAGATATGGGGGAGCAAAGAATGTTGGAAAGTTTGGGGGTTGTGGTCCATGGGGAGAGCACAGGTAGTGAAGAAGTGGTTTATGTAGGAGGCAGCAGATCTGAAATCAATGCCACCTGTGCCAGGAGCAGACATGGGGAGGGGCGGGAGGGAAGAGGTACCAAGCAGGGAGTGGAGAATCTTCCAGAATGCAGTGGGGGAAGGGTGGCAGTCTTCAAGCTATGATTTAAAAAGTTTTTTTTTGGCGGTGTGCACTGCCTTGGTGCAAGCATATCTTAGGGATCTGTATGTTTGAAGATTCAAGGTGTTGGAGGAAACCTTGAACACTCTCCAGGCCTCACCAGATTGGGTGAGATCCAGGGAAGGTGCCTGCTGTGGAGCCGTAGCCTTTTGGGGGGGGGCGTGGTTATTCCATATATTTAAGAAGGTAGAGTTGAATGTGACTAGTGCGTAGTTGATGTCAGATGCAGAGAAAACTCTGGACCAGTTGGCCAAATAAAGGTCTGCCAGGAGGGCTTGGGGGTTAGGTGACTGTAGGGGTCTGAACCATAGATACATGGGTGGAGGCGGATTTTGTAAGACAATGAGTAATGCAATGATTCCTGAAAACGTCAGGGAAGATCCCAGCTGAAGAGAATTTTAGGGGATGTGAAGCTAGGATCCAGTCTAGTAATGAGTGGCTGGCAGAGCAAGGATTGAGCCTGGCAGGCTCAGAGATAAGTTGTGTAAGGCTGAGGGCCTCGATCTCCTGGGTGACCAATCTGGTTGGGGGGGGCAAGCCAATTGAGAATAAAATCTCCTAAGACTAGGAGCTCTCCCAATGCAGCATGGGAGATGAGGGTGGCTAGGTTAGAGACAATAGTCAAGGGATTCGCTTTAAGAGAGAAATAGCATACTCCATTGAAGAGGGGAGAGCATGATGGAAGCACCAGCTTGGTGAGTAAAAGCTCATGGGGGGCAACCTCCTGATGGACGATGGAGGCACATAGGGACTCATGGAAGTAAGTCGGAACCCCTGCCACCACATTTGCCCCTGTCTTGATGAAATAGAGAGTAGCCAGGGATCACTATCATCGAATCTAGGACATTGGTTGAGAGCCAAGTCTCAGAGACACATAGACCATCAGGGGTATTTTGAGTTATCCAGTCCTTTCAAAAATAAAAAATGGTTTTGGTAATATGACCTTCCAATATAAAGTTTCTACAAGTTGGAACAGACTTCCCCCTTACCTTAGAGACCCAGACTTGTCTTTTACAGAATATAAAACTGCAATAAAACACGAATTATGTTTTAGATGTTTGTGTAATAGGTAGTTATATGTTTAAGAGGTTTGACTTATGTCTTGTATCCTTTGATGTAATGTGCATTGAGTGTTATGTATATTCTGAATGATATGTTTTTGTACATTTTGTGATTATTTAAAAATTTTTACGACATAGGATTGCCTTGTAAATATGGACTTTTTGAACCCTAATGGCAAATTTCTCTGTATAAATAAAATTTTACTACTACTACTACTTTATGTGATCCAATTTAGGTTGGAGACCTCTGGCATTTATGTGGTAAATGCCAAGGCCGCTAGAAAGGGTGGGGTGGGGGACGGAGGCCTATTGATCAGGCCCTGGGTTAGGTTTGATGTCTCCAGCGAGGAGAAGGGTGCAAGGTATTTGGGGAGGCTTTTCCTCCTAAGAAGGCCAGAGAAGTGGGACCTCAGTTTTAGGGTAAGGAGGGGTAGCCTACTGCAGGGAGTGAGAGGGGCAAGGGGGGAGGGGCAGGGAGCTGAGGGGAGAAGGAAAGAGTGGGGGAGCAATGAGGTAGGGTGTCATGCACAGGGATGGAAGGTGTAGTCTATGGGTGGAGATGTGGAAGGGTGGAGAAAGAAGGGACAGAGATCTGAAGGGGAATTAGGGCCAAGAGAGTGAATAGGAGGAGAGGGGATAGCTGTGAGATGGGGAGCATCATGATTTCAAGGATGTTGGGTTGGGGATGCTAATCAGGGTAGGAGATTATACTTGGGCGGGGGTAGGGGTTGGGGTGACTGTTTCCTTATAGTCTGCTTGGCAGGTGACTAGGAGCAATATTTACCTGTAGGCTTCACTAGATCGCAAAGTGGGAGGAGAGGGGATATGGGAGGTGGCAGAGCAGGTAGGAATATCATGGAGGGAGAGACAGAGAGGATAAGGGTTTTTACAAGCAAGGAGTAGTTGTACCTCTGAGATGGCTTAAAGGTTAGAGTCACCACCTCTGGTGTGTAAGGTCAAGGGTTCGAAACCCAGGTAGAAGTACAGGGGGAGGGGGCTCCTTCTCCTGCTCCTCAGAAATTGGTGGAAAGTTCAGGAGCAGAGAAACACCTCAGGAAAACCCCCTTCAGTATCAAGATTGCAATGTGGTAAGCAACAAGCAAAACTAGCATAAATCACAGTTGAGAAGCGCTAAAACAGAGGCACAGTACAGATACAGTGCTAACACAGTCTAACAGAGGCTTAGAACAGGCATTAAAACCAATGTAAGCACACAAAACTGCTGAAATGAGTGCAGAGATCTCTTAAAGTAACACAGAGCAGGTGGACTGAGCAAGGCTCCTAGTGAGCAAAAACAGTGCACAACAAGCATTTGTCAATGCCGAATGTTTGCTTGCTGGCATTGGCAGTGGTAGTGTAGAAGTTACAGAGCTGCGTAATAGGAATGGCAGTGAAGTATTGAACTGAAGCCAACCCCACCACCACCCTACAGAGAGTGACAGGCATTGGGGTGTGCCTTTGGGTCATTTCGGTCATCAGGCATAACGGCCACGCCATTTCACCACACCCCACCCTGCAGACATTGATAAGTGTCACGGTGTGCCTTGGGGTCTTTGGCCTTTATGTGCACCCCATTCCATCAGGAAATATGGTGAGATGAGTGCGTATAGGAGAATGGGTGAACTTTGGGCCAAAGAGTCCAAGGCATACCTTGATGCCTCTCACTGGCTGCAGGGTGTAATGGTATGAGCATTGCAGGCAAGAATCCCAAGTCACATCCCTGATGCCTGTCATTCTTCACGGGGTTGGGCGTTATGGTGAAACCGTAATACCTCAGGCATTCGTTGGTATTGTCACTCCAAATTTTCAACATGTTTTTTTTGTGACACCACCTCATGAACAGTGGCAATATCAGTTTGTTAGCCGAAAGCTGCTTATGCACAGCAACTACGGCATTTAGCACCACAGGTGCAAACACATTCCGAACAGGATGTAAAAAATGACAGCTGTACTGTTCATGGGGAGGTGTAAAAAATGGCAATGTTACAAATCTGTAGTGAAAATATTAAAAAAACTGGTGAAGTCACGAGCGTGCATAGAAACTGTGCAACGCACACCTGTAATGTAATTAGTTTGGGGATTTTTTACAGCAGATTGTCAACAGAGGCATTTTGGGACCTCCGATCATGAACAGTGTCACTGTGATTTTCTTTATCTGTCCCGAACAATGATTTCCCACAATGACCACGCATCTCTGCGCTGAAAGTGTGAAAACACATTTCGGCCATGTTGTGAAAAATGACAGCTGTACTGTTCATAAGGAAGTGTGGAAAAATGCCACTGGTGAAAATCTGGACTGAAAATATTACAAAGTCATGAACTTACGAGTGCGTGGAAACCGCGCAATGCTCACTCGTAACACAGTCATTTTATGGATTCTTTGTCACCAAATTTTCAACATAGCCATTTTAAGACCTCTGCTCATGAACAGTGTAACCGTGATTTTCTTTAATCTGTCCCAAACATTGCTTTCGCACACTGACTGGTGCCATTGTGCGCCATGTGTGCTAAAACACATTTTGGGCGACATTTGAAAAATGGCAGCTGTACTGTTCATATGGAAGTGTTATAAAATGGCAATGTTGAAAATCTGGAGCGAAAATATTGAAAATTCGTAAACTTACGAAATATGAGGACAATCAAGAACGCATCGCCATAAAACAGTCATTTTTGGAATTTTTTCACCAGATTTTCAACATAGCCATTTTAAGATCTCTGCTCATGAACAGTGTCACTGTGATTTTCTTAATGTGTCCCATACATTGATTTCAAGACACTGACTGCGCCATTGTGCACTCACATGGGCGAATCATGTTTTGGGCAAGATGTGACAAGGAGCTGTATTGCTCATAAGGAAGTGTAATAAAATGGCAATGTTGAAAATCTGGATTGAAAATATTGAAAATCAAGAAACTTACGTGCGTGCATAGGAACTGCGCAATGCACGCTAGTAAAACAGTCATATTTAGGGAATTTTTCACCAAATTTTCAACATAGCCATTTTAAGATGTCTGCTCATGAACAGTGTCACTGTGATTTTCTTAATGTGTCCCATACATTGATTTCGCATACCGACTGCGCCATTGTGAGCTACATGGGCGGAAACACATTTTGGGCAAGATGTGAAAAATGACAGCTGTACTGCTCATAAGGAGGTGTGGTAAAATGGCAATGTTGAAAATCTGGAGTGAAAATATTCAAAATACACGAACTTACGAGCGTGTGTATGAACTACGCAAAGCACGCTTGTAAAACAGTCATTTTTAGGAATTTTTTCAACATAGCCATTTTAAGACTTCTGCTCATGAACAGTGTCACTGTGATTTTC
The DNA here is from genome assembly GCA_016271365.2 of Neoceratodus forsteri. Taxonomy (NCBI): domain Eukaryota; kingdom Metazoa; phylum Chordata; order Ceratodontiformes; family Ceratodontidae; genus Neoceratodus; species Neoceratodus forsteri. The sequence goes on from CM057450.1 coordinate 732,224,964, forward strand.
TAATTTGTTCTGTACATTGATTTTGCACACCGACTGCGCCATTGTGCGCTACATGGGCGGAAACACATTTTGGGTGAGATGTGAAAAATGACAGCTGTACTACTCATAAGAAGGTGTGGTAAAATGGCAATGTTGAAAATCTGGAGTGAAAATATTGAAAATTTGCAAATTACGCGCGTGCATAGGAACTGCGCAACGATGCTGGTAAAACAGTCATTTTAGGATTTTCAAATTCAACATAGCCATTTTAAGACCTCTGCTCATGAACAGTGTCACTGTGATTTTCTTAATTTGTTCGAACATTGATTTCGCATGACATCGACTGCGACCATTGTGCGCCACATGGGCGGAAACACGCTTTTGGGTGAGATGTGAAAAGACAGCTGTACTACTCATAAGAAGATGTGGTAAAATGGCAATGTTGAAAATCTGGAGTGAAAATATTGAAAATTAGCATGAACTTCAGACATACGTAGGAACTGTGCAATGCAGCTAGATAAAACAGTCATTTTGGAATTTTTCCACCAAATTTTCAAAATAGGCTTTTGAGAGCCACCTTATGAACACTGGCAGTGACTGTTATTAATCGGGCCCAAAAGGTGATTTTGTGCAGTGATCATGAAATCACCTTGGCCCGAATAACGCCATGACAGTGACATCATTCATGAGAAGGGGTCCCAAAACCCCATGTTGAAAATTTGGTGCAAAAATTCCAAAAATGCCTGAGATATGCAACAAAGTTGAAAAACCGACTATCCCATTATACAGCTTACCGGCATTTCTCAGTTCAGGGTCGGCTTTGAAGAGTGCAGGCGTGTTCCCGGTCCACCAAGATCTTCGCGCCAAGGTCCGGAGGTAAGATGGGGTGAGGGTGGGTGTGGGAAGGCAGGGTGCGCAGTGGGTGGGTGCGGGTTGTGGGAGGGGGCAGGAGAAGCGCCAAAGGACAGTTTTAATGTTCAGTTTTTTTCCCCAAAATGATGACGTTGGACGTTTGCCACGCTGGGGTGGGCTCCCAGCATGGCACAAGGACAGCTAGTTGGGGTGTGTGGAGCTGACAGGATTGGGCACCCGTGTCAGCAACATCAGCTGCCATGCTGGGTGGCCTCAGCGGCACCCAGTACTCGGGGAGGACAGTGAGCCGACGGGGATTGGGCACTTCATTGCTGTATGATGATTTGCCACACTGGGGTGGGCACCGAGCGTGGCATGTGAAAGGCTTTGGGGGCGCAGTACAGCCAACTGGATTGGGCACCCCGCCGTACAGTGCGTGGGCAGCACGCAGTATGCGCAGCGACTGTTGGTGTGTGTGTGTGTGTGTGTGTGGGAGCTGTGCATGAGCAGGCGACATTCGATCGCTGCTCACTGAAGTGTAGCTCCCCTTTTCAACTGTACACCACTGCATTTTGGAGCTGTCATAGACAGCTTCAGCATGCATTGGCGGACTGGGGCCGCGCCTGCCAACCCGCTGACTGAATTGGAAGAGGGGGTGACACACCTCCGAAAACTCGGATGATGGCACTATGTCTCTTGCACATGCGTGCAAGCAAACATAAAAATCAGTCAGTAGTTGTCTGCTGACTACAGTAATTTAACACAGTTCCACAGTCACTCTGTACCTGGGCTGTGCTGGCTGTTTCCTGGCTGTGGGAGGGAATTGTGAGGGCTTGCAGCCTGGGCTGTTACAGATTCTGATCAGTAACCCCAAAGAAGGAGTGTTTTTGTGCTCTGAAGTGTTGGTTTGGGGGTTTTTGATGTGGCAGTCTGGTTACACCAGACCCTTGGTTTTAGTATTTGTGATAACATAAAAAGAGGAATCACTGTGGTGCATCAGCCTGAGTATCCAATCTGTTTTGGCTTATGTGCACCCTTGACTGGAACAGGCTTCTCCCCTGAATAAGTGTTCTATTTTTTATTCTGAGGTTGGCTGAGCTGGAGGGTCTGTTCCTGACTGAATTTCAACAGCCGGACCTTGGATCACTTCTCTAACCTTTGCAGGTCCCCCTGCAACTTCTTTACCACCTCCTCACTGTCTACCCTACCAGAGAGCTTAATGTCATCTACAAAAAAAGCACATCTTGCCCTGAATTCCTTCTCCCATGTAGCTGATAAACATGTTAAAAAGAACTGGTCCCAGGACTAACCCCTACTGTACCCTACATGTGACCTCCCTGTCCACTGATTTGACCCCGTGTAGGTATACTTACGTGATCCTGAAGCTCACTATCCCGACATCCACTACCCCGGTCAGCATTGCCCAATTGCAGGTATATCCGGACGGCAATAAACCCAATGGTATTCCTCTTGACGGGGTATGGTAGCAGATGTAATGGACTGCTACCTTAACCCTTCTGCAGTACAAGAAAGGATGGCTGGATGGGCTGCTAACTGAGCTGCCCAGTGGTGTGGAGGGGTAAACCACCAGTAGATCGGCCAGCGTGCTGTGTGTGACCTGGGTTCAGGTCCCAGTTGCAATATTTTACTCACTGCACCACCGTAACAACTTAGCATTTTACTCCAGGGTCCGCTTCCCCTCAGAGCTGGATATTTTAGTTATGGGGGGTGTGAGGGGTGGAGCCCCTTCAAATGGAGGGTGCAGGGGGCACAACCCCCCGCATTGTAACTCATGGCATTTGTTGCTATGTTGCCTGACATTACATCGGGCAAGTGGTGCCGTTAGATTTGTAGATTTCAGCCATCTGGACTCGGTATCCTGAGTGTCAGGATACTGAGTTTCCAGATAACATAGTACTGTATATCCCCCGTGTACCACCACGCTCTGCTGGCTCCCTCCTGATCAACTTCTCACCCATCTAACTAGGTCCTTTGCTACTCCTGGATCCTCTAATTCTTTAACAACCTTCTGTGTGGCACCGACTCAAATGCCTTGGAGAAGTCAAAGTAGAGTTAATCTACTGCTTGTCCCTTATCCCCTGCCTTAGGTACCCAGTCAAAGAATACAGTCAGGTTAGTCTGACATGACCTCCCTGCTGCAAGCCTGTGCTTGCCTTTCTCTATGCTGCCTCCATCCTCTTTCAGTTCTTATGCAGGTATGTGTTCCAGAACCTTGCACAGCAGTCCAGGTGTGGTTGCACCAGTGATCTCTACTGTGGGACGGTCACCTCCTAGCTTCTGGTGCTAGTTCCCATCCCAATGTACCCCAACATCCTATTTGCCTTGCCTACAACCATATTGCATATTGTGCGGTGGACTTCAAGTTACCCAAGATTATAACGCTCAAGTCTTTCTGCTGCTCAGTACCCCCACCCCCATTGAGTATTGTATTCTGTGGCTCCTTTTCCCAGTTTATATTACTTTACATTGTTTTGCATTGAAGCTTAGTTGCCAGATCTTAGATAATTTTACCAGTCTTTCTACATATGTCCTTCCTTAGTTCTCTAATTCCCTCCTCAGTGACCCCTCTTGTTCAGATCTTCCTGTTGTCTGTGAGGAGGCAGGTCTACAGGCGAGCCAGCCAGGATGCAATACAATACTTTGCAGTAAATGACACATCGCAAAATGCTGCATGACAAAATGGTTTAATTGCCATTGAATTACACTGTTCCTTACACCTCTCACCTGCTATGTATTCTGAATAGCGCTATGATTTTTACACTCAAATTTACTTTGCTCTGCAAAGGTTTACTGATGTTCCTCATAATGTTATGGCTATTTGTGGACACACAAACTATTACGATATTGAACTAAATTAACAGAAACATTCCTTAACACTAAGGGCCCGGTTCTGAAAGGAGCCCTTGGAGCAATGCAAGTTGCGTTGCTCCAGGACTGCAGCAATAACTGGATGTGCCAGGGACCTTGAGCCAGATTCTGCAAAAAAGCAGGGTCCCGGCACCAAAATTCCTGGGATTGCTGCAAGTGCAGAACAGCACCCAACCAGTCGTGCAGCTGCGTCACATGCTGCAGGGATCTGACTCCCCCTCGCTGGTGCAACACAGGATGGGCCAGCAATGGTGGTGGTGGTGAGGAGGGTAACCTATGCCAGGAGGGGGTCAGGGAGCAGGTGGGGCATAGGGTGAGTTGTAGTGACAGCAGGGAAGTATGGGATTGTGTCAGCACCAGGAGGGGTGCATATGCCTATGTATAACATATACGGAGGCATATGCACCCCTCCAGGTGCCAAAGCAATCCTGTACTTCCTCGCTGACACACCAATCCAGCCTATGCCCCTCTGTGCCTCTCCTGCCCACAGACCCCTCATGTAGACCTCCTGCAACCATGTCTCACTCTGACACAAGGGGCTTAGACCACCTCCTGGCAGGTCTAAGTGGAGCCCCTTTCGACGGCGGGGCTTTTGGAATCTGCCATATGGGGATGTTGCAGTCCCACCATGGCGGAAACCCTCTTGCAACCTGGCGTACCCAGCTGCAGGTTGCAAGGGTGGCGTAGTGCCCATTTGGTGCAGCGACTTCCCTTTCCAGTTCAGACTGCGTAGCGGAATAGGGAATGCCACAAACAATGATGCTGGGTGCAACTTGCGTCATTGCTGTTCGATGCAAGCACCTTGCTTTGGGCGTATCCCTTTTAGAATCGGGCCCTAAATAAATTGGGCTCACTATTCTTAGAAGAAAGTGCCACACATTCTGGTCATTTGCTCTGAATTTTGAAAGTCAGTGCTGTGCATTTCAACGTTGAGAGGTTGAGACGTACTGCATGCTGTTCCCTGCAGCACACTGCAATATTTTGCAGTGATACTGCAAGGTACTGCCTTGCATCCTGTCTTGTGCACCTGTAGGTGGATGTAGTCTATCTGGACTTCAGCCAGGCCTTTGACACTGTACCACATGGAAAACACACGTAGAAAGTAGCACAATATGGAGTTCACAAAGTGTACAGGAGAGGTGTAGTAAATCAGCTGACAGGTAGGAAGCAGAAAGTGTTGCGGATGGTCACCTTTTGGTGTGGAGGGATGTGCTGAATGTAGTATCCCAGGGGTCAGTGCTGGGCCCATTGCTCTTCAAATATTTATTAATGATCTGTAAGAGGGAGTCAGCAGCAGGCTGCAGAAGTTTGCTGATGACACTAAATTTTTCTAATTAAAATAACTAAATGATTTTTTTTTCAAAGTCAGCTTAGGCATTTCGTTAGACTGTCTGCTTTAAAGTTTTTGTTCATGCCCAACTTTAAGTTAGAAAAAAGCTTTGCGCTTTCTCGACTATTTTTTCAGTGGTCCTTGCATGCACAAGATTTGTTATTTTTTTCTAAACTTACTTTTTTCTCCCCCATGGCTTCTGGTCAGCTCCTACTTCCAGGCATTCCCTCTTTCTCCGGCCAGAGTCCGTCCTTACCATCTCCCATTCAGGCCACCACCTTGCTAACCCCATGGCTAACCCCCCATGGTGTGGTGGCGGGGAGCCTCCAACTCCCTACCAGGACTGGATCCAGTACAGGTGGCGCCCTCGGAGACGGTGCGTTAGGTAGACGGTCATCAAGACGCTTGACCTGGCTGCCATTTCCTTCTTCCTCACGGTGGTGGGTATGCAATGCCGACAATGGGCATGCCATGCATGCATCCACACATAGCATGCCTGCCAGGTGCTCCGCCTCTGTGCCCCACTGTATTGGCCAGGCATGCCAACACCTAGCCTCCGCTAGGTGTCAGGCAAACACCGACCACTGTTCCCCACCCTCCCCAGGAGAGGAAAGCAGTCCTCAGGATGCTCAGTCCTCTCCCACCCCAGTTGGCCCCCGATGATCCGCTCACATCGCGAACACGGGTCGCTGGCATGGCAGGCGGTAAGGCATCACTGCCTCAGCCTTCCATGCCACCGGGCCATCCATGCACAAGATTTTAAAGCTTCAAAACCTTATAACTTAAAAATGTCGGTGACCCAGGTTCGGGAACAGACTCAGGTTGCCGGGGGCTGGCAGGGGAGGAGAGGATTGACCATCCGGAGGACTGCTCTCCTCTCCTGGGGTGGGCTAGGTGGGTAGGCCCGTTATGTTAGTGACCCCCAGTGGAGACCGGGGGGTACTGCAAGCAGCGGCGCACAAGAGGGACCAGAAAAGTGTGAAAAATGCCTGCCTCCCTGCATCTCCCAGCCAAGAAACCTCAAGGCTGCATTTCTGGGCCCCCGGTAAAGATTCAAGAGAGTGCTACGTGTGCTCCGGTCTCTCCTCCAGAGGGCCCCGGCAGGATATGGGAAAGCACCCCCAGCGAAGGGATACATCCAGGACAACCAGGGGCATCGGAGCAGCTGAATGGCGGATCGGATGAGGAGGCAATGGCAGGACTTGGCTGCCCGAAGGAGAGGATGACAGCGGGCGCATCAGAGGAGGTAAAAGAAATAATACAAAAAAAAAACAACTTAAAAATGAAAATATTTTGCTCTAGAAATATGAAATGACAGTATTCTGGTCCACTCTCTAATTATTTATTATTTATTTATTTAAAAGCGTTTCAAGTTGAACCTTTAAGTTCCATAATCAATATCAGTGTAGTTGTTTTCACTATTCGTGGGCAAACACAAGTCTTAATTTAGGATTTTTTTTTTAATATAACTTCACAAATAAATACATTTTGAACCATGGAACTGATTTTCACCAATATTAGAAACAGAAGCTTTCAGCAGAAAATTACCTCTTGTTTAGTCTGCCCTAAAGTGCCTACCTACGGTGCTGCCGTAGCCCCTAATTGATCACTGGTCTTATGCCCCTCCCAGCCCTGTTACTAAGATAAGATACTCCTGTGTCTATCCCATGGATGCTTGAAACCTGCTCCCATTTCAGCACCCACCACCTCTGCTGGGAGGATGTTCCTGTCATCCACCATCCTTTCTGTGAATAAATATTTCCTCACATCCCAAGTCTCCCTCCTTCCAGCCCAAACCATTAGCCCCTAGGACTGAGACCTTGCACAACAAATTTCGCAATTCTGCTGGATAAGATCACCAAGATAGAAGCTGTCAAAAATCCTATTTGTGATACAAACACTACAGTAACTCAGATCTAACAAACAGGTGCTACACTACGTGCCAGCATTAACATATATGTATATATCTGTATTTGTATCTATCTCTATATTTATATATCTAAAAAATACAGGAGCTATGTGCACGATAGCACATACAGTGTATTGGGTTGAGTAAGCACTTTAATGTTAAGTCACAATTTTCCCCATTAATAACTTGCTCCTGTTCAACCAATTTCTCTGTATATTGGCATGCATGGAGCTGGTGCAAGGATCTCTGGATCATGTAACATTTGTAGCGATTGGTTTAGCAGTGGCAAAGTTAGAGGGGCCAAACACATAAATTCATGAATATTAAGAATTTTTTTTTTTGCTCACCAATAAGTGAAAAATGGTTTGATTGTAAAGTTGAAACTTACAGTTTTGACAAAGTACCTGCTTTTGTAATTTTTATGTTTGTAAGTTATGTACTTTTAAAATTATAAGTAAAAAAAATATACTGTTTTTCACGCATGCTCAGTAGCAAAAAACAATGTACTAAGGATAGCTGTGTTTTCACAAAAGCAGTATTTTCACAAAAGTGCTTTCGTTCACATTGCTTTTGTTTTGTGAGGCAGTGGCTGTGGCTGGTCACCTTAGCATGTCCGTACTGCCTTCCTTATAGAAAAATACAGCTATCCTTAGAACATTGCAAGTTTCTAAGAATACTGGCCTTCCAAAACACCACCAGTATTCCCCTTCCCACCTGACCCAGCTATTTTTGGGAAAACTGGTGGCAGGGGCTCAATCCCATCACTGGTACTGCCCCCTGATGCCTGACCCAGATGGTTATAAAAAACAGAAGTGGGTGCTCAGTCCCACTTCCAGTATCCTTCCTCCTGACCCAGCTGATAGTGTAAACTGGTGGCAGGTTCTCAATCTCATTACCAGTATTATACCCCCTTTACATTCTCTGACACTGGGGTACCCATCCTCTGATTCTGGCTAACATCTCTGTGTTGTACAGTATGTGGCACTGGGGTGCCCACCCTCAGTACCACCAAAGACAACACGGACACTGGAATGCTCAATCCTCAGTGTCAGTATCTCTAATAAAGAAATTCATCCCTTGTCATTCTTTCTTGTTTTAAAAATTAACATGTAAAAAAAGAAAATGGTCCAGCAATGTGTTTGGTCTCCCTCAGATTCTCTGACGTCCCCACTCCAACCCTCACTCAGCACCCCAAACCGTCCACCCTCACTTACCTATACTTTGTACACCGCTGTAATCCTCTCTCACTTTGCTTCTACCGAGGCAGACTGCACACTGACTGAAAACAAGGTAAGTGAGGTTAATGGCTTTTAATGTGTTTTGAACATTTACTCACAACTTTGTCATTTTTTAAAAATTTTTCACCAAATTTTCAACAATGACTTTTTTACCCCACCTCATAAACAAGGTAGGCAAAATATTTCAAATATATTTTCATAGTCACTCTATAAAATCCCCTTTCGGGCAGGATTTAAAAAAATGTCACCTGTCTTGATGTCACAGACTGGTTCTCTCCCAGGACTCAGTCTGTACTGCTACCAGTTTTCACAAACCTTCAGACACCTGAAAGGGTTACCTTGGTATGCCACCACCACCACTCAGGGTGAAGCTCACTTGGGGCATCGCTAGCGTTGAATCCCACTAGATCTACTGCTCACACAGTATAGTACTCTTTCCCAAAAGACAAACAACCCACCTCTTCTGTCACAGCTGAGAATACTTAGCTTTAGATATAGTAACTTTATAGCCTCTCTCTTCAGAAGCAGATCACAGACTTGCCAATTAACCCCTGGTTATCTATATGTAAAATGATTCAGTCACAGAAAGCATGAAATATATTAAAATAACACTGTCAAAGTGTCACGGTAATGGAGGGACGCAGAGACAGTTGTAGCTTGAAACGCCAAGAAAATGCTAGGCAAATACTTTATTAACAGCCAGAAATAAAAATAAACTCGGACTAAAAATGGCAAAAATAAATCAGAAGCACAACTTATCCATAAGTTCTCCAGTAAACAGCTAGGGCACAAGATGAGGTCAGCACTTCACCAGCCTCTCCACTCATGTGAGGTGGTTGGGAAAAGAAGGTCCATTTATACCAGTGGGGGTCAGGTGGTTTACCTGAAACCCCGCCCACTAGTTTCTAAAGTTCTTAAGTTACACTATAACCACTATTAAGATGCAAACTATACAGTACAACATTATTGTTTTCTAAATATTTACAACAGTGCTTTTGGAATCTAATTCCCTAGCTTATTTATGAATATTTACAATAACTTCCAGTAGCAGGCCCCTCCCATTGAGCTAGCCAGTATTTAGATATGTGAACAAGGCCGTCTGGCTCTTAGAAACAATGGGAAGCTCAAGGAAGAGGTGCTCCAGGGAGGTAAGAATTACCTTAACATCATATATTTATGCAGTTATATTATTATACCTTTACTCTGCAAACAGTTTTGTTTATTTTATTATTTAATAGCTTCATTTGGCACATAAATTAAAGAAACAAAACATAGTGGCCCAGATATTCAAAGCAGTTGCGCATGACGCAACTGAGTTGCGCCGGCACAAGTGCGGACTTGCGCCAAGGAGTGATATTCAGCGGGAGCCAGTGCACAGTGCAAATCTCATTGCACCAATGTGCAACTATAATGAATGTAGGTGCAAGTGCAAGGTGCATGCCCATGAATATCCAGTGCACTGCGATATTTAACCGTGAAACCATGGCGCAAGTGCGGAGCAAATCAGAGGTACGCCGAGCAGACTTGTTCCTATAAATACAGAGCGCAAGCACACAGAAAGCACTTGCGACAGGTGAGAGGGAGTGAGAGAGAGAGAGAGAAAAAGAAAGAAAGAAAAACAGAAAGAAAGACAGACAGAGACAGAGTGAGAGACAGACAGACAGACCAAGGCAGACACAGAGGGAGAGGGGACAGAGGTGTCAGTGGAGAGGGAGACAAGGGCAGAGAAAGTGTGACAGACAGGAAGACACACTGCCAGGCAATGCACCAGGGTGGCACACAGCCCACAGCAGTCAACCACCCAGGAGGATATAGGACAGCAAGGGCCATGGATAGTGCATGCTTCATGATGGAGGCCATAATGAGGGGTGTGAGGGGGCAGCAGGAATAGCGACATGGCCGTAGAAGGGCCCACCGGCAGTATGCCCAACACAGGTTGTACTGCGTCTGCATCACCTTTGAGCAGTACAGTGACATGGAGATCGTGGGCCGGTACCGCCTGAACTGGGCCATTCTGAGGCAGCTCTGTGAGCTGTGCAGTGAGGAGATGCAGGCACCCACCAGACGGAGACAACCCCATGTCCGTGGAGACGAAGCTGACAGCCGTCATGTGCCTGCTCACCACGGGCACCTTCTAGAGACCAACAGGGGACACCATAGGCGTAACCCAGTCAGCCACATCCCACCCCCTCACACAGTTCCTCAATGCTCTGCTGCCACGTGCGTCAGAATACATCCATTTCCCCAGCACACAGGTGGAGCGTACAGTAACCATCAGGACTTCCACAGGGTAGCACGTATGCCTGGTGTGATTGGGGCCATTGACTGCACCCACATGGGCATCCAAATGCCGCCTGGCCCCAAGGGTGTGGCGTACATCAATAGGAAGGGGAGCCTGAGTGTCAACTGCCAGGTGGTGTGCGATGCCACGGGGTGCATAACCAATGTCTGCATCACACACCCTGGGAGTGCACATGATGCATTCATCTGGCACAGCTCTGTGCTGTGCCACAGGTTTGAATGTGGGGCTGTCCCCACGGGCCACCTAGTGGGTGAGTATGGCATGGGGAAGGGGCGATGGGCAAAGCATGCCTTAGGATGGGGGAGGGCAGGGTGTGCATGTTGGCGTGGGTGCCAGAGACAGGCAAAGGGCACAGCCTAGCATAGCAGAGGGCTAACCATGTCATTATCCACACAGGGGCCAGCGCCTTTCCACTGCGGCACTGGCTGCTCACCCCCTACTGGTGCCCGTCGTCCCCAGCAGAGGAACGCTACAATGAGGCACACACCAGTATGCGCAATATCATCGAGTGAGTCTTTGGTATGCTGAAAGCATGGTTCCATTGCCTAGACAGGTCAGGCGGTGCCCTACAGTACAGCCCCTCGAAAGCCTGTGGCCTATTCCTGGCCTGCTGCATACTGCACAACATGGCCATTGACCGTGGGATAGTTATTGAGGCTGATGAGGGTGAGAATAGTGGGGACAGTGGAGGCAATGGGCCAGAGGGAGGTGGACAGCCACCCCCTGGGCAGAGGGGTCCCTGGCTGATCCAGCAAGTAAGACAGCACAGGGACACCATAGCACGGGAGCACTATGGTGCACACAGGTGGGGGGGTGAAACACATGCATAGGCCACACAAACAAGTACAGCACACATGCAGGGGCGTGCATGGCACTGGGCATGCACACACTGAGGCAGGAAGCAAGGGTATGGGCAACAGGGGCTCACACCCACACACAACCACACACTGCACCTCTCACAGCTCACACACACACACACAGAGGCATGGGTATGTGGCATGGATCAGATGCATCACGCCAGTGCACAGGCACAACCAGTGCAGGACTGCTGTCATCACACCCATGCCACATGGCCCAGTGGCTGGGCGGGCATGCACACAGGCAATGTGTGGTGCGACACACAGGTGCCACACCTGTGTTAGGCACACACACACATTGTGCAGACCGCAGTCAGGGTGGGCCACACATCAGGTCCACTGCACGGAACCATGGCCACAACAGCTTCAGGGGCGCCTGAGCCTGAGCTGATCAGCAGCCACAGGCTGCACATCAGCCATGGGGGGTGTGCAACAACCCCCCAGGGGTGGAACCATGGGACCACAATTGTGTCTGCACAGGAGTGTCAAGGCACCCAAACAGCCCAGCCCCGGGCATGCCTGGAATGCCAACATCTGAGCCTGGCATCGACTGCGCAGGGGTCACCCGACGCCGGGTACGCAGGGTGGACAATGCACTGCAGGGGATCATCTGTGCCTGGCCACACCCCATGGCAGCCAGCAGTGCAAAGCCATCCAAGATCACAGTGGCAATGCTATCCAGGGATGCAGTCGTGGCCTCCTGCATGTGCTGTATTCCCACCAGGATCTGTGCATTGCCCTTCTCCTGCTGCTCGGCTAACTGGCAGACCTCTGCACGAAGTGCGTGCACCCCAGTGGTGAGCAGCACCTGTTGCTGAATGGACTCCGCAGCAAATGGTGTGCTCAGTTGCTGGTCCACTCAGAGGGTTTAGCATGGCCAGTCACCACATGGGGATCGGTGTCCAGTCCGGGAGCCCCAGACACCAATCCCCATCTGGTGACTGGCCATGCTGCACAGTCCCCCTCTCTGGTGGATGCTACACAGTGGGACCTGCAGGGGGATCGGGTACGGCAGGTGCATCAGTGGTGAATCCTGTGTCCGGCTGCCCGGTGACTCCCACAGCCCACTGCTGTTGCCCGTCCGGCCACTGCACACCACCCAGCACCTGCGTGGCTGCACCACCTCCATTGCAGGGCACAGTCTGGACAGCTGTTCCATCACTGGCAGAGTGCTGGGCGTGCTGCCTGTGTCAGCGGCCAGCAGGGGTGTCTCCCCCACAATGGTGGTCATGCTGTCCAGGATGAGCGTTACGTCATTATCGGTGTCAGACCTCACCCTGATCTGTGTCTCTGCACACAGGACCCCAAGGCTGGCATCCTGCAGGAACATATCCAGGGCCTTGTCCGACTCCAGGTCCAGGACATCCGCCTGCACAGCGGTGGTGAACTGCAGCCTGTCAGGCCCCCCGATGCCCATGGAGGTGGAAGGCTGGTCCTCCGGGGCCAGTCCAGTGGCCACGGCTGCTGCTGCCGCCAGTGCCCCATCATCTGCACGGAGGCATACTGGTGCTGCAAGAGAAAGAGAGGCGTGTTAGTGATGCATTGCCCACATGTGCCCCCCCACACTGCCACTGCCTGTGTCCTGCAGCATGGCATGCACATGGGTGCACACACTTGCACATGACAGGCATGCTGGCTGCACACACCCCAGCATGGCCATGTACGCACCCTCCATGCCCCCAGCTGTGCGTGGCTGACATACTTACCATGCAGTGATGGGCTGCCACCCATTCAGAATCCGCTGCCAGGGACACCCTCCACCGTGCTGCAGTGCATGGTGACTGCCACCAACTCCTCCTGTGCCGTGAGTGGTGGTGCAGCTGCAGGCTCCCCTGCAGTGGCATTCTGGGAGGCACGGATGGCTGCCACCTTCTTCTTGATGCACCTCTTGTCTATGCCCACCTTCTTCCTGCACTCCTGTGCTGAGCGCTGGTGGCTGCCCTGCTGGTTGACACATGCCACGACCTCCCCCCAGGCCCCAGCCCTGGCCTGTGGTGTGCCCATGGCACCATTCAACAGGGGCTCCCTGTCAAGGTAGGCTTCAAACAGGGCCTCTGTCTCCACCTTTGTGAAATTGGGCCTACGCTTCTGAGCAGGCCCACGCTCCTTACCCACCTCACGTTCCGACATGTCGCTTCCAGTGGCAGCATCACCCTGTTCTGTCCCCCTGCTGTGCTGGCTGTTCCCAGTGAGCTGCAGCAGCATGTACAACTTACCCAGAAAGGATGCAATACCGGTCCATGGCCTGTGCTGTTCTGTGGCGCTTATATAGCGCATCACATGCAAATGAGCTTTGGTGCAACGGTAATGACATGCTAATTCCCACAGTGCGCCATGCATTTTTGGATAAACTCATTTGCATGCGGCATCTGAATATCACAGTTTTGGTCCGGGCGGAATGAGATTGCTTTGGAGCAAGTCGCAGCGCAATGCACACGCTTGTGCGGTACGTTGGCCCACAGTGAACATGCGCCGAACAGTATCATGTAGTCAATCATGCACTGTGCACCGACTGCACGATGGGGACTGCGCAGAGGTGGATGACCCCTGACTCCTGCTGTGACCTCTGCCCCTGGGTGATCCCGCATCCTTTGACCCCGCCTAGCCATGCCCATGCCGCGCATCTCTGAGACTGTGCGATGGGCGGACACAGCGCATGTTCCCTCAGATCATGCATCTGGTGCATGCCATGGCCACGTGCTCTTACTGCTGCCATTTTGCTCACTGGCTACTACTTGCAGCATGGCGCAGCAAAGGGCACCAAGGGCAGCAAACTGGATGCAGGTGGAGCTAGTGAACCTGGTCGTCTGTGTCCAGCCCCACGCACCCCAGCTCTTTGGCCAGGTGCCTCTGTAGCAGCCCAGGGTTGTGGTGTGGCAGGCCATTGCTGCCACACTGCAGCAGCACACTGGGCTGGCCAGGATGGTGGAGCGGTGCCGACACCAATATGGATACCTGGCAAGGAGCGACGCAGAGCACCTGAGGAGGCTGGAGGCACGAGTCAGGTGTGGGGCTGTGCCACAGCCAGGTGAGTAGGCCCATATTGCATGTGTGCCCTGGTGCTGTACTGTGGTGTTGGCTAGGCTGCCTGGCATGCCCTGCAGAGTGGTGCACTGCCATTATGTGCATCGCCAGCCGCAGCTTGTGCTGCGATGCAGCTGTGCAGGACGAGTCAGGTAGGGCATACCCTGCGCATAGGGTGGGGGTAGTGGGCAGCTGATGTGGCTGTTTACTGATGTATACCTGTCTATGTTCCATTCCCAAGGCCTGAAAATCGCAGGAGAGTGGCAGTTGCTGTGGCAGCGGCAGGATGGCAGGCCACAGCGGGCCTGGGTGGCAGTGCAGGAGTGGCTCCAGCACCAGCAGGGCCACAGAGGGCAGGTAGGCACTGTCATGATTCTTCACACTGTACATGAGGGTAGCGGGCATGGCCGCCTGTGCCGTGTGCCATGGCAGCTGTCTGTGTTGCACTGTGCATGGTGCCTGCCACTGTGGCACATCCATTGAACACATGTGCCAGCTGTTGGTGGGGTGGGTATGCGCCCGACTGCCACTGACATTGCTGTGGTGCTGCCGGTGCACTGTGCCATGTGACTGCCATTGTGCAGTTGGGTGGCCACTGTGTGGTGGGGACCACTGCTGTGCACTATTGTGGTGTGCCATGTTGCTGGCAGGCATTGGCCCACCCCCCTGTGGGTGGCTGGTACGGGCCCTCCGGGGGGGTGATCCCATTGCCCATTGCGCGCTGTGGGTGGGCATGGTTCCTTGGGACATTGCACTGATCACCTGTCCTGTCCCTTTTCATAGGTGTCCAGTGGAGGTGTAGGATGCCCATTTACTGCCAGCTGCTCCGCCAGCTCATCTTAATCATCTCAACCACCACCTTAATCACCTTAACCACCATGGAGGCAGTGCTGCAGGTGTGGAGGATGTTGCTTGCTGACAGAAGGTGGCGAAGATGGCAAGGGGCGGCAGGCCATGGCCGCCGGTAGTTGGGACCCTGCATTCTCTTGTTTCCCCAGCTGTACCTCCCCCTATAGTCCCCCTTCCCACTGTACAGTCCCTGATCCCTGTCCCCTTCCCTCGCTTTCCTACCCCTTCTCAAACCCTTGTTTTGTACATAGTTGTACATAGTTCAGTTTTTTAATATATCTATCTTTTGACATACCTGCCTGTGTCTGTGTCTGCTTTGCAGGTGGCATGAGGAGCCATGCTGAAGTGGTCCAGTGCCTGTCAGTGTGGTGTGCATGTGTCAGGGCGCATGTTGTGCTTCTGTGGTTCACTACTGTGTGCTGTGGTGTGTCCCACTGTGGTGGTGCTCCTCCCCTCGGTCAGTGGCTGTGTTGTGGGGTGCCCATGGGGTGGCCATCAGGGGTGTGTGGTAGGTGTGTGCGTGGTGATGGCACACGGCTATGGTCTTTGGTCAGGTACTGGCAGCATGCTGTGTTGGAGCCCCTGCTTGGCGATGTGTGGCCTGTCCCATGTGTTCTGCCACACTATGTGCCTCCTGGCGTGTTTCGTGCCTACTATGTGGGCCGCCTGTGTGCCTGTGTGTGTGTGCTTGGCTGCATGGTCCTGAGTGTGGCCTGCTCTGGTCTGGGTGTGTGGGGGGGCACGGCCTGCTGCCTGCTGGGGGGCCCCCTTGCTGGCCCTCCGTTGGCCATTGACACCTCCTGTTACCTACTATCTGTGCCACTGTTGTGTTCTGAGGTGGGAGTCTGGGTGCCTGTGTGAGCCCTGCTGTGCCCAGCTGGTGGTGGCCTCATGTGGCCTGTCACTGTGCTTCCCTGGCTCTGTCCCTGGGTCACTTCTCTGTGCTGTGCCCCCCTCTGTTGCTATGCTGCTCTGTTCCCACAGTTGCAATGGGGCTCCTCTGTCAGTGCCATGGTGCAACTGTGTTTGTGCCATGGTGCATGTCTGGTTGCGCCATGGCACAAACACAGTTGTGCCATGGTGCAACTGTACCATATTTAGTTGGGTTGCACTGGTGCACTGTGGCATGCGCAGCCTCTGAATATGGCTCCTGTTGCACCAGGGTGCAGCGGACTTACGTTGTGCCAGACTTGCGCTGGACTTTGGTGCATTTCTGAATATCTGGGCCAGTATCTATACCATCTGAGCAACTGAGTATAATGTTTGCTGTCTTACTATTTATACCCAGACAGATAGGCTTTTTCATTCATGAAGCACAATAATACACTTACATTCCCCATAACCATTATCTGAGGAAATGGCAAGTTAAACGTAACACATTTTTAACCCAGGGAGTGTTAGGCCACTAACTGTGTGAGGCCCTACTGCATGTTTATATCTAAAGTCCAAAATATTAGAAAATGCTCCCTGCACTACAGCCTACAACCACACTGTATTATACAGATGCATACTAATAAACGCTAATGCGATTACCTCAAAAAATAAGATATTTATTGTTAAGCCGAATAGTTCTTACTGCTCCTCATTTGCCAGCAGCCAGCATATGGATATCCTGCTGAGAGATCACTGGTCACTAAGAACAAGGAGACAGCAGAAGAAGGAAAAAAAAAATGATACAAAAACAAAGCACTACCACGTGAATGTGCGCACCATCGAGCAGCTTAATAATTAGCACTGCACGACCGTGCACATCATCGAGTGGCAACAGACACTCACAAATACATTACAGGAGGCCAAAATGCCTCATTTAATCCATTCCTCAGCACTGGAAGGAGAGCAAAATATGATTTTACAAGCGCTACTGGCGCTTTTCTAAGCCTACAGGCACACTTTATAAGCACCAAAGTAAAACAAAAGTTTTTGTACTCCGTAGAGACAGGAGTACCAAAATTTTACCTTTACTTTACTGACAGCCATTAAACCTATAAACACAGTGGCTGCTATATAACAGTTGAGCCTTTTCGTTATACAGCTGTCATTTCACAGTCACTTGGCTCATTCTAAGGGAATCATGCTTGGGGGGGGTATCAAGGGTTGACAGACCGATGTTCTCTGGAACCAAATAGGGATAGCATTGAGGACCTTCCCAGTTGGCCTAACTGGGAAATGGGGAATAAAGTAGTGGATAGAAAAGCACAAACAAGTATAGTTAAAAATAAAAATGCTGCTGCAGCAGACTTAAAGTAGGAAAATGAAGATGGATTCCAGACAACAAAACATGGTCTCAACAGCCCTATGACAAACATTTAATGCTCCACGATATTTACATATGTCACAGGATAATACACATTAAAGACTATGGGGAATACAGTATTTCCTCAGAGATGAAAATAAAAACATTTGAAAAGATAGAGGTCACACAGAAAAAAAAACTAACTCAAAGCTATCTAAATTCCAAGTTGAGAAGAAGAAGATTATCTCCACATAGAAACTGGTAAGTTACGCAGACTCAAACCTGTGATGTTACTAGTTCCAAATCCCAGACATATCTTGACTTTTCATTGCAAACATACAACAGAAATACCTTCAGCAGGCTGTCCCACTTTCTCTGTATCACTGGACTGACCTCTCTGACATCCCACCCTGTCTCTGCTTTTGGTCTCTGGAAGCACATTTTTCCTAGACTAGTCCAAACCAGACTTGTTACTTAGAGCTTGGTCCTTTTGTTATCATCACCATGTGCCCAGCTGGGAATGCCTGGCCTTACTGAGGCCACTGCTTACATTCAAAGGAGGCAGTATAGCACAGTTGTTTAAGGCTCTGAGCTGCAAACCTGAATACCTGGGTTTAAATCCCACAGCCTCCACTTGCATACTGTGTGACCCTGAGCAAGTCACTTAACTTCCTTGTGTTCCCAGGTTGCACCTGTAAACAAGCTTCAGCTTAGTGTGTGTGTGTGTGTGTGTTTCCAGGTTAAAAAAAAATGTCCTTTTTTATGAAAGGGACTCAGTCCTTTGAAGTTTAAATAAAATGAAAGCATTTTAGATTAAAAGACTTCGACTACTCACACCCACTCATGTTTTCCCAGGGACAGCAGATTTGAAAGAAGCTGTACTCTCATTTGCAATGTGACTTAAAAATATTTACAAAAGGCCAGCCCAGTGGCACTCAGGGTTGAGGCACTGGACATTACACCACACTCAATGTTGGTGATCCAGATTGTGTTTGGGAACAAGCACGGGTTGCCAGGGGTCAGCCAGGGGGGGATTTATCATCTGAGGGATTGCTTTCCTCTGCTGGGGTGGGAGGACTACCAGCTCCACCAAATGACTGCCACCAGGTGGAGCCTGGTGGCAGTGATGGTCGAGGAGCAGCAGAACATGTGTGGTGCTGTGGAACTATACAGGGTGCATGTGCCTCCACATGTGCACGTTGACAAGCATGCCCCAGCATGGCAAAGGGAGAAAATCAGTGGAAGATGGTGGCAGGGCAGGCTTATATTGCACCCTGCCCACTAATTACTCACCCAGCTCACTGACAGGATTCCAGTAAGTCCTAGGAGGTAGGGGATGGTGGGGGTTGGCACAGCAGGACTGAAGGGAGCCAGCCTGTCCTGGCCACAAGTAGGGTAAACAGTATATGTAAAAAATGTTTTACAAAGGATATAGTAAAAGTAAAAAAAAAAAAAGATATTTCCTGAATGATACATCTATTACATCCCCACCCCTCATAAAAATGAAAAACAAATCTTTTAGTGACCCTACATTTTTTCATGTTAGCAGGTTTGCTCTACCTGCTATGCCCCCAGTTCTATGTCTGGTTTTACAATTTGCTAATTCTTTTAAAAAAAAAAACATTCTTTACTGGTCTACTGGTTAATGCCTAGACAAACGATTTGCATTGCCATGTTGTGACCCAATACCATGCCTAATGTCGTTGTTATAGGATTGCAGTACCAGGTTCCATCTTCACAATTTGGGGTCTAGCCAGCTGGTCCTGTAGATTCATGTAAGGGAGTTGTGGTTGGTGACTACTGTGAATGCCCTCCCCTACAAATATAGTTGCAGCTTCTACAGAGCTCGGACGGTACCCAGATACTCTTTCAGTTGTGACATAGGCCTTCTCTCTGGGCAGCTACTTTCTGCTCAGGTACATGACTGGGTGTTCCTCTCTTGTGTGCATGACCTGACTCAGAACCATCCCTAGCCCATGATTGGATACGTCCACATACACAATGAACTTCAGAGAATAGAAAGGGCTCACAAGCACAGGTGCCTGACACCGTGCCTCCTTCGATTGGTGGAACACTTTCTCAAAGTGATCTGTCCACTAAACTGTCATTTGTTTGCTTGTGAGATCGGACAGGGGTTGGCCATACCACTGATGTTTGGCACAAACTTTCGATAATACCCTGGTATCTCTGGGAAGGCCCATACTTTTCTCTTTGTTTTTGGTCATGACCCATCCCTGTATGACCTCAATTTTTACTGGCTTAGGCCGGATTTACCCACTCCCTAGCCTCTACCCAAGGTATGACACCTGTACTATCCCTATTTGGCACTTCTTCACCTTGACTGTCAGCCATGTAGCCTTCAGTTGGTGAGCACCTTGATCACGTGGCTGATGTGATCCTCCCATGTTTGGCTGTACATGGCAATGTCATCCATTTATGCCACAGCAAAGTCTCCTGCCCAGACAGAATGTATTCCATGAGCCACTGAAAGGTGGCTAACGTATTCTACATTCTGAATGGGATTACTCAAACTCGAATATACCAAATGGCGTGGTGAAGGCAGACCTCTCTCTGGCTTCAAGGGTCAGGAATACTTGCCAGTAGCCCTTTGTCAGGTCTACCGAGGTCAGGTACATGGCTCACTGTAACCTCTTTAGGACCTCATCTGTCCTGGGCATGGAGCATTCATCCTACTCTGTACAGCTGTTGAGCTTGGGTAGTCAATGCAGAACCTTGTTGTCCCATTCTTCTTGGGGATCATTAGCACTGGGGAGGCCCAGGGACTGCTGGACTACTGGATTACCTTAGGACCCAGCATTTCAATGGCATGTTTAACTCCCTCAAGGACTCTGTAGGGTGGCCTCGAGTAGGGAGTTGGCAGAGTTGGACATTGCATGTAACAGATTTGCCTGCTTCGTCCTCGATGCCCCTCAAATAACTCACAGTTGTGACTTATATAGAACCTTGGGATGGATGCAACTGAGTGACTGAAGAAAATACCACATTCTTATGTTTATGCATAAATGTGTTAAAAATGTAGTACCTGGCTATTTATTGGATCACCTTAAACACAGAGCTATTAAATTGTGCCTGAGAACAGCATCTGGGTTAGAATTATGCCCAGTTAAATGAAATTTGGAGATAGAGAGATCTAATTTATTTGTAACAGGTCCCAAATTAGGAACCGTTTGGCCCCTAGTTTGAGACCTCAGGTTGGCAAGATTCTGAAATGTAACATTTGTAAATGGACTTACTGTATAGTCTTGCCTATCAGATCTTGGCTTGTTGCCCCACTTGGGACACTAGGTGAAACATTGTATCTTAAAGCAGCAGTGCAACAAAATTGGGCAAAACATTTGACCCTATCTTTTTTCACTATAAAAGATTCCAGGCATTTTCCAGTTGTATTTGGTAGTACAATTTCTGAATTCCACCAAAATGTGAGTATTTTATAAATGTTTTAATTGAATTTTTTCTCATGAAAAAAGATGGCTGCCACATTTTGCATAGAAATAGCACTGCAGATCTGTCAAGGGTTAGGACAATAAAATAATAAGAAGTGACTCATGGTGCACAGCATAGGAAGTACCTAGACAGGTACATTTGACAGGTGTGCTAATATTTGTATTACTTGTAGCTGAAACTAGCTTCTTTGGAAAAAACATATTTCATTGCACTGCTGTTTAAAGTGATTAACTTTTACTGTATGAATTATTTATTATCATATGCATTATAATATATATATTAAGGAGGGGGAATGGGTGGAAAAAGCAGACAAAAAGGTGGACGCACTTAATGACTACTTCTGCCTGGTTTTTACTAAAAAGAAAGTTGGGAATATCTAAGATTGGGGAGGATAGGATTAGAGGGGGAGGGGTGATGGGCGGGGAAATCAAAGAAGGTAGAGTGCTAGAGGGGTTAAGGGCACTGAGGGTGGACAAGGCACTGGGACCGGATGGCATACACCCCAGGGTACTGAAGATGTTGGCAAAGATCCTGGCAGGCCCACTGGCAGGCCTTGTTAATGCTTCTCTGGACTCAGGGTGTGTACCTCAGGATTGAAGGATGGCTCACGTGGTTCCACTCCATAACAGCGGTCCCAAAGATAAACCATGGAACTATAGACCAGTGAGTCGCATGTCCATAGTGGGGAAACTGATGGAAATAATCCTGAAGGAGAGGCTGGTGACCCTGCTGGAGGTCAGTGGGGTGCAGGACAGTCGGCAGCATGGCTCTGTCAAGGGCAGATCCTGCCAGACCAACCGAATGGACTACTATGGCTGGGTGACTAGGGAAATGGACAAAGGGCATGCAGTGGATGTCTTGTACCTGGACTTCAGTAAGGCATTCGACTTGGTGCCACATGGGAGACTAGTATGTAAGCTAAGGGGCACAGGGGCAGGGGAAAAATTGGTGGGATGGGTGGAGAACTGGCTGCAGGGATGGCAACAGAGGGTGGTGGTGGGAGGAGAATGATCATCCCCAAGGGCAGTGACGAGCGGGGTCCCACAGGGGCAGTGCTGGGGCTGGTGTTATTTGGGGTATTTATTGCAGACATCTTGGGAGGCATAAATAGCAAGAACAGTTTATTTGCGGATGACACCAAGATGGGAGCAGTGGTGGATGACCAAGGAGGGTGACAGGGATTGCTGGAAGATCTAATAAGGCTGGAGACATGGTCTGACACCTGGCAACTTGGTTTCAATGCCAAACAATGCAAGGTGCTGCATTTTGGGGCAATGAATCCAAAGAGGATCTACCATCTGGGGGGGGGGAGTGTAGCTAACTGTGACTGAGGAGGAGGAAGATCTGGGGGTGCTCAATACGGGCGTAATGAACAACTCAGCTCAGTGTAGGAAAGCAGCAGCAGTGGCCAACAAGATGCTGGATTGTACTGCAAGGGGTATAACCTCTAGGAGGAGGGAGGTGATTCTGCCATTATACAGATCGATGGTCAGACCCCACCTGGAGTACTGCATTCAGTTTTGGTGCCCTTACCTAAAGAGGGATATTAGATTGCTGGAAGGGGTGCAATGCAGAACAACAAAGATTATACTGGGTCTGGGGGAGTTACCATATGAGGTTAGACTGAGGGAGTTGAACATGTACTCTCTGGAGGGGAGGAGGGACGGGGGTATGATTGAGACCTTTAAGTACATGAGAGGAATAAACAGGACAGGCATAGAGGGACTGTACAAGGGGAGGGTGGGGAGAGACACTCAGGGTCATGACATGAGATTGGAGGGTGGCAGGTTTCAGAGGGAAATGAAGAGGCATTTCTTTATGGAAAGGGTGGTAGCAGAGTGGAATGCACTACTGCAGAGGTGGTGGCCTGTAAAACAGTGGGATGCTTCAAGAGGGGCTGGGATAGGACAAAAGGGTGGGTCGTAGGAGGGTGGTAGGGTGGGAGAGGCAGATGCAGAATAGGGGTGCTAGCAGCTAAATCGAGCAGATTCGATAGACCAAATGGCCTTTTTCTGCTGGCAGTTTAGTATGTTGATATGTTCGTATTGTTCTATATAAACTATCTATTGTATTTTATTGTGTAGATTTTATGTTAAGGACCTCATTGAAAATGAGCTTTGCTCAACTGAGTCTCTTCTCCATACCTGAAATATGAATAACATTCTACCTTCCTACCTACCCATAAATAAGGTTGTGCACTTGCAATGTCTCAATGTGAAATCATATGATACAGAATAACTCACAATCATGTCAGCTCTGACATTTATTTATTTATTTATTTCAGTTTGGGATTAACACCTTTGAGCCAATGACTCGTTTACAAAGGTTCCAAGTCAAACATAGTACAGAACAGAATAAACAGCAGTAACAGTATGTACACAGAAATATATTGGCATACAAGCCATAACTTGATTTCAAGGTTACATAGGTTACATAAAAAATAATTGTGCTGAATGTCAAGTTACACTTTGGTTACAGATTGTCTTGAAATTTACAATGAAATTTCACTGTCAGTCCTACATATATAGACAGGCAGTTCAAGTCTATTCCTAGAAGTAAGCTGCCCTATGCTGAGTGCACCGGTCAGCAGAAGGATTTCAGGAACTCGTGTTTGGGTAGGGTAGGGCCACCAGAAAGAAAGGCTTTGTTGAAGATGTGCTTGAGTGGCAGCCTGAGAGGGCATTGTCATTAGAGGTGGAGGGTCAGTGGTGAGGGATAGAGGATGGGGAGAAATAGAAAAGGGGTGGTCGAGGGGTTGGCAGTGAAGGAGAGAGGGAGGGTAGTACAGGTGGGGAGTGTTGATAAGGTGAGGGCAGTAATATGTGTGTGGGGGTAGGGGTGGAGGAGGAAGCAGAGGATGGGACTGAGGGGGGCAGGGGTGGGGGGTGAGGTGGGATGGGAATGAATCTATAGTAATGTTGCAGTGGGAGGTTGGAGGGGAGGTTTAACGACATTCCAAGCGCTTGAATTAGAGCATTTGGGGGACTATCGGTTGTTAATATAGGGGTTAGGTTATGTTGGGGCACTCACATACACAAGCAAGAGCTAGGAGTGCTTGGAGACCAGCTTTGAATTTGCTGACCTTGCTACATTCAGTAAGGTCGGGGGGAGATCATTTACCCACTTGGGTCCTCTATAGGAGCGAGAGCTCTCTGGTCTATTGAGGTACGCTTAAAAGGTACCACCAGCCCCCCCTCCGATGAACTTCGTGTACTGACAGTTGGTTGATCTAGTTTGAATAGACAAGAGGTGGATTCAGGAGCTAGCCTGAGCATAGCTTTCTTTGCCAGAAGGCAGGCCTGATATTGAGCCCTGAGGTGAAGGGGTAGCCATCCAGTTGCTTTATAGAGGTCACAAGTGTGTGTCCCATGATCTGCTCCCAGGACCAGCTGACATGCTTTATTAAGAAGGGTTTTTACCCTTTTGAGGGCTGTGTCAGTTCTAGTGCCATAGATTATAAGGCCGTAGTCTATGGTAGATAGGACTGTGCTGCTTGTGACCAGCTTTAGGGCCTCAGGGGGCATGTAGTGACGGTGTCGATAGAGAACTCCTAGCTTTGCATTGGCAGTTTTCACTACATGGTCTACATGAGTTGTGAATGAGAGGGCATTATCCATGTATACCACGAGATATTTAAAGGTGTCAACCTGGTCCAGTATATCCCCTTTGCTACTCTGTACCTGCAGCTTCCCAAATTTCTTTTGGTTCTCAGGAATCATAAAAAGCATGCTCTTAGTTTTTTTATAGTTGAGTAGCAATTTATTATTAGAGAACCATGTCTCAAGCCTGTGAAAATTTGCTTCCAGCTCATAGGTGATAGAGGATAGATTTTTTCCATTTACTGAGATGACCGCATCATCAGCATGTAGCATGATGTGTGTTGGGCAAACTGAGGGCAGGGGGTTTATGAAGAGGCTGAAAAGGAGCGGCCCCAGTATTAAGCCTTGTGGGACTCCAAGACTCTCCTCTCTTGGCTCAGAGAGAGTGCTTCTGATTTTGACGCATTGAGTCCTGTCCGAGAGGTAGCCGTTGAACCATGTAACCGTTTCTATGGACTGTATTGCAGGAGGAGCTGATGGTTGACAGTATCAAATGCCTTTGTGAGATCTATAAAAATAGACCCCATTGCCAGATCGTCATCAAAGGCATTGTAAATTTTGGTGGTGAGGTCAACCAGGGCAGTGATCATGGAATGGTCTTTATGGAACCCATGTTGCTGGGCACAGAGAAGGTTGTATTTCAATAGGTAATCTGTGAGCTGGTCGGCATGATTGCCTCATGCTGGAGGTTTCAAAATCAAAGTTGCCCCTGTTATAACAAAATAATAAAAAAAAAGTTGGGGTTCCATGCACAGTTACAGAGGTGGGAGGCAGTATTTGGGGGGTACACTGGAATCCCCATACTGCCACCGAAAAAACTGCTATACACAAACAGGTGCTGCTGTTTGCAGGGGGAAGACTGTCCCCTGTGACAGACATACTACATACAGCTATGCAGATGTCTGTTTCAAATGTTAGTGGTTGTAGAAAGGCTGTGCAACCACTAGAATGCTGGAATTGTAGCAGCTATAGAATTTTTTTTCTGTATTATTTGTTTATCCCCCTTCTCCAGCCTAGCTGCCCAC
Organism: Neoceratodus forsteri; assembly: GCA_016271365.2. NCBI lineage: Eukaryota > Metazoa > Chordata > Ceratodontiformes > Ceratodontidae > Neoceratodus > Neoceratodus forsteri. The sequence goes on from CM057450.1 coordinate 732,250,515, forward strand.
TCCTTCTGGTGGCCAAGCCCACCATACCACTCCTCCCTGATAGCCATCCGCTGTCCCTTATCATGCCGCCCCAACCAACCTGACATATCCCTTCATCGGGGGGGGCCCTCTCATGGCAGGGACCGGGAGAGGAGACTTTCATGTGCCTGTAGGCACTTTCTTCACTCCTCACTGGGGGCGGCGTGGGTGCAGCATGGGCACCTCAGGCTTCACGGTGATGGGAGGGTGGGCCACCATCATCCTGGTGGCTTAGACAGACATTTTCTCTGTTTCAGTCCACCCACACACTGAGAAGCATGCAACAGCATCCTGGCATGGTCACGCATATGGCGTGTGGTCACCCACATCACAAAGCGTGATGCTGAAACTGGCCACAAGGAGCCGCCAAAGGGTGGTACATTCTTGACCCTCCCCCGGGAGGAGAGTGTCCAGAAGATGCTCTTGAGCCCTTCCTGCCAGCCTCCACTCCCATTGTCCCGGGCTCCGGCATGAACCCGGGTTGCCAGCGTGCCAGGTGAGTCCCCCATCACCCAGTGCCACGGGGCCAGCAGCCATAGAATTTTAATGTTTGCAGAGATTAAATTGGACTATGGGGTTTGGGCTCATATTCACACCACCAGGGCCACCCACACTACATCCTCCCATAGTCACCAGCTCCTGTGTTCCTTCCTTTTCTAAGGAACCCCAATAGGCCTCTAAGTAAATTACACAAATGAGTTTTTACCATTTAGAGAGGAGTTTGTGAGTTAATAATTATTGACTCTCTTAACTCCTCTTTAAATGGTAAAAACTCCTTTGTGCACTAGCTCTTATTCCCACAGCCTGCTCCCCTTTCTGGCCATCTGTGTGCCGGTGGCAGTGCGCCCATTATTAGGGCACCACATTGTGGAATTTGCCACCCTCTCCCCGAGGTCTGACCCCTCCCCGGAGTTAGAATATTTAGAAAGGGGAGTGTGGGGGGCACAGGGGGCACAGCCCCAGCAAAAAGAGGGGATGGCAGCATCGGGACGTGGTGCCCTAATGACCAGGTGCACTGTTGCCGGCGCCCTGTATAGGTGGAACTGCCTGCTCCCACCTATCCCCCTTACAGCCTTCATTGAGCTCCAATAATTACAATCCATCCCTGGGACTTTTATCCAGTGCTTAACCCCTGCTTTTATTTCCCCATCCAAAAAATCTTACCACCCTAACCTGCCCTAACCTCACACATACTGTATCTTGTTACATTCTCCTCTCACCTGTTGCCCTGCCACTCCCACACCCCTCTTTTGCCTTGCTCTACTGGCAATCGATAATAAAGTAACATTATTAAATTCCACTGGCAATCTATAACAAAGTAACAATACCCAATTCTAAGTGACAAAGCCTGGTTCCAAGGCAGCTTATGATACCTCTTTCCCCTATTATTAGCAAGTACTTGTAACCAATTACTTACTAACTGTTTTATCCAGCTTGTATTCCAATGTTAGAGCCCTGTATCCTTGTCTATGTAAATTGTGCCAATGTTAACTGTTTCTTGTCACTTGACATGGAACCTTTGTAAACGAGCTCCAAGCTCAAAGGTATTTCTAAAGAGTTAAATAAATAAATAAATCCTGCTCAGCGCACCATAAGTCATTCATTTATAGAAGTCCCCCCCCCCAAGATGATTTATTAGTTCTACTGGGTGCTAAGATCTGGAATAAAACCCTTAGTACAAAACAGTTTACGAAAGAGTGAATATCTACCTCCTCTAACCTTGTATAGCTTACCAGCATTTCTCACTGTAGATATCTTGTTGGCCACAGGAAACTAACCTCTAGGGATCTGTGCCACTTCCAGACTCAAGGCCCCAATATTTCCACCCCTTGAGCCTGGCAAGCCACAGGCAGTCAGTCATAGCTGATGCCAATTGTGGGAGACTTTCTTGGAAGTCCAGGCTCTATTTTATAAATGGTAACATCTGCAGGGATTAAACTCACTTCCTGATGGTTAGCATCCAGCCATCCCCCAGAGAGCTGGACTCATGGAAGGGCCCAGGCAATTTTCTTTTTCATGACTATTCACTTTCAGCCATCCCAAGAAGAAGTGGACTTCAGAAGAATCCTAAGTAGTTTGCTGCTTCATGGACACTCACTTTCAGCCATCCTCCAAAGGAGTTGACTTACAGAAGGGTCTTGATCTTGTTTACAGAAACTGTAAAAGGGTACAGAATGTTCTGGCTTGATTGGCAGTATCACATTTCATGAGTACAGAGTACACAGTTTCTGACTATTGAGATACTAGAAATATTAACCCCCACCTCTTCGTGGGGGAGGGGTTGCATACTGTTTAGTGAAAGTGTGAACACTACACCAGGTTGTGACCCTGAATATTTTTGTAACTGGCATTAATTCACAGTGGTGCCGGCCAGCATGTAACACAGTACCTTACAGTATAACTGCAAAATGTACCATATGCTGCAGGGAACAGTGCAATCCAATGGCAATTAAGCCCTTTTGTCATGCATTATTTTGTGACTTGTTATTTGCTGCAAAGAATGTGTAGGCTATTCCACAGTCTAACTGCCCTCTATATGAAGTAATGTTTTCTGATGTGTTACAGAGTTGTATGAGACCCTGTCTCATTTGTTTTGAGGAGAGGGTTGAAAGCAATGATCTATTTTTCTGTCCTCTCCTATTCTGTCACTTGTCTATCTCTTGTCTGTCTGATTGTGCAATCAAATTTTCCTTGTGGAACCTCAGAACTGGCCACTCTGATGGTCCCACACTTCCCCCTGTTATCTCCCTTCTTTTACATGCTGTTTCTGTTCTTTCTTTCTCCCCTTGCTTCTCTGTGGTTAAAAGCCCTATGTGAATTTTTACGTAAAACTGAGATCCCTTGGTTTGCAAATGTATATAGTTGTATTGTTCAACTGAATTGCAGAAAGCTATTTGGGGTTTGTTAGAAAAGATAGTAAGCTGCAACACAGAGGGTTGACCTTGAGAAACCTTTTCACCTTCTACAAGCTTGTTTGCAGATCTATTAGCAGGAAAACCAGCTCTGGCCAGAATGTCTCAGTTGGCTTCACCTGTTGAGAAGACTGGATGTACTGGTTGCAGGAAAGAAGTTTGGTACATTGTGTGAAAACAGGAGATACAGCTTAATGAGAACAAGATGCAGAATTTAATTTCCAGGTGAAAACATCTTATAAAAAGAGAGCAATATTTGTTTAGAGAATTAGAAAGTGAGACTGAGATTTAGATTTTGAGACACCCTCAGATAAAGGACTTCATTTTGTTTGAACTGCTTGTATAAAAGCTATCCTGTACAATTCTTTTTTTTTTTTTATTTTATTGCTATTAATAAAACACTACTTGTGAATTTTATGACTTATGCTTTGTCTATGCTTCCTGACTGGTGCCTCTACAACATACTGTTTTCCCTTATTTTGCCCCCCCCTTCCCCAGTTTGAGGGATTGCCCTTTACTTCTGCTTGCATTCACGGGCTCAAACATTTGCCACCCTATCCCCTTAGTAATCTGAAAGTTATGATTGTGCCCACCTTCAGTCTTCTGTTTTTGAGTCTGAATAAACTGGATCACATTCAGGCTCTCCGAATAGCTTTTGCCTCTTGAGCCACTAATTAGCTTGGTAGCCCTGTGCTAAACTGTTTCCATTCCTTCAATGTCATTTCCATTCAGTTGAGGTTGGCATGACACTTCAACATCAGAAGGCAGGCTTTTGCTTGTCTACATAAAACAAACTGCTATTGTGTTCTTCTTTTAATTTGCAGACTCACTTTTTTGTGTAGGTTTTGCTGGGCAGTGGGCATAGAGGACCGGAAGGGAATGGAAAAGGACCTGGAGCTGCAGGACTGGTGAAGAGACCACTTGCCCACAAGTCACATATCAGAGCTACCAGGAAGCTCTGACTGCTCCATAAAAGTAAGCAGCTTTTGGTTACTGCATTTTAACATCAGAAGGCAGGCTTTTCCTTGTTTACATAAAACTAACTGTTGTAGTGTTTTTCTTGTAATCTGCAGACTCACTTGTGCAGGTTTTGCTGGGCAGGGTGTGTAGAGGAACAGAAGGGGACCAGAAGGTATCCAGAGCTAGAGGACTGGTGAAGATGCCACAGGCAGCGACGTATCAGAGCTAACCAGGAAGTGATGACTGCTCCATAAAGCAACACCACCCAGCATGTCCCAGCACTCTCCTGTCCCAGTGAGCTGTTGTCACAGTGAAGGAATGGGACAGCAGTCTGATGGTGTCTGCAGGAGGTCCACAGATTGCAGGTCGTTCTGAAGGGGGGACTGCAGAAAGTGTAAGCTCTGCAGTAAAGGGAACACCAGGGAGGAATAGTAACTAAGGTAAAGGATCTCCTGCACCCCTACGTCCCATCTCACCCCCTCAGATCAGCTACCAGAGCTCTCCTGGAGATCCCCAGAGCAACACTGAAGAGCTCTGGAGATCGGGCATTTGAGGTCGCTGCCCTGACTTTATGGAATTATCTGCCAGGGTATCTCCGGGAGGCACCATCAATTGAAATATTTAAATGTCAATTGAAAGCATTTCTGTTTGCACAAGCTTTTGGGTATGAGGGAACCATTTAAGTATATGAATAAGTTTAGTTATTTTAACTGTTTTGTGGATTTTATGTATGTTTTATTTATTGTTTTTGTTCTCTTATTTTTATGTCTGTATTTGTAATTTTATTGTAAGGGTACCTGGAGCATTCGGGGAGAAGGGCGCCTCAAACAAATAAAATCTACTACTACTATCTACTATTAAAGCAGGGATGGCACACAGTGATAAGAAGGGAAACTCTATCTAGGTAAAGTCTGCAGACACACTAAAGGGATAGGTTAAATACAGGAAGGAGGGAAAAGTACAGATAAGCCAAGAGGGGGACATGCATTGGAGAGGTAAAAGGACAAGAGAAAGGCAAGGAAGTAAGAAGTTAAGAGGAAAAGCAGTCATCAGGCATGGGAGTTGAACAGTGTACTGGACGTGGGTCTGCAATCTCAAGGACATGTTCTGGAGCCTGAAGTGCTGCCCCATATGCAGGCACCTCTCTGGGCTGAGAGCAGAGGTCATTGGACTTAGGGCCAAACTGGCAAAAGTACAGGGTATCGTCTGTCTCACCCAGGGGCAACCAAGATTGCCACTGCTCCCTCAAAAGAAGCCAGAAAAGAGGCACAGCAGTTGGACCTTGGTGGGTTCTGAAAAGGTGAGGGGGAGGAAAGAGAGCACCCCTCAGACCTTACCATTGCATAATTCCTTCACTGTTCTGGTGGGACAAGGAAGCCAGGAGGAGACACCTGAGGCAGTGGGGAGGGAGGAAGTTGGGGTCCTCAAAAGAGGTGGACCCAAGTGGGGAGGGAGAGGCCCCCAGCAAAGGAGAAGCCAGCTGCTGGTGTGGAACTCCATAATTGGGGGGGATAAAGTTGGGAGCAAATGAAGGGACGGCATAGTAAAGTGTCTACCAGATGCTTCAGTAGGGAGGACTGGAGGGTGGATTGTACAGATCACCAGGGAAGTGGGAAAAGGAGGGAGCTGGATATCATTGTCCATCTGGGCACAAATGACCTGGCCAGGGACACAGCATGGTTGGTCCAGATAGGTTTAGGGAGCTGGGTAGGAGCCTGAAGCAGGTATCTGGCATGGGGGTCTTCACTGAGGTTCTGCATGTATATAGACAGGGGAAGACCTGGGGACCCTGCACCACAGCCTTCAATGAGAATTTGAAAGCATGGTGTAGGGAAGAGGGTTTTGACTACATTGGGAACTGAGGTCCTTCCTGGAAGAATAGAGGCTTGTACAGAGGACATGGGCTCCATATATCTAGGAGGGGAATGGCCATAGTAGGTGAAAGGTTAAGATGCTACTTTGATGAGCATGTAAAGTAATCAAGGGGGATGCAGAAAAGACAAGGGCAGCAAAGATTTCCCCCCTTCCCCAGAGAATAGAGCAGCAAAGAGGAAAGTTTAGGGGGGAAAATTAATTCCCTAGGCATAGAGGGGTGTAAGGACCAGGGGGAGGGCAGGAGTGGGTGGGTCATGAAGAGGAACTAAAGCTGAGAGAGAGGCTAAGGAGGGAAGGCAGAGAGGTAGTGAAAGAGGGGAGAACAGGACTGGGGAAGCAAGAGGGGTGGAAGATGGAAACAGGAAGGGAAGGCAGACTAGGGGGAAGGGGAGGGAGAGACACTATAATTGGACAGCCATGTGTGCTAGTGCAAGGAGCCAAGGAAATAAAATTCCTGACCTTGAAGTAATCATTGCAGAGGCAGATCTGGATATGGTAGCCATAATGGAGTCATGGTGTACTGACAGCCCCAGCTCAGAAGTAGCCATATCGGGTGACACCATGTTCTAGAAGGACATGACAGGAAGGAAAAGTGAGGGGTTGTTTTGTATGTGAGGGAAGGTATAAAAGCCACAGAGATAGTGGGGACACAAGGGGAGATAAGGAAGTGCTGGAGGAACTATGAGTCAGCTTAGAGACAGGGGCCAGGGCCTCTGTCTGCATGGGGGTGAAGTACAGACTGCCAACACAAGGGGAGGCATTAGACAATCTTTTGGGGGAGGCCAAAGGCAGACTGGCAAACAAAGGGGAAGTATTGCCTGTGTGGGACTTTAATCTGCTGGATATAGACTGGAGCATTCTGGACGCAGCTCCAACAAGAAGCAGGGCCTTCCTCAACTCCCTACAGGGGGAATTTATCAAGCAAATGCTTATGGAACCTACTAGACACTGGGCAGTGCTGGATTTGGTATTTTCAAACAGGGACAGCATTACAGACGTCATAGTGGGTAGTCCCTTGAGTACAAGCAATCGCCATACTGTGTGGTTTGGCATATGGATTGAGCAAGAGAAAAACCACACTAAGATGTGGGTCCAGGGTTTCAGGAGGGTAAATTTTAAAGAAATGGGTGAGTGCCTCAGTAAATACCTTGAATGGGAGGATGGCCAGGGGAGTGGAGACACCATGGAAAAAGATCAAGGAGGGAATAGCTAACAGTGAAGTGTACAAGATGAAAACAGGAAAAGGGAGCATAAAAACATATGTCTGTGGACTGTGGAAAGTTGCAGTTAGTTTTTGGAATTGGATAGAACCGTTATTTTGTAAAATATTGCATCATACATATTCTTTTGATCCCGGTATTAAATTATTGGCTCAAATCCAATCATGAAAAAACCCACACTCACCAACCTCCAATGAAGAACTGCTCACAACGTCTGCTCGTGCTGAAAATATTTTATTGAAGTGCCAGTGTATGAAACACCCTTTCACACGCCTCAACGCATTTCGGAAATCTGGTCCTTTATCAAAAAGCATGTGGTACAAGTTCAAATTACATCTTTTATACAGAAAATGATGTCGTAAAACATGGACATATCAAAGTATCAAGTAACATCACACAGTACAGCAATAAACTCATGCCTATGTGCACCAATTACTAAAATTTAAAAACAGGTCACATGAACTCACATATTTGCATGATATGGATAGACCATGAATATATCAGAAAAATATAGAAAGAATGTACGGAATGAATTAATTAAACAGGAAAATCCCGAGAGTTCATTTTTTGCATTTAAAAGTCATCGTGACAGCACAGAGACAGGCAAAAAATAAGGGGGTTGGATCCTCGAAGATTTTTACTAGAGGTATGTAGTTAATTGCCTGAAAGATAAAAAAAACAGTAACAATGATTTCTATACTGAATTGGAAAAAGCACATCAATTTCAAGTATTTATGAAGCTGTAACATATTTTATTTAACAATAAAAATATTTTCATTATAAAAGCTACATGCTACTGTGCACTTTATATTCATTTAATTACAGTTCCATACCCATATGCTCATATCACAGCACATTATTTATTTATTGTTTCTATGTGCTATTCTGCTGAATAGTAAATCATGTAAGACCATAAATCATCTATCACACCTAAGCATAAATATCATTTCCGTAAATAAGGTGACAGATCGAAACAGCCATACAAACCTGGATATGTAAAGGATTCCAAAGTATATATCCAGAATCCTTCATGTTATAATACTAGGTTGTCAAAGTCACTGTCCCCAGCATGGGGGATTACCTTCTCTATTGCTTTAATTGTAAAAAAGTGCTCATTTCTGTTTCTTGCTTCTTTTATGTACAGGGCTGTCGCATAGGTCTCATCTCCATTCCTTATGACCCTGGTGTGTTCTCCTGCTCGAGTTTTGAACTGTTGTGTGGTCTTTCCAATGTAAAAAGCCCCACACTGACAATTTACTGCACCTGATAGATCACACCTAAAGTACTACATGTGATGAGTTGCCATATTGTACAGGTTCTCTGAGTGTTAACACTAGTAAACTCTTTTTTCTGTGTAATGTATTGGCAATTTACACACTTGTGGCAGTATAACAACCCACATATTTGTTGGAAGATGAGGTTTGCTGGCCAAGGCACCTAGCTTCACTGAACTCTTTTCTTCTAGGTTGCTTGAAAGGACAGAGCAAAGAATCTTACCAGAGCAACAATAAGGATTACAGCTTCTTTTGGCTAGGCAGGTTTACTGTGTGTTGTTATTTTTATTTTGTACTCACAAGGGATTGTTACTGTTTGGTGCTAACATTTTATTGCTTTATTTTTCTGTGATTCAAATTGTTGTTGCTGGGTATACCTTCTGCTGCATTATTACAGGGTGTACCTACAGGTGTGTGCGTACAGATTACTGCTGTAATCTTCTGATTCAAATTGTCTTTTGCAAGGTATATCTTCTGTTACTGCTTTACTTTTCTCTGTAGCAAATTGTTTCTTACAGAGTATATCTTCTGTGAAATTATTACAGGTGGTGCTTTATAGATTTCACAGTTTTATCTGTCATTAGGATAAGCTTTCAGGGCTACTGCATTTGTTGCTGACTGATTGTTTCTGCTCTTACCTCCTTGTTTCTTTCATCTGTGGTTCATCTTTTTCAGCAGGGGAAGGGCCAAGCCACCCACCCCCATCCCCAACCACCCCACACTACACTCCTTTCATAGGGTAGCACAGTTGTAACATTTCCTGCAGCAAAGCAGGAAGGAGCGGTTCAGAGGGGTATCCACACAGTGACCTTATTTACAGGGACACTAGTAATTTTACTTGTTACAATAACTTATACAAAAACAAACAAACAAAACACTAAATCAAACATTTGCTTTCATTTTCTTCCTTCTAATTACTCTGACCAGGTTATAAACCCAGCAACTTACCTGAAATGGATATCATTAACTGCAGGTACGGTGGAACACTTTTCAGAAGGGCAGTTTTACAGGATTTAGAACAATGTTGTATATTTTATTTTATTTTACTTATTTATTTGTGTCTAGGAATTGCAAAGTACCATGGAGCCAAGGCTCTTTTGCAAAGGTTCCATGTCATGCTTGTTACAGGGTAACAGACACTAAAACATAAAACAGTTACAGGTGCATGGTTTTAGACAGTAACTTTGCTTGACAAAATCAGACTGAGTGATGAGTAACTCAGGAAACAATAAGAGGAAGAGGGCAAGAAGGGGAGAGGGTTGAGGGTAGGGGAAGGCATAGGCATAGAGGGCCAGGGTGAGGCAGCCGAGGGGCCTTGTCAGGCCAGACACGGGGCAAGTGCATTAGAAGTTGCATTGGACAGGTAAGTGCAAGAAGAGAGGGCAGAAACTGACACCTATAAGGTCAGAATGAAGGGAATGAAGATGTTATGGGGTGCAAGCACAGGTGGAGGTGCCAGTTATGGAGTGGCTGAGCTTTTTTTTTGAATGCTCCAAGCATTGCTGTGGATGAGGTGTCACTAGAGAGCTTGTTCAGCCAACTCTGAGCCCTGTATGCAAATGACCTTTGGCCTTGGATGTGCTGCAGCAGGGGATTTGAAGGATTTGGGGCTTAGAGCTCCTAGTGTTGCAGTTGGTGATTTTGGGTTTGAGGAGGGTGCTGACTCCTGGTGGTGCCTTTCCCATCATGATTTTCTTATCAGTGATGCAGGTTTGGTATTTGATTCAGTTGTTCAGTTGCAGCCAGCCTGTTTTGGAATAGAGGTCACAGGTGTTGGTGAGACGGTGGGAACCAGTAACCAGTCAGCAGGCTTGATTGAGGGAAGTTGAAACACGCCTGAGAGATGAGGTTGTGGCAGATCCATAGATAATGAGACCGTAGTCAGTGATGCTGATGATGGAGCTCTGGACAGCTTTGGGCAAAGCTTCTGGGGTTAGATGTTTCCTATGTCGGAATAGTAGGCCCATCCTGGTGTTGACTACTTTTGCCACGTTATTGATGTGTGGGACACTTTTGCCACGTTATTGATGTGTGGGACATTGGAGAGATTACAGTCGAGGGTGAGGCCGAGATATTTGAAGGTATGAACTTGTTCAAGGGTGATTCCTTGCTTTGTTTTAATGGAGAGCTGATATTGTTTGTACTTGTTTTGGGAGCTGCAGAAGATCATGGTCTTTGTTTTTTCTGGTTAAGGATAAGTCTGCGTTTTGTGAACCAGTTTTCAACTGCAGAGAAGGCCTGTTGGAAGTTACCTTGTAGATGGACTGGATCATGGTGGGAAGCCAGGATGACAGCATCATCCATGTAGAGTAGGATCTGTTCAGGGCAGGATTCTGGCAGTGAGTTCAGAAAAAGACTGAAAAGGAGGGGGCCCAAGATTGAGTCCTGTGGGACACCGGACCAGACTGGTCTTTGGTCTGAGAGTGTGTCAGCTATTCTCACTCTTTAGGAGTGGTTGCCTAAGTAGCTTTTGAACCAGTTCACCGAGTTAGGTGAGAGCACTGCTAGTCGAAGCTGGGCAAGTAGGAGATTGTGGTTGACGGTATCAAAGGCTTTAGTTAAGTCGATGAAGGTGGACCCAGTAAGATGACTGTTATCGACTGAGTGATGGATTGCACCAGTGAATTCAAGCAGTGCTATGGAGGTGCTGTGACCTTTTCTAAAGCCATGTTGCTCCTTGCACAGGATGTTGTGATTGTCTAGGAAGTCGGTGAGCTGGTCTGACACAATCCATTCTAGGGCCTTGGAGAGTGGAGGTAGGATGGAAATTGGATGGTAATTCTCAGTAGCTGTTTTGTCACCACTTTTATGAATTGGGGTTACCGTGGCAGATTTCCATAAGTCAGGGAACTGGCTGAGGCTGAGAGAGAGAGGTTGAAAATCCTGGTCAGTAATCGGAGTAGTTCTTCAAGTGTGAGTGACAGCAGTTTGAGGTCGAGGGAGTCACTGCTGGCTCTGGAATTCAAATGGCTTTGGTAACGTAGCTGCAGACTTAATGCATTTTTACTGCTTTAAAGTAGAAGGAAGGGTGGCTGGAGGTGGCTGGGGGGGCAAGGGGAACCACCTCCTCAAAAAAACCCTGTGGGAGTACGGCACTGAGGTCCATGAAGGTGTCATTGAATGCATCGGCAATGAGTTTCTGGTCAAGTGTAGTTTCACCATTTATGCTGAGTACTGATGGGAGTGATTTAGATTGCTTCCTGGTGACTTCTTTAATGTTGTTCCAGAAGACCCTACCATTGCCCCATGAGTTAGTGAGAGCATTATGGAAATAGGTGGTCTTCGTATCCCGGATGTATTTGGTGCAGTCATTTCGTGCATGTTTATAGTTAGCAACATCAACTTGTCTCCCAGTGTTTCTGGCAATCTCCCAAAGGTGGTCTCGAGCTTTTAGTCATCTAAGTAGGTCTCTGGTGAGCCTGGGGTTTCATACGGCTTTGGCCTTGCGCTTCTTGAGGGGTGCAAATATGTTACATGCTTGGTTGAAGATCCCGATGAAGTGTTCCAGTACAGTGTTCACATTGGTTGCAGTGAGAATTGGGGACCAATCCTGTTGATGAAGGAAGGTTTTGAGATGATGTAGCTTGCCTCTAGGTAGAACTCGGCTAGTAATGGTTTTGGGGGGGGGGGGGCTTGATGAATTTATTGGACCAGAAGCAGATGACGGGGGAGTGATCACTAAGTGTGTCAGGGAGGACAGTGGTGTTTGTGATCCTGGTGGGATGGCTTGTTATGATCCAATCCAGAAGGGTGCTGGTACCCATTTTATAGTTTGTCCTGGTTGGGGAGCTAACCATCTGAGAAAGGTTTGCTGCCTCTATCAAGTCCCTGTATGCCCCTGCCTCTGCAGCAGGCCAGTTAATATTAAAGTCACTGAGGAGGATGTTTTCTGAGTCAGGTGAGAGAGAGATTAGGTAAACTCCAGGACTACGTTAAGCCCATTACCTTGCACTCTCGGTGGAATATAGACTGTGACAACCGTGATAGTTTTCTTGTGTGCACCGAGAAGGATCTTGACAGGAAGAATCTGTGCAGTGGAGGTTTGGGGGATTAAGTTGATGAAGTGCCCCGTATCGTGTCCTTTAAGGTACAGGGCACAGCCATCACCTCTTTTTGATGTTCGATCAAGCCGATAGACATTATACCCAGGGAGGGTGATAACTGGGCCATTGGAGATCTAAGGGCTCAGCTCCAGGCAGCATGGGCAGAGATTGCGTGCCTCAAATTGCATATTCAAGAGGGTATATATTTTAAGAACCACCTGCCATTTCCCCAACATCCAACAGAAGCACCTCGACCGCAGAGGGTAGTTGGTCCGGGAGATTGGCAGGTGGTTAGGAGGGGCAAATCGGGTGCCCCATCACTCGGTGCTCTCCAACATATCACCTCCACAAACCATGTAAAAACTACAAACAGGTATCTGCCTCTATCTCCGAAATCAAACAAAGGGGCAGAGGACACTGCAGAGCAGGACACTGCAGCACAGGAGCTAGCACAACAAATCACACCCAAAGCAGGAACCAAAAACAAAAAAAGCAAAAAGGGAATCCAAAAAACTTCTGATCATAGGAGACTTCATGATTCGGGGAGCTGATACGTATCTCCAGCCAGGGGTAATGGTCAGATGTCTCCCAGGTGAATCAGCGTGGAGGGACACTGACTGCATTGCTAAAATTGTTAAGGAAGCAGGAGAAAACATTGATTTCCTGGTACACATAGGGACTAACGATCTCACCAGCTGGTCAGTTGTGGAGACCAAGGAACACCTGACCAGGCTGGGTGACAAACTATCATCCATTTTCATCTGGCATCTCATCTGAGATCCTGCCAGTCTGGGAGAGGGGGGCAGATGGACTGAAAGTCAGAGAAGGAGAGATAGGGGAGCTAAACATGTGGCTCAAGGGCTGGTGCCAGGAAAAAGGACACAAATTTGTAGGGAACTGGCAACAGTTTTGGGAACGAAAGTTCTTTAAATTTGATGGACTGCATCTGACTAAGGAGGGAGTCAGTGCATTGGGGCAGAAGTTTGATGTCTTTGCAGATTATTTAAACTAGAAAATGGGGAGAGGGGAGTAGCACCCGAAACATTGAATGAGAGGAACACCCCTCCCCCTCAGCTAGTGGTCAAACAGGAGTTCAGTATGTTTGTAGTTCATTTGCATCACCAGGTAAAGAAAAAAGGTCCAGCTCCACATACGATGCACAGGGGAAACGCCGGACCTCACCCAACAACTAACACACCAAAATCTGACCAATGGAAAATCATGTACACAAATGCTCACAGTCTGGGAAACAAGATCCCAGACCTGCAGACAATAATGACAGAGGCTAAACTGGACATAGTAGCCATTAGCGAGACATGGTTTACCAGTAATCACACTTGGAAGTCTTCAGTACCTGGCTATGTACTGTTCAGAAGAGACCGAGGTGCAAAAAGGGGGGGGTGGAGTGACCCTTTATGTCAATGAAAATATTAAAGCTACAGAAATTCAGAATACACATAAGGAGCCAGAAGAACTTCACCCTGGAAACAGGAAATGGGACAGCCATACAAACTGGGGTTGTGTACAGGCCTCCAGACCAGGGGGAGGACATAGATACATTACTATTAGAAGATATACAAAACATGACAGCTAAAGGGGAAGTTCTGATAATGGGAGACTGCAACATGCCAGATACAGATTGGTCAATACCAGCAGGGACATCTGCCAGAACTAGACACATGGTGGAGTTCCTGCAGGAGGAGGGCTTCTAACAACTGGTACAACAACCCACTAGAGACAGGGCTATCCTAGATCTAGTACTGACTAGCAGGGAAAGGATCACAGATCTCCAGGTAGAAGGTCACCTGGGGCCAGTGAACATCATATTGTATGGTTCAATTTGGCCACTAGAACAAAATCATCCCATTCCAAGGCAAAAATATGGGACTTCAGAGGAGCTGACTTTGATAAGATGGCCAACAGCATTAAGCTAGCCCTGGCAAAAAGAAATACAGGTGAGAGGGTACAGGCAAAGTAGGCAAGCATTAAAGATGCAATACTTGAAGCAACATCCCATTGTGTTAGTGAGAAAAGGAAATACAAAAGAAGAAGGAAACCACTTTGGTTCTCAAACACAGTAGCAGAAAAGGTCAGAGCCAAAAGACTGGCCTTCAGGAAATATAAGGGAACGCAGCAGGATGAAGATAGGGAGGTATACCAAACTTCCCTAAGGGAAACAGGGAAGGCAGTAAGGCAGGCAAAGGCCCAAACTGAGGAAACACTAGCATGAACAGTAAAAGAAGGTGACAAGACTTTCTATAGATACATTAATGAAAGGAGACAGTCCAGAGGGGGTATTGCTAAGATCAAAGGGGATAAGGGGGCATGTGAGAAGGAGGACCATGTAAAAGCATCTATCCTAAATAGATACTTCTGCTCAGTATTTACTGAAGAGAAGGTAGGGCAGGGCCCACAGCTCTGCACCATGGACACAGGGGGGGAGGGAGGTGTGCACTAGTCCCTTCACAAAAGAAAGGGTCCTACAAGAGCTCGATAAGCTCAGAGTGGACAAGGCAAAGGGACCTGATGACATACATCCCAGGGTACTAAAGGAGCTAAGATGGAACTAGCAGAGCCATTATCAGAACTGTTTAGTGAGTCCTTGAGCACAAGAGAGGTCCCAGAAGACTGGAGATGGGCTCATGTGACCCCGCTCCACAAGAGTGGTAGCAGGGAGGAGGCAGGGAACTACAGACCGGTCAGTCTTACCTCAGTAGTGGGCAAGATTATGGAGACACTCCTTAAGGAAAGTATAGTACAACACCTGGAATCCATAGGAGCACAAGACCCAATACAGCATGGGTTTACAAAATGAAGGTCCTGCCAAACTAATCTCATAGATTTCTTTCACTGGGTAACCAGAGTGGTGGATCAAGGGGGAGCAGTTGATGTTGCCTACCTTGTCTTCAGCAAAACTTTCAATACTGTTCCACATAGAAGATTGATTAATAAGCTGGGTAGGCTCGGGGTGGGTCAGACGTTGGTCAACTGGGTGGCAAACTGGTTGATGGACAGAAAACAGAGAGTGGTTGTAAATGGTATACAGTCAGAAGAGATGCCAGTCACAAGAGGGGTACCTCAGGGATCAGTCCTGAGGCCAGTCCTTTTCAATATCTTCATCAGTGACATTGAAGATGGACTGGAGGGTAAGGTTTGTCTGTTTGCAGATGACACCGAGATCTGCAACGTAGTAGATGATCCAGATGGTGTGGGAAGAATGAGAAAAGATCTGGATAAACTAACAAAATGGTCGCAAGAGCGGCAACTTGGATTTAACGCAAAGAAGTGCAAGATCATGCACATAGGGAAGAGAAACCCTGAAGCCACCTATAGGCTGGGAAGGGAGTTGCTGGCAGTCACAAGGGAAGAAAGAGACTTGGGCGTCATCATCACCAATGACCTGAAATCATCCAAGCAGACCTCTAAAGCAGTAGGTATGTTTGGGTGTATTAGTAGGGTATCACAAGTCGGAAGAGGGAGGTAATAATCCCTCTTTACAAGACACTGGTTAGGCCCCATCTGGAGTACTGCGTGCAGTACTGGAGGCCACACCTTCACAAGGACATTAAACAAATTGAGGCAGTCCGGAGAAGGGCAACCAAAATGGTGCAGGGACTGCATCAGAAAACATTTGAGGACAGATTAACTGAACTCAATATGTATACCCCTAGAGCAAAGGAGGGAGAAAGATGATATGATTGAAACATTCAAACACCTTAAGGGCATTAACAAGATGAAAGAGTCTAACATATTTCAATATAAGAAAAATAGCAGGACAAGAGGACACAGCAGGAGATTAGAGGGAGGCCGATTAAGGGGTAATGTGAGGAAGTTCTTTTTCACAGAAAGGGTGGTGGATGCATGAAGCAGCCTACCCCAGGAAGTGGCGGATAAGAATACAGCACAGGGCTTCAAACAGACATGGGATAGGCATAAGGGAGCAATACAGATGAATATGACTAGATAGGCCATTGACAGAGCAAAGGCCGATGGCACATTCATAAGGTATAAAAAGAAATGGGCAGACTGGATGGGCCTTGCGGTCCTTATCTGCCGTCAACTTCTATGTTTCTATGTTTGTTAATCAGGTAGTCTGTGTGGGTTTGGGCTTCCTGCTGTGGACGAGAACATCCTTGAGATTCAAGGCTCTCCTGTATGAAACTCTCAGTACATTTGAATGATGTTCCCTTAGCCCGACATCTCCTATCAAAATGTTCCAATTTTTGTTGATAATATCAACAGCTTTGTGTGCATGTACAGTATATGTTATCACAAAATTCAGCTGTCTCCCATCATTCCTTACATCACGTGGGCTTTGTTGCAGTGTGTTAGACATGGCAATATTCCTGACTTTCTGGCAAGTCTGTGTTAACTTACAGCATCTTTTTATACCACCTTTCCTGAAATCTATTTAGTAAGATCGGCTGCAGCTTTATCGTACAGTTCAATCATGCTGCAATTTCACCTCAGTCTTAAAAATTGTCCTTTTGGGATATTTTGAATTGTGTGATGGGGATGGCAGCTTGAAGAGAAGAGATGGGTATTTCTATAACATTCTTTCCTAAAGATATCAGCCACAGAATTACCCAGATCATCTTTCTTGATGCATAAGTCCAAAAACGGTATCTCATTTTTACTAGCCTTGTAAGAGAAACGCAGATTTTAACTTGTACGGTGTAAAAAAATCAATAAAGTCATCTAGTTGTTGTAACGTGCCCTTCCACACAATGAATATATCATAGAAACATAGAAACACAGAAGTTTTGGCAGATGGGGACCGTACAATCCATCAAGTCTGCCCTTGGCTTCCATACCCCCCCCCCACTTAGCTGCCTGCTTGTATATCCCACAGTGTCTGTTCCATGCTGCTTGAATTCCCCCACTGTCTTGGCTCCCACCACCCCCTCCAACAGGCTATTCCATGTTTCCACAACATGTTCTGTGAAGGAGAATTTCCTCGTATTGCTTCTGAACCTTCTTCCCTTAAGTCGAAGGTTGTGCCCTCTAGTCCTGCTGTAGTCCTTTACCTGAAAGAGATTCTGCACATGCACCTTGTTGTTGCCATTAAGATATTTGAATGTTTCTATCATGTCCCCATGATTCCTGCGTTGTTCTAGGGAGTATAATTTGAGACCATCCAGTCTTGCCTTGTACGGTTTCTGATGCAAGCCCTGCATCATCTTTGTTGCTCTTCTCTGTACCATCGCCAGCCTATCTATGTCCTTCCTAAGGAGTGGCCTCCAGAATTGGACACAGTACTCCAGGTGAGGCCTGACCCAGGGACTGATACAGGGGAATGAATACTTCATACCTTCTGCTCGTGATGCCCCTCCCTATGCATCCCAGGATACCACTAGCCTTTAGTGCTACCTCTTCACATTGTCTACTGACCTTGAGGTCATCTGATATGATCACCCCTGGTCTCGCTCCGGCCTTGTAGCCACCAGCTGCTCCCCTCCCATTGAGTACAGTTTCCCTGGGTTACGCTTTCCCAGGTGCATGGCCTTGCATTTTTTGGCATTGAATTTCAATTGCCAGGTCTTGGACCACTCCTCCAGTTTTCAGAGATCAGCTTCCATGCTTTGCTGTCCCTCTGTTGTGTCTACCCTGTTGCCAATTTTGGTGTCATCTGCAAACAGGCACACCTTTCCCTCCAGTTCATCCACAATGTTGCTGATGAATATGTTGAAGAGGATCGGACCCAGAACTGAGCCCTGCTGGACCCCGCTAGTCACCCTCCCCTTCACAGACAGAGCACCATTCACTAATACTCTCTCAGTTCTCCCATGTAACCAGTTTCTGACCCAGTTTGTAACCTCAGCCCCAGTTCCCATGTTCTCCAGTTTTTTGACTAGTCTATTGTGCGGAATGGAGTCAAAAGCTTTGCTGAAGTCCAGGTAAACCACATCCACTGCCTCACCCGATCCGCTGTTTTGGTGATCCAATTGAAAAAAATCAACCAGGTTTGTTTGGCAGGACCTCCCTGCCATGAAACCGTGTTAATTTTTATTGAGCTGACCAGTTTGCTCCAAAAAGGCTATGATTCTTTCAGCAATAAATTGATGATATAAATCAATGAGTGCAAAGAAGTGGTTTTGGTCAGGGTCCTTCACTGTTTTGTTTTCCCACTTCCCAACATATACGTTTGCAAGGCTGGGGGTGAAAGTAGCTCCCATAGCCATTCCTTTGGTTTATAAGAAAAATTCTCCCAAAAATGTAAAGGCATTCAACTTTAAAACAAATTCAGAAAGCTTAAGGAGAAACTCAGTGGGTGGTTCTCTTTGGCTATCTCTGGTGTTTAAAAAGAAAGCTAGACTATCAAGAGCATCTTCTTGCGGAATGTTCGTGTACACAAATTCCGCATCCATAGTGACTAGATAGGAATCTCTGCCCACTGCCATATCCTCTAGGGTTAACAAAACATCTGTTGTGTCTTTAGTATAGGATCCTAGCTTTTCTACAAAGGGTCTGATAAAGTAGTCCACGTATAGTGATAGGGGCTCAGTCAAAGATCCCATCCCACTGACTATGGGCCCGCCTGGGGAGGGAGGCCCCAAAATCTTTGTAGACTTTAGGAAGTGTGTATATGGTAGTGCAAATTGGATGTTCCACAGTAAGGAAGTTTTTGGTGTCAGAGTCAATCCATCCACTCTGAAAGGCTTCCATAAAATACTCGTCAATCCTAGATGTGAATTGGGCAGTGGAATCAGCATCTAGTTTGTTGTAAAATGAAGTATCATTCAGTTGTCTTTCAACCTCGCAAATATAGTCAGTGGTGTTTTGAATAACCACCACAACCCCCATATCCGCGGGTTTTATAACAATACTCAGATCACTTTTTAAGTTTTCCAGGGCATCTCTCTCATTGTTTGCCATGCTGTTATAGTGAATAGAGGGTATACTGTTAAAAAAGATCCTCCAGCTCCCTTTCGCATATCTCTTGAAAAGTAACTATGGCAGCTGTGGGAGCTGGATAAAAACTTAGATTTTCCCTTACAATTATTGTAACCCTCTACAAATGGGGGTTCCTGAAAAGTCTTCCTTGTGCTTGCCTAAATGCTCACTGCCAGGCTGGTGTTCTGTGTTTTAGCAGATTAAATGTATTGCCAGAGAGTGCCTGTATAGCCTCTTTGTACTGTCTCTATAAGAGCTTCCTGGATTGCAGTCTTAATTAATCTAAAAGAGAGCTCTGTTAGAAGATGTGCTTGTCTGCTGATCATTTGTTAGAGTAGTAATAATATTGCAGTTTGTTCTAACCTACCTTTTTTGCAGCAAGGACTGTTCTGTTTATCTCCACCAACTTGGCCTGGGACTGTCAGAATGGGCCAATCAGTACCGTTGGGACTATACAATGGAGCCTGCCTACAGGGGCTTGGTGGAGTCAAAATTTGTAGAAATTGTAGTTTTTGCATTTTGGCACCTAAAATAACCTGGAGGGGGAGTTCTTGTTCTGAATGACAGACAGATCAGCCAACCAAACCTTTTGAATCTTGGGGAAATTGCCAAGCTGCTTGCAGCCAGTTTCAGTTCTGAGTTGGGAAGTGAAGAGATAACAGATTGAATGATTCAAGCAGCAGCCCTGGTGTAGATCTGTGTGGGAGAACTGTGGAAAGGCCTGAGTTTTGGCCTGCATGCTTGCCTGCTGTCCCGGAGAGGGAACATGTGCCTTTTTCGGACAGAATCCAAACTTGGAGAGCGAAGTGAGTCACTGAACTGTGACCAGGCTCCTACCTGAAGAAGGCCGAAGATTTGCTGAATGCGATCGGCCTGTCTAGACTTCCAGCCACCTCTGAACTCCCAGATTGTGCAGAGACTCTGTAATTGAGACCGGAGAGCCTTTTGCCTGGTACAGTGGAATTTCCATACATGTGAATGTGTTGTGTGCTAATAGTGGGTTGTGATTTGGTTCCCCACTGTGGTTTGAATTGTGTTCTGCTTGCTGGAAGCCGCATTAGAATTTCCTTATATGTAAATGTGCTGTGTGCTGCTAGTGGGTCATGATTTGGTTCCCCACTGTGGTTTGAACTGTATTCAGCTGGCTGGAAGCTGCATCCAGCCCCACGGACTGAATCCAAAATAATCTCCATTGGGCCTGGGCCTTGCCAGACTGGCCCAGCTTGACTACCTGCTGCACAGAGAGAGCCATCGATGAGAGACCTGCCTGGGGATCAGCCCCCTACCCAACACCTGAACAGGAATGACGCCTTGGTGATTTGTGTGGGCCCCGCTTCTCCAGGCACTCCAGCTCAACAACCTGCAGTTTCAATTTCATCCTGTCTGTATCCAGTATTGGGTATCGTGAGTAAATATCAGGGTAGCTCCCTGCAACAACAGCTAAATCTAAAGTGTTGTCATCTGGTTGTGTTGTTGCTTTTTCTTTCACGAACTGAGCCCTCTGGCTCCAGATTACAAGTAGTGTGTGTTGTGCATGTTGCTTTTCTTCCATCACAAGGCCCCAACCAGCTGCAACATTCCTGGCTAGCCCACCATTTTCCTACCTGGGTACCCAGAGTATGTAACTGTGTGGGGACTTAAAGCGCATGCATAACTGTTTGATTAATATAGCCTTTAAGCCAATCAACCTGATTACACCCCTTCCTTGTTCAAGTCCCCTGAATAAATCAGATCTTTGACATTTTTGCTACATTTAACCTGACTGTTTTTCCAGTTTTTGCCAAGAGTACTGTACTATTACTATTTACTGTGCATAACCTTGTTTTACAGGGGGTCCCCAGGGTCAAGCCAGAGGAACCAGCCCTGGTGGTAAGTGTAAACAGTGTGGGTACTGGTATGGTGTACAAGGGGTACTGTGAAAGTGATTATCGTATATTGCTCAGGCCACTAGAAGGGAAAGAGGAAGGTTACAGTGTCCCAGAGGGCTGTACCCAGGTTAGTTTGACCACTACCAACCCTGACCTCTGGGTGGAGGCACCCATTTCAGAACTCAGGCCCCTTAACCTGCTACTAGCCACACAGGCAGGGGTAGTAGCCCTTGGTATAGTGCCACCTAGGGGTTACATTTTGGAGGCTCACCGCTGGGATTTTGTGCCTTCTAGTGGCCAAAAATTATGAATTATTGTTAAAGATTAATGGCTACCCTAGCAGAAATGGCTGTACACCAGTTGGTGGGGTGGTGTACTGGGCAGGAGATTGACCCCCAAAATGCTCTGCTTATACTGGATATTCCCCTGGGTACCAGTAAGGACACTGCAGAGGGAGCACTCTCTAAAGTCGAATGTTTAAAAAAACCCTGTGGTAGTGGGTCGACAGGCTGATTTGATCGCCCAAACTTTCATAGCCTTGGTAGAGTGTAGTGACCTCATAGACAGCGCTCTTAAGTGCCACAGACTATTGCCTCAGAAGGGGTCCTAGCCGCCTTGAGAGTGGTAACAAAAGACAGTAAAGACCCTAGGGAGGATGAGCTTCCACCATTATCTGAGACCTTGGAGGAGAAATCTGCTAAGTTGTTGCTGGAGGAAGGGAAAAACGTAGAGGACTTTAAGAAACTATTCCTCCCACTTGGGGGTGTTCCTTCCCCAACACCCCCTCCCACTCCAGCACCTGTTACTGCCCCATCTTCTGTGCCCGTGCCAATGCTTGTCCCTATATTTGTACCCACCATTAGTCATGACTCGTATTGCCGACTGAGGATGTTTTCAGTTACCCTTCCCACACCCCGGGGGAGGACAATTGGGAGACTTGGATAGACTATGTTGTCCCTCAAATCTGAGAATGGCAATGCCCCGAACCAGAGAAGAAGAGAAGGGTGGTTGAAAGCCTCATAGGCCCTGCCCAACTTACTATCCATGCTACACAGGCTAGTAATCCAGAAGCAACTGCTCAAGATTTTTTGAATGCATTGGAAAATGTGTATGGGTGTCCCGATTCAGATGATGACCTGTGGGGTAGGGTCAAAAACACTCAGCAATACCCAGGGGAGCCCTTATCTGTGTATGTGCCTTGACTCGAAGCGGTGCTACAGAAATGCCTAAAGAAAAGGTGGCATGGCCCCAGCCAAGTTAGATCAGAATAGGTTGGACCAACTTCTCAAGTCAGCCCCATTCTCTGAATTATTGCTGCTCCAACTATGCCTTGCTGCTCAATTGGATGCGCCTCCCACCTATGATGGACTGATGAAGGAAATTCGGAGGATTGAGTGGAGGCAGCCCCGTGGGGGGCCCCCCTCCTGTATCTGCTGTTGCTGCTGCCCAGATGACTGAGGATGCACACGTGAGTGATGCTCAGGGATGAAATACAGTGCCAGTTGAACACTGGGAGGCTAGCAAGGACACTCCGCCCTGGGGCAAGATACTGTGAGATGTCTGAGAAATGAGGGCTACCGTTTCCCTACAAGCTCATTCCAGAGATACAATGGGCCCAAACCCCTCTCACAGTGTGTCTGCTATGGGGGTGGGGGTGCACTCCCAGGCATCCACTGTTGACAGCAGCTGAAAGATTGATGAATTGACTATGGAAGTGAGGGAATTACTGAGGCGTCTCCCCATGCTCACCACACACCAGACAGAGGTTGAATCACGATTTTCTGTTGGTGGTACCCCCGCCTCAGCCCCCAATGTGATGCCTCGGCCACGCCAGACTCTAGAAAGCATACTCTGTTATAATTGTGGGCAGGAGGGGCATATGAAGAAAGAATGCCGGTCCCCAAAAGACTTAGATAAGGTTATATACAGACTTCGAGGGGAGCTCTGGAAAGCGAAAGCATGGCCGAGGGGTGCTGGAAACCACCACAGTGAAGGCTCAGGAAATCCCAACTCCAACTTCTTTGTGGCTAAGTCATCTGTACCAGCTCCTGCTACTGTCCCTCCAGACTGGTCCAAGATAGTGGGCCCTTCAATGGAGACTTATGTGGCTGTGAATGGTATTCCTACTCGGGCTGTGCTTGACAGTGGGTTGCAAGTGACCATTGTGTTTCAGGACTGGTATGACAAACACTTATGATGTGCCCTTCCAGTCCCTGGAAGGCCTACATGGGTGGGGGCTGAGCGACAAGTCTTATCTATATCTAGGATATGCCCGCCTCTGGTTGTCTTTTCCTGCAACTGTCACTGGTGTAGAGGAGCAAGTAGAGACACTGGCCCTAGTTCCCCCCCCCCACCAGACTGTATGATGGGGTTCCCCTAGTAACTGGACAAATGCCCACATGTTTGGGAGACTAGCACAACTCTGCCATGAGAAACAATGGCAGCTGACTGGACTGGCCCTAAGAGTTTCAGCCTTAGTAAAAAGGGCTTATGAGTGGCAACAGAGACCCGATGAAGTGGACCCAGATGAGCCAGTGGGGATAGTGTAGAAAAAGGAACCTGACTACTTGGTATTGGCCCCCAATGCCCAGTGCACAATCCATGGAGAAGTCGGCCTAAAGAGAAATGTAAAGCACAAAATATTACTGTTGGATGCACCAGGAGATGGAAAGTTGCCAGAGGGATGATTGGTCAAACCCAGCATCTTGCCTGCTCGTGCCCATGCCTATGCATGACGTGTGATGGTACAGATTCAGAATGTGTCAGATCGGGAGTTTTGGGTGAACAGACGGTACACCCTAGCTACAGTACACTGTGCCGACAGTACTGTATTGCCCAGCAACAAGTGCTCTGGAGAGAAGGAGAGAGTGACCCAGGACTTATTTGACTTTGGTGACTCCCTTGTTGCCAGCTGAATGGAAGGCTAGAATTAGCAAGAAACTCACTCAGAGGGACCAAGTGTTTTCATTAAAAGAATGGGACGTGAGGTGTGTCCAGGGTGCAGAGCATCACATATGCCTGTATGATGACTGGCCATTTCGAGAGAGATCCTGACGTCTTGCCCCTGCAGACATAGATGATGTGAGGAGACACCTGCAGGAAATGCTCGCTGCTGGTGTGATACAAGAATCAAGGAGCCCATATGCCTCTCCCATTGTGGTTGTGCATAAGAAGAATGGGTCAGTAAGGATGTGTGTTGATTATCGAACCATGAACACATCCTTACCGACTCATTCGAACCATGAACCAGCGGACCATCCCCGATCAACACACCAGAAGAACTTTTAACACTGACTACCCTTTTTAATAAATCATGGGAGGATGGTGTGATACCTGAGGACTGGAGGAGGGCAGATGTGATTCCCCTTCACAAAAGTGGGAGCAAGACAGAGGCAGGAAACTACAGACCTGTCAGTTTGACCTCAGTGGTAGGGAAAATGATGGAATCACTTCTGAAGGAAATAATTGTTGAGTACCTAGAGGTCAGTGGGGCACAGGACCCAAGGCAGCATGGATTCACAGCGGGAAGGTCATGTCAGACAAATCTAATTGATTTCTTTGACTGGGTGACCAAAGTAGTAGACCAGGGAGGGGCTGTGGACATGGCCTACCTAGACTTTAGCAAGGCATTTGACACAGTCCCACACAAAAGATTAATAAACAAATTAGCCAGCCTGGGAGTGGGTCCCAGGGCAGTAGCCTGGGTTAAACACTGGCTGGACAACAGGACACAGCAGTTAATAGTAAATGGAGTCCACAGTGAAGAAAGGAGGGTTACTAGTGGGGTACCGCAGGGTTCAGTACTAGGGCTGGTCCTTTTTAATGTCTTTATAAGTGACATTGCAGAGGGCCTGGAAGGGAAATTATGTCTCTTTGCAGATAACGCAAAGATCTGCAACAGAGTTGATGCACGAGGTGGGGTGGAAAGGATGGAAAGGGACTTGGCAAGGTTGGAGGAATGGTCAAATGTATGGCAGCTTAGATTCAATGCAAAGAAGTGCAGAGTAATGCACCTGGGAAACAAAAACCCAGGGGAAGAGTACACAAGGGGGGGTGAGATACTGACAACAAAAACAATGGAAAGGGACCTGGGTGTAGTCATATCAGATGACCTAAAGGTGGGCCAGCAATGTGAGAAGGCAGTAAGGAGGGCTGGGGGGATACTGGGATGCATAGGGAGAGGCATCACCAGTAGAAAACAGGAAGTTGCTGGCCCTCTGTACAGACAGTTGGTAAGATCACATCTGGAGTACTGTGTACAGTTCTGGAGACCCCATCTCCGCAAAGACATTGACAGGGTGGAGGCTGTCCAGAGGAGGGCAACCAAAATGGTGCAGGGTCTGCACCAGAAGACATATGAAGAAAGGCTAAAGGAGCTTATGATGTATAGCTTTGAGGAAAGGGGGGGGGCATGATAGAAACTTTCAAATACCTCAAGGGAATTAACAAAGTCCAAGAGGGTAGCATCCTTCAGAAAAAGAGATGTGCAAGAACAAGGGGGCACAATTTGAAGATAGAAGGGGTATGGCTCAAAGGTAATGTGAGGAAGTATTTCTTCACAGAGAGGGTTGTGGATGCATGGAACAGCCTTCCTGAGGAGGCCGTAGAGTCAAAAATAGTGGGGGAATTCAAAAATGCATGGGACAGACATAAGGCAATTCTAGTGGGGGGTAGGAGGAAGTAGGCTGTTGGTTAACTAGGATCTGCAGCTTATCCGTTAGGTAGGGAAATGGGCAGACTAGGTGGGCCAAGCGGTCTTTGTCTGCCGTCAAATTCTATGTTTCTATGTTTCTATGCCCCATATACAAGATACCCAGGATTGTTTGAATGGGAGCAAATGGTTTTTGGTATTGGATCTTCGCAGCGGATACTACCAGATCCTGATGGCCCCGGAGGACCGTGAGAAAACAGACTTCATCTGTCCTTTGGGGTTCTACGAATTCCTGAGAATGCCACAGGGGATTTCAGGCACCCTGGCCACCTTTCAGTGACTGATGGAACG
Source organism: Neoceratodus forsteri (assembly GCA_016271365.2). Classification (NCBI taxonomy): domain Eukaryota; kingdom Metazoa; phylum Chordata; order Ceratodontiformes; family Ceratodontidae; genus Neoceratodus; species Neoceratodus forsteri. The sequence continues at coordinate 732,276,581 of CM057450.1, forward strand.
TGTGGTGGGAGATATGAACTTGCTGGAATGTCTAGTGTACCTAGACGATGTCATTGTGTTTGGGCACACATTAGAGGAGCATGAGACCCGACTGTTTAAAGTCCCAGACCGATTGGAAGACTTCAACCTCAAGCAGTCTATTGACAAGTGCCAGTTTTTTCAAACCTCTGTGAAGTATGTAGGATACATAGTATCTTCAGAAGGGATAGAGACTGATCCCAGTAAGGTTCAATCACTGGGAAGCATCAAGTTTGGTCGACAGTAAATCTGTCGACCACCCGCACAGTGATGGCACAATACCGACACAGGTATTGTGCCGCCCAAGCCCGAAGTGTTTTCTGTGGGGGGCTCTGCCCCTTGCGACCCCCAGACTTTAGGATTCTCAGCTCCAGGTCAGAGTTGGTCTGGGGAGGGGGCAGGACACTGAGGGACAGGAAACACGGAAATGGACCATTACAGCGACTGTCGCTATAGTGGTCATTTTCCATGTTTCGCCATTGGGGTGTCGGGCAAAAGGGAGCCACCCAAATCACTGACTACTTGTCCCCAGCCCCATAATTTGAAAGAACTACAATGTTTCCTGGGGTTCTGTGGCTACTACCACAGGTTCATAAAAGACAATTCAAAGGTGATTCGTCCGCTCTTGAATCTTACCCAGAGTTACCCTCCTACCAACCAGGAATATAAAAAAGCCTATAAATTCCTAGCAGCAGGACCTGCAAGAGGGAGACATTCCAGGGGAAAAATCCACTCTCCTGCCACAAGTTTGGTAAGAAATACTTTTTCTAATAATATGTCCCTTTTTCTGGCAGCCATGGCACACTATCTCTGATAGGGGTACCCTCTCCCTCTTTTCTTTTCTTATTTCTGGTTTTGGACTGTAGTTATCAGGAGAAAAAGTATTTCTTATCAAACTTGTGGCAGGAGAGTGGATTGTTCCCCAGAATGTCTCCCGCTTGCAGGTCTTGCTGCTAGGAAATCCTCAGCTAACACAATCGTTTTCTCCCACCCCTTCCAGCTTGTGCTCTCTGACCCACAGTTGTACGTCTTGTGGTAGTACTTTAATAAATTGTTCAGTCATAATAGTTTCCATTATTTGCTGGATGGTCTTACTGCCAGGCTGAAGCCATTTATTGCTTAGATCCGTCAAGTGTGCATACACCTCCCTTTGATCATCTGTGGATTGCATCTTCAGAGATCGAAAGCATTGGCGGGACGTCTCGGTGTTGATGTCATATCTTCAGAGAATCTCCTTCTTAACATGATCGTAGTCATCAGCAACTTGTATAGCCAGATGGCTATACACAACCTGTGTTCTGCCAGTTAACTGAGGGGCAAGGTGCACAACCCACTGTTCCTTGGGCCACCCACACATTTGAGTTACACTCTCAAACGTCATGAGGTATGCTTCTGTATCATCAGAGTCCTGTAAGTGGGCCAGTTTAATTCCAAGGGCCTTGAGTTCTTTCTCCGTGCTCAGTTCGGATAGCCTGCAACTCCCACATAGTGTCCGCCCACTTGGCGTCTTGCCTTTGTCGATCAATTTCTCTTTCTTTATCCAGCTGCACCTGCCAGACACATAGCCATTTCAATAGCTCTCCCATATCCTCCATAGGTGCCTGTTCCATATAGGAGGCATCTGTCTCTTTCTCTAGATCCTCGGTCTCCAATGGTTCCTCTGCTGGTATTCCATCTCTGGGTTCACTGTGCTCCTCCTCAGACCTTTCAGATGGTTGCCTCTTAACCTTAGAATGAACATCAGGCAAACCGGTCAGCAACTGGGCCCCTGTCTGGGCCGCCATCTGTCTCGAGAGAGTGCCTTGAACCTGTTCTCCAGCTGCCATGTCCATCTTGGGTATCAGGAAATACCCACTGCTGTGTCTCCCTTCCCTGGCAAGATGAAGCTGGCGGTAGCAATCCCATTTCTGACCATTTGTTACGGTGTGGGTTCTACAGATGGACACCAGACACAGGTAATAAGTTGCAACCCACGTTGGTTTAGTGGAATTTTTATTCAATCTCCATAAACTTTCCTTCTTGCACCATTCCAATAACAGAAAAACATCCAAATGAAATAACATATAGCGCTGATAACAGAAAACAATGTCAACAGTCCTCCAGCAGGGACCTTCTCTCTTGACTGATCAACAGCTACTGACCCTATCTCCTGAGGCCTATTCAGGTAGAGCTTTTATTCCCTCCCACCTGATCAGGTGATACAGCATCATCAAAAGAAAGATAACGCTTTTAATAGCGTTTAAAACAATATTATACATACTCTAGGATGTTATATTCACACTAAGCAACCTATTACTATGTTTAGCTTGAAATAATGTATTTTGCAAAGGTTTTTCTACCCCATAACATATTCCCCTGTGTTTGAGTGACAGGTCATTCATTATAAAAATAGCCCACAAGGGGCTGCTGATCCCCTATAGTCCAAGCCAGAATGCAGCAGACTCTCACCACAAACAGACTTCTGGGGATTGAGAAGAGCTCTGCTTCAACTATAGCTACTCACCCAAGGTATTTGTATTAAGGGACTGCTTATTTTATTCCTTTAAACCAAATTAACTTTTAAACCTGTGGAGAAATCCACATGCAGTAAATTAACATTACTTAGCTTGGTGTAGAACACAAACTCCCAGTTATGCAGACCCTTTTGTTTTTATTAAAGGCTTGTTCTTTTCTGGAAGTTGTGGAGGATGTAAACAGCTAAAACGTTTTTGGACCTGCCTAATGTATACTTGGCTAGAGCCAGCCTTCTTTTATTAGACCCAGTTTCAGAACAGCAGCAAAACCCTCCTATTAAAGGTTTAATACAAAGGACTGCGGGTTTTCTAGCTTCTGGACAATTTTCTAGCTCAGTACTGTTTGCAGGGAACAACTGTCAGTTTGCAAGTTAAACTGTTGGCTGAACTTTCAAGCCGCCATGTTTCTTTTCTCCCCAGCAGCATATGAAACTTTAGAGAGCTGTAGCTCCCTCTTTAAACAAAATGGCATTGTGATTTTTAGGAGAACCATTCCTAAGGAAAGCTAAAATGTGGCTTAAACTCTTTAATTAAAACAAACAGGCGCTTTACGCTTACATGAACATGCATAATGCATAGCCCTTGCGATACATGCGAACACTCGCGCGGCTAGTTTTTAAGCTAGCACTATTAATAGGAACAAAACATTTCTTGACAACAACAAGAAATACTTCTGCATTTGTTCAGGGTGTTGCTTGCTGTTTAGACAAGGGGGACTGGGTTACTTGAATGAAATGAAATATATAATAAAAGAAAATACTTAAGAAAAACAGGTAGCCCAGTTTGTGATTTAGGTGCCATTTATATACTAACTAACTCTAGTACCAAATGCCTCTTTCTTTATTGTTTTGAAGACCTCTAATTTGTTATCCTTGGTTCAGAGGTACCTATTTGCCTCACTCAAACCTTATTCCATTTTTAACCAGTAATAATTACAAAAACAATATCTTAACAGACATTCTAATTACCGGCAAGGCTTTTGCCCATACCATCATCAAATTACCTTATTCCAATGTACCAAACTGGAAAGACAGAGGAAAATAAGAAAAGGGGAACAAGTTTTTTTTTGGGGGGGGTATGTGTAAGGAGGTGGCTTGCCTCCATACAGAAAGTCACAGGGATAGCCTTAGAAGAGGAAAAGATAGTGGTTGCAACCAAAGACAAGATAAAGAATTGGTACATTTAGGAAGTGGCAGGGACTAACCCTGTCACAGGGCCGTCAAAGAGCCAGAAAAAGTGTACTTCCACACAGGTGAACTTTTTGGGCCCCGCTGGACACCTGAATGTGAAGCAGCCCTTCACGAAGGGTCATCCACTCCACCATTCTTGCCTATGCTGACTCCACCAAGCCCTATGTGCTGCATATGGATGCCAGTCTGCAGGGTCTAGGAGCCTTGCTCTATCAAGCCCATGAGGATGGTTTGAGACCAGTAGCCTTCACCAGTAGGAGCTTGACCCCATCGTAGCGAAACTACCCTGTGCACAAGCTGGAGTTCCTTGCGCTAAAATGGACCATCGTCGACCAGTTTTATGAATACCTCTATGGGGCAAAGATATTTATGAAGACCGACAATAACCCATTAACCTATGCACAGACTTCAGCTAAGTTAGATGCCACTGGGCACCAGTGGCTTTCCGCCTTATCAACCTATGATTATGCTGTTGAATACAGGCCAGGACTGAACCATATTGATGCTGATGCCTTGTCATAAAGGCCAGTTTCCAAGAGTGATTGGGTCAGGCTGTCTGAACCTGACATCCAAGCCTTGTGCCCAAAATTTGACCAAGCTGAGCAGATGTCTGTGGACACAGTGGACTGTTTAGTAAATTGCTTGGGCCCTCCTGATACCTGAATACCGGCTACCTAGTGCCACTTTTCTGCTCTAGATATTAGTGCACTACCTCAATTTGACAATGACAGCATTCAGTGGGCTCAATCCCAAGATCCTATGATTCAGCCCGCACTTCATGCCCTGTGTGCGGGGAAAGATGTGTCCAAGCTGCATTCCCCTGACTTGCGAACTGCTCTATTGTTTAAAGAAGGCCCCAGGTTGAAGCTACTCAATCAGTTGTTGTACAGAGAGACAGTGGATCATGGCGGTGAAGTAAACAGGCAGCAACTGGTCCTACCCACGGCTTTTAAAGATTTGGTACTGAGGTCCCTCCACAATCACATGGGGCACCTTGGTATTGAAAGAACTCTCGACTTGGTACGATCTCGATTCTACTGGCCCAAGATGGGGGCCGATGTTGAGCACCATGTAAAGTCCTGCAGAGGAAAACTGTGCCTCAGAGAGCTGTCCCGCTTGTCAGTATAACTACCAGCACCCCCATGGAACTGGTCTGCATAGACTTTTTGTGTTTAGAACCTGATCAGTGGAATATTGGCAATGTGTTAGTGGTTATGGATCATTTCACACAGTATGCACAAGCTTTTCCAACTAAAGATCAAAAGGCCTTTATCGTGGCCAAGGTGCTAGTGGAAAATTTCTTCGTCCACTGTGGTGCCCCTCAGCGGATCCACTCTGACCAAGGCAGAGATTTTGAAAGTCAGCTAATCAAAGAAATGCTCTCTCTATTGGGGATGTGGAAGTCAAGAACCATCCCTTATCACCCACAGGGGGATCCTCATCCGGAACATTTTAACCGCACACTACTAGACATGCTGGGCACCCTCCATCCCAAAGACAAGCCTAAGTGGAGCCAGCAGATTAGCACCTTGGTCCATGCATACAGTTGCACACAAAATGACACTACTGGGTTCTCCCCCTACCACCTCATTCGCAGGATGGAGGCCCGACTGCCTGTTGATGTCTGCTTTGGTTTCTCTCCAGATGGGGTCCAAGACGAAAATTACCTACAGTATGTACAGAAACTGAACGCTCAATTGAACCATGCCTATCAACTGGCCCAGACAATGGCCACTGAAAGAAATCTTGCCAACAAAGAGCGGTATGATAAAAAAGTAAAGGCTCAAGAGCTTTGGCCTGGAGACCGTGTGTTGTTGCGCAATGTGGGACTGCATGGCAAACACAAAATTGCCGATAGGTGGCACCATCTTCCCCATGTAGTAGTTGGAAAGTTGAATGATTTACCAGTGTACAAGGTGCGCCCAGAGAATAACTCCAAAGCTGTCAAGATCATGCACCGTAACCATGTGCTACCTATCGGCCAAGTCATAATTGAGGCTGAACCATCAGGGATTGATTCCCCTGGGGCTGTGACTCATGCTGCTACAAAAAGGAGACAGAGTGAACCTACCCCAGTAGTTACAGACTTAAAGAGCTAGTGTACTGCCTCAAAACTGCCTGCAATTAATAGTAACTTTCAGATGTAGTCAGCTATCAATTCTTGTATCTCAAGTATTTTTTCTTTTCTGTGTGCTAATTAGAAGATTTTCAACCTGGCAGTACCGGTGTAATGTGTGGAGCAGCACTCTGTCTGGAGGGGAAAAAAAAGTCAGTTCTGTTCCTCCCACTGCATCAATACTGAGACCACACTGACTATGAAATCACTAGTAACCAATAAGAAACTGTTTCTCACTGCCAGGTTTCACTTTCACATGAAGCAGCAGGGACTGGCTTTCCTTGGTTACTATTGATGTCACAATTTCCTGCATTTTGATTGGTAGCTTGTGAGAGTCACTGCTCAGGCTGCAAGGATTGTGGGGCCTTAAGGTGCTTGGTCTCATTTGTGACTATGTAGTGGGAGGAACAAAACTGACTTTTTTTCCCCCCTACAGACAGAGTGCTGCTCCACACATCACCCCAGTACTGCCAGGTGGAAAATCTTCTAATTAGCAAACAGAAAAGAAAAAATACTTGAGATATAAGAAATGATAGCTGACGTCATCTGAAAATTACTATTAATCCCAAGCAGCACACTAGCTCTTTAAGGTTTTCCCCGCAGCAGGCCCAGAATGATAGTGACTGTCAATTCACCTCTGACGAAAGTGAGTGTGACAATGCCTATTACCCCTCCTATGAATTGAGTCAGCTGTTTCAAAGTAACCCTATGACTAATTGTGGGGATGAAGCTGGGCCTTTTGGACTGCCTAACCCCCCAGCTTCGTCCTTGGAGCCAATGCTCCCTGAAAGTGAAGTGCATAGTATTACATCTGAGGTCACGGACTCGCTGTGTTTTGTGGAACTGTGTGAATTGCCCGAAGAAGGAGCTGACAGTCTGAGTCTCTCTGGTGGCACATCAGAACTTGAAGAACAATGTGATAGTGTTGACAGCCCCTCTTCAGTGCCGTAAAGCCTAATTGTACCAGAGTCTCCTCAAAATGAGCAACCTGTGCCTCCATCAGAAGATAATGAGCAAAGTGTTGTGGAAACAGAGCCTACAGAGCAAGGAGCTGACAGTGCTCCAAGTTTGAACATTCCCATCCATGCAGAGGCACCCCTCACAAGTGACAAATGCTCCAAAGTTAGTACTGAAAGTACAGAGACTGTGGCCGCCCCCCCCAGAAAGACTAGCTGAGCTGTCAAGCCAGTGCTACACTTTAGTTATGATTCCCCTGGGAAGCCAGTGGATTTGTCTCTCAATGTGGTTCACAAAGGGGTTTGTGTTTCACCAAGCTCACTGCCAAAATTGAGCTTGACAGCCAACTCCAGGTTACTTGTTTTTCCTCCTCACCATGGTGTCCCTGCCCCATCCAGCCCCGAGTTAGCTGATCGGGAAGGGCCCCCCCTTACATTGTTTAATGTACAAGAAGTTATTAAATGAATCAGTATTACTTGTATGAAGCCTGTATAAGTATTGTCAATATGGATGTAGTAACAAGCTAATGATATTTATGTCTCATTTATATCGCATTTTTGATATTGTGATGGTACAGACTTCACACGGATGCCAAGTTTTCTCCAGGCAGGGAAGGGTATAACCAGGGCCCCTACTTTTCTGCGGCACAGTGGGACCAAGTTCTGCGGCAAGACTACTATTTGCTGCAGAACTTCTGTGGCGGTGGTTTGTAATTTCTACGGAAGTTCTGCAGCTCTAACAAACAACCACATCACAGTGTCAACTTGTCATCCTGACTATACTTTCATAGCAATGGTTATAGCAATTAGGATGGTGGAAAGCACAGAAACACTAGTTCAAAAATAACAGACTTATAAAAATAATTTTATGCCTAAAAAAGCAAAACAAATGTCTCTCCCTTAAGGTTCTAGCCTGTTTCATAAATGAGATATGCAAAGGGGATCTTATGTGATAAATAATATATTTCTATATGCATGCTATCTATCCCACTAATGAGGTTTCCACTGTGTATCACTTATATATTTGTATGTGCTTTCTACACCCCTCATGAGGTTCCCACTGTGTATCACTTATATATTTATATTCAATCTGTAACATACATACAAATATGTGTGTGTGTGTGTGTGTGTGTGTGTGTGTGTGTGTGTGTGTGTGTGGTGAGAGAGACAGGATACTGTGTATATGTGTGTGTGTGTGTGTGTGTGTACATATATATATATATTTTTTTATTATTTCCATGAACTTGCATGCTCATTCATACAGGACCCATTGGAAATGGAATAGAGGAGTTATTGCAAAACTCATTTTTCATGTCAACCTGCTTTCCCTGACACACTGCGTAACACCATCAGGCCATGACATGCATAGTGAGATAGTGCTCTCCAGCCCATCACAATGTGTCCACCATGTGACAGAACACTGCACCATACCTTCCCAGGCTCCGAGCAATGATGTGTTCCACCAATCCTTGTGCTGCCCAGCCAGCTCCCAAAGCTAATCTCTGAACCTGAGTTGCCAGCACAGAAACACAGCATGCTACCCTCTGGCCCAACAGCTGTCCCTGCACACAACATTTCTCCATAACTTTTAGGTGATTCTATCAACCAATGACAATATGTAATCAATAACCCTGGCTAAAATGCATACAGTGCAATTATTTATTTAACAGGTCTATTCTTTCAACAGGTCTACACATTATTATATTCCACTTTTCTGGGCATAATTACTTTATTTTTCTTAAAAATGACAGTTAAATTCATTTTACCAGTTATTCATTTCAGATGGCATCTCTATACCTTAAAGGCACAAATAGGTTTGTACAAAGTGAGATATGGACTTAACAGGTCTGTGCTGTTGACAAGGTTTTGTTTAAGTTGGCCCTAGTGCAATAACGTAAGACTGAAAATTGTATTAGGCTGTAGTGCAGGTTGAGCAACTATCACCATACATGAAGTGCTGTGCCACCGTCTCTGGCAGTGGGAGCTGTGGTAGATAAGTGACTGTTCATTTCTGTTGCAGAATGCAGCCATTTTATTAGTTAATGTGTGATGTTATAGCAATGATAACATCACATTCTGAGCATATGGGGGGGTTTGGATATTAAAAGAGGGGAAGGGAAACAGATTATATGGATAAACAGAAATATTAATAAAAACTCACCAAAAAGAGTGAATTCTGTGGCACCGCAGAAGTTCTGCGGTAGATTGCAAGTTCTGCGCAAAATTCTGCGGCCACAGAATTCTAGGGGCCTTGGGTATAACCCCCCTACAAATGGGGGTTCCCAAAAAGTCTTCTTTGAGCTTGCCTAAATGCTCACTGCCAGGCTGGTATTCTGCGTTTTAGCAGATTAAATGTATTGCCAGAGAGTGCCTGTATAGCCTCTGTGTACTGTCTCTTTAAGAGCTGCCTGAATTTCAGTCTTAATTAATCTAAAAGGGAGCTCTGTTAGAAGATGTGCTTGTTTGCTGATCATCTGTTAGAGTAGTAATAATATTGCAGTTTGTTCTAACCTGCCTTCTTTGCAGCAAAGACTGTTCTGTTTATCTCCACCAACTTGGCCCGGGACTGTCAGAATGGGCCAATCAGTACTGTTGGGACTCTAAAATGGAGACTGCCTACAGGTGCTTGGTGGAGTCAAAATTTGTAGGAATTTTAGTTTTTGCATTTTGGCACCTAAAATAACCTGGAGGAGGAGCCCTTGCTGTGACTGACAGACAGATCAGCTAACTGAACCTTTTGGATCTTAGGGAAATTCCCAAGCTGCTTGCAGCTAGTTTCATTTCTGAGTTGGGAAGTGAAGAGATAACAGCTTGAATGATTCAAGCAGCAGCCCCGGTGTAGATTCGCGTGGGAGAACTGTGGAAAGGCCTGAGTTTTGGCCTGCATGCTTGCCTGCTGTCCCGGAGAGGGAACTTGTGACCTTTTCGGACTGAATCCGAACTTGGACAGTGAAGTGAGCCACTGAATTGTGACCAGGATCCTACCTGAAGAAGACCAAAGATTTGCTGAATGCAATCGGCCTGTCTGGACTTCCAGCCACGTCTGAACTCCCGGATTGTGCAGGGACTCTGTAATTGCGACCAGAGAGCCTTTTTCCTGGTACAGTGGAATTTCCTTACATGTGAATGTATTGTGTGCTTATAGTGGGTCGTGATCTGGTTCCCCACTGTGGTTTGAATTGTGTTCTGCTTGCTGGAAGCTGCATTAGAATTTCCTTATGTGTAAATGTGCTGTGTGCTGCTAGCGGGTCGCGAGTTGGTTCCCCACTGTGGTTTGAACTGTATTCTGCTTGCTGGAAGTTGCATCCAGCCCCACGGACTGAATCCAAAATCATTTTCATTGGGCCTGGGCCTTGCCGCACTGACCCAGCCCGACTACCTGCTGCACAGAGAAAGTCATCAACGAGAGACCTGCTTGGGGATCAGCCCCCTGCTTAACACTTGAACAGGAACGACGCCTCAGTGATTCGTGTGGGACCAGCTTCTCCGGGCACTCCAGCTCAACAACCTGCAGTCTCGATTTCGCCCTGCCTGTGTCCAGTATTGGGTATCGTGAATAAACATCAGGGTAGCTCCCTGCAACAACAGCTAAATCTAAAGTGTTATCATCTGATTGTCTTGTTGCTTTTTCTTTCATGAACTGATCCCTCCGGTTCCGGATTACAAGTAGTGTGTGTTATGCATGTTGCTTTTCTTCTATCACAGGGCCCCAACCAGCTACAATGTTCCTGGCTAGCCCACCATTTTCCTACCTGGCTACCCAGAGTATGTGACTGTGTGGGGACTTAAAGCGCATGCATAACTGTTTGATTAATATAGCCCTTAAGCCAATCAACCTGATTATGACCCTTCCTTGTTCAAGTCCCCTGAATAAATCAGATCTTACTTTTTTGCTGCATTTAACTTGACTGTGATTCCAGTTTGTGCCAAGAGTACTGTACTGTTGCTATTTACTGTGCATAACCTTGTTTTACAGGGGGTCCCCAGGGTCGAGCCAGAGGAACCAGCCCTGGTGGTAAGTGCAAACAGTGTGGGTACTGGTATGGTATACAAGGGGTACTGTGAAAGTAATTATTGGGTACTGTTTAGGCTACTAGCAGGAAAAGAGGGGGGTTACAGTGTCCCAGAGGGCTGTGCCCAGGTTAGTTTGACCACTGCCAACCCCGACCTCTGGGTGCAGACACCCGTTTCAGAACTCAGGCCCCTTAACCTGCTACTAGCCGCGCAGGTGGGGTAGTAGCCCTTGGGATAGCGCCACCTAGGGGTTACATGATGTACCTGTTCATTATCACTGCACTCATGAAGTTCCCTACATTACTTCCACTAGACTCAGGGCTGCCGTTGCTAGTGCGGCAGTGTTGTGAATTATTTCTGCTGAAAAAAGATTTAAGACCTAAAGAGCACCTTTCATGATGGTCCAAAAAGTTACATCTTGTAGTCATTGTATGCACTACTAGACCTGAAAGGGTGTGCGCATTTGTTATTTTTGGCCAAGGTTTACTCTGCCTTCTATATTTTGCATTTGTTTTCGAGCCCTGCTGCACTTGCCTTTGCTGTTCAGCTGCTGGGCTGTTGGCTCCAGATGACATCACTGTAGTACAGAAGAGTGACTCACACTGTACAGTACATTGCAGTCATAGCAGTTTTGCAAGGGAAAACTGCCAGTACTCAATGTACATACTGTGTTCTCCCTTCCCTAAGACACCCTGTTTGCAGTGCATTATGCCAAGATCCAAATGCTTTGTCAGTTTGTTTTTTTGTGAAACTGACTTACTTCTGCCTCTGCAACAAAGCACGGGGATTGAGAGAAGATAAGAGTTGCTGTCAGCACCTTTCCCAGTCCTTTTGACTTCAGGGGTTGAAACTAACTTTTTCAGCCACGAGCCAGGAGGGCTAGTGACTGGAAAAACCCACTGACCCGACAGGATTTTCACTAGCCCAACACAGTAATTATCAGAACTGTAGTTTTTTTTCTCAAAAACAAGTTTTATTGCAGTTTTTAACAATAAGTATTAAACTTTTAATGTAAAGGACGTGTTTGATTGTCTTTTTTTTACTGGCAAAGGTCTACAACATGAACATGAAAATAAAGTTAGTGTTTAAGGAAAGGGTACGTGACAGTACAAACCTATCTAGAAGAGACAGCCCAGACCCATCCAGGAGGGACAACATCAGCCAGGAAAGGGCAGTTGTGACACAGCTGGAAGTGCACAGCTCAGACCTAGCTAGGATGCAGCAGCACAACATACTCAGCCAGGATAAGGCAACTGAGAATACTTGGACTCCTTTTCAGCTTGCAGTCGTTGTCGCCCTTGTCCTTGGAGCATTCTGGAGCTTCCATTGGCAGTTTCCATCAACCGCACCTAGAAGCCATGCCTATAACTTCATTGCCTATATACAGTGGTAGTCACACAAACATTGACCTTTAGCGCAATATACTGCATAGTGCATTACCGCAGTAGTGCGGTAGCACAGTACATGTTATTCAATATCTATTGAGTTAATGCGCAATGCAGTATATCGTGCTAATGGTCAGCTTTTGCATGATTACCACAAGGCACCTGGTGGGAGCTCTACAACACCAGATTTACCCGCCCAAGGTGAAATCTACCTGTATTTGGTGGGCAGGTGGGTGCCAGTTTCGAACCCTGGACTTTCATACATAAATTACCCCATTTTGTGAAAGACAGGAGATGAAACTTACAAGAACAGGAGGCAGAATTTCAGCTGCTAGAAAAAGATGATTCCACCACTGGAACACCCCTGTACAAGTGCGCCCATCATTAGGGTGCCAGGATTTGAAATCGCCACCGGTGTTTATGTGGGCACGGGGTCATAATGTCACAAGACATTATGCCGGATGGCAAAATTGTGCTGCCAATACAGCGTGATTGCTGCCATGCAGCATAAGTCTTTTTTTCTGTGGGGGCTCTTCCCCACACAACCAGTTATGGGGGTTCAGCCCCTGACCCCCACTAAAGATTCTGAACTCTGGGGGTTACCTCGGGGAGCGCACAATGTTGTAAAAAAATAAAATGTCTGGGACAGGGAATCAAACCCGGTCTCAGACGCTGCGCCTGGGTTCCTGCTGCTGTGGCTCAGTTCAGTGAGCCATGGCAGCTGCTCGGCAGAACCCAGTCCCAGCAGAGGTCTCATCGTCTGCCTGGGACTTTGTGAATGGTGCAATACCATTTACAGCAGTATACGCGGTATTGCACCATTCGCTGTCATGGACAGTGCTGTGTCGAGTTAGCTACAATGTCATATGCCATTTGCCGCATATTAATGGACTCAGTGGGGCTTATGCGGGGTTGCACCCCACACCCCTTTGTGTGGGGGGCAGAGCCTCCTATCTATATATTCTAATTCCGGGGGGAGGACCTAAGGGAAGGGGTGGCGAATTTGGGATTTTGGTGCCCTATTGACAGGTGCACTTGGACTGGCGCACGAATGGCCAGAAGGGGGAAAAGATTTCTTATAAAAGAGAGCAATATTTTGTTGAGAGATAGAGATTTAAAGAGCACCTTTCCCAGTCCTTTTGACTTTCACGCTTAAATTACCCCTTCTTGCATTGATTCTGGAATTGCATTTCATTACTGTCCTCTGCAGTTAGTTTTTGAATTCTGAGCTGCTAAAAACTGCAGGGTGTACCAGAGCTTCTGTAGCAAGTCTGGTTTTCTGTGGACCCAGGGCTGTACTGCTAACATTACTATATGGCAGAGGAGTGACTCACAGACAAGTCAATTTTACAGAAAAACATACTGACAAAGCATTTGGATTTTTGCATAATGCACTGCAAACAGGGTGTCTTAGGGAAGGGGGAGCACAGTACGTACATTGAGTACTGGTAGTTTTCCCCTACAAAACTGCTATGACTGCAATGTACTGTACAGTGTGAGTCATTTATCTGCCCTATAGTGATGTCAGCAGTACAGCCCTGGGTCCACAGAAACACCAGACTTGCTATAGAAGCTCCTGGTACACCCTGCAGTTTTTAGCAGCTCAGAATGCAAAAACTAACTGCAGAGGACAGTAATGAAATTATAATTCCAGAATCAATGCAAGAAGGGGTAATTTATGCATGAAAGTCAAAAGGACTGGGAAAGGTGCTTTTTAAATTTCTACACAACCTTTGTATATCAATAAATGTCTCAAATTTATTAACACTCGTAGTCGGCCCAAAGGACAAACCTTTGTTTAGTACTTCAGTCTCTGTTGTAGAGAGTCTCTGTTATTACCTTCTGAAGTCATTCTGGCGAGTTGGGAGGGGGTAATTCTGTTGCTGCTGGCGGGTATGGATTCATATGGCCGTGCTGATAATGTTGTTGTCAGTTCGGATGTTCTTGTTCTTCCATTTCTCTGTTTCCTCCCCCGTGACGTCTTCCTCCTCTTCCTCATCCTTTGTTGTTACCCCTCTCTCTGCCTCTCTGGTAGGGTAACTGAAAACCCTGGTAAATGTTCTGTCTTGGGCTCCGTCTTGCTATTGGAATCTCCATTGGGGTTTCAGCTTGTTCCATGTATTCATCTCCTGAGGTTGCTGGCTCAGAACCACTTAAATCTGTACTTAAATTAAACAACACACTCCTCTCTGGTCTCAATACACTCTTTGGTTGTCTGTTAGTTTTTTTTCCCAGTTATATTTCCTCCCCGGCTGACAGTCATCATAGTCTCACTTGAATTTAATTAACTTTTTTGTTTTTAAATCAAAGTCCAGTTTTTCAATTGCTTCTTTAAGACATGCTTTGCATCTGTTAAAGTCTGTATGGTCTTTGAAATTTAAGACAATGTTTTCCTATTCTTTTATTCCTTGTGTGAGCGTCTCACTAACTTCTTTGCACCAAAGTTGTTGATATTATCAACAAAAATTGGAACATTTTGATAGGAGATGTTGGGCTAAGGGAATATCATTCAAAGATGTACTGAGAGTTTCATACAGGAGAGCCATGAATCTCAGGAATGTTCTCGTCCACAGCAGGCAGCCCAAATCCACACAGGCTACCTGGTTAACCAACAAATATGTGGGTTGTTATAACTGCCACAAGTGTGTAAATTGCCAATACATTACACAGAAAAAAGAGTTTACTAGTGTTAACACTCAGAGAACCTGTACAATATGGCAACTCATCACATGTAGTACTTTAGGTGTGATCTATCAGGTGCAGTAAATTGTCAGTGTGGGGCTTTTTACATTGGAAAGACCACACAACAGTTCAAAACTCGAGCAGGAGAACACGCCAGGGTCATAAGGAATGGAGATGAGACCTATGCGACAGCCCTGTACATAAAAGAAGCAAGAAACAGAAATAGTAGAGAAGGTAGTCCCCCATGCTAGGGGCGGCGACTTTGACAACCTAGTATTACAGCGTGAAGGATTCTGGATATATACGTTGGAATCCTTTACATATCCAGGTTTGAAGGACTGTTTCGATCTGTCACCTTATTTACCGAAATTATATTTATGCTTAGGTGTGATGAATGATTTATGGTCTTACATGATTTACTATTCAGCAGAATAGCACATAGAAACAATAAATAAAAAACATGTTATGATATGAATATATAGGTATGGAACTGTAATTAAATGAATATAAAGTGCACAGTAACATGTAGCTTTTATAATGAAGATATTTTTTATTGTTAAATAAAATATAGTGTTACAGCTCCATAAATACTTGAAATAGATGTGCTTTTTTCAATATGGTATAGAAATCATTGTTACTGTATTTTATCTTTCAGGCAATGAACTACAGACCTCTGGTAAAAATCTTCGAGGGAGCCGACCCTCCTCCCCTTTTTTGCATGTCTCTGTGCTGTCACAATGACTTTTATATGCAAAAAATGGACTCTCAGGATTTTCCCATTTAATTAATTCATTCTTTACATTCTTTCTATATTTTTCTGATATAGTCATGGTCTATCCATATCATGCAAGTATGTGAGTTCATGTGACCTGTTTTTAAATTTTAGTAATAGGTGCACATAGGCATGAGTTTATTGCTGTACTGTGTGATGTTACTTGATTTTTTGATATGTCCATGTTTTATGATGTCATTTTCTTTATAAAAGACGTGATTTGAACTTGTACCACATGCTTTTTGATAAAGGACCAGATTTCCGAAATGCGTGAAGGCATGTGGAAGGGTGCTTCTAACACCGGCACTTCAATAAAATATTTTCAGCACAAGCAGACGTTGTGAGCAGTTTTTCATTGGAGGTTGGTGAGTTCGGGATTTTTCATGATTGGATTTGAATTGTGTATCCCAGCACCCCCAAACCAAGTGCAACCACAACCTTGATTGACTGATATTAAATCATTGGGAATAACATATAGGAATTTGGATTTCATAACACCAAATAAAGCACATTTACTAGATTTAATGATAATTTATTTATTTATTTATTAAATTTTGGTGACCGGGTAGGCCCACTGAGCCCTGGAGGTCCCTTTTTCAGGGGCGACCCGGGAATTACAAGGAGAATAGGATCTACAGCGGGAGTACAATAAATAGGTCATAACAGGTTGATACACCTTGTAGCAATAACATATTGTGTAACAGGTTACAGATTTAACATTTCGATCATTGAAAGGAAAATAAGTCAGAGCATCACACATAGGTTAAGTTTAACAACATTGATCATTTGTTAAATAGAGAGCCCAGGTAAGGAAAGGTGCTTTTAAAAATGGAGTGCCCAGCTTTTGGAAGGGGTGAGGCATGTATTTGGATGGGCAGGATGTTCGAGGAGGGGAGGTGTCAGGTACCATGGCATTGACATTGGCTCCTACCGAGCATGTGTGCCTTGAGCCTTGTGTGGAAGATCTTGATTGAGGGAGCTTCCTGCACCACAGGTGGAAGTTTGTTCCACAGAGAAGGGGCAGTGTAGGAAAATGACTTGCCCCCTACCTTGGTCCTTAGCCTTGGAATCTCTAGAAGAGTTTGGCCTGAGGTCCAAAGGTTGTGAGAGTTTTGCTTGGCAGCAATGAGCTCAGAGAGACTAGGAGTAGGTGTTGAGCTAATTAGCTTGTATGCTAGGCAGAGCAGAGGGTACTGGAGGTGAGCTTCAGATGAAGGCCAACTGATTAGTGCTAGGAAATCACAGTGGTGGCTCCTAGAGTGTGACTGAATGGCAAATTGGACCACCTTGCTGTACAAGACCTATAGCTTATTCATCTCAGGCTTTGCCATACTCTGAACTACCGGGGCAGCATAGGTCATTGTTAGCAGGAGGACATTACAGGCAATAGCAATCCTAGCTTCAGGGATCAACTGATCCTTGAGGCGGTAGAGGGTATCAAGTTTCCCATGTACGATTTTGGTAACTTGGTCAACATGGTTCCTTAATGTGAATCCTTGGTCCAGAGTGAGGCCTAAGTATTTTAGGGAGGCCACCACTTCTATGCGGTTCCCAAATCTGGAGGTAAGTTGTAGGTGTTGTGTTCTGTCTTGGCCAAGGGATCTTGGCCCAAACAGCATGATCTTGGTTTTGGTGGTATTAAGAACCATTTTGTTCTCAATTAACCAGTTCTCCATTGACAGCAGATCTTCTTGGAGGAGTGGGCTAAGGTCCCCCAGGTTGTCAGAGGATCAGTAGATGACGGCCTCATCAGCATACTGAACAACAGCACTGCCCCCACATTGGCCATTCAAGTCATTTGTAAACAGGGAGAAGAGGAGGAGGGGACCAAGAATGGACCCTTGCAGAACCCCCTCTTTTAAGGAAGTGGGTCCGATATCTCATCCTTCCACTTAACCCTCTGAGTACGACCAGTTAGATAGTTTTCAAACCACTTGAGAGCATGGGGGTCGAGGCCTATGTTACACAGCTTGTGTAGTAGTAGTTTGTGGTCAACCAGGTCAAAAACCTTGGAGAGATCGATGAAAACCGCTCCTGTGTGGGTCCCTTTGTCAAGTTCCCTGAACACATCCGCCAAGAACTTCATTGGGGCAGTGTCAGTCCCATATTTGGCTCTGAAGCCATGTTGGGGCAGGGCAATAAGCCAATGAGCCTCTAAGTAGTCATGGAGTTGACCATACACCAGTTTTTCCTGGATTTTTGCCACGATACAAAGCAGGGAAATTGGCCTGTAGTTGCCAGTGGGTTCTCGATGTCCACCCTTATGGATAGGAATCACATGAGCCTGTTTCCACAGGTCTGGGATGGTACCTGCCAGAAAGGACCAGTTTATGAGCCAGGTCAGATGTCTTAAGAGGGATGGGGCACCATCCTTCAACAGTCTGGGTTGGATACCATCAGGTCCTCCTGATCCCCTGGTTTTCAGGGACTTTAGGAGGGCGAGGACCTCCTTTACCTTAACCAGCCTCAGATGAAAAGTTGGACGGTCAAGGTTGGGTGGCTCCTGTGTGCTGGGCCCCCTGTTTGGTGCAGGGAGTCCAACCTTGAAAGAATCTAGGTTTGTGAAGTGATGGTTGAGAGCCGGGGCAATAAAGGGCCCATCATTTAGTATCAGTCCATTGGCCTCAATGGGGCCTGGTGCGGTCTTGCTTTTTCCCTTTAACAGCTCATTGATATGAGACCAGAATAACCTCAGGTTGCCAAGGTTAGTTCTCTGGAGGTGAGTGACTATGCCCTTTTTTGTAAGTTTGATAGCATGCTTGCATTGGTTTTTAAGAGCTTTATACGTTTCTAGGTCAGCAGGGAGTGAGGAGCACTTGAACTTTTTCCAAGCTTTGTCATGGCTATTCATCAGGGCCTTTAGCGGAGGAGTGATCCACTTATAACATCTGCCTTTAGTTTGAAAGGTCTTCATTGGAGCAAAAAGGTCAGCGGCCCTCATAAGAGATTTCTGGAAGAAGGCGACAGCGTCTTCCAGAGTTGGGAGGTGTCTTAGCGGGCTCCAGTCGATGTTACTGAGGAAGATATTGTATTACTCAGCTGAGAATTTAGAGTAGTCACGCATTGTGAGGATTCTAAGTTGAATCCTAATCGCTCTGTTCTTCCAGACACAGAAGATTGGTGAGTGGTCGCTCAGGTCATCGGCCATAGTGCCTGCTGACTGAATATTAGTGGGGTTTGACACCAGAGCCCAGTCTAGAATGGTGTGATTACCCATTTTTTTGGTTCATTCTGGTGGGTTCAGTGATAACCTGAACAAGATTAGCTTCTTGTATCCAGCCATTGAGAGCCATCTTTGATTCCTGGGCCCAGTTTAGGTTGCAGTCCCCAAGATGAGGAGTTCGGTTGAGACCTCTTTAGCTAGGGCTTTAGTGAGTTTCTCTAGGGATTGGAGAACATTCTTAGGGGGGCAGTATACACACCCAATGGTGAGGTGCTTAGCACGGCCAAGGGTGATGCGTATAAAGATCAATTCATTCTCAGAGCAGGTGTTGTACTGCATGCAGATCTGTGAGGAGCTTAGTGTGTCCTTCACATAGATGAGCACCCCACCCCCTCTTTTGGTTATCCTGTCATTTCTATAGTGGTTGTACCCTATGGCAGCTACCTCATGTCTGAGGACCTGGGGTTTCAGCCAGGTCTCTGAGACAGCAAGGACATCTGGTTTGTAGCGGGCTAGCCATGCTTGTACTTCTTGCATCTTCAGTTAAAGGCTGCAAATATTCATATGAGTGATCCGTAGTCCCTTTGCGGACAACCAGGACTGGTCCTGAGGAGAGGATATAGAGAGATTTGTAGTTAGGGGGCCCGGGTTTGGTTGAATATCGCCTGCTATGATCAATAATGCAATCAGCAGGAAATTAATAGTTAGGTTGAGTGAGGGGAGCAGATCTTTTCTGAATATTCTCCTGGACTGGAGAAGTGTACTGTAACATATCCCCTTTTTAGTGACTTCATAGGCAATTTGGAGGGAGTTTGTGCTGAAGGGGGTGGGACAGTAGCAGTGACTGGTGGTGTTGGTGCCAGGTCCCTGTGGACCATAAGTGGCTGAGTCTCATAGACAAGAGACCCAGTCCACCCAGAGAAGGGCCAATATATATATATGGTGGCAAGAAGTAAATGTCTGTTAGGATTGAAAAGGTATGGCTTACCTGGCCTAGTAGGCAGCTGGCTAGGCAGGCTTTCATCGGGGTACCGACCTTGTGGCGACATGACTGTGCTACGACTGCAAGAGGTGGGAGCAAAAAAAAAAAATCCTGCCCAGGTACAGGGAGGATCGGCCAGGAGGGCAATTAATGCTAGAAAACGTATTTTAGTTAACTGGAAGAATGAGAAAGTGCCAACATAAGCACAATAGAGTAATCTACTACTGGACACTGCTAAAATAGAATGGATGTATTACCTATGTTTTTGTGGAAATCTGAAATCCTTTTTTTGGATTTACTGGGTGATAATTAGCATATTTCTTGCTCTCTCCTTTAATCCACAGATAGGTTATAGTCAGTTAATCTACATGGAGGTGAACTGAATACAATGTGATACAATTCTAAATCTGCCCTAAGGATCTCCCACTGACCCAATGGGTACATGATGAAGAACTGTCACTTGTGGACTTCCTACCCCTGCAAGGGTGAGAGGTATTGTACAAGAATTAAATCTTTTGAACCCTCTTCCCCCCAAAAAAACACAGATAAAAAAAAGAGGGGATAGCTAAGGCAACGGCATGCTGTTTGAAGGAAGTATGAAAGGGAAGGAGGAGGAAGAGGCCACTATGGTTCTCAAAGGAGGTGGCTAAGGTGGTGAAGGAGAAAAAAATAAAGGGCATTTAGGAAGTACAAGGATACCCAGATAGAGGTGGACAGGGAGATACAGTATATCTGGAAAAGCAGAAGGAGGCAGGAAAGAAGGTGAGGGCAGCAAAGGTGCAAACAGGAGAGGGTCACCAAGGAGGTCAAAAAGGGAGATAAGGCTTTCTTTGGGAATGTGAGTAAAATAGGAAAGCAAGGGTGGGATAGTGAGACTTAGGAGGGTGGGGGACTGTGCAGAAAAAGATCAGGAAAAAGTTACAGTTTTAAATCAATACTTCTGTTCAGTCTACACAGTAGAGGGTTGGTACAGACCAACAAGAATCAGCAGACACCGTGGGAGGGAGGGAGGGAGCTGACACTAGATCATTTTAGGAGGAGAGAGTCCAGAAAGTATTTGAAGCCCTGAAGGAGAAAAAGGTGATGGCACTTGGCAGGATTCACCTAAGGGTTCTGAAAGAACTGAGCATGGTGCTAGCTAACCCTCTGGCAACATTATTCAGCAGCTCATTGGAGAAGAGTATAGTTCCAGAGGACTGGAGGAGAGCTGATGTGGTCCCGCTGCACAAGAGTGGCAACAGGGAGGAGGCTAGCAACTACAAGTCAGTCAGTCTCACATCAGTGGTAGGGAAATTAATGGAGACCCTGCCAAAGGAGGGACTGATGGAGTAGCTGGAGGCATATAGGCTACAAGACCAATGGCAGCATGGTTTCAGAGGGGGCGGTCATGCCAAACAAATCTCATAGATTTCTTCAACTGGATGACTAGAGAGGTGGATCAGGGGAGGGCTGTGGATGTGGCATATCTAGATTTCAGTGAGGCTTTTGACACTGCACCACATAGGTGGCTAGTAAAGAAACTAAGCAGCCTGGCGGTTGGGGAGAAAGTGGTAAGCTGAGTATCAAACCGGTTGATGGATAGGAGGCAAAGGGTAGTGATAAATTGCAGCCACTCAAGGGATGGGAGAGTGACTAGTGGGGTGCCACAGAAATTAGTACTGGGACCAGTTGTTTTCAATGTATTCATAAGTGACATTGCTTAGGAACAGGAAGGCAAAATGTGTCTTTTTATGAATGGCACAAAAATCTGCAACAGGGTAGACACTCATGTAGCCACCTCACCTCCCCATATGTCTAGGGGCTCCCCATGTTACAAAAGGGGAAGGTGGTCTACCCCAAAGGAACCCAGACCAGAACATCAACAACCATGAAGAAATAAAATGGTTTTCTCTTACCATGGCATGGGTTCTGCTATAGAGAAAATGGAAACTGCTACCCCTCATGACTTCTTTGGAAACTCAGGAAGCACCATTTTCAGAAGGGCTGAAATTTTAAATCTCCCCCCAAAGAATTCTGATTAAAAATTCAATAAAGGCTCAGAATTTTATTAATCAATTATACTTAAAAAAACACCCTCAGGCACTTGAAGTTAAGTTACCAAACCAATTTATTGCTCCTACGATCCCAATGATTTTCCAGGACCCAGGGGTTCCCTTGTCTTGTGTAAGAACATGTACAAACTTCCGCTCCATGGAGCACAACTTTTCACAACTCAGGGCACTTGAACTGGGAGACAAAATGTCTTAGGCAACATTCACACTTCAGGCAGCTGATGAAACCTTGAATGATATACCTGAAACCTCCCCGAAACGTGCACCGGACACTCATAGCCAAACCTACCCTCTGGCACTGGTAAGTTGGTCACTGAAACGTATCCTTTTCCTTTCTTTACTGCTGGTCAGCCTCTAACCTTGTGGAGGAGTAAGATGCTTCTCCCACCTGGTCCCTTGCCACAGGATTGCAGGGATTTTCCTTCCTGACCAGTCCATTGGTTGCGGGGTTTTTTTCCTCTTAACTGCCTTTTCCCCTAGGCCTAGCTGCTAGCCGCTGGTCTCCTTTCTCCAGCTATGGGGGGGGGGACTCATAAATACCTCTAGCCCACATCCCTTTCAGCCATCATTCCTGTCCTTGATTTAAGCTTACTGGCTCCGGAGCACTTTCCAAGTCCTGTCCTTTGACCTGCAGCCCACCCAAGCAACCTGTGCCCGGCACCCAAGGACCTGCTCCTCAAAGCAGGCCCCTTAAGTGGGTGGGAAACCTCCAGCACCCCTTTATCAGCTCTGAACCACCCTGCCACTCCTGGACATGAGAGGGGTGCTGCCACCTCCCTCCCCCCGGGGGATCATGCCACAAAACCCCCAGCCCTGGCGCCCAAGCCTACTTCCTATGGAAAAAAACAAAACAAAAAAACAACAGCACACAAGTGCTGCTGTGCGCCACAGACTGAGTGGGTGCTGCAGGATAAAGGCACAAAAAAACCCACAGATAAGCTAGCACTCTTGCCAAAAAATGAACAAATGCCAAATTACATGTGTGAGCAAGAACCCACGGCAGAATTTTATTTTTTATTATTTTTTATTTGCATTATTTTCATATATCTATTTTCTCTGCATTCCAAGTCAAATAACATTTTTGACTTGTATAGTCAGGTCTACTAGTATTTTTCATATATATGCTTGCATTTATTCCATATATCTATATATATTTTCTCTTCCCCGGTTTAGTCTTTGACCTTTAGCAAATATATTTGACCTCCCATTGTATGCCTCCTTTCTAAATTTTGTAAGTCACGATTTTCCACAATATGGGGTATTTTTCCTACTAGATATAAGTATTGTAATATATGGATTTCTACACATTGTTTGTTTTAGTGTTTTATTAGGTGTGTGACAAATTGGTCTTGTTTAGATGCTTAGTGAAATAAATTAAGAATTGTGTACTGTCACTTTAAAGAAATGCAAATAAAGAAGAGACCCTGCGTTCCAAGACCCCATCTCCTGACGAAGTGTCCCGGAGAGGACACAAAGTGCTAGGGTAATATGCTGTGGGGTCTCGCTCACACGTGTAATTTATCATTTGTTCATTTTTGGCAAGAGTGCCTACTTCCTACGGGCCTGGGACCCCACCAGCCTACCTAATACAGCCACTCTCCTTACCCCATCTCCTACTGGAGCCCCAGTTTCCCACACAATGGTGGCAGACTACCTGAGACCCTCCCCATGAAGCACCCATTACCGATGCCATGTCGGTGGAATAGTGCTTTACCTCCACTTACAAAGGAGGGGTGGTCCCCCCTTGAACCAGGCCCAACCCAAACCGATGAGCTCTTCCCTGCCTACCTGTCCTGCCATCTCCCAGCCAGCCTCCTCTCTCCCCAAGAACAACCCGAGCTGACTCCTTTTAAGTACTATAAGACTGCCCCTAGTGGCAGTCTAATAACATAGCCTGAATTGTGCCTTGCCCCAAATCCCTATCAAACCCTTACACCGGGAGGAAGGTGCCATTAGCAGGGTCCCTAAAGGTAAGCGTAAGCCCCTATCAAAGAGAGGGGGATTACACTCAGGAAAGGGTGAAGAGAATGCAAAAAGATCTGAGGAGTGGTCTACTGTGTGGCAGCTGGGTTTCAATGCCAAAAAAGTGCAAAGTCATTCACCTGGGGTGGAGAAACCTAGGAGCTGTGTATAAGATGGGGGGAGGTAGTGACAGTCACCAAGCAAGAAAAACATGTGGAATAATCATATCTGATTTCAAGGTGGCAGGGCAGTGTGGCAAGGCAGTGGGAAAGGTTAGTGGGATACTGGGGTGCACAGGGAAGGGATTTCTAGCAGGAGGAGGGAGGTGGAGTTGCCACCATGTCATTCACTAGTGAGACCCCCCCCCTCCACCTAGAGTACTGTGTCCATTTCTGGAGACCACACCTCCACAAGAACATTGAGATGGTGGAGGCGGTCCAGAGGAGGGCTACCAGAATGGTGTGGGGGTTGTATGAGAAGCCATACTGGGAGAGGCTGCTGGAACTTATCATGTACTCCCTAGAGGACAGGAGAGCGAGCAGGGATGTGACTGAAACCTATAAGTACCTCACAGGAGTAAACCAGGTGCAGGTAGGGAATCTCTTTCAGAGGAAGAAAAGCACCAGAATATGGGGGTATGCAATGAAGCTGGGTGAGAAGTTTAAGAGGGATGTGAGGAAATACTTCTTCACCGAAAGGGTGGTGGATGCCAGGCACAGTCTGCTTGAAGAGGTGGTGGAGGCAAAAACATTGGAAGGTTTCAAGCAGGCACAGGATAGGCACACAGGTAAACTAGGTAGAGGAAAGGGAGGCGGGAGGGATGTCAGAGACCAAATAGGGTCCAAGGCGTTTTGGAACAGGCAGAGAAAAATAGGGTAGACTGGATAGGACAACCAGTTATTTTCTGCTGAGAAATTCTGTATTTCTGTACTGTAATGATCAGAACTGGATACAGTACTCCTGGTGTTTTTGAACCAAAATGTCATACAGGGGTAGGACCACTTTCCTTTACCTGCTGTGCTCTTCTTCTGATGCATCCCAGCACTGCATTTGCTTCCTTAATTGTAGCAGCACATCCCCTGTCTGACTTCAGCTTATGTTCCGCAGTTACTCCTTGATCCTTTTCTCTGTAGTACTACCCACTATTGCACCTCACAGAGTGTACGTGTGATGTAAACTCCTTGTCACTAGATGTCAAAACTTGCACTTCACATTAAATATAAGCCACCCATTTCATGGCCCATGCCCCTAAAGCAGCACCCCCCCCAGTATTTCATCTGACTCTGCTATGTCTACTCTTCTTGCCAGTTTAATGTCATCAGTACACTTCAGCAACCTGCTGCTAATACCTCATTCAGGTCCTTATTAAATGTAATAAAGAACCAACCCAGCACAGACCCCTGATGTACTTTACTCAGCACACCCTCCCCTCTGAGTGGTGACCATGCACCTCAGCTCTCTACTTCCTACGTGTCAGCCATTTTGTTATCCACCTCTTTTTGTACTTTGTGGACTCTACATTGTGCTACTTTCTCCATGACTTTTCCATATGGTTCAAAATCAAAGGCCTTGCTTAAATTCAGATAGACTACATCGACCACCCGGCCCCTATCCACCCCCCCAGGTTAGCCCCTCAAAGAAGATAATCATGCTGGTTTGGCAAGAGCTACCTTTTGTGAAACCATGCTGTGTGCTAGAGAACAGTCAGTTTTCATTCATGTGCTGAACCACCGTATTGACTGTGACTGGCTCAAACTCTTTGCCAGCTGCCAAGCACCAAGGTAAGGCTCACAGGTCTGCACTTACCCATGTCTGCCCTTTCCACCTCCCTGCATGGGGGGTGACAATGGCCATTTTTCAGTCCTCTGGCACTATTTCTGCCTGTAAGGAATCCTGAAAAATACCAGGGGCCCTGCAAGAACAACATTTTTTTTCCTATTTAAAATTTTTATTGAGTTTATCAGGAAAGGGTGACATACAAACAATGACCAACAACAACAAATACAAACAGTTACAGTCCTCTGTACAATGCTTATTGCTGTGGCATACTACTTTCATTGGAAAGAAAAGATGTTCTATTGTCCTGTTGGACACCTGGGGGAGAGAGGGAGGTGCTGTGACTAGCAGAATACCTATGAGATATTTGTTTTGTAGGGTCTTGCACGCCTTGTGGACATGAAAATAGGAAGAACATGTTCTTGGTGAGTGTGGCCTATGGAGAGAATATCTCCCTGATTGCACCCTTCAGCCATTGGATGAAAGAGGTGAGTTTTGGACAGTCCCACTGATGTGAAAGTGAATGGCCCTAGGCTCCTCGCACTGCAGTCAACACTGAGCTGTGGGTGCCATCCCCCTGTGCACCTGTTGAACTGGTACATGTAATGAAGTATCTAAGAACTTCCAATTAAACTCCCTCCACAGCATGGAGGAGGAAGTCTTGTGCATGTTACATAGAAACATAGGGAAATCTGTCAGAAGGAAAGGACCCATCGGCCCATCTAGTCTTCCCCTTTCCCTCCCCATAGGCTCCTCTGCCCATCCCCTTACTCCCCTCCTTCTCCTTTTTGTCCCCTTCCCCCTGTGCAGCCTCCTATCCCCTTGATTTCAATGGGTTTCATGTTCTTCCCTCTCTTGCCTACTCTAATGTAATAATCCCACGTCCCCTTGTACTCACCACCGAGTTTGCCTCCCCCACCCATTTTGGCAACTTATTCCAGGGACCCACCACTGTCTCAGTGAAGTATTGACCCCCTCACATTTCCTTTGAATTTACCTCCCTCCAGTTTTAAGCTGTGTCCCCTAGTTGTAGTGTTTCCCTCATTTTGAAGATGCTTCTTTCCCTCACCTTGTTTATTCCCTTCAGATATTTAAGTTTTTATCATAACCCCCCCTTCCCTCCTTGTTTCCAGTGTGTATAGGTTTAGCTCATCCAGCCTTTCTTCATATGATCTCATTTGCATGCCCTGCACTATTTTGGTTGCCCTTCTCTTGACCCTCTCCACTTTTGTCTCCCCTGAAATATGGCCTCCAGAACTGTATCCCATACTCCGGGTGTGGTCTGAGCATGGACCTGTACAGTGGCATAATCACCTCCCTCCTCCTACTTGTGATACCCCTCCCTATGCATGCCAGCATCCTGTTTGCCTTGCCCACCACCTTTGTGCACTGGTTTGCCACCTTTAGGTTATCTGAAATGATTATCCCCAGGTCCCTCTCCTGTATGTCACCTGAAGCTTTTCCCCTCCCAGTGTGTATCCTGCCCTTGGATTCTTATGCCCTATGTGCATTATTTTGCATTTCTTTGCATTGAAGGCCAGTTGCCACTTCTCTGACCACTCCTCCAGCTTGATCAGATCTTTCTTCATTTGCTCCACACACACCCCGAGTATCCACCCTATTGCAGATCTTTGTATCGTCTAAAAATAGAGACATCTTCTCATTTAGGCTCTCTGCTATATCCCCAGTGTAGATGTTAAATAGTATTGGCCCCAATACCGAGCTGTGGGATACCCCACTTGTCACTCTTTCCTCCCTGGAGTGAGTCCCGTTTACAACCACCCTTTGAGTTCTGTCTTCCAGCCAGTTCTCTACCCAGTTTATTAATTTCCTCCCCACCCCAAACTGCTCATCATGTTCATCAGCCTCCTGTGAGGGACTGTGTCAAAGGCCTTACTAAAATCCAGATAGGCCACGTCCAGCGCCCCTCCCTGATCATATATCTCCTTCACCCAGTTGAAGAATTTGATCAGGTTCATCTGGCATGCCCCCTGTAAACTCCTGTTGGCTGTCGTCCTGGAGTCTACCCTCTGCCAGATACTGAACTAATCTTTCCTTTAGGAGTACCTCCATTAGCTTACCTACTACTGAGGTAAGACTGACTGGATGATAGTTTCCTGGCACTTCCTTCCCTCTGCTCTTGTGTAATGACACCACATCAGCCTTTTTCCAGTCCTCTGGGACTACCCCCTTGTCTAAAAATAGATTAAACAGCTTTGTGAGTGGTGCCCCAAGCTCCTCCCTCAATTCTCTGAGCACCCTGGGATGTACCTCATCAGGACCCATAGCCTTGTCCACCCTTAATCTACCTAGTTCCTCCAATACCCTGTTTTCTGTAAAGGGACTTGTGTCCATTGCCCTGCCCTCCATTTCCCTATCCCTCAGCTCTGGTCCCTTTCCCTCTTTTTCGATCGTGAAGACTGAACTAAAGTACTTGTTTAATACGTCCGCTTTTTCTTCATCTCTCTCAATCAGACCCCCCATCCCCTTTCAGCATCATTATACTCTGCTTGCTTTTTTTCCTCTTGCTAATATATCTGAAGAATTTGTCGTTCCGCCACTGGCCTCTTTCACTATTTTCTCCTCTGTATCTGCTTTTGCCCTCCTGATTGTTTACCCTGCCACCAATGATTTTTCCCTGTATACTTCCCTTTCCTCCATTCTCTGTGTAGTTTTGTATGTTCTGAAAGCTCTCCTTTTTTCCCTTATTGCTCCTGCCACCTCCTTGGTGAACCAAAGTGGCTTCCATCCCCATTTCTTTTTGCCCACCTTCTTTATGCATTGCTCCGTTGCTCTTAAGATTCCCCCCTTTATTGCCTCCCATAGTTCCTCTACTTCTCCTATGTTTTCCTTTCCTTCCATTTCCCTTTTGAAGATTTTCCTCATTTTCTTAAAATCTGTCTTCCGGAAGTCCAGTACCTTCGTGGTGGTTTGTTCTGCTTCCGCCACCATCCTAAGACCGAACCTGACTGTTCTGTGGTCACTAGTCCCCAGATTTTCCCTCACTTCGACCTCCTCTGTACCATCTCCATTTGTCATAATTAGGTCCAATGTATTTCCCCACCTTGTTGGTTCCCTCACTAGCTGCTGTAATAATGACTCCTGAATGGATTCCAGTATATCCCTGCTCTTTTCTGATGTTGCTGTTGGAATCTCCCAGTTCACATCAGGAAGACTGAAGTCTCCTACCAATAGAAGTTCCCCTTTCCCTGCTGTCTTATGTATTTCCCTATTGAATTCCCTTTCTACCTCCTCCTCTTTATTTGGTGGTCTGTACACCACTTCCATACATACCGCCTCCCCGTCTTCTTGGTTAATGTGATCCAGAGGACCTCTGCTGAACCCTGACCTTCCTGCCTCCCCATCACCTTTATCCCCTCTTTTACATATAATGCCGCCCCAACCCCTCTTTTCCCTTTCCTGTCTCTCCTAAAAAGACTGTACCCCAGCATTACCACCTCCCATTTTCAGTTTTCTGTCCACCATGTCTCAGTTATGGCAATTAGGTTTAGCCTCTCCCCCATTACAGTGGCCACTAAATCCTCCATTTTATTTCCCAGACTCCTAGCGTTTGCCAGCATGCATTTCCATCAACCCCCCCCCATTATCTTTCTCCTCAATATCCCCTGCCCCCTTCTGCAGGAGAGTGCTAACTAGGCTTGATGCTCTAGAACTTTCTTCCAGCTCTTCCCTGGTTTCACAGTCCTCCTCCCTTAATTTAAATCCCTACCCATGATCCATAGCTGTGTTTTTGCAGGTGGTTTCCCAGAGTTTTTGCTCTACTTATTGTCCCATTTCCTGATTCCATAAGGTAAAATCCTGTAGTAACAGGAGCTTGTTTAGACACACAAGTGTTGCGTATAACTAAGAGACAAGGTGTGAGGTGGAGTTCCCCAATAGGGCTGCCATGACCACCTGTACTAGGGGTTATATGCAATGAGCTGTGTTCTGTTTGGGGGAGCCCCAGGGAGACTTTTGCTTCTGAAATAATTGGAAGGGAACCTCAGACCTATGTAGTACCAGTTTTTATACCCTGTGTCCAGTCTGGACAGAGGAAAATCTGTAAGTACATGCAATGACAGGAGCCAGGGCAGTTGGTCTCACAGAGCCCCCTTAAATGTCCATTTCTTCCAGACTTGTAAGGGGATCAAGGCAAATGGGGAGCACTCACTATATGAGTAGAAGTGGATGGGGTCCAAAAAAGCATTTTCAGGGGTTCAATGGGGATAGCTGCCCTCTCTAATTGTACCCGTTGTTGAGTCAGAGTGTTCCTAAGGCAGTAAATCACTGGCTGCAACTGTGCAGCCTCATAATAAAACTTAAGGTCTGGCAAAGCAATTTCTCACTGCACTTTTGGCCTACAAAGGGTCAACAGGCTAATCCTGAGTCACTTCCCCTGCCAAATAAATCAAGATATCTGTTTGTTCCAATGTGCCTAGACTTGTTGGGGGACAGGGATCACCAAGGACTGAAAGAAGTAGAGGAATTTCGTCACAACCATCATCTTGATGGTTGTAACCCACCGTTCTAAGGACAGTGGGAGCACCAACCATTTATCCAGATCATTCTAGAGTTGCGTCTAGATGGTGGTATAATTAGTCTCATACAATTGTGAGCTTGAGGTTGTAAGTCTTATCCCCAAATATTTCATTTGGGTCAGGTCCCACTAAAAGAGATCTCTGGCCTTAGGTGCAGCTTTTGGGGTAAAGTTGATAGCCAATATTTCAGACTTGCTCTCTTTGAGCTTATATCCAGATAGCAACCCATACTTCTTTAACAGAGACCACAGTGTCAGATGGTCTGTCTCTGGGTCTGACAGGCACAACATTATATCATCAGCATATAATGCTATATTATGTTCTATGCCTTCTGGCCCCTGAAATCCCCTGATCCCCTTGTGTTTTTTTTGTATGGCTTGCACTAGTAGAATTCCAGTTTTAACTCCACTATTACTCTTGGGTAGATACCATTGGAACACTGGGATTTTCCCATATTTACATTCTCCAGATGTAATTCCAAGTAATTCTGATGGGATCAACACTGCCTCTTGATTGGCTTGCACCTCTCCAGTAACCTCCACCTTCAGTTGGCTATGGTTTCTCACATCCTGGATGAATATAAGCACAAGCTAATTATTCAGTTCCTCTGCTATTTCCCCTGCCTTGCTTAACTCATTGTGTCCTAGCAGACGCCTGTAGTCGTCAGTAAAAAAACACTGGTGTGTCCTGAGGACGTCTGCAGAAGTCGGCTACTGACTCCCAGTGTGCCCTTGCAACGTCTGGAGAAGTCACTTATATTTTTTAATATATGTTGTAACAGAATATAATATATATTTGACTGCATAGCACCATTGAAAAGATAATTTTATGCTGCACAACTTTGTCACTGATATTTTGTGTATATCATGTATACTTTAGGAGTTATTTGCATTTGTTTATGGTATGGTGTGTATTGCTGACATGTTTTCCATCAAGATTCACCTAAGCAGCTTGAATAAAATTACATTTTTTGGCACTTCAGCAGGTATAAATTAAAAACCGTATTGATTACAACTGGTTGCATAGCACCATTGGAAAGGCAT
This sequence comes from Neoceratodus forsteri, assembly GCA_016271365.2. Lineage (NCBI taxonomy): Eukaryota > Metazoa > Chordata > Ceratodontiformes > Ceratodontidae > Neoceratodus > Neoceratodus forsteri. Next base: position 732,307,742 of record CM057450.1, read on the forward strand.
TTTTGTGCTTATCAACTTTCATGCTGATACTTTGTGTGTATCATGTATACTTTTGGAGTTATACGCATTTGTTTATGATATGGTGTGTGTGGTTGAGATTTAGCCCTCAAATCTCATCAAAGCACCTTGACTAAAATGGGGAAAAATTACATTTTATAGTAAAAAGATATCTTTTTTTAGCAAACATAATATCAAAACACCATCTAATGTCTGTATGCTTAATTTGGTGTTGATATTTTACATATTATCCAACAGAAAATGGCTTATATTGCCCTTTTTTAGTGAAAAAAATATTTAGTTTGCTCTTTCGACCAGCATAGAAAAAATGCAAAATTACTTATTATTACATGCATGCCACCATTGGAAAGGCAATTTTGTGCTGAATAACTCTGCCACTCATACTTTGTGTCTATCATGTACAGTTATTGAGCTATTAGCATTTGTTTGCGACATACTGACTATGGCTTGATTGTGCTTAGAAAGGCCCAGGATTCACTGTTAAAAGTATACAGGAGATTCAGGAGGCAAGTGGTGTAATCTCAGAGTGAGCCTGTGGAGGCAATGAGTTAATGGCTCCTTCCCAATGATAAACATCACTACCTCATCCCTGACTCTTCTTGAGTTCCTTATGTACTGAAAAAAGATGCACTATTCCACTTGATCTCCTGTGGATCTTATCATCCAGATCAGACTTGACCTGGGTTATCTTGGCCCTGCATTCCTTCTGTAATGTCATGTACTGTACTTCCATTGCTGTGCAATTAAAATTCTTCAACTTGTCATACTCTTCTTTTATCTCTTGTCTTCCTCTGAAGTTCTTTGGACAGCCATAGAGACCTTTGCCTAGCCCACTTGCACATGCAGACACATCTAGTCACTGCCACCATTATATTTTGCTTCAGGTCCTTACACTTGGCTTCAGCACTCCCACTTAGTTGCATACTCATCAATTAGCCACAACCATTTCTCTTAGGTTATCAAAATCAGCTCTCCTGAAGTTTTGCATCCTGCTCTTTTTTGGTAAAGTAGCTTCCCCCATCTCCACAAACTCAAACTCCATCCTCTGATCTCGGGAAGACCTTCTGAATCAGAGGGATTGGTGGGAAGGTGTAAAGAAGCTATCTCTTCACTGAAACATAGGAACATAGAACTTTAACAGGTAGAAAAAGACCTAGAGTCCACTGAGTCTGCTCTGTTCTACCTAGACCCACTGCATCCTGAATACATCCTGCATGCTCTTGATTTCTGGAGCAATACAGTGTCAGTTTTGTGTTGTGGCAAGATGCAAAAAGGTCTGTTTCCAGCTTGTCCCAGTTGTTGAATAGGGCCTGCACTATGTCTTCTGCTACACACCACTTGTACAGGTTTACCACTGTTCGACTCAGATCAGCTGCTAGAATATTCCCCACCCCCTGGAGATGAGTGGTCTAGATATAAACGTTGTGTTCTGATGGTCGCTCTTTTAACTGTCATCACAACTTTGCACAGGGGATAGGAGTGTATCCCACCATGCATCTTGACATAGAACATAACACATTTGTTATCTGTTTGGCGATGTATTACCTTGTTAAAGATTGGTCAACAGAGACTGAAGGCCATATAGCACAGCCCTCATCTCAAACACGTTTATGTGGAGATGCTGTTTCTAAACTGACCAGATACTATGGGTTTGGAGACCCTGTCAGTGAGCTCTCCATCTGAGGCAGGATGCATCCATTGTCATTGTTACATGAGGGGGGTGTGTAAGCAAGAAACCCCTTGAGGAGGTACTCTTTGACTGTTCACTTGACAAGAGATCAGACTGGAGGAGTCTTCACTCTTATGGGGTGATAGAGTGTCTGGGATTCCTGAGACCATTAGTTGCTAAGCATCCACTGAAAGGTCATCCTGCAAAGGGTACTGAAAAAGAAAGTTACTTACCAGTAACTCTTGATCGAGAGTGTCTCCTTCATGGAGCTCCACTCTTTGGTCATAGGGCCAGAGGCTCTTTGACCTCGTGGGACTAGAACTTATAGGTGGTGGCGATGCCTATGTATGGCACTAATTCAAGGCACTATGTATGCATTGTGTGCATAAGCATGACTGCCCCTGAACATTTCAGTGACTTTTATACCAGTTAGAAAGGGAAGAAATCCCACTGAGATGGGAAATGATATTACACTGATGAAAAAAATGTGAGAAAATAGATAGGCAACTGACACAACACAAATGCATAAGGGCCCAACAGTAAAGCCAGACTTGAGGATAGGAGAGAGAAAATGGGAAGCAGCTGTGAGGCACGATACTCAATGCTCATAAACTGGATATGGATAAGAAATCTGTAAGCATGAATAAAATATGTATTTTTTCTTTTTGTAGTCTGCCTGCTGGAGACCCCAGCACAAAACTGTATCAGTAAAGATTATACCACTGTTACTCAGTAGAACCCATGATACCATTGCCAAAGCATATGATAGGCAAAAATAACAGTTTTCCTTTCTTGGAAAGAGAAAACCAAAAGGGTGATCATAAAAGAAGGGTCCGAAACAGCAAGGCACATGTCAATGTGATGTTTGCTGGCAGAAAGCCAACAATCAATGAAAATGCATGGCCTGGCCAGGGGGAAGAAAAAAACAAAGAGAGGAGAAGTAATGACCCCAGTTGGCAATCCAAACATCAGAGCTTGTAAACCATAACTGGCAGAGAATGAGACCTAAGACTCTCATCAGCAAGCAAAGGCTGCAAGCAGAGGCCAGCCTGGTGGTGCAGAGGGAAGAAGAAGTTATCCCTCAACTGCCACCATGCCGACAGCCCAGCCTCAGGGCAGAGCATGTGCCACTTGGTGGTCTACTAGGGTGAGGAGGCTTGAGTGTCCCACTGGATGCTCTCCTCCGGGGGGGGAGGGTAGCCTGCTCTGCTGTACTGTCACCACTCAGATAGCATCTGCTGTGAGCAGTTGGTTCAGGAGGGGGATGCTCCTGGTAGATGACATCAGCACATGTCTAATGATGCATGCACATTGAGTCACCACCCTTTTGGAACATCCGGGGCTAGGGGATCAGAAAATCAGGAAACAACCCCTGCCTGCAGGATGACGCTGTCCCTCCTTGCAGACCCTGCACCTACCTACTGGGTGCATCAATTCATAAGTGAGCTAAACACCTTCCGGGTTATACGGGACCCAGGGGGGCTCCATCATGGGGGGAAACCATGGGCACTGCAAAGATTGGCCAGGTAAGTCCCAGAGATGGCAGGGTGGCAGGGCTGGGGGAGAAATGGCATATAGGGGCAGGCAGGGTCTCTAGGGGGATAAAGCACAGTAAATAAAAAAAAAAGACTGAGAGCAGATCTCTTTACCAGGAAGCAGACTTCTTGAACTACAGATGGGACACTCTCCTGATGGATGGTAGGAGGGTCAAGTGTGACTCTGTGGAGGAGATGATCTAGATAAAATACTGGTAAGTAACGTTCCTGTCAGTTCAGAGCTATATAAACTCTAACATGCACTGCAGGCTATTGAATCTCCCATTGCTGCCTACTGCTCTGATGTCAGCTGCAGGGAATTCTGGGATTTGTAGTAACAGAAGATGTCAGCCTAGAACTAAGCAAAACTAGTGTGATACAATCTGCTATAGCATCCTCCTCTTGCCCAATGGAATAGGGTATTGCTATTCAGAATTTTTCAAAGTCCCTGGATTTTTTTTTCAGGGAGTGTCATCCCACCATGTCGGTAGGACCTCCTGATGTTTTGTATTGCTTGTCATATGACCAAAGAGTGTGGCTTAATGGAGGAGATTAACTCTTAGGAAAGTTATTTACCAGTACAGCGTCCCATCTGTAGTTCAAGAAACCTGCTTCTTGGTGGGGGACCTGCTCTCAGTCTTTGCTTGTTGATGAGACTCTTGGGTCTCATTCTCTGCCTGTTATGGTTTTCAAGCTCTGATGTTTGAATTGCCAACTGGGGTCATTACTTCTCCTCTTTTTGATTATTTTTCCCTTTTCATTGAAAAAAGGCTGAACATGATAAAAGACATTCTGTTCTTTACAATGTCACCTGAGATATAAATAATAGTGTCATCAGCATACAGAGGAAATTTGATGTTAGGATTCTGAAAGGACAAGGTATCCACGTAGATGTTAAAGAGCAGAGGGCTTAGTATTGACCCTTGTCTCCCCCTGATACAATCTGGGCGAGACTAGAATCAAAATTTTCTATTTCAACCAATTGTAGTTGCCCTTTCAGATACTCTATAAACCATGTCAGGGTGATGGATGAAAATCCCAGGGATTCTACTCTGGACAGGAGAGTGTCACGGTCCAACGTATCAAGCACTTTAGGAGGAACAGTCATGGGTGGTATGGTAACGCTCCATGCAGGCCACACAAACTTTGTGAGGGTCAGACATACTGATTTTATTGTCACAGTGACCTAAATGAAAATGTCTGCTATTTCAAGAAATTATTCAAAGACAAACTGAAATAACAAAAAACTAAGGTACAGAACTTTTTTTATTTTTTATTTTTTTCTATTTATGCAATCTAGGAATTACAATTACCTTCTCCTCCTGGACTACAACAAGAAGGTGATACAGCGAAAACAAATCCTGTCCTGAGGGGCATACTTGAAGGTGGGGAAAAAGGAACTGAAATCTTCAGGGGCAGCTTTGCTTATGTACGGCAGTGCTTGCACAGCGTGGTGCATCAGTGCCATATAGTAGCATCGCCTCCCCAAAATGTTGGCATCCCATGGGGTCCTAGCACCTTCAGTGCTAAGATCTGTGGCTCTATGGATGAGATGGCCTCTCAGAAGATAGACTGTGGCTGCCATGAGGCCTATTATTTTCTGTGTGATGTCCGTTGTTACTTGATTCTCTGTTCTGATGTAACAGGTCTTCTGTGTGATCATCTCTACACTGTCCTTTGGCAAGAGGGACCGTGATTGAAGGGAGTCCAGCACTGCTCCTCTGAACTGAAGTCCCTATGTCAGAATCAGCTGAGACTGGGATGAATGCAGCTGGACATCCATGGAATCTGTAGAGGATCAAGAGTTACAGAAAGTAATGTTCCTGTTTTTCTACTGTCAGTCTCCTCCATACAGCTACACTCTTTGGTTGCCTGACTAGCAGTGTCTGTCCTGGGACTTGAGAGACTGGAGACCACCAGACTTATGAAGAGAGCAAACCCTGTAGTACCACCAACTCAAAACCTGCGTGTTTGCTAGACTGAACATCTAAGATACTGTGCTTTAGGAAGGTGTGAACCCTACTCAGGGTCGTAACCCCACATATGTCTGTGAAAAGGCCATGTCCCAAGTAGAATGAGAACTGAGTAAGTAGGTAAGGCTTTATTTCTTAAGCACCCTTCCCTGTCCTCATTTAGTGGTTCTGAACTGGCCTGTTTTTGGAGCAGGTGAGAGTGACTCTTGGATCGAGAGCTTGTTTTCAGGACACACAGCTCCCAAAATCTGTTTTATTTAATTAGCTTTGCAGGTGTGCAATATCTGCTGAAAACTCTTTCCATAAGGAGACTTGTGGTAAGAGTGCTAGTCCCCCTATGAGACTGTAAGCAGTGGGGTGAGATTACTTTACATTTAAATACTCTTGTAGCATTTGCACAGGAAAAAAGCTGTATTGTTTTTTCAACTTTTAACACTAATAGACTTTCTGGACTTTGCTCCACTCTAGGAGCCTTTAAATTCCATTTATCAACCTGTAGCACTGTTTGTGATCTCTTCTGGGGATGGGATTATTGGTTTTATAGAAACTGTATTTATTTTATTGTGGTAGGTGGGGTGGTTTTGGTGGGGTGGGAAATTGCTGTTGGTCTGGGGTGAGGTGTGTGAGTGGTGTGTTTGGTGCGTGTATGTGTTTAGTTTTGTTGTGTACTAAGGTGAATGTAATGAGTGTGTGTTATTTATTGGTTGTACTGGTTTTTGCCAGACCAAAGTCAGTTGAATGTTTTAAATAGTAGATTATAGACTCTCGGTTAGCCTCAGGATGTGCCGGAGCCTTGGCCCCTCATCGTTTAGCGTACACTGCTGCCCAGCTGCATGACCTGCATCCCTTCACCGACCTCCAGATGCCAGCTACTGCAGCACGACACTGCAAGGAGGTCAGTATTACTAGGGTTCATGCAGGTCAGCACTGGCAGCTTGCAACCGGCACAGCAAAGGTGAGTAGGATTGGAGTGATTGGGTGTTGGAGACACCCTGGGATTAGGCGGATCCTGGAGAGAGGACAGACATGTTTGGTCTCCATCCCCAGGGTTCCCACCGGATCAAGTGGGCAGGTAGCCAGGGGGCTGACAGTACCTGCCAATCCCCTTCAGGCTGTGCTATGCAATGCCAGGTCAATAAGAAACAAATATGCAGTTATGGCAGACTTGATCTCTTCGATTGACCTGGCTTGCGTCACAGAGACCTGGCTGGGTGACAACACTGAGCCAATTTTTGAGGCAGCTGTCCCATCTGGGTTCTCCTTACTGCACTGCCTGAGGAGGGAATGCAGGGGTGGGGGTGTGGCCATTTACTTTAGATCTGACTTGAGCTTCGCTGTGCACCCAGTGGGTTTCACCAAGTCTTTTGAGTGTGTGGCAGTGCATGGAGGTCCAGGTGCAGGCTACAGGATTCTCATCATCTACTGCCCTCTGGGGTTGGGGGGAGATTTCCTGTAGGAGGTCTTGGATTTCGTCCTCAGCGAGGTGTTGGAGTCCCCCATATGTTGAATTCTGGGGGACTTCAATGCCTCGGTCGATGACGAATCCTCGCAATTTGGACATGACCTCCTCCAGTTGATGTCATCACTGGGCCTGACACAAGTGGTTACTTCTGCAACCCATCACCACGGCCACATGCTCGACCTGGTCTTCTCACTGGGACTTGAGGTTGCTAACCTTAAGACTAATTAGGTCATTTAGAGTTTGATCACTGCATGGTGAAGTTCTTGTTTGGGGCCCCCCAGGAAGTTCTTCCCCTGTTGAGATGGTCAGCTACCACCCTTTAAGGAGATTGTCCCCAGAGGGATTCCTGGTGGTGGCTGATCTATCTAGTGTAGACACTGCATGTGCGATTGGCATGGGCAAGGCGGTAGCCGCCTACCATAAGGTGGTTTACGAAGCTCTTGATGCCATCGTACCAGTCCACATATGACACAGATCTTCTCACTTGAGATCCCCCTAGCTTGATGGTGATCTCAAGAAGATGAAGATCAAGGGTCAGAAGTTGGAGTGTTGCTGGCAGAAGACCCACTCGGAGGGGGACAAACTGGTCTTGCCTGCTCATTACTATAAGTACCAAGGGGCAATCAACTGTAAAAAGGCAAAGTTCCTGTCCATGGAAATTGCTGCAGGGTAAAACAGACTGTGGGCAGATAGTTACATACAGTCTGTCTGCAACTGAGAAAAGCTTTTTGAACCACATTATGTGAGGATTTTGCTCTGTTTTTCTCTGACAGTGTGTCCTCCATCTTGGTGGGGATCCCATCAGTGAGACAAATTTTGTCTCGCAGTGATCGGCCTGGAAGGAGCGGAGGCACTCCATCTGTCTGGGATGAGTTTAAGCCAGTGGAGGTGGCTGAGGTTATTAAGGTGATCTCAAAGTTAAAGCACACCTACTGCGAACTGGACCCAGCCCCGACTCATTTCTTGATGAGATGTGTCGGGACCATCGGCCTGGTGTTCGCTGGGAATGCCTGGTGTCCGATGTCAGAGGGAATCTTTCCACATGCCTTGAAAGAGATTCTGGTGAGACACCTCTTGAAAAAGCCATCTCTCGACCTGGATGTCCTGGCAAATTACCATCCCATCTCCAACCTGCCATTTTTGGGCAAGGTGGTTGAGAAACTAGTGGCGCAATAGCTCGAGGAACACCTCATGTCCTTAGATACCTATGAGCCATTCCAGTCAGGTTTCAGGGCTAGGCATAGCATAGAAATGGTATTAGTCAGCGTGCATAATGACCTCCTCAGGGCTAGGGATACAGGAGACATGTCAATTATTGTTCTCCTCCATCTCTTATCAGCTTTTGACACTGTGGATCCCTGTGGATCACATTGTGCTTCTTGATCACCTTTGAGAGTATTGTGGACTCACCAGTTCTGTCATTAACTGGTTTGAGTCTTATCTTGCTGCAGAGAGTAGCAGGTGGTAATGGGGAATTTCTCCTCCTACCCAAGGCCTCTGTCTTGTGGAGTACCTCAGGGTTCGATCTTGTTGCTAATGTTATTCATGGTGTACATGCTGCCCCTGGGAGAGCTCATTAGACAGTACAGTGCAGGGTTTCATTATTAAGCACATGATACCCAGCTGTATTTGTCTTTTGCCCCAGGAACACACAATGCTGTGAAAGTGATCAACAGCTGTCTGGCCAAGATCAACGACTGGATGTTCTCCAGCTGGTTGCGGCTGAAACTGGACAAGAGGGAAGTACTGGAGATTTAGCCAGGTTGTGGTTGTGAAGGGAATGCCTCTGATGTGGGTACCAGATTATTTCTGGAATCCACACCATTGATGGCCTCCCCTAGATTGTGGGATCTTGGTATTGTCCTGGATAGCAGACTGACACTTGAAGCTCAGGTATCATCTGCAGTCAAAAGTGGTTTTACCACTTGAGGAACATCTCCAGGATTAAGCCCCTAGTTCTGCCCAAAGATCTGCCGTCACTGGTGTATGCCTTGGTGACTTTGAGACTGGATCACTGCTACGCTCTTTATTTTGGGGTCACTGGAGGGACCCACCGCTGACTGCAGCTAGTGCAGAATGCTGCAGCGAGGTTGCTAATGGGCCTGCCAAGGTGCAGTCATGTGACCCCTGTTCTGTGATTTCTACATTGGCTGCCTGTCAGGTGGAGGATCCTCTTCAAGATGAGCTTGCTCACCTATAAGGCCCTATATGGGCTGGGCCCTGGTTACCTAGCTGACCTCCTAACATCTGTCTCCTCCACCCGTTCCCTCCATTCCTTGACCCAGGGCCTCCTTGACATTCCTAGGGTCTAGCAGAAAACATTCAACAACTGCGCCTTCAGTATCGTGGTGCCCACCCTGTGGAACACTTTGCCAGCGACTGTTAGGGAGGCCCCAATGGTCGAGCAGTTTAAATGGTGGCTAAAGGCTTATCTCTTCCATTTGGCATTCCCAGGTGAGGATGACTGAACGGGATGAACTGGTAGATATTATTTGACATGTTAAGACGTATTTTATGTATTTATTTTAATGATATGTAGTGTCATACTGTCCCTTTCTGTTTGTAAGGCACCCAGAGCCTCAGGGATTTGGTGCCAGATAAATAAAATTTGCCATGCCTTGCCTTGCCTTGCCCTGGGGCTCAGGGCACTATACAGGATACAAACAAGAATTAAAATAGTGCTATAAATAAAAAATGTAAACATATATAAAATCCAGCATAAAGCAATTACAGCAGCAAGACTAGCAAAAGGTAGAAGATCACAAAATCCCAAATGCATCAAAAGATGCACCTTCAGACCCAATTTGAAAGCTTCTACTGAGGGACCCTGCCTCAAGAACCTAAACCAAGTTCCACAGGGCTGGTGCTGCTACCTTGAAAAAACATTTTCCCGATGTTTTAAGCTGGGGCCCTGGGAACTGCTAGGAGGCCCTCAGGGGTTACTCAGGTAGCCAGGGCTCACTCCGTATAGGGCCTTGTAGGTGAGTAGACCTTCCTTGAAGGTTATCCTACACCTCACTGGCAGTCAGTGCAGATGATGCAGAACTAGGGTCACATGACAGGACCATGAATGGCCCATCAGCAACCTGGCTGTTGTTTTCTGCACCAGCTGCAGACAATGAAGGGTCCCTCCACTGACCCTGAGGTAAAGAGTATTGCAATAGTCAAGTCTAGACCTCACGAAAGTGTGCACTAGTGAGGGCAGGTCGTCTGGTGGGATTAAGGCTTTAATCCTGGCAATGTTCCTAAGGTAGTAGAAACCACTCAGGACAATATACAACACCAGAGCCTGAAATATCAGTCCATCGTCCAGAATCACACCCAGATTTTTCATTATTGCTAACGTTGTAAGGGGCTGGGGTGGGACCAGTCATCAAGCCTGTTACCACCCCAACAGCAACTGCATTCCACTGGCGACCAGGCTTGATCACCAGCACCTCTGCCTTATCTGGATTGAGCCTCAACCAGTTAGGGGACATCCAGTCCTGGATCTTGACCTGACATTTATTTAGCACTGCCACTGTATCACATGTCCCTGGTGCTAATGACATATGCAGTTGGGTGCCATCTGCATAACAGTGAAACTTCATACTGTAACATCTAATGATCTCACCCAGGGGCATCATGTACACTGTGAACAGCATGGGCAACAGGATCAAGCCTCGGAAAACTCCACAGGGTAGGGTCATCAGGTTGGAGAAGCTCCTCACCACCACCCTCTGTGTCTTTCCTATAAGAAAGAACTCGAACCAGCCTATGACAGTGCTGGTGAGTCCACAGAGCTCCTTTAAGTGATCCAGCAGTACCACATGGCCCACAGTGTTCACAGTGTCAAACACTGAGGAGAGATCAATGGAAACAAGAATTGACCATTCTCTTCTATCTCTAGCCCTGAGAAGATCATTATGCACCTTGACCAATCCAGTTTCAGTACTATGCCAGGACCTAAATCCTGATTGAAGGGGCTTTTAGATGCCAAAGGGCATGAGGTGTGTCTTGAGCCACAGAGTCACTATTTTCTCGATAACCTTACCCAAAAAGGGAAGGTTAGAGACCGGTGAATAACTTGCCAAGGGTCGAGAGATGATTTTTTTTGATAGGGGCTTCAGCATGTCTCTTTTAAGGCAGTAGGGAACAGCACCTCTGAAAGCAAGCACTGGACTATCTTGGCAAACACCAGATCTACGGACCTGATGCATCCCACCAGAAGATGAGTTGGGCCCAGGTCTAGCTCACAATATGTGAGTCGCAGCTTTGAAATCACTCCCCAGACCTCTTCCACCCCCCACTGGTCTAAACTCTCTCCAGCAAGGGGAGTGCTTCCAGAGACAACCATCTCGTTACTGCATGGCTGAAACCACCCCATTGGAGAGATCCCGGACCTGATGAAGAACACTATCAGAAGAACAGAGTGAACTCTCACTTAGCAGCTAAAACTACCCTTCCCAGTTGCAGGCAGGCTAGGTGAAGTAGCCTGTCTACAGTCCAGAAAAACTGAATCAGTCTGTTGCTCCCTGCAGCAATCTTCCCGGACAGAAATATTGCCTTATGGGAGATTGCCCATTTGATACTCACCATAGTGAGTTCTCAAAGCCAGCCTGTCCTCCTCAGACCGCACTCTCCACCAATGAGGCTCCAACCTCTGACCCCTGGTCTTCATCTCCTTGTGCTCCCCATCAAACCAAGAGGATCTCAAGTGAGAAGACCTGGACTGTATACAGACCAGTGTGATGAAATCAAGCATTGAGGTGACAACCCTATTATAGGCCACCACCACCTCACTCATACCTGCCACACAGGCAGCACTCACCTCCAAGAGGTCCATTACTACCATCAGTCCCTCTGGGGACAATCCTCTTAAAGGGCAGTAGCGCATCATCTCCTCAGGTGAGGGTCTAATGGGGGGGAACCCGAATGAGAACTGTACTGTGCAGTCATTTGACCACATGACCGGATTAATCTTGAGATCAGTTATCTCAAGCCCCAGCAAGAATGCTAAGGCCAAGGCGTGACCCTGGCTGTGTGTTGTAGAAGCAACAGCTTGTGCGAGGCTCAGCAAAGTCATCATCTGGAAGAAGATTTTACCAAATTGTGATAGTTCATCATCGATCCAAGCTTTGAAATCACAGAGGACCAACCACCTGGATGACTCTAACACTCTCTCGGTGACTAAATCTGCGACTTTCTGCAGAAATTCCCTCTGACACCTGAGAGGCTGTTGCACAAGAAGCATTCTGCAACCTGTACCTGGACCCACCAACCCCCCATGCACTGCCACGCATTCAAATGATGAAGTAGAGCCCACTGGGTGCACAGAAATGTTCAGGTCAGATCTAAAACGGATGGCCACACCCCCACCACAGCATTCCCTCCTCGGCAGTGCACTGCAGAGAAATCAGATGGGATAGATGCCTTGAAAACTGGGCCAGCATCATCTCCCAGCCACGTCTCCTTGATGCAAGTCAGACTGACTGAGGAAACCAAGCCTGCTATATTGGAGTCTTGTTCCTGATCAATCTTGCATTGCACAACACCACTGGAAGGGGACAGGAAGAGGCAGCCAGCCCATCAGCTGCCTGCTCAATTGATCTACTGGGAACCGCAGTATGGTTACCAAAAACATCTGGCCTCTCCCTAAGCCCCGTTTGGCCCCAGGGCACCTCCCAGTCCTGGCAACCCCAATATGGCTCTCTCCCTCTGCAGCCCAAATACCCTGCTACCTACCATCCTAGTTTTTCTCAATCCCAATCTCTCTACAGCACCTAATTGCCATAGATGACAGTGGGAGATCAGTGAAAGGGCACAGATCTAGCAGTAGGGGTACAGAGTAAGTGATCCCCTGGGATCCGAAGTCTACGCACATCTTTCTAAGTGACTGTCTAGTCAGATTAAATGACAGATCTAGTGAAATATAAAAACAACCTAAATAAATTATCCAACCCACCCCTAAAACACCAACAGTACATAAAGAAAATAATGTACAGAAAAACCCTCACTCACTCTGTCCCTGCACGTACAACCAACCAGTTCTAATACAGATGTATCTCTTTTTTTTCTAGTTCTGTTTCTTCCCTGCTGGGGTGGGCTTGCTGCTTCTACAGACTCCACCGGCCCTAGCTGGCATCCCAGGGACTTACCTCCATCCCGGTCTTTCCCCATGGCTTCCCTTCATGGTGGGGGTCAATGGCTCACACCTGCTGACAGACTGGATCCAGTTTCTGGAAGTGAGTCCTGTAGCCTGGGTGCAGAGCCTGTGAGGGGTTAGTTTCATCCTGCCCCACTGCCAACCATTTCCACTTTACTTCCCCCCCTCAGATGAGTGGACGTGCAATGTGTCCAGAAGTGCCTACGCATGCTCCTCTGCATAGGACATTGACGGCCACCACTCAAACCAGCCTATGACAGTGCTGGTGAGTCCACAGAGCTCCTTTAAGTGATCCAGCAATACTACATGGCCCACAGTGTTCACAGTGTACCTCTGTACCCCCAGCCACTGCCAGTGGTCAGGTAAATGCTGGGGCCAGTGTCTCCCCCTCCCCAGAGAAGGGGAGCTGTCCTCCGGACCCCTGATGCTCCGATATTGCTCCTGACCTAGGCTCCCCAGTGTGGCAGCAGGTGAGGTTTTCTGCCTCAGCCCTCCATGCCACTGAGACAGACGTATCTCTAACACATACAAACAACCATTCAAACGCTAACCTGAAGCCACTCACATCAACCCCCCTCCTCCCAATCACAAAACACCTCTCAAACACTGAATATTTCACAATTATAAATTATAAAACATAGCTACAACAGGAGAATCCATGCAGTGTGCTGCTTAAGGAGAAAAAGTCCCTGACAAAAGTCTGAAGTGTGACTGAGTAATGGTAAGCTCTGCAAGCCAGAGCAAAGTCCCAAACAGTTTGTTGAGAGGCACCCTCCAGCAGTGCTCTCACCCATGGCTCGATGGTAACAATAGAAAATAGTGTCCTCACCACATGATTCCTGTGGATGGCAGTTCTTTCAGGAGTGGGTGTCCTGCAGACCGGTTGAGAGATATCACACACTAGAGCATTCTGATGTTGCTTGTCCTAGCAACAGTCCAGTAACAGAGTCTAGCAGCTGTTTTATTGTCCTGCAAGGCAGGAGCTAGCGCTCACAAACACTCCAGTTTGCTTTCTGTCCAACTCCGGACCACAGCTGCTGACCTCCTAGGATCCTTGGCCACTTCCCACTGGTACAGCAGCCTGGCAGACTCTGCTCCCAGTTGCTTCAGCCAGTACAGTAATTAACTCCAAACAACAACACTCTCTATGCCAGCTGTGCACAACTGTTCACTATGATCAGGAGCTTCTCTAAACTACAGACGCCCCCATAGAGAAATGGCATCAGATAACAAACTGAAAACTCCTCAGCAGCACACCAGTGAGTTTTCTGAAAAATAACAAAGCAGACTCCTATGCTGACTCACTTGCCTGACCCTGTCTAACCTTTTGCCCTACAACTCAAACCTAACAGGTAGAGCTGACTTACTAAAAATCGCTTTACACTGGATGCTTCAGATGTATGCTTAGAGAGTAAACTAAGGATTCTCCTTATTCTATTTTCAATTTACAAGGAATATAGGGAGTTTGTTTTTGGTGAGCTCAGTTAGAGCCCATGCAGACAGCAGTCCAGCCTGGTGGCCATCTTGGCAACTGACAGAACCTTTCAATTTCTTCCCTGCTAGGCAGTAGCAGGGCTAAATGCAACTGTTAATCCATTTGGACAGACACTCTTTGATAACTGGAACTCCTTTATCATTTGGTATCAAGGAAACAAACAGTTGAGCTCATTGTCTATATTCTTTGGTTCTGGTCCCCAATGAGGTAGACAGTGCAATACAATGGTGAGAGAAAGGGTGCAGAGGTGATTGGGGCTGCTGTTGCTTTATATTTTGCAGGTGTATGTATGATGCCAGTCACTGGTGCCATGTCCCTGTCCCTAAATGTTCTGGTTCCCATGGGGTCCTAGTGCCTCCCAAAGAGTTGGGTTCCATGGAGTAGACTGCTATTAGAAGATTTTGATGGGTACCCTCAAACTGAACAGGGAGGGGGCAATATAATGAGAAACATTAGATAGCATTACTTCATACAGAGGGTAGCTGATGTGAAATAACCTAGCCAATGAGATTGTGGAAAGCAGCAAATTTTCAAAGCAGGACTAGACAGATTCTGGAGCAACAATGGCATTGAGAGTTCTACAGTATCAGCAGGAAAAACATTCCAGCTATTAGGCTAGAATGTGTGTTCATGCTCAAACTGAGTCTAATCACTGCCATGCAGGAAGAGGAGGAGGAGCAGACAAGAGGGACTTGAAGTCCCTCCTATCATCACAATACTATGAGCAATCTGGGCCTTTGGCCGGGACTTCCCAAAGATGTATTTCCAGGCAGTTACTACTACCTAGGTGAAAAGGTTGAGAGGAGCACCTGTGTGTTGGGGAAACATCTGTGGCAACCTACGACTTTTCATTTACCTAACCACTCCCATGTTCCCTCAAGTGTGCCAGGTGCATAACAGTTTTCACTCACCTCCATTCCTCGGGATGCTTGGCACAGAGGAGATAGAATGTTGCACTCATAGCTTAGGATACATAAACAAGGGTCCTGCACAGTTACTCAGGGCTGAGCTGTGCCTTCAGGTCAGACCTGGAATGAGGAGCACTCAGACTTGAACCTTGGTAGTGCCCTGGAGCAGGACACACAGCAACAGTGAGCAAACAAATAAGAGTAGTAGCCAGTTTACTCAGCAGTTCACAAACAGGTGCAATGGGACTCATTCAAAGAGACCAACCAGTTCACGGGCACCCAGGCAAAGTCGTGATTCAAAATGCTAAAGAGTGTCAATATGGAAACCATTACACCTCTGCCAGTGAAAACCTCTGCAGGTTGGTGTGTGTATGGTCATGGTCATCCCCCTTACCACTGCATAGAGACAACAGTGGCTTCTGGGTGTCACTGCCAGATACACACACACACACACACACACACAGCAATGTTCTCGGGCCTCAGTAAGTTCGCAGACTCATTCAAAGTCACTTCTGAGTCTCTGATGGGAGTTTTAGTACACACTTTAATTGGCAAACAGTCAGGTCTGACCTAGCTGCTGTTCCTGGTTCTTCCACATCCCATGGGGATGCACAAACAGTATCATGCCCTTGGTGGCCTTGTAAGTCCTGGCATCCTCATTCCAGTTGGACCAGTGAACCAATGAGGTGCTCAACCCTCATGGAGCTCGATCTGTCCAGGCCATGGGCCTTTTAGAGACCAGTGCCTGGCAAAAGTGTCACTCCTGGCACCCTCGCCACTCTCTTTCACAGTATGGTTGCATATGTAACATGACATATGCAATGCACTTTATACAACCACAGAATTGAAATCCATTCAATGCTAGCCTGAAGCATTACTACATAAATGATCGCATGACCAGCAGCATAGCCTAGTGGCTACAGTGCAGACTGTATAAAAGGTGCTAAAACAATTCCTTCCTTTCGTCCGTCCTTCCTTCCTTCCTTCCTTCTTTCCTTCCTTCCTTCTTTCCTTCCTTCCCACTGCTTGTTTTTAGTAATAACCTATGTAGTACTATAGAAGGGATTGCAGTATAAGGGCCAAGCCCCCAAACCACTTGAAGCTTTACAAAAAGCAGGCATTCAGACGTGTTTACATAAATTATTTTATTTACCGTATGCATGTTAATCCATATTTTGAAAATACTTCTGTTAAAACATTAATGCTTTCATAAAGAAAGAAGTCCAGTGACAGAATTAAAACAAGGAATTACAATCCAATATTTAACATCTTCCCTTCCTGTCTAAAAATACTTCCATAAAACAGTGTTTGTAGCAAAGCTAGATTCTGGCACATCAGATAAGAAGTGGATGTCAAACAATTCAATTATTGCATGGGAAATGCATTTTAAGAACTAAATCATATGCATCACATGCCACGTGTTGTTGTACAGCCTCACTACACTTAATGTTGTTCAAAATGTCTAAAACTAACTATTGCCTTTAAGAAAAGGTTCATAGCAGAGGCAATACATTTTTTTACCCCAAAGTAATATTCTTAGACTGTTATATGATGTAGCAGCACCGACATACCAAGGACAAAGGGATCTGTTTGCCCGTAAGTGCTTGCTGTCAATGGTATTTAATCCCTTTCCTGATTAGGATTCTGAACAGCCCCCGGTTCTGAGGGGGCCTGAGGGAACTGAAGGGCACTGGGTCCAAAACAAAAGGGTTAAAGATGAAGGTCAGATCTTTTACTCCTTTCATTTAGTTCTCTGAAGTGGATTTTATTCCCATAAGGATCAGCCTGTCATGATATATGTTTACCATTCTGGCTGCTTAGTCACAACATTTTATACGGCAACCAAGAATGAAAACATGCTTTCCTGGTCTCAGTTCTGCCAACCCAGCAGTATTTGAATTCACATTATGGCACCATGACCAGAGAGCTAGAACTCTGACTGAGCTCACACCACAGTACCACTCTCAGTCCCTGAATCTGCATCATAGCAAAATTCCATCTGTCCTTCTTAGCCTAGCACGTACTGCTCAGTGAACAGTAAGCCTTTGGTTCTTACTTGATGCCTATGAGGCATGTTGTTTCGATTTTAAAGGCTAGTGTATTGTGTTTGAAGAGTCTCCAACATCATGTGGCTAACTTGAAAAAGTATTAGAAGACATAATTTAGCTGATATCTCATAGATTTACCTTCATGCTTTATTACTTATGAAATGTTCATGAAAGCAAGGTTTCTGTCACAGTCTTCATCTTCACTTGCTGTTTGTCTGCAAGTAATCTTTTTATTTATTTTAAATATAGTTTAACTGGTGAGCAAACAGAGTCTAAGAATGATCCAGTTCCAGTTGCAACCCAGGAGAAGGGTAGTACGAAGGGTGAGTTACTCAGTAGAAAACAAGGACAAACAATAAACACTGTACAGTGTCACAACAATTACAGCAGTAACAATAAATATCATCCATTTTACCTCACCAACCACCTACCTTTAAAATCACCTTCCTCACAAACCCCACTCTCCCGTGACCTCTAAGTGCAAAATCATCCATTGTTGCCCCCCCATCCATGATGGTGGCCAGTAAGTAAAACCCCAGCAACTCGGTCTGAAATCCCTATCGGACTGCATGTCCCCCAACCCAGCCTCCCTAACCCTCCATGGGCAAAAATAAAGTAGTTTATAGATGGGGAGGGCAATAGGTGAACTCTTGGCAATTCAGTTGGGTCCCCCATCCCTACAGCAACAGCAGACAGCTCTCTGGGAAATGTGATACATCAGGGAGTTTCCCAGCAATCCTCTGTGACAGTTTGCCTAGAGTCCTTCACTGACAGTAGGCAGACAGCATTCTTCCACATGCCTCAGTTAGGACTGTCACTGTCAGCTGGTGGTTGCAAAGAGGGAGAACTTGACTGAGCTGCTGTGATTTTACATAATACCTCACCTCCCATCATGGATTGTGGGCTCGGCAACAAATCACTACTTTATTTTTCCCTTAAAGAGGGCCAGGAGGAAGGCTATGGAGGGAGGGAGGTTTAAAAAGATACTGTTGGATGGGAGAAAGAGCCAGCAGAATGCCAAGTATAGATGTAATACATGGATAAGCCTTAATAAGACTATCTTGACCTATTGGAAAATGTTCTTATAATACAAGATTGCCACTGCCAACACATGGTTTTTAGGGTGATAATACTATCATACAGAGTTGATAATAGATTGTTTTGGCTCTAAATGATAGTATTATCACACAAATGATGACACAATGCATGCACAAGTCTGCCTGCCACAGAAACCCAGTTGCCAATGTGCCACGTCCCTTCCTGCACAGCCAAACTAACGGCTTGCATACTCATTGGCACCTTTCCTCTGTGGGTGCGCAGAACAAGTTAAAAAACATGGTGGCTGTTTACTCTTGCTTAGAGAGACTAATGCGACCCATTCATTCTTCATTTTTTTATTAAAAACATTAACTGGATTATCTGGTTAATCCTGCATTCACTGAAAGATATGAAAAGGAAAAGGTAGAACTGACTGCCTCCCAAAACTAAATGACAAAAAGTTAACAGACATGGGGAGGGGGGGAGCCATGACGAATAAGTGAGAGAGGGAGTCTTCACTGCACCAGTCAGCCGAGAGTGAGTGCCTTTTCAATACAGTGCTTGGCTGGTCATTCCACACAAAAAGCCAAACAATTTTGAAATGAATCCATACATTACAAGTAATGACAGATGGATAAGGCAGCGTTTCAAGGCAGTAAGACCATCTCGAGGTTTTGGAGACTTTGGGAACCTCTCAAGCTTCACTCTTGAGGTTCCAAGGCCCCAAAACCTGTCAGTAGTCTTACTGTCTTGTAATACACCCATATCTATCTATTATTCTATTTATCATACATGGGAGGGCCAGGGAGGGAAGTGGGAATGATAACTGAGGAGGAGTTTCTAATGATGTTAAGCCTAGCCCTGCCCATTTGGGAAGAACTAAAGGCCTTTATTTTCTGTTTTTAACTTTTCTTATACAATCCTACATACAAGCACCCCCAGAAATAGAGTTTGGTAATCATTATTTAAAACAGAATAATGACTAGACCATTATCCATGGTATTTAGACATTAATGTTTATTATTCACACCACTCTATAAAAAATACATAACACTGCAAACCTTGCATTTATGCAGCTTCTCTAGTCTTTTTTTCACATATTCTGGTTTTTAGAACAGCTGTCCATCAAATGTTCAAGAGTATTAATTTGTATAAAGAACAATATATAATTAAGAAATGTTCAAACAATGGACAGATTCTGTACGATACCATCAAGTTCACAATGTATTGCGAAGAAAGTGTGAGAGGAAACTGTGCAAGACAATGAGAGCTGAGGGTTTTGTTGTTCTGTTAAGGCAAGCTGGAATAAAGTCAGGTTACTGAAGTCACGTATAAGCACTCTGTATCCCCAGTATGCTGATTAACTGGCTTCAGTTCAAGGTGACTTCTCACCTTGTAGAAATACTGTAACATACACAGTCGTTCATTGCCTGAACGAGATTTGGACGCTGCCCTTTTGTTTTCATATTGCAGTATTATTCTGATGCTGCCATGGATGGCAGAGGCTCACTTACATTGAAAGTTGTGTCATGACATCACTGCCACCATTTATTTTTAATGAGGAAATACCATCCACAAAGAGCTCCAGGTACTCATCACCGCCTTGTCACAGGAGAGCTTGCTGGTGCCAGCCACCTGCTGTTTCATAAGCTCTTTAAAGAAAGAAAGTGAAGGCTTGTTTTTTATGAGCTTGTCAGGGTTAAGGATGTGGGGTATTACCCTGTCACTTTGTCAGGCAAAGGTTTTTTTACCTTTAATTGTGAACAGTATTTTGCAATTTCTGAGGGAGTGATGCCTTTGCATCGATTGTCACAACATGAAGGCACATTAAGAGGGCTTGCATTTTATGACACTCCACTCCACTACACATTAGAATGTACATGTACAGTCAGTTGACAATTGTTACCAAAAGTATAGAGTTCATAGAAAACAACTTTAAAACTAGCTTCACTTCTGGCATTTTATGTCCATGTTTATGCTGTATAGGTTTTATCTGGGTTACATTTAATTTGTTTGCATGTTTCCTTCACTTTTTAGAATGAAACACAAATTGCAGTTGTCAACTATACATATATATCTATGTCAATCGGTGTTTGTCAGTAGTTTGCATGTGGTTGACATCCAGTGATGAATGTGATCAGTAGTTTTCTAAAGAACTACAGCACAAAGAATACTTTCAGAAACACAGACTCTGGTTTTGCTAGTAAACCTGAATCAATGTGAAGAAATGCAACTGAGAAATTAAACTAGTCTTTAAAGCCTTTCTGAAACACCTGGTAGCAATTTTGTGATGCGTATAGTGTCAGTATGAGACTTTGTTGGGATACAAGTGCAAGGATTTTCAAGGCAGCAGGACCAGGGTATTTGCAGAGCATGCTGGGTATGAATCAGAGTTCAAATAATGTTCCTGCTCCTACTCATGTTACTGGAGCTTAGCTGTGTGTCTCTCCACACATGAAACATTCAAGTGAGTTTGCTTTCTGTAAAACAGCTCACACATTGGTCTGAGAGTCAGTGCTGTCACAGGAACATTTGGGGTGGTGCCGATTCTCAGTTACAGGTGGTTTCGGGGCTGGAAAGCCATGTGCGAAGGCTACCAGTTGCACTGCCACCACAGACTGTCATACACAATGATACAGAGTGCAGACCTAGTCTCCCAGAGAAGGAATCTACCTGGTGACTATGCCACAGTGCAAATCATTTGGAAAAAGATTAGTGGGTGCAAATAAGGCTTGTGCCCACTTACATGCTGGCTTGTGACAACTGTGGCATTCTGCCCACTGAATTGCACCAACTGCATGGTGCTATGTCATAGTCGGACCTGATGTTATGTGGCCTTACAGTTCCATGTGATAACGGTGCCGACATAACGGCTACGACAAAAACAGCCACTGCACATCGCCGAAATGCAAAATGGCAAAGTGCACCATAGTGCCCATCACAAACAGCCACACTTCCTCGCTATCACTGAAACAGACTATGCTTCCCTACTTTTTATGTGGGGCTATACCCTGCATCCTTCTTGTGGGGCTTTGTTCTCACGCCTCAAACTTAAAATAAGCAGTTCTGGGGGGGCATGACAATGAAGGAGAGAGGAAAACTCAGAGGGGCTACTTAAGGGGACAGACAGTGGAAGAAGGGAACATTGGGGGGCAACCTATAGGCGGGTGGGAACAAAGTCAGGATGGCAGGGTATGGGACTTAAAAACAACAGAAAAACACCAAGCACTAGTTAAACAAAAAATAAATACCTTTAGCATGGCCAGTCCCGAACCCGGTTGCCTGCCTCGAATGTGGTCACTTTAGCCAGCACACCAGACGGCCATCTCAGAACTGGTCAAATCAACAAACCTACAGATACTCTCCAAAATAACTGCAGAACGTAGCAGCTCAAATTACGATGTGCTCTTAATAGCCATAGCTATTAAATACACATTGCCCAATTCACCTTCACTATTGTGACTTCACCCATATTGAATTGCTCAGAAAGAGTCGCTCTATTCATGGGATACCTGGCCTTATTGCTATAGTATCCCCTGCTCTCACCTGCCTAACCTGTACCTCATGGCCTGCTTCTGGGCAAGGGAGTCATCAGTTTTCATGGTCAATTAATTTCCTTTCTGGAGATACATTGGTGTTCCAACTGCTCCCTGAGCCATTTAGAATCCCTGGCATCAAGTATCCCCACAGCCATAGGTTCTGTCACTGCTGCCACTGGTTTAACATGTGGTCCAACAACAATCTTCATCCCTAGTTGGCTCACAAATAACTGTTGCCGAGGTGTGACTCCCCTACACCTACCTTGATCAGTTTTAAGGCAAGCGGAGTGCCGCAAAGCTCTGTACTGGTGTTAGTGAGGGTCCCTAAGCTTTGTGCATGGCCATGTGATAAATTTGCATGGTGACCCCGCCCCTCTCCCTGCACTATCACAACGCCCTTAGAAGCAGTTATTTGTTAGTCACTGTATAATTTTTTTTTTCTTTCAGGAATAATGTTTTTATCATAAAAACAACAACATTGCTCTTTTCATTTTCCTTAATTCCTAAAATGATATGGTATTTTGATGTTTTAAAAGTTCCTGCTCCTGTGCCATAGCCGCCATTAAAAAAATAATAATAAAATAAAATCTTGGTACAGTGCTGTGCTGTTCACCATCAAAAACGTTGCAGCACTATACTAGTACATCTGCTGTATGACTCTAGTACGTACATTTAACAGATATCCTCTATATAAAAGATTTTTAGAAATTACAAAGGGCAGCCATCTTTAATTACTTAAGTCATTAATGAACAAATTAGCCTTAAAAACTGTTTTGAAAATATCTGAGAAAACTGAAAACACACTGAGGGTGAATCTAAGGATGTAAGAAATATATTTCTGCTAAAACACTATATGGTGAACATGTTTGCCAGCCAACAAATACTGTTACTTTAAACCACTATGCAAGGAAGGGCTTGAAACACCATCGTGCATTGCACAACAGAGTGATTTGTGAGGGACTGGCACTAAATGGTCACTGCAGCCACATAGCAGTATTCTCTTGAGACTGTAAAAGGACCCCGGAATGTTTAGATTTTTTTTATTTGCTGTTCTTTATGCTCCCAACGGACTGGCCCCATTGACTCTACCCTGCGCCCACCCTCGTCATCCACTGTCCCTGGGACTTACCCTACATGGTGTTCCTCCCTGACTTTTCTCCCAGAATAGAGCCTTTGGAAGGGGGCCCTTCCTCCCAGCGGACAACCATACTCAGTTTCCGGGAGTGCCTCAGGTCAGTGATGTGGGGCCTGCAGCACGAGGCAAGTGGCATCCTGGTCAGCCCGAGTCTTTTCCACTGTTTCCTTCCCTGGGGTGGAGGGCAGAACATGTGATAACATCAGAGGCATGCATGCCGATGTCTGCCCCTCCTCCAGTAAGTTCTAGCACCGGCTGTCAGACCCTTGGTTTCTACTAGGGGTCAGGCAAGCGCCGAAAGCTTCCCCCACCATCCCCCCAGAGGAGGAGAGTAGTCCATGGGACACTCAATCCTCCTCCCCCGGCCGGCTCCCTGATGCTCAGGCTTGCTTACTAACCCAAGTTGTTGGCATCACAAGTGGTAGCACTACCGCTGCGCCACCAGGCCAGATTGGGCCCCTGGAATATTAGACAGACTAGGAGCTGAAATGAACACACTTTTATTCCTATCACTACTTACTCACTTCCCATTGAAAAAGTGCACTTATTTTTTCTGGACATAACATTTTCATAGTTAGGAACAAGCCCCTAAAATCATGTACTGTAAACTTTTTTGGTTTTATATTATACTGCATACGGACCTTCTGCTTGAATCGGAGTCAGGGTTACCTACAATTTATTCCTTAGCAAACTCACACCAGTCATTTTATTCACAATAAAATGATTGCGCAATACTCAGAACAGTCATTGTATTTTCAATAACACGACAGTACTGACATCATCCTCTTTCTTGCATTCTGATTGGTTTATATACTGACAGCAGCAAACACATGAAGCATAGTAGTTATAATGTTCTAGTTGGGTCACTATCCTCTGCAATGATGTGATTGTCTTGGGAAGATGAAGTACTCGGCCTTTGGCCTTGTATGTTTTTCACTCAACAATCCCATTATCCCACCCTCCCCCACCAGAGCTCTGCTCATTTATAGGGGAACACCTGCCCTGCAATTGGAGGAAAAGGCTTCAGGTGCAGCTCATGTAGTTCTAGCCACTGGGGGTTGGATTTAAAGGCTGGGAGAGAGGAGCTTATGGAGTTGTTCACTTCCCTTATAAAGTTTCCTGTGTTGTACTTCACCTAGTAACAGGGTTACCGGTTTACTGTGGGACTGTATCTAGGATTAGTGGGTGACCTGATTAGTCGGTAGGGGTATATCTTGGTCTAGTGGGGAACCTAGTGGCTCACCCAAGGAAACCTACTTGGAGGGGGATGGGACCACATGTCATTAGGGCCGGCATCTTTGGGAGGGTGGTGGGGTGCACAGGGTGTGGGGCAGCCATGATACTGGACTGGGCTAGGAAGTTCGGTGGCTGCCCAGTGTGCTACCAGCTGGCACAGCTTAGGGAGGAGGTTGTGGGGATTAGGAGACAGCTGGGGAAGGGGGAGGTATGGTTGGGGAAGAGGGCAGGGGCTCTCCCACGGGGTTGCACCAACCACTAGGGGCGGGGGGTATAGGGAAAGGAGTGCAGGAGAGTATTCTGGGGTCACATAGGGACCCTGGCAGAAGGGGCCCAAAAGGAGGACACTACCAAGAAAGCAGGCAGGTAACTGGGAACCCTCACAGAGGGGGTCCAGAGAGACAACATTCTCAGGGATGTAGGCAGATGGCTGGGGCTGGACAGAAGGAAGTAAGGTGGGGAGGTGGATCGGACTTTAAGCTCAGTAATCGCCTCAATTCTCTTCGTCTTCTGCTTGAGGATGAGAGGGGTGATGTAGCCAAGAAAGGGGTGGTTAGAGATGGAAAGGAGTGGGGGGCAGGAGGCGGGGGCTGGATAGCAGGAGGAACGGGGGGATCCTTGAATGCAGGAAAATGGTGGGAGCAGTGGATCAGAGCAGGAGGAGCAGGGGGAAGAGGGAGGAAAGTGCAAGGAGAAGGGCCAGTTGGGAGGAAAGGGCAAGGAGAAGGACCAGAAGTACAAGGAGGATACAGTAAAGGGAGCTGGGGTTTAGGCCAGGGGAACAGGACAAGCAAGGAGGGGCTGAACAGAGATGGGAAGGAATGGAGGGAGGGAGGACGAGCCAGTCTAGTTTAGCAGATGGGGGAGAAGGACCAGTTGAGAGCAGTGAGGGAGATAGGAGCGAGGTACAGAAGGATACTCGGGAGGAGGAGAGGCATAGGATTAGAGGGGAGGGGGTGCCCAGGGTAAATAAGGAGGGGGCGGCAGGTGGCACCCAGATAGGGGGAGGAGCAAGGAGCCAACTGGGTGGAGGGGCCTGTAGAAAGGATGAGGGACATGGAAGGGGGAGAAATGGAGGAAAAGGAGTGGTCAGGGTGCTCCTGTTGGGGGAATCTATGATCAAGGGTATCAAATGGGATAGGGAGGGGGAAGCCTGGCCAGTTAGAACAAAATGCTTCCCTGGACTAACGGTGCACAGGGCCAAGCATGAGGTACATTAGCTGGCAAAGGATTGTGGGGGTTCCCCAGACATACTGGTCCACCTGGGTACAAATGACATTGAGGGAAATAGCGGGCTAGAGATACAGGCAAGGTTCAGGGAGCTTGCCAGGGTCTGTCATGACATAGGATGCACAGTTTCCTTCTCAGAAATCCTGCCGGTGCCAAGGGCTAGTGGGGAGCACAAAAGGAAGATTAGGGAGATAAACCAGTGGCTCAGGGAGGGGTGTGAAGCCAGAGGGTATGGGCTGATTGGGGATTGGGGGGAGACCTGGGAGGATAAGGGGCTGTATGCTAGAGATAGGCTTCATCTCAATTTGGAGGGAAGGGAAATCCTTAAGTTGAAAATAGAGGGGCTCATTGGTGAAAGGTGGGGCTTAAACTTGTGAAGGGGGGAGGGATGGTAGAAAAGGCTGCCGAGGGGGGTCCGATAAAGGAGAGACTCTGTCTCCACCCCTGGGGTCTGGAGGAATGTGGGAAAAGGCCGACTGATAAGGTGCAGACCAAGGGAAGATGGAATCCCCATGGGAACACGAGCAGGGGAAATGGAAGTATAGGGAAAGGGTGGAAGGTAGTCCTGCTAAATGCCAGGAGCTTGGGCAATAAAATGTTTGAGCTCCAGGCGATGCTAACTGAGGGAAGGGGTGGATGTGGCAGGGGTCACTGAGACCTGGGCCACTGCAGGACACGACTGGAACCTGAACCTGGAGGGTTACACTATGTTTAGGAAGGACAGGGGGGAGGGAAGGGGAGGAGGGGTAGCAATAATAGTCAAAAACTGCATTAGCATAGGGAGGGGAGAGTAGAGGAGGTGGAGGGAACCATGGAGGCAATTTGGGTCACCTTGATAACAAGGGGGAGCAAGAGAGTAAAAATAGGAGTGGTGTATAGACCCCCTGCACTGGTGGAGAAGCTGGAGGAGAGTCTGGTGGCAGATGTTGGGAGACACTGCAGATTGGGTAGGGGAAGGGTGGAGGTGTTGGGGGACTTAAACATGCAGGAACAGACTGGGAGACTATGACATCCTCGGTGGCCAGGGAACAGAGGTTATTGGATGTCTTTCAGGATGTATTCCTAACTCAGCAGCTGGGAGAACCGACCAGGGAGGCGTGGTTACTGGATGTGGTCCTGGCAGACAGTGACCAGATTGGGAGCCTGGAGGTAAGGGACCCGTTGGTGGGGAGCGATGATGCCATGGTCTGGTTCTGCCTGGACCTAGGAGGGGTTGAAGACTGCACAAAGAAGGAGGTAACTGACTTCAGGGGGGTGGATTTTAAGGAAATAGGAAGGATTCTTAAGGAGCATGTGGACGTAATTGGGCCAGACATGGACGCTGACAGTAGGTGGGAAATCGTCAGGAGAGGGGTGCAGGATGCTACCAGCACCTGTGCAAGAGTAAGACAAAAATGCGGTAGGGCCTGAAAACCCTGCTGGTGGACCAGGGAGGTCCAGAAGGTGGTGAGGAGAAAGAAGGCAGCCTATAGGCAATTCAAGTGCTCAAGGAGTGAAAGGGATCGAGGGGAGTATGAGCTGATGGCTAGAAGGGCCACTAGGGTAGTGAGGGCAGCTAAGGCAAGGAAGGAGCAGAACCTGGCCAGGGAAATCAGGAGAGGGAACAAGGGGTTCTTTAGATACATTGGGGAAAAATAAAGGGTGAAGGAGCAGATTGACAGGATTAAAACAGGGGAGAGATGGGCACAAGACCCAGAGAGCAGGCTGAGGTACTAAATGAGTGCTTCACCTCAGTTTTCACCAAGGAAAATGGGGGTCTGTGTCATACATGGGAGGAGACAGTGATACTGAAGAGGGGGGACCCTTACCGATTGGCGGGTCTGGGGAGAGGGGGAGGCATCATTGGCAGGAGGGGGGAAGGCTAAGCAGGGGGACAAGGTAGCTGTGGGAATCACAGCAGAGAGAGAGTGAGGGAAGCCCTCAGGTCCCTTAAGAAAGAGAAAGCACCAGGGCTGGATAAATTACATCTCAGAGTACTGAAGGAACTGGCGGATGTCCTAGCGAAACCCCTGGCAGAGCTTTTCACCATCTCTCTGAGGACAGGGTGGATGCCCCAGGACTGGAAGGTGGCACATATAGTGCCTATCCACAAGGGGGGGATCAAGGGAGGTGGCAGGGAACTAGAGGCCCATCAGCCTGACATCAGTGGTGGGCAAGGTGATGGAGGGCATTGTCAAGGAGAGGCTGGGGGGACCTGGAAAAGTCAGGGTGCCTGGATGATAGACAGCATGGATTTGTCCCGAGGAAATCGTGTCAGGCAAACCTTGTGGAGTTCTATGACTGGGTGATGAGTGCCTTGGATGTGGGTAGACCAATGGACATCCTCTTTCTAGACTTCAGCAAGGCATCTGACTCTGTTCCTCATGGGGGCCTGTAGGATAAGCTGGGAGAAATGGGGGTTGGGAACCAGATGATCACATGGATAGGCAATTGGCTCCAGGACCAGACCCAGAGGGTCGTAGTTGGTGGGATAGTCTCATCCCCAAGGAGGGTCATTAGTGGGGTCCCACTGGGATCAGTCCTTGGGCCCCTCCTGTTCAACGCCTATATCTCTGACACAAGGACAGGTATCAGGACTGAGATGAGTCTCTTTGCGGATGACTCAAAACTGGGGGTGGTGGTGGATGGGGAGGAGGGGAGGATGGCCCTACAGGGGAACCTGGAGGCTCGGGAAAGATGGTCTATAAAGTGGAAGCTGAGGTTCAATGCAGGGAAATGCAAGGTACTGCACCTGGGGGCCAGAAACCAGGGCCAAGTGAACACCCTGGGGGGGGGGAATGCTACAAGTCTCAATTGCTGAGAAGGACCTGCGGGTGGTGGTGGATGTCAAGATGAACAACTCGGAGACTTGCAGGAGGGCAGTGACCAAGGCCAACAGGATGCTGGCATGCATCACTGGGGGATCACCTCCAGAAGGCGGGAAGTGATACTCCCTCTGTATAACTGCTTGGTGAAGCCACACCTCAAGTACTGTGTGCAGTTTTGGAGGCCACGCTTAAAGAGGAACATTGAACTCCTAGAGAGGGTCCAGAGGAGGGCAACTAAAATGATTTGGGGCTTGGGAGACAGGACCTATGGGGAGAGGCTCAAAGAGCTAAATATGTACACATTGGAAGAGAGAAGGGACCAGGGGGACATGATAGTAGAGCTCTTCAGGTACATGAAGGGGTAAATAGGGGAGGAGCAGTCAGGGTGCTTCAAAGGAAGGAGGGGGGGCAACTAGAGGGCATGGGTAGAAGCTGGAGGGGGAGATTCAAGGGAGAAAGGAGGAGGTGCTGCTTCACTGAGAGGTGGTGAAGCCATGGAATGCGCTGCCCAGGGGGCTGGTGGAGGCAGAGACAGTGGAGGGGTTCAAGAGGGGGTTGGACAGGTACAGGGGAAGGGTTCTGGAAGCAAAATCTAATGCAGTGAGAATATCCGGAACTGGGAAGGGAGAAGCCAGAGAGGGCGAGGGGGACAGCAAGGTCAGGTCCTAGGGTGGGGGCTGACCAAATGAGCAGACACGAAAGACCAGTAGGCCTATTCTGCTGGCATTTTAGTGTGTTAGTATGTAAGTATTATTGCATCTTTTAGTGACTCAGTTAGCACATTATCACTTAATACCATTCAATGCTTGAAAGGACAATGGAGTTCAGAACATCAGCTACAGTATTTGATGTGTTTTAAGAAGGTGCAGTATTAGCGTTCTTGTGTTATGATCAGAAGAGCCCCCCCACGCCAAAACCTGGCTCTACCAGTGGGACCAGTACAAATCTAGAGAATGAGAAGCAGAAGCAGCACTGGCTGTGGGACCTGGTAGAGAGACTGGTACCAACTGGGACTGGGAAAAGGGACTGACCTCTACTGTAGGAGCAGGAATACGGACCAGCACCAACAGTGGGAGCAGGGAGAAGGATCATTATGCAGAATAGAAATGATGAATGCACTCACAACAGTGATAGAGGCTTATACTGCACAGTGGAACTGGCTTCCTGTCTCCTTTATTGTGAAGATTTATTTATTTATTTATTTACGAGTTTTACCAGGAAAGCATACTGAGCAACATGCTCGATTCCAGATGCAACCTGGGGACCGAGACCCACATACATAAATTGAAAGTGCTTAGACAGTACAAAATTCCCATGTCTAAGCTGATAACAACTGCCAACAGAAGACTAACAAGTACTAGTGCAGGTTACATACGTGTCAACGTTGCCCAAATGCCCTAGGGAGGTAATATTACTTATTATGTTCCTGGCAGCAGTTGTCAGCAGTTTGGACTCACTTCCTATCATGCCATATGGCAGCCAGCCAACGAAGCGAATGGAGGGCTGTGCTGGTTGCTATATCAGACACTCTGGCATGGCACCTTCTGCAGAGATAAAGGGAGGGGTCTGGGTGGGTGTTGCATGCAGTGTGGGTGGTGTGGGGGGGGTGCTAGACACCAGGGATTCCAGGTGGCACTGGTATGGGTGCTTGGCGGGTGGGGGGCCACTAGATGCCAGAGACTCACACATGTTGAGCTGGGGGACTGGAGATGGGGTTGGTGCCACTAGACACTAGGGAGTGTCACGGCAATTACAGGACAGGTGATCGGAAGGTGGGGGTGCCATTAGGTGCCAAGGAATATTTCAATGTGATGGGGACGTGAGATCGGAGGGTTGGGGGATGCCACTAGGCACCAGAGAATGTTACGGTAATTACGGGTTGGGTGATCGGAGGGAAGGGAGAGCCAATGGACACCAAGGACTATCACGGCACTTGCGGGATTGGTGATCAGAGGGCAGAGGGGCCACTAGAAATCAGGGAGTATCACGAGACTTACCGGATGGGTGATCAGAGGGCGCCATTAGACACCAGGGAATGTCATGGCACTTACAGAATGGGTGATTGGAGGGCAGGGACAGCCACTGCACACCAGGGACTATTACTGCACTTGTGGGATTGGTGAGCTGAGGGTGGGGGAGGCCACTTGACATCAGGGAGTATCACAGCACTTACAGGATGGGTGATCGTAGGGCACCACTAGGCACCAGGGAATGTCATGGCAATTACAGGGTGGGTGATCGCAGGGCGCCACTAGGCACCAGGGAATGTGACGGCAATTACAGGATGGGTGAACGGAGGGCAGGGAGCGCCACTGGACACTGTGGACTATCACTGCACTTATGAGATTGGTGATTAGAGGGCAGGGGGGCCACTAAACATCAGGGAGCATCATGGCACTTATGGGATGGGTGATCGAAGGACGCCACTCGACTCCAGGGAATATCATGGCACTTACGGGATGTGTGATCATAGGGCAGAGGGTACTACTAGACACTAGGGCAGCCCTTGATTTTTCTGGTCAGGGTTTGGAAGGTGGGGAGGGTGACAGATGGCTGCAGTACCATTGCCCACCACCAAGGCCTTGCAGCCTGTTGAGTTGGAGTTTGCAAAGGCAGCAACTTGCACTGTTCAGGTGACATTTACTGCCTGTGCAAACCTCTCAATTTGCCGCTGCATCTGTATGCAGGAGAGGATCCCCCTTATTTGCATGGGCGCAGGGGTAACTTAACGCCCAATTGCTTATAGGTTTTGCCCACGCTGTGGTGGAGTCTGAATATAGACCCCACCCACAAATCAGATGAAAAACCCAGTTAGCATGGGCAAACACCCCTTACAGCCCGGGAAAAGTTTTGAATATCTGGCCCCTGTTATCCTATGTGCCACCTATTAGCACACAGCGCTTACTGTATTTTAACTTTCAAGAATTCATCAACCTTGGCTGGCCCAGTGGTACTGAGGGTTGAGGTGCTGGACACCACACCTTGTGCTACACTGGTGACCTGGGTTCGGGAACAGACTCCAGACGCCGTGGGTTGGCAGGGGAGAGGGTGGATCGAGCACCCCAGGGGTGCTCTCCTCCCTTTGAGGTGGGTCTGTGGGGTTGCGCCGCGCTTGACCGGCCCCTGGTGACAACCAGGGGAACCT
Source organism: Neoceratodus forsteri (assembly GCA_016271365.2). Taxonomy (NCBI): domain Eukaryota; kingdom Metazoa; phylum Chordata; order Ceratodontiformes; family Ceratodontidae; genus Neoceratodus; species Neoceratodus forsteri. The sequence goes on from CM057450.1 coordinate 732,339,125, forward strand.
TACAAGTCTAGCGCCAGCAAGGGGTGGAGCCTGTAAGGCGCCTTGTGCAAGCAGTGGGCATCATTTCACTGCTGGCTCCAGGGCATAATTGGAGGAAAAAGCATTTTGGGTGCGACTGTGCAGCAGTGGCCGCCCCCGCAGCGCCAGAGCCCGTTCATGGAATCGCGTTGTGGGTGTCTAGGCCAGCCTGTGATGGAGAAGTAAGGAGACCAAGCGGGTTGAATGGCTGTACCGGACCCCTCATATCGAGAGGAGCCTGAGGTCCTGGGGGTCAGGGGGGTGGCGGCTGGATGCCCCCACCAGTGCACCACAGTAGAGCGCAAAAAAAAAAAAAAAGAATCCTCAACCTTCATCTGAGGTCAGACTTCTTCTTCTACAGAACAAAACAAGACCAAGTTGCCCTTCAAGAATGCCTGATGAAAACATTGGTCTAACCAAAACCTATATTACCTATTCATTTGCAGATGGGCCTTGTTAATTGAAAACAAGATTATAATTAAAATATATTTTAGATAATATATGAAAAACATGGTAATATACTCGATTGTGCAATACATACTCAAAAAAGGATTGCAATATTTCAAGACATTTAATTTCTTCTCTAGTTTAAAACTCAAAGCATAAAAAAACATCATTTCAAACAGACCACCTGGCTGCTACTAATCACCCACCAGTCACTGCCCAGGATAAACACACAGACAATTATTTAGAGTCTAGCAAATATACACCCCAAGAAAACACACTTGCAAATTAGTCTTGGAAAACATACTGTAGACACAAACACCGTACATCAGAGTCCAGGAGAACAGGAAATGAATAATTCTAGTACAGCCCTGCTTGGCCACCTAGCATAAAAGTTTGTTGGAATGTTTCAAAATGTTGCAAAACACATTCAAATGTACAATATATGTCAAACTTAAGTGACTTGTACAACATTTAAATTAAAATAAAATCACATTTTCTGAGGTCTGCTTAAGCCCATGTTTTGCAGCTGTCCCCAGAGCTACTGGTTTTGTAGAATACAATCAGCAGTCTTATGATACTGTATGTGCCGTCCCAGTAGATACTATACTGTATGTACTGTCCATCTCCCAACTTCTTCAGTATTGCAACAGTTTTCTCTCTGCCAGAGGTTCACCAGGACTTATAATCTGCTGCTTTGTGTTTTACAGGTTATGTTGGTATCTGTTCTCACAAAGAACTACGAAAGGTCACAATACACAGAGGGATTATTTTTGACGGTTTCTGAAAAGTAAATACTCCATGCCCAGCACAGGTTCGGTGAGCTTTTTTGTGTTTTTCAGTGCAGGTCCGGAGTTAATAGGCCATAAAAGATGGGATTCTTGATTTATTGTCCTTGTAAGGGAAGCCTGGATTCCCACGGAGACATGCAAAGGTCACAGGACCTTTTCAGGCTCAGTGTCCAGGGGCTAGGGTTTCAGGATCCTGGATGTAGAGGTTACTGTTGGCAGATAGGTCATCCGCTTTTCTGCTTTCCAAGACGACCATGCTAGAAAAGAGCAAGAGAAAACAAAATGAACTGCCGCCACTTGCAGTAACATCCACCACTGTTTTTTCAGGACTGATGCATCACTAACCCTTTGAGGCTGGCCAAAGCACTGTGTTTCTACTTCAGTTTAAAACAAGGCTAGTGCAAAAGTGTTGCAGATGCAGGAAAGAACAAGCATTTGTCAGTGCCGAATGTTCACTGCTTGCATTGCTGTTGTACCGGGTCTTGCATGTACACATTTTTATTATACATTTACCCAGGGTAGACCAGATGAGATGCAATAAGTCATTCTCCATGGTGTCTGGCTTTTACACATTTTTAGATTGTATTTACCCAGGATAGGCCAGCTAAGAGGCAATATCTAATTTTCAGTGGGCTCTCAATATTTTGACCCCAAATTTCCAACAGTCTTTTTTATGACCTGATGTTATGATCAAGACAGGTGGACTTTTTTAAATCCCATACGAATGCTGATTTCGCAGTGCGACTGTGAAAACATGTTTCAGAGGGGATTTGAAAGATGACACGTGTAATGTTCAGGAGGTGGGGTAATACAAAGGATATGTTGAACATTAGGGGCTAAAATCTGCAAAACTAAAGTTACGAGTAAACAGCAGGAATTCAACATTTCTTTATAACTTAGTTGTTTTTTCACATTTTGATCCCAAATTTTCAACATAGTCTTTTTATGACCACTCCTGAATATGACAGGTGTCATTTATAACACAGTGGCTGAAACATCATTTTGCACCACAAGTATGGCTAAAACATAATTTCGTGCCACAAGTATGAAAATATAGTTTGGCCAGGATTTGAAAAACGACAGCTGTCACCCTCATGAGGTGGCATGAAAAAATGGCTATGTGGAAAATTTTAGGCGAAAATATTGAAAATTACCAAAGTTACGACTCTGTATTGAAACAATTCAATGTATGCTCATAACTTTGTTGTTTTTTTAATATTTTTACCCAAACATTTCAATACAGCCTTCTTATGACCCCACCTCATGAACAAGGGCAGATAAAATTTTCAAATCTGCCCAAAAGGTGATTTTATGCAGCGACCATGAAATCACCTTATGGGATGGAGTTGCATAATTTCACCACCATTGATCATGAGGTGGAGTCCCAAAAAGGCAAGTTATGAGGACAAGTTCAAAACCCATTGAAATACATTGAGCCACTGACCTGATTTTTTCTGTTTTCAGTCTGGCATTGTAGAGTGATGACATGTCTTTGCTCCAGAGAAAATTACAGTGTTGGACCCCCAGTAGGTAAGTAAGGGGTTGGGGGTTGTGGGTGCTGAGCGGGAGGGTCAGGTGGGGGGTGGATAACAGCAGCAGTGTGCTGATGATAGCAACAGACATTGATAGGTGGCTTTCCTTTTACATAGAGCATAAAAAAAAGACAATGAGGGACAGTTTTCTTTATTTCTGGTACTAACACCTGGGACTAGGCACCTCAATGTTGGTGTTATGTTTGGCGGCACTAGGGGTGGGATCCCTCATGTCATACAGTAAAAATGGGGGTCTACTGGCCAGCAGTGGGGATTTGGCATCTCAGTTCTGGAAAAGTAAAAGTAAGGGGTAAGAATGTGTAGGGTGCTGGGGGTTGAGTGGGAGGGTAACAGCCGTGGTATGCAGGTGGGCACAACAGACATCAGAGGACAATTTTCTTTTTATAGGGTATTTAAAAAAAACTATGAGGGGCAGTTTTCTTTATTTCAGGTACTGACACTGTGGATTGGGTACCCCCAGTGCTGGTGTTATGTTTGGTGGCTCTGGGGGTGGGATCCCCGGTGTCGCACAGTGAAAATGGGTAGGTTGGGGGTACTTTCCAGCACCGGGGAATGGGCACCCCAGTGTAGGAAGGGGGGATTTTTACGTTGAAGGGGTGGGAGGACCACAGCAGGCTGATCATGACAGATCAGATCTGCTTACTGGGCTGCGTTAGGCAGATCAAAGGAAAAAGCTGCCCTATCATTGGCTTGGCTCTTTCCTTTGACCTACATGAAGTTTTCACCCAGCAAGACCAGAACAGTATCATGATCAGCCTGGCTGATGATTGGTCTAACACTGATGAGCCCCTTGCAGACTGCCCTGCATTGGACCGACAGTGACACTCCTCTCAGAATCCACTTTCATACCAATATGTTTGCTTTGCTCAGGCACAAGGGTGAACAGAAAAACCATGAAATACATTTAATGACATGTTTGCTAAAGCTGTTCCACTATGTTAATTGTCACATCACTGCTCTGAGTTAGAATGAGTAGAGTGGCCAGGGTGTAACACGGTTCACTAGACAGGGGGCCAACGACCATTTAAAAATCACTAGTGGGCACCAGTGTCTGAACCAGGAGTTTACAGTGGGGATGCTGGGGTGATGTGTATAGTTGATATATATTTTTTTACATTTTGTTAATCGTTTGTTTGTCTGCGATTGAAACATAGAAACATAGAAGTTGACAGCAGATAAGGACCACAAGGACCATCCAGTCTGCCCATTTCTTTTTCTACCTTATAAATGCGCCATCGGCCTTTGCTCTGTCAGTGGCCTATCTATTCATACACATCTGTATTGCTCCCTTATGCCTATCCCATGCCTGTTTGAAGCCCTGCACTGTATTCATACTTTCACCACCATTGTTCATGAGGTGGGGTTCTATGGGAAGCTATTGCCTTTTTCATTACATTTTTGACAGAAAATATATATGCAATCTATATTTTCGAATGTATGCTTTCTTACAATCAATATTGTAGATTTCTTCAACAAAGTGAAATGCAGCAACAGCAAGAAAGTAAGTTACAATGGGGGGGTGCAGCTGTCCCCTTCACCCCCCCCCCCCAGATCTGGCACTGGTGGGCATTAAAAGCTACTTTTCCTGTAAGATTACATGAAGCAACCACTAATGCAGGAGCTTTGGCTGTTAGGCATTTTGGTCTGTTGGCTGCTTAGTTACATGATAATGTATTTTTCCACCTTAGGGGCAGCCACAGGAGGAATTCACTACATGTTGCCTTAAAGAGGACAGGAATGATTTCTAATTGGCAGCTGTTTATAATGTTCCTATTTACAGAAATGATATCCATAATCCTAAATGAGCCATATGTAACTGTACCAGAACAAAAGTGGTATGAAAAACTATATTTTGCATTGTTTTGTTTCTATGGGAAGCATTCTGTTACAGTTCTCTTCATGGAACCAGTGATCTAGAATTTTAACTATGTCACGGTTTGAGCAAAGAACTCTAAGCATGGTTCTGATAGGACAATAGCTCATGTTATAGCATTCTGTACACAAACTGTGACATAGTGAAAACTCCAAATTACTGGCTCCGTGAACAGAACTATGCAGAATGTTGTCCAGAAAAAGAAGACAATTGAAAACACAGTTTTAACATCCGTGTTTATTAAAGGTGCAGTTAAATATGCCTAATTTTGAGGCAAATCATTTATTTTTATGTTGATTCACGCATGTGCACCTGCCAACATATTGCAGTAATAGCAGATTTGGAGGTGCGGTCACTGTGGGTGAATACAGGGCACACATCAGTAGGTGCATCCCTCATTCTCCAATAAGAAAGCTGCAGGAGCTGACACCAGCAACACGTAAACTGGCCACCAGGTCAAAGAAAAGGTCCACTGCAATGAGAGCCAAGCTTGTCATGCAGCGGTGTGCCTTTCCTGGTGAAGCAGTTTAATTAACATAGCGGCATTGACTGCCTCTGTGCAAAGCACTGACTTCAGGGGTGCCCAATCCTCCTGTAGGCATGCCCCGACCTACTTCATTTGTCGACGGGGAGACCACTCCCCATCAGCAAAATGCCCCCTCCCTCCCATTTCACGTGTGTGCTAAGGGGGTGCCCAATCCCCCTCGGCATCTTGTGCCCCCCAACAGTCTTTCTTTGCCAACAGGAGGCCCAATCCTCATCAGCTTTAGTCCTCCCTTGCCAGTTTAATTTGCTGATGGTGATGCCCAGTCCCCATCAGCATAATGTCCCCCCCATTTGTTGTGTGTTGAGGGGGGTGTCCAATCCCCCTGGGCACTTGTACCCCCTTCACCTTGTTATGTGCCGACAGGGGTGCCCAATCTCCTGTTGGCTACAGCACCCTTCCCAAACACTCAGGTGGCATGCTGGGTGCCCACCCCATCACGCTAAATGCCCCAGTAAAAAAAAAAAAAAGTCCCGCAATTTTTTTTTTTTTAAACCTGTAAATCAGAAAACGGTCCCTCACAGTCTGTCCTGCTCCCTCCCTCAATCTGCACGAAACCTCTGTACCCTCCCCACACCCCCTCACCCCATACTTACCTCCAGAGCCCAGCACGATGATCATTGGTGGACTGGGAACATGCCTGCACTCTTCAAAGCTGACTCCGAACTGAAGAAATGCCTGCAAGCTGTATAATGGCATAAATAGGGGGGTTTCAACTTTGGTGCATATCTTAACCATTTTTGGGAATTTTGGCACCAAATTTTCAACATGGGGTTACTGGGACCCCTCCTCATGAATTCAGTCCCTGTCATGGTGTTATTCAGTCCCAAAAGGTGATTTCACGGTCACTGCGCGGAATCACCTTTTGGGACTGATTAACAAAATGACAGTGCCACTGTTAATGAGGGGGCTGTCAAAAAGCCTATGTTGCAAATTTGGTGACAAAAATAAAAAAAAAATGGCTGTTTTATGAGCGTGCGTTGTGCAGTTTCCACGCACGCTCGTAACTTCGTGAACTTATAATATTTTCACTCCAGATTTTCATCATTGCCATTTTTCCACACCTCCTTATGAACAGTACAGCTGTCATTTTACATATCCTAGCTGAAATGTGTTTTTGCACGTCTGGCGCAGGATATTTGTTTATTGAAAATCAGATTTACAACCTTTGAGTCAGAGACTCATTTACAAAGGTTCCACTTCAATAACACAACATAAGACAGGTTGACAGCTTAGTACAATACATATGCTTATTACATGGTATAGGAATACATACAGAAAATATATAATGAGTAAGAGTGTATGGCCTATACAATTATGCAGCTGGATAGACCAGGCTAAAGAGTTTTGAACTTGCCAAGGTTCAAGCAGTCGGGGTTCCGACATTGTCATAAACACAGTTAATCTAAGTGAAGAAATTAACAGCAAATGGGATACAGAGCAGTACTGTCCATACTTAATCCAGGTGGTGTAGGTTTAACTTGAGGCGTAGGCTTTAGGTGCCTGCCAGAATCTAGGTATCAGCTTCATTGCTGTGATTGGACAAGGCAGGCCTAGCAGGGTCTGGGAGTCGACTATTGGTAGTGATTGTTAAGCAGAAACAGATGAAAAAAAAACCAAAAAAAACTAGCTGGCGCAAATGCAGCGACAAGCAGATAGTACGTGGTTTTTGAGGGCTACTTTGTATGGGCCTAATCTGGTGATAGAGGTAACAGCCAGTGGAAGATCATTGTACCATGGCGGTGCTCGGTATCAGAAGTACCTGTGGGCAAGCAAGGTTGAGACCTTGGGAACAGTTCATATCTGTCAGTTAGCCAAATGGGTGTGCACTTTACGTGGGCAGTTCGAAGGGAGGCAATAACTCCCGAGGGGAGAGGCCTAGATGAATTTTTTTTGGTGAGGAGAAGAGTTTGATAGTGGTCTCTTTCATTAAGGGTGAGGTTATTTGTTAGGGCATACAGGGAAACATAGAAACATAGACTTTGACGGAAGATAAGGACCGCTTGGCCCTCATTTCCCTACCTACAGGATAGGCTCCAGATCTAGTTAACCAACAGCCTATTTCTTCCTACCCCCCACAAGAATTGCCTTATGTCTGTCCCATGCATTCTTGAATTTTCCCACTGTTTTAGACCCCACAACCTCCTTAGGAAGGCTGTTCCATGCATCCACTACCCTCTCTGTGAAATAATACTTCCTCACATTGCCCCTGAACCACCACCCCCCACATCTTTAAATTGTGTCCCCTTGTTCTTGCACGTCTCTTTTTCTGAAAGATGCTACCCTCTTGGACTTCGTTGATTCCACTGAGGTACTTAAAAGTTTCTATCATGTCCCCCCTCTCCCTTCTTTCCTCAAGGGTATACATATTAGGCTCCTTTTGGGAGCAGCTGTGGGTGTGCCTATCTACTCCAGCAATGCGTCTACATGCTTTGTTGATGGCTAGATGGATTTTATTTAGAGCAGTGTGGTCAGCGGCAGAGTATACAGTTAGTCCATAATCTACTAGGGAGAGAACAGAGGAGGTAACAGCAAGGTTAAGGGCCTCTGGAGGAAGGCAGGTTCTGTGTTGATATAGTAACCCAGTACAAATATTTATGGCTGCGGTGAGATTATTAATTTATGGATGAATGAGAGGTTGGAATCAAATGTAAGGCCCAGGTATTTATAGGTATGAATCTATTCAAACGGGAGGTGGGCTTTTGAAAAGATTTTTAATTGGGCATTGCAGTCCTTGCTCTGTTGGTGGGCAAAGAGCATTGACTTAGTTTTTTTTACGTTGACTACCAGTCTGTGGTCCATAAATCAGGTCTCAATGTGGTTGAAAGTGAGTTGTAGAGATGACTGTAGGATTGTGGGATCTGGGTGAGAGGCAAACAGAACCGCATCATCTGCATAGAGTAGCAGATTATTTGGGCAGGATTTCGGAAGGGTGTTCAAGAAGATGCTGAAATGTAATGGACCAAGGATGGATCCCTGGGGGACCCCAGGGCAGACTGGCAAAGGAGACGAGAGAGAGAGTGCCGTCTATCTTAACACGTTGGGACCTATCTGAGAGGTAACTTGTGAACCATGATATGGGTCCAGGGGACAGCCAGGAGAGGTGGAGAGTATTTATGAGTAGTGCATGTGAGACAGTGTTGAAAACTTTTGATAGGTCTATAAATACAGTTCCTGCTAGGTGTTTCTTAACCAGGAAATTGTGCAGTGAGTTAGCAAATACTGTGAGGGCGGTTGTTGTGCTATGCCCTGCTCTGAAGCCATGCTGTTCCTTACAGAGTATATTGTGCGTTAGTAGGTAGTTGGTGAGTTGGGTAGTGATGATTATTTCCAAGGCTTTTGAGAGGGGTGGGAGAATGGAGATGGGTCAGTAATTGTTGGATGATGTAGGATCCCCACTCTTTAGTGTCGGCGTGATCATAGCCATCTTCCAGTCAGTGGGGAACTGTCCTAGGCATGGGGAGAGTTTAAGGACGTCAGTCAGTGGGGAGAGCACATTGTCAAGCAGCAAGTTAAGGATTTTCAAGTCAAAGGAGTCATCGCAGTGGTTAGAGCCCCCGAGGGCCTTTACAAGGTATGGCCTTGCTTCGTTCATAGTAATCACCCTCAGGTGGAAGGGAGGGTAGGCATTGCTAGGCTCAGATGTCATAGAGGTGGGGTCAAAGAAATTATTTGGTAGAATTGCACTCAGATCAGAGAATGCAGCATAGCACAGTTGCTGTGCGAAATCAGTTTTTGGGACAGTTTGACAAAATGACAGTGACTCTGTTCATGAGCAGAGATCCTAAAATGCCTATGTTGAAAATTTGGTGATGAAAGTCCATAAAATGACTGTGTTACAAGCATGTGTTGCGCAGTTTCCACGCACCCTTGTACCTTCTCAAATCTGCAATATTTTCATGCCAGATTTTCGACACTGGCATTTTTTCATACCTACTTATGAACAGTACAGCTGTCATTTTTCACATCCTGCCCAAAATGTGTTTTCGCACCTGTGGCATACAATGGTGTGGTCGCTGTGGGAGATCAACTTTTGGGACAGATTAAGAAAATCACAGTGCCACTGTTCATGAGGGGAGGTCCCAAAATGCCTATGTTGAAAATGTGGTTAAAAAAAATAATAATTGGGTTACAGATGTGCGTTGCGCAGTTTCTATGCATGCTCATGACTTCACCAATTTTTCATATTTTCGCTCCAGATTTTCAATGTTGCCATTTTTTTACAGCTCCTCGTAAACAATACAGTTGTCGTTTTTCACATCCTGCCCAAAATGTGTTTACATACCTGTGACACCAAATGGCACAGTCGCTGTGCAAAATCACCTTTCGGCTAACAAACTGATACTGCCGCTCTTCATGAGGTGGGGTCACAAAAAGCCCATGTTGATAATTTGGAGTGAAAATACCAACACACAGCTATAGCGTTAGGGTTTCCAACTGTTACACCCCACCCTGTAGAGACTGACAGGTGTCAGGGGTGTGACTTGGGATCATCAGCTGTAATGCCCCTGCCATTCCACCCCACCCCCACCCAGCAGCCACTGACAGGCATCGAGGTGTGCCTTGGAGGGTTCAGCTACAGAGTTCACCCCATTCTCCTATACTGCACCCACCTCAGCATATTTGCTTATGGAATGGGGTAAGTATAATGTTCCAGGACCCCAAAGCACACCACAACACTTGTCAGTGTCTACAGGGTGGGGTGAGGTAAAATGGCATGAGCATTATAGCTGATGACCCAAAGACACACCCCAATGCCTGTCTATCTCTGCAGGGTGGATGTGAGGTTGGCATCAGTTCAGTACTTCACTGCCACTCCTATTATGCGTCTCTAACGCTGGCACTACCAATGCCAGTGAGACAACATTCGGCATTGACAAATGCTTGTTCTTACAAGGAACATGACTAACTGCTGCCAATTAGCACAAATTTCCTGTCCCCTTTAATGTCACATGCCAGCTTTTTACAAGACAAAATTATGATACATGGGAATACTTTCACTCCACTAGATGTGTGTCTTTGTGCAAGTACAGGATAATGCAGTCTTAGCTTTAATCTTAGTCCCCTATATTTTCCATAAATTCCCAAATATTAATTTCCATTCCTCAGTACCAACAGGGCTATAATGTCAGCAACAGTTTTCTCACTCCGGCATCCTGTCACTGCTGGGCAAGTAACCCAGTAGCACATGTGCCCATTTATTCTGCTAAGGGTTTGCTTCTGTTGTCTGATATTCCCTACCACCCCCAACCCCAGAAACTGCATCAAGGAGCAAAGTGTTGTTCTGGTATGTGACAAGATCCACAAATGTGCAACACTGCTGTTGTTGTTATTTAGAGATGGGTAGAAACGGTGCTGCAAAGGAAGAAGCTGCCAGAACCTGAACAGTTCAGGAATGTAAAACCTGTCAATGTGGGCATGTGTGAAGTCTGTTTAATACATCCAGGACCACAAAGGAGATGTGTGGCCCAAAATGAAGATGCGCAGCGCATCCCGGAAAATGTGTGGAAGTGTGATATTCAAAAGGGAGAGATGTGTTGTGCATTTTTGAATGCACGATCATGCACAAATAATGCATGTGGCACAAAAAAAGGGGGCAGGCACCTGAATATGCTGTGCAAGTGTATATTCAGCCAAAATGTGCTGTGCATGCATGTGTCGCGCAACACAAAACTGTGCCATGCAAAGTTAGGTATGTAAGGGGATGGCCTAAATTGGCCAGCCACCCACAGGCAGGCTGCACAACTGCAGACAGGTGACCCTCAGACAGCCCTCAGAGGTGTGTCAGGATGTGCTCTAGCCAAACACACACAGCAGTTATGCCAGGACGGTAGTACCCAAAGTCACAGCCATACTGTGCCAGCTTGTCAAGCACCTGCTGGATGCTGCTGGGTGACACCACCAGCACCGCCCAGTCAGCCATCCCCTCACCACACCCAGGTCAGGGGCACCCACCTGCCACGTGCTAGTCAGGTGCCCCCCAGCACACCAGCAGAGCAGACAGCTACAATGCAACACATATACCAGGTGCCATGGCGTGCACCCATGTGGCTGTCAGAGTGACACCCAGTGGAGGCGTGCACCCTTGGTGGTGTCTGGGACAACGGTGAGCGGGATGCATGATGGTAATGATGGTAGCATGGCATGGGACAGGGACAGCCCAGTGGCATACACCATAGGTGCACACAGCATGCCCATGCCAGACCCACGCCACCAGGAACCACATACATGTCACTGATGCCATCCCTGCAGTGTGACAATGCCACAAGGGCTCTGGGTTTGGGTCACTGTGGTGAACAGTGCATAACTGTGAGCAGCAAGGGGCAGGAGCAGCACTACCTGCAGCCTGGAGGTGGAAGAGGCATGCCCCAAGGACACCAGACGCTTCCAGTGTTGTGTGTGCGGCCACCTAGGGCACGGACATGGCCATGAGTAGTAGCACTGCACACCTCACAACTGTCACACAGTACGGGGTACGGCACTCATGCTATCACTCAGACACCCTCTGACCCACACAGCATGGGTGCTATTACACACTGACCACTGGGACTGTTATGCAGCATTGTATAATACTATGAGATGCTAGGTATCAGCACACTGTAGCAACATTGGTACCCTTATTTCCAGTCTTCTGAGCTTTCACTGTCATGTTTGCTGCTGCGTCACACATTCTGACCAGTTGTCACACACCTTGGCATACATTTGGGTGCTAAGGGGTTGGGGGTATGTAGCACTGTACTCAGGCCACTGCAGTCCACCCACACACAATCATGCATTCTCACCTGCCTGCTAGGCTGCAGTACCTCCTGCTCACCTTTGTGAAGTGGTGGCACTGACCTGTAATGTTGGAACTGCGCATGCCAATGGTATGCAAATGGCCTGAATTCATTCCAGTAGATGCAAATGTGCTGTTTGGGCCCTGACTGTGCAATGAGGCCATTTGCATCTCCTGGCTGAATATTGAAAATCTGAGTGCTGTGCAAGTGGCTTTGCATTGTGCAATTCCATATGCTCTGCACTGGGCTCTAGGCGCATGCCGCGCATCTCCCACTGAGCGACTGCGCATGTTCGGGATATTCAGCCGCACTTGCACAATCGCATATTATAGCACAACTTCTGAATATACCATTATTTTGTGCTGCCGCAGTTGAGTTGCACAGCAAATGCACTTGCACGATGCAGCCTGCCACTTTTGAATATGGGGCCCCCAATGTATTGTTTAATGTGTTGGTTTGAAATAGTCTGTTTTCCTTATTTAGGTTTAGCACTGCCTTTTTCCTACCTAATATTTAAGCAATAAACCATGACAGGGTGTAGGTTATGTTGGGATTTGCCCACAGGTGGCATGGTGTGGCCACAAGACTTCAAGCCAAATGGTCAAACTAGGTCAGCCGTAGGTAAATCCAAGCTTAACCCACACCCTGGAGTGGTTTTATAGTGATTATACAATGGTCCCCATTTTTTGGGTGACAAACAAAAATAAAGAACATTTTTTTTTTGGTATTTTGCATTATTTTAATGGAGTTTATTGCTCTGCCAGAAAAAATAGTTCCGTGTTATTATGGAGGTGATGACTGCTGTAAGGGGTAGTTTTACATGAATGTGGGCCAGAATCTGCTGCTGAGTTAGACACGTTTGGGTGTCCCAGCGGCAGCCACCCTGACACACAACTAGATAAATAAAGTTTGTTTAGAAATGATGGGAGACAGAAAGAGTGGAGTGCACCTGAGAGTGTGACTGGAAAAGGACTGCAGCCAGATTTGAAGTGGAGTGGAGTGGAGGACGAGTGACAGATGGAGTGGGTGCAATCTGGGAGCATCGTGAGAAAAGAAAATAATAAAATAAAGTTTATGATATAGTTTTACAGAGCGATAGTCAGAGATAAAGACATCGTGGCAGCAGTTTTGTTTTTTTGTTAGTGTGTCCGCGCTTTAGTGTCTCTTACCAAGCAGCACATTAGAAAATGGAAAGTCTACCACAATGTCACCCCACCGCCAAGCGAAACGGACGTCCAGAACTCACCGGTGATGTAGAGGTTTTTGTTTTCTCAACAGTCTGCCAAAATGTAATGCTTTTAATGATCAGCTTCAAATGATGATTTTTTTTTTTTTACTGGATACGGAACCCAGTCAGACTGAAGGGCTGGTGAGCAGAGCAGCTGTCTGTAGCAGGTAATGAGGAGACAAAACCACGGTCTCACTTTGGGCTGTAGTCCATTTTAGAGGTACTGCACATTTGTTTGTAGATGGACAGCTGTGGTGGATTAAGCAATAATGCCCGACAGGGTGTGTGTCGTGCTGGGATAACGTCACGCCTCGGGTGGTTGGGCACGAGGCCGCAGGTCGAGTGCGCCCAACAACTGAGGCGTGACGTTATCCCAAACGACACACACCCTGGAGGGCATTATTGCTATTATACAATGGTTCGTTGTTATATATAAAGTAAAAAAAATAATTTTAAAGAATGTTTTTATTAGTGTGGAAAAATATTTTTGTTTCTTAAGAGGAGATGCCAAAAAAAGGCTCATCTGCCATAAGATCATCCAGCTGCTCATCAGCAGGTTCACAGTGAGGCTCAGACTAGATCCGTGATGTTGTACTGGTTTATATCACGGGTCCAGCCCAAGACTGACCAATCAGAGTCCAGGATTTTTTCTTGCCATTGTATAATATGTTTTAGCAGGCGATACTTTAGCAAACAAACAAAAAAGCATTGTGGTATCAAATGGAGAGAAACACCATGATTCACTTTACCTCAAAGGACACTCACTGCGAGGCTACGGGAGTGCCGTGAGGAGCGGTTTCTCAGAAGGGTCTCAGGTATGTTTTGGCTAGTTTGGACAACAATTTCAGCAGTTTGAGTGCCCATTTCCGTGGGGGAGGACAAGTTGTTTCAGGTGGTTTAGCAAGAGGGCAAGCGAGTTCAGATGCACAATTCTTTTGAATCTCCCCCTCCAGCTTTGCAGTTTAGCGGGGAATAAAGATGGCATATCGGACTGATTTCACAGAGTTGAGATTGGTGATGTGGCTGACTGGTACCTTTGCCGTGGGTAATGCCAGGATTTACCATGGCTGAAAGGTGCCAGTCAGCCAATCAGAATCCTGGCTTCTTGGACTCCATTGTATAATCATTAATTATTCATCAGTTTTAGAACCCAGTGACACCTGTTGAGCAGGTAACCTGCATGGAAAGCTTCACTCTAGGCTTCCACTCAACCAATGTCACTGGGTTCTGGAACTCACAATACATTTAAAAAACACAGGTACTGGTGAGAAAAAGGCAGCATCGCCAGGGAACCCAAAATAAGAAGGCAATAGAACTTTTTTGAAACAAACCCACAAAACAATACACTGGGGGTATTAAACAGACTTCACACTTACCCACATTTCCCATTAAATAAAATAAAATGTAAGCAGAACAATGTTTATGTTCCCATTAAAAACAGTTCCAATGGTCTGAAATGGAATATCACCCATTGGCATACAGTTAATATACAAATATATGTAACGTACCAGGTACAAAAAAAAAGTTCAGAAACAAGAACTTTTTAGAACTCATTTAGGTTCTAATTAGGACTGGATCAGGCTCACCCATCCCTAATTTTGCTTCCCCTCTACATAGGGCTTGAGATCAAGCACACAGCCTTGTGATGCAAGGGAGAGGGGTTGTACACTGGGCCATCAACATGTTCAGCAACCATACAGGCCCCATACCCTCATTGTGAACAAAAACACATTTGGTGTGAGTGTGAGATAAATCAGTAGTACCTGTCGGAGCCTATGAGGTGGAATACTTTGCTCTGATCTATTAGATCATGGATAACCTGAGGGAAAGAAAGAACAGGAATTAAATGTGTTGGTGTGAAGCAGGGGTAACTGCAGACTAAACATGTACTACTGTGCCCCCATCTTGAACTGGGGGATGACACTGGCTGTTTTCCAGAATCCTCTGGCACCCTTA
This sequence comes from Neoceratodus forsteri, assembly GCA_016271365.2. NCBI lineage: Eukaryota > Metazoa > Chordata > Ceratodontiformes > Ceratodontidae > Neoceratodus > Neoceratodus forsteri. Next base: position 732,354,308 of record CM057450.1, read on the forward strand.
GAAAGATACCTTACAAGAGGCCTAGCCAGAACACATTTAACTCCACTATTACCCTTGAGGGGATACTGTCTATAGTCTGGACCCTGGGATTTTCCCAGATTCACCCCCCAAGATAATTACCTTCTGATCCTGGCATGATCAGTACTCCCTCTTATTAAGCCTGCACCCCTCCCAAAACTTCCAGTTGGCCATGGCTCCTGTCTTGCTGGCCGAATACTGGCACAAAACTGTTATCCCCGTAATCAGGGGCCTCCATTTATACCTGATTTTGTATTTACTGGTTTACTGAAGTGAAAGGACAAAAGTAGGCTTAAGTTAGTCCATCAAGATTGTCCCCCTACACAAGTGGGTCAGAATTAAACCAAAGCTCTGTTAGTTATCAATAGTTTTTCAAGCCCATTTTGAACCAAAGTGTTATATTTTTATCAATTAACTCTTGAGGCAATTTATTCCAAGCTTTTGCTGTATGCACTGTGAAGAAATTATCCCTCTTGGTGATATTGATCCATAGTACTACATGTTGCTTGTTGCAGGTTAGCAAATTATTGTCTTGTGGGTTTAATTTCAGCCCACATTCGGTTACTAGCACAGTTGAATTAAAGATTTTGTGCAGGAGTAGAAGGTCGCCCCCTTTGCCTTCTCTCCTGTAGAGAAAAAATTGTGTTTCCTTTAATCTGTCTTCATACATTTTGTTTTACAGATGAGGTTCCAATTTGATGATATGTATGTGAACCCTCTCGACCAATGCAATGTCACCCTTAAAGTAAGGACTCCAGAAAGGGGAGCCATAATCTAAAGAAGGTCATACATAACTCCTGTACAGGGGTCTCAAGCATTGTTCAGATTGAGATATAAAGGAGTGCTTAATCCTCTTTATCATAACTCCAGCCATTTTTGTAACAGTTTTACAGTGATCGGAAACCACCAATTTATTATTTACAAGAATACCAAGATCTTGTTCTGATTCGGAAATTCGAATAGGTAAGTTATTTAGGAAGTATAAATATTTTGGGTTGTTCTTGCCACAATGGTTAGCTGCACATGTCCACATTAAAGCACATTCCATTTAATATGTCACATTTTTCGATGTTTAATAAATCATTGGTAAGTGATAAATGTTTGGAAAATGAATCCACCTGTCCACCCAGCTTTGTATCATCTGCAAATTTTACAATGGGGCTTGTTACCTGAATGTTCATGTCAGCCACAAATACACCAAACAGAGTGGGCTCCAAAACCAAGCCCTGGGGGACCCCACTACTGACGCTGCCTTCTTCTGATAAGGACCCATTGATTCTTACACATTGCCTGCAATGTACTAGCCAATTTTGAATCCATTTAACTATAATTGGACTGAAACCAATGTTTAGCAATTTGTTTATTAAAGTGTCATGAGGGACAATGTCAAATGCCTTTTGAAACTCTAACAAAATTACATTAAAGGATTTACCTTTATCTAGACTACAACTGACATTATTGTAAAAAGTCACTAAATTTGTAGTAGTTGAAAATCCCTGTATCATTCAGACCGAGATTAGTTACCGCTATATCTATTTGGATTTTAACTAGTTTATCCATAACTATACAGCAAACAGATATAAAGCTGATGGGCCTATAGTTCTCAACACCACTACAATTACCCTTTTTAAAGATTGGTATAACTTTAGCCGTGCAACAGTCATCTGGCACAATACCCTGGCTAAGTGACATATTACAAATAATAGTTAGCAGATGTATAAGTTGTTTAGCCATTTCTCTCAGAAATCTGGGGTAGATATTATCTGGCCCGGGACTGGAGCTATTTCTGATTTCTGTTAGTGCCTTTATAACTTCATCTTTGGAAAAATATGTGTACCCTATGTATTGAAAAGGGTTACATTATTTGTTTTCCTTTATCCCCTTTGCAGTCTTGTCATTCAGACCAGCCTTGGCCAGTAATGGCCCAGAATTTCATCCGTTGCTCTGTCACCAGAATCTTTCCCCTATCATATACCCTCTTTTCCTCCCTTAAATTTCTGTGGAGTTTCTTGAACAGGGAAGCATCTAGTCACTGCCTCCATTATATGTTGATTCAGGACTTCCCACTTGTCGTTAGTATTCCTGCTCAGTGGCGTATTTGCCAGTTTAGTCACAACAATTTCCTCAGGTTATCAAAATCAGCATTACTGATGTTTATCGTCTAACTTTTTTGGGTGAAGATACTTCACCAACACCTCAGTTTCAATTATGTTATGGTCACTGTTGTCCACCAGCTCTCCAACTCTGACTGCTATGACCGTAACATTCCCACTACTCAGCAGTAGATCAAGAAATACATCCCTCTTTGTACCATGCTTAAGGTGGGGAAGGAAAAGGAAAGTTTCTAATCAGTAAATCTTGATTTTCTTCAGTATCTTCTCAATGGAACCACATTCATTTGTCTTATGCTGGAAGTAGTAGGACCCCGCAGGAACCAGAACATTTGGGGATGAGCACACAGACATATGACACCACATGTATACATTGCAAATAGCATCACCAACTCCAGCCTCCTCAGTGCCATTTTACTAGAACAAAAAACTGCTGCTGCGTAGAAGAGGAAAGGATTGTTAGTAGACACAGACATCTCAAACCTAGAGTTTTTTTTTTGATACTGTTGCTACAACTTATACAAAGTAAGACACATAAAATTACAGGACTGCTGAAAACTATGTTCTATGTCTCACTCACTAGTGTACATGACTTGCACGAGCCATATTTATTTATTTAAAAACTGAGATGATGCTCATTTCCAGGTGCACCCTGGGGGGGGGGAACAAAGAGGTACAAAGTGACAAGGAATCAACAAGGACTTTGGCTTCTCAGAAGGAACTAGAAGGGGGACAGGATCAGATCTACAGTACAGTAGCTTCTTCTTGTTGTTTTTACATTGTTTCTTGTGGATTCTACTTGGTAGATGGTTATTTCTTTCCTTTCTTACTACTAAGGGGCTAGCAGGATATTGTTTGGGGCTGTTGGAATTTTTAAACCTGTTTTGGTAGCTATAAGTGGGCTCGTTTGTTTGATGATTCACTGTGTGGCAGGCTGCATTTGTGGAGGCCTATTTCTTCTATTTTAAAATATAATTGGTGTGATTTAACTGGATCTGTTTCTTTGAATTGGAGACCTATATCTTCTAATTCCAAGCCTATTTTGATGTGTTGTTAGTGAAGCTGTTTGAATTGGAGTCCTGTTTCTTTGGGTAGCAAACCTATTTGGGGGGCTTTGAGTGGAATTGTGATTCATTGTTGCTGGCTTCACTAGCTGCAAAGTTTTAGTGCAGAGTGAGGGAAGGGTGCTAATGGTCTGACCAGAGGCCTCAGCTACCTGATCGTTTCTGGAAGACTTGGGCTGGTCCCACCCATGGTCCATGATTTCCTTTATACCAGGGGTTCTGACATCACTTCCTCAAATGGGCAAAGGATATGCACCTGTCATAGCAGAAGCAGACATCCAGGAAAGGAACAGCAGCAAGTGAAGAGGTGACTGCTATCTCAGTGGAAGGGAAGTAAATGCAAATCTAGGAGCTTTCATTATTACTTATTCGCATTGATATTGCAGTGGAGAAAGGAGGAGTAGGAGTTTGAAGAAGGTTGTGCAATGGCTACTTAAAGTCTCTTTTTGAGTGTGGATAGGAAGGATAGGAATATAAAAAGCAGTTGCTCAATATATCTAAACGTGTGCAACAAAGGAGGTAAGGGAAATAAAGAAAATGTTTTGCACTGATAGAGGGGGGAGAGGGGAGACTTGGGGGAGTGTTTGGCATCCTGCATCTGGAAGGGTGGGGGGTCGCTGGTGGGCAACAACAGCAATGGGTACGGTGGTATGCTGCAACAACTGCGGTGCACCAATCTTTCTAAAAATTGCCTGGAGTGTGGGAGGATGTTTAGTGTGCAACCACATAGAAAAACTTAGAAAGGAGATTGAGGGTCTTCAGGAGGAACTAAGACAGGCAAGGCAGATTGGGGGTGGGTTTAGCCCAATACTGGAGGGAGGAAGAAGGGGAGATGAGGGAGGGTGATTTAAGCCAACAGTGGTGAGGAGAGGGTCAGAAGAAGGGAAGCAGAGACAAAGGGTCCCTGGCCAGGAAGAACGATTGCCGGGGAAACCAGGTCAGGAGACAAAAGACAAATGGAAGGAGGAGATAGGGACTTGTGAGGGGAGGCGAAGAAGTGGCAAAAGTCATGGAGTGGAAAGGAGAGAACAGGTTACTATGAAGAGAGAGGGAGCGGGGCATTTGTGAAGGGTCTTCAGAAAACAGCTGTGCACTGCTAGAGAGGAAGAAGGTGGAGGAGGGAAATGATGAAATTAGAGGAGTAATTGATAGATGCCTAGACCAAACTGGAGCAGGGGGAAATTCTGCTAAGAGAATTGCAACAGGGGTAAAAGGGGGAAATAATGTGCAGGAGGAAGAAGAGGAGCTGGAAATGAGAGAGAGAGATGAATGGAAGCAAGCAAGGAGTAAGAGGGGTGAAATCTTAGTGCTGGGGGACTCAATACTAAGAGGAGTCAGGTGGGGTAGCAAGGGGGAGAGGCATAGTCGCATTTGGGTGGAGGCCATGCCAGGAATGACAGCGGAAAGGGTGGGACAATCTGTTCTGAAATATGCTAGAAGGGATAGGGACAAGCCTCATTTAAATATACATCTTGGGACAAATGACCTGGCTGACAAGACAGTAGATATAGTCCAGAGGAGGTTTGAGGAACTAGCACAATCATGTGAGGGGGCAGGAAGATCAGTAACTTTTTCAGAGATACTTCTGGTGCCAAAGGCAAGCACAACAAGAAAGCTGAGAATAGAGAAATTTAACGGATGGCTAAGAACCTGGTGTTGTGCTAAAGGGTATGGTCTGTTGGGGGTTGGGGAGGGACCTGGGAAGACAGTAGTCTCTATGCCAAGGACAGACTACACTTGAGTGAGGAGGGAAAGAAAGTGTTGAAACAGAGGATGGAGGAGTACATAGAGGAACTTGGGAATTTAAACTAGGAGTGGGGGGTGGCAATTGGGGAAGAGATATGCAGAGACCACAGGTTGGGAAACCATATGAGCTTACCCCCCATAACAGTGACAAAGGACAAATGGCAAGTACTATTGGTGATGTTAGGAAGGGGGTCAGGATGGGAGGGGGGAAAAGGGTGGAAGGTGGTTACCCTTAATGCTAGGAGCCTTGGGAGGAAAACTGCAGAGTTACAGGTTCTCATGGCAGAGGGAGAGGTGGACATTGCAGCCATCACAGAAACATGGGCCACCCAATACAATGACTGGAACCTGTCTGTACCAGGGTACAGGTTATTTCATAGGGACAGGGTGATTGGAAAAGGAGGGGGTGGCACTATATGTGAAGGAAGGACTGAAGTGTGTAAGGGAGGAAGGGAAGGAGGGTAGTACGGAGTCACTTTGAATGCAAATCCAAGATTCCAAGAATAGGATTCTTAGAATGGGAATGGTGTACAGGCCACCATCTCAGACGGAGGAGTTAGACAGGGAACTAGCGGGACAGATCAGCAGGACCTGCAAGAAGGGTAGTGTGGTGATTGTGGGGGACTTCAACATGCCAGGAGTGGACTGGAGTACCCCAACAACCAGGAACAGAAGGGAGCAGGTACTGCTGGATGCCTTCCAAGACAGCTTCCTGCTGCAAATGGTCAGTGAACCAACCAGGTTAGGGAATACCCTTGACCTTGTGCTGGCAAATGGGGACCTTTGTGAGAGAACTTACAGTGGGGAACCGCTGTCAGGAGTGACCACCACTCAGTATGGCTCACATTGGATATGGGCAAGGAAGGGTGGAATCTGGCACATAGTGCTGGACTTCAGGAGGGCCGACTTTGGGAGGATGGGGAAGTGGTAAAAGGATACGTGGCCAGAATTCAGTCTAGTATGGACACTAACCAGAGGTGGGAGCTCAAAAAGCTGGGGATAGGTGGAGGCAACCAAAACCTGCTGCAAAGCCCAGAGCAAGAAGGCTAGGGCTAAGAAACCGATCTGGTTGAGCAAGAAGGTTATGGAAAAGGTAAGGAGGAAAAGACCTGCCTTTAGGAAGTACAAGAAAACAGGGAGGGGGGAGGACAGGGAGGAGTACTTGACAGAATCGAAGGAGGTGACAAGGACAGTAAGGGGAGCCAAAGCATCTACGGAACTCAGGCTGGCAAAAGGCATTAAGAAGGGGAGAAGGACTTCTTTAAGTACAACAGGAGAAAAGGAGTTGTAAGGACCACATAGTAAGGATTAGGAAGGAGGGGGGTTGGGTGGAAGCAGGGTGCGATAAGGCGGAAGCACTAAATGAGTACTTCTGCTCAGTATTTACTAAAAAGAAGAGGGGGGGTGACACCCAAGGTGGGAGAAATGGCAGAAGCAGGGTGGGAAGTGGTGACAGATGGGGAAGTCATGGAGAGCAGAGTTCAAGAGGGGTTTGAAGGCACTGAGGGTGGACAAGGCGCCAGGCCCAGATGGCATCCACCCCAGGGTACTGAAGGAGCTGGCAGAGGTCCTTGCAGGACCTTTGACAGACCTATTTAATGCCTCACTACATTCGGGGTGTACCTCAGGACTGGAGGATGGCTCATGGTGCCCTCCACAAGAGTGGCCCCAAGGATGAACCGGAAACTACAGACCAGTGAGCCTCACATCCATCGTGGGTAAGCTAATGGAGACTATCCTGAAGGAGAGGCTGGTGGCCCTCCTAGAGGCCAAAGGACTACAGGACAGCAGACAGCATGGCTTCATACGTGGCAGATCCTGCCAAACCAACCTGGTCGAGTTCTATGACTGGGTAACTAGGCAACTGGACAGGGGCCAAGCAGTGGATGTCCTTTATCTGGACTTCAGTAAAGCATTCGACTCAGTGCCACATGGAAGGCTGGGAAGGAAGTTAGTAGGCATAAGGGCAGGTGCAAAACTGGTGAGATGGGTAGGAAACTGGCTGCAGGGAAGGCAACAGAGGGTGGTGGTGGGTGGGGAGCTCTCACACCCAAGGGCAGTGACGAGCGGTGTTCCACAGGGCTCAGTGTTGGGACCAGTGTTGTTTGGGATATTCATTGCAGACATATCATGGGACATCAAGAGCAAGATCAGTTTGTTTGCTGATGATACCAAGGTAGGCGCGGTGGTGGATGACCTAGGGGGATGGCAGGGGTTGCAGAATGATCTGGCAAAGCTTGAAATCTGGTCAGACACCTGGCAACTGGGGTTTAATGCCAAAAGACAAGGTGCTGCATTTGGGATGAAGAACCCAAGGAGGAGTTACCAGCTGGGGAGTGCAGCTAGCCCAAACAGAGGAGGAGAAGGATCTGGTGTGCTCATTACAGGGTCAATAACAACTTCGGCACAATGTTGGAAGGCAGCTGCAAAGGCCAACAAAATGCTGGATTGTATTGCAAGGGGTATATCCCCAAGAAGGGAAGAGGTGATTCTGCCACTGTATAGGTCATTAGTTAGACCACACCTGGAGCACTGCATGCGGTACTGGCACCCGTATCTGAAGAGGGACATTAAGTTACTGGAGGGGGTGCAGTGCAGGGTGACAAAGATGATCAAGCGGCTGGAGGACTTATCATACGAGAGGAGGTTGAAGGAGTTGAACATGTACTCACTGGAGGAGAGGAGGGACAGGGGTGACATGATTGAAACCTTTAAATACATGGAAGGAATAAACAAGATGGGTACAGAGGGGCTGTTCAAAGTAAGGGAGGGGAGGGCCACCAGGGGCCATAATATGAGACTGGTGGGAGGAAGGTTCAGGAGAGAGATGAGGAGACACTTTTTTACAGAGAGGGTGGTGGCTGGGTGGAATGCATTACCTGCAGAAGTGGTATCCAGTTGAACAGTGGACTGCTTCAAAAGGGGATGGGACAGGACAAGAGGGACGGTTAATGAAGGGGAAGGGTGGAAGGGAGGGGCAGCTGCAGAATAAGGGGTGCTAGCTGCACATTCGAGCAGACTTGATAGACCTCTAGGCCTTTATCTGCTGGCAAACTTCATATCTTCGTATGTTCATAGGACAATAACGCAAGCCATAAGAACAGGTTACTCACCTGTAACAGTAGTTCTAGGAGTGGTATATGTTGTTCATTCACACTCTCTGGCATGTCCCTTTCCCCTTTAAATCTCACCAGAAAGTCTTCAAGCTGGCTCCTCCCACCCACCCGAGTGGTAAATACCTCAGCTCCGCCCTATGATGCCAGATCTTAGCCAGGTGGAAGCAAGGTGGTGCGCCTAAAGCCGGGAAGGTCGGGTGGGTGCATGTGGATGAACAACATATACCACTCCTAGAAATGAAAATTACGTACCTACCGTAATTCTTGATCTTCTTGGATGAGTCTCCACCACACATTCACACTATTGGGATCTGCGCCGGAGGCACCAGGACCCATCGGAAGCAAACTTTTTGCTGGGGAGTCGACGCCAGAGATGGCGTCACGAGGAACGGCGTCGCGAGCCCCAGCTTGCGCGGCAATGACTATCTTGGCGTCGACTCCCCAACCGCCTCAGTACCTTTTTTACCAAGGAGGTGCAGCGTAACTAACCTAGAAGGGTAGCCTAACCTAAAAAAAAAAACGGACATAAAATAGTCCGGATGACCCGTGTAAGAAGGGTCAATAAAGAAGTCTTCAAGGCCTAAAGATTTGAGGGAGTGAAGACCAACAAAAGAGGTGAGCTCAGGGGATGGAGGGTGGGCGTGTGAATGAGTGGCGAGACTCCCAAGAAGATCAAGAATTACGGGTAGGAATGCATTTTCATATCTTCCTGGACGTAAGTCTTCACCACTATCCACACCATTGGGAGAGTACCGAGCTAATAACCCCGAGAGGGTTGCAGGAAAACCCAAGAGCTCACGTTTGTTAAGACAGAAGTCCATTAAGGATGGCTCTGCCAAAGGAAGAATGTCGTCTGGCATGGACATCGAGTGCATAATGCTTAATGAAAGTATGCACTGAGCTCCAGGTGGCTGCATTGCCGATGTCTGCAATGGGCACGTTGCGGATTTCCACTAGGGATGCCGCTACCGCTCTGGTAGAGTGAGCGTAAACTCTACCCTCCAATTTAACCTGCGCCATGGAATAGCAGTGACAAAGGCATGCCACCAGCCATGCTGAGATACATCTAATAGCGACAGGTTGACCCAGCCAGGCCTCACTGAAGGAAACGAACAGTTGCTGGGCTTTACTGTAAAACTTGGTTCTATCTAAGTAGAGCGCAAGGCCCTCTTAACATCCAGAGAATGAAGAGAGCGTTCCCCTTCATTTTGGAAGTCCACAAAATTAGAGGGAAGGACCAAAGGTTGGTTAAGATGAAATTCTGACACAACCTTAGGAAGAAATTTAGGATGAGTACAAAGGACTACTTTGCCCTTATGGAACACAGTATACGGAGGGTCTGTGACCAGGGCATGTATCTCAGAGACCCTACGGGCTGAGGTAATGGCCACTAGGAAGGCAGTCTTCCAGGTGAGAAACTTTAGCTCACAGGTAGCTAGAGGCTCAAAAGGTTTCTGAGTGAGCAAGTCTAGCACAAGATTAATGTCCCAGGCTGCAACAGGATGTCTTGTAGGGGGTCTGGTGTGCAGAATGCCCTTAAGAAATCTCTTAACCATAGGTAACTGAGCCAGAGAAAGAGAAAAAAAACGGCTCATGATACGCTGAGATGGCACTAAGGTGAACTTTAACTGTAGAGTACTGGAGACCTGAATTTGAGAGGTCCAAAAGGTACTCTAAGACTTTATCTGGAGGGCAGGAAAAGGGATTCAAAGAGGACTTTGCATACCAGAGGGAAAAACGCTTCCACTTAGCCATGTAAGTTTTCCGAGTGGCCGGCTTCCGCGCAGCCAGAAGGACATCAGAAACTCTTTGAGAGACATTGAACCGATTTACTTCTACCTCTTCAGGAGCCAAGCATGAAGGTGAAGAGATGTCAGATTGGGATGGACCACCGGTCCCTGAGTTAAAAGGTTTATCTGCAGGGGAAGTGGTTTCGAAGGAACTGCCAACATACTGTTGAGAAGTGGAAACCACAGTTGTTGAGGCCAAAAGGGAGCAATGAGAATCATCTTGTCTCCCTGAGACTCGAACTTGAGGAGTACCCTCTGAATTAGAGGACGAGGCGGAAAGGCATAAAGAAAGCGTTTTGTCCACCACAGCCTGAATGCATCCTGACAAAAAATGCCAGGCCCTGGATTTCTGGAGCAGAAGAGAGGCAGTTTTGCTTTGAGTGGGGACGCAAAAAGGTCCAGGTCCAGAGTTCCCCACTCTTCGAATAGTGACTGAACTATGGTTGAGTCGAGAGACCACTTGTGAGGATCTGTCTCTGTTCTGCTGAGATGGTCTGCCAAGTCATTCTGTACACCTGGCAGGTAGATTGCTTGAATTAGAGCCTTGTGCTCCAAGCACCATTCCCAGACCCTCATCACTTCTCTGCATAAGGGGTAAGAATGAGCACCGCCTGCTTGTTGATGTAATACATCACTGCTTTGTTGTCCGCTTGGAGGAGAATATTCTTGTGACGGAGAATGTCCTTCAAAGCTCGACCACAAAAGGATGGCCTCATTCTCTAGGACATTTATGTGAAGCTGGGACTCGAGTTGAGTCCACACACCCTGAGTGTGGAGAGCCTGACAGTGAGCTCCCCACCCCATTAGTGAGGCGTCTGTGGTAATGGAGATCTGATGGTCCAGAGGGGCAAAGGGGTATCCCTGCAGGAGATTGTCCTCTTGAGACCACCAGATGAGAGACCTCTATAGGGGTTCTGTCACCTTGATGAGATAGGACTGCGGGTGAGTGGTTGGAGACCACTGAGTACTGAGCATCCACTGGGTGGTTCTCATGTGCAGACGGGCCAGAGGTACAGTGAACACTGAGGATGCCATGAGGCCCAGCATCCATTGCACGAGAGCGCTGTAACTGACGTGCGGTTCTCTCCGGCGAATGGGCCATCTGAAGGATATCATTCCTTCTGTCCTCTGGGAGAAAAGCCTTCGCACAGGATGTGTCCAGAAGGGTCCCTATGAAAGGAGCCTCTGGGAGGGCTGTAGCTGTGATTTCTTGAGGTTCAGCAGAACTCCCATGGACGTAAGGAGGTGAGAGGCCATCTCATGGCATCCAGAGTCCCTTGCCTGGAAGGGCTTGCCAGAAGCCACCGTCCAGATAAGGGGAACACCTGTATTTCTGAGTTTCGAGGTGCGCCACGAGAACTGCACAACACTTTGTAAAAACTCGTGCACCGAGGATAGCCCAAAAGGCAGGACTCTGAACTGATAATGTTGTCCCAGAGCCACAAACCTCAGGAATTTGTGATGCCTCAGGTGAATGGAATGTGCTGGTAAGCATCCTGCATGTCTAGGGAAGCTAACCAGTCATGCTGATGAAGCAAGGGTAACAGGGTTCCTAGAGAAATCATTTTGAATTTCTCCTTGGGGAGAAATTTGTTTAGCTTTCTGAGATCTAGAATGGGGCGCATTCCCCCAGACTTCTTTGGAACCAGAAAGTAATGAGAGTAGAACCCCATGTTTCGTTGATGCAGCTGCACAAGTTCTACTGCCTTGTTGTTTAGAATGCACTGAATCTCGGCGGTGAGAAGATCTGACTGAAGGGCAGACACTGGGCTGTCATTTGGGAGGACAATCCGGAGGGTTTCCGCCAAAATTGAGTGAGTACCTCTCGGATTATCCGGAAGGACCCATTTGTCTGAGGTTATGGACTCCACTGGCTGTAGAAGTGCATCAGCCAACCTCTCACCGGAGAGGAAAAGTCCACCTCGGCAGTTGAGGTGGGACTTGGGCCAGCAATCATAAGGTAGCACTGGGCGCCGGCCCTCGCTTGCCGCGCCTTCTTTGAGGTTGGGCAGGTTGGTTCTTGTGGAAACTTCCTCTGCCTCTGCCTCGAAGCGACTGACGGTTATGAAACTGACGCTTACTGGCATGCCCTTGAGAGGGGCAGGAGGGGGTCTAGCCAACTTAATGGCTGACCTAGTCTTTTGTGTAGCTTCTAGAGCTTGCTCGACCTGAGGACCAAAAAGATATGCACCATCAGAGGGCAATGCCATTACTTGCTGTTTCGCATCATTGGTGAAGCCTGAAGTGCGCAGCCAGGAATGGCAGCGGGTGCAAATACCAGCAGCTGCTGAACGGGAAGCAGAGTCGAAAGCGTCCATGGCTGCTTTAACCTGTTGGTTGTTAGATTCAATACCCCTGGTAATGGTTTGGAGAAGCTCTGGTTTTGAATCCAACTCTGGAAGAGCTTCAACCATTTGCTTGAGAGAGTGCCACAGGATATATTCATACTGAGAAAAATAGCCCTGGTAACTGGCAATACGCATACTTAGGGTAGAAGCAGCAAAGACTCTCTTACCTAAGGTGTCTGTCTTACAAGATTCCTTGTTAATAGGTCGAGCTGTAGTGGTTTGAGGAAGGACGACCTTATCATTCTCTGCCAGGACTACAATAGATCCGCAGTGGCTTGGGATGCCAAATGGGACGATCCTTGGGGCTGAATATTTTCTATCAATGGATTTAGCCACCGGGAAGAAAGAGCAGGATTATTCCATACTATTTGAGACAGCGGCCTTGAAGGAAGACTGAATCGAGGAGTCAAACCGTAGGGATCTCCCGAGGCGTGAAGGTATTGAGTCTTAGCAATTTCCCAGGATCGATGTCTGTAGTCTGAGAGAAAGTGTGAAATCATATTCTTCAGCAGACACTTAAATGACAGGTCTCGACCACAGGCTCTGCGGCAGTAAAGATCCTGCTTCATCCACCTCATCGCCCAGCTGAAGGTCTGGGTCAGGCTCAACGTCATCTCCTGACAGTCCAGGAGGGACTGTATGGACAGGAAAGGGATGAAAGCCAGAAGAGGAAGGAAGAAAAGAGACAAAAGGAAAGTCCCCGAGAGCCCCCAGCGCCAAGGAGGCGCACGGCACCGAGAATGATGCCGAGGAACCATGCGGGGCCGCAAATGGTGCCGAGAAGCCGCACGGTGCCGAGGATGGCGCCGCAGTGCCGCACAGTGCCAAACGGCTTTATCGGCACCACAAGCGGCGAGAGAAGCTGCACGCACCTGGCTGATGCCGCGCGTGAAGCGACGTGACGCCACGGGCGATGTTATGAAGCCGCCGCTGACACCGCTGGCACACGAAGCTGCTGGCCACCACTGGCGACGCGAGGGCGGTGCCGTGAGGCCACACGGCACCGAAGGCACTCCCAGGCACCAAAAAATAGGTTTTGAAGGAAAAAGAGCAGGAGATAAGGGCATCAGTGTGGCCCCCTGCGCCAAAGCCATGTGGGGGGGGACACCTAAGCACGGAGTCAACGGCACCGAAGAAGGTGCCACGCAACCAGGAAAGTCCAACCACTCTACCTGGTCGCCCAGAGAGCCCGAAGACCCACGAACGACCGAGCCAGGTAGCCGAACCAACCTCCGAGCCCATTGCTCCATAACAGCGGCCCACTGATGAAACTACTCATCTGAAGACCTACCATGGGCGGGTAGGACTCGATGTCAAAGACGCCGGCTACCAGAAGCCACTGCCAGCGACTCCGGCGAGGAGACCGCACCAGCCCCCGATAATCGGACGCCCACGCACAGACGATCAGAGGGCTACTTGAGTGATGGCTTCTTTAGACCCGCGGTCAAAGAGCTCGAGGTCTAACGGTGCCGAGAATGCGACCGCTTGGCTTTATGCTTCTGCGGGACCGCCATCCCCCAGGCATTGGACTGACCATTATCAGACCCCCTTCCGGAGAAGGCGCGGACTGACCCAGCCCGACTGACTGAACAGTTTTCATGAAGTCTCCCTCACCGTCACCTGACCTGCTCATGGTCGACTCGCCAGTGTAGGCTGAGACTTTTATCGCTTTTATTTGAAAATAAGAATAACTTAGCGATACTGCATCGAGATAATACTACAAAATAATAAAACTGAAAACTATGCTGCTAGTTTGAAGTTTGACTCGACAGGCGAGAGCGACGCTCACCGAAGCGCACTCAACGGGCGGAAAAAGGAACTGAGGCGGTTGGGGAGTTGACACGAGACAGTCATTGCCGCTACGAGCTGGGACTTGCAATGTTGTTCCTCACGGCGCCATCTCTGGCGCCGACTCCCAGCAAAAAGTTTGTCCCCGATGGGTCCTGGTGCCTCCGGCGCAGATCCCAATAGCGTGAATGAGTGGTGGAGACTTATGTCCAGGAAGATCTACTGTTACAGGTGAGTAACCTGTTCTTCTAGAAGTGTGGATATGTTGTTCATCCGCACTCTCTGGCAGACTCCAAGCAGTTCTCCAGGAGAGGGAGGCAAGGTGCACACCCCCATTTAGGAAACAGATTAGAAAACCGAAGCCCAAAAACCAGCATCTCGGCGTGACTCAAGGTTGATGTGGTAGTGGGTAATGAAGGTGTTTGCTGACTTCCAGGTAGCAGCCTGACAGATCTCCTGGATAGGGATGTCCCTGGAAGCAGCCACTGATGCAGCAGTATGGTGGGTAGAATGAGCTCTTATCCCTCTGGGAGGCTGCTTGCCTGCCAACTCATAGCACAGACCTATTCATGATGTAATCCATCTCGCAATGGTCCATTTAGCTGCAGGTCTGCTAGAAGCGGCTTCAGCGTAGGTGACAAACAGCTGGCGAACCTCTCCCCAAATTTCTGCCATCCCTCCTTATAATAGGAGAGAGCACGTCTCAGGTCCAGAGTACTGTGCCTGTACTCGGCGTCCGAGGTGTAGTTAGGGTAGTATACTGGCAGAGTCAACACCTGGTTAAGGTGAAACTCTGAAACCACCTTCGGAAGGAATTTCGGGTGGGGGCGCAGGACAACTTTGTCCCTATGGAAGACCAGATAAGGGGAGTCCACCGAAAGCGCATGGAGCTCCCCTGTCCTTCTGGCTGACGTGATAGCCACCAGGAAGGCCATCTTCCATGACAAGTGTGAGAGCTCACACTTATGCATGGGTTCGAATGGCTTGCCCAATGAGCTTTGCCAAAACCAACAAGAGATCCCTCGGAGGTGGCGGTTCACGCACTGGAGGGGATATGTGATCCAGGCCTTTGGAAAAGCGCCCAACCACTGTCATCTTTGCCAATGTTGGCTGACTGGCCCATGCCCGGTAAGCAGAAATGGCTGCCAGGTGCACCCGAAGGGTCGATGACCATAGACCCCCTTTGGAGAGAGAGAGATCAAAAGTAGTCTAGAATGTTAGCCACAGAGCAGGATAAGGGGTCCAGACTCTTATCCTGACACCAAATGGAAAACCTTTTCCATTTGAAGGCATAACACTTCCTGGTCGATTCCTTACGAGATGCCTCCACCACGGTGTAGACATCCTCGGAAAGACCCAGAGCCTGGAACTCTAGCCGCTCAGGTACCAGGCTGTGAGGTGCAGGGATTGAAGGTCTGGATGGAATACCTTCCCCTGGTTCAATGATATCAGGTCCAGGCATGTACAAAGCCGCTCTGGGGCCCTGCAGCTGAGGCTGAGGAGATCTGGATACCAGAACTGGTGGGGCCAATCTGGGGCTACCAGGATCATCTTCACCTTGTCCCACCTCACCTTGAGTAACACCTTGTGGATCAAGGGAAATGGAGGGAAGCGTAGTGGAGGCCTGGGGTCCACAGCCTCGAGAAGGCATCCGCTTGCAGTGAGTCCTGCTGGGGGGGGCAGGCATGGTACAGACTCAGCTTGGTGTTCTCCCTGGAGACAACAGGTCCACCAATGATTTGCCCCAATGGGAGAACAGGTTGTAAGCTACCTCCTAATGGAGAGGCCACTCATGGGATGTGTGGCCTAAGCGGCTGAGAGCATCTGCCAGTTGGTTCGAGACTCCTGCCACATGGATGGCAAGGAGATCCGCCTCCAACTGGCTGACAAGGGTCCAGATTCGGAGCGTCTCCTTGCATATCAGATGGAAGTGCGTGCCGACCTATTTGTTGAGGTAGTACATGGTTGTGGTATTGTCCATCTGGACTTGAACCTCTTGACCCTGGAGCTGAGGAGTGAAAGCTGACTGGGCCAGTCTGATTGCTCTGAGCTTCAACAGGTTGAAGTGGCATCAGGACTCCTCAGGGGTCCAGAACCCATGGGCCCTGCTGTCCCCCATGTGGGCTCCCCAGCCCATGAGAGAGGCATCGGTCATCAGGACGACCGTTGGCTCAGGGCAGACAAACAGGATTCTTTCCTGCAACTGGTCTGGGACGGTCCACCATTGGAGAGCGTCCCACATCTTCTGGGTTACAGTGATCAGCTGGTCGAAGTGACTATATTGCTGAGTCCACTGGGCGGCCAGCTCCAATTGGAGGGGGTGCATGTGCCATCTGGCCCAATGGACCACCGAGGTGCACTCTGCCATGTAGCCCAGAACAGAAAGTCCCAAGCAGGGCACAAGTGCCCAACCAGAAATGATCGGGCAAAGGAGGAGAGAACCTCCGCCCTGTCCGCCAGGAGCCGAGCTCCGGCTTGACGAGAGTCAAGCTCTGCCCTGATGAAGCCCATCACCTGAGAGGGCTCGAGTTCCAACTTGGCCTCGTTGATAAGGAGGCTGAGTTGGGAGCAGGTTCGGAGGGCCAGATCCCTGGACTTCTCCACCTCCTGAAAGGAAGAACCTGCCCAGAGCCAGTCGTCAAGATAAGGGTATATCCAAACTCCTTGACGCCGAAGATGGGGTGCCACCACTGCAATGCACTTGGTGAAGACCTGTGGGGCCGATGACAGTCTGAATGGCATGGCTCGGAACTCATACTGGGTCCCCTTGACCCTGAAGCAGAGGAACCGCTGGTGGGATGGACAGATTGGGATGTGAAAGAACACGTCCTGCAGATCCAGTGAACAGAACCACATGTTTCGCTCCAGAGATGGTATGATCTGGTTCAGAGTTACCATCTGGAAGGTGCGAGACCTGAGGAGGAGCTGAGTAAAGTCATCCCGAAGGGCCGACTGAGTGCAAGCTGAGATCCTTTCCTCCCAAGAAGCATGGGCTCGGCTGGGAGGGTACTGCTCGAATTTCAGAGGCAGTCCCTGGCTGACCACTTCCAGAACCCACCTGTCCGAAGTGAAATCATACTAGGCGGAAAGAAAGTGACAGAGCCAGCCCCCCGCGGGAGGACCCAGAGCTGGCGTGACGGGTGTAGGGGTGGCAACCCCTGACCCATCACAGAGCAGGCTTAGAGGAGGAGGAGGCTCCTTGACCAGCACCTCAGCCTCCTTTACGGGGCTGTTGGGGACCCTGCTTGGGCCTCGGGTGCCAAGCTTGAGCCTGCTGCTGCTGCTGTTACTGCTGGCCTCCTTGAAAGGAGGGCTGCCTAACTGTAGGAGAAGAGTGCCGAAAAGGCTTCTTCTTGCGCTTCTGATGGTTCTTGCCCGAAGAACCCTTCACAGAGGTAGCATCCAAGGTGGCATTGGACTGCTCTATGTGCAGGAGGTGACCAGCCACTCCCAGACCAAAGAGGTCAGTGCCTAGGAAGGGCACGTCAGCTAACTTGTGCTGAGTATCCACCGGAAAGGAGGATAACCTCAGCCAGGCCCTGTGGTGAGTGGGCACTGCGGCTGCTAAGGAGCGGGCACAGGAATCTCCAATGTCCAGTGCTATCTGGAGCTGCTGTTTCGCAACAGCATGACCCTGATCATGGACTTGCTTCACCGTGGTCTGCATGTCCACTAGGAGATGAGGGAGGACTTCATCTAATGACCCTAAGAGGGCATGAGAGAAGTGTGCCATGATCACAGCTGAGCTGGCCTGACGAAGGCCTAAGGATGAGGCCACATAGACCTTCCGGGTAGAATGGTCCATATTCTTGGACTCCTTGTCCGGAGGGTGGTCAGTGTCAGCTGAGCTACCAGTGCATCTGAACACAGAAGCAGTCACAAGGCTTTCGGCTAAGGGATGCTCTGTGAACCCCGCCAGGGACCCCATGGGTACTGTATACTTGAGGGCCATGCGGACGGATGGAGCTGGACAGGAGGCAGGATGCTGCCATAGCTCAAGAGCTGGGCCAACAATAGCACTGTCCACTGGAAAGGCCTCTGTTGGGGTATCTCCCCTTTTGAGGATATCTGTAAGGGGGTATTCCACCTTCTTTTGGATAAGCTCCAAGGGCATTCCGGTAGATTCAGAAATCAGGCAGAGGATGCCCTGAAAAGAGCAAGGACCTTCCTCCAAACCTGCCACTGATGACTCGTCATCCCGCAGATGCGAGTGCAAACCAGTTGCATCCGCGTCCGAAGAGTTGGGATATAACAGTCTCCCGCCTATGTCTCCCTTGATGTGCTGAGGGCGATCGGGGACAACAGTGATGGACAGATGATGGGGCAGTCCAGTGTCTGTCTAGTTCTCTTTTGAGGGAGCCCCTCCCTGAGGCTGCTTCAGTGGTGGCACCACCAAAATCAGTGGGGAGACCGAAATAGGCCGAGCTGGAATACGTGTCTGCCTCACAGGCGGGGGAACCGAAGCCTTCGGTTCCGGATGGGTCGGTGTCGGCCTGGGAGGTGGGGGCCAAGTAATGGCTGGTGCTGCCAGTGGAGCCAGCTTTTGACTGGTCAGAATCAGCTGTTGCCACATGAGATCCTCATAACGTCGACGGAGTTTCCGTCAAAGTCACTCCTTGTCCAAAGAGGATGAGGATCAATGGCAACACCTCTTCCTGGAGTGCTTGTGACCTTTCTTCGGTTTTTCAACCAAAGGGGTCCTGGTTCTCGATCGTGATCAACGGGGTCGGCTTGTTCGATCGGGAGACGCCGAATCCAGAGAGAACCGTTTCCGGCACCTTTCCCTCGATCGGGACACCTGAGGGCAGGGTCTCCTCATTGGGGGAGGAAAGCACAGGTGTCCTTTCTAAGGAGTCATCAACTGGAGTCAGCGACAAAGACTCAGTTGGGTCAAGAGTGATCTCGGCCAGTTCAGCCATTTTCTCGGTCTCTGTGCCTTGGCTGGATGGAAGGTCTGAAAAGCCGGTAACTGAGGAAGCGATCTCAACCAAAGTCAAGACCGCATGTTCCTGGGACTCGGACCTCTCTCGGGCCCAGGAACATCTCTTTCTGGAGGAAGAAGACTTAGAGTCCTTGTCCCTCTTCCAAGGCTGGGAGGAGTGCAAGCCTGAGGGTGCCTCACCCCTGGTGGGAAGAGACTGGCACAACTTCTGAAAGGAACCAGTAAAAGTAGAGCCAAGGTTGAGAGGTACAAAGAAGCTTTGTCTGGCCAAAGCTTGAGCAGCTTCCTCTTCGAAAGCTGCCATATGTTCCAGCTGTTCGGCGGATCCCGTGGCCATGGAACCGCCCACCTTACCTCCTTCAATTTCAGCGATTGGATTGCGGCTGGTCTCTCTCCCCAATTTTGGTAGCACCTTGCGGTCATCCAGGATGTTGGGATAGAAGGCCAGACAGATGGTGCAAGAGGTGGTGTCATGTACGACACCTAAGCAATAGACACACGAGAGGTGGGGATCGGTGCTTGACATTTTCTGGCCGCAGGGACACAGGTGAAATCTGGGGGATGATTTGTCCTCCATGTCTGATGCACTAGGATCGGAGTCGTAAACTCTAATGAGTTTTAAAGGAATTGGCGGTGAAAATCGATGTTGAGAATCCAGGGCCTACAAACTACTAAGGTAGCATGAGGAAACCTGAATCTTCCAGCAGAAAGGAAGATCTGACATTGTGGGGTGGAGCTATAGTATTTACCACCCGGTGGGTGGAGGGGCCAGCTTGAAGACTTTCCAGCGAGCTTTAAAGGGGAAAGGGACATGCCAGAGAGCGTGGATGAACAACATATCCACGCTTCTAGAAATAACACATTCATAAATGCAAGAATTAAAATAGGTATAATGTACTAGATGCTGAATGTATGCAGCACTAAATAAAGACTACAATAAACATAATTGTAACAGTCAATACATAACATTAAGAACTAATAGAGGCACAGATTTAACAACTCAGGAATCAGTGCCAAATCCCTCTTCACCATCTCCATTTCCAGTCCCCTTTACTTTTTTATTCTTGCAGGGCCTTTTCCAAGGTCCTGCAATGCATGGGGCATGGGTGACACATGACAACTAATAGTCAAGCATTCAACTCATGCTGTGGGGGAAGTGTAGGCATGACGTACACAATTGGGGAGTGGGGTTACTTCTGGAATAGGAAGCTGTTCAGGAAGGACAGCCTCCATCTAACAGTAAAGAGGGGTAGTGTACTGGGTCAGATGTTTGATGCCTTCATTGACTGGCATTTGAACTGGGGGGAGAGACTAAAGCAGAGGACTCCTATAGCTGGGAGGAGGAGGGGGTAGGGGACCCAACTAGTGCTCCCCTGACTAAGTTGTCAGAGAGGACTTATGGCAGAAATTGCGGGTAATGGGGATCAGGGTGGAAATCAGGTATGGGGTGGGGACCAAAGCAAGGGGGAAAGAGGGGGTACAGTAGAGGATGGGGTCAGGGGTAAAGAAGAGAATAGTGGGAACAGGGAGGAAATATAGACTGGGAGAGAACATTAAGAATGGTAAGGGGCGTGGGGCAGCCCAAAATATAAGGGATAGCAGCAATGCAGAAAAATATATTGGTCCTAGAGGTCAAAGAGGGCCTCAGAAAAGCAAATAGAGAGGTATCTGCCTGAACACCAGCAGTTTAGAGAACAAAATCAGTGACCTCCATGTGATGGTGGCTAAGGCCAACTCTGACATAGTAGTAGTAGTGACAAAAACATGTGCATTGGAAAACCACTAACGGGACCTTGTGGTCCCTTCATACTTACTGCTCAGGAGAGATTGAGGGATAGATAAGGGTGGGTGTAGCCCTGTATGTGAGTGAAGGCTTCAAAGTGGCAGAAGACACTTCAATCAAAAGAGATTGAGAGGTGGAATCCTTATGTATCCAACTTGCATTGGAAGGAGACAAGAAAGTCAGGATGGTGATGGGGAGGGTGTACAGGTCACCAGGCCAGGAAAAATGAGCGCGTTAGGATACTAGCAGAGAAAATATGAAGAGTGTCTGCTAAGGGGGTGGTGGTAGTGGTGACAGTGGGGGGTTTCAACCTTCCAGATTTAGACTGGGAGACTCTGGTAGCCAGGAGTAACAAGGAGCCCGACCGTGTTTGATGTGAAGTGGTTGGGGGATACAAGTACACTAGGAAAATACAAGCCAATGCAAATAGAAAGGGGGCAGTGCAGTTTTCTGAGCTATTTAGTTCATGAAAAGACAATCAGTCAAAGACAAAAGAGAATAAAGACGTAGTTCTGAAATACGTTATGGTACACTAGAAAAATATGCTTTAAAACATACAAAAAGGTTGAGCGCATGTTTTGCTTCAGTGTGATTAAAAATATTTTGATTTTTACAAGTATGTTATTTTATCAACAGTTTAGCACCATAAGAAAGCAGAATATTGAGTACCTGTCCATCACAGACTGCACAGATGGAACAATGTCCCAAATCTCATCCAGCTGTGCTGGAAACAAAGCTCTGTGACTAGAAAGCTTCGTAAAGAATCAACTATGCTGTTCAATATTGCACATCTCTATTGCACACAAGTACAGAAGTCAGTGTTAGAAAAGAAACAGGCAAATGCATTATATCAGGTGCAAATCCTGTTACACGGGGATTTAAGGCAAAGCATTAGTGTTACCTGAACCCACGACCAGATAGAGACAGAAGTAAGCACAAAAAAAAAAAAAAGACTTCCCTGGTGCTTCCTCAGTCACGGGCTTCCTTTGTGGGGCACAAAGAGTGGAAAGGAATCGGAGGGAGAGTCAAGTCACCAGTGGAGATCCCTGGGGTGACCTGTGACCTGTCCTGTTCAATGTGTTTATAAGCAACACAGGTGAGGGTATTAAGGGGAAGATATGCCTCTTTGCAGGTGACACAAACTTTTGTGGCAGGATGGAATACAAAGAGGGGTGAGTGAGTTGTGCCAAAATCTGGAAAAGGTGGAGAAATTGTCAAGGATCTGGCAACTGTGTGTCAATGCTTAGAAATGCAGGGTGATCCAGTTCAGCAGGAAGAACCCGTGCAGGTAATACTGGATAAGGAGGGGGTGTGTGTGATACTAGCCATGACAGGGGAAGAGAGGAACCTGGGGGTTGTTGTTAGTGACAGCCTCAAAGTCTCCACACAGTGCAATGGGGTTACAGCAAGGCAAACAGGATGGTAGGGTGCATTGGCACAGGCTTTGACAGGAGTAGGACAGCGGTAATCATGCCATTGTGCAGGTCTCTAGTGAAGCTATATCTCGAATGCTGCACCCAGTGCTGGAACTGGCACCTGAAAAAGTCTGGAAGTGATACAGAAAAGGGCCACTGAGATGATACAGGAACAGCAGGGCTTGATCTATGAAGAATGGTTTGCAAACCTCAATACATACTTGTTGGAAGACAGGAGGGAAGGGGTGATAGAAAAATACAAGTTTCTGAGGGGTATAACTAGGATGGATAGTAGGGAGCTGTTCTCAGGAAATGAAACTGATTATGAGAGGACATAATAGGAAACTGGGAGGTGAGAGGTTTAGGAGGGATGTCAGGAAGTTCTTCTTCACTGAGAGGGTGGTGGACAACTGACATAAACTGCCCAAGGGGGTTGTGGAGGCAGGGACAATCAATGGGTTCATGGTTGGGTGGGGCAAATTTAGGGGTTTAGTAAACACAAGCTCTGTTAAAGTTCTTGTGTGTTTGTACCATAATTTGACATGGTTAAGCTATGTATGAGAAACAGTTACAAAGAGTATTGTCTAATGTTGCTAAGCCTGTACAATTGGTCAAGTCAGTTTTTATATGCAAATAAAAAGAAAATGTATGACATGTCTGTCTGTTGGATATTTTTACTGAAAACATTATTTAAAAAAGTAAAGACAAGAGGGGCAGAGGCCTGGAAGGGGATCTAGTTCCGTAAAGGCAATGGATCTACGGGATATCACATATGTAGTATAATGACTACATTTCAGGGCACTGTTACTCTTTTTGTGATTACCACTGTAGGCACAGTAAGTAAGTAAAATGTATTTATAAAGCACAATATCATATATCAAAGCGCTGTACAATCACATTCTAAAATAAATACAAACAAATGAATAAATAGGTAGACCCCAAACATTATTAAAATATAAGAATATAAAAATTAAATAATAAGGTATGTATATTAAAAATGAGGTAAATTCTAGTCATCATGGAAAGCACGTGCAAATAAATATGTTTTTAAAACAGTTTTGAAGCTCTCCACTGTCTGGCATTCTCTATCCCGACGAGGTAGAGAATTCCACAAGGTGAGGGCAGCAAAAGCAAAAGCCCGAGCTCCAGAAGATTTCAAATGCACCCTGGGAATCTCCAGCAATCCCTCGGGCAGCCTGGATGGATGATAAGTCTTTTACTGCCCTCACATTTATGCATTTGTGTATCCGTGAATCTTCTTGCTGGAACCTGAGCAGCTTGATGTGGTGGGAGGCAGGATATGTTGACTGGCAGCTTGCATATTCAGGGACGCTAACCAGTCCCTTCTTTAAAATTTAGGATGGTCTCCCTGGATTATCTTCTTCCTCTCTTGAAGGGGAGTATGTATGTATGAACAGTGCACCTCATGGTTTGAAAGCCTATAAAATGTTCTTTTAAATGTGATTTTAGGCTCAGCTGTAGCTGGCAACAGTCCAGAGATATCCCTAAGTTTGCCTTATAGGGATACTAAACTGCCTCCATTTTCAGAACCTCATGATACCATGCAGGGTAAGAAAATGTCTTAACCATGCTGTAGTTAAGCATAGCTTCACAGTGTGTGTGACAGCACAATGTTCATAGGGTCATTGGGCTCTTATCAGTAGGTTTAGGATAGACTGAAGACTGAGTACTATGTGATGCTTGTGCAACTGTGTACTTTGGCTTACACACTTTCTGTCCCTAGTATGTGGTGCTTGTGCAACTGTGTAGTTTGGCTTACACACTTTCTGTCCCTAGTATGTGGTGCTTGTGCAACTGTGTATTTTGGCGTACATGCTTTCTGTCCTTGCTATGACGACTACCACCCTGCTGGGGTGTCATAAGGACAGGGGAACCCCTCGAGGTATCACAGGGATAAGGTCCCAGGAAAACAGACACCTTAGGGAATGAAAAATAACCCCAAGAAAGAAGAGGTACCACAGGAGAAGGAGCGAAGAAAGGTGGTAACAAAAAATTCCAAGCGGACATTTACCATTTTATACCACATGGAGGCAGGCATGGTATGTGTTCCCCACCTTGGCTCTGAACTACAGACAAAGCTGTAGAATTCATGGGGTAATCAGGCTCTTTCAAGTAGGTTTAGGATTGATTGAAGACTGAGTAGTACAGTATGTGGTGCTTGTGCAACTGTTTAATTTGGCTTCAGCTCTCTCATCCCTACTACGGGGACTACCACCCTGTCAGGGTGTCATAAGGACATGGGAACCCTGATGAAAGGGTTTCAACCCCTGGAAGTGTCACAGACAGGAGGTTGCAGAACCAAAGGCACCTTAGGGAAGAAGGCCCAAAGGCACAACGGAAGAGAGACAAGCATATTCTCCCGATGACAGGAGAGATGTAGCCAGAACTGAGACACAGACCTGGAGAGTCACCAACTGACTCCAAGTCCTGCGGAAACTCCCTAAATTTTTGTGACCTTTAACACAGGAGAAGAAAAAGCCCCTTTTAAAAGGAGGAAACCTCTGGAGATCCAAGGCTGTGGTCACCTTCAATCTAGGCTAGGGTTAGAATTAATCACAGCTCTGCTACTGCAATTCAGAAAAATTCAGGGTATTTTAGAGGAAGGGCTCTCACTCTGTCCCTCTAAGGGGAATGCTGTGAGGTTGTTGTGAGCCGATCTTTACAGTTAAAAGAGGATCCACAAGAATGAGACCCTCTCCCCTCAGGGTGTGAAGGAGGAGAGCAATGACCACTGAAAGGCACTCACCTGGCCTTTGACTACTGGAAGACCTAAAGAGGACACCAAGCCCTTCAAGGGCAAAGCAAGGAATTGAGCCCTTGAGGGGCAAGCCACACACTTGAGTAACTGAATGGATCTTTACCTTGAGGGGCAGAGCAAGGGGAATCAGAAGAGACCAGGTGAACCTTAGGCTCCTGAAGGGAAAATAGTTTTTGAAGGTGCTGCCGATATGGTCTGGAGAGCTAAAGTAGCCCCCACAGACTTAGGGACCCCACTCTCCAATAACTTAAGTTTTAAATGCTACATCAAGAAGTGCTGCCGAATCCATCTGCATGGCTAAAGTTTCCCCAGGAGCATAGAACAGAAGAACAGAAAGAGAAAGACTCAGCCTGAGACAAGGGAGCCATCTTGAAGATGCAGACCTCAGGGAGCAGAGCAAAACTGTTGATTTCTGGGGCAGAGGAGCCCTGGAAGCCATGATATGGTCATGGCTGTTGTGTGTCCAGTGCAGGAATGTAGTACGGAGCCAATGGGGAAGCCTGACAGCCATAGGAGTACAGCCAGGACAGAGATGAACAAAGCAAGATTGAGCAGTTGACTGAAGGCATGATAGCCAACTGAGTGTGACTGAGACTGAATGGTATGACTGAAACTGCATGATATACAATAATAAATGATGGCGGATGCACACCAGCCAGTCACAGGAGGGAAGGTGCTAGCCAGGCTGACAACAAAACAGAGGACTGAACTGTATGAGAACATGGAAGCTTACTATTAAGCAATGGGCTACAAAGGCAGTGAGGCCACCAAGTAGCTGGAGGTATAGAAGTCTTAGGATTCCAGACTTCATGGAGCATGGAGGGAAGTGGAGCAGTGTAGAGGTAAACAAACTGATAGTTGGGGAGTCATGCATGTGGACCCTGTGGCAGCAAGGCAAGAGCTGATGAAGCCACTGTGGAAGGAGGGCACCAGGACCCCAGAGCAGCTGAGAAAAGCTGCTGGAGGGTTTTGGTCTGGCTGGTAAGACATCCATGGTTTGAGAATGGAGGCTGAGGCAGCAAGGGATACTTGGACATACATGGTTTTGTATGGTGCGGGGGGGGGGGGCTGCCCTGCCAAACTACAGACAAAGCCTTAGAAATCTAAAAATGGTGTATATGTAGTATGTACAGTATACAGGGGAAATATATAGGGGAGACCCGGTCATCTATATCTCTGGACTGCAGCTAGCTACATGTGAGCCTAATACCTTGATTAAAAGAGCTTTCAATGAGCTTTCAAATTATGAGGGACATTGTTCATATTTTCCCCCTTTAACAGAAGGAGAATAAGGCTCAGGGAGACCATTCTCAACTTTTGTGGTTTTAGTAGTTTATTCTCTGAGGACCGGTCCAGAGTGGAGTGATAACCCCCTGTTGTCTACTCTTCATGAACTAAAAAATAATGGGAGTAAAAACCTTGACTATTGTCTGAATTCTGATACTGGCTCAATGAACCTGCTGGCTAGTAGCTGAACCAGCTAAGACTTCCAAAACTTCACTTACAGAGGTGGAAGCTGATTGTACATTCCTGGTAGTTACTCTGCTGGGTGTCCAAGCAAGTCTAGGGAATTATCATGTTGCATAGTTTCCAGGACCCACTTGTCCATCGTCTCCTCTCATTGCTGGCTGAACTTGGAGAGACATCCCCCACTGGAGTGGAGCAGGCCACTTTGATTGGCATTGGTCCCTGCAACTGCTGCACCGCATATGGCCGCACCTTTACCCAGATCAGAAAGGGCCTTAACTGGGGCGGAAGTAGAACCCCTGGAGGCTCCCCACCAACAAAAAAGACTGATTTCCAAGATTAAAAATCCCCAGCCTCTACCTTGGGGTGGCAAGAAGAGCAAGATGAACTTTAGGGTCATGCTCTCTCCCAATGTGATAGGAGGCTGTGTTAACCTGAGAGCTGAATTGAGTTACACTGTCATAGGGACAGATAAGGATCTTCTGCTGGATGTCCCAGGTTAACCCAACAAAAGGCATGACTGTATGATTGTTCCTTTTTTTGAGTGTTGTGTGTGGATCTGGGGTGGTTGGTGGAGGAGGGATTGTGGTGGGGTGGATTACGTACTTTGGGACTGTGATTAGTGTGTGTTTCTTTTATTTCAGTATCAGGATGTGTGGTGGCCCTCAGTATTGTAGGCTAAGCTACTCTTTATCCCAGCTTTGTGACCTCGCCCTTCTGTGACTAGCCCCCGCCAGCAGTAGCATATTGTCACTGCAGGGCTGTGGGTATTGATGGAAGCCCTGTCCATGACCCACAGTCCTTGATTTGGTGGGGCAGCAATCCAAATCAAACCTGGCTAAGCCAGTTAACCCCTTCCCTAACCCAAGCACACCTTTCTTCAATGAGGTAGTATAGTTATCTGACTGCATTAGTGGCGGGGGGAATGTGTGCAGGAGGGAGGGCAGAACAGTTTGGGTCACTGCTTTGGAAATCACTTTGATACACTTTGTGAATGATACTAGGTGCACTATGCAATTCCCAGTTCTGTATTTGTATTGTAATAGTCATCATATACAGTTTATATGGATTTATATTGACTGATGAATATAAAAAAGAATAACCTTTGGCTTTGACTGGCAGTATAACCTAGAGGTTAAATTAACAAGCCATGAATGAGCTTGGTAAATCCAGCAGACCTGGGTCTGATTCACACAACCTCCACCTGCATGCTGTGTGACCCTGAGCAAGTCACTTAACCTCCCCAGTGTTCCTGGGTTGCCAGTGAAAACAGGCCTTGTGCCTAGTGGAACTTACCTCATTATCAAAAGAATATGGGAAAAAAACTTTTAATAAGAAAAGGGCAAGTTGTATGAAAATTACCTAGCATTCACTAACATAAGGAAGTGGCAGCAGGGATGATGGGGGTGTTAATATCTGGGGGCAAACAAAAAACACAACTCACCAAGTACAGTAATGTAGTAAAAAACATGGGGCCTTCTTGATAACTTTGTCCTTTAGCCTAGGTGCCTACAGGCAGCCCTGATCAGACTGGTATCCTTCTGATCTGAAGACACCATTACAGAACTAGTCTGCCCAGTTTCTACCTCAAGTTATACAGTATTTCTTCCTGAAAATGAATATAGCCTTCCTTGGTTTTATTTCTCAGCAGAGTCAGACTACATGCTACCAATCCCACTGTTGCTATGGACGCAGTTTGTTGACGGTGATTGAATATTTGGGAACCTGACCAGCGTCTTGGTAAACTGGATGAGTGTACTGTAATTAATGTTTACTTTATAATGTTTCAGTTGTTTATAGCCGGGTGTGAGCTGATAATCACTAGGCACCACTACTGATTGGCTACGTCAGCCGAGACCTATAATCAGAAATGACGAGCATGCTCAACACCCCATGACACCCGCTCTTCATTTTTATAATCACGCCTACACAAAGCATGGCACTTAGAACAGGGACCTGTTCCAGAAATGTGTGCATCAGCCTCTGGAACAGGAAGGGGGAAAATAATACTGACAAATTGGATAAGGAGACATAAGATCTTCATTGTGTTTCATTCTATGCAAGATGCCTGGGAGAGTTAGGGCATATCAAGGACCATTCTGTCGTTCAAACAAAATATAGCCTCTAAGTAAGATATGCTGCAGTCTAAGGATATTGCTACCAAGAGGAAACACCTTGGTTATGTTTAATTGTATTAACTTCCAGATCATGTGTTCCCAGTTTTATAGCAGAGATGACTGAGGCACAGATTTAGGCAGTAGTAGTATCTTTATTTCTTAGGCACCTAATCCAGCAGGCTCTTGGTGCCTTACAACATGTTGGCACCGTAAGGGAGAAAGGCTGTCAGGAAGGTTCTAGTGGTCAGGGACTCAATGATTGGGCGGGTAGACAGGGTAATAGGGGAAGGGTCGGATTGGAGGGGGCTGGTCCAATGCCTGCCTGGAGTGTCAGCCGTCAGGGAATTAAAGACAGAATTGGGAGGATGGTGGAGAGGGACCGGGGGAGCTGGGGGTGTTGGTACACCTGGATACCAATGATCTGGCAAACCTCTGTAGACTGGGAGACAGATTAGTGGCACAGTGAGTCTCCTTGGCCTTTTCCAAAGTCCTACCTGTGTGGGGCAGGGAGGGAAGGCAGGATAGGGTTAAGTGTGCTGAAACAGAAGAGTTTAACAGTCAGCTTAAGGGTTGCTGTTGAGACATAGGGTACCACTCTGCAGGGGACTGGGGGCATTTCTGGGACAGAAGATTCTTCAAGGGTGATGGATTTTACTGGATGAGAGAGGAGGCCAGTGCGTTGGGGCAGAATCTTGACGTCCATATTGGATGTTTAAATTGATTGTGGGGGAGTCTGGATCTAGGGAAACCATGATGGATGGTGAGCAGAAGGGGATCCTAGATAGCGCTTCCCTACGTCTGGGGGACTGTAGCAGCAAAGAAGGTACGGAGAACACAGTAGTGTTTACAGGCCCAAGGGAATGAGCTGTAATGAGGGGGACAACAAAAGGCAAAAGTACCAATGGGGGTGGAGAAAACATGGAAAACAGAGGGACAGTAGCAAAGTTAGAGCAGGGGCCAGGTAGAAGGGGGTATACCTTAATGTCAGTAGCCTAGGTAACAAACTCAGTGAGCTCCACACGCTGATGGCAGACACTGAGGTGGACTTTGTGGCCATCATAGAAACATGGGCCACAGAGAATAATGGCTGGGAGATGATGGTCCCTCAGTATTCACTGTTCAGGAGGGATAGAGGAACTAGTAGAGGGGGAGGAGTTGCCCTTTTTGTCAAGGAGGGCATTGTGGTTACAGAAGACAGGTGCATTAGGGGTAGTAGTGGTGAGGCTGAGTCAATATGGGTGCAACTCATGGCAGGCTCAGGCAGTAAAGTATGCTATGAGGTGATTTTAAGCCTCCAGGAAAAGGGGAGGTACGAGACAGAGAACTCAGAGAGGAACTAAAATGAGGGGTAGCGAAGGGGGAAGTAATGGTGGTAAGAGACGGGAACCTACCAGATGTTGATTGGGATGTCCTGGTGGCCAAGAGCGCCAGGAGTCAGCCATTGCTGGATGCCTTCCAAGACTGCCTAGTGGTGCAGCTAGTTAAGGAACACACCTGGTAGATCACAGTCCTTAATGTAGTGCCCACCAACTCAGAGATGGTGGGAGCTGTGGGAGTAGGGGAGCCACTGGGAAACAGCAACCATAACTCTCGTTTAGTTTGAATTGGCCCTGGAAGCTGGTAAACCACAATCCAGAACTGAAGTCCTTGACTTTAGAAGGACTTTGATAGAATGAGGGAACTGGTCAGGAACAAGTTAGTAGTGGTGGAGGGCATAGGTGAAGTGGAGGAGTGATGGTGGCCAATTAAGGGAGCCATCCATGAGGCACCTAAGGTGTGCATAAGAACATTAACAAATTAAAACAGATTTAAGAGACCACTATTTATTTATTTATTTTTATTGTATTTTAGTCTTTGGTAACTGGGTAGCTATGGTGAAAAGGAACACAGGTACTGCTCTCTCCACAAGAAAGGATAACAAAGTGTGTTTTTTTTTACATACAGTAGAGGACATTAATGAATAAATATTATATAATTATTTATTACATCTCCGAGTCTGGTGCTGGTGTTTTCACAGGTTGTGGAGAGAGTAGTACCTGTGTTCCTTTTCTGTAAATTTGCTCCACTTTATTTACACATCAGGTGCATGGATTCAAAGGGCCAGGAAGCTGGGAGAGCTGTTCTGCTACTGTGACCACGATGGTACTCAGCAAGGGTCAGGGAAGCAGTAAGGGCCAGAAAGAAGGCCTTCTATAAATACAAAGAAAAGCAGGAGGGCGGTAGAATGGGAGGAGTATCTACAAAAAAATTTAGAGGCAAAGAGGGCCCATGAGGTGAAAGCAGACACAGAGCTGCGAATTGGGGAGGGGGACAAGAACAGAGAAAAACAGTTTTTCAGACATATTAATCAAAAAGGAAAAAGGAGGGGGAATCGTACAGCTAGTAGAGGGGGGTAGAGTGATAGAGGAGGATGGGCAGAAGGCCACTGCCCTAAATGATTACATTTGCTCAGCATTCACTAAGGAGGATGGTGAGTCCTTGCCAGACAGTGGAATCAAAGCAGCCACTAAGGGAGTTCTGGAAAAGAGACAGTGATTGCTTACTAGTCAAAGGGTCCTGAAAGGGATGGCAGCCATTAAGACAGACAAGTCCCTGGGACCAGATGGGCTGCATCCGAGGATACTCAGGGAATTAGCAGCGGAGCTAGGTGAACCACTGGTAGGACTGTTCAACAGCTCACTTATGTCTGGGGAAGTTCTAAGGGATTGAGAGGCAGTGAACATTGTACCGCTTCATGGCGGGGGGGGGGGAGAATAAGGCACAACCAGGGAACTACAGGCCTGTCAATCTAACGTCTGTCATAGGGAAGTTGATGGAGTCACTGATCACAGAGGACCTCATAGACTACCTGGAGAGCAATGAGCTCCAGGATAGTAAATAGCATGGCTTCATGGCAGGAAGGTCTTGTCAGACTAACCTGATAGTTTTCTTTGACTAGGTGACAAAGGAATTAGACAAGGGCCATGCTGTGAATCTGCTGCACTTTGACTTCAGCAAGGCTTTTGGTTTGGCACCACACAAATGATTGATCAAGAAGATGGAAGACCTGAATGTAGCTAAATGCATAGTGAACTGGGAGGGACATTGGCTAGAGGGGAGGCAGCAGAGGATAGTGGTCAATGGGATTAAATCAGGAGAGAGGGAGGTTATGAGCAGGGTTCCCCAGGGCTCTGTCCTGGGTTCTGTGCTCTTTAACATGTTCATTAGTGACAACGGAGAAGGAATCCAGGGCAGGTTGTGTTTCTTCACAGATGATACAGAAGCATGTGGGAGGCTTGATAGTGACAAGGGGATAAGGGAAAAGCAAAGAGACCTACAAAAGCTAGAGGAGTGGTGAAAGCTCAGGTAGTTAAAATTCAATACCAAAAAGTGCAAGGTAATGCATCTAGGGAAAAAGAACCACAAGCCAGAGTACTGGACGAGAGGAGAGAGTTTCAGCACTATAGCTGAGGAAAGGAATCAAGCAGTTATCATCAGTAACTGACTTAAGGGTATGCTGCCACCACTGTGACACCCGGACAGCAAACTTCCCACAGCAAAACCCCACCGCATCTAAATTGGCAGTGACGGGGGTTTTGCTTTGAGACTACTAACAGTGGCGAGGGCAAATATCTAACTGCACTGTCTGTGCGATGTGGAGTTAGATATATTTGATAATAAAGGGTGCTAGGGCGCGGAGGGATGCAGCCCCCTGTTTTGACCGTCAGGATGTTGCCGGTCGGTTCAGGGTCACATCACAGTTGTCATCGGGTTCCTGGCACTGTAGCAGACCTTGCAGTCAGGGTTGTCGCGCCAGTGTCATGGATCCCTGACTTAAGCAAACGAGTCAGTGCAATAAGGACTATAGCAAAGATAACAGGATGCTAGGATGTATTGAGAGGGGTATTCATAGCAGAAGAAAAGAGGACATACAGTACTTCCCCTCTACAGATCCCTGGTGAGGCCTCACTTGGAGTACTGCATCCAGTTCTGGAGTCCTCACCTCAGAAAGGACAAGAATAGGTTGGAGCCACTGCAGCACAACATACAAAAACTGATTCAGGGCTAGCAGGGCAGACCCTATGAGAAGCGCTTCAAGGCACTAAACGTGTAGTCACTGGAGACAAAAAGGGAGAGAAGAGATATTATAGAGATCTTCAAGTTTCTTAAAGGAATTAAAAATTGAATCGTGGGGAATCATTGAGCCTGAATACCAACTTGCAAGCTCATGGACATGAGTGGAAACTAATAGGAGGGAGGTTCAGGAGTGATGTGAGGAAGTACAACTTTACGGAAAGGATGGTGGAACCTTGGAATAGTCTGTCAGCTGAGGTGGAGGGGTCAAAAACTATCAGGGGATTCAAGCAGGGCTGGGGTATGATGAAGGGCATAGTGGTTGCCAGGGGCAACAGGACCAGCAAGGAGAATGGGCAGAGGATGGGGAAGGTTAGTACCCTGGAAGAACCAGGGATTATGAGGAACATGGGCAGACTGGATGGAACTCTTTTTTTTTCTGCCATCGTTATCTATGTTTCTATGTCACACAGAAGAGCTTCAGCATGTCACATTGTACATCTCTATACAGTGAGTCTGCTTCTCTTTTGGTTTTGCAGTGTTAATTAGTCAGTGGGGGAGATAGGAATCTGACAACCTTTCAGAGCAATTCTGTGGTCTAAATCTACAATGTACATTATTATAACAGCTTTGCTTTATACTTTTTTCATTCTGATTTAATTCTCTGAGTTCTTGGGAGTACTTCAGTTTTTGTTTCTGATACATTTTTCCTATATTACGCTTTAATTAGGGATCTCTATCTTCCATTTTGTTTCCCTTTGTTTCTGTCTTTTCTTTTCCTTCACTCTTCTCACATATTCTCTCTCCCACATCTTTCACATCTTTTTGTCTCTTTAGAGATGGAGTATAGAGTCAGACATGTCTGAACCTGAGATGAACAGCACAAGGTCCAGGTACAGCAGCTAGGGGCAGCAGGAGGTGTGATTCAGCAGCCCCACACAGAGCACCACCGCAGCAGCAGCAGCCACAGCTGCATCTCCCAGTTGCTAAGCCGCCCTTATTTCCTCCTGCTTCACGGCCTCAGCCTGAACCCCCTGTGTCTCCCTCACAATACCACCACTGCCATGAGCTGATCCACCTGAGGAGTCAGATGCTGGTTCCTCATCTTCAGGCTCCTCACGGCCCCATTCCTGTAAAGAAGCAGCACAAATGTCCTCTTGTGTGGGATATTTTTTTTACCATGGACCCTACTGATGACGGTGTGGTCAAATGTAAGCTCTTAAGCTCTGCAACACACTTGTTTGCAATGAGAAGAAAAGTCATTTAGGCACAGATGGGCAGCATATCCACCTGAAAAATCCAGTGGAAGGCCAGAATAAAGGAGGTGGTGAGTGGTGATGGTGGCAGTGGTCCTTCAACGCCACTGAGGGGGGTGCAGAGTTAGACCATGATGATCAGGTGGGCAGTTGCTGAAGGGGGCACACATGGGCCCGGTAACAGCAGCCAGAGTGAGGGGCATGGTCACGAGACAGTACCAACACCAGCACTGTCAACATGCACCAGAAGGAAACTGGTACAACACCAACTGGAGATGAGGGGACCTCCACTGCAGAGTTTCTTCAATGGAGAAAACTTACAGAAACTGCTTGAAAATCAGTAAATTCTTCTTGAGGGAATGTCCAAGCTCCGTCGAGACATTGTGGGTGCTCTTCCCTCTGGTGATTAAAAATACCGCCGAAATACTGCTTTTTCCAGTCTTTCTTCTTCAGTCTGCCTCACTGATCTTTTCCTCTGTTGGACTCTGGCATTAGCTCTAGCTATCAGATACTCCCTCCTGTCTCCTCTTAGTCTTTCTTCACCCTTCTTTGTTTATCAGTTGGTCAGAAGAGTAGGAGATATGGGAGCCTCCACTGACATTCTATACTCTGAATAGCTCCCCACTAGAGGCCTGCACCGCCTATCGTTATCTTGGGGTCTGGCTAGACCAGCATCTTGACTTTTCAGTGCATACTGATGCTCTACACAAAAAATTGCACCCTATGTTGGGAGCCCTCTACCGGAACAAAAATTGCATCCCTCTACAAACTAGACAAGCAATAGTGCAAAAAATGATCCTACCTATTATTGATTACAGCGATGTCGTTTATTGTGCCGCCCCCAAACTTCCTCTAGCTAGGCTAGATCCCTTTAACTCTTTTTTGCCATTTCTCGCTGAACCACCTCCCAACACCCACCACTGTGTCCTCTCACCAACTTGGACCTCCCGCCTTCACAACAGAAGACTGCTTCACTGCGCTAAACCTCTGCCAAGTTCTGGTCACATACCCTCTCCTCCTACCTGTCATCCTCCTTAACTGCCCTCTCTCCACCCACCTATGCTCTTCGAAATACTGACGCTAGGCTCCTAAACATTCCCCACAGATCCACCCGGTTAGGCCAGGCTGCTTTCAGCTTCAGGTTGCCCAAACTATGGAACTCCCTGACAGCCGATATTAGACACTCCACAAGTACTCCTCAATAGAATGCCCTTCTCAAATTGCACTTCGCTACCAACTGCAACTGTAACCCCCACCTTAGTACCCCCCCATTTACTCCAAAAACCCTCCAGCTGTGTAGCAACTAGTCTGATTCTATTTTGTCGGTCTGCTTCTTATGCATGACTTGTAATACAAAAAATATGAAGTGATTTTGTACCTACGCAACTGTACTAGAACTGTCTCACCCATTGCTTGTTTAACTCACTATGTATGTGCTGTTTTCTTCTGCTGTAATTTCCATTCCATTGTAACCCCCTACCCCCAGGGAGCATCTGGAATCGAACAGTACTCTGCTCAGCATGCCTTTCCTGGTAAATCTCTTAAATAAATAAATAAATGAGAAAACATATATAAATGTTTTAAAAATACAAAACATTGTTAAGCTTTATCCCCTAGGCTTTCTCTCTTACTGTGTTGCACCATGTTACAGGGATTTATTTAACTCTAAAAATTGATTAGCGTTTTGCTCATAAAAGTGCCAAATCTTTGTGAAAATGCATAGCTCTTGCCTTACTGTGTTTAACAAACACAGCTCTTCTGGAAAATCTACATGAATACTTTCTGTACAGTTAGTATAGTCCCAAGAAAAAAACTGCTAATCAGTTATTTAAAACCCTGTGTTATACACTGCTGTGGAGAAGTTGGGGGTCGCAAGAAGCCAGAGTCACTGACACAGATTTGAACCCAGAGAGGGAGATAAGGAGGGTAGGATCCAGATCCGGATTCCCAGTGAATAGCCACTGCAGGAATCAGGAACAGCCAAAAGGACAGAGTCATCACAGTTGGTCAGAAGAGTAGGAGATATGGGAGCTTCCACTGGCATTATGACACATATTGATCAACTGCTAAAATCCCTCACAGCAACCCACCCTCTCTCAGTAAATAACACAATACACCAAAACAAAACCTGCATCGACCCCACCATCCTACCTCACACTCAGTCCACTCACAACCCACTCACACAAACATTCACCCAATTTCACTCACCCCAAACATGCCACTCACAGTGAAATACGAAGAAATGTAATAAATTTACACAAAACAGTCCCATGATTTTAAAATGCAGTCCCAGTAAATTCAGCCCTGGTAAATTGTATCAGGTTTGAATGTGCTTTAGGCTAGAAATTTCAGTTCTAAATGGTTTCCACTAGTGACGATCAGATTCATCAGAGTCTGTTCTATGTGCATCTGTTGGATCTTTGGAAATTCTGATTCCAGTTCTGATTATGATTTAGAGTCTAAATGGACTCAGAATTCCAGGAATATGAGTCAAAATCAGGATTTCCAATTCTATATCTGACTATTAAAGGAACCACACCCCACCCAGCATTTACCAAACCAAAGTCCTTCCCCTTCCCCAACGTTTACTAAAGTAAACTTGTTTTTGCTTCTCCTTCTCTTACCTGCAGCCTGCAACTGCTGGGTGTCTGAGTTGGATGGTCAAGGTGGGACATACAGCAGCAGGACAGTGCTGGCTCCCGGATCAACTCCAAAACAAATTATTAACTAGTATCAGCAGTTCACTCACAGGCAGCTTGTTTGCCTTTTTGAGCTATCACTCAGTCAGCTCTCAGTTTGCACCATAATATAATTATTGTAAGCTGGCTTGCAGACAAACAGGTGGCCCCCTCTCCTCCCCAGCTGAAACTAAACCGTTCCATGCCTCCTCCTCCCCAGACCTGAATTCCAAAAGTATCTATCTGGCCCAACCCACTGCCTACCACTATGTTCTGGTCTGTGCCAGGGCTGAGTTGGAGAACATTGGCAGCTGCATGTAATCTCTGGATGGAGTTAGATGACACGGGTCCAAACTTGTCACCCCACCTGACCGGCCAACACCATGATGACGACCCAAGTCACCTGACCCGAATGGGTCCTTTACTTCATGTCTGAGGCCTCACTGGGGAGAGGAGGGGATTAGGTCAGGCTTCAGGTCACCCAGTCTCTTTTTCTCTATCCCAACTGTTCCCTAACTTCCCTCTCCAACAGTGCTAGTGCTTGCATCTGCCTGTGATGTGCTGCAGCTCGACTTTAGTTCCCCCCCGTTCCCAGATCTGACCCCATTTGTACCGACTCCAAGCCCTTGTCTGACCCCAGTGGTCTGACTAATATTCCCGACTCCAACCAACCTGACTGACCCTAGCCAACTGGAACAAACCTTGAGTGAACAACTAAGGTATGCCATGCTAGATGCCTTACCCAGAGAAAAATGGCATAACTCAAGGTTTTGTTCCAGTCAGCCAACTCCTCCCTAAGTCCTTTCCTTTACATTTCTTTCCCAGGTCACACTGGGATGAGAAGATGGTCAGGGATGGGACCAGCACAACAACCAAGGAACTCTCCAGTGGCAGGTGGCCTGGAATGGGGGAGAGGGTTGATCCACTTCTGGGATGGATGAGTCACTTCACAGGGATGCAGAAAGTGCACATGCCAGTAATGGGTCCAGGTCAGTACAGTAACAAATACAGTAGCTGGTTGATTATGATGGTGTGGAGGATTACCAAGCAGTGCCTATGTGTTTGGCATTATTTGAGGGCTTGACCGAGACCAGGCAGGACAGAACAGTCAGAAAATCAGAACAAGGTTCTTAACGTAAATGATTCTGAAGGACTTCACTGAAGGAGGTCAGAGGAGAGAAGCCTGCCTATATTGCCATGCCCTGACCTGATCTGGAAGAAGCCTGAGGTAAGAAGGGATATTTTTATTTACCTGGTAAAACTAACAGTTAAGGCAGGGTGGGGAGAGGTTGAAGTAAAGGTTGGATATTGGAATCAGATTCTGAATCGTGACCAGCAGTCCAACTCTGAACCACTATTTTAGGAATTAGATTTTTGGACTAAAAATCTGAAAATCCTAATTCCAGATTTCAGACCAGAATCTGAATAAATCCGATTCTGGATTCCAAAATCTGATCATACCTAGTTTCCTCTCCTTTATGCTCCAGCCCTCACAATCAGTGCTTTATCGTCATTGATGTTAAAAATATAGACACAAAAAAAAAGGTTCACAACCACTGGTCTATACTGGCCTTTCGGGACCCCATTCCCACTGGGGCTTTCAAAAGCCTTGACTTCCTTGCCTTCCTCTAGGTTACACTGTGATTTACAGTAGGTGCTACAGTTGTTGCCACAAGTTTTATTTTACTTACACCATGCAGCAAAGAACAGATGTGCAGAAATAAAACATGTTCTTTTGCGTTGTGATGTAGCTGCAGTGAAAACATCATTTGCTTTTTTTCACTGCTGCTAATGTTATTTCCACAGCAGCTCTGTCATTTTTGCTTGTTGTGACATCATCATGCCATGATGTCATGTTTCTTTTCATTTTTTTTTATTCTTTTGTAAATCATATATTTACAATATGCCCTTGGACATCCATGATGTCTACCATCCAGCTCTATTGGTGGGTGCCCCTCCCAGCCCCATCACTCCTGCATTGGTCCAGATACTCATTGCTTGCCCCCCATAGCTGTGCTGGGGTGGGACTGCTCCCCAGCCTACAGGGTACGAGTCTTGGGACAGCAGGTGGGCAGGGTCCAAACAAGTTCTGGGTCTTCATCCTGGTGTCAGGAGGCTTAATTTTCCTGAGCTTCTTTCCATGGATGCTGACACACGTGAGTTCCTAAGCATGGGCACAATGCTGTATGCATAGTATTTCAATGCAGGGACTCCACCAGATAGCCCAATAGCAGTTGCAGGCACTGAATGATAGCATATTCCACAAAGTACTGAGTTAAGGGGTCCCACAAAGTGTTGCTCAGAAATCCTGGTTTTTCCAGATGCCCACTGGGTTGAAAGTCTCCATATCTGGTCAGAGGCGGGCATCATGTAATTGGATCCAATTAAAAATCTGGTGGTCTCACATTTTAGAATACTTGAAAGGCTGTCTGCATGGCACTAAGCAATGGGGGATCACTGTAACGTGCTCATAATCCAGGTTTGTGCTCCGATTCCGTGACTTCAGCAGTGGAAGCCAGCAGAGAGGGTCAAGAGCATCTGGCTAATAATCTACTTTGGGGGGGGGCAACGAGCCACTCTTGCAGTGACTCCTATTAGTTGCTTGGTGGAGGTGCCATTGATGACATGGGTGACCACATGCCATTAGGCACCCCATGCCAGCCGCAAGCATGCACCAGTACATGGGGAAGGAGGGAGAAAAGAGGCAAAAATGATGCACTAGCATGCCAGATGATGGCCTCTCAAGTGTCCGCCATGCCAACAGGCCCCACCAGTGCACCACCAAGGCTGGCCCTGTGGGATGTCAGGGATACTGGAGGTCAGGTAGGTTCTCCAGTGGTAGCGAGGGGTAGGTCTGTTGAGCAGTGAGGCTGTTGTGAGGCCCAAAGGAGAGGGATGCCATAAAGCACTGGAATGAGATAAATAGAATGAGCAAAAACAAAACATGAAAAAAGGATTAAAGCACCCCCTCACCCTAAATATACCCCCTCCCCCCATTTATCACATATTAGCCAATTTGGGCCTGGCCTTCTTCAACCCTCCCCCCACCCAGTTCCACTCAGCAATCAGTTCCCCCTTGTTACAGCCCCTCACCCTGTCGCTGCAGAGTTTGGGGGTGTCCTGTTATCAGAGTGGGTGGGTGTCTGTCTCCAGTAGTGGTAAGGGAATCTGACATCCTTCCCAACTCCAACTGCTCCCCACTGAGTTTCACTTGGACTGCTCGACTGCAGCAGCAAACTACATCCTCCTTTATCATTACTGCCGTGCCTGCGTCTGACGTCAAAGGGGTTAATGATGTCCGACACTGGCCCTACTGAGGAGATGGAAGAGGATGGGGTTTTGCTACTGATGTAAGCCTTGGAACCAGGAAGTCTCTAACCCCATTGGGACAGGTCTGGAGGGCAATTATAGGAAGGGTATAAACTGTCAAGGGACTTACTGGTGGTGTAGGAAGGGCCTGGGTTGCAAGTGGGTGAGGCGAAGGGCTTTGAAAAAAGCTAGACCCAGACAGGTCTAATATGTGATCTGTGGGGGATACACGTATTTATGGGAAAGGAGTACTTGAAACCTTTTATTTTAGTTGTTTTTGGTATTGGACTGTCAGCTAATTTTGTAGATCATATAGCTACATCAATGCTGACAGCAGGAAAAGGCTCTTGGCCCATTTAATCTACTCACCCTACCTAACTATTTTGCCTTGCCCTGGTGACAATCATTCCCTTTTTTACTGACCCCTTTTTTTAGCTAAACCCACCTGGCTGTCCCATCCCTGCTTGAAGCATTTGATCGATTTGGTGTGTGCCACTTCTTCTGGTACTGTATTCCACATATCCACCACCCTTTCTGTGAGGAAGTGCCTCTGGAGATCCTTTTTGAATCCCCTCCACCCCCACCAGTTTAAGTGAATTCCTCTCATCCCTTGTGTTTGAACTCAAGAAGCATAGTTCCTTAGCATCTACTCTATTTATCCCAGCCAGGTACTTGTATGTCTCAATCATGTCACCCCTCTCCCTCCTTTACTCATATGTCAAATCTCCAAGGCCATGGACCATCTTTGCTGCCCTGTACTTCCTCAACCCTGCTGCAGTCTTTCCTCAGGTGTGGGCTCCAGTACCTTGTGTAGTATTTCAGGTGCAGACACACCAGTGATCTGTACCGAGGGAGGCTCAACTCCTACCTTCTACTAATTATCCCCCTCGTTATGCGTCACTGCATTCTGTTTGCCTTGCTCACTGTCCTGTTGCATTGTGCAGCTGTTTTTAGGGTCTCCAATATCATCATCCTTAAACCCTTTTCTTCTGGAGTGCTATACAACACCACCCCTCCCATTTCATATTAAACCGTTGGGCTCATTTTCCCAATGTGCATTACTTTAAATTTTTTAGTGTTGATGTTCAACTGCCAAATCTTGGACCATGTCACCAACCTGTCCAGATACTCTATGAGTTCCCTTTTCCCTTTTCCCTTCCTCCATGTCTACCATTGCACAGATCTTTGTGTCATATGCAGAGGCAGATTTACCCTTGATACCTTCACCTAAGTCACAGATGAAAATATTGAAGAGGACTGATAGGAGTACTGATTCCTGCAGTACTCTGCTGGTTACTTCCTTCCCCTCTGAAATCTCCCCAGTGACTAGATGCTCCATGTTCTACTCCCAGCTTATCACCTTTTCCTCTACCCCAAGGTTCCTAATCTTGTTGACCAGCCTCCTGTGGGGGACTGAATCAAAGGCTGAAGTTTGAAGTTTATTTACTGGATTGGGTACTAGGCAGAAGCCTGTTTTCAGGACCGTCCTGTATTTAGGCATACAAAGTTACAGCAAATAGAGTAACAACATACACAGTAAAATGACAAGTTACACAAACATTTAAGTACAATCATATGCAAACACAGACCATTTAACAAGTGCCCCTTTAAAACTATTGTGGGTAAGAAGATTTCACATTTTTGGAGGTAATGAATTTCATCTTGTTGTTGTAATAAATTAAATGACATTGTACCATATCTTGACCTTGTTTGTGGAACTACAAGTCCTCTTCCAGTCACTTTCCAAAAAGACTATTTTGAAGAAATCGGGGTTACCTTATTCAACAAATGAGATGGGGCCTGGCTTGCCGTACTTTTGTAAAGAAAGACCAATACCTGCCTTTCTCTCTTAAATTTTAAAGATGTCCAATTAACATTCAAAGCAACGTACAGTGATGCATCATTACAGGTGAGCCCACATAACCTAACATACATCTAGCAATAAGGTAGTGCAGGCTATCCAGTTTTTGCAGGCTTCCCTTTCCTGCCATTCCATAGACTGCACTACCATAGTCTAACACAGGCAACATAAACACTGAGGCTAATATTTTTCCTGTTTTCTGTGTCATACACAATTTATGTCTTCTAAGAACACCCAACTTTTGTGACATCCAGAATCAAACCAAAGGCCAGATATTTATAAGAATTTACTTGATAAGTTTTACCACCATCCAGAAAAAATATTTAAATCGCTCGACATGGTCACTCTTTTCTCAGCTTTGTTTTTAAACAACATCCCTTTTTTTCACAATTCAGAATCAACTTATTTTGTATTATTCCAATCTTCTAATTATTAAACTTCAGTTGTAGAACTTTCTGTATCTCACTTTGTTCGCGGTCTGAGAAAAGAAGGACCATGTCATCAGTGTATATTTTAACAGTCACCTTTGAAAATGACCTTGACAATTCATCTATGAAAAGAACAAATAATAAAGGTCCAATGTTGATCCCTGTGGGACCTCTGCTCCACTGTACTCACACTAGATGTCATATCCCCATCACTACAGCGTGGGATCTACCTTCCAGGTATGCTACAACCCATTTTAACACTTCCTGTATAATCCCTTTATTGGTGAGCTTATGTATTAAACATTTGTGATCAGCTGTGTCAAAGGCTTTTGTTAGAACCTTGAACACAACCCTAAAGCACTTTTTTTTCCAAGTACATGGACGACAATGTCTGTGAAATCCAGCAAAGCATTTTACATGGAATGGAGCAGTCTGAAGCCAGACTTTTGAGAGGGCAACAGATCTTAAGCACTTAGATACTCAAGCAATTGCTTTCAGATTTCCTTCTCCAAATACTTAGAAATAAGAGAGATTTAAGCTATGAGATGATAATTATTCATCTCCAAAGAATCTCCACCCTTATGAACTAGGACAACTCTTGCCGTCTTCCACACGGTAGAGAAGGAACCATAACAAAGACTTTTGTTTAATAATTTTGCCAAAAGTGCAACAATCAAGTCCACTCCTTCCCTCAACAGTCTGGCTCCAATACCACCCAGACCACCAGTTCTAGAGCACCCTTTCTACTATTTTAGAGAGCAATTTTAACAAACAGGAAGGCTCCCTTACCTAGCGGGAGTTTCTCTGTTGCATTTTTAAAACATTATGTTTAGCCCTCTAAGGAAGGTAAGGGATTGTATTTTGCCTCCGAGGTGCTAGCTGCTCAGTGCCTTCTACTTCCTGACTCTCTGATCCACCCCCACACTCCAGTGTTTTGTGATGTCATTATATCAACAGCACAGTGGTGTGCTCCATGCAGGTCTATGGAGCATCATTTTAAAGGCTATTTTAATGATTTTATTCTGACTTTTGGTACAAATCAAAGCCAGTATTCAAGTAACAAGGATGTTGAATACTGGCTTCAATTTGTACCAAAAGTTGGATTAAAATCTGCAAAATAGCTTTAAAATGATGGTCCATAGACTTGCATGGAACACCCCCCCCCCCGCACTGGTACTATAATGATAGCACAAAACGTCAGAGCATGCGGGTGAACTGGAGAGTCAGGAAGTAGAAAGGATCGAGCAGCTAGCCCCTCATGGGCAAAATATGATCCCGTCCTTTCCTAAGGGGGCTAAACATAATGTTTTAAAAATGCAATGAAGGAACTCCCACATAAGTAAGGGAGCCTCCTGTTTGTTTTGCAAAGGCACCAAGAAAGGTGCTCTTTAAGTGTTGACAGTTGTTTCCAGATGCCTTTTATTTTAATCAACTTAAATCTAAACATAGGCCTCTCCTCTCTAAGGTATGCAGAATGTATTGGGCTTACTATCTTGATTTAAATTACAGTAAATATTATTGCCTACAGTCAGGATTGATGGCTTCAGCTATTAGTTTAGGATCAGAAATCAATTTGCTTTCAACTTCTAATGATGACGAATGAGAGGACTTGACTAGGGAGTGAAGATGTTTTATTAACTTCCAAAAGTCATGAGAACTAGACACTGTTTTAGATTTCATTTTATAATATTTTCCTTCACCTGTTTTATGTTTCTGACAATTATTTCACATTTTTTTAAGCTTCCCACATACTATCCCAATTTGATTCCCTCGCCTTTTTCCATAGCCTATCTTTAATCTGCATCGTTTTTAGAATTTGTCCAGTTATTCATGGCATACATTTCTTCTTTCTTTTCATAGAACAAATGGGTGCATGCCTATTACAGACACCCAAAAATTCTAAAACAAAAAAGTCAACCGCATCATCACTTTCTACAGTAAGTCATGTCGATCCCATCACACTTTAGACAGGTCATTCAGGAATGCCAATTTGTTGAAATTCCTGAAGGACCTAAATTCACTATAAGAAGCATTTTTAGATTTGACTTGGCCCTTTAGCTTGATTCTGCAGCTAATTACATAGTGGTCACCAAATAAAGATGAACATACTTCCCTTCACAGTTTTTAGATTTTTTGATATGTAAATTAAAGCAGCAGTGCAACAAAAAATGTTATTTCAAAAAGCAAATTTTCTGCTATGGGTATGAAAAATATTGGCAGAACTGTTGATTTGTTTTTCTGGATGCTTCCTATGATGTGTACTGTACATTTGCATTTTTGTCTAGATTTTTACCCTCCTGAGGTCCTCAATATTATTTCTATGCAAAA
Organism: Neoceratodus forsteri; assembly: GCA_016271365.2. Lineage (NCBI taxonomy): Eukaryota > Metazoa > Chordata > Ceratodontiformes > Ceratodontidae > Neoceratodus > Neoceratodus forsteri. Next base: position 732,398,705 of record CM057450.1, read on the forward strand.
ATGAGGCAGCTATAATTTTTTCTTGAGAAATAATTATTTTAAAACTTTTATAAAATTCCTAAATGATGATGGAAACTGAAAATTTACCACCAAAATGAACTGGAAGACATCTGGTATCAATTAGGAACAAAAAAGGTGGGATCAAATTTTAACCCATTTTCGTTGCACTGCTGCTTTAAATCAGTTTAAAAATCTTATGTCCCCCCATTATTGATTCTTGTGGGAGTATCAGTCATCTGTGTTGCATTAAGTGGACTAAAACCCTCACATAATCTATTTCCCTTTGGTCCTCCTAATAGACAGTAACATTCCCAACTATCACTAGATTTTGTAATTTAATTGGGCTTTCAATATAGCAGGCCAAACCATCAAACACAGATGAATTTATATGTGGGGGTGAATACACCACACCAACCATTAGGTTAGTCTATTCCCCTCCACTAGTGCCCCTTCAACTCTTTTAATACCAAATTTCTGTGACAGACTAGGGGAAACCAGAAATTGTTTAACCAGGAAAGTCACACTAAGCCAGAGCTTGTTTCCAGGTGTGATTTGGGAGCACAGGGAAGTTAAGAGACTTGCCTAGGGTCACACAGTATGCAAGTGAGAGTTACTGGGATTCAAATCCAGGTCTCCAGGATTGTATCTCAGTGCCCCTAATGACTACACTATCTTACCTTCTACATGGGCCTAAGTCCTTGCTTACACATAATAAGACTAGGGCTGGGTGAACTGTTCCATGGGAGACCTGAGCTCCCAGATTGAACCCACAATCCACAGACCCAGATAAATACAGGCTTCACTGTAGAAGTCCAGTTCTGGGTCCATGGAGATGCCATTTCTGCGATTTTGTTGTCTGTTGCTATGGGGATGCCATCAGCACATACAGGCAGCCAGTGGCATCCAATCAGGCAACTGAAGGTCACATGATGCACTCACGGTATATAACCATGCCGAGAGAGCAACACGGCCCCAGACAAGCAAGGAGGACCAGAGCAGCAGGAGCAGGAGCTGCATTCAGCAGAGCCATGCAGCCAGCAGAAAAAGTTGCCAAACAAAAGCACCAAACCCCCCAAAACACAAAAAAATGTCAGAAATATATGATCTGGAGGGGAGAGAGGAAATTAGGGAGAATGAGAGAAAGGAGGGGTAGAAAAACCCAATCATCAGGGATGGGTGAAGGCAGGTTGGGGAGTCAAGACTTGGGAGATAGCGGTGGCTTGGGTGGTTGCTGGGGGGTGAAAATTGCAAATGAAGGCAGTGTGGCAGTACTGTTCTTTCATGTAAGCACTTGTTTACTTATTAACCTGGCACATGTTACTGTTCACTCTTTCTATATGTTATGCACAACACTGTTGTAACACAGTTTGTAACACCTGCCTCACAACTGTATGTTACTGTTGATCTTGTAACTTGAATGTATAATGTCTCATTCCAGTTGTACCCCTACCCCCCCCCAGGTCGCATCGGGAGATGAGTGACTTGTTGCTCAGTGTGCCTTCCTGGTGAAGCATTTCAATACATAAATAAATAAACTGTCTGACTGTATGTATGAGCAAGGGCAGGCTGGCAAAATCTTTGACTTGTGTCATTCTAGATCCAGAGGAGAGAAGGGGAGACTACTGGGGGCCCAAGAACGATTTTACAGTTACAGAAAATCCCAAGTAAAAGGTTTTTTTTCTTTTCTTGGCCTCAAACAGTGTAGCTAACTGTGTATATGAGAAATGGCAGGCTGACAAAATCTTTGACTTGTGCCGTTCTTGATCCAGAGAAGACAGGGAGAGACTACTGGGGTTCAAGAGAAATTTTACAGTTATATAACATACCCATTTTTTTTCCTGGCTTCAGTGTGGCTGTATGTACAGGGCAAGGGCAGCAGGGTGACAAAATAAATCTTTGACTTGTGCCATCCAATCATGAATCACAATCACTTGTTAACATTCATTCATGATCTCATCCAGAGGGGAGAAGGAGAGGGAGAGACTGCAGGGGGGCTGACGATAAATGTAACAGTCCCAGAAATCCCAAATAAAATTGATTTTCCTGGTTTCAGTGTGACTGTGTGTACAAGGCAAGGGCAGCAGGCTGGCAAAAAAATCTTTCACTAGTGCCGTCCAGAGGGGAGACAGGGAAACTGCAGGGGGGCCCACGAGAAATATAACAGTCCCAGATATCCCAAATAAATAATTTTTCCCTGGCTTCAATGTGGCTGTGTGTACAGGGTAAGGGCAGCAGGCTATCAAAATAAATCTTTGACTTGTGCCGTCCAGTCATGAGCACTTGTTAACGTTTATTCATGATTTCATGTATTAAAAAAAATACTGTTCAGACAAATAGCATACAAGCTGATGCGCCTGTGCTGCTGGCTGTGGGTGGCCCAGGGGATAAAATCTAACTTTGTGACTCGTAGCAGGCTGTTTGCACTACAACACAAGTAAAGTACACCTACACACAAGTGTTATCATCATCATCATCACTCATTCCCCATTATTCCTCCTTATTATCATTAGTTTTATAGTATATTGCATTACATTACATATAAGCATTAACCAACCCCAGTGTGGGACTCTGCTGCATGAGGCTATGCATCAGATGTGTCTGCATCTCCAATTCAAATTCTGAGGCACACTTAACAGTTGCTGAATTTGGTCACTTAACAGTAACTCTGCTGTAGGAGTCAAGTCAGGTAATCTTGAAAGGAAATGGTGGTGGACTGTCGTGCTGTTGGTGTGATGTATAGAGTCACAACAGTGAATTTGTCACTGGCCTGTGGATGTGGGTGGGAGTCATCAGAAGGACATCACTATAGTTAGAGGGATCTTAGTTATTTTACAAGTTAGCATACTAATGATATAGATATTTGCATCTGTCTGTCTGTCTCTGTCTCTCCCAGCACACTCATGCCATGGGCCTGTGCAGGATATACCACAATTACAGGTCAGCCATGAAGGGGCTAGTATTAAGTGATTGCTTTTTTATTTAGCAGTTTTACATTAACAAATAATCCATTAAAGTATTTCCTTTGGGCCTCTGTGTCAAATGTGACCGACTTTGGCCACTGTTATGCATTTGTTTGCATTTTTTCAAATATTTCAATAAATATAAATATAATCAATAAATCAGAACTAATCACAACAAATCAGAACTTCACCATGTTCCAATTTTTATTTAATAAGGGTCAGAACTTCACCAAGTTCTCCCAGCCCTAAATAAGACACCACCTCCCTTCTTCTTGTATCGTTTCTGAATATTTTATTGCCTTAAATATCTATTTCACCTTCTCCAATTTATCATCCAACCAGGTCCTTGATATTCCTAACACTGTTGGTTCTGCTTTTGGACACCAAATCCTGAACTCATTAATTATTGGTAGGAGACTCAGAGCATCTGTATGTTGAGTGGAAATTTGTCTCACTTTTTTGGGCTTGGGTTTACTTCTACATCTCCTGCAAGCAGTAATATCAGTAGACAAAATTAGTTTTAGATTTGTCTTTGACTATCCCTGTACATACTATTAAATTCAAATCCCCATACAGCTTGAAATTTTGTAACACTTTTCACTGCAGTTACTCAGCCAATTTCCTCAGGGAAATTGAGGAAGACCTTACTGAAGTCAATGTATACTGTAACACTTGCCAGCCCCTTGAGTGCTGCTGTGTTAACCCAGTTGAAGAATGCAACCAGATTCATCTGGCAAAACCTTCTTATCATGAACCCATGCTGTCTGGGGTCACTGCAGCCAATTCTCTTCTAGGAAGCCCACCAGATCTTCGCTAAGTAGACACAGTGATCTTCCCCACTATAGACACCAAGATGACTGGCCTATAGCTCCCTGGTTCATTCCTTTTCCCATTCTTGTGTAGTGAGATCACATTTGCTGCCATCCATACCCTGGGTACTAGCCCCCTCGCTAGCGAGGTGTTGAAAATGTTTACTAGTGGCCCTGCTATAACCGCTGCCACCTCTCGTAGCATTTTCAGGTGTAAGCCATAAGATCTCATAGATTTAACTACTTTCAACCTTGCTAGTTTTTTCAGCACCCTTTTCTACGTTATCTGGACCTTTGCCCCAACATCCTTGCTCCTTCTCTTCCTAAGCCTACAATTTGGCAGTGGCCCATCCTTCTTAGTAAATACTGAGCAAAAATAAATTCTTCAGCATCTCTGCCTTCCCCTTGTCCTTGTCCTCCTCCTTCCCCTCATTTCTCTTAAGTCTCATTGTACCCCAAAGGACTGGAGGAATCAAAGCTAATAAAATTTTCCAGAATCTGATTTTTACTGGATTCAGACACTCTGGCTATCGAGCGTTGGCTGACTTGATTGAATTTTGCATTATCCATACACCTCTAGTACAGTATTATGAAATTAAAAGAAATGATGGTGAAAATAAAGGCCTCCTTGCTGGTTTGCTGCTGGCAAAGCATGGTATTTATGCTTTAAATCTCTCACTGTATAGTGTGGGGCAGGACAGCAATCCAAAGCAGGGATGAGTCGATGATAAAAGAAAGGAGGAGGATTCCGGTGGATGTGGGTCAGTGGAGAGGTACGTGCATCACCCATGCTAGTCCATATAGTCTTGTTCCAATAGCCTGCTAATTACCTAGCAAAAAGATAACATCCTCTCCCGCTGTGTTACTGTGCAAACCTACCTCAGCAGATTTGAAGCCTCGTGTCTGCATGCCGTGCTTCCAAAATACTAGAATGCTGTCCTGATAATAAACTGCAAAAAAAAAAAAAAAAAAGATAACGCAATCATCTTATCTCAAAGTTATGACTGAAATGTTTCCTTTTTAACAGTGGAATTCTGACAGTGCCCTCTCCACACCCGAGGACTAGCTGTGTGTAAATATGATAAGTGTGTATTGCCATCATTTGTGCCACAGCTCTCAGGGGGAGGGGGTCACATCCACAACAACTCCTCATGTTACTGTATGCCACCCTACTTTACATACATACATACTTACATAGTGGTCACCAGCAAAGTAGGCCTAACAGTCTATCGTGTCTGCATGTGCTTCAGAACCTCAAGTGGGTATCAAAGCCATCCTCCTTTCCCCTTTCCCAGCTTCTCCCTCCCCAGTCCTAGCCCCCGCACTTGCCAATACCTTTGCTGAAAGTCTCACAATGATCCACAATATAAATACTATACAAAGTTATGACATCTCTGGTGGAAACAGATAAAATAAAGCAAGCCCCATACATCGCTTGAACTTCTGTTGGAATGTCCTAAGACAGTTCATGATGCAAAAGCTAGAAACAGCAGACTGTGCTACTTTTGTATTTTCCAACACAGTACACTGCCTTCAATGGAATGTAAAGTAGTAGTTCATGTTACACTGAGAATCGGGTACCTATGCCTTTTTTAATTCCATTTGAGATTGTGCTTTTTCCTCCTGTCTTGAAGGTACATGTGAATACTTTCTGGTGAATATTATGCCAAGTAATCATATTTCAAAAGAGGTAGCAGGGAAGGTTAGGGAAAAAAACAGGCATTCAGAAAATACAAGGAAACACAGAGAAAAGGAGACAGGGAAGAGTACCAGGCAAAACAGAAGGAGGTGGAGAAAGCAGTCAGGTGCACAAAAGTGCAAACTGAAGAAAGGATAGCAAAATCAGTAAAAGAAGACCTTCTTCAGGTATATCAGGGAAAGGAAGAAGACCAATGGAGGGATTGTGAGGTTGAATAAAGGCTGGGGGAGTGTACAGATGGGAGCCTAGAAAAGCAGAAATTCTAAATGAATACTTCGTCTCAGTATTTACAAATGAAGAGGAAGGGGAGGGACCAAACTTAGGGGGTAGAAACACACATGGGGGGAAGAGGACACCAGTTCATTCACAGAGGAGAGAGTCCTAAAGGAACTCTTGAAACTAAAATTTGACAAGGCAATGGGACCAGATGGGATGCATCCTAGAATACTAAAAGAACTTAGGGAGGTGATAGGGGCACCACTGACAGCCCTATTTAACAAATCACAAGAGGAGGGAGTGGTACTAAAGGATTGGAGGAGGGCAAATGTGGTACCACTACACAAAAGTGGGAGCAAGGTGGAGGTTGGAAATTATAGGCTGGTCAGCTTGGCCTCAGTGGTGGGGAAAATCATGGAATCCATGTTAAAGGAAAGGACTGTGGCATATCTGGAAGCTAGTGGGGCACAAGACCTGAGGCAACATGGATTCACGGCAGAGAGATCTTGTCAAACAAATCTGATAGATTTCTTTGACTGGGTAACCAAGGTGGTAGATCAGAGAGTGGTAGTAGACATGGCCTACATAGATTTTAGGAAGGCATTTAACACTGTCCCACACAGGAGGCTATTAAACAAGTTATGTAGCCTGGGAGTAGGTCCCAAGATGGAATAATGGGTCAGAAATTGGCTGAGCAACAGGACACAGAGGGTGGTGGTGAATGGAGTTCAATCCCAGCGAGGGAGGTGACCAGTGGGGTGCCACAGGGTTCAGTTCTGGGGCCAGTCCACTTCAATTTCTTCATTAGTGACATTGGGGAAGGCCTGGAAGGGAAGGTGTGCCTCTTTGCGGATGACACCAGGATCTATAATAGGGTAGACTCTCCAGATGAGGTGGAAAAAATGAGAAGAGACCTAGGCAAACTGAAGTTGTGGTCAAGAGAGTATAAGCTTAAATTCAATGCAAAAAAGTGCAAAGTCATGCACTTGGCCCACAGAAATCCTTGAGAGCAATACAAAAGGGGGGGAGATACTAACAACAACAAAACTGGAAAGGGATCTGGTGTAAATATAATAGATGACCTAAAGTTGGCCAAGCAATATGAAAAGGCAGTGAGGAGGGCTGGAGGGATGCTGGGGTGCATAGGGAGGGACATCACCAGTAGAAAACCGGAGGTGGTAATACCACTATACAGACAATTGGTTAGGCCACATCTGGAATACAGTGTTCAGTTCTGGAGACTGCATCTCCAGAGGGATGTTTAAAGAACAGAGGTGGTCCAGAAAAGGGCAATAAAAATGGTGAAAGGACTGCACCAGAAAACATATGAGGAAAGACTGAGAAGACCTCAATATGTATACACTGGAGGAAAGGAGGGAGAGGGTGGCTATGATAGAGACATTCAAGTACCTCAGGAGACTCGACAAGGTTCAAGAGGGCAGCATCTTTCAAAAAAAGATATGTGCAAGAACAAGGTGTCACAATTTGAGGCTGGGGGGGAGACTCAGGGGAAATGTAAGGAAGTATTTTTTTTCACAGAAAGGGTGCTGGATGCATGGAACAGCCCCCCTGCGGAGGCCATACAGGCTAAAATGAGTGGTGAGTTCAAGAATGCATGGGATAGAGAGAAGGCAACCCTAGTGGTATGAAAGAGGATAAGCTGCTGATCATTTAGGATCAGGAGTTAAGTAGGTAGGGGAAATGGGTAGACTAGGTGGGCCAGGCAGTCCTTATCTGCTGTCAGAATCTATGTTTCTATGTTTCAGGGGAAAGACTATTGGTTATTCATAATAAAGGTTTTAAAAAGTCTTCCCACCCAGGGGCAGGGCTTCTACCACTTGTCCCCCACTCTTTCCCAAAATCAAAGAGCTGCCACTTGGTAGACGGTGTAGTGAATTATCAATAGCAAGGTTATATAGCTTACTATTACTTATCCAAACATGGAATTGGCAGTTAGGGAGGGTGCTACTGAACTTTGACACATAGGGGCTGGTGCAGAGTCAGGCTGGTGAGGGGGCTGTTTAAAATATGCTTTTGGGAGCTGGAAATGTGTACATTGATACTACCTTTATAGGTACTAGAGCAGATGGTGGGTGGAGGGTGGACGGGGTGGAGTACTGATGGGACTAGCCCTGACAACCTGAGGTCAGGCTAGATGGTCTTTTTAAATGTTTCTATCCTTTTTTGTTATTTTTCAGGTTGGAGTACTACAAATATCATATAAAGTATCATCGATTAGAAACTACAAATATCTTATAAAGTATAATCGATTAGAAACTACAAATAGAAACATAGAAACATAGAATTTGACAGCAGATAAGGACCACTTGGCCCACCTAGTCTGCCCATTTTCCTACCTAACAGATAAGCTGCAGATCCTAGTTAACTAACAGCTTACTTCCCCCTAACCCCCACTAGGACTGCCATATGTCTGCTCCATGCATTTTTGAATTCCCCCACTGTTCTTGACTCCACGACCTCCTCAGGGAGGCTGTTCCATACATCATATAAATATCATACAAAGTATCATCAATTAGAAACTACAAATATCACATAAAGTATCATAAATTAGAAACTACAAATATCACAAAAAGTATCATTGATTAGAAACTACAAATATCATATAAAGTATAATCGATTAGAAACTACAAATATATAAAGTATCATCAATTAGAAACGACAAATATCACATAAAGTATCATCGATTAGAAACTACAAATATCATAATAAAGTATCATTGATTAGAAACTACAAATATCATAAAAAGTATAATCGATTAGAAACTACAAATATAAAAAGTTTCATCGATTAGAAACTGCAAATATCATATAAAGTATCAATTAGAAACTACAAATATATAAAGTATCGTCAATTAGAAACTACAAATATCATATAAAGTTTCATTGATTAGAAACTACAAATATATAAAGTTTCATCGATTAGAAACTACAAATATCATATAAAGCATCGTTGATTAGAAACTACAGATATAGAAAGTATCATTGATTAGAAACTACAAATATCATATAAAGTTTCATCGATTAGAAACCACAAATATCATATAAAGTTTCATCGGTTAGAAACTACAAATATCATATAAATCATCATTGATTAGAAACTACAGATATAGAAAGTGTCATCGATTAGATACTACAAATATCATATAAAGTATCATCGATTAGAAGCAACAGCTTCTATTGCACATTGTTGTTTTTTGCCATGGCTTCTAATTGAGGGCAGCTTGTGTTCGAGGGTTGCATCTATTTTAAAACCACCCAAAAAGTTAAGGCTTCCATTTTTTTTTGAGTCCGTGTAGCCTCCTATCTCGTGGTGAAATGCTGATTGCTATCTCCTATCTCCATCTCTCAGACTCCACAGAACGCCCTACAGTACTTCTCAGAATGGAGATAAGTCAGTGCGTGAGCATGTGTTGGCATTGAGTGGTGTGCTGCTTTTTTCCACCATGTCTCCTTACCCCACTCACATCAATTTTCTCATTCCCTCGCATGAAGTGGCATGCTAGTGTTTAATGTTTTCCAACCCCTATCTCCTTTCCAAGAATTATAAGATCCACAAGAGACTCCAAACTGTTCACACTCACCTTAGTCTCGCTTGAACCCCCAACTTGTGATCTCTGTTTTGATTGTCAGGATCGTTCCATTTCAGTCATTCAGCATGTTCAGAGTGGTCCAAACACTAACCCACCACAAACCCAAACTGCAGACCATATGATCATGGAATCCTTTTGAATCCTTTCATTCTTCTGCCCACCATATCCTCACATAGATGCCATTCCAGTGCTGTTACCCCACAACTCATCCACAATCAGCTTTGATCCACACTAACAGAATCCACCAGCCAAATGACAGGTACAGTACCAATAGAAACACAGGACACAGCAACTTCTACCGTACTACCGTATATCTTCTATTAGTAGCTGTAGCTTCTAGTAGAGCGTGGCTTCTATTACAAGTTTTATTTTTCAGTGTGGCTTGTAGTAGAGGAAGGCTTCTATTAGAAGGTGGCTTCTAACTGAAGATATATGGTAGTCCATTATTAGTGGTATTTATGAATTAAAATGTATTACTCCCAATCCAAGTACGGAATATTCTATCGGTGGTGGCTTTCAAGAACTATTGTTTTTGTAGTCTATTATTCCTGGTTTCTGGGAATTAATATTCATTACCCACAATTCATGTAAGGAATAGTCAATTTTTCTTGGTATTTGGGAAGTAATATTCATGACTTGTAGTCCATATAAGGAATAGTACACCAATCACTAAAAATACCACTAACAGCTTCCCAGGACGAGGCTTAAAATAGGCAAAATGTCAAACACAGTACTAAATTTCAATGAAATCACTCACTACTGCTGCACATTACATTTTTTTCCTATCACTGCCTATGCGACGCTCTAATTTGCATATTTGTTTTCACTATTGCGAAATGCAGAAGACGGAATGAGACTCGGTCGCTACAAAGATTGAGACTGTAGTGTAGTTATTATTTGTTCCTCAGCAAGTATTTATTAAACTTCACAGGGATGTTTATGGAGACATTTGGTACTGTCTAGACATTTACAGTTCTGTTACAACTGTGGAAACAGGTTACCGTTTGCTTTCACTCACTCATGGCTGCATTTGCCCTGCTGCTTGCTTTTTCTTTTACTGATACACCAGTAGGATCCTTCTTTCATTTGTCTGATTACCTTTTTTTCCTTATTGCACTGACATTGGGCTTCACAGTACTTTGCTTAGAAATAGTAAGTGACAGTTTGGGTGGGTGGGTGAGAAACAAACTTTCACTTTTTAATTTCTGTTCGAGAGCACAACAGCTATGCATCTGTAGACTGAGCGTGGGGACAGTAACTGACAGCCAGGGCAGGTGGGTTGGACAGTGGCTGTCACTTTTTAATTAGTGTCCCGCTGAACAATGCTACATGGTGGGACGATGCCATTCCTGTGCAACATTCACTTTCACTCAGTGCTGCACTGATTCTTTCTGGTCACTTGTGGTACTACAGTAGCGGGCATTACTAAAGGAATAATGCCTGGCAGGGTTGGTGTTATGCTGGGATAACATCCCACCTCAGGTGGTTGGGCCTGAGGCCACCGGCTGAGGGCATCCAACACCCGAGAAGGGATGTCATCCCAGCATAACACCCACCCTGGAGGGCATTATTCCTATTATACAATGGCTTGTTGTTATATATAAAATAAAATAATAATTTTAAAGAATGTTTTTATTAGAGTGGAAAAATAGTTTTGTTTCTTAAGAGGAGATGTAAAAAAAGAGGGTAGACATAATGATGACAGTAGACTTGTGAACAGCAGGGATGTTATGCCAGGATAACATCCCTACTGTGATGGCCAACTGACCAATCAGAGCCCAGGATTCTTTCTTGCCATTGCATAATTGAGAATTAATACCCACTGCTGAATGACCACATGACCAATCTGCACCAATTATACTACCGCATTTCCTCTTTCATTTATATCCATGTTACAATTTTCGTTATAACATGTACTGCTGCTTTAATAGATATTTCCTTTCCTGTCTGAGATAATTATCAGAAAAGAAACAAACAAAACAAAAAATTAGTTCAGTGTGTGGTTTTAGAGGGGCCGTGCTCACCATCTAAATTTGTTAAATTTGGAGGCAGTATAGCACAGTGGTCTAAGGCTCTGAGCTGCAAATCTGGTGATATCCAGCAGACCAGACCTGGGTTTGAATCCCACAGCTTCCACTTGCATACAGTGTGACCCTGAGCAAGTCACTTAACCTCCTTGTGCTCCCAGGTCGCTCCTATAAAAAAGCTTTCAGCTTAGTGTGCTATACCTGGTTAAACAACTAAAAAAAAAAAAAAAAATAGTGACACCCTAGATGTTATTAAGTCCTACCAGTATGGGGGTTGGAGTTTGACTACCAGATTGCCAGACACAGAGTCTACTTTCTAGTAGTGAATCTGACATTAACCCAGTGGAGGGGCTCAGTACTAAAAAAAGGAGTATGTCCTAAAGGAGCTTTTGCCCTGAGGTATCAAGTTTCTTTCACCTACCAGCTGTCATGGGAATCCAGACTTCAGAAACCATTTCACCTTGATACCGAGCCACCTGGGAGCCTCCAGGGATGGACCCAAGACAGCAGTGCAGATCCAGGGAAGGGATCTGGAGGCACATTAAATGTATATCACATGTAATTATAGGGGCCCTGTATGGGACACACTAGGAAAGTGTGGGGACCCTAAGGGGCTTGCCCTCAAGGGGGGTTCTTAGCAGTCTTGTGGCAGAGGAGGGGTCCCCCAGATGAGGGAGTATCACCTTTTGGGTGGGAGTTGCATTCCTGTACCTGAGAGATGCTGCCTGCAGAGCTGCTGATGGACAGAGACCTGAAGAGAGTGACAAGACTGTTGACTAAGGTAGCTGATATGATAACATTTTGATTAACTCATTCAGCCCCATAGCACATATGTGCATCAGATATTCACTTCTTCTCATCCCCAGAGCACATATGTGCATCCTGCACTTCTTATGCACTTTCTGGATCAACCAATCTGGGATAAGTTTATTGGAAAGTGCAGGTCGATAGGAAACATTCCTACCTACTAGAATACTGACTTTATATTGGACACATTTGCTACCTTTCAGATTTTTTTTAGGTTTTAATTTGGGTTAAAAAGTGAAGAAAATGTTATTTTTCTCCATTGCAGGTAACGTTAAAAAAAATTGTATATGCTAGAAACGTATGTTCCCTGATGTGAAAGCTCTTTTCATTGTGAAAACTGAGTATGCTGGTGTCTGGGAGCTAGGAGGTATACTTTTTCTGTTTTTAGTTTTTTGGGATAAAAAAAGTGTAAAAATGTGATTTTTCTCCATTTCAGGTACTGTAAAAAAAAATGTAAATGCTAGAAACGTGTGTGACCCATCATTTGAAAGGTCTCTTTAATGTGGACAATTATCATGTTGGTGTCTGGGGTCTAGGAGGTGTACTTTTTATGATGTAGGTTTTTATTTGGGAACAAAATGTTAAAAAAAATGCTCTTTTTTATCATTTCAGGAGCTGTAAAAAAAATATCTGCAAATGCCACTAACATGAGTGACCCATCATTTTAAAGCTCTTGTTATTGTGAACATTTTCCATGCATATGTCTAGGGGCTAGGAGGCATACTTTTTCAGTTATTGTGGTTTGTGCATCATGTGGGCAGTTGTGCAGAACATTTTTCCGAATTCAGTCAGTTTACTGGCGTTATGTGTTGGCACATGCCTTAGTTTATGGTCTGTTTTATTATGTAAAACAGCTCAGAAATACTCTAAACTGTGGCAGTATAATGTACAGATGGTGGAGTGAAAACCATCATACAACAGACATTTGCCACTTCTAAGGTGTTTTTTTGATTGATTGATTTTTTTTTAAAGAAAAAATGTCAATTTTCATCGTTACATGCTCTGTAAAAAAAAAAAAATGTTAATGCTACTAACATGTGTGATCCCTCATTTTAAAGATTTTTTTATTGTGAGCAAACTTCGTGCTGTAAGTTTTGTGATGGGAGTTATACTTTTTTAATTATTTATACTCCAAGTCGGAGTGTTGCCATTTTAGTTCCGAAAATTCTAACTGCTCAGGAAAACAGCCATTTTTACACAGGAATACAGAACTCACTCAAGATTCCATTCTAGAGCTGATTGTCTTAAGGACCCAAGATGTGAACCAGAGTTGCTGCCACTAGCAGAGGGACAGCAGTGATGGGCAACTGTTGCCAGTGGACTGACTGGAGTATGTGCTGCTACGCTGTCCCCAGTATGCTGTCCAGTAAGAACTGTGAAGTGAGGCAATTGCAAAAGAGGTGATCTATGGGCTCCAGAGTGAGACTGATCTGGCAAGGAGCAGATGCACTCAGGCTCAAGGGACCCATGGACACCATAGCAACAAACTAAATACTGTTCCTGACTTAGTGAGCCACTAAATAGTACGTGAAGATCCACAGCATGAGGAAAAGAAGTTTCATAGCTGACAGACACTAAGGTGTTGAAGAAATGTCATACAGATGTGAATGAACTGTCCCTCCAGCAGTAGTTGTCGCCTGAGCCACTCTCTGACCAGGCACCATTTTGCCAACATTTCTGTCAGACTAATACATATACAGTGAGAGCAATAATGAATTTTACAGAGTAGATCAGGTTCTGACCTGAGATATTACATTACCCACTGGTGTGTGAATCCAAAATGTAAAACAGGAATATAGGGGTTGTGTGGCTCCATACATGTGTGCAGGACACAACCTTTTCTGTACGGGGCTCCAAGGGTCCTAGCATGTGTCCAGGGTCGGGATGGACCCTACTTGTACAGTGCCAATATGGAGAGTGACTGGGCACCATTGTTCCTGATTAAAATTGCTGGCAAGTCAGTAAAAGTATGCCCACTGCTTAAAGGACACCTAAACCATCTTTGTACACATTTTATTTTGATGACTCCATAGGCTTGTAAAGTGTACATTTATACTGGCACTGTAATTATTAAAGTAGGATAAATGCAGTTTCATAGCATTTGAAAATTGTAAACACAGCCTCTCCTGATTCAAAAATCCTGTTCTAAGAATCCTAAAATGGCTGCCTTAATGATGTAATTATGAGAGAGATGACAGCTGTGCAGATGTATTCTAGCTCTACTAACTATTCAAATGTGAGTTACTTTAAAATGAAAAATGATGGCATGGTACTGTGAGCATGAAAGTTGTTCAGCACAAGAATTTCTACACAATGAGTGGTGTTTCAATTATAGATACCTCTCAGTTTAAAAAAAATAGCAAAAAAGCAGCAGCAAATTCAGTTGTCACTTTTTCAAAAAACAGATGCAAATAACTAAAACAAAAATGATAGCATAGTACTGTGAGCATGACGTTTATTTAGCACAAAAATATCTATAAAATTAGTGGTGTTTCGTTTATATATATTTTTTAGTTTTTTTATAATTAGCAAAAAATAGCAGAACATTCTTTTTTTCACTTTTTGCAACAAACAAATGCATATAGCTTTAAAATGAAAAATGACAGCATGGTACTTTGATCACAAAAGTTGTTCAGCACAAAAATATCTACCAAATGACTGGTGTTTCATTTATAGATTCTTTTCTTTCACTTTTTGGGAGGTATGGCATAAATGGAATATGCTACCTCCCTACTAGAAATATTGTTGATATTTTTTTATTTTTGTGCCCTCCTTCAATTAATCAAACTGCAATTTGTTTTTCAAATAGCTCCCACCTCCCACCTTCCCCGCTCTGTCAATGCTACCTCATCAAAATAGTGTGAGTCGCAGATTCTCATATTCCCACCGTATGTTATTAGGCAAAGTGATCTAGGGCACTCTCCATTTTTCATGCAGCCACCCACCAATACTTCCTTATCTTCCTTGCATTTAGTCAGTGCATGTGAAAACTGCCTTCACCATACTACCCAGAGCTACATCTCACTCTGCTACTGTTCCCTTTTTTGGTTTAATTTTGTGTCATTCAGCTGTGTGCCATTTAATTCAGAATGTTACCTCTGATTCCAGGAAAAGAAGCTAGGTGCCTGATGTACCTCAGAGCAGCCATCTGCTGACTTTCCCATGTTCTTAGCATGTGCTTTCATGGCAGCATAGGTGCCTTTGGCACCTGTGTGAAGACATCAGCACTTCCCAGGTGGTGGATGGCACTCAGCTGTACCTCATGTCTTACAACCCACCTGGGGCATATGGTAATTTAACATTACCACACACCTTGTCATGTGTTATTGCTTACTTAATTTACAGTGTGATCCTATGGGAATTTTATATCACACTTCACAGATGGCTGAAGGCACTTGGCTGTGCCTTGTGCCTCACAACTCACCTGGGGCATCAACAATTTAGCCTTGCTCCACATCCTGCAGTGTGGTATTGATCACTTAAAATTTATATTATAATCTTATTCAAATTATATAACACACTTCCCAGGTGAGTGAAGGCACCCAGCTGTGCCTCATGCTTTACAATCCACTTGAGGCATGCAGAAATCTAGCATTGTCGAACACCCTGCCATGTATTATTGCTTACTTACCATTTACAATGTGATCCTATGGGAATTTTCTATCACACTTCCCAGGTGGCTGAGGGCACTCAGCTGTACCTTGTGCCTTATAACCCACCTAGGACATACAGCAATTTAGTACTGCTGCACACACTGCTGTGTGTTAATGCCTACTTAAAATGTGCAATGTGATCCTATGGGAATTATATATCGCACTTCCCAGGTGGTAGAAGGCATTCAACTGTGCCTCATGCCTCACTACCCACCTCTGGCATGTGATAATTTAGCATGTGTTACTCCTTGCTTATGATTTACAATGTGATTCTTTGGGAATTTTTTACTGCACTTCTCAGGTGGTGTGCAATTGTGCATGTGAATCCATGTCTACAGAAGCACTGGACCATGATGATGGTGTTTTAGCTGATGATGGATGTCTGTGGTTGCATGTGTTGCCTTTCCCCCTTTGGCTGCTTAAGGGGGAATGTGGAGTTAGTATTGAAAACTCTAACATTACATTTCCATACTTTTGCCGCTTTAATAGCAACTCAAACTGATGCATTATTAGAGTTTTTTGTAAAGGATATATAAGGGATATGCTACCCCCCTACTGGAAATATTGTTTATATTTTTGGAGAGTGACGATTGACCCGATGACATCACGAGTGGTGAAACAACAAATGATGTCAACAGGTCAATCAGCATGAGAACAAAAAGTATCAACATTATTTCCAGTAGGGAGGTAGCATAATACATTTATGACAAACCTCCAAAAGAGTGGAAAAAAATTAATTTCCTGCCATTTTTTGGTGATTCTAAAAAATCTAAAAGGTATCCATAAATGAAACACCACTCATTTGGTAGATATTTTTGTACTGAACAACTTTTGTGCTCAAAGTACCATGCTGTCATTTTTATTTTAAAGTTATTTGCATTTGTTTATTGAAAAAGTGACAAAAATTGAATTTGCTGCTGCTTTGTTTGCTAATTTAAAAAACTAAAAGGTATCTATAAATCAAATACTACTCATTTTTATGTTTTACAGCTTAAGAGAGAAGCAAAGTTTTGGAGGTGCAGCACTGTGGCGACCAATGCCCCAACTGCATTTTGAGGCTTGGCCCTCTTCCCCCAATGCAGTGACATGCTGCTGCTGACATTAGTTCAACAAGTGTGTCACCAACTTGAAACTAATTTGCCGCTGTAATGAGGGAGCGAGTCGTCATTGCAGGACTTTACCTTGCCTGGTGTAACATTTCCATTAACATGGCAGCAGCTGTCACCGTCCACCTCAGAGTCCCCATGAAAGCCGATGGGGGTGCCCAATCCCCCTGTTAGCATGCCCCCTTCCCAGTTCATTTGCCAATGGGGGACCCCACTCCCCATCGGCATAATGTCCCCATACATTTTGAGTTTACATGGGGGTGCCTAATCCCCTCGGCATCATGTCCCCCCAAACATAGATCCTTTTTTCTTTGCTGATGGGGGCCCAGTCCCCATCAGTTCCAGTCTCCCCCCAAAACACTCAGGTGGCACGCTGGAAGCCCACACCAGCATACCAGATCTACCTGCAAAAAAAGAAAACCTTCCCAAGATGGTTTTAATTTTTTTTACCTGAAAAGTAGAAAACAGTCCCTCATTGTGCCCGGTGCCCCCTTCCCCAACCTGCATTCACCGTCTGTGCACCCCACATCCCGCACCCCCCACACCCCATACTTACCTCCGGAGCCCGGCACAATGCTCTTTGGTGGACCGGGAACATGTCTGCACTCTTCAAAAGCCGACTGTGAACTGAAGTAATGCAGGTAGGCTGTATAAATGCATAAATGTTTTCTTTTTTCAACCTAGGTGGATATCTCAGCCATTTTTGCAAATGTTAGCACCAAATTTTCAACATGGGGTTCTTGGGACCCCGCCTCATGAATTCAGTCACTGTCATGTCATTATTTGGTCCTGAAAGGTGATTTCTCGGTCACTGCATGGAATCACCTTTCGGGACTGAGTAACGAAATGACAGTGTTACTGTTCATGAGGTGGGCTCCCAAAAAGCCTATGTTGCAAATTTGGTGAAAAAATTCCAAACAAATTACTGTGTTACAAATGTGCATTGCGCAGTTTCTATGTACACTCATAACTCAGAGAATTTTTTTATATTTTCACTCCAGATTTTTAGCATTGCCATTTTTTCACACCTCCTTATGAACTGTCAGTTTTCACATCCTGCCCGAAATGTGGTTTCACACATGTGGTGCACAATGGCATGGTCACTGTGGGAAATCAGCATTCGGGGAAGATTAACAAAATCACAGTGACACTGTTCATGAGCAGAGGTCCCAAAATGCTTATGTTGAAAATTTGGTGAGAACATTTCACAAAATGACTGTATTACGATCGTGCATTGTGCAGTTTCCGCGCATGCTCGTAACTTTGAGAATTTTTAATATTTTCACTCCAGATTTTCACATTGACATTTTTTCACACCTCCTTATGTACAGGACAGCTATCCTTTTTCATATCTTGCCTGAACTATGTTTTTGCACATCTGGTGCAGAATGGCACGGTCACTGTTGCAAATCAGCATTTGAGACAGATTAACAAAATCACAGTACCACTGTTCATGAGCAGAGGTACCAAAGGCTTTCTTGAGGTGGGGGTCACAAAAAGGCCATAACTGAAAATTTGTAGTGCAAATACCAACAAACGCCCGGGACGTTACAATTTCTAACCATAACATTCCACCCTGTACAGACTGACAGGCGTCAGGGGTGTGCCTTTGGATTGCTTGCTGTACTGCTCATGTCATTCCACCCTCATCCTACAGTCAGTGACAGGCATTGAGGTGTGCCTTGGACTCTTCAGCCCCAGAGTTCACCCAGTTCTCCTATACTGCACCCATTTCAGCGTATGTCCTTATGGAATGGGGTAACAGTAAAGCCGAACACCCCAAGGTACACCTCAACACTTGTCAGTGTCTGCAGGACAAGGTGAGGTGAAATGGCATGAGCATTATGTGCGATGACCCAAAGGCATACCCCAATGCCTGTCCATCTCTGCAGGGTGGAGGTTGGGTTTGCATGAAGTTCAATACTTCACTGCCATTCCTATTCTGCATCTGTCTAACTTCTGCACTTTCAATGCTAATACCAGCAAGCAAACATTCAGGATTGACAAATGCTTGTTTAGATATTTTTGTGCTGAACAACTTTCATGCTCACAGTACCATGCTATCATTTTTCATTTTAAAGTTATTCACATTTGAATATGGTTAGTAGAGCTGGGATACATCTGCACAGCTGGCATCTCTCTCATGACTGACATCATCAAAGCAGTCATTTTAGGATTCTTACAGCAGGATTTTTGAATCAGAAGGGGCTGTATTTACAATTTTCAAATGCTATGAAACTGCATTTATCCTGCTTTAATAAATGCAGTTTCAGTATAAATGTAAACAACAGCCTCTCCTTTACAAGCCTATGGAGTAATTAAAAACAAATGTGTAAAAATGATGGTTTAGGTGTCCTTTAATTCACAATATCCGAATGTGTTATTCTGACATAGCAAAGGTTTGGGCTGTACTCACCCCACAGCTGCAGAATTGGGATATGTAATGACTGTGAGTGCTGTTATAGTCAAGGCGCCCTTTAGTGAGCATTCCATCTTTACCTTAGACAAGAAGGGTTTCTCTGGACCATGTCTGCCCTAGTTAGCACCCAGGGAAGTTAATGATGTAGTAAGACAATAATAGGGTCACATACAGCTTGTGAAACCTTACCTGCTGAATCCACAATAAACTCAAATGTTATTTCTGGAACAGGGATTGTATTTTGCAGCATTCCCTGAAGAGTTACAATTTTCACGCTGTCTGCAAAAAACAACAAAAGAACACAACAGGGAGTGGATTAAAACACTAGCACCAATATAGAGAAGAAAACATACTTTGAAAGGTGTGTTCTTTTAGAAGTATTTGTCCACACAGTCTCATACTACTAGTTGGTCTAAGACATGTTTTGAATCCCCGAATGTTACAAGATTTTGAATCAAGACATGTACCACTCACATGCCATGCTTCCTCTTAAATCTTTCCCAGCAGAAGAGGAAAATCAAGGCCAAAGCTACCGTATGTGCACTAGTCAGGAAGGGAGAGTCTGTTGTGTGGTGTTGTGAATGAATACCATGTGAAACAATCGCAATAACTTGATTCGTACATGGTCCCACACTGCTAGCAGGCTATTCTACTGGGGGAGGAAGACTATGGTTTACTTTGGAAATAAACTCTTGAGAGCAGAGGTACAGTACCAAAGGTAGCTTTTCTTTGAGACTGCAAATTAGTCCAGTAATAGGAGGTGAAGGTGTGTGGGGCTGTTCAAGTTGCAACTCTGTAGGTTTCTGCAAGGGAAGAGGTCTAGAAGCAGCCGCAATGGTCAGCTGGTATAGGTGAGAAGTATGGGATGGGGGTTCCTGGGTGACCAGAAATCAAACTCCCATTTGCTTTCATTATTTTTCATTAATAGTTTGGGTATACTCAAGTACCTAATAGGATTTTTCTTGACTGCCCTCCCCCTCCATTCCCAAATCCTGGACAGTGTCCCCCAAGTTGACTATGCTCTGATTGGAGAAGACACTGAGACCCTTTAAAGAAGGCCAAGGGTGCAGCAGTTAGAAACACAGAATATAGTCCAACATGATAGGTTCATCTTGGAAGCAGGGTGATCTACTGTAGATATGCACCTTGAACAGTCGGGAACAGTTATTTGCTGGCCACTCTGATGTTTAATAACTGTACATAAACACGGGTCTTTCTTGGCACCTTAAGGCTCTTTGCTCAGAACCTGAGGGGTGCATTAAAGAACTCTCAAAGCTGAAATGGTGCCTTGTGCACCCATTAAACACATGCTTCAATTCCCTCTTACTTTAGTGCACTCACAGTGCAAGTCCTCCACATGTGCATTAAAGAAAAGATAGGGGTGTGACTTGCAAATAAGCATTGACACTCCTCTTTCTCAGGTGTCTGTCAGGAGTAGGTTAAAGATTATTCCTGCTAAGGGGCCAAAGTACAGTACCTATGTGTAACTGGGCTGCTGGCACAGCAGGTTACCAGGACCAGGATAATGTACAGTGACTAAGGGCTGTGCCTTCTGATCAGTAAAGTGTTAAGGTGTCATTAGAATAAAGGGTTAATATTAGCCATGTCTGAAGTTCTGAAATGTGTTTGTGCAATGTGTGCTGAAAGGTTAAGATCTTTCCAATTTCCTATTTATGTTCACTGATAGTTTGTATCTAGGTGCCTAGATTTGCACCCTAATTGCCTATTGGTTGGGAGCTTTCCTGGGTAATGTTTCCTGCTGGTAGAGGCATATAAATAGGGCAATGCCTGCCAGAAGTCGTCTTCTGCTTAATTACAGTCTAGTGTGCAGTTCCAGTTTCTCCAGCTGCTAATGGGCACAGGGGGCCAGTGAGCCCAGGGATGGTGGCAGGCTCCTAGGAATCAGGTGGTACTGGTCCTCTTCAGCATGGGTCTCCAGAGGCTCGGTCCCTGGCCAGGGTCTGAGACAGGAAAGCAGGGATCAACTGGGGACCCATCTTTAAAGAAGGTCTCCTGATAGAGTCTGATCTAACTGTCCTGTATCTGTATCAGTGGCACAGGTGTAGTGGATAGAATCCTGTGCTGGCAAGGGATACTTTGCCTGGAGCAAGAGACATGTATGTGTGTGTGTGTGTGTGTGTGTGTGTGTGTGTGTGTGTGTGTGTGTGAGTGGTGGCATATCAGAGCAGCTGGCATCAAGGATTAGAATTCCAGGTGCAGGGATGGACTTGTTTGGTTGGTAAGCCAGTGTTGTCTGTGACTGCATTCAGGTCCTGACTCTGACTCCTTAAGGAGGTGTGGAGGGGGTTTGGGCAGGCCACCAAGGTAGCTGTTCAACTACCTCCTGTTTTAGTGTGACTGTATGTCTGGGAGGGTATATCCATTTTTAGTCCCTTGTGCAAGGCGGTACTACTCATCTCTCTGCAATGCAGGGCTGGACATAGCTGGATCCCTTAGTTCTGCTTATACTATGAGTGGGGCACTGCAACATATCTGCAAATAACCCTGAACGTCACCTTAGGTAGTACGGATTGTACAGTAAAGCAAATGGACTGGAGATGGAATGACTGACTACAAGTATAGTTAAGCTGCTAAAGAGAACTGAATCACTGCCTTGTGGCAGCGCCCAGTATGTGGTGCAGACTGGCCACCTGTACACCCTCTGCTCAACACCCTGCACACCCCCAGTGCTGCATGTGTGTGATGAATTCTGTTGGTGTCCACTGAAGGGTAGTCTGCAGGTGCGTGCTGTATGGACACACTGCCATAGTGTCTACTGGGTGCCGGGTCACCACTTAATGTCTGGCATGGCAGGGACTGGTGGCAGATGATGGCATCATAGGAGGTGCCATCTGTGTGCAGCATGTTTCTTCCATGTCTGGTTTCTTTCTGTGTTTAATATTTACTGGTTAGGGTCAATAAGTCACCACTGGAAGACCCCCGCAAACTCTATAATTCACACTTGTGAATTACATATAGAATAAAGTATGGATCGGAGTGTGTAAACTTCAAGTTTACACACACCGACCCATATTTTATTTTATATAATTGCTGGATTTCCATTTTTTAACCTCAGCAATTGTAAAATTAAATGTTGCTGTGTGGCCACAGTCTGGTTAAGTTGCAGTGCAACACTTTGCATGGCGCTAATGCACTGAATATAGCATTGCACCTGTATTCATGTACATACCCTCTCTTTTTGCCCCTTGCATACATTATACTTTTGCCCAGTGCTAATACAGTTTGCCTGCGCTATTTGGCCTTTTGAATATCGTGAACCCACGCAAATCTGGCACAAACCAAGTACAAACTGTGCCCAGCAGAAAGTTTTGAATATCTGGCCCCAACTCTCTAATCCTTGACAGCTGTTTTTCTGCCTACAGTACTTCCCTCATTTGTGGACCTCTTGGTAATATTAATGTATCCTCCATGATAAATATCCTAGTGTACAAGGGGATTTTCATTCCCAACAGATACCTACGGTATTTATCAATCACCTGCTAGAACCATAAATTAAATGGCAGCATCCTACACTTTGCAGAAGAGACTGCTTGTTTAAAAAATATCTCCAACATCTATGATGAGACAAAGAGTTAACTGCAATACCTCTGGAATATGGCACAGCCATGCAACGTTATACTGAATGAAGTAATTTTAAATGCATCCACTTACTATATGCATTGTTCCAACATTTCTCCTACACCTCTATACTGTAGATAGAAAGAAAGTAACCCTTAGCTTTTCTTCCTACTGTGACAGCCCTATCTATAGGGATGGGTCAGAACTAATAATTAAAACAGTGTGCATCACAGCTGTTACTCCTGTTTTTTCCTTCACCCGGTTATCTGTGTATATGGTGCAATCTCATTATCTGCATTTTCAGGGAAGGCCAAACCCATAAACTGGTTCAAGGTACTTTGACATTGAAATATTTTACTGCTACAAGCCTGCCCTTTGTTACCCATATTTGTGCATTGTTAGAAACTATTAGTAGGTGCCTGCAGGGGCAGATTTGGAAATGTCATGAAGGTACAGGAGTCTGCATTCGAGGGGGTCTGGAGGCATACTCTACTCAGGAAAATTTGTCAATAACCTGATTTGGTGTAATCTGATAGTGACGAGCTCATTTGGCGGATGATTAAATGGGTTTAACTCTTGCCTCAGAAAAGTTTTATTTATTTATTTTAATTTGTTAACTAGGTGAGAGCAGTGGACCAAGGGTCCTTTTCCAGGCTCGACCTGGGCAAATAATGCAGTACAAAAATATTTGCAACATACAGCAAAAACATTCAATAGCTGTTACAAGTACATAAATCAAAAATACAATTTAAATCGCCTTTTAAAAACTTGAAGAGAACAGTTTATACGTAAACATTCAGGTAAACTATTCCAAAATCGAGGCGCAGCTGTAGTAAAAGTACATATACCAGCTCTAGTTTTACAGGATCCAACATTAAGACTCCAGTTGATGGCAGTAAACTAGGCAACATATATCTGATTAACAGAAGATCAGAGTGGTGAAGGGGTACCGTGAAAAACATCTTTAAAAACTATTCAACCAAAAATATATTGTATACATTGTACTGGAGATGACCAACCAATCTGTAAATATAAATGACAATGGTGGGTATGAGAAGAAGCCAGTAAAATAAAATGACAAATGTTATTGTAGACAACAGAAAGATTTTGTAATTCCTTAGAACCCAATTAAAAAAGACTAGGTACATAATCAAAGTGAGGTAAAAGTGAACAAACAGCAATGACTGTACGTGATTCAAAAGAAAAAAAACTTTTCAGCTTATAAGGAACTCTAATTTTTCGGTTAATATTCTGGCAGACAAACCTAATATGGTCAGAAAAAGTGAGCAAGGGATCCAGAGTAACTCCTAGGTATTTAAACTGAGAAACTTGCTCAATTAAGTTACCTTGATTTAGGCCAACCTGGTGCACTGAGGGTTGCGGCGCTGGACACTGAACCTCATGCCACACCGGTGACCTGGATTTGGGAATGCACTCAGGTCATCGGGGTGGGGAGGGAAGGGATTGGGTGTCTGAAGGACTGCTCTCCCTTCCCAGGGGAGGGATCGGGACTTGCATCTCTCCTGTGCAACCCCTGATGGAGACAGGGAGCAGCACTAGGAATTTGAAGTGCCACATTGAGGGGGAGGAGCAACGCCACATGCTCCTGAAACAACAAAATAAAGGAGATAACCCCTCACTGGATTGGGGAGGCAATGAGGGCTCCAGGGACATCACCAGCATTGGGCCATCTCTCTACCGGTTCCCTCTGGCTCTCCACCAGACCGACTCTCTAATGTTAGAAAGGCTGCCAGGTAGGTGAGGTGGGCCCTCCCCTGGGGGGTGAGCTGGGGGCCTGGAAGATACTGGTGAGGGATCCAGGGAAGACAGAGGCTTCAGGCAGGGAGTAGCGCTGATTGTTGAGCGGGCACCTCTGAGAGATGCCCCATCCAGAGAGCGATAAACAAAGCTAAAAAAAAATAAAAAGTTACCTTGATTACCATAAAGCTCAAGAGCAGAGCAATTATTTAAAGCATAAACCAAAAATCATTGGTTCAGTTTTCTTTAGGTCAAGAATGAGTACATTCTTAGAAAAGCAATTGTGAACAGAAAAAAAAAAATCTTTGGAGATCATTAGCCAACTTGGAGAATTTTCTAGCTAAAGAAAAAATAACAAGATCATCAGCATAAAGTAAAGACTGACAGTTAGTAATGGTTCCATGTGATAACAGCGATCACAGATAGGCGATCTTCATTAGGGCTAGTGTACATCGCCGAAAATCAGTTTTGGTGATATACACTCCTGGTGCACAGCAAAAGGGTGCTGGGACTTGTTTTTTTATTTTTTTTATGTAGGGCTGTTCCCCTGCACCCCCCCAGAGGGGTTCGCACCCCTGAACCTCCCCTACTAAAGGATTCTCAACTCCGGGTGGGGCATGTTGGGGGGGTGCAAAAGCAGAAAAAAAAATCATGGATGGGCGTAACAAAATGAATGGTCACCCAGAACTGAACCCAGCACCCTCGCAACCCTAGTCTGCCACCCACCCATCACACCGCAGGGCCAGCTTGGCAGCCCACCACCGCACTACACCTCGCAAACCCTCCCTCCCCTTTCGCCCATCGCATGGCATGCTCTCTCCCCCCCAAGCGCACGTGCGTGTACATATAGCAAAATCCTGTCGCTATATTCGCAGACCCCCCCATCCAGTCACCTTCCCTGCCCAGTAGCCCTTTGGACAGGCACCACGAATCAGTCACCCTTTTTGAAAGCGCTCAGTCGCAGTCACCTTTGACACAGGCTACCTTAATAATAACAGATGGAAGAGCATTAACAAAGTAAACACAACTGGCCCTGAAATTGAACCCTGTGGTACACCCCTATCAACTTTACTAATACTAGACATCACATTAAAAACCCTAACATACTCAGAATGATCCATTAAATAGTCCTCAACACAACGAACATTAGATGAAAAACCATAGGACTATAATTTCAAACAAAGCAATTTGTGATCAGTAAGATCGAAGGCCTTTGTCAGGTCCACACACATGGCCCTGGTGAGGAAACCATTATCCATACCATTCAGGACCGAGTTCATGAACCTGACCAAGACTGTTCCCGTACCAAATTCCTTTCAAAATCCATGCTGTTGTAGACAAAGAATATTATTATTTTCCCAAGTAGTTGTTAATTTGTTTGACTACAATTTTTTCTAATAGTTTACTAACAGGATTCAGAATTGAAACCGGACGAAAATCTTCAGCATAAACAGAACAGGCTTTTTTAGGGACAGGCACAATCCTGGCACACTTCCAAACAGTACGAAATTACTGAGAAATAAATGATAAGTTAAATATTGCACACAAAGGAAAGGCAATAAAAGGAGACGCTTATTTAAGAAAATGACTATCCAACCTAGCCATACAATCAGAACCATTGTCAGGCATAAAGGAAAGTAACAGTAACATGCTCAGAGTAAAAAAACAGGCTGATTATAGTAAACGTTTGGCTTGGAGAAGGAAAGGGGATGATCAGAAGGAGTGAATTAGCTATAATCAGAACATTCTGAATTAAGGAAATTAGCTATTTCAAAAGGGTCAGTAATCTCATTATCATTGACACTCAGCAATCTAATTTTACCTTTGTCTTTAACGTTAATCAGATAATTTACATTGTCCCAAAAATGACAAGAATCAGACCAATCAATTTCCAGCTTCCTTTTATTATATTCAGTTTTGGCAAATCTAATCATAATTCATCTATACTGAGACAACAAATTAGCTGAAAGAGAAGTCTTGAAAGTAGCCCAAGGCAAATTTCTTTGCTTTAGTATTTTCTTTATATTTTCGGAAATATAATTATTAGGGGAATGCATCTCTGATTCTCCTGGTGCACACAGGAAAAATTTATCCTGAATAGGAAGAAGTTGACCATGAAAAAAATTCAAAGTCAAATCAACATTAGGTATAAGGTCAAGGCAGGGCCAATCATTGAGCGATAACTCTAAAATCTAATCAGAAATAACATTTTTTTTAGTTTCATGACTGGACAAAATAAGGGGGAGTTCTGGGTGGCTTAAAGATAAAACGCAGTATGTGGCAAAATGATCACTAACTGAATCATAAAATACTCCAGCAATCGAGATTTTATGATCCTAACAATCCAATCCAATAATGAGTGATTAAGGTTGTTTGAATTGAACCTAGTAGGATCTACAATTAATTGAACAAGTTAGTAATTTTGCAGCAATAATTCATAATCTTTTTTTTTGCTATGATGTGCATGGTTTTATGTATAAATTAGTAACAGTGAAAAGCACACTGAGCCAAAACTTATTTCAGGCGTGAACCATAAAGGAGGGTTATGGGGTGGGGTGGGGGTGGAGTAGCAAGTACATTCAATACAGGTAAACATTTCTCTGTATTCAGAACCTCATCAGTGTCTGTCTTCCAGTTTCTCGCTATAGTGGCACAAGATTATTGAAAGCAGTGATTATCTCGTACAGTTGTAACACCAGATATACAATACTTAGATTTTGACAAGGTCACATTTTTATTTATTTATTTATTTTTGCAATTAAAAAAACTTCAGAGCAACAACAGACATTTTACAGGACATACCATCCAGTAAATAAATAAGGAAACAGTTAACACCACTTCTCACAGACGGCTACTAAAACAAAATAAAAACCATAAATTACAACCCCCAATCGTGTGCATATACTTACTGTCTAGCACTAGTAACACACTGTCAACATCGACCTGGGTCACCTTAACAGAACTTGCCTGGGAACGTCCTGCAATGAGACAAAGACAGAAGCTACAGTACCCAGTACCACCTGTGTGTGATAACATGAAATAATCAGACTGATGCCTCATCATGGGATCTAAACAGTGGTGAAAATGTAAACCAGTTACTGGGAAAACCCACCACCATTCTTGTACAAAATAAAATTGTTTAGCAATTTCTAGCTGAATCTGTGGTGCAAACCCAGCATCAAGTTTTAGTCCTGGGAACTACAAACTTCCAAAAACTGATTGATCAACATTTTCAAAAATCAGCAAACAGCTCTGGAGGAAATGTGAAAAAAATGATACCCATATACTGTATATAGCTAGAGAGTTCCCTGATCTCAATTTTCTATTATTGAGCACATGTTCCTGAAGGCATGCACTTCAGGCCTTAGAGTTCATATACTCACTGCTGCATATTCTCCACCTGAGGTCATCGTTCTCAGTTTGTGTTATCAGCCACAACCTGTTGCTGCGCAAATGACTGCCATGACTGATGCCACAAGCTGAGGATTGTGACCTCAGGTGTGGAATATGCAGCAGGAGTGGATGAACTCTAGGTGATGAATAGCATGCTTTCATGAACACTTGCTCAGTAATAGAGAACAGGTATAAGAGAGCAATAGAAAATGAATGGAATACAAGCAGAGCTGTTTTGAAGTATTGCATCTTTTACAGTTCCTCCAGTCATCAACTGCTCATTAAGATGTGATTAAAATGGCCATTGGCTGACCAGACTTATTGTAATGTATTTTTGGGATGTGATCAAGGTGTGCACAGCAACTAACTTTTTTGATAGTCTAGCTTGCTCAAATTATGTCAGGAGGTCCACCAGATATGGGACTTTTGTCTTTAAAAGGTAGATGTGGTTCAAATACTGCACCTCTACCAATTCCAGTGGCATAAGTTGGGCATGGGGGCAGAGCCTCACACCATTAATCAGACAGGAGATGGATAGTGATCTTAAAGGTAGTAACCCTGAAGCATGTATCTGACAGAAAAGCAAGAGGGGGATGCCCAGACTTGGGACCTCCTTGTAAACGAGATGGTATAATGTGCCAAAATAGGAATAAAACACATGGACTCCTGGAAAAAACAGCTCCATGCTACCAGACAGAGTATTGACTTGATATTCAGTTAAACATCCCTTTTTTTCCCCCATCAGGGAAGAAAAAAGGGAACCCCACTTACATGTGGAGTTCTAGGACTGGATAGACCAAATGAGTCAAGATGTGTTCATCTTCTCAGACACCCCTAAGGGTAGTGGGCTAAAAGCCACATGGCATGAAGGAAGAAAAAGGGGCATACCAACCAAAATATAGTCTGACAGAGCCAGAAAAAAAAAGACATCAGACAAATGACCCAATTCTCTTGCAACCAGAGGGATGTATCATGTGCAACAGCTAATGTTCTTGATCCAGTCAGTGCATAACACCTCCCACAACTGCCAAGTGGAGTTAGGTTGGATAGTGCCCAGAGACACAGACTGCATTTATCAACTAATCAGGATATACCCTGTCTCTGGGCAGGGAGAAGGAGGACAAGAAAGAAGGGGAGTAAGGGGACTGCCTTCCTCTTCTCTTATTTTGGTTGGTATGAGGGCCCTGAGAAGGGCCCCCACCCCAGTTTTAAAGGTTTTTTTTTGGTGGGAGAGGGGACCCAGCAATGTGTTCCCAACCCCCTTTTTGTATTTTTGAAAAGCCACTCCAAGTAAGTGCAACTGGGGAGATGCCCTAGCACTGGTAGTGCCGACCAGCACTGTCGGTGAGCTGCCCAGAGCCCCTGGCTTTGCTAGAGTGGGGGATTGTGGGTGGGTGTGGCAATAATGGTGAAAATATTTTGGAAGATTAACAGTTACAGGAAGTACATAACTTTCATATCTTCAAATTATCAGTCTTGATTACTGATTCCCACTTATGGGTCTAAGCAACAAGCTTTCCCTTCTACTGAAGGAGGAGGTGGCGCACCCTGAGGGTAACAGATACCATCATCCCTCTGTGTGGGGGGAGACCTCCTGAGAGTAGGGGCTCCTTAGAGGTCTGGTGAGACCTGAGACAGGTCAGGGCCAGGTGGGGGGCCCTGTGGCAAAGGAGCAGGAAGGTTCCCAAACAGTTCTTGCCTGATGCTAGGGGAGAAGAAATGAGCCCCCTGGAAGTGTGAGTTAAGTACCTTTGGCCTGAAGGTGCCAGTCTGAAAAGGTAAAGCCATACCATCCACCTGATGCAGACTGAAGTTCCTGCTAACCTGGGAGGCCACCTCATTGGCATCATACGATGCCCTTACCTGATGCTGAGCTATCTCCAGGCAGAAAGGTCAGTGACCTGCCTGACTTGAATTGCTCTGAGGCAGTGTAGCTAAGAGCTGACATAGCTGCAACCATAGGCAACAGCTAAAGGTCACTATATGTGCCTGGTGTTCAGAGATAAACATGAGGGTGTGTGCTGAGGTAAAAGCCTTTCTACTAAGGGCATCCATCTGAGGGGCATTTGCCTCTGGAGCTCGGTCATGTGTGAGGCATCGAGGCCCCAACAGGGTCTTCAGTACCTCAAGTCCTAAAGATGGGTGAAGTACCTCACCTGTGGACCCTGTGGGTGCATGATACCACATGAGTATGTCCCTGGGATGGCTGGACGTGAGAAGGGATGCCTCTGCACTACCATAAATGCTTCTTTGAAGGCACTAGGGAATGAAGAAATGACAATGGAGTCAACACTGGGCATTCCAAGGAGTCCCATTGGAAGGGCTGTTGGATCGCAGCATGTAAATGCATTCAAGTCAAAAATCTAATGCATCTCTACAAAGTATCTTTGATGCAGTGAGTGCTCAGAGACAAAGGACAGGTGGACTGATGACTCATTGTTCTCTGAGGAGGACATTGACAAAGACAAGGTGCCAACTTCAGAGACTGTTAGTGCCCAGGAGAAGACAAGCAAGGTAACTGCCTGGAGTATTACACAAAAATAATTCAATGTGCAAACCAGTTTTGCTAGTGCAGCGTCGTCGGGAGGAGGCTAACAAAACCAGTTGAGGTTTTTGTGAGGTGTGTCCCTTTTTTTCATACTCTCTCTGGGCACTTTTGTATTATTGCATTTTAGCATATGTTCACACATGAAATTATTTTTGTGCATTACTCCATCATCTGATTCTGATTTTTTGTTTGCCCTTGTCTGGGAGAAGGGCTTGAACTGGGAACTATCAGACTCCCTATGAAAAATCCCTAAAGCACCAACAAATTCCCTGTGCTGGTCCTATGGTAGCACACCCTTAGGGTCTTTGAATGAAGACAACCTCCCCAAGAAGTGGTGAGGCCTTGCTAGAGGGCAACAAGACTCATGGTCTGGAAGGCCTTGACCCAGGCTTTAACTGTGATTGGGGCCTGGCCCGAAGTTAGGGCCTGGCAGAATCACCTGAAGCATGTCCTTCTACATCCAAGGAATGACCCAATTGGTGCCTGTGAGGGGAAATCTCCGAGGTGAGGAGAGCAGAGCCACACAGTCCCTGTAGGGCATTCCCAGTCCTCACCGGTGACAGTGTTGTCCAGTGGTTCTAGGGAGAACTCCACTTCCAGGCCGCCATCCGATCTTGAGTCAGTGCCACCTCCATCGCCAGGCTTAGGATTAATGACAACTTCAGAAGTGGGTTCAACCCTGTAGCCACGGTCTGCACCACCTTCGGTACCATGCGTGATGTTGGTGTCGATGTTGACTCTAGAGTCATCATCCACTCTGGTGCTGCAAATGGCACCAGAGTTATGCATGACACCAGGGATGACATCGCCACTGGCTCCTTGCCCGGAGCTGGACCTAGGACTCACATCATGGCCATCGTTGCTTGTATCACCATGGCCAGCGTTGTCACCCTCATCAGTGTCACTAACGACACCATGGATAATGACTACCTCTGACTAATAGTCCCGGTGATGGTCTCTCTCCTGACACCGCAAACATGTCAGAAGGGGGCCCAGCATCATCTCTGGTACCATCCAGTGCACTGCCACTGTGAACGATTACAACAGCATGGGCAATGCCGGAAGACTACCTCAATGTGTCCACCATTGTAGAATGAGCATATAGCTGTGGCATCACAACCATGGTTGTCTCCTGCTCAGGGCAGACAGACTGTGGAAAGTCCTCAGCCAGCTGCCAAGAAGGAGCCAGCTGTCCCACAGACCCAATTACCAGGGCCTCTGATGTCTCAGCACAGTGAGGTTGAGGAGGACCCTGTGCTTCCGAGGAATCAGAGATCCCAGGAAGAGGCTCAGGGAAAGGGACTAAAAACCCCATCTTGGTCACATGTGTGGGATGCCTGCCTCTGAAGGTGAAGATCAGACAACCCCACCTCAATGCAAAGTTCTCTAGGGGAGGTGGGCCATGCAGAAGCAGGCATCTCATGCATACATTTCATGCTCTAGTTCAAGGCAGGTGCACATAACTGATGCCAGTCTACAGCAGCCATGGGTTTCCCATAGGGGCAACAAGCATTATGGAAGGCTGTCAGACTTTTTTTGATGATTTAGCTCCCTTCTTGTTAAATGTCAGCATCGTGGAAAATAACAAACAAAAACAGCACTGCAAAAGTTAGAAAAAATAGTGGAGATGCAGTAGAAAAATACAGCAATGAGTTGAACTGATGTGCTGTCACCTCAACGGTGTGCACTTGACAGCAGGAAGATCAGAACTGAGATAAGTGAGTGATCCAACAACAGTTATTGGCTAGCCACGTGGGGGTGCTCAGGTGCTGTTCTCAGTAGCTGTGGCTGGCTCCCTCCTAGCAGACAATTTGTCCCTGTGGGGTCCTAGTGCCTTCAAACTTAGACCCATATTTGGGAATTAATGGTGAAGACTGATTCTTGGAAGATCTTCACTTTCCCCACCAGATGGCAGTCTGCATTTGTTTACTAGTTGTAGACATTACATTGACCATCAAACATTGCTGCCAGTTAACATAAAGCTACACCAATTCTACACAGAAAGCTTAAACAAATCTCTAATTTTTAAAAAGGTTAAACACAACAAATATGGACTAGATTTTTAAGCTTATAGCTGAAACCTACTGCCGCTGTGCTAGAAAACTGGACTTCCAGTGGTGGGAAAATTAATGGAGAGTATACTAAAGGAACGATTGGGGGTGTACTTGGAGGAGGTGGGAGGTCTGGATAGTCAGCAACATGGGTTTGTGCCGGGTAGATCATGTCAAGCCAATCTTGTGGAGTTCTATGAATGGGTAACATCAGAACTGGACAGGGGAAAGCCTGTGGATGTATTATTCTTGGACTTCAGCAAGGCGTTTGACTCTGTCCCCCACAATGGTCTGGTGGAGAAACTGACAGGGTTGAGAGTAGGCCCTTTGATGGTCAGATGGATTGAAAACTGGCTAGCTGGATGCACCCAGAGAGTAGTGGTCGGTGGGGAGCTCTCGAACCCTAGAGAGGTCGGTAGTGGGGTACCGCAGGGCTCGGTTCTGGGTCTGATCCTGTTTAATGCATACATATCAGACATCAGGGAGGGTATAGGGTGTGAAATGAGTCTCTTCGCTTATGACTCCAAGATGGGAGCAGTAGTTGAGGGGGAAGAGGGGAGGTTGGCCCTGCAAGGGGACCTGGACACCCTGGAAAGCTGGGCTCACACATGGAAATTAAATTTAATATCACCAAGTGCAGTGTTGCATCTTGGGCAGGGAAACTCTAAACACAGGTACACTCCTGAGAGGGAGGCACTGAGGCCTCAATAGGGAAAAGACCTAGGGGTCATGGTGGATGCATAAGAATAATTTGAGCAGTGCAGGAGAGCTGCTAGCAAGGCAAACAGGATGTTGGGATGCATCATAAGGGGGATCATCTCTAGGAGCAGGGAAGTGATTCTGCTACTGTACAATGGACTGGTTAGACCACATCTTGAGTACTGTGTACAGTACTGGAGACCACACTTGAAGAGGGACATACAGCTTCTGGAGAGGGTACAGAGGAGGGCAACTAAGATTATACGAGGACTAGGGGATTTAACGTATGAGGACAGACTTGAGGAGCTCTGCCTGTTTTTCTTGGAGGAGAGGAGAGACGGGGGGGGGACATGATTGAGGTCTTCAAGTACCTCAAGGGAATAAATAGGGTAAACACGGAGGGAATCTTTAGACTAAAGCAGGGAGGTATCACCAGAGGGCATGGTTTGAAGTTGGAAGGTAGAAGGGTGAGGGGTGGACCCTTGGAATGCGCTGCCTGGTGAGCTGGTTCAGAGATCCACAGTGGAGGGCTTCAAGCGAGGGTGGGACAGACACAGAAAGCGAATGTATCAGATGATGGCCTGGCCCGGGGGTTGGGATGGATGATTGGGGTTTCTGGAACACAAGTGGGGGGAGAGCCTCAGCACCCAACTAGGGATCTGAGGTTCGAGCAGACTCGATAGACCATAAGGCCTAATCTGCTGGCAATTAGTATGTTAGTATGTTAATAGGCAATAATAAACCCACTGCTGGCCACTTTTTAGCCCTTCCTTGCGGAAAGGAGTTTTCATTGTAAGCCTTAGCCTCTGACCGTAGTTTAATAATACAGGATGTGTGTATGATGAACCATTCAAGCTAAATATGTTAATTTAGATGCTGATATACTCAATAATAAGTTCTCTTGTGAGTTGGGTATGTCACAACTGGATATCTTAGCCCATAGAGTACATCCCTTTGTCTACCTGTTGGTCTGCTGGGCTGTCAATCACTTTGACTGACAGCCCAACAGCCCAGCTAACTGCCCTGTTTTCTTTTCGATATGAAAGTAAACAGTCACCATGCTGGCTGGTTCCCCATTAACTGCTCACTCATAGGGCATTTAAAAAAAATGTCCTTTCTCTTGGGCTCAGTGCTTCTCTGCAGGTTGGAAGGCTGTGCATTTTATAAATGGCCCATCTCAGGGCCTTAGTATGGGACCTATCTGCTCAAAGAGCTGTATTATTTGAAATAGCACTCCTCCCTACACTTTGTGTGCATTTTAATAAATAAGCCCCAGCTTGGGGCTGCGGAGCTCCCCTGCCTGCTTGGAGGGCATTTTAGGGAATCTGTCCCAGCTTAGGGCCACAGTGCTTGCCCACCCATTGAGTGACACTATGAATAAAAACAGCCCATCTCCAGGCCGCAGCATGTCACTTGCTCACTACAACAGTGTGAGGATTTCTTACCAGCTCCTATGTCAGTAAACCAGGAGGAAGCCGAGTTGAGGTTAATGGTTTCGAACCGAACCACCTGGCTGGGGGATAGGCCCTCTTTGACTCCAATGCAGACAATGGGGTATTCTTGCTTTGGCACCACCAACATTTCAAATACTTTTAAAGGGTTAGGTAATGGAAAGTCAAAGTTCTGAAAAGAAAAAAGAAAATCAGAATGTGAGAATGCTTATGTATTCAGGCATACAGCAATTAAGGATTTAGTAGCTGAATGAAACAAGAGCTGGCCGATTCTGCCATGCCTTGGTGTACTGAGAAAGAGAGTTTTTTTATGTATTATAACTCACTTATGTGATTTCAGCCAAACAGCGCACAGACCTACTGTACCTTTATCCTGCTTACAGTGGTCTCTTGCACAGGAACATTGAGAGTGGAGTATTCCACTTCACAGTCAGGGGGAAGAGCAGTTTCAATTAACTTTTGAAATGAAAAAAAAAAAAATTAATAGGTATCATAAATCACTCAGTTAATAGGGCCTCCATGGGGTGTCTCTTTTGGTATAAGAGACTCCTCTCGTGAGGTTTGAACAGCAAGAAATGTTGAACTTTGAGTTGCGGTCCACTCGCCCAAACCTCGTGCTCAGAGACTATCATACCATAAGAGACACACCATAGAGGCCCTATTAACTTTAAACATTTACTGTCTTTTACTGAAAGGCTTCTGTGTCTGTTACATAGCACAAATGGAGCACTGAGTCCCCTGTCTTCATTAATGCTCTGAACATGTTATTGGCATTCTCCCATGGCATGCACAGACCTTTGAACTCTAACAATGCAACCAGTAGGGGAGGAGTAGCAGCAAAGGGGTCATGCTATACTAATTCTCCATGGCCTTACAGAGTTATAGTGTAGTGCTGTAAGAATCAAACTTAGGGTATACGATATCTCTCAAATCAAATTGAACTTTAAGGCTACAATATAAGCTGAAGGCATTAAACAAAAATAATTTTAAAAAGTTTGAAAATGGTAAAAACAGAACCCAGCCCCACCCTTGATTCCGTACCTTCCTGACCTCATACCTGTGAAACAGTTGAGGGTCTCCTGGTCCCCTGAATCCAGTTCCTTCTTGGTCAATGCCTGCCTGGACAGCAGGATGAATGAAAAGTGTCCTGATCCATCAGTGCCATTCCATGCCATGCTATGCCAATGAATGCCCTGAGAGGGTTCTTGATAATCCATGATAGTGTTGCAGGGAACCTTCTTCTGACCCCCCAGTGCTACTTTGGCTTTCTGCTGTTTACCCCGGAAGATTGGGTGCTGATGTTATTTCACCCCCCCCACCGTGTGACACTTGGCCAGCTGGTTATGATTGTTCTATGATCCTTGTAATATAGAATTTAGTGTGTGATTGTCTCACATGAGACATCCTGTGTGCCATGGATGCCCCTCCCCTTCCAGGTTTCAGTGAAGCTAACAGGATGTATTAAAATGATCAGGAGTTTTCTGTAATGTAATTAACTTCCTTGAGAAGTAGCATTTCATAGCCTTTTATGACCTCCTGCCTCTGAAGCTGGGAAACTAGAATATACATTTTATGACTTCAGATAAGCTGATTCCTGTTGGCTATATTTGCATCTAGGTGAGCAACTGCAGAGTTTGTAAAAGCCTTTGATGTCCTTGGGAAAATAGGAAGCCAGCCTCCAGTTCGAAGGAAAAGGGCTTGATTAAAGACTGTCATAATTTGGGAAATTCGTTTTTGCTGAAGTCACAGTATTTAAAATATCTCCTGACAGGAAGATCGTTTGTATAATTTTTATATTCTAAAAGGAGGAGTTGGATGACATCATAGAAGGGGTGGAAACACAGAGTTTAATATATAGATTCTCAGATTAATACTATTCAAAGCATATAAAAAAATTCCGGTAATACCATCAGTGCTGGACTGATAATGGCACTGTTCATGACTTATAATACTATTGTTCGGATCCTGTAATAGTATCGTTCAGAACCCGAACGATAGTAATTATCACTAAAACTCAATGGCGCAGCCGCAAGTCTGCCCTCAATGTCCTGCTAAGCGTGCCCTCCGATTGGCTGTGTTTCCTGTCTGGGCGAGCACAAGTTGTGAAACATGGCGGCTTGCTCTCTCGCTTAGCGATAGCAATCCTCAAACCTATGAGCAGCATTTTTGGTCTGCTGTGTACTCCCGCTCCATCTGCCAATTCATGGACATGAAGGGCTCAGAAATTCACTGTTCTCCCCAGCTCCACTTCCCACTACTATGGCCAACTGATATCGCAGATACCATGAAAAAAAAAAACAGGGCTAAACGGAGACCACACTACCACCGAATGTTAACAGGATGATTGCCGACACCAACACGAACCCTCTGACTGGACCCATGAACCAGAGGTGAGTTAGTTCACCTCGGATCCATATATTAAAAAAATAATAGACAGCTTAGTGTCCATTACCGGGGAGTCCTACCATTTTGAGGTTCTAGACACATTGGAACCTCTCGAGCTTCACTCTCGAGGTTCCTGTGTCCAGAACCTCTCGATGGTGTAACTCCCCAGTAATGGATACTAACCTATCCATTATTCTCTTTTTAAACTGTATTCTGTATTTCAATTGAGTGACATATCTTTTTGGACTCTTAAGAGACAAGATCTCTTACCTAACTTAAGCACTGTATAGGGGTAATACATTAGATAGAAAAAGTCTAACTGTATATTGGTAGGAGTTTGTCTGTAGTTTTCCTTGATTTTCTTTTAAGTGATTGTATGCTTTGTGATATAGTGTTCTGTGTTTACATTTAACACATTTTTATCCATTTTTA
Organism: Neoceratodus forsteri; assembly: GCA_016271365.2. Classification (NCBI taxonomy): domain Eukaryota; kingdom Metazoa; phylum Chordata; order Ceratodontiformes; family Ceratodontidae; genus Neoceratodus; species Neoceratodus forsteri. Next base: position 732,436,307 of record CM057450.1, read on the forward strand.
AGTAAACCTTTTATTCCAAAGACTGCCTGGGTGTGTCTTCGAAGTTCTTTTTTGCATGTGATGTATAGAAAGTTAAGACTGACAAAAACTGTTCAGAGCTTGATTGTGTTATCAAACTGGGAAAAGTTAAGAATATACCTAAGGTCTTTTATAGAGTTTTAAGGGTTCATTTTGGATAACTGGTTAGGTGCCCTTAGGTGAAAGATATCTGGCATCCCTCAAAGAGCAGATTATCTGGGCCTGTACATTTGGGTATGCTAGCATAAGGTTCATAGTTTGAATCCCCCCAGAATGTGAGACTAAAGGTGATTTGGACCCACAAGCAGACAAGAAGGTTACCCTGTCTGTTACCTGTTCAAAATACTGCGCTCGGAGTTTGGCACTGTGGCAGCAGAAGGCCTGACCTGCTGAGTGCATTTGTGACAGATTGGTTAGCAGCAGTGTGGATAAATTTGGTAACACAAGCTTTAACTGTTCAGTGTGTCAGCTTAATACTGTACAGCTCACTTGCAAAAAAAAGGCAGTGATTTATTTTTAAAAAGGAAACAACTATATCATTTTGCTTACATCAAGTTCCTACCTGTTTTATGTTTTTTTCTCTAAAGTGCAAGTTAGAGTAGCCATAGTTAGAGAAGAAGATGGCTTCCAACTACAGCGGCACACTGTAGACTACTTGAGGCAGTTGTGCCAGGACAGAGGAGTCCTGTATGAGGGGAGAGCCACCAAGCAGAACCTCATGGATGCCCTGATGGCAGCAGATGCCCAGAGCATTGAGTCACAGACTGTGACTGTAAAAGACCAAACCTTGAGCAAGGAGGGGCCAGCGACCAGTGCAGTGTCCAGATCCAGTGAGGATGACAGCAGGGACAGTGCCAGAAAAGGGCCACAGCAGCAGGGGAAGGTCATCAGCATTCTGGAGCCAGAAACACTCAGACTGCAGATTGAGTTGCGCAGAATGGAACTGGAGTTCCAGAGAGATGCTGAGCGAGATAAACGAGCCACAGAGGAGAAGAGGGAGTGAGAACAGAGAGAAGCAGAGCAAGAGAGACAAGCTGCAGAGGAGAAGAGGGAGTGTGAACAGCAAGAGGCAGACCGGGAAGAGCGTGAGCACCAGAGGCAACATGAACTGGAGAAGCTGCGACTCTAGCCACCAGCACTAGAACAGGTAAGTGGCTTGGGTTTTACTGGAACTACAGGACTGGGCTACAAATTGAATTCCAAATTAATAGCTGAATTTAAAGAGGGGGAGGATATGGATGCCTTTTTAAATTCCTTTGAAAAATTTGTATTCAGGCTAAAATTCCTAGAGGGTCCTGGAGCTTCCAGCTATCCCCGTTACTTACCGGGAAAGCTCGTGGTGCATTGGGTCAGATGGACAATGAGGACAGTAGTGATTACAGAAAACTTAAAGCTGAACTTTTTAAAAAGTTTGATTTAACTGCTGAAGCATACAGAGCTAAATTCCGTAAGCTCAGGAGAAGCCCTGACATGAGCTACAAGGAGCTAGCCATGAAACAACGCCAGGTTTTTTTTGTGTGATATTTTTATCCCCCATGTCCCCCAATGACTCCCACTCCTTAGGGCTGCCATGTTTCATGACTTTAACCCATCTGTCCCCACTTGAGCCACTCAGTTCCACATCACAGCTGACCCTGAAGTATCCCAGTGTAACCCTGCACCGGGTGGGTCCCCCTCTTCTGAGGGGGAAGGCACCAGGGGACGGCATACCAGCACACTCTTAGTAGGTTCAGGGTGCTGCTGAGACAGAGAAAGGGCTCCCTGGAGGACTCTGGCAGCAACAGAGAATGGCAACCATCATCTGGTGGCCCATTGGAGCTGTTTTCTGGTTTGTTCCTCCTGTGCCGCTGCTCGTAGTGTCCCCAGTCTCCACTGTGGGGCTGCTACAGAGTGAGGCTTGTCACCCAACCCACCCCAGGAGAGGAGAGCAGTCCTCTGGATGCTCAACCCTGTCCTTCCCCTGCCAGCCACCGGTGCCCCGAGTCCATTCCCGAACCCGGGTCTCTGGCATGGTTTGAGGTATGGCATCCAGTGCTTCAAACCTCTGTGCCACCGGGCCGGCTCAACATCAGTTTTCAAAATGTTGGTGGGAAGGAATTGAAGCAAACTTTGTATATAAAATTGAAAATGCTATTTTGTTAGAACAGATTTTTTTGGGCATGCCCAGCAGAGCTGAAAACCTGGCTGGAGGATGGAGATCCCAAAACAGTGCAAGAGGCTGCTGAGGTCTTGGACCGCTATGCCAAGAGCAGACCTGCTCTGAGAGCAAATGGGGCGTGTGTGGCAGTGCAGAAAGGGAAAAGCGTGCCTTCAGGGCAGCTAAAACCCTCACTGCCTCCACTGAAACCAAAGATTTCTCTGAGAAAAGAAATAAATGTTGGGTCTGTAAAGAAACTGGGCATATTGCCAGACAGTGTCCCAAAAGGGCAAGCAATACGCAACATGGGGCTAGGAAAGAAGTGAGTTGTTTGTGTGTCCCTGGAAGCATGCATGTGAACATGAGAGAACACATGCACCCAGTCATGGTGAATGGTGTACAGACACAAGGGATAAGGGACACAGGGGCATCCCTGACATTGGTAAAGGGGGATCTGGCAGACCCTGTTCAGCTTATACCCAATAAATATGTCACAGCACAAGACTTCACTGGTGAGGAGAAAGTATTGGCACTCACTAGTGGTCTCCTAGACCGGAGTGAAACAGGGGGAACTGTGCAACAGGTGGCTGTAGACAAAATGTTAGCAGTTGACATCATCCTAGGCAACAATCTCAAACAGGGGATAGTGTGTACAGTTACCTGTAGCCAAGCGGGAAGGGGAAATTGTAGTTCCCTGGACCCCGCAGAAGCCAGTATGGAAATACATGGGAGGCCGATTCCCCAGCCTGTGTCTCCTGATCTGGAGACTAATGAAAAGGTGGTAGAAATCTCTCCAGTAGCAGTTAACCCCACAGCTACGGAGGGTTACTCCAAAGAAGGGGGGTGACCCATTGTCAGAGGATTAGGGATGACAGTGATCCTGAGTGCCCTGATGCTAGTGCTATTGACCCTAGTTTACAGACTGAAGGGGACCTGTCCCATACCTTGAGAATGTGTAAGGAGTTTGCAGCTGCTCAGAAAAGTGACCCTAGTCTAGAGAAGCTGAGCACATGGGCAGACTCTGATGGAGCACAGGGAGGTGACAGTAAACATAAGTTTTTGGGGGAAAATGGACTGATGTATACTCAGGCTGTGCAGACAGAGGGAGGGGTGATATGCAGGCAGCTTGTCGTTCCCCAGGGGTATCGTGGGCAGTTGGTCAAGATTGCACTTGATATTCCTTTGTCTGGTCATCTGGGAATCATGCACACTATGCAGCAGTTGGCCCAGAAATTATTTTGGCCCAACTTCACCCAGCAGGTGAAGGAGTATTGCAGGACTTGTCACCAGTGCCAAGAAATAGGGAAGGCAGGTAAGAAAACCCAAGCCGCCCTAATTCCATTGCCCATAATGGAGGAGCCATTCCAGAGGGTGGGAATGGATATTGTGATATTGTGATGCCTTTAAATGCCACCAGCTCCTCCGAGAAGAGGTTCATCCTGACTGTGGTGGATTATGCCCCCGGTACCCCGAGGCAGTCACCCTATCCTCACTGAGGACAGACAAAGTGGCAGATGCTTTACTTGGGATTTTCTCCCGTGGTGGGTTTCCACAGGAGGTTATCAATGATGGAGGGGGTTCCTTCATGTCAGATCTGATGAAATGTTTATGGGAAAAGTGTGGGGTGGTGCAAAGGCACATGACACCTTATCACCCAAAAGCCAATGGGCTTGTGGAAAGATTTGACAGTACCCTGAAGTCAATGCTCCAAGCGTTTGCTGAACAGCATGGGAGGGATTGGGAGAAATACCTTCCCCACCTGTTTGCATACAGGGAGGTGCCTCAAGAGTCAACAGGATTTTCCCCCTTTGAGCTCTTATATGGACGTCGGGTATGTGGGCCCCTAGACTTGATCTGGCAAGACTGGGAAGGCAAGCATGCCACCCAGGGAACCCCCTCAGTGGATTACATCCTTAGGTTAAGGGAAAGGCTGAAGAAGCTTATGGGGACAGCACAGAGCAACCTGGCAGCTGCCCAACAGAAACAAAAAGTGTGGTATGACTGCAGAGCCAGAGCTCACTTGTACACAGTGGGTCAGGAAGCCATGGTCCTTATTTCGGTCTGGAAAGACAAGCTGCAGGCTGAGTGGGCAGGACCGTACAAAGTAGTTAGGAAGATAAATGACATGAACTATATCATAGAATTACCTAGCAGAAGACAGACAGAAAGGATGTACCATGTCAACATGATGAAGCCATATGCTAATAGGGCTAACATGGTGTTTGCAGTATGTAGTCCTGGGGAGGGGACGGAAGAAGGAGACCCCCTTCTGGACTTGCTGGAAGAAAGCAAGTGGATGTCCTCTGTGGAGGCAGTTAAATTGTCTCCCCAGCTGGCCCCAGATAAGATCCAGGAAGTAAGGGAGGTTTTAGCAGACTTTGCCCCACTGTTTAGCGCCAAGCCTGGACTAACCACCTTAGCGACGCGTGATCTGGAGAAAGGGACACAGACGCCCACACGGCAGACAGCATATCAGGTGTCAGAGGCTGTCCAAAAGGACATTCGGAGGGAGGTGGAGGAAATGCTGGATTTAGGGGTAATCCAGAGATCCCACAACCCCTGGGCCTCACCCATAGCCCTTGTACCCAAGCCAGATGACTCTACTCATTTCTGTGTGGACTATCATGGACTGAATGCAGTCACGAAGTCAGACATCCACCCAATGCCCTGGATGGATGAACTCCTGGACAAGTTGGGAGGGGCGACCTACCTTACAACTATTGACCTGACCAAGGGGTATTGACAGATCTAGGGAGACGTCAACCTTCATCACTCTGATAGGCTTATTTGAATTTAAAGTAATACCTTTTGGAATGAAAAATGCCCCAGTCACTTTCCAGAGGTTGGTGAACCTGGTGTTGAATGGTGCTTAGGAGCACACCGTGGTGTACCTGGATGACATTGCCATCTTTAATGCCAGCTGGGAGGAACACCTGTCCTACCTTAGTGAAGTGCTGGTCAGGATACAGAGGGCCGGGCTCATTGTCAAAGCTGAGAAGTGCCAGATGGCCATGGCTGAAGTGGCATACCTCGGGCATGTTGTAGGCCGGGGACAGCTCTGTCCTAACCAAGTAAAAATAGAGATGATCAAGGCATGGCCCAGACCAGCAACACAGAAGCAGGTCAAGAGTTTTCTTGGGACAGCAGGGTACTATAGGAAATTTGTACCTAATTACAGTGCCCTGGCTGCTCCCCTATCTGACCTGGTAAAGAAAAGGATGCCTAAGAAAATTACCTAGGAACCAGCCTGTGAAAAAGCCTTTACCAGTCTGAAGGAGGCGCTGTGCAGTGCTCATGTGTTGACAAGTCTTGACTATAGCAGACCCTTTATAGTCCAGACTGATGCCTCAGACGTGGGTATTGGGGCAGTACTGAGTCAGACATCCAACCAAGGGAAGGATCATCCTTTAGTGTACCTGAGAAAAAAGTTACTTCCCAGGGAGCAGGCATACTCTACTGTGGAAAAAGAGTGTATTGCCATACTGTGGGCCCTAAAGAAGTTAGAGCCATACTTATATGGTCAGCATTCTGAGGTACAAATGGAACACAACCCCCTGGTTTGGCTGACCCAAATGGGAAAAACTAATGGTAGACTATTAAGATGGAGTCTTGCCTTGAAAGAGTATGACATGACAATCTTACATAGGGCTGGAGCGACCGATCAGAACACAGATGGCCTGTTGCATGTTTATGAGGAGTGAACTGACTTAGGAAGCTCATCCCATGCAGGGGATAGACTCCAAATTTAGTCTAGGTGGGGAGGATTGTGATGCTTGGCCAGTTGGTTATGATTGTTCTATGATTCTTGTAATATAGAATGTAGTGTGTGATTGTCTCACATGAGACATCCTGTGTGCCATGGATGCCCCCCTTCCCCAGGTTTCAGTGAAGCTAACAGGATGTATTAAAATGATCAGGAGTTTTCTGTAATGTAATTAACTTCCTTGAGAAGTAGCATTTCATAGCCTTTTATGACCTCCTGCCTCTGAAGCTGGAAAACTAGAATATACATTTTATGACTTCAGATAAGCTGATTCCTGTTGGCTATATTTGCATCTAGGTGAGAAACTGCAGAGTTTGTAAAAACCTTTGATGTCCTTGGGAAACTAGGAAGCCAACCTCCCGTTCAAAGGAAAAGGGCTTGATTAAAGACTGTCATAATTTGGGAAATTAGTTTTTGCTGAAGTCACAGTATTTATAATATCTCCTGACAGGAAGATCATTGTTTGTATAATTTTTATATTCTAAAAGGAGGAGCTGGATGACATCATAGAAGGGGTGGAAACACGCAGTTTAAACTGTATTCTGTATTTCAACTGAGTGACATTTCTTTTTGGACTCTTAAGAAACAAGATCTTTGACCTAACTTAAGCATTCTATAGAGGTAATACATTAGATAGAAAAATTCTAACTGTATGTTGGTAGGAGTTTGTCTGTAGTTTTCTCTTCTTTTCTTTTAAGTGATTGCATGCTTTGTGATATAGTGTTCTGTGTTTACATTTAACATATTTTTATCCATTTTTAAGTAAATCTTTTATTCCAAAGACTGCCTGGTTGTGTCTTCGAAGTTCTTTTTTGCATGTGACGTATAGAGGGTTAAGATTGACAAAAACTGTTCAGAACTTGATGGTGTTATCAAACTGGGAAAAGGTAAGAATATACCTAAGGTCTTTTATAGAGTTTTAAGTGTTCATTTTGGACACCTAGTTAGGTGCCCTTAGGCAAAAGATATCTGGCATCCCCCCGAAGAGTGGATTATCTGAGCCTGTACATTTGGGTACGCTAGCATAAGCTTCACAGTTTGAATCCCCCCAGAACTTGAGAATAAAGGTGATTTACTGCTCCTCTTTTGCTTCTTTCTGCCCTGGTAGGGGTTGGGATAGAATTGAGTGTCCTTCTGCTGGCCCCAGTGCTACCCTGACCTGCCATTATCTATCGCATCTTCTTACAGCACTCTGAGTATCAACACATGGGTTATCAAGTGCTCTTCTCATCGGCTAAGGCACAAAAAGAATCCCAAATTCAAAATCTGATCCTTCTCCTCCCTTGTAGCTCCCAGAATCCTCTGTTCTTTTTGTGTATCATCCCAGGCTGGTCACGATTGTTCTTGGCTCTGTGCCAAACTAACCAAGGTAAGCAATTAAACTCCCTTTATTACAACTGCAATTTCTATGTTAGCCACATAAGCTAACTTGCAAATATTTAAAGCACAATCGTTTGCTTATTATGGGATTACAGCTCCTCAGATTACCATTTAGTGCTGCAATTCTTTAATATCTATGCTATAAATCCTTACTGTCTGTGCTTAGTTTCAAGCCTAGATTACGTGTTGGCATCAGGGCTTAGCATAGGATTAATGTGAGAACTTACAAAACTTCACCCTGCCTAAAGAACTGCTGATCACTAAACTTCCTCAGTTTACCTTGTTCAACTGAGGAAGGGGATGAAGGCCTCTGCCCCAGGCCAAGTTAGGACTGTCTGAGCCCCCTCTCAGCTTATCTTATTCAGCCAAGGTGGTGGTGCCTCTAATGGGGAGCTCTGTGCTCCATATGAGGTCTGTTTTTTCATTACTCCTGTGGGTTGCAGTTTACCTCGTTCAACCGCGACACTACAGGAATGCCCCACCATGGACAGTTAACTCAATCTGGCCAGGATTCAGATGGTAGAGAGGTGCATGAGAGAGAGCTACATTCCCAGGGTCCTTACCTGCAGGACTCTGCTCTCCGTAGGCTGCCGATCCAAGCGACCCACCAGCTCATTCCAAACACTGCCAGCGCAGGAGGAGCCTCCACATGTAGCGACAACCTTGTTGAGGCTCCCTAACCAGTCCCCCATCCTTTGTTCTGTGGTGGTTTACAACCATGAGGAGCTCTGCTGGACTAGTGGTCGCCATCTTGCCTCTCACGTACTATTGTGAGAGGACATCAGCACCTTGCATGGGCCTAAGAGATCTTGCTAGGGGTGCCTCTCACAAGATGGTGCCATCAACATGCTGTACCCTCTCCCAAAATAGTGCCAGCAAGCATGCCAACTATCTTAAAGGGACACAGCCTCCTCTACAGTGCAGGCTGCTTCTCTATTTATTTAAAGTGCCAGCGATCACCATTGTAAGCATAGGTGGATATGCTACATAATATGGGCATTTTTAAAGTATTATTTCCCCATTTTTTAGGTCATAAGATACTAGGCAGTGGCATTTTAAGGGGAATTATTTTATTCTGAGTATCTCTGGCATGGCAAGAAGTTTGTACATTTTAACATAAGAAGCCTGATGTATATCCTCAGCACTTTCATTGCCAGTCAGTGACTTGACTGCACACTGACTGCCCAGTAAGTCACAACCCATTTCACAGATTCTCCAGTGTTCCTTATATTTTTCAGAAATTATGGCTGCACCCAGAAGATTATGCAAAAAATGTCCCAATATCCTTCTGACCTCAGATATTGGGGACCTTTGCTCCCTCTGCATGGTGGATGCTGAACCAAGGGATTTTAACCTTATCTCAGGATCCACAGATGAGGACCCCATAAACGACAGTGCATCTACCACATCTCAGAGCATGGTAGTGCAGTTGTTTCAGAAACTCCTGGAAAGAATCAACTTTTTGGGTCTGGACAAAAGATCCAGGTCCTTGAACAAAACTCCTTGCCCAAAGTGACCCAGAAATGCCCCATACCCAGATTACACTTCAGAGTTGTCCAAGTCTGGTATGAGAACTCAGAAGAAGAGGAAGATGAAGAAGAGGATATGGCCGCCAGACTCTGCCCTTTCAACACTATCCCTGAGCTCATCAGGGTCGTATGTGAAACGTTCAGAATTGATGAGCCAATAGATCAGCCAGATAGTAGGCTGGATCCCCTAGTAAGAGACAGAAAACAATCCTCTACTTACTTCCTCATGTGCAAGGTGCTGGAGAGCATGTTAGCAAAAGAATGGGAGGCACCTGACCCAATCAAACTAGAGAGAAGTGTACCTTTGAGAGGAGGTACCCACTGGCACAGGAGAAGGAGAAGCATTGGTCAGCCACACCAAAGGTTGGCTCAGAAGTCTGCTCTCTCAGTAATAAAACTGTACTACCCTCAGAGTCAGCATCTACCTTGAAGGACCCCATAGACAGAAAGGTGGACAAGATCATTAGAAAGGTACATGACATGATGGTCATGAACATGAGGGCATTCATGGCCACCACTTATTCGTCCAAGGCAGTGCTCAGATGGTTGGAGGTGGCACAACATGACATTTCTGAAACTAGCACCCATGGAGCCACCATGGATTACGCGACACAGGCCATGAAGCACGTGGCCAATGCCACAATCGATAACTTTAAGATGGCATCCAGATCAGCAGCAGCATCCATTAACAGAGCCAGAAGGCATATTTGGCTTAAACTCTGGAATGCCGATCAGGAATCAAAATCCAGAGTAATGAAACTACAGTTCTCGGGTGACAAAGTGTTTGGTCCCAGGATAGAGGAATTTGCCATGAAGAAAGGAGATGACAAAGACAGCCAAGAGGGGTAGGCTATGTTGCCATCCTTTTGGAGCAACACATTTTGTCACTACTCAAACAAGGGCAAGAGGGGACAAGGCCACCAAGAGCAAGATAGACGGTTGTTTGGCGTCAAGTCAGACTTCTTCAATCACAAACTGCACTACCAAAACAATCGAGGCAGTGGCGCCCACTACAGTGCCAAACAGGGGTAGAAACCTAACAAGTCTAACAGGGGATGCCACCAGTGAGAATCCACAGGTCCAGGACCATGCGGGTGCAGTGGGGGGGGAGGGGGAGACTACAACACTTCACCACAACCTGGACCGAATCAATCAAGGACAGATGGGTCAAGGAGAAAATTTCACATGGATATGCCATAGAATTCCATGCAATCCCAAGGCGGGAGAGATACATACAGTCACATCTCACAAGAGACAAGGCAACCTCACAACATGTAAGAACTATTCTAAATCAGTTGTTACACAGCAAGGCCATAAAGCCAGTTCCAAGCCAAGAGCGATACTCCGGCATTTACTCAGTGTTCTTTCTCATACCAAAGAAGACCGGGGACCTCAGACCCACACTGGACCTCAGATTTGTAAACCAGTTCATAAGATACCTGAAGTTCAAAATGGAAACACTAAGATCCACAATTGTGGCAATCCGCAAGGGCGACATCCTGACCTCCACAGACCTGAAGGATGCCTACCTACACATCCCCATCAGACCGACCCACCAGAAATTTCTCAGATTCAGCATCTTGGGTTACCACTTCCAGTACCAGTGCTTGCCATTCAGTCTGGCATTAGCTCCCCCGAGTGTTCACCAAGGTCATGGCCCCCACTAGTAGCAAAACTCCGCACAAAGGGGATTCATGTGGTCCCATATCTGGACGACTGGCTGATACAGGCAAGATCAATACAGGAGTCACAAACAGCAACCATCAGAGTGTAAAAGTTGCTCAAGGAACACGGGTGGATCATCAACGAGGCCAAGAGCCACTTGACTCCCACAACAAAGATAGAGTACTTGGGAGAGATATTCAACACGATGACGGGCACTGTCAAACCATCAGAAATCCGTATCACCACACTAGTGACACACTGCAGGAGCATACTGCACTGCAAAACAACAATGCTATGGCACCTGATGCAGCTGTTGGGCCTAATGGAGGCCTGCATAGATCTACACAACTGGGCGAGATTACACATGAGGCACCTGCAATGTCTATTGTTAGAAAACTAGAATTACAACCAACAAAACTACAGCCAGAGGGTGGCCATACCTGCAGGGATAAAGAGATCACTGAAATGGTGGGTAGACTCACACAACTTCAAACAAGGGGTGAGGTTGGTAACAAGAACCCTAGAAACAGACACAAGCCTACTAGGTTGGGGCGCTGTAATAGACAGACAGTCAGTCCAGGGAAAATGGACAGAGCAGGAATTGAAACTCCTGATCAACATACTGGAGACCAGAGCCATTTGACTAACCCTCATAGATTTCAAATCTCAAGTCTTAAAATGCCATGTAAAGGTGCGTACAGACAACAGAGTGGCAATGGCATATATCAACAAACAAGGAGGAACAAAGAGCAGGGCCATGGCTTGAGAAACAGAAACACTAATACTATGGGCAGAAAAACATCTGCTCAGCCTTACAGCAGTGCATCTGGCAGGCAGCCTGAATACTAGGGTGGACTGGTTGAGCAGACAAACATTACAGCAGGGGGAGTGGCAACTCAACCCAAGAGTCTTCAAAAAGATCCAGAGGAGATGGGGTCCCTTCCAGATGGATCTCATGGCATCAGCAGTGAACATACAGTTGCCAGCTTACATGTCCAGATACAGGGACAAGAGAGCAGCAGGAGTGGATACAATCTCCACACCATGAAATTTCCAAAAAGCATATGTCTTCCCACCAATATCCATGATCCCAGTGATCTTACAGAAAATCAGAGACACAGGCAGCGTGGTGGTTCTAATAGCCCCAGACTGGCCGAGGAGGACTTGGTATGCACTCATCAAGAGAATGTTGATAGACACTCCTGTGACACTCACTCACTACCAGACCTTACTCAGACAGGGGCCGATCTGGCACGAAGACCCTCAACCACTGAAACTGACAGCATAGCTGCTCAGAGGGCTAGACTGTTAAATTTAGGGGTATCGGGTAAGGTAGTGGACACACTGGTACAAGCCGGAAGGGAGTTCACTAACAGAACTTATAACAGACACTGGTGGGTATTTGATTTATGATACGAAATCAGAAATGCAAGGGCATCAGAATGCAATATCTTAAATATTATAGAGTTCTTGCAGAATGGATTGGATAAGGGGTTAACGGTGGCATCCTTACAGGTGCAGACGGCTGCCATTGGGGCAATAAGGGGAGAAATAGATGGACATTTACTGGGGGCCCATCCATTGGTTCAATCATTCTTAAGGGCGGCAGCTAATATTACACACTCCCCAAAGCCTATTACGGCTCTTGGCACCTCAACTTAGTACTAGACGCCTTGGCCATCACGCCCTTTGGATTCATACTACTAGGATTCTTACTAGGAATAATAGATGTACAGAAGGCCGTGGCCCATATGAGTACATCTCCAGCAAGCTGGGAAAATTACCCTCAATTTAATAAATATTTGTCTATGTTGTTCTTGAAGGTCTCCTGGCAGTTAGTATTAAGAATAGATTTAGGGAGAGTGTTCTATAAGGATATTATTCTGTGGGTAAAAAATAAGCATCTGTTGTCCTTTCTAGGGTATGTTAGTGTAAGTTGATGTGTATGACTTCTTAAGTTACAGTCCAACATCAGTTCTGCGTCTTTTGATATTTTAAACATTAATAATAGATCAGTCCTGGTTCTCCTTAACTCCAGTGTGTATAGATTAAGTTCCTCAAGTCTTGTCTCATAACTTTTATTTTGCTTATCTATCATTTTTGTTACTCTATGTTGAACCCCCTCTAACCTGTTTATGTCCCTCCTCAAATATGGACTCCACAGTGTGTGCAATAATCCAAATGAGGTCTTATGTTGGCTCTGTGAGTGAAAGAATGCATCTCCCGTTTCTTGGGACAAAGGATCTTTTAACACAGCCTATTATTCTGTTAACCCGATTTATAATATGGTTACAGTGTTTTCCAAAGGATAAATCTGATCTGATGATGATTCCAAGGTCCTTTTTCTTTTGGGTAGGGGTTATGGGGCAACCATTTAATGTATACTGTTGTTTTTTGTTTGTATCACCCAAGTGCATAATTACACATTTGGTGGTATTGTATGTCATATCATTAAGTTGTGCCCAATCTTTGAGAGTTTTTAGGTCTTTAATTAAATTAAGTATATCTTCATCAGTTTTGACTTTAGCTGCAGTTTTAGTATCATCTGCAAGTTTAATAGCAAAGTTCTCCAGATTTATGGTCATATTGGATATAAATACAGAGAACAGGACAGGTCCCAAAACAGATCCCTGCGGCATTCCACTTGTGACCAAACCCATATTTGAAGAGCATCCCCTAACACGTACAATCTGTGTATGTTTTTTTAACCATTCTTCCACCCAATTTACTATTAAGCCATTTATGCCTAGCCTACCCCTAGAATCCATTGCATTAGCCATACTCACTGTGAAGGCTGTCTTTTTGGTAGTGATCTCATCAGCTAAGAGAACTAGTGAGCTACAGGCCCTCTCATGTAGACAGCCATTTCTAACATTCTTCCCAGACAGGGGCGTACTCCGACTCATCCCCTCCTTCATTCCTAAGGTAGCCAGTGCTTTCCACATAGCTCAGGAAATTACAGTTCCAACCCTTTGTCCAAAAGAAGGGGACCCTAACAGGGAAACCCTTCACTGCCTAGACCCAGCCCATGCAATTCAGATCTACCTGTCCCAAATGGGCGCTTTCCAATGATTGGACAGACTCTTCATCCTTCTTCAGGGTCAGAAACAGGGCCTGAAAGCCTCCAGGGCACAATAGCTAGATGGTTGAGAGACACCAACCCTCGAGCCTACAAGGCAGGTGGTATTACCCCTCTGTCAGATATCAGAGCACACTGCACGAGAGCGGTGGCCACCTTCTGGGAAGAGCGTAGCTCCGCATTGGTAAGAGAGATCTGCCAAGCAGCAACCTGGTCATCACCGCACACCTTCACCAAGTTCTACTGGTTGCATACTGGACTAACAGGAAACTCAGAGTTTGGTCACAAAGTACTCCAGATGGCTTTGAGTCATATTCCTCCTCCCTCCCAAGACAAGTCAAATACTGCTGTATAATCACCCATGTGCTGAGACTCGGAGTGCTGTAAGAAGGTGCGATAGATAATGGTAGTTTACTCATCTGGTAAAGGTGACTACAGGAGCACCTTCTTACAGCACTCTGTATCCCACCCATTGAGGAGGAACATAACATAGCAGAGAGTGGGCTAACAGAATAAGGGATCGTATATTAAAAATTTACGTGCAATACTGATCAGTGAATATATAGTAGCGGACAATCAGTCCTACACCGACAGTAACAATGTAATACGTTCTTACATACTGTAGGTTGGAATTAAATGAAAAGTAAATAATTGTCTTTTGCATAACATCAAATTGTGTTGTGTGCTTCTCTACCTGCCAGCATCCCTACGGGGGCGGCTGAGAGTCCTTTATGGTTGGATTATATATTATATTTTCAGCAGTAGCATAAGCTCTGGAAGATTTCATACTGAGGATTCTGGGAGCTACAAGGGAGGAGAAGGATTGGATTTCAAATTTGGGATTTCTTTTGTGCATCAGCCTATGAGAAGAGCACTTGATGACGCATGTGTTGAGACTCTGAGTGCTGTAAGAAGGTGCTCCTATAATCACCTTTACCAAGTGAGTAAACTACCATTACATGTGTTGGCATGTCAGGTACTGGTACTGTTACCCTCTCCACTTAGACACTTACAAGAGTGCTCCAAGAGTTTGTGTATGCTAGTCATAGCTGTCCTGTTGAATGCCTGCCAGTACAACCTGGGAAGGGCCCTTATACATTAGGTACCACAGCATGTACAAGAAGACATTCAGAAGGGCAGTTGTGGATAACACTGACAAACTCCCAGAGATCTCTCATTAAAGAAGAAGCAGAGGCAGCAGTAGTACAGGGACCCATCCTAGCAAGGCAGGTGGAGGAAGATTGGGGCTACATGGGAGGCTATCAAAATGCCCCCCCCCAATCCCCCAAGGTCTTCTGGTGGAGGCCTTATATAGTACACAAAAGGGGCGGAGTTTGAAATTGGTTCCACCTACTCTCTGACATCACCTCCATTTGGTTGCTATAAAGGCAGCCATTTCGTGGGCTGCCAACCCTATGAGAAGGGCTTCCCGGATGACTTTACCCAGGTAAGTAAACCATAATAGAGAAAAGAGAAGTAACCTAAATATTAAATATAAAGAATCTAGAATCTTTAACCAAGGGCAACAGATGAGGCGTGCGCTCCCTATCTTGTTTCCTTGTAAGGTTCTAGATTCTTTAACAAATAGCCAGTTTGATGTTCTAGTGCAAAATCCAAAGGAAAAAAAAAACAGTTTTCATTTATAAAACACATTGATCTCCTATTTACATACTGTAACTCTAGCTAACAGAGTTTTTACTGTGTTTAGTTAACAAATATTAGGATTCCCTAATGGCTGCAATTCTCAGCCAACAGCTGTTTATGTTTTAGCCTTTTAACAGAAAGGCAGCACCTTCTTTAAACAATTACAGCCCCTTTTTAATGAATATAGACACTGCAGGGCTTACTTATTTACGCCCTCAGTGTCCTTGCATAAATTCAGCTCCTTTTTATTTCCTTGGAGTGAGCACCAGAACAGGACTTCAGAGTTACTTGCTAGGGAGCGTAGCACTGCTCCTTAGCAACCTTTTCTTTACTGGTGTAAACCCTCTGCATAGAAAGGGGGGCCTTTAGAAACATACTTTTGCTTTGTCTGAATTTTCTAACAAATGCTTTTAAGGGCAATTACTCTTTATATTAAAGCCCATTACCATAACTACTATCAAGATGGACAAACTAGAATTGGATAACAGGGATAGTAAAGCTGTAAGAATTGCCAGGTTGGCCACCCTGACAAGAAAATTAGTATAGATAGGAAGGTAGAGAAGTAGACAGGAGAGAGTGAAAAGAAAACAACAAAGTGTGTGTGTGTGTGGGGGGCATCTTGAATTTCTCTTCTTTTTGAATATTTTCTGCATAACAGGACCCTGTTACAGAGAGACTCAGCATAGATCACCAGGTCAGAGCAGCAGCGACAGTAGATTAGCTGGATTTAGGGAACCAGGAGGCCTACAACTATTTCTAAGGTTTTGATATTGGAGGCCAGGGATGCAAGGAGTTAGGCGTAGGGAGGGCTCTGATTAATGGTGCCCCTTTCATATAAATCCAGTGTATCCAAACTGAACAGTTCAAACTTTGTTGGGTTCAATGCGAGATGTTCGTGAAGTTGGACCCTGAGAGGTTGGCAGAGCTCTAGTATATGTCGCCTGTTGTCAACCAGCTATTGCAGGACTTCCAGTGATGTTATCCCTATAATGGCAACTTAATTTAATTGACTCTGTCAAACCCCAGCGAATATCCATGTCCATCACCCAAAATAAACCATGGATTCACCTGCAAAGAGCACCAGAATGCCGAGCAGACTATGGACGACTCCAACTCTGGCACAAAAACTGAAGGATCTGTTTACCGGCTGTCACACTCAGGAGTCAGAAAATGCAGTCTACTCAAAAGATGAGCTGCAAGAAATGAGAGACCTGAAAGAAGCCTCCAACCATATCAATGCCATTAAACAGTCAGTGCTGACAGTCGCAAAGATAGAATAGACTGCAATCAATAAAAAGGGATTTAAATAAAACTGAGAAACACATGGAGGACATGGAAAACCGAGTGGTGGACCTTGCCTGCATCATGGAATTCCATAACCACCTGATGCTGTATCTGTTGGCACGGGTGTGGAAGCTCACACTGAAGTTAGATGACATGGCAACCTGAATTAGATGACATAATATAAGACTACATGGGGTCCCAGATGGGGTGGAAAAAGTGGCAGTTTCTGTAATGAACTTTGTGTAGAGTTTTCTGAAAGAATTACTGAAACTCCCTGATGACTATGATTTCTGCATGGGGCAGACACGCAGAGTGCCAGGCCACTGTCTGACCAACCCTAGAGCTCGCTCTTGCTTCATTGTAATGAAGTTCACCTCATATCTGAACATTGAAGACATCCTCATATAAGCCTGGCAACAAAAGACTTTACTGCTCCATAGCAGCCGGATTATAGTTGGCGACAACTTCACAAACATGGTCCAGGAGAAACGGAGGGCAGCATGAGGAGTCATAAAGCAGCTCTGTGTCAGACATCAAGGCTCAACTTTTGTATCCAGCCAGACTCCGTATGAAAACACAGCAGGGGCCGAAAACATTTATGGACTTGCTAGAAGGTGCAGACTACCTTTAGGAACATCAGATTGAACTTCTGCCCCTTGAGAAGGAAGGCTTGAAAGGGAACTTTTCACCTCAGCCTGGGAAGTTGTATGTAGAGGGAGAACCGCACCATGTCTCGCCACTCCAGAAAGATATCCATACCCTGCTGCACACCTACCTGATGGCAGAGAATACAGAGAGATTGTTTTTTTTTTTTTTTTTTACTTTCTGTTTATCCACTTCCCGCGCCGGAACTCCGCATCTTCAAGAGACACCTGGTACTGCCCCGCATCTCTGCTTTACCTGAATCCCTGGAGATTCCTCCATGGAGCCGTGGTTGTGTCCCCTTGATGGGTATGGGGCAGGGGCCTTACACCCCAATATTTCTAGGTTTCGTTGGGTCCCCCAGTGGTCAGGCAGGCAGGAGCCATCAGGGCCAGTACTGGTGCTCTGTCTTCTTGTCACTCCGGTTGTGTTTTCCCCTATTCCTTTCTGTATGGTGTTACACCCTGATGTCATGGTGCTAGGCACCGACATCCACCATGCAGCTCCCCCAGCCGCTCCCGCCCCCCCACTACCAGCAGGACTTGCTTTACCTCAGGCCTCCGCCCGGTGTCAGGCAAGCTTCAGGCCTTGGCCCCTCCCTCCCCCCAGAGAAGGTGAGCAGTCCCTGGAACAAACAAGCCTTCTCCCCGTCTGGCCCTCAGGCAACCTGAGTCCACCCCCAAACCAGGGTCACCGACGTTGCAAGTGGAAATCCAACCACTGCATGGCTGGGCCGGCCTTGACAATACAGAGGAATTGAATCAACCAAAAAAAGAAGGCAAAGAAGGCACCATAGCACAGGACACTACACTGGGAAGCATATGTCCTCACAGAGAAAGTCACCACCATTGATGATTGTGAATCTGAACTGAACTGAATGCTATGCAACAGTGTGTATCGGACAGACATTTTTCTATTCAGACACATATATACTCCCTCCTTTTTTCTTACTCTCTTCTTTCCCTTAGATACAGGGCACTAATTCATTTGTACTAATACTGACAAAATGGTGAGGCTGAATGTTTATTGGGGCACTTAGTGTTTTACAGACCCTGCATTAGTGATTTGAGCCCTGCATTTAGGTGCTGAATGTGCTGCACTGGGGAGGTGGGATGGGATCCTGTTGATTACCCGACTCTATTTTGCCCACCATAACAATCCCCACCTACATATGAACGACACTATATTATGCCACCACATTTTTTCCCCGATATGACATCGCCCACTCATGACAGCATCCCGACTCAAACTTTCCCGACTTTCACCAGGACACCCTTCTGCTAGTTAATTGGTTTGTTCCTATTTTAGTTGCATAAAACTTTCAATTTGCTTGAAGAAAAAAAATGCTCCTGAGCACTTTACTTTTAATGATGTACCACGCTGTGATAGCTAATCCTCAGGCCAGGGCTTTGGGCACAGGAGGCTACATTATGCATGTTAACTTTCTATCCCTCCCCCAGGAAACAAAGCTCTTGCAGGGTTGTATGAAGAAGTATATACAGGTTGAGGCTCTGTATACTTTGCAGCACTTCACCCGTTGCTCACTTTATAGAAAACGGGCAGTGGCGTTATGACACTGGAGCACTGAGGGAGGGGTAGATATGGCTTCTCGGCCACAGACCAGTTCTGTGGCTTCAGAGGTGGTGGTGGGAAGGGGCTCATGAATGGAAACATCCACGGAGAAGCGGTTGAGGTTGGAGACGAGCTCACGGAGCATAAGGCTAACCACTGCTAAACAATCAAAGGCTGAATGCAGGTTGCTGTTAATCAATGCTACTTAGTTCTGGCGTCTTTGAGATACTCTCAGGCAATCATTTTAAAACACAAGCTACTCACTGCTGTACTGTGTGTGTACTTAACAGGCAAATGAAGGCGCGGTGAAATATACATGACAGAAAAGTTTTAAACGGGCAGATAGAGTCAGGACATGATGAGTTGGTATTACGAGAGTCGAGGAATCGTACTAGACCCGGAGCGACAACCTGGCAAAGATAATATTAGGCCACCTGGAATACTACTGTAAGTGACTGATCTGGGCCTCTAGGACTTGAGATACATGCTGGGGGGGGCATTTTGGGGGCCTCTCCAACTGAACCCCTCTGCCTTCACCTCTGCCAGATTGTTAAAATTGCGACAGGCCAGATATCGCTTTGCTTAGGACATGAAAGATTAACCTACAAACTTTATTTTTGTTTATGTATTTTGATAACTGGGTGAGTGAACTGGCACCAAGGTGCCTTTTTCAGGCATGACCCTGGTGCAGTAGAGCTCAAGTCAAGACAGCGCTGCAAGATACCAATGTATAAATGCAGGATATATAATAAAGTGACATGGTGCAAGTGCAACTATTCAACCTATACAGTAGACCTAAAAGACTGGTGAAGTATGGGGAAGACACAGCCAGGCTGTCCCCTCTCCCTTCTAGCTTTCTGCCCCTCATGTTAGGCTCCGTGCCATTCTGCAGTGTCACCAGGCTCACTCAGGGGCTCCTTCCTAAACCAGAACAGTCAGGGTACTTCGAAGGAAGGAGGAGGGGGCAACTAGAGGGCATGGGTGGAAGCTGGAGGGGGGAAGATTCAGGGGAGAAAGGAGGAGGAGGTGCTACTTCACTGATAGGGTGGTGGAGCCATGGAATGCGCTGCCTAGGGGGCTGGTGGAGGCAGAGATGGTGGAGGGGTTCAAGAGGTGGTGGGACAGGTACAGGGGGAAAGGTTCTGGAAGCAAAATCCAATGCAGCAAGAATATCAGGAACTGGGAAGGGAGAAGCCAGAGAAGGTGAGGGGGGCAGCAAGGTCAGCACCCAGGGTGGGGGCTGACCAAATGAGCAGACACGAAAGACTGTTAGGCCTATTCTGCTGGCATTTTAGTATGTTAGTATGCAAAGCATGTACAGACACTGGACTGCTTGATATAGGTATGCAATATAATTGTCAGTGTCTGGTGGGGTTCTGGTTTAGGAAGGAGCCCCTGAGTGAGCCTGGTGACACTGCAGAATTGCACGGAGCCTAACATGAGGGGCAGGAAGCTAGAAGGGAGAGGGGACAGCCTGGCTGTGTCTTCCCCAGCCAGGATAACATGCTCTTAAGCCAGACCCAGCAACAGAACTGCACCTCTTGAAGGGGTACAAATCTTTAGAACTAGGTACCCTACTCTGAAAAGGTGATCTTTGAAATTCAAGGCCAAGGGCCGGGTCTGGGTCTGGGAGGGCTGAAGGGGGGGCTGCTCACATTTACCCTGTCTAACCTCGTAGACATTGTGAGGCAGTAAGGGTCACAAGCTCAGAAGCATTGAGGTTGTAGAGTATCTAAACAGTACCCTTCCCAGCACAGAACTCACACTGACTTTCTTTCTTTTCTTTCTTTCTTTCTTTCTTTCTTTTTTTTTTACCCTAAATAAGACCCCTTCTACTTCTAATAAAGTATCTGTTTGCTTAATCTCAACAGGCACTGACCCCTGCTGAGATATAAGTGTTAAATTAATAAGAAAATGTAACTTCTTTTAGTTAGCTGCTTTCTGCTCTACAAGCCTTTAGCAACAGGAAGTTGTAATTTGAGTCACCTGCTTTTATAGTGTCTAAGCCACACCCCCAATTAAGCTCTCTCTCCTCCTACTGGTTTAGCAAAGTAAACTGAAACAGTACCCTTCCCAGCACAGAACACACACTGACTTTCTTTCTTAGCCAAATCACTTTGGAATAGTCCTTTATGAACCGGCGGTAGTAGCCACAGAATTCCAGGAAACATTGTAGTTCTTTCAAATTGTGGGGCTGGTGCCAAGTAATCAAGGCTTCAACTTTACTAGGATCAGTCTCTATCCCCTCTGTTGACACTATGTGCCCCACATACTTCATAGAGGTTTGGAAAAACTGGCAATTGTCGATAGACATCTTTAGGCCGAAATCTTCCAGTCGGTCTAGTACTTTGAACGGTCGACTCTCATGATCCTCTAGGGAGCTCCTGAACACAATGACATTGTTCAAGTACACCAGGCATTCTAGCAAATTCATGTCTCCCACTGCTCGTTCCATCAGTCGCTGGAAGGTGGCTGGTGCGCCCGATATCCCCTGTGGCATTCTCAGGAATTGGTAGAACCCCAAAGGACAGATGAAGGCTGTCTTCTCATGGTCCTCTGGAGCCATCGGAATCTGGTAAAATCCACTGTGAAGATCCAACACCGAGAACCATTTGCTCCTATTCAAACAAACCAGAGCATCTTGTATACGGGGCATGGTGTATTGACCGGGGATGGTCCGCCGATTCAGAGTTCGATAGTCAACACACATTCTCACAGATCCATTCTTCTTATGCACAACCACAATGGGAGAAGCATATGGGCTCCTGGATTCTTGTATCCCACCAGCCGCGAGCATTTCCTGCAAGTGTCTTTTCACATCATCTATGTCTGCAGGGGCTAGGCGTTGAGATCTCTCTCGAAATGGCTGTTCATTGTGCAGGCGTATGTGATGCTCCACATCCTGGACACATCCCACGTCCCATTCCTTCAACAAAAACACTTAATCTCTCTGGGCAAGTTTCTGGCTAATTCTAGTCTTCCATTCAGCTGGCAACGGGGAGTCACCAAAATCAAACAAGTCGGGAGTACTCTATCTGTCTTGCCAGGGTGCTTGTTGCTGGGCAACACTGCAGTGTCTGCACAGTGTACCGTAGCTAGAGTGCATCTTCTGTTCACCCGGATCTCCCGATCTGACATTATGAATCTGGACCATCACTCATCGTACACAGGCATGAGCACGAGCTGGCAAGATGCTGGGCTTAACCAATAATCCTTCCAGCAATTTTCCATCACCTGGCATGTTCAACATCAGTATTTTGTTCTGGACATCTTTTCGGAGGCAGACCTCCTCTTGAACAGTACACTGGGTGTTAGGGGCCAGTACCATTGAATCGGGATCCCTCTTCCACATGACCCCTACCGGTTCATCCTGGTCCACTCCCTTGGGGTTCTGCTGCAAATCATAGGCCGTCTTGATCAGAGCGGGAATTCTTAGGGCCCTCCCAGTCCGTTGAACTTGTTTCTCATGACAGAGTTATGCCAGTCTCCCAAACATATGGGCTTTGGTCCCAATTAACAGGGGAACCCCATCATACAGTCCAGTAGGGGGACACACTAAGGCCAGTGTCTCAACTTGCTCCTCTACTCCAGTTACAGCTGCAGGAAACGACAACCAGAGGCGGACATATCCTAGGTAGGGATAAGACTTGTCTCTCAGCCCCCACACATGTAGGCCTTCCAGGGATTATAAGGGCACAGCAGATAAATGTTTGTCATACCAGTCCTTAAATACAACGGTCACTTGCGACCCACTGTCCAGCACAGCCTGAGTAGGAATACCATTCACAGCCATGGTAGTCTCCATTGAAGGGCCCACTATTTTGGACCAGTCTGGAGGGACAGCAGCAGAGGCCTGGACAGATGATTTAGCCACATAGAGATTTGAGTTACTACTTCTTGAACCCTCACTGCGGTCATTTTGGGCACTCCTCGATCGCTGATTTGTTCTCCAAAGCTCTCCTTGAAGCCTGTATACAACTTTATCTAGGTCTTTTGTGGACCGGCATTCTCTCTTTATGATCCCATCCTTCCCACAATTATGGAAAAATATGTTTTCTGGGATTTGGGGTGGCCGAGGCATCACACTGGGAGCTGGGGCGGTGGTACTACCAACTGAAAACCTTGGTGCCATCTCTGTCTGCTGTGTGGTGAGCATTTGGAAACATCTCATCAATTCTCTTACTTCATTAGTCAAGACATTGAGTTTCGTGCTGCTGTCAGCAGGAGATGCCTGGGTGGACACCCCCACCCCCATAGCAGATGCAGTTGGATAAGGGTCAGTGCTTGTACATGCAGGAGCGGCCTTCATAAAGAGACTGTTTTTTGTTTCCCTGAACTCCCTCAGCAGTTCATCCCATGGCGGCACACGTTTATTAGTCCCCACTTCGGAAGGGCCTTCCGATGCCGTGATCACTTGGGCTGCGCTCACCTTAGAATTACTATCCTCCTCTTCATCTTTAACCTCCCGGAGTTCCTTTATCAAGTCACAATAGTCCGGTGGGTTACTCCTTCTATCTGGGAGCCTTCATTGAAGGATCTGCAATTTAGAATGCTTTGCATGTTGCGTATGTGCCCCAACCTTACATGGTTTAAGTCACTGGCGGCTACCCCACCTTTTCCGTAAGCCTTCTGCAGCGCTCTTTCCAGACGAGTAACATATGCAGACAAACTTTCCCCTGGCCATTGTTTTGTACCTTGAAATTTCCACATCAAGTTCTCCCCTGACTCAGTGCTCCCAAAATTGCCTTTGAGTGCAGATAGGTACTTCTGGGCAGGTGCATCAGGGTTTGTGGACCTCAGAAATTTAATGGCCTATAGGGCGGGACCCCTCAAACTCTCTATGACCCGTTTACATTTCTCAGCCTCCGCACACTGCCATTCAGGTACCAAAGGGGCAACACAGTCTATCCAGGTCTCCCAATCATCCTCCCCTTGGGGGGTGGGGAGGGTACCAGAGAAGATTCTCAACCTCGGTAAGAGTCATGACTAATGGCAGGTACAGACATAGGAGCCAGCATTGGCACGAGCACAGAAAGAGGGGCAATAACGGGTGCTGGAGCGGGAGGGGGTGTTAGGGGAGGAACACCCCCAGGTGGCAGGAATAGTTTCTTCAAGTCCTCCACAGTTTTTCCTTCCTTCAGCAACAACTTAGCAAAATTCTCCTCAAAAGTCTCAGATAGTGGGGGGGCTCATTCTCCCTGGGGTCATTACTGTCTTTAGTTATCACTCTCCAGGCAGTGAGGGCTCCTTCGGGGGTGATAGTCCATGGCACTTTGGAACTGTCTACTGGGTCCTTACACTTTACTAATGCCATGAAACTTTGGGCGAGCAGATTAGCCTGTCAACCCACCACCATAGGGTTTTGTAAACATTCAACCTTGGAAAGTACTCCCTCTACAGTGTTCTTATTGGTACCCAGGGGAATATCCAGGATAAGTATAGCATTTTGGGGGTCGATCTCCTGCCCAGTACACCACCCCACCAACTGATGTACAGCCACTTCTGTTGGGGTAGCCATTTATTTTTAACAGCAATTCGCAAATTTGGCCACTAGGGGACACTAATCCCAGCGGTGAGCCTCCAAGATGTAACCCCTAGGTGGCGCTATCCCAAGGGTTGCTACCCCTGTCTGCTTGGCTAGTAGCAGGTTAAGGGGCCTGAGTTCTGAAACGGGTGCCTCCACCCGGAGGTCAGGGTTGGTAGTGGTCAAGCTACCCGGGGAACAGCCCTCCAGGACACTGTAACCCCCCTGTTTCCCCTCTAGTGGCCTTAACACTGTACAATAATCATTTTCACAATACCCCTGGTATACCACACAAGTACCCACACTGTTTGCACTTACCACCAGGGCTGGTTCCTCTGGCTCGACCCTGGGAACCCCCTGTAAAACAAGGTTATGCACAGCATATAGCAACAGTACAGTACTTTGAGCACAAACTGGAACCACAGTCAGACTACATGCAGAAAAAGTTAGATCTGATTTATTCAGGGGACTTGAACAAGTGAGGGGCAAAATCAGGTTAATTAGCTTAAAGGATACATCAATCAAGCAGTTATGCATGCGCTTTGAGTCCCCCCACACAGTCCACCTCTGGGTACCCAGGTGGAGAAGAGATGGGCTAGCCAGAACCGATGCCTGGAGTTGCAGCTGGTTGGGGCCCTGTGATGGAAAACACAACATGCACAGTACACAATATTTGTAATCCAGAGCCAGAGGGCTCAGTTCATAAAAGAAAAGAAACAAGACAATCAGATGACACACTCAGATTAAGCTGTTGTTGTAGGGAGCTACCCTGGTATTTACTCACAATACCCAAGACTGGACACAGGCTGGATGAAAATCGAGACTGCAGATGGTTGATCTGGAATGCCAGGAGAAGCAGAGCCTACATGAGTCACAGAGGCATCGTTCCTGTTCAAGCGTGGAGCAGGGGACTGATCCCCTGGCAGGTCTCTCGTCAATGGCTTCTCTGTGTAGTGGGTAGTCTGGCTGGGCCAGTCTGGCAAGGCCCAGACTGCATGGAGACAAATTCGGATGCAGTCCGTTTGGGCTGGATACAGCTTCCAGCAAGCAGAACACAGTTCACACAGTGGGGACTAACTCATGACCCCCCAGCAGCTCATAGCACATTTACATGTAAGGGAATTCTACTGTACCAGGCAAAGAGCTCCCCGGTCACAAACGCAAAGTCTCTGCACACACTGGGAGCTTAGGGGTAGCTGGAACTCCTGACAGGCCGATTGCATTCAGCAAAATCTTCGGTCTTCTTCAGGTTGAGCCTGGCCCACTTCAGTAGCTTACTTTAGTTAGTCACACAAAACTTGGATTTAGTCCAAAATAATTCTCTTCTCTCCCTCTCAGGAGCAGCAGACAGACATGTAAGCCAAACTCTAGCCCTTTCACAGTTTTCCCATGCAAATCCAGTCAGGATTGCTGCTCAGAATCACTTCAGCTCCTCTCATTTCACTTCCTAGCTCAGAATTAACTGAAAACTGCAAGCAGCCCGGGGCTTCCCCAAGGTCCAAAAGATTTGGTTGGCTGATTTGGCTGTCAGTCAAAGCAAGAGCTCCCCCTTCAGTTGCAAAAAAGGTGCAAAAAAATCCAAACTAAAGTTCCTACAGATTTTGAATTCAGACAGCTCCTGTAGTCCTGCTACATTTTAGGTCCCACCAGTACTGTTTGGTCCAATTTGCAGGCCAGGACCAAGATAGTGGAGACAAACAAAACAGTCCTTGCTACAAAGAAAGCAGGTTAGACAAACTACATTATCATTATCACTCTAAATGATTTTCAGTAAATAGTTACATTTCAACAGAGCTCCCTCTCAGATTACTTATGTTGCAATCAGACAGCTCTTAAAGAGACAGTACACATAGGCTATGCAGGCTCTGGTAATCACATTTAAACTGCTAAAACACAGGACACCAGCCTGGCAGTGAGCAATTTAGGCAAGCTCAAGGAAGACTTTTTGGGAACCCCCATTTGTAGAGGGGTTACATATGTAACAGGGTGGACACCTAAGAATGAGTGAGCGAGATGGAAGCTGACCTCAAGAAACTAGAAGAATGGTCTGGAGTGTGGCAGCTGAGATTTAATGCCAAAAAGTGCAAGGTCACGCACATAGGAAAGAAAAATCCAAGAAAGGAGTATTACCTAGGAGGCGAAAGACTGGCGGCCTGAAACTAGGAACAAGATCTGGGAATCATAATCTCAGATGACTTGAAGGTTAGTAAGCAGTGTGAGAAGGCAACGTTGAAGGCCAACAGAATGCTGGGCTGCATTGGGAGGGGAATCATGAGCAGGAGGAGAGAGGTGGTACTACCACTGTATAGATCGCTGGTCAGGCCTCACCTGGAATATGGAGTCCTATTCTAGAGGCCTCACCTCAGGAAGGACATTGACTGGGTGGAAACAGTACAGAGAAAGGCAAGAAACATGATTCAGGGTCTGCAGTACATGTCCTACGAGAATAGACTTAGGGAACTGAATATGTACTCCCTGGAGCAGAGAAGAGAGAGGGGGGACATGATTGAAACATTCAAGTACATAAAAGGCATCTACAATTACAAGGTACAGGCACAGGAACAGGAACTTTTTCACTCAAGAAGGGCTCCAGGACCAGCGGACATGACCTCAGACTGTAAGGAGGAAGGTTCTCTACCAACACCAGGAAGTTTTTTTTCACAAAAAGAGTGGTGGATGCCTGGAACAGTCTGCCCCAAGAGGTTGTGGGGGTCAACACTATGGGGGGATTCAAGAATGCATGGGATAGGCACAAAGGAGCCCTGACTACAAAGGGCAACTAGAGTGTCAAAATAGGTCTAAAACAAATGGGCAGACTAGAAGGACCTAGCGGTCTGCTTCTGCCATCAACTTCTATGTTTCTATGTTTCTATATTGTTTTGCAAACAAAAACAATTTTTCATTCAATGAAAGACTAATAAAAAGTAGCCAGGTCTGCACTGTGTTTCGTTGGCCCTCACAGAGAGATTCATCACTGTTCTCAACTTAAAAACTTACGTTGGGCTCCCCTTACTGTTTTTTCTTTATTTACTGGATTTTTTTTTTACCTGGTAGGCCCACTGAAACAAAAAGTAAATTTTTTTCAGGGGGAATTAGTTAACAGGAAACAAATTATATTGATATAATAGGTATGCACATCACTGTTGTACTGTTATATATATTATAGTGGCACAGTAGTGCCACTATAGTTAGGGTTGAGTACCCCATTTAAGATTAAATCTGAAATTTGGCAGCTTAGTAACTTTGCAACCATCTGACAGATTTGCCTGAAATTTGGAATGCATGGTCTGGTACCATAGATCTCTGGATCTGGCAAGTTGCATCATGGTCAGTAGTATGATTGTGGAGTTACAGAGCACCAAAAAACGCATAAATTACTAATTTTTGCGTGTTTTTTTTGCTCGTGCCTATAGGTCACACGGTTTGTGTGATTGGCCCAAAAACCTCAGGGAACATGCAGCCAGGGTCTCCAATGTGCCTTTTGAAGATTTTGTGAAAAAATATTAAACGGTTCAAAAGTGATTAAAAAAAAACCTGTTCCCCATTATAGTCTATGGGAAAAGTTAAACTATGTGACAGTGTCGCAAATGCCGATTTTACTTTCGTAAACGACCCTTTTGCTTTCACAAATCGGCCATTTTTTTTCAGTTGATGGTCAGAGAAATGCTTGGCGTTTAAATTTGGGACCCTCTAGGGACACCATTCTTGTTGTGTTCACCTACTCGGGTCCTGAGGATGCTAGCCATGTCTTTGTTTGGGGTAGAACACCCCAGAAATATGTTTTTTAAATTTTTTTAAAAAGTAGTGTCACAAAGCACTTTCGCAAATTTGACACTTTCGTGATTTTTTTTGCGAAAGTGTCTTGATTTTCGTAAGTAATTTGCGAAAGTATGCCCAAAACAATAGGAAATCTTTGCCACCCTGCTGCAAAACAACAGTTTAGTCTTTTGGGCTCAAATTTTCAGGGAAAACAGCCAACACCCCACATATGTGCCTTTTGGTAGATTGGTTCCAAACTATAACAGGGCTGCAAAGTTATGCCACTCCAAAGTTGACGATTTTTCCCATAGAATAACATTACAGTGCCCTCTACGCCTTTCGGGTCCCGTATCTTGAAAACGGTGCTAGATACAGACTTTTTATCACAAAAACTAGCCTTGAAAGTCATTAATGATATGAGATTTTAATTTTTTTTCTACATCATACGGTTCCTGAGATATAAGCGCTTTAGTATTCCAAGTGCTCATTTTCTGGTCAGAGGGCCATTATTATGACTACATTCTTTGTATTCATTGTGCTTCTGACTGTACCTTTTTGGGACAAACAGCCTGTGCGTTTGCATTACTGTTACCATTAATGTTTGCATTTATGTTTCCACTTGCATTTCCATTACCGTTTGCTTTAGCATTTCCATTTGCGTCACCGTGTGCATTACCGTTTGCGTTTGCATTACCGTTTGCGTTATGGTTTCCTTTTGCATCACTGTTGGTGTTACTGTTTGCGTTACCGTTACTATTTGTGTTTCTGTTACCATTCTCATTAGCTTTTACATTTGCATCACCGTGTGCATTACCATTTGCATTTCCGCTTGCGTTTGCATTTCCATTTGCATTACTGTTTCCTTTGTCGTCACCATTACCATTACCGTTACTATATGCATTTGCGTTACCATTTGTGTTAGCATTTCCATTACCGTTAGCATTTGTGCTTGCATTTCCATTGTTACTTGCATTACTGTTTCGTTGTGCATCTGCGTTACCATTACCATTACTGTTTGCATTTGCATTTGCGTTTCTGTTTGTGTTACCATTACTGTTTGCATTTCCATTTCCACATACCATTCATTATTTATAGTGCACATTATTAAAAAGAAGGAGAATTCATGGCAAAAAACTCTGTTTAATCTATCAGTTAGGGTTGTTCCACAGCGACAAAAGTGAGGAAATTTGGTGTTAGGGTTACCACTCCTTGCACCCCATGTCCACCCCGCTCCCACCAACAGGCATTGGGGTGTGCTTTGGGGTTGTCGGGCCTAACTCTCAACCCATTTTCCTGTACTGCACCACCTCAGCTTATTCACACATGGAATGGGATGAGAGTTAGGCTGACAATCCTAATGCACACCCCGATGCCTGTTGGTGGGGGCAGGGTGGGTGTGGGGTGCAACCGAATTTCCTCACTTTTGTCGCTGTGGAACAACCCTAACTGATGCATTAAACTGAGCTTTTGCCATGAATATATATATATATATATATATATATATATATATACACACACACATATGTATATATCGTGTGTGTGTGTGTGTATATATACCATAACAAAGCAAGTAAAGCTACAGAGATGGAGCAGATACATAAGCCATTACACAAGATCCATTGGTAAGATCATAGATCATAATTCACCAGCTTATTGGGAATGGATCAGGAAGAGAACTTTGAGGCAGAATGTAGAGAATACTGGATGGGCAGCTATACACAACCAGTGTTTACATTCCATGACCTTTGAACTGTGGTCCAACAGCGTTTTGAAAGGGATGGAATTCTATGCAGAACAGTGCGCAGCTGTACACCATATAGAGACTACCTGATGGATAACTATGCACAACCAGTGTGTTCTACCACAGAGGGGTTCAGATTCCCTCTGACCTCGAGAGCGAAGTTTGAGAGGTCCATTGGAATCAGAACCCCAAGGTGGCAGAACACACTGATTGCATATAGTTGCCCATCAAGTATTAAAGGATCCGCTGCCTTCTTTTAAACATCCAGCAGGGAGCTGGATGAGGAGCAAAGAGTACTCCACTGTGGCTTAGGCTTTAGAATATCCTGTAGTCTGTGAGGGACAGAAAGAATTTGGTTAGGTGTCTTATTCAAATGTATAAATAGTCTTGCTCCAAGAAACCTATCTGAACAATCAGTGTTCTCAGAAACACAATATTTGTTTGAGGGGAAATCCCTGGTAGAGGGGTTGAGTTTATCAAATGTAAGGTTGTGATCTGGTAAAATTACCTTCTTGCATGTGACAACTTCTTCATGGAATCAGTTACAAATTCAGTTGTGCCAGTTACCTGTATACTGTATTCTTTATTTAAAGCAGCCATCCAGAAATGGATTTCTTTTTAATGTGACTAGTTTATTGTGGTTTTATCATACACGCTTTATTTTTATATTTACTTATATTTTGTATTTCCTGTAGTTATTGTGTAAGGTTTCATGCAGGAAAATCCAGAAAATTGGTATCCACCCAGTGATCCTATCCTGCTAAAATATAAAGAAATTCATTATTATTTTATCATACTCTCTTATGATGAAAGGGGAATCAGTGCTCCATTTTTGCTACTGTATGCAATGGGTGCAGAAGCCTTTCATTCACTTTTTTCATGTAGGCCTCTATTCTGTCCACAAAGAGAGAGGGACCTTCAGAGGGAAAGTACATACCTTTACCATGGATATCCTAGGTTATGGTGGGTACCTTTAACCAAGCAACTCTCCTCAGTACCACTGAGTGTATCAGGACCCTAAATGAAGTGCAATTTGCATCTATGGCCATCTGGAATTGATACCTACTGTAACTGCATCTAAATCCAGCCCTCACTCTGTTTGCTCCTCAGGGGAATGACTGCAGGGCTGTATTCCACAGATCCTGCTGGTAGTGTGCTGTACAGGCAAAATGTGCTGCGTGCCTTAATTGCAAGATTGAAGTTGTATATGCTATTCTTTTCATAAGGTCAAGTTTCCTATACTTGGGCGGAACCAGTGGCAGCAAGAACTTAACCTTTTCACTTGCAGCAGCTTGGAGCACCCCTTCCTGGTCAAGATGGGCATACAAAAATTCGGACCCAGTCCTGTCCACTTGGTACATTTTCTCTACCTTTTTGTCAACAGCTAGTGCAGAGTATGGTGTGGCCAGCACTAGTGCTTGCTGTTTCCCTAGACTTGTGTATGAGAAATGGCATCACCTGTGAGGATGTCAACCCCAGGATACTCATTGCTCAGAAAATCTACCACATTTTTTGATG
This sequence comes from Neoceratodus forsteri, assembly GCA_016271365.2. Lineage (NCBI taxonomy): Eukaryota > Metazoa > Chordata > Ceratodontiformes > Ceratodontidae > Neoceratodus > Neoceratodus forsteri. The sequence goes on from CM057450.1 coordinate 732,467,562, forward strand.
TCTTCCAGGGAGGGCATGGCTATTTTTGGCACTTGCAGCTCTGCTTCCTTTTTTGGCAGAGAAACCATGGTGTGTTTCACCTCATGGTGTTTCTTCCCAGACATGGAAGATAACGGCTAGTCAGAAGATCTTTTATGTAGGACAGGACCGAGACATAATTAAGGCACTGAAAGAGGGGACAGGACTATTATCAAGGCACTCAAGGGGGGGACAGGCCCATTAATGAGGCACTGCAGGAGGGGACAGGCCATCACTGAGGCACTGCAGGAGGGGACAGGGCCATCAATGTGGCACTGTAGGAGGGACAAGTCATCACTGAGACACAGTAGGAGGGGACAGAGCCATTACTGTGGTACTGCTGGAGGGGAAAGAGCAATCACTGAGGCACTGCCGGGGGTGAGAGAGTCATCACTGAAGCACTGCAGGAGGGGGCAGAGCCACCCCTGAGGCTATGCAGATGGGACAGAGCTTTACTGAGGCAAAGCAGGAGTGGGCAGAACCTCACTAAGGCACTGCAAGAGGGGACAGAGCCACCTCTGAGGCACTGCAGGAGTGGACATAGTCATCACTGAGACACTGTAAGAGGAGACAGAGCCATCACTGAAGCACTGCAGGAGGGGAAAGAGCTTTCACTGAGGCACTGCAGATGGGGACACAACCATCACTAAGGCACTGCTGGAAGGGTAAGGGGCCTTCACAGAGGCACTGGAGTAGGAAAAAGGGCCATCACTGTGGCACTAGCGGGAGGGGACAGAGCCATCACTAAGATACTGTAGGAGGGGACAGAGCCTTCTCTGAGGCACTGCAGTAGTAACCAGGCCATCAATGAGGCACTGCATGAGGGGACAGGCCATAACTGAGGCACTGCAGGAGAGGGAGAGTGCCATCACCGAGGCATTGCAGGAGAGGACAGAGCCATCTCTGAGGCACTGCAAGAGTGGACAGGCCATCACTGAGGCACTGAAGGAGAGGACAGGCCATTACTGAGACCCAGCAGGAGGGGACAGAGCCGTCACTGAAATACTGCAGTAGAGGACGGGCTATCATTGAGGCACTGCAGAAGGAGACTGAGCTATCACTGAGACACTGCAGGAGAGGACAGGTCATCACTGAGACACTGCAGGAGAGGACAGGCTATCAGTGAGGCACTGCAGGAGGGGAAACACAGAAACACAGAAAGTGATGACAGAAGGGCACTGATGGTCCATCTAGTCTGCCCATAAGCCTAGCCCCCCTCCCTTAACTGCTATTCAGTGTTATAATACCTTTGTGCCTATCCCATGCCTTCTTGAATGATCCAACTGACCTAGTCTCCACAAACTCTGGTGAAAGGCCATTCCAAGTATCTACCACCCTCTTGATAAAGAAGAACTTTCTTGTATTGCTTTTGGACTTGCCTCCTTCCAGCTTCATGCCATGCCCCCTTGTTCTTGCATGATTCTTGATCTGAAATAGGTCCTGAACCTGGACTTTGTTTGTTCCCTTCAAGTACTTGAAGGTTTCGATCATGTCCCCCCTTTCTCTACGTTGTTCCAGGGAGTACATGTTTAGGTCGTGCAGACATTCCATGTATGTCTTGTTGTGGAGTCCAAGTATCATTTTTGTAGCTCTACTTTGCAGCGTCTCCAGTCTATGTCCTTTCTGAGGTGAGGTCTCCAGGACTGCACACTGTACTCCAGGTGAGGCCTTACCATTGATCTGTACAGTGGCATATTCACCTCCCTCTCTCTACTTGTTAGTCCTCTTCCTATGCAGCCTAACATACTATTCACCTTTAACGCTGCTTTTTCACACTGCTTGGATGTTTTCAGGTCATCTATTATAATCACCCCCAGATCCCTTTCCTGCTTTGTGGCTTCCAATTTCACTCCACACAGGAGGTATTCCTCACAAGGATTTTTCCTCCCTAGGTGCATGACCTTGCACTTTTTGGCATTGAAATTTAATTGCCAAGTTTTTGTCCACCTTTCTAGTCTCTGAAGATCAGCCCTCATCCTTTCCACTCCTGCCGGAGTGTCTACCCTATTACATATCTTTGTGTCATCTGCAAATAGACACACCTTGCCTTCTAGGCCCATAGATATGTCACCAATAAAAATATTGATGAGGCTAGGCCCCAGCACCGATCCTTGTGGCACACCACTAGTTACCTCTCTCTCCTCTGATAGTTGGCCGTCTACCAGTACCCTCTGAGTCCTTCCACTAAGCCAGCTCCATACCCAGTTTACCAGTTTATGCCCAACTTCTGTACTGGCAAGTTTGTTCAATAGTCTTCTATGTGGGACTCTGTCAAAGGCTTTGCTGAAGTCTAGGTATATTACATCCACAGAGCTGCCCTGATCTACTGTCTTTGTTAGCAAGTTGAAGAAATCTATTAGGTTTGTCTGGCATGATCTTTCTGTGGTGAAGCCATGCTGTCTTAGGTCCATTATATCATTTTCTTTGAGAAAGGATATATTTCTTTCCTTAATTAGGGTTTCCATTGTTTTGCCAACAATTGAGGTCAGGCTTACTGGGCGGTAATGGACAGCACTTTTCCTATTGCCATTTTTGTGAAGAGGTGCAACTGTGGCCTTCTCCCAGTCTGTAAGAACTACCCTGACTTCAAGCGAGAGGTTGAACAGTTCAGTCAGCGGTGCCACCAAGTCTTCCCTAAGTTCCTTCAGTATCCTGGGGTGTATTTCATCAGGACCCATGGCCTTGTCAACCCTAAGTTTTTTTCTAGCTCATTCAAGCCACTATCCCTTGTGAAAGTTGTTGAATTCATATTGTTGCTGTCTGCACTTTTTTCTGTCAAGGTGGGGCCACAACCTTCTTCTTGCTTAGTAAATACAGAGCAAAAGTATCTGTTAAGGATTTCTGCTTTGTCCTTGTCATCCTCTGTGCATTCCCCATCTTCCCCTTTAAGTCTGACTATACCTCCACTGGTTTCCTTTTCTCCTTGATATATCTAAAGAAGGTCTTGTCTCCCTTTTTGAACTCCAAGGCAATCCTTTTGCTCTGTTTGTGCCTTAGCCACCCTGATTTGCTTTCCTGCTTCCTTCAGTTTCTCCTTGTATGTGTCTGTCTTTTCCACATCCTGTTTGTGTGTATCTTTTGAAGGCCATCTGTTTCTCCCTGACCTTGGTGGCCACTTCTGTCATCACTGAGACATTGTTGGAAGGGAAAGAGCCTTCACTGAGGCACAACAGAGGGTGAGAGAGTCATCACTGAGGCACTAAAGGAGGAGGTAGAACCATCACTGAGGCACTGCAGGAGGGGCAGGGCCACTCCTGAGGCCAAGCAGATGAGCAGAGCCTTCACTGAGACAAAGCAGGAGTGGGCAGAGCCATCACTTAGGCACTACAAGAGGGGACTGAGCCATCTCTGAGGCACTGCAGGAGTGGACAGAGCCATCACTGAGACACTGCAAGAGAAGACAGAGCCATCACTGAGGCACTGCAGGAGGGGGTAGAGCCATCACTGAAGCACTGCTGGAGGGGAAAGAGTTTTCACGAGGCACTGCAGATAGGGACACAGCCGTCACTAAGGCACTGCTGGGGGGGAAGGTGCCTTTACAGAGACACTGGAGTAGGGAAAAGGACCATCACTGAGGCACTGCAGGAGGGAACAGAGCCATCACTGGGGCACTAGCAGGAGGGGACAAAGTCATCACTGAGACACTGTAAGAGGGTACAGAGCTTTCTCTGATGCACTGCAGGAGTGAACAGGCCATCAATGAGACACTGCAGGAGGGGACAGGCCATAACTGACACACTGCAGGAGCAGGAGCATGCCATCACAAAGGCACTGCAGGAAAGGAGAAAGAGCCATCTCTAATGCACTGCAAGAGTGGACAGGCCATCACTGAGGCACATCTGGAGCTGACAGGCCATTTCTGAGGCACTGCCAGAGAGGATAGGCTATGATTGAGGCACTGCAGGAGAGGACAGAGCCATCACTGAGGTACTGCAAGAGAGGACAGACCATCACTGAAGCACTGCAGGAGAGGACAGGCTATCAGTGAGGCACTGCAAGAGAGGACAGCCCGTCACTGAGGCACTGCAGGAGAGGACAGGCTGTCACTGAGGCACTGCAGGACAGGACAGGCCATCACTGAAGCACTGCAGAAGGGGACAGGCCATCACTGTCACTGCAGGAGGGGACAGGCCATCACTGTCACTGCAGAAGGGGACAGAGCCATCCTTGAGCACTGGAGGAGTGGAAGGTCATCACTGAGGCACTGCAAGAGAGGACAGGCTATCACTGAGGCACTACAGGAACAGACTGAGCCATAAATAAGGCATTACAGGAAGGACAGGTCATCAATGAGGCACTGTAGGAGGGGACTAAGTCATCACTGAGGCACCACAGGACATTACAGGCCATTGCTGACACACTATAGAAGAGGACAGGCCACCACTGATGCACTGCAGAAGGGGAGAGAGAGAGCCATCAGTGAGGCACTGCAGGAGGGGAGAGAGCCATCTCTGAGGCACTGCAGGAGTGGATCGGCCATTACTGATGTACTGCAGGAGAAGACAAGCCATCACTAAGCCACAGCAGAATATAGGCCATCAATGAGGCACTACTAGAGTAGAAATAGCTATCACTGAGGTACTGCTGGAGGGGAAAGAGACATCAGTGAGGCACTGCGGGAGGGGACAGAGCCATCTCTGAGGCACTGCAGGAGTGGATGGCCATCACTGAGGCACTGCAGGTAGGAACAGGCCATCCCTGAACACTGCAGACAGGGGCAGGCCATCCCTGAACACTGCAGACAGGGGCAGACCATCCCTATCACTGAGCCACTACAAGAGCTGACAGGCCAAAAATGAGGCACTGCAGGAGAGGACAGGCCATCAATGAGGCACTGCAGAAGAGGGCAGGTCATCAATGAGGCACTGCAGGAGAGGACATAGCCATCACTATGGGACTGCTGGAGTGGAGACAGCCATCATTGAGGAGGTGCAGAAGGAGGTGTAGCTATCACTGAAGCACTGCAGGAAGGGGACTGCACCCTCACTGAGGCATTGCTATAAGAGTCAGGGTCAGCACTGAAGTTCTGCTGGAAGGAGAGAACTTGCCTGTCTCTTTGAAAGGTCATTCTCCCCTCACTCCTACTTTATTCCCCTGATGTACTGTAAGTGCCCTTGAGGCTGCTGCAGGAGTAACATCCTCCAGCTTAGAGGGTAACAAGTGTGCAGTGCTACTTTGTGGCCAACCACAGGGTATATCTGCATATCAGCCAGTTGGGTTAACTCTGAATCAGAAGTCACAGCCTGTTGGTCTCTCATCTGACAGTGCAGACTACAACGTTGGAACATTGGTTCCAGGAAATAAATTCTCCTTCAGTGCCAAAAACAGTGTCTCTATGTCCTTTGGCACCATGTAGAGGATGGCCAAACTCATCCATTCCCCTCCTTCCATACTCTGAATGGCATGTGGATTGAGGATGTTTCATTCAAATACCTAGAGGGTTGGTTGGACTGACACCTTGAATTCTCTGTGCATGTAGATGCCACCCACCAGAAGCTCCACCATAAAATTTTAAGTTCTTTACAGGAATAAAGCATATACTGTATTCCTCTTCCTTCAAGATAGGAAATCCTTGTAAAAATGATACTCTCAATATTACACTATGGTGACATTGTCTGTAGTGCTGCACCTAATTCCATACTGGCCAGCTTGAACCACCACTTTCACTCTTTCTGCCACTTTGCATTAGACTGTCCCCCTCACACCCATCATTGTTGCCTCTAGTCCTCTCGCTCCCTGCCTTCCCTTGAAGCCAGACATCTCTCTTACTGTGCTTCCTTTATTTTTAAATTCTGGCTTAACACTCCCCCTTCCCTCCTTTAATTCCCCTCGGCTTCCACTTACTCCATCCATAACTTTGACTCTAGATACTTCACCCTTCTGTATATGAAATCCTCTACTGGCCAAGCTGCTTTCTCCTTCCAGATCCCTAAGCTCTGGTCTTACCTTCCTCTTACTATCCACTCTGCCTCCTACCTCTTCTCACTCAAATTCCTCCTTTGTGACTTCTCTGCTCACTCCTGCAACTGCCTTAACTACTCCTTGGCCTCTCATCATATCCCCTTGCAAGCTCCCTTCTAGGCATTATCTCTTGTTGATTCTTGCTTATGGGCTATGTTAATACCAGTTTGTTAATTTAGTTAAAGCTAATTATGTTCATCATATGTATATGTTTTGACCAGTCTATCAACAGTATATGAAAATTTTGTACCTACCGTAATTCTTGATCTTTCTGTGTATCTTCACCATTCATCACTGGTGGGTTCTGGCCAGAGAACAGGAAACCATGAGAGCTTTTTTTTTCTTTTTTTTTTTTTGCAAAGAGGTGGAGCCGATGGCATGATGGTGCTTCTCTCAAGGCCGATGCATTGCGTGGCACTCGTGGGTTGGCCAGTAACCGACATCGATTCCTCCTCAGCCCCAGTTCTGCACATCGGAGAGTAGTCAAGAAGAAAAGGAGGGCAGGGCAAGGGAGCCTGAGGGATAGAGAAAGGAAAGGATATAAAACCAAGGAAGGAATAATGCTGGATAAGAGGACAGAATGATAGGAGTCTAGGGGTCTGGGACAGGGAGCCCCAGCCTCTGGACAAACAAGGGAGGGATAGAATTGGGGGGGGAGAAGAGGTAGAACAGAAGGAGAAAAGAGAAGAAGAGAAAGAAGGGGAGAGGGAGAGGGAGAGAGAAACCGCACTCCACCCACCGGGGGTCCGAAGGACTGCCCGAGGACCACAGAAGGACAATACTGCTTAATCATGTTCCTTTCTTCCAGAAAGGAAGAATCCTCTAGAGGAATACAGAGGATGTCTGGTTGAAGTCCAGAAGAGGAGCAGCGTACTGACTCTGAAGAGTCCTCATGAAGATAAGTAGACTGCCAATGCCCCCCCCCCCCCAGAAAGGGGTAATAAGAGAAGGGACAGGACTCATCCTGAATTAGACTCTATAGACAAAAATAAGCTCCCCATTCTTCCCTTTTTAAGCATCTCTCCAAAGGAGAGACGAAGAAGAGGAGGCTCATTCTTATAATTAAAGAGTGACAGGTAATCCCCAGAGAGAAACTCTACCAGGGAATACTGCTAAAACCAGTGATAGAAAAAGGAGGAAGGATCACCAGGGTCCCACCAACACTACTTTAAGAGAACCCCTAGGATTTTGGATAAAAACAGGGGTGAGGATACAAAATGTTTCCAACCAGGAGGAGGGTCCCATCAGGATGAAAAACAGAACAATGGTGACCAAAAAGGGTTGCCTCCCTGCTTACCCCCCCAAACACCCTCAACACCCTCAAAAAAAGGAGGCGGAGCGAGAGGTGCTAGAATTACCAGTAGGAATAGTTTGGAGAAACAAACAAGGAGAAGGCATTGCCCAGAGACTGAGGCCTAACAGGGGAAGGTGGGTGGGAAGCAGTGATGAATGGTGAAGATACACAGAAAGATCAAGAATTATGTTAGGTACATTATTTTCATATCTTGTCTGTGTCAGTCTTCACCATTCGTCACTGGTGGGTGATTACCAAACCCCCCAAAGCGGATCTGGTACCCCCCTGAGGGAAGAAAAATCTCTCAGCTTCCAGTGGGGGAGACACCAGAGGAGGGAACCCTTACAGGCCTAGTTAGGCCTGAGACTAATCTGGGTGAGGCAGAGTTCTCCTTTGGGTAGGAGAAGGAAGTCACCCCTGCAGTTCTTGTCTCACCCTGCAGGAAAAAAGGTGGGTTCCCCGGAATGTGGAGGCAGTCACCCTTCGCCAGCCAGGGGTGATGATAACCTGGAAAGATGAAGCCATGCCATCCGCCTAATGCAGATCGCTATCCCCACCAGCCTGGATGCCACCTTACTGGCATCATACGATGCCCTTGCTTGGTGCCTCGCAAGCTCCAGGCCCCATGCGGAGAGGGCAATGACCTGTCTGGTCACCTCTGAATCAGGCAAGGGTACTAGGATCTGCCCTAGTAGAGACCATAAGTGCTTGTTATAGGCAGCTTGATGGACCTGATGTGCCAAAAGAGATAAAGAGAGGTGTGCCGAAGAGAACACTCTCCTCCCCCAAAAGTCAAATTCAGCAGAGTCTGTCTTTGGGGGTTGATCACGTCTTGCCCAGAAGGAGTGTCCAGGAGCATCATGCCTGAAGGAGGGTGAGCCAAGGCTCCTGGAGACCCTAGGGGTGCACAATACCTTCACTGGCAGTCCATCGGGGCTGGAGAGAGTTTTAAAGGACTTCTCCAGGTGCGCGGTATGACGCCTCTCAGAAGGGGGAGGACCAGGCAGGAACCACCAGGTTGGCCACACTGAATTTGCCTAATAAGGTGCACACCATCTGCTCAGTATTGCGACTTCCTAACATAGAGATGTGGAGCTCACTGACCAATCCCGAAAGGAAGCACTGATAACTAGATAAATCAGCAGCTGGGGACAGGTGGATGGAGGAATCCTTTCCCTCAGAAGAGGAAGACGAGGAAGCCAGCAAGTCCAGACAGTCAGGCGTTGGCTGCACAGGGGAATGATGGAACACCTCCTCGTCCATGGACCTAAAGTAGGCAGGGAAAAGTGCAGCTGTGGACCTGAACTGCTCCCAGGTGAGAGGTCCCGTAGGAGTGCCGTGGCCTGGGAGAGAGGGAGTTGTTGGCAGAGGTAAGGGGGCTAAACACCTCCGAGTAGAAATGCAATCTCTGCCAGGGCTGGGGGACTGAACTGGAGACCTCAAAACTGGAGATCTATCAGCCGAAGCAAGCTGGAACGGTCAGGACTGAGCCCTAAAAGAGAATCCTCCCTGCGAGGTGACTGGGTCCGCATGAGCCTAGAAGGGCAGCCCCTAGCCTCTAAAAATGAGATTCCTCTTGGGGAGGCTTCAAGGGAAAAGACAGGACCGGTGCTGTGACTCCTACTGGAGCCCCTGCAGGCTCCCAGGGAAGGGTGCTGCCACTGATTCTGTCTCCTCAACCCTTCAGACTCAGATAGGGACCTCTTCCTCAAAGTCAGCCTAGGCAGTTTGATCACTGTGGCTGACTCCTGGGAGATGGTCATCGAGAGAGCACCCTTCTCTGCCTCAGGCACCCTAGCTGGTACAGAAATGGGCCCGGCCTGGGCACCCAAAGAAGGGGGTACACCTCTTAAGGGAGAAGGAGAACCTATGATTCCAGCACATCCCTCGATGCTGCCCTCAGCACTGGAGGACCGGTCGGGACCACTGACACCAGTGCCAACAGTAACTGCCAATCCCAAAGGAGGGGGCTGAATCAGAGTCATAGTGCTGGGCAAGGAGGAGTCAGAGGATTCTAAAGAATCCAGGAGCCAATCCAGGTCTGCCTCCGAATCATCCTCCTCACCTGAGGAGGCTCGGACCCAGACCACCCCATGATCTCCTTCGCTTCCAGCACCGCAAGGTGGCCCTGCACTGCTCATGGCACCACCATGATCCTCAGCACTGTGTGTGGCACTGGGATCAGAAACGGCACCGTTAGCTGACTCTGTATTGCCCACGGCACCACCCCGATCTCTGGCTCTGAGATCCGAGGCAGAACCGATAGGTGGCGCTGAGGAAGACGCTGGACTGGGCCTGGAAGCCCTAGGCCACAATGCTTGGGGAGCCTTTGCCTCTGAGGAGGCGATTGCCAGAACAGTGCCTCCTGTCTGACTCCCGGAGGAATCAGGCTGGGCCTCCTGCACCATGGAAGGAGTTTCTGGCAAGGCAAGAAGGGGTGGAAACCCCCTCTCCCTGGGCCGTATAGGACCGGGAGGAGACCTGGAGGAAGGGTCAACAAACCTGCACTTGGCGTCCTGGGTGCAAGCCTGTTCACTGAAAGTTGGTGGCGCATGTCTGACTTTAAACGTGCACAGTTCTAACACTCAACAGTCCATGGAAAAACAGACATCGCAATGATTCATATCGTGGTGCAGGCCCAAGCAGATCAAGCAGCAGTCATGCTGGTCCGAGATGGAGAAAAGTCAGCTGCAGGAACACTGCCACATAGGAAGCCAACCCACCTTGGATGGTTTCTTCTTGTCCCCGAATGAGACATGACTGAACAGAAAAACAAGAAACAGAGGTAGCACTCGGTGTCATAGAGAAAAATTAAAAGGAATGGTCATGCCAATCAACTGCACTGAGAGAAGCTGTACAGAACTAGGCATACTGACTGCTAGGCTGCTGACGCAGAATTTGAGCTGCATGATGTACATGCTAACTCGACAGTGGGAGAAGCAGAACTGGGGCTGAGGAGGAGTTGATGTCTGTTACTTGCCAACCCACGAGCACCACACAATGCGTCAGCCTCGAGGGTGTCACCGTCGCAACGTCAGCTCTGCCTCTTTGAAAAAAAAAAGCTCCTGTGGGGTCCTGTTCTCCGGACAGAACCCACCAGTGATGAATGGTGAAGACTGACACAGACAAGATCTTACTATTTTTTAGTTCTTCTACATTAGTTATTTATTGCATATTGTAATTATGCTTTACTGTACTACATTCCCCCTATCCCTGGAATGCATCTGGAAACAAGATGTTCTCAACTCTGTCTATCTTTCCTGATAAAACGTTTGCAATAAATAAAATATTATAGCTACCACTGCATTATGGTGTGGGCTTGCCAATCATTGAACAGTGTTGATTACAGCATGTTTGTGAGAAAGAGTTTAAAAGAGATGAAAAACTGTTTCTAATCTAAGTCTTCCAGGAAGTTGAATCAGAGAACCTCTTCAAAGTTATCAGTTATATAAGTGAAAGCAGTGGGACAAAGATAGGGAGGCATACCCAACTTCCCTAAGGGAAGAAGGGAAGGCAGTAAGGCAGACAAAGGCCCAAACCAAGGAAACACTAGCGTGAACAGTAAAAGAAGGTGCCAAGGCTTGCTATAGATAAATTAGTGAAAGGAGAAAGTCCATAGGGGGTATTGCTAAGATCAAAGGGGATAAGGAGGAAAAGGATCTATCCTAAATAGATACTTCTGCTCAGTATTTGCTGAGGAGAAGGTAGGGAAGGGCCCACAGCTCAGCACCATGGACACAGGGGGGAGGGAGGTTTGCACTAGTCCCTTCACAAAAGAAAGAGTCCTAAGAGAGCTCGCTAAGCTCAGGGTGGACAAGGCAATAGGACCTGATGGCATACATCCCAGGGTACTAAAGGAGCTAAGAGTGGAACTAGCAGAGCCATTAGCAGAAATGTTTAGTGAGTCTCTGAGCACAGGAGCGGTTCCACAAGACTGGAGAAGGGCTCATGTGATCCTGATCCACAAAAGTGGCAGCAGGGAGGAGGCGGGGAACTACAGACCAGCCAGTCTTACCTCCGCAGTGGGCAAGATTATGGAGGCACTCCTTAAGGAAAGGATAGTGCAACACCTGGAATCCATAGGCACACAGACTCCAAGACAGCATGGGTTTACAACAGGAAGGTCCTGTCAAACTAATCTCATAGATTTCTTTGACTGGGTAAACAGAGTGGTGGACCAAGGGGGTGCAGTTGATGTCACCTACCCTGACTTCAGCAAAGCTTTCGATACTGTTCCACATAGAAGATTGATTAATAAGCTGGGTAGGCTCAGGTGGGTCAGAAGTTGATCAACTGGATGGCAAACTGGTTGGCAGGCAGAAAACAGAGAGTGGTGGTAAACGGTATCTAGTCAGAAGAGATGCAAGTCACAAGTGGGGTACCTCAAGGATAAGTCCTAGGGGCCAGTCCTCTTCAATATCTTCATCAGTGACATTGCAGATGGACTGGAGGGTAAGGTTTGCCTGTTTGCAGATGACATCATGATCTGCAACAGAGTAGATGATCCAGATGGGGTGGGCAGAATGAGAAGAGATCTGGAAAAACTGGCAAAATGGTCTGAAGAGTGGCAACTGGGGTTTAACACCAAGAAGTGCAAGATCTTGGACATAGGGAAGAGAAACCCTGAAGCTACCTATAGGTTAGTAGGGGAGTTGCTGGCAATCACAAGGGAAGAAAGAGACTTGGGCATCATCATCACCGATGACCTGAAATCATCCAAGCAGACCAGTAAAGCAGTAGGTAAGGCTAGAGGGATGTTGGGGTATATTAGTAGAGGTATCACAAGTCATAAGAGGGAGGTAATAATCCCTCTTTACAAGACATTGGTTAAGCCCCATCTGGAGTACTGAGTGCAGTACGAGAGGTTACACCTGCACAAGGACATTAACAAAATGGAGGCAGTCCAAAGAAGGGCAATCAAAATGGTTCAGGGACTGCATCAGAAAACATATGAGGACAGATTAACGGAGATCAATATGTATACCCTTGAGCAAAGGAGGGGGAGAGAGGTGATATGATCAGAACATTCAAACATCTTAAGGGCATTAACAAGGTGAAAGAGTCTAAAATGTTTCAATATAAGAAAAATAGCAGGACAAGAGGACATAGCATGAAATTAGAGGGAGACTGATTAAGGGGTAACGTGAGGAAGCTCTTTTGTTACAGAAAGGGTGGTGGATGCAAGGCCTACCTCAGGAAGTGGTGGATATGAATACAGTGCAGGACTTCAAACCGGCATGGGATAGGTATAAGAGAGAAATACAGATGAGTATGAATAAATAGGCCATTGACAGAGTAAAGGCCTATGGCACATTCATAAGGTAGAAAAAATGGGCAGACTGGATGAGCCTTGCAGTTCTTATCTGCCGTCAACGTCTATGTTTCTATGTAACTGTGTAAGGGAAAATTACACAACAGAACCAAGATTCCATGTTTAGCTTTGCTTTTCATTCCACCATCAAATTAGACATAGCCTAGCAGCCTGTGTTTTCACACCCTAGAAAAAGCCAGTAAAATGAAAGTCTTACCCTTATAAGCAGAAATTTCTGCATAGGTTCATACCATTGTAGTAATATTACACTGGACTCTAGTGCGCCACAGAGGTAACAGAACCCAGTGTCTTTATTATGCACTAAAAAGGAGAGGGAGAAAATAGTTTACACATCAGTAAAAGTTGAAAGCCCCAATAAAAATAGTTTGATTAGTTTATTCCTTCAATTGGTCTAAAAATGCTAGAAAGAGAGTTTGCACAATTCTCAAAGTAATTTTTTTAAAGGTGCTTCTCCCAGGCCAGTTGGCTGCAGAAAAAGGGTGTGTAAATCCTTAGCGTTATTAAAGCAGCAGTCTGCAAACTGTGCAGCATAAGGAAGGCCCCCTGTGGGGAGAGGGAGACAATGCTGTGACTTTTAAACTGTTGTTAATTTTACTGGTGAAAAGAACAGAAATGTGGAAACAGGTCTGTGATAACCTGAAATGCAAATATCATATTTAGCCCACTTTAAAGCAGCAGTACATGATAGCGGTGAACAATTTGACCTGTACTTTTTTATTCTATTTAAAATTGTCCCTTATCTCCCAAGTTGTATGGTATACTTTTTCCTCCTTTTTGAGTCTGCTCTACCACTAATTGTTTACAGTAGAAATTATAAGACGAGTGCTTCTGTCAATGTGGTTCTCATCATGGACCCCATTTTCTAAAGGTTAGGGCTGCACAAACCGGGTTTGTGCCACCCATCCTGGATTAGCACCAGCTGTCGAGGACATGCCCATATTCAAAGGGCACAGATGTGCTACGCACCCTGGACAGCGCTGACCCACACAATATTGCGCTGCGCCTATGCAAATGAGGGTGCAGCACAATACTGAAAGATTTCAGAAGCGCTAAATGGCTGCCAGCAGCGGTGCAGTTTAACTCTTCTAAAACCCATCTCTTAACAGTGCGCAGACTCGTCTGCTCACTGTCAAGGGCTGGGTACTGGTCAACCAATGAGCATGTTCTGTATACTATATGCGCTCCGCAACAGTTCAGTCAGCGGCTGGCCATGGCAGTGTGAGGAGGGCTGTGTCAGTCATTGGCTCCAGTTGGGTTGGGGGTGAGCAGGGTGGTGGGTCACTGCCTACCAGGGTGGGGGCCACCAGGGATGTGGGGATTTTATTTATGCTCAATACAATCATGGCTCAGGAGGGGGGACCACTAGACTACCATGGATCTGGGAAGAGTATTGTTATTATTATAGCACGCATCGGGGCTCAGGGAGGGGGATCACTAGACTACCATGGATCTGGGAAGAGTATTGTTATTATTATAGCACGGATTGGGGCTCAGGAGGGGTGGACCACTAGACTACCATGGATCTGGGAAGAGTATTGTTATTATTATAGCGGATTCGGGGCTCAGGGAGGGGACCACTAGACTACCATGGATCTGGGAAGAGTATTGTTATTGACTATGCATGATCGGGGCTCAGGGAGGGGGATCACTAGACTACCATGGATCTGGGAAGAGTATTGTTATTATTATAGCACGGATTGGGGCTCAGGAGGGGTGGACCACTAGACTACCATGGATCTGGGAAGAGTATTGTTATTATTATAGCACGGATCGGGGCTCAGGGAGGGGGGACCACTAGACTACCATGGATCTGGGAAGAGTATTGTTATTATTATAGCACGGATCGGGGCTCAGGGAGGGGGACCACTAGACTATCAGGGATCGGGGAAGAATATTATTATTATAGCATGGACCAGGGCTCACGGGGGGGTGACCACTAGACTGCCAGGAATCAGGGATTGTTCTATTTTTATGACATGTATCGGGATGGGGAGGAGGTGCACTCAGGCCGGGCACTGACAGGCAGATGAACCCATAATGAGCATGCAAATAGCCCCATAGCACTGTGCATACCCAATTGGCTCATCATCTGCATGTTTGGGCTTTATATCTCCCATGGGAGCCATGGCGCTAACCAGTGTGCATCTCTCTGTACCTTTGTGGTCAGTTTTCAGCCCTGCACCCTGGTAGCACTGCACCAAACATGGCGACCACTTGCTGTGCACTGTGCTGCCAGGGTCCGATATTCAAACAGAGAGTGCGGTCAGTGCAGCTTGCACTATCTGTTTGAATATGACGCCAGAGCCTGCCAGCCCTATTTTTTCACGCGGTGCAACTTTTTGCACCTGCAGCCAGCCAGCTCTGAATATGGGGCCCCATGTGTTTATCACTGTTCCCTGTTGTTGTTTTTTAATGCCTATGGTTTAAGATCACTTTTTTGTGACCATCATGAACCAGCTTGCAGTAGGCACCACTCCCTGACCTTATAGGACAACAGGCATACAAAAACATCTCAGAATACTGTTGAAAACCTGGTTTTGTAATATTAAATGGCACTCCTTTGATTATTTCAACAGTAAAAAAAAACAGTGGCGAAGCAGACTCAAAATGGAGAAAGAAAGGAATATATTACAAGTCAGGAGGTAAGGGGCAATTTTAAACAGAAGAAAAAAGGAAAGGTCAAAAATGTTCACTGCTATCATGCACAGCTGCCTTTCTTTTCCCTCCCGCCTGAACCGGTCCCCATTGGCCCTGCTGTGCACCCTGGCCTGTCCTCCTGGGACTTACCTCCACCACGGTGTTCCGCCCAGGCTTACCTCCTAAGGCGGGACTTCCAGGGCTGGGGGGGGTGACTCCGAGGAATGTACTCTACTCGGTTTTCATGGGGAGTGCCTCAGGTTAGGCTGTGCAGGTCCGCAGTGCATAGCGGCAGCATCCTGTATCAGTCTGGCTTCTTCCATTTTTCTGGGCCCCACCCACTTCCAACATGTGCAGCTGTGGCGGTGGCCTGGGGGTGGGAATGCTTGGCTGCATGTGGTCACCCATGCCGCCTGGAGCATCTCCACAAGCCACCACCAGGTACCACTTCAAGAGCAGTCCAACTTGCTCACCCTCCGGAAGGGTCTAGGGCCACCCTAAACTTCCTCCCTGCTGGCCTCCACTCCTGACACCTGGGCTCAGGGCATGAACATGGGTTGCCAGTGTGCCAGAGTGATGCATGCAGTGCTGCTTTAAAAGCCACCATGTTACCTAAGGCAAAGAACATGTATTCTGAACCATTGGAGCACACAGGCAAACAACACAAAAACAAAGAGATCTACCTTCCACTTCTCCCAGGCCAGTTTGGAGAAAGCTCTCACTTCCTAAAATGCACTTAAAGAGAGACTTTGGAATTGAAGCAAATACTTTTTTTTTTAATTTTGCTTTTTCTCTGTCCACACTGTGCAAGGCCCAGGAGTGCAGGGAGCCCTTGTCAGTACAGCCTAGAGGGTGTCTTCCCTATACTTTTAAATTCCCTCCACCTTGTGCAGTGCACAGGTTAATTTCTGGCATGCCCTCAACAGAGGAGCATGCTTACCTGCACACCATGAGGGGTGGCTGTGGTGGCAGAATGCATTGTCAACCCTCCCTGGGCAGTATCCCTTCCAAAAAGCACAACTGCCAGTTCCAGACCCCGATCACAGGCTCAGCAGTGTGGCTGATCCACTGAGTAGCCAAAGCAAGCACTTTCTACTGTTTACTAGGGATGTCAGAATACCTTTTCCCAAATATTCATCTGAATACTTGTATTCAGGTGTGGGGAGCAAATAATCAGGTATTCGGTAGTCGTTATTTTTTTCCAAGAAGGTGAGGGAAAAAAAAACTTTCACCCTCCCTAGGAGGGCAGGAATGATTCTTGACTCCAGCCCCTCCTCATTTCATTCATTTCCCACCCCCTTCCCTGTTCTCTGTGGCCCAGATTTTAAACAAAAAAAGTGCTTTAAAATGCCAGCTTCTGGCATTATACCAAGAGCCAACAGTGCCAACTGAATCCTACCCCCATGCCTAACCTGATCCCCCAATCATCAAGAAAGACCCATTATATTTTGTACCCCCCCCCCCGCCGACTCCAGCCCCAATCCATGATTTTGGAGGTGAGGTGGAACTGATTGTAGGTAAAGCCAGTTAGCTTGTTGCCCCCCCCCAAAGACACAAAGCGCACCCAGTTTATAGTATGAGAATGTGGGCATGTGACTGGGAGGGAAAGGGTGGAGCAATTTGCTTCATTAGTGATACCAGTTAGACTGATTGGGGCAGTCTGTAAAGCATTACTAATGATGCAATTGTTCCACCCCTTCCTGCCAGATCTTGGGCCTGCTCGCTCCATTGACAGCTATAATACACCATGAAGCAGGCACGCTGTGCAAAGGGGGACCAACTAGATAACTGAATTTACTTAACCCCTGTAGGGGTGAGCCCTCTAATACCTCAAATTGTGCTTTATTGTACATTGTCTGAAATAGGAAATGCATGTTTGGGCACTCAGTGTATAGCTGTTAAATGCATCCATGCAGGCCTATTACTGCAGTGAAAACTCAAACCCAGATACCAAGGGTTAAGACTAGGCAGCCATAAAACATGTCTAGTAAGACAAACAAATCAATGTCTGTAGGCTTGGACTGGTGCCACTCTGAGCTGTGCCAGGCCTCACTGAGTTACGCAAAGGCTAACTAGATAACAAGGTCTGAGAATGAAAAGAATTTTTCCTGCCATTCTTAAGAGTGACTCTCACCTGTGTGTTTCTAATTAACAAGCAACAAAGTACTCTGTTGTTAGGTGTCTGCGGTCATATCTTTTGGCTTCTCACTTGACCGTGTGTCTAGTGGGCAGGACTGGGCTCGACTGGAGTGAGGCTGGTTGGACACTATTGAGGGAGGGGCAAGAAGATGCAGTAAAGACGAGCTCCTAAACAGTATAAGGTGGAGTGCAGTTCCAAGAGCCTTGCTTACTTGATTGTATGGTCTTGTGGTGAACAACAAAGCTAGGAAGCTTACAAGCCATCTTAAGAGATCAGTGACCTTGAGACGTGAATCCTCCTTGCATTAGAGTTCAGATGTACTAGTTAATCAGAGACAATTTACAGTTGTCAATTTGTTTATCCTGAAGTGTCCCACTTGAATCTGTCACCAGAAAGGGCAAAGAAGACCCCAGCCGTGAACGGAACCACGAGGGGGTATATGACATGTGCAAGTCTTCTCACCAGCGAGGAGCACCAGACCCAGGATTGGAAAGTTACCTTGGAATTGTGAAGCCTGGTGTGAATGCTGTCGGAACCCAGGAGACAAGTGGACAACCTGCATGTGCCAGAGACCAGAGACTGTGATATTCTGAAGGAGGAACCCAGCCCCACTGGACCTCACTCTAACAGTGGCTCACAGTTCCAACCGCTAGGACTCTATCCCTTGCACTGGAGCAGAAGTGGTACAGAGTCGAAGCGTATGATTCAGACTCTGATGCTCTGTGTGTTAAATGCAGTGCTGAAGGGCAGACTCACATTTTTTATCGGCCATTGATTCTGGATAAATTACCAACAGTTACATGTCTCTCTTGTCACATCTGTATCCAGCAGTGTAGTGTGTCACTGAGTTAGTCAGCACTGGCAAAGTATGCATGTAAAAGGAACTGTAGGGGGTCTGCCCTGATATTTGCTCTACTGAACTTAATAAGTTAGCTGCCCTACTCCCACCAAATCATGGACTGGGATCGGGGGAGCAAACTAAAATGAGCCTATTTGGGGAGCAGGGTAGTTGGGCTACGAAATAGGGCAGGATTCCAGTGACATTGTTGGCTCCTGGCGGAGTGTCAGGAATCATTACTGTACAGTGCTTTTTTTCAAATCTAGAACCATGGGGAAGGGGGAGATAAGTGGGAAAGATTTAAATAGGGAAGAGGTGGCCAAGAGAATATTTCTTGCCACCTTGCGAGGGTTAGGGGTCTTACATTGTTTTAAAATTTGGGATTAATTCTCAAATAGTATGCCATGACCAATAAATATCATTTCTCCAATAGTCCCGAATACTCAGGACCCTACTGTCTGTGGCAGTCAGGAATTAACATTAAGTCTGTATACCCCTAGGGTATGATTTTCATACAGGTAAACTCAGAACCTGTGTCCATATTTTGGACAAATGCTGCCTCCACACAGATGCGTTCATATGTTTACATCCTATTCACAGACATCTGGATGCTTTTATAATATTTCTCCCAGTTTATGGCAATTTCTACCATAACTGCAGGACTTGTGTCCATTTTTGGAGACAATTGCAGAATTCCATTCTAAGAGTTAGATCAACTTTTTGTGGCCTAACTGCCCAGGCAGATTTTTGCACTCCCATCCAAAAAACAGACATGAGTGACTGAAATTCTCACCCCAACTGTTTACAACACAGCAATAAAACATTTGAGTAATGGATAGCTCTGAGACACTGAGCAATAGGGCATTACTATTGTATGCTGGTGATCTGGGTTTTTGTGCCCCAAGCCTGTGATGTCAGAGCGGAGTCCGGCAGAGATGGATTCAGAGCATCCATTTGATGCTTCCCTCCTGCAGGGTGAGTGGGAGGGTGGCTGTGAGCTACTTCAACAATGACTTCTAGCTGTGGTTTTGTGGTGGAGCTCTTGGCGGTGTCCACATGCTGCTCAGAAGCCCCATCCCCAGGATGCCACTGTGGTCGCACGTATGTGGGTGGCGGGCAGGGCCCTCAAAACAAAAAAGAGGAGATGGACCGCTGGCACAACAGTAGTGCTACCACCTGCAGTGCTGATGACCAGTGTTTGGGAGCGAACGTGGTATGTCAGAGGGTTGGCCAGGGGGAGGTAGGATGAGCATCTTACGGACAATTCTCCTCCTCCAGAGGGGAGGGTTGTGGTTTACTGGCAAGTCAGCGACACCCAGTGGAGGATGGGTGTGCAACAGTCAGGACCACTCTTCAGTGGGGAAGTGATGGTGGATGTCTTTAGATCAGGTGCCGGAACAAGCCCATCCTGCACTGATATCATTTCACGTCTGTACCTCTGAGGCACTAACGGGAAAAGTCTCCTGGGCCAGAAGCACCGTGACGCTCCCAGACCTCCACCTGAATTACATCCCAGGCACAAGCCTTGGCTGGGGCCTCTGGTTGATCTCAGTCTCTCTCCCTGGAGGGGGGGAGCCCCACTGCAAGGGGCAAGCTGTGGGCCTCCCCAGTCCAGGCAGCCTGGGGGGGGTGAAAACATAAACAGAAAAGAGTTGCACTGGTCATCCTAGGTGATGGTCTCCCTGGCATGGCCTCTCTGGCAGCCCCCCTATCAGGCCCCCAAAGTGGGCTGGTCCTTCCACCTCCACCATCACAAGCTGAATAAGGTGCTTTCTTCCTGATGGCAGCAGGAGGGCTCCCTGACAGGGATGTCAGATCTGCCTGATGACAGAGGTACTGGAGACATGAGGGAAGGGTCCAGCAGTAGCAGTGCTGAATGAATCTGGTGGGCTGTGGGGGGGGGGGTATTTGGATAGCCTGAAAGAGTGAGTGTCCAGGGCAGTAGGACGTTATAAAAAAATGAGGATATAGTGGGCTCTAGTAGTTAAAGCACAAACCTGGGAAGCAGGAAACCAAGGTTGAAACTGCACCGCAGTCACTCAACATGTGACCATTAGCAAGCCACAACCTCTATGTGTTTTAGTTCTCCTAGCGATAAAAATTATTTGTCATTTTAGACCAAGAAAATCACACTGCACTGTGACATGTCATTTTCTTCTGTGTCCTGAACCGGATGAACTGTTTTATTGACTGGGGAATGTTGGCCAGAACACCAGTAAAGACCATCTTTTCTTAGACTAGTGCCATGATATCTCCAAATTCCAGCCTTGGTTTAGTGTCTCATCTGAAGGACAGCACTGTAACAGTGTAGCACCACCTACTGCTGTACTATGGTGTTAATACTAGGTATTAGCCTAAGTTTCTGGTGTGGGACTAGACCCATGACCTGATCTCCCAGCCCCAGAGGTGAGCATGTAACCTATGGTGCTGCTGACACTAAATGGGTAGAAGTGGGTCTCCCACTGAAAACTAGAAGTTGCATTTTAGGTAAGCTATCCTGGTAAATTATAAAAAGAAAAATACACAAAAAGCACCGTGCCTCATGGTGCTGTGGGTATTGCTTCATGATGCTGAATAGGAGATTCAGGTTCAAGACCTGTGTCCAACATCTGCACAGGGCTGGTGGAGTCTCAGGCATGTTATGGCATCTCCACTCCTGCAATAGCCTCCCCTCTTGCACACCTTCTGAACCTCTCCCTCATAACCTGCACTGTCCCACAAGCCTGGAAAGTTACCATGGTGCTGCCACTTCATAAAGGTGGTGATCCTTCCTTTCCTGGAAACTATTGTCCCATCTCCCTCCTTCTATCTCTTGCCAGACTACAAGAGTCCTTAATCCACTCTAGGCTATCAGAGTACCTCTCCTCCACTGGCATTCTCTCCCCTGTCCAGGCTGGTTTCAACATTCAACTATCTCCTCCCTGTTGCGAGTCACCGACTTTATCTTCTTGGCTATGGACCAGGGTCATATAATCACCACCACCATATTCATAGACTTGGCCAAGGCCTTCGATTCAGTCTCTGGTCCTCTCCTGCTACATAAACTTCAATCAGCTGGTCTGGCAGCTCTCGCCATCAGCTGGTTCATCTCCTACCTACGTGACAGGCAGCAATCAGTCCAAGTAGGAAACGTCCCATCCTCCCCTCTTACTAGCCTTACTGGGGTTTCTAAAGTCTCCATACTTGGCCTCATCCTCTTTTCTCTCTTTATTAATGACCTTCCCTCTGTCTGCTCTACCTACCACATGCACATGTATGCAGATAATACTGTCATCTATACCTCGGGACCTTCCACCATTGATGCACAATTCCCCCTCCAGCAGGACTTCGACAAGGTACAGAACTTGTTCCAGAATAACCATCTAAAATTAAATACCAACTGTCACTATGACCTTCGGCTCCAGACAGAAACTGGCTGCCCTACAGTCCACCCAGCCTTCTCCACCCTGGATGACCCCTCCCCCCCCCCCCAGAGGTCCCCACCTTCAAATATCTAGGGGTATGGCTATACAAACAACTAGATTTCTCCACCCCTATTGAGGCCATCTGTACCAAACTTCATCTAAAACTTGTAATCCTCTATTGTCATAAAGTCAGCCTCCCTCTCCCTACCCGCCGGGAGCTGGTTACATAAATGATACTGCCATTTATTGCCCACGCCAATGTGGTCTATGGCACTGCCCCCACAAAGTACAGTTTCATACTTACCGAAACAGTAGATCTTTGAGAGGATCTCTTGCAGCAGGTCATACTCTTGGGTATTCACAGAGGGCGTTCTCGTCGACAGTAGCTTTCACCAGCAGTGTTAACTGGGGGCTACCCACAATGACATCACTCTGTGCGTGTCTATAAATATGTTGGCAGCCCCTAGTGGCCTCAGTTCCCAGCCGGGTGACCAGCTCATGGAGCAAGACAATGGGGGAACCGAGGAGTTCAGAGGTAGCTCCCATTGGAATAAAATATATAGAACAAGAAGATAGCTCTCCCTGAGAACGAGGGAAAGGAGGGCGGGAACGTGACCTGCTGCTAGAGATCCTCTCGAAGATCTACCATTACGGTAAGAACGAAACTGTACTATCTTCTCTGATGGTATCTCTTGCAGCAGGTCATACTCTTGGGATGATTCCCAAGCAGCTGAATAGGAAGGGCGGTCAAGAAAGAAAGCCTTGCAGAATGGCACCGCCAAAGGCAGTGTGGCGTCCGGAGGTTAAGTCAAGGCTGTAGTATCTAGTGAAGGTATGTGCAGCAGACCATGTGGTGGCATCACAGATGTCTGTTATGGATACGCTGCAGAAGCAGGCAGCGGAGGTAGAAAGTACTCTTGTGGAATGGGCACGTACAGTTCCAGGAAGAGGTTTCTTATATTTAGTGTAGCAATAAGTTATGCAATGGGCCAGCCAATTGGATAGGGTCTGCTTAGTGACGGGGAGACCTTCTTTGCCAGGTGTGAAGGCAACAAAGAGCTGTTTGGACTTACAGTAGGATTTTGTGCGTGCAAGATAGTAATGCAGGATGTGGTGAACATCCAGAGTGTGGAGGAGAGATTCCCCTGGATTGGAATGATCCGGGTAGAGGACAGGCAAATGGATAGATTGGTTCAGTGTAAACCCTGAGACTATTTTGGGAAGAAATGTTGGATTAGTACAAAGTAAATCCCAGTCTTCGTGGATGACCAGGTAGAGCCTGGAGCACATGAGAGCTTGGAGCTCAGAAATGCGCCAAGCAGAAGTGATAGCTATGAGGAACATAGTTTTCCAGGCCATGAAGTGCATGGCACAGGTGGCAGCTGGTTCGAAGAGCTCCAAAGTCAATTTCTCTAGGATGAAATTAAGGTCCAAGGATGGAACTAGTTTCCAAACAGGTAGTTTAAGGTGTAGTATGCCCTTAAGAAACATTTTGGCGAGGTCCAGCTGGGCAACCTGGTGGTCCCCAATGGGCTCATGGAAGGCTAAAATTGCTGATAAATGGACTTTTATGGAGGAGTAGCCTAGCTGTTGTGAGGAAAGGGAGGAAAGGTACTCAAGGATTGTCTGAATAGGGCAGGAAAAGGGATTAAGGCCCCTGCCGTTCATCCAGATTGCAAAACATTTCCATTTTGCCTAATATGTTTTTCTGGTGGAAGCCTTTCTTGAGGACAGAAGAATGACAGCCACTGAAGGAGAGACATTTTGTCTATTTACAAAGGCGTCCTCAGGAACCAAACATGTAGGTGAAGGGAGCATAGGTTGGGTGGCAGAAGAGACCTGTGGTTCTGAGTAAGTAGGTCAGGGCGCAGAGGTAGTGGGAGGGGATCCGCCACTGACAATTGTTGGAGCAGAGGAAACCAGACTTGTCGGGGCCAGAATGGGGCTATTAGTATCATGGCAGCATGTTCCAGCTGTAATTTAAGAAGAAAGTGCTGGAGGAGCAAGATGGGTGGAAAAGCATATAAAAATTGTATGTGCCAGGAGAGGGACAAGGCATCCAGAGAGTGACCCTGTTCACAAGTCCATCTCCGGAGTGCCCCAGAGATGGAAAATGTCCTGGAATACTGCCACATTTAAGGACCATACGTGGCCCTGGGCGTGTTGGCTGAGGTGATCTGCAAGGACATTCTGGGATCCCAGAATGTGGACTGCCACTAGATGTACTTGTTGAGCTAGATATTGTTTCCACACCTGGATGGCTTCATGGCATAGTGTCTGGGACTTTTTGCCCCCTTGCTTATTGAGGTACTACACCACGCAGGTGTTGTCTGTTTGAACGACGAGGTGTCCTGGGAGCAGGAAGGGCATGAAAGCTTGCAAAGCCAGATGGATGGCCCACATCTCCAAGAGATTGATATGGAGAGACACGGTGTGGGGGATGATCTTGTGTCTGATAAGGGCCGAGGTGGGCGCCCCAGCCAAGGTTGGAGGCATCCATCGTGAGTGTCTCAGTCAGGGGAGGGGAGCGGAAGGGCACTTCTGTCCATAAATTTGTCAGGTCCATCCACCAGGTTAGAGACTTTCTGAGGGCAGGAGTCACTGTGATGAAATCCTCGAAGTCCCTGTTTTTTGGTGCCACTGGCATCTTAGGGCCCATGGATTGGGCGCATGTGCAAGTGTGCATGAGGCACGGTGGAAATGGCTGCGGCCATGTGACCCAGGAGTCACATGTACTGCCATGCTGTGAGCTGCTGAGCTGCTTGATACTGTCTGGCCAGGGAGATGAGTTTGTGGCACCTGTCCTCGGGCAGAAAGGCATGACCAGTTAAAGTTTATGTATGCGTTTTCTTACTATGTACCCTAAATGTATTTTTATATGAAAATATGAATTTATATTTGTTGAAACTATTGTATTTTACATTATGTGAATGCAGGACCCCATAGTAAATAAGCATTCTTGCTCAATTTGGCAATCCTATTCCTGTGGAGGTTTTCTTTTGGAATAAACTTATACAAACAAACAAGCAAACAAACCAGCTTCTGTATCGAGGACGACCCAGATGTACTGGAGGTGTTGGGATGGCTCAATGTGGGATTTTGGGATGTTGACTGTGATCCCAACCTCCAGGAATAACTGGAGAGTGGTGGTGAGGGAGTGTTGTAGGCCCTAGTAACTTGAGGCTTTGATGAGCCAGTCATCCAGATATGGAAACACGTAATGGCTTCTGCGGCACAGGGTGTCAGTCATGACTACCAGGCACTTGGTGAAGGCCCTTGGTGCTGAAGATAGACCAAAGAACAGGGCACAGAACTAATAATGAAGGCCCAGAAGCTGGAACTGAAGGTACCAACAATGAGCAGGATGGATTTTGATGTGAAGGTAAGCATCCTTCATGTCGAGGGTGCAGAGTCAGTCCCCTTGATTTATCGGAACCTTTTGTATTGGATGTACCAATTTAGGGCCCTTAGGTCTAAGACAGGGTGAAGATTTCTGATTTGCTTGGGTACCAGAAAGAAGTGGGAGTAAAATCTCGTGCCCTGCTCTTCTGGAGGCACTGGTTGAACGGTGCGCTTTTGTATCAGCGAGTGCAGTTCTTCCAGGAGGACTGAACATGTTCTGGTGGGTATGTCAGAAGTCGAGGGGATGGATCATTGGGATGGAGGTCAGTTCCAAAGTGTGGCCCTTGCATATAAGTTGCAGGACACAGTCATCAGTAGTTATCATTTGCCAGGCCTTCAAGTGAAACAAAAATTGACCTCCCACAGCCTCCAAGGCCAACGGAGGATAGCTTGGGAAGGACGGAAGAGAGTCAAAAAGACTGAGGGGTGGTGGCCGCCACTGGAGGGGCGGTCCGGGCACCTTTGAAGGCAGAAGTAGGAGGACGGCTGGCAGGCTGGGTCTGTTGGTGTCTGTGAGCCAGCTGTCGAGCAGGACCACGCTGACAAGAAGCTCGTCTAAATTGGAAAGATTGATAAGGTCACCGCAGAGATAGAGGCTGTGGAGTGTGATACATGCCATGGACAGTTCAAAGAGTTCATCCTGAGGCCTGTAAATCATTCAGCATGGTTTTGGTATCAGATCCAGATAGTTTGTGTCCATTAAAAGGGGCACTGAGGATCATCTGTTGGACATCTGGGATGAAACCAAAGACCCATAACCAGGCATGAAGGCAAAGGGTAATACCCATTGCTGAGGTACATGCTGAAGTATCCACAGCATCATACCCTGCACGTAGGAGATGCCAGGAAAGACTCATACCTGTTTTCAGCATGGCCAGTAGCTAATTGGTGTCAGCAGACTGAGGCAGCTTGGCAGCCACCTCAGAAACAGCAGTCGATAAGGTTTTTTGATATTTTAGCATGTAGTTGAGGATACGCATGTTGAGGCTTGTAGCTTGATACACCTTCTTGCTCATCAAGTCCAACTTCCTTGATTCTCTGTCAGGTGGAAGGGAGCTGAGATGTTTCGGATGCTTAGTCTGGTCGTGGGCAGCATTAATGACCATGGAGTCTGCTTGTGGTGCAGCAGTGAAAAAAGGGTGGTCTGTTGGGGCCTGGTATCCACTTTCTTCAGGACTGGTGGCACAGTAGAGGGGTGGTTCCAAGCCACAAGGACCAATCTTGATATGCTTGAGTAAGTGGAGGGACCACCATGGCAGGGTCCTCCAGAAGATCCAGGTAATCCACTAGGTTTTGGCGGTGTCTGTCTTGTTCTGTCCTGGTAAATT
This sequence comes from Neoceratodus forsteri, assembly GCA_016271365.2. Classification (NCBI taxonomy): domain Eukaryota; kingdom Metazoa; phylum Chordata; order Ceratodontiformes; family Ceratodontidae; genus Neoceratodus; species Neoceratodus forsteri. The sequence goes on from CM057450.1 coordinate 732,493,916, forward strand.
CCATTACTTGCTGCATCTGGGCCATGATGTCCAGAAAGGTAGGATTATCAAGGGGTGAGCAAGGAGTGTATAGTCCAGGGTCCTCATCTACAGAGGACACAGTGGAGGTACTGGATGGGGTTTGAACCCCATCACCTTCTGCCCAGTCATCCTCATCATCTTTGTAGTCATCCAGTTCCACCCCTTCTAAAGAGTGAAAAGAAGGGGGGGGTGGAGAAGAGTCCCTGGGCATCCACTTGGGGGGAAGGGATTAGGCAGAGGAAGAAGGCTGTGGTTGAGACTGTGGTTGAGGCTGTTGCATAGCTTTCATGACCTGTAATACAGCCTGTACCACTAAAGTGACGGCAACTGTTGTCCATGGAGTAGAAGCAACAGGAGGAGATGCCCCCTTGGTTCCCTTAGTAAAGGGGGACAAGACCAAGGGCTTCAGGCTAGGATGGGGGTGCGTCCGAGAGCCCAAACCTGGGGAAGTCACATTTGGTGAGGGAACCACCAAGCTCCTGTATGTAATGGGCTTAGACGATGGTGGCAATTCCAGTAATACCATCAGGCTAAGCCCGGAGTCCATGCTGGAGGACTTCTTCGACGGGGGCCTGAAACAGCAAAGTCTGAAAATGCTCATAAGCAGGCATCATGGACAAGGAGCTCTGACCCATGTGGTTGTCAACAAGGAGTGACCAGCTGTCATCGGAGGAGCCATTGTGGTCAAGACCGATAAGACCTGAGTGAGTGTGTGTTGATGACGAGAGAACAGGTAAGGCCATCATCAGCGATGTAGTCTGTTCCTTAGCATGGGAGGCCTCATAACCCTGGGCCAGCACTGCAAGGACCATCTGTGTTTTCTCAGTGGGTGTTGGAAAGGCCCAGCCCATTGACAGATGACCAGAGCCGGAAGCTGTTGATGGGAGGCTGTCCTTACCGTGGCTCATCAATGTTTTTTTCCTTCAGTCTATGTTTGTGCTTTGAGGAGTATTTAGAGTGCTATGTCTGGGAGGTCATCGATGGCAGATGAGAGGCAGAGCTGGACTTTACCTCCTACTCGAGGAGAGCTACCTTCTGCTCCATGAGGAATGCTTCAAGCTCCTGGAGTTGGCGATGACCAGTTGCCTGGTTGAAGTCTTGGCGGTGGGCACAAGACCACATGTTGTGAGCAGCCCCCAGACAGCGGACACACAGAGTGTGGTTGTTGTATTTATAGATTGTCCAGCCACAACAGCGCTTCCAGAACAACAAATCCAAAGTAGACATACGGTAAACTGAAAAACCAATAAACCATGAGGCTGTTGATTTCCACGTCAACAAGCATGTTGATACACTAGTGGTGAGAGCTCTACCTGCAGTGAGTTGGGAGATGGTGAGAAAAGAACTGAGGCCACTAGGGGCCACCCACATATTTATAGACACGAACGGAGTGACGTCATTGTGGGCAGCCCCCAGTCAACACTGCTGGTGAAAGGTACTGTCAACAAGAGTGCCCTCTGGCAGATACCCAGGAGTATGACCTGCTGCAAGATATGCCCTCGAGGAAGATCATCCCTTTCATGGCTTGACACTCTCCTTAACTCCTGCCGCTTTGCTACTTCTGCTACACTCCTCACTCACCACTGCCTTCTCTATTCTACACTCTACCTTTCACCACTACCACACAGGAGGATGGTTCACTGCATCTCCCTGATTGCTAAGTACTGGTTTAGGACTCTTCCTCCTTACCTCTCCTCCTGCCTATCACCTAATAACCCCTCAGCTTACTCCTTACATTACAGGGACCCCTGATCTTTCTCTCTTCCATGCCCCCGCTCAGCAGCTGGTCAGCCTGCTTTTTCCTACCGCCACCCTTTCCTCTGGAATCAGCTCTCCTCTGACCTTCACCTATCCCCTTCACTCTCTTCTTTCAAAGTCTCCTCTGACTCCTCATTGCAATCCAGTGCTGACACTTCTCCTCTCCACTCCTTTCCCCCTGCTTCTACTTCACCCCCCACAGCCCTGCCCAACTAAATATTCCCTCCCCCCCATGTAATTTACAGCATATACTGCTTCCACTACTGGCTTCTACTTGCACACACTATGTATTCATTAGCCTCAATTTTATTGGTCCTAGTTTGCTGTCTCACTGGTATTATTTTTATCTGTTTGAACTTAAGTTGTTGACTTGCTCTAACTATGTATCCCATGTGTAATTGTATGTTTTGTTCCCTTTTTCTCCCCTAGTCACACCTGGAAACAAATCTTGGCTCAGTGTGCCTTTCCTAGTTACCAAAATTTAAAATAAAATAAAAAAATATTAGGGCACTCAAACTTCAGTGGTGGGAGAGAGACAGAGAGCACATCCGCTGCAGCAACCTGTGTTATAGCATTTGCTGTGGGTGACCAGAGGCCATCAGCAGGGACCTGCTTACAGAAAAGTATGATGGTAGGCACCCCCTAGCAAGGAAGGAGGGCCGAAACAAGAGAAACGCAGTACTGTATCATGCTTAACCAGAAAAGCAAGTCTCAAAACTATTTCAGGAGTCTTTGGTACCATGTAGGTGGAGGACAGGGATTAAGAGACAGAACAGGGAAAAACAGCCAACTTGCCCCTTTGCATGACCCTCCCCCCTCCCATGTCCATATACCTATGACACTTCGGGGACCCCACATAATGCTGAACAACCTGCTTCCCCTGGGAACCCTTTGCTGGGATAAATCAGAAGCTTTAGATAATGGGGTGCCTATGGTATCATAAAGAGGTTACCAGAGCACACGGGAGTGTCACAGCAGGTGTTGAAGTTTAAGCAGAACTGAAACAGTGAGGTGTCAGGGACAACTGAGAGCTAAAAATGGAACAGGAAAACCTAGAGAAAGCAGCATGTTTGCTGGAAAATGTTGATCCAGCATCAATCCTTATCAACTAAATTAATATTGCACTTTTGTTTTGGTTTCCACACATTTTGTTGTGTTGAAAACAATAACTAGCAGGTGCTTTAAATCCAGAATGTGTCACTAAATACATTTGTTGGAGAGGACTTTCTCCAAACTTGCCTGGGAGACCTGAAAGGTAGGTGGCAGCCTCTTTGTTTTCATACCAATCAAAGGATGCATCTGTAACACAGAGTAAACTCTACTTACCTACTGAGCACATTCGACATCCCTTCGTGTCTGGAATCTTAGTGGATGCTGCACATTTCCTGTAAAGGAAGCAAAATACAGCAGTGTGAGTCCCCCTTTCAGGTTAATATGTACAGCAATACTCTCTGGAGATTCCAGCATCAGAACAGAGCTAAGATAACTGCATGCAATGCCATGCCGGAGTCTGACCACCATACTGTATCTAGACTGCAATGGAAGTCTCTGATGTGTCAAAAAGGTCATACAGAGAACAGTATAAAATGCAGCTGGTAGTGAAAAAGTGAAGTCACTTGCTGGCTAATTGACAAGCCCACCAGCAGTAAGCCTTTTTCCTGTTCCCTTCCACTTACCCCACTTCCTTCTCAGACAGAGTCAAGTTCCCTACCCACCCAAAATCTGGAAGGTGCATCAGCACTGCAAGCACTATCTCTCAAGAATGCTGGGGGAGGGGGGGGAAGCACTGTGGTGGCATCATTTCCAACCCTACCCACCTGGAGGAGAAGGACAGCATCATAAAAGTTTCCGAGTCCCCCCCCCCCATCACTTCCTTAAGCCTTCCCCTTTTATTCTGACTACATTTTGTTCGGTGTCTTATTAGTAATAGTTATTTAATAAAATTGGAAATACTTAAAACTGCAAGATAATGTGTGTTTCTTTGTTCCCTTTTCCTTTCCTCCTTTTGCTGGATTCTATAGGGTTTCCTTTCCCTCTCTTTTCCCCACCTTTCCTCCCCCTTTTCTTCCCCCTCCCCCCTCACTTTTTCTGACTATACTTCTTTAGTGTCTAATTACTCGTGATAGTTACTATATAACGTGAGAAATGTTTATTGCATTTAAAACTGTAAAAATTATGTGTGTTCTCTCTGCTCACTTTTTCTTTTGCTGGATTCTATAGGGTTTCCTATGGACATACTGTTTCCGGTACAGATGGGCCATGAAGTAACAGCTGGGTGTGCTTATCCTCTCTATCTAGCACTATAAAAGACCATGTAAGATTAAAAAGTACTGGCTAATGATACATAATTTATGTTATTTGGATAAAAAGCATTTATCGGTGTACCCCTAAAAATTTAGGTGAACCCTGTAGCAAAAAATTACCAAAGGAAATATTTCAGTTATACTTGTACTTAATTAGAACTTAAGGTCTCAGCTTAAAACAAAAAGTTCTATGTATACAGTTCCTTGTCTATTCCAAATTTGTAATGTGTACTAGTTAAAAAAAATTGTATATAGTAATTTTCTAAAAGTGATTTGATTGATTAACTGTTTTTGAATTCTGATTGGTTGAATTGGTCTTATCACTCTAACTTGAATTTTCCTATAGACTTTTTGGATTGGGGAATGGATGTATGATATCACTTTTGATTGTTACTTAAATAATGGAATGCTCATGCCAGATTGTAACAAGCTCCCCTTTGAAGGCACATTGCTGAGGCACTAAGGGCTTCCACAGTGGTGCTTAATAAATCAACTACTTGGTTGAGATACATTCTAAATGATTTTTTCTCCTTAGAAGCACATACAGATTTGGATTTGTGATTTATGGTTAGGGTTTGTCACCCTATGTATGCGACCCACTTGTAGCTTTGAACGCAGCAACACGCTCGTTGGACTTCAGAGCAAAACATTCCCCAAACACTGTGCTATGTGCTCACCTTTATAATTGGGTTTTCTCCTTATCTGAATACATCTTAACGATTCCTTTGTAAACAAACAGTGACATAAATGCCCGAAGGTGAGTATAAACAACTGATGAGTTTAAAGAATAAAAAACCCATACTGTACATCTGATGTGCTGCAGTCATTTAGAATAATCATCACTTCAGATTCACCTCATGGTGAGACACTAGCTCAGAACTAGGACCTGTATGATACCTTTGTCAATCAATGTAGCTAAACATTATAATTATGTTCTTTATTGATATGATAATCATCATTGCCTCCTGTGACTCAAGTAACTGATAGGATGCCTGTCTGCAGAAGGACGGTGTTCTGAACCCAGGTCTTCTTGCTGTGGGGTATCAAGAAACTGTTTCGCATGTAGCTGCTTAGTACGTTTTCTCTGAAAAAGGCACTGACAGTGGGAGGAACTGCTCATTATCCAAATTTAAAAAGGAATTTACTTAAGCAACAGTCTATGTGCCGGGATATGAATCATGGATCGCGACTCCTTTTTAGTGCACAGTGCTAGAAGGCTGTGGGAGTAGAGCTGGGAGGCCTTTCCTGCAAAAAAATAAAACCAAAAGAAGTCATTAAAGTCAGCTAACAGAGAGCTCCATGTTACAGCAAAAATACCTGCAGCCCTGGTGCTGGGTATCTAAGGGCTACTTACCCCTGCCTTGCTGGCCAGACCAAGGTTGAGGGGGCTTGGGTTCCTATTTCTGAATACTGAAACTGGTTCTTTCCCACAGATAACATTTATTGCGCAGTGCCTCCACCCAGAGTATAAACTTAAGTGTGTCTGAATAACACCTGGTACAATCCCTTAAGATGCTGTCCCCACCCACACTACCATAGTGCCATGCCACACATGGATTAACTTTCACAAAACCCCAAACTCATACTTTTGAATTAAAGGCTCGCTATAATAATATGCTCACACACCAGGTTTATAAAAAACAGTTAACCAATAATTTATTTACAAGGGGGTGATGGAAATTGGATGAAGAGGTTAGAAAACAGTTTTAGATTGGCAACTTGTAAATCAGCAATAGAATTAGCATCAGGCAATCTGTAATAAAGAATAATCATTCTGCATTTTAAATTCAGACATTTATATTTCCAGCCACCCACCAACCTTCTGATGGACTCAATATACCTGTTCTGGCTATCTAGCTGCATAGGTGTTAAATGTTACATTATCCCAAACTGGTACCAGTCCCCAGACTATAACAGAACCCCGCAATTCTATACCTATCTGGGTACCCAATACTAAACATTTGTTGCAGGCCTGATACGTTGCAGCTGGTTGGCCGGCATTGGGACCCTTAAAAGAAAATCAGATTAGCATTCTTTATTTCTGGGACACAATTTAAACTGTAACTCTGTAGATAATTCCCTCACAGTGGTAGCTTGGGCTTTAGATATAGAAACGTGGCAGGCAAAACAATAACTATTTACAGTCCCCTCTATGTGCAGAGCTAGTGTGCATGCTCACAACTCTGTAGTCATCATCAGGTGCAGAAACGCTCTTTCAGGTAGATATGTAGTAGACGCAAATCAGGAGAAGGGCTTTGAGCTGAGGTGCAGGCAGGAGCTTGTGCTGACCCCTACTGTAAACAGGCTCTTGCAGCTTGCATTTTCTAGAACTCCCTCAGCTTCTTTGCAGGTGCCCCTCTTCTTGGGCTTGAAGTCACATTTCTGGAACATTCTAGAACAAACCAGGCTGGGACCAGGGCCAGCACACCTCAGACCCCCACATCTATGCTATGCCCCTCAGGGGGAAGCGCACGTGGCAGTGCCTTAGCCGACACTCTGCCAGGCTGACTCCCAGGCTGATCCAAGATAGTTTCTCATTTAACTTCAGACATTTGGTTGCTTTAACCATCTCAGTCACTTCAACCATCATGCCAGCATGGCAGACATGGTCCTTTTCAACCTTCTGGATACAGTCTGAAAACGTGGGTGCATCCCCTTGGGCTAGGGAGGACCCCAATCTTGCACAGTCCATTACAGTTGACAAATTCTTTGCAGAAACAGCTTGAGGCATGGCTCTCCACCAAACAGACAACGGAGCTTTAGCACTTTACTTGTCAGCAAATCCTTCCAAAGTAGCTTCTCACAAGCACAGGTACTGGTTTCTCACAAGCCGATTCAATTAACACAGTTCCTTTTGGCCAGCTAGTGGTTGGCAGCTCCAATTAGAACATTTACATTCCTTACAGGCAACCTCTGGCAAAGCTCCAACCTCAGGATACTTTCCTTCCATCCCTGTAGGCACATTTAAACAGTCACATCAAACGTTTTACAAATACAGGACCATCCACGGTCATTCAGACAGGTGTCCATCCTGTACAAGGCGCTGATCAGACGCAGAGTGCAGACAGACATTAAGCACCTCTTGGCTTCTTGGCCCCAAAGAGGTCTCTAAGTCCCTTGTACATTTAGTAGAAGTTTACTCACTTAGGATGCAGCATGCAGCTTTCCGTTAACTGAAGTCACAGGATTCATCAGCATTCTCACTGCTGAGGTAAAACCATTCTTGCAGCTCTCTCACAACTGCAGGCCGACTTCTTGCAGGTCTCTCACAGCTGAAATTAACTCAGGATTCTTCCCCACATATTTTTCAAATGTGGAAATACAAAGGCCAGCCCTGGGGGACATGTACCTGGCAACCCCAAGGCCAGCCCCCTCCATTTCTTGCAGCCACATTTCTCTAGCAAGGGGCCAGAGCCCCCCTCCCTGTGGAGGGGCTCCCACTGAACTGACTCCAGACTGAAAAGTCTCTGGGGTTTTGGGAGCTCTCGGCAGCTACTGATTGGCTGATTCAGTTGTCTCTTTCAAACATGCATATTCATTAGGCTTCCTTGATGCCTGATAGGTTCCTCAGTTAGGCATCAACATTTGACCCTGCTTTTTCCCCCACAAGACTTGGCACAGTTCCAAAGTCTCTGCCTGAGATTCTAGCATTCCCATTGGCTGCTGTAAGGTCAAAGGCTGCAGTCCATACATCGTCTCACTTTAACAGTCTGTTGCAGCCAGAATGAATGTTATATTTAAATAATTTCCCCACAGTTCAATAGCCATTTCAGTGCCCTGATAAGTGCTTCCATTATTAAACATTTACTTGAGTCCCTTTGCCTGTCGCTGCTGCCAAAATGTACAGTCCCTAGGCAGAGGACAGACTCCCTCATGAATATTAGTGTGGCCTCATCAATATGAATAGAGCAGATTGCTCTCTCAGAGGCGCTCCTTAATTAAATAGCCAGGCACTTTCTCATGTGCCTTGTTTAGATGTCCAGTCCCTGCCCAGCTACAATTGGGGACCAAAACTACTGACTAGCTATCCGTTTGACCACAGTCATGGTTGGAAAACAAAGTTGCGCTTCTACACATGTGTGGGCCACTGATTGTTCCAGAGAGCATAGAGAAATGCAGCGGCTCATGATTCAGCTCCTCCGGCCCTCATCCAGAGACTACTAGGAGAAGCAGGGGCCGGACGGAGGTTCTTGGCACAAAAGGGGCACATCCAGATCTTGGGCTGTGGCGGTGCACCAATGGGGGAGGGTGGGCAACTGGGAGGCAATGGGAGACAAAGAGGAGATTGGGGCAAGTAAGTTAAAACCCACGGGGGGGGGGAGTTACATACTGTTAAAAACAGCAGCTAAACCTTGATGGAAAATAGCACTGACATCAACCGTTTGCGACAGTCAAATCCACAAACATACAGTAGCTGGTGTTTAACTTCCGTCCTTTCCCAGGTTTTGATATGAATGACACTGGCAGTACAGTACTGAGATTCAGCTTGAAAATCTAGTTTTGCTAATACACCTCTCCCCTCGAAACGTTTTTTTTTTGAATGGAAAGAGGGGTGCTCTGCTCTTCATGCCAAAAACAAGATGTTGATACAGAGGAAGCTATATTTTAGAGGGCTGTAGCATTTAGGTACAGCATGAGGGAAGAAGCAGTACAGAACTCTGGTTCTTCTCTGTTAATTAGGAGGTTCGGCTCATTAAAGATCCGATCAAACTGGGCTTTCGGTCCATGTGCTGGTAAAGGTTACAAGGGCTGCCCAAAGGAAGGAGGCAAACCAAGTTAATCCAGCAGGGTTAGCTGAGTCCGCAGACCCAGTTTAGTTGCTCTGATTCCAATGAACAGAATCAGATTAGTTGAATTCTGATCTATTTTTAAGATTAAGAGATTTTCAGAATTGAAGACCTGAAAATCTTATATCCTAAAAATGGTTATATTGGACTCAGCATCAGAATCTGATTCTGAAATTTGATTCCAGAATCTGAAATACAGTTTTAATTGTATGCATGAAGTGCAAACCTGTACTTCTTGTCTACTAGGATATTTAGGATTTCACGTACTGATTTGGATCTAAAACTTCCTTGCAGAACATATTTCAGTTAATCTGAGCACCGCAATGACTACAAATTTATACTGAAGCCCATATTCAGGCCTCCAGCTCCTCTTATCTTGACCACCGTAATTGCCACCGCTATGGTCTTCCCTGCTCTCTCAACTTCAAGCTATTTAAAAGGGTGCTGTCTGCTTACTTATCCACTTCTGAAATGGGACTACATTATTGCCATCTTGAGACACATCTGCTGGATCCCTAATCAATTTCATGTCCTTTAAAAGATTGCTCGGTTGGGGGGCAGCTTCATGAGCACTGAACAATGGGGGATCATTCTAGTGTGCTAGCAAACTGTGTTCATGCTCCAGCCCAGGATGTCAGGAGCAGAGGCCAGCAGGGAGGATCCATGAGTGTCCACTGGATGCTCTCCTTTGGGGGAGGGGTTGATGCTGCATCACCCTGTAGCAGCTCCTGGTGGCTGCCTATAGTGGTGCCTTTGATGGCATGGGTGAACTCGCACCATCAAGCACTCCCTTCCCAGATCAGCAGCAGTGTGTATATACTCACGGGTAGGGTGAAAATTGGAGGAAATTGCTGCATCAGTACACTGGATGATGGCTGTGTGGTCCTTCCCATGCCAACCAACCCCCAGCACACCAGCAATCTGAGTCCCCTCAACAACAACCCAAGCACATTTGTTCCTCCATCTGGATGATGTGGAGGCCACTGGCAGGGACAAGCTGGCCAATCAGAGGGAAGGTAGAAGCTCCAGGTGTCTTTCCCCTCCACAACCATCAGAGGTGTCCCCCAGCAGGGTCAAGTCAGTCCAGGGGATGAATGACTGAAGGTGGACTCTGGTGGGGCTGGAGATGCGAGGGTGAGTCTGGTGGGTAGAGGGGGTGACACCGGCATCCCAAAGGCCAGCGGCTGCACCTGCAAGCACAGGAGGCACAAACAAATTGCTCTACCTATTTTCAAAACTCTACACACACTGGACCACCCATCTCTGACCTTAATATCATCTGATCCCCATTCCATGCTCTCTACTCCTCTCACTCTCATCTACTCTAACCATCGTATTACCAGTTCTATCAGTGGTGGGAGGTTCTGTAGCTTCTCTGCCCATTTTCTCCGAAGCAGCACTCAATGTCTTTCTTGCTACCTCCACCCCCTCCTCATCTGGCCTGTAAGTAATAACACACAGCAGGGTGTATGGTTGTAATAACAAAGTCTGATGTGGATGGCATGTCCAGGTAGTTACACTTGCTGAGGGTTCTTAATCTATACTGAAATGTTCTTAGTACAGGTTGTGTTGTAATTATAAAAACAATTTAAAAAATCAATTTTGTCTGTGAACTTTGCTAGTTCCCTTCCCCTCCCAACTGCATGCTACTTTCTGTATTAACCAACCTGATTTTGCTTTTTGTAATTCAGCAATTACAGTCATACTGTTGGCCACCTTAGGGCTCAAAGTGTCCCCGGTTTAAACAACACATTTTCGGATGCCTCATGTTCTGTAGAAATTGCTGATATAGCTGGTTGTTTGATTCTGATTCCTTTTTTCTTTTTAAAGGTAAAAAGCAGACTGCCCGCCATACTGCTGTCACTGCACAAACATGTGTTTTGTTTACAGTCCTTGACCAACTCCCACTGCATATTTCCTGGACTTGAGAGCACACTCTCAACACAGTCTAGCCACTCATGATGCAGTGGGAAAAGAGACTTTTGCACCATGAGAGATTGCACAGTTTGGGGTGTTCCTCAAGTACAGGAAGTAAGCAATAGTAGATCAAGGATTTGAAACAAAACTAGGTTGTAAGTTAATAAGGCCTCCAAGGGGTATCTGTTGTGGTATAAGACACTCCAAGCATGAGGTTTGGGTGAGACAAGGACCGCGAACCTAACCTGAGCATTTCTGTCTGCCACATCATGAGAGGAGTTACTTATACCATAAGAGACACCCCTCGGAGGCCCTATAAACTTATTATGAATTACTCAAGTTTAGCTCAAGTGATTTATAATAGGTTTAGGCTTTTGTTTTTAAATGTAATTTTAAATCTACTTTTGCCGTCCTCTTCTCTGGCGCTGAAGTGGAGCACTCTCCCCCAACACTCCCACACGAGAGCACACTGTTCATAGGATTAGATGTATAGTAACTTTGCACGCTGATTGGCTAAAATCACATTACTGATTTATAATTGGTATAATTACACCATTAGCACACATTTCAGTTCTGCTAAGGAAGGGAGCAAATAAAACAACCAGCAACATCAACACATTTTAGAGAATTTTAGAGAAGGTAAGCCCTCATGAAATGTGACTTTTCAACTAGAAATAATATGATGCAAAAAAGGTTTGACAATGTTCCTTTAATCAAGTTGCAATATTTTTCACTGCTTTTTTAGACAGGAACTGATCAGATTAACTTTCCGCATGTTAAGTTCTTACATATTGCTTACACTTAGGCTCCCTCTAGTGGCCTCTTTACAAATAATAGCAAACTTAAGCAGCAGCACAATTGCTAACAATATGTAAACCATTTACAGAATGTGTTACAAAGTTTATTTCATAGGTGCATGCATTTTGAATTGTATGTTTAGTCACTCAAGAAATGAACGTGTTACATTATGATCACATACTCTGCAGTATTTTATAGCACCCATACCTGGATTCTAGATGTTGCCCCCCCCCCACACACACACACTTGAAAATACACAAAATAAGCTGTCAGTTTTTGGCACTACTGATTCTCCCCATATCCTTTCAGCCTGAAAAACTGTTCCAGAAGAGCAACCAACTGAAACAAGGGCAGAACAGATAATAGAGAAAATTATGTTGCCAGCCTAAGCCCCGTATCCAATCAGAAGACAGGTGCAAGAGTTTGGCATGATAAAAGTCGCACTTATACTCAACATCAATAGTGTAATACAACGTACACACACTATATGATGCACTGGATGTGTAACAATAAATGGCCCTTGGAACAGAAGACTAATTCATGTTCCTCACCAATCTAAAGCATACCCGTAAAGGCTCAGGATGCAATGAACTGCCGCTCATTCAAGGGCAGTGTCAGACCCCTGTGATGGCCTCCACACAGCAGCTCTAGAAGGCACATGCTTATCTGTGACTGAGCAGGCCTGCACAAGGGTCCCATCAGCCCACTCAAACACCAACTCACTATGCTTTAAACATATACCCATCAGGGAGCAGTTGAAGCCCAGTCTACCCACACAGGGTCTTGCTGAGAGCTCACTACCTCCCACAATTCTTGTTCTTGTTTAATTGTTGCTGAAGTCCAACTTGTTGCATGAAATTACCCACCTTCACTGTGACAAAGGAAACTCTGTGACCCTTGTCCAATCCCCTTAAAAGGGGAAGATGGCTTTGGCTGCTACAAATCAGAGTAAAGGTCCCCTCTCTCTGTCTTGGCCTCACATAATCACCTTCAGTCATTCCTACAAAGGGTTGGCCAGGCTGCTTCTCCCATATGGTGTGGGCACCAGGACTGGAGGGGATTGATTTACTTCTCTGAGTGTTAGGGCCAGCAAAGAAAGCCATGCTTATTGGTTCTGTGGCAAGTGGAAACATCACTGTACTAGTGAGGCCAGAAGGCGTCATTATTAGGAAATTATGGGGGCAGGGTGATGGTGGGGTACCAGGGTTTGTAAGCTTCAGGAATGGGTTGCTGAGTATACATTTCAAGAGCAGGGGTTATATACATTTTAAGTGTCTGGGATAGGGTACGCATTTACAAAATGGAGGTGGGTCTAAGTTTCAGCAGCCACAAACCTGCCACATTTCCTGCACACCTCCAAACTTGGCTGCTCAGGTACCTTTGTGGAAATGGCTTGGATCTTGTTGGTGGGGAGGTTGGGGGAGGCAGTGCTTAGGGCTGACGGCGGAGGGGAAGGAGAGGTTGGTGCATGCATCAGAGGCCTCATTGGCCCCCCTGCTATCTGAAAAATGTAGACTACAAAGTAACATGGTAATTTAAAGTTGGAAGGGACACTAGGTGTATCAAAAATGCAAGCCTATTTATCAGTCTCCCTGTTCCACTTATACAACTTCCACTCATAGTGGTGGCACCCCAACATATCATCTGATACTAGTAACCTAACATACAAAGATGTCCTATGTCAACTAACTAAACTAAAACCTGAGACCTCAGCAGAACTTGATGGACTTGATCCAAAATTACTCAAAACAGCTGCCTCCATCATGGCAGCTCCACTCCAGGCACCCTACAATACGTCCATCATGTAAGGTATGGTCCCAGAGAAGTGGAAAATGGACCTTGCTACCCCTATCCACAGAAATGGGCCAAAGAATCTGGTCGAGAATTACAAACCTATCTCTATACCCAGCATCCTGGATAAAATACAGGAAAAACTAGCTTGTGCCCTGGTGGCTGTGTACAGCGAGCACTGAGATCTTTTTTCAAATGCTTAGCATGGCATCTGCAAGCACCACAGCTTCAAAAATGACATCTCCTGTGCAATGGATGCAGAACAAGTTCCAGGTGCAAGCCATGTAGTTCTTACATAGGTCTTTTTTTTTTTTTTTAACTTGCCTGGCTCCCACAGCTTTCAGAGGAGGCATCGTACCTCCTCCTACTCCATCTGCCAGGGCAATCTCCAAGGCAACCCTGCTCCAAGTTTCATCCTGCTTGTGGAGCCAGGGTATTTGTAGTTTTCCCCTTATTTTTTCCTATCCACCTGGAACATCAGTGTGAGGATGTATGTCCAGACAAGTGATGTGCTGATGCACACCTCCTGCCAAGCACCTAACAGCATCCCCCTCTCAGACTCCATCGAACGGAGCTGCCAAGCCCTCGGGAGCCCGTGCTTCCACCGGCTCTCTCGGGACATCGGGTGCTTAGGGTACCCCTGGTATCCTTCCCCAGAAGGAGGAGAGCATCCATTGGGATGCTCAATCCTACCTCACCCCGCCGACCCCCAACAACCTGAGTCTGTTCCTGAACCTGGGTCACTGGCATAGCGTGAGGTGTGGTGTCCAGCGCCTCAACCTTCAGCACCACCAGGCCAGCCTGTACATAGGTCTTTTAACTGGCTGATGGTGGACACTGCATTGAAATTGGTACAGGTGGCTCTAAACAAGGCCTGTAGGCTAGCCTTTGATTTACAGCATGATACGCACACCTGTACACTGTATGAACTCACAAATTGGCTATCCCTTAAAAACAGGGTCATTCATCAGACATGCACCCTAGAGAAAAAAGCACTTATGGGGAAAACTCTACCCTGCATTGGCAATCTGGTAGTGGCTGCAGACACACCACAGGCCACTAGGGGGAGGACAAGAGGGTCTCTGTCCATCCCCTTCCACCGTACTTCGCTCGGTCCACGAGCTTGTGCCTACTGAGCTCTCTTATGGCTGAATGAATTACCCGAACACCTCCTTACCACCACCTGTCTAGCCAAATTCAAAACTAACCTCAAACAACATCTAAGTACAATCTCTAAATGCTCTTGCAACTAATCTCAGGTATCTCAGTCCTCTGCCATTCCATGACTGATGCAGCACTTGTCTCCCCTCGTCTCGCACCCCCTGGCTGCACTTTGTTAAGACAAGGCCCCCCCCAGCCTACCCTTAACACCAACCTATTGCTTTACTACCTCCCTGACCATTCCCCTTCCCCATACCTGATGACAAGGCTCCTAGGGGTTGCACTATTCTCTGCCTCTATAACTGTACACATGTTACCCACCACTTTATCTTGTATCCCACAATGTCTTTGTGCATGTGTTAAACTGGTGTGTATTTGTATGTTCTTCTCTTAATTACTACTTTGTACCTTGTATTGACACTGATGTGGAACCTTTGTAAAAGAGCTTGGGCTCAAAGGTATCTTCTGAACCATAAAATTGATTGAATTGTGTTATGTATGTGAAATGGTAATGCATTGCGTTACTCTGCCACTTGAGGGCAGCATTCCGATATGTGTAAGCTAGAAAGAGAGCACAGAGAGAGAGTGTCATTGCTGAGACTAGAGAGGCACCTGAATAAAAATGAAAGCTGCTCTACTCCTGTTGCAGTGTGAGTTTGTTGAACAATACCAGAATAAATGTTAGAACATAACATAATTGGCGACGAGGTGTTTAATTACTCTCCGGTACCTTACCAGAACGAACTGCAGCTGCGAGGGGTTTCCTGAGACGTAACCTTTGGACCCACGAGTGAACTTGCGAGAAACACAAAAATGATGGCCGCGACCATAGGACATATTGATGCCTTTGATGAAAATGTGGAACAATGGACAACTTATATTGAGAGATTTGGACATTTTGTCACAGCAAATGATAAAAGTGATGAAAAACAGGTGGCTGTGTTACTGAGTGTCATGGGCAGCACAACGTACAGTTTGCTGAGAAGTCTAATCACGCCCAAAAAGCCCGGGGAGAAAACTTTTGCCAGTATTGTGGAGGTCTTACAGACACATTTCTCCTAAGCCTCTGGTGATTGCTGAAAGATTTTGCTTTCACAAACGAAATCAAGCAGAGGGTGAGTCTGTTGCACAGTATGTGGCTGTTCTAAAGCAATTAGCTGAGCATTGCGAGTTTGGCACCCATTTAGATGATGCCCTCCGGGACAGATTTGTGTGCAGTTTGAAAAGTGAAGCGACACAGAAGCGTCTTTTAACGGAGGTGGGACTGACATACAAGAAAGCGATAGAGATCGCTGTATCGATGGAAACAGCTGCACGGGAGGCTCAACACCTAAGTGATTCCTTGAAAGTAAATGCTTTATCCTTCTCTTCTCCCAGGAAGCATAATAAATATGGTCGTTGAGGAAAGGCTAATCACAGTGATTAATAATTGCTGGTTTAAAGAACAGACATGTCATAACTGTGGGAAGAAAGGCCACATTGTGCGAGTGTGCAGAGGGAAAAAGAAAGGAGGGGAAACCAATGGAAGCAAAGGGAAGCAATTTGCGAAATGTAGGAAGAGAGAAGTACATTATGTGGAAACACAGGGAACGTGCAGTGATGACACTGATACTGAATTAGCATTGCACGTGCTGACTCTTAAAGGGGAAACGGCAACCATCTGTGTAATATCTGAAATTGAAGGGAAACCACTGAAAATGGAATTGGACACAGGGGCTGCAGTTTCATTGATTTCTACAGACAAGTATGAAACTATGCTGAGA
This sequence comes from Neoceratodus forsteri, assembly GCA_016271365.2. NCBI lineage: Eukaryota > Metazoa > Chordata > Ceratodontiformes > Ceratodontidae > Neoceratodus > Neoceratodus forsteri. The sequence continues at coordinate 732,510,215 of CM057450.1, forward strand.
CATCTACCCCTGCAAACGACTGATGTTGTACTGAGGACATACACTGGCAAGGCAATTTCACCTGAAGGGGTCATCAAGGTGCAGGTGAAAATAAATGGGCAAATGGCACTACTGCCTCTGTACGTGGTTAAAGGTAACTACCCTTCACTCTTAGGCTGAGAATGCCTAAAGAAAATATGCCTCAACTAGCAGGAGATAAGGACTGTTAGTACGGGGGACCACAACACTCTAGAAGCAGTGTTGCAAAAACATGCTCCTTTGTTCAAAGGGGAGCTAGGCACAATGAAGGGCATTGAGGCAAGAGTGTTTTGGAAGCCACAGCACAAACCAAAGTTTTGTCAGCCTCGCCCAGTACCTTATGCACTCAGACAGAAAGTGGAGGCCGAATTAACTCGCCTAACCGAAGCTGGAGTCCTGTCACCTGTACAGTGTAGTGACTGGGCGATGCCAGTATTGCCAGTGGTAAAGAAAGACGGTTCCATGCGAATATGTGGAGACTTTAAAGTAACCATAAATCCAGTTCTGTGTGTGGAACAGGATCCAATTCCATGCATCAAAGACTTGTTTGCACCGCTGGCACAGGGCCAACGCTTCAGTAAGCTGGATCTGTCACATGCTTATCTGCAAATGAGAGTAGATGAAAACTCAAGGAAATATCTCACGATAACCACCCAAAAGGGTCTCTTCTGCTATAATCGCCTACCTTCTGGCATTGCATCAGCTCCAGCCATATTTCAGCGAGCTCTGGACCAGGGTTTACGAGGTCTTCCAAATGTTCACTGTTACCTGGATGATATACTGGTGACCAGAAGGAATGACGCAGAGCACCTGAAGATCCTGGATGCAGTTCTGCAGCGATTGGAAGATTTTGGCTTGTGTGTCCAGAAGGAGAAGTGTGAATTTTTCAAGACTTCATTGGAGTACTTGGGCCATACCATAGACGCAGCGGGCTTACACAAATCGCCTGAGAAAGAAAAAGCGATTGTGGATGCCCCAGCATTGGAAAATGTGAGCCAGTTACGGTCGTTCTTGGGCCTGTTAAATTATTATGGCAGGTTTATTCCCAATCTGGCTACGATTCCCAACCCACTAAATGGCTTGCTGTGCAAGGGGAAGTCCTGGTGTTAGACAAAGGACTGTGAGAGCGCGTTTAAGAAGGCCAAAAAGCAGCTGGTTTCGCAAGATGTGCTCATTCACTATAATCCCCAGCTGAGCATCAGACTGGCGTGTGATGCCACACCTTATGGGGTGTGAGCAGTTCTTTCTCATGTTCTATTGAATGGGGATGAAAAGCCAATTGCCTTTGCATCCAGAACTCTTAGCACAGCTGAACAAAACTATGCCCAAATTGAGAGAGAAGCTTTGGCAATAGTGTTCGGAGTTCGCAAATTCCACCAATACCTCTATGGTAGGGAATTCACACTCCTCACTGATCACCGTCCCCTCACGACCATTTTCAGCCACCACAAAGGTATTCCTTGCATGGCAGCAGCCAGAATGCAACATTGGGCTCTCTTGTTATCAGCTCACAACTACCACATTGAATACAAGAAGGTGGCTCTTCATGGCAATGCTGATGGGCTCTCAAGATTGCCTCTGCAGGTAGCCCACAGTGACAAAGTGGACACTGTCGATGTCTTCTACATCAGTCAGCTTGAGAAATTACCTATCACAAGTTCTGAAATTAAAAAGGAGGCAAAAGTTGACCCTGTGTTGTCTCAAGTCTTGGACTTAGTAACAAAAGGGACTTTTACTGTGAACCAGGACATTCACGGTGAGTTATCACCCTTCTACGCCAGACGTAATGAGCTTTCAGTACAGCAAGGTTGCTTGATGTGGGGTGTCTGGGTGATTGTCCCTTCAAAACTACGTATTCACGTTCTGGATGAGCTACATGTGGGACACCCGGGCATAGTGAGAATGAAGGCTTTAGCCAGAAGCTATATTTGGTGGCCAGGGATTGATTTGCAAATTGAGCAACAAGCAAAAACATGCACTACCTGTCAGCGTGTTCAGAAAATGCCGTGTCCCTCACCTCTACATCCCTGGATGTGGCCAGGTGCACCGTGGCAGTGCATTCATGTAGATTTTGCAGGGCTGTGGGAAGGACACATGTACTTAATTGTTGTAGATGCCCACTCAAAGTGGCCCAAAATTCAAGTCATGGACACCACTACTACCAGCAAGACCATTCAAGTGCTACGAGGACTATTTAGCCGTTATGGGATTCCTGAACAGCTGGTCAGTGACAAAATGGACCACAATTTATTTCTAGTGACTTTGCAGCATTTTTGAAGTCCAATGGTGTGAGACATATTCGTAGTGCCCCATATCACCCCTCGACTAATGGCCTAGTGGAGCGTTTTGTGCAAACCATGAAGAATGCTCTGAAATCGGCAGGGGGGTCTTTGACCTTACAACACAAGTTGGATAACTTCCTGCTGGCATACCGAAATACACCCCATGCTACAACAAAAGAATCTCCAGCAATTTTATTTTTTCAGCGTAAGCTTCACTCTCATCTTGATTTGCTTAAGCCAGATGTGGCATCAGAGGTTTTGAAGAACCAAGAATCTCAAATACTGCGCCAGCAAGCTCGTTCAAAGGACAGGCAGTTCATTGTTGGTCAAGAAGTGCTTGTTCGAGATTACCGGAAGAGGGAGAAGTGGACCTCTGGTGTGGTGACATCTCAGACGGGTCCAGTGTTGTGTACAGTTGATGTTGAATCTGGAGGGAAATGGAAACGTCATGCTGAACAGCTCCTAGATCGTCAGCAGCGCACAGATGGGGACACCTCCAGGGAAGAAAACTCACGGGAAATGTGGATTCCATCTGCCGTAGCTTACAGAAGCCCCACTATGGAAGTCCCAACACCTTCTGAAGAGGCAGAGCAGGAGGTGGAGAGGAGCAATGGTGAGGCTGTACAACCACCAACCGAGGATCGGAGGGAGGTACCAGACAGGGCAGCCATGCCAAGAGTTGCTCACGAGAAACGTTATCCATCCCGAATTACAAAACCTCCAGATCATTTGAACCTGTGAGACATTTAAAAGAAACAAATGTTTTGTGTAGTTAGAGAGCCAGATCAGATTATTGGGGCAGAATAATCCCCTTGACTGGTTCAAGGCCTGGGGCAGTGTACCCCCTACCTCTAGCATAGTATGAGCCATCTTAATAATAGTGAATAATGCTAATATTTGTTCATTTGGTAACAATATAATTTAGTGGGGAGGAAATGTTATGTATGTGAAATGATAATGCATTGTGTTACTCTGCCACTTGAGGGCAGCATTCCGATATGTGTAAGCTAGAAAGAGAGCAGAGAGAGAGTGTCACTGCTGAGACTAGAAAGGCACCTGAATAAAAATGAAAGCTGCTCTACTCCTGTTGCAGTGTGAGTTTGTTGAACAATACCAGAATAAATGTTAGAACATAACAAATTGAATTGATGGCACCCTACTGCTGCTGCAAAAGCTGCAAAACCTTGACCTGGACAGCCACTCCATTTCCTGGTTCAGCAACTATCTGGAAAACCCAAAACAATGTGTAAAGATAAAGGGTGTCTTGGCATCTGCCAGAAGCATCACTGAGGGCATTTCCTCAAAGTTCTGTTCTTTGACCCCTACTATTCTCCCTGTTCACCAACAACTTGCTGAATAATTGTGGTGGAGAAAAACATTACTACATGCAGATGGTTCCTCTAGAATGACTTCTTGCAGCTGTAAGAATGATTCACACATAGCAATCTCATCCTAAACAGGAAAAAAACTTGGGCCATGCTGTTTAGATTCAGATAGAAACTACAACAATATCTTGGCCTTTTCAGGAGCGACAACTGCACAGGGTCTCCTTTAGAAATGGTCAATAGCTTCAAATATTTCAGACTGCACTTGGATTCTACTCTCTCATACAAAACACACAGAGATGCACACAAAAGCTTTAAAGCAGAACCTAGTGCTATTGTACAGGCTAAGAGCCTACCTAGCTAAAGAATCCCACCTGGCAATTCTCCTTCCCACCCTTACCTATGGGGTCCAGTACACTCTTGTCTTCAAAGGAAACTGAGATGGCTAGGCTCAGGGTCCTTTGCAATATAATTGGTTGCTTTGCCCTTGACACTTACAGCAAAGACCATCAATTTAGTGTCCTAATGGAATTAAAGTTGCCCACATTTCAAGAGTGCATGCAACTTGCCCTGCAAAGCCTCACTTTCAAGCTCCTTAAATTCAACTCCCTGCTCAGCCTGGTGTCAGCAATGACTAGGAGACCTCCCCTTCCCTAAATCTGAGATCCATATCCTGTGAATCTCTTACAATCCCCTGCATGAAAATGAACACAGGGTAGAGATCCTACACATACTTAACCCTATCACTACAGACCCCCCCCCAGTTATTAAAGAATGCCAATCCACTGGCACCTTTACACAAGCCCTCAAGAAGCACCTCCTTTCCTAGCCAAAGGCAACTGCTAAAACCCTACTTCTGTCTTTGGATATCGATCTGCTAATCTAACCAATCTAGTAAACCTATCTTTTAAACTGTCCCTATCTACTATAATCTACCTACAATCTCTTCCTTTCTTGTAATACATATCTAGAGTCAAACTGTCAAGAACCATTGATCTGTTAAAATTAATGACTCTTGTTGTATCAACTTGCACAAATGTTTTTGGGCTACAGTACTTATTTTGTACAAAGTTCCTCAATGTTTGAGTCCGGTATGTACCGTTCTCTGTAACGAATTCCGTGTCGCCCCTGATAATGGAACATTTTGTTCCAGTTGGCCTACCCAGTCACCAAAAGCAAAGAAATCAATTAATAAATCAATCAATAAATGAAGGTACATCTCCCTGATCCACAGGTAGCTCAGATGGCTCACTGGTGTAGCAGTAGCACTACCACTTACGATATGGACGACCTGGGTTTAGGAACAAGCCAGAGCAGGAGGGGGCTAGGGGAGGAGGATCAAGAGTGTCCCAACAGATGCTCTCCTCCTCCTCCAGGGAGAAGGGGTTGCCAGTGCTAAGGGCAAACGAAAAAGGGCAATGCCAAAAAGGGCAATGCCAAAAAGGGCAATGTCAAAAAGGTGACAGCAATTTGGGCAACCTGTGACAAAAAAGCCCCAGGTCATATGAGCATCGCTTGAGTGGTGGTGGCTGTGGCTCCAAGAATACTTATTTGTAGTGAGAGTGGGGAAGGGGACAAAGCCCCCTGCAAAACACTTTTTCTGTGTGTGTCTTGTGGTGTTTCTATTTTTCTACCATGTGTCGTCCCTTTTACTGGTCGCCCTAATGGTCCATCACCCAACTTATAGTCGCCCTTTTTTGCTGTTGCCCATTGTGCATTCGCCCTTTTCCAGTTACCCTTATGACATAGTGGCTGGAGGGGGGACTTGCTGATCCACTGCTCTATCGCTATCTGGGTGACCACAGGTGGTAGTGCATTGGATAGCACTATAAGGGGACATTGGAGTGAGCATTGGGTCAGGTGGGTGTATTGGCACATACTTCTGGGGGGAGGATGGGACTAACAAAAAACATTAGTGTTGAACTGGGCAGATGAAGCCTCTGCTTGCCCACTAGACTCAGTGCTGGACTTATACCACTACCATCTGGGGATCCTCCAGGCCTTCATCTTCACTAGGGGTGGCCAGATGGCCAGTGGGGTAGAAATGACAAAGTGGCTGAAGGTGTACCCAGCCCTGGGCAGCAAGTCAGAGGCAGCACAACAGTTTGTCGAGGGTGGATCTCAGGGGCCTGGACAGACAGGTGGTGAAGTCTCCATAAGCAGGAACCAGGGCTTGGCAGGGGTAGATAGAGGGCTCAGCCAGCACTGAGGGGAAAAAATGGTCATACTGGAACCTGTGTACTATACATACATGGTGTGTTAACTTTAGAAATAGAGCTCTCAATTTATTTATAAGTTGCTGAATCATTTTGATGGATTTGGAATTGGTATACCTTTGTAAGCAAAATGGGTTAGCGCCAAGGAAATACTGTAAATGCAGTTGGAGGAACAGACAGCCTTCAGCCGCAGCTCTCTACCTCGAGATACATGGCTGGTAAAACGGTGATGGATGGTTGTGCAGGAGGAAACCCTCTGAACTCTGAGCAGTAAGCTACAGTACATCAGCTATTGACCTCAGTAACAGAGATGTGTAAAAAGTTAGACTTCTTTATAGGTCAATCGACTTCCATAGAAACTAGTGCCTTTGACTATCCTAGTGATGCCTAAATACTGCTGTTAGTTGACTATCCTAATGGTATCTGATGGCTAGCCCCTCTATCCAACTCTGTATCCGAGATCCAATCCAATGCAACTTTTATTTGTGGAATCCAAGGTTAGATAATGAGATCCAAGGTTGGATGTCTGTCTCTGACCCTGGATAGTCACATAGGATAGTTTGCATCAATTTGATCCTAAGTGATAGGATCCAGTAGTTAGATAATATCAGTATCCAGTGCCATCCAGTATCCAAGTAAATTGGTGTTATCCAATGGTATCTTATTGTAACCCCCCCCCCCGATAAATGGGGGTTCCCAAAAGTCTTCCTTGGGTGTGTTTAAATGCCCACTGCCAGGCTGGTGTTCTGTGTCTTTATAGGTTTAAAAAGTGATTGCATGTGAGTGCCCAGTTATCCTCCGTGCCTGTATCTTTAAGAACTGCCTATTTCGTAGTTTATAATTAATCTGGGTGGGAGCCGAGTGTTTCTAGGCTCGAGTCCTACCCGGGCTGTAGTACAGCCGCTCCTTTCTGCCATTGCTAATTGTGCAGAGGGAGCCTTGCTAGGCTCTGTGATTGCTTGCTGATTATCTGCTTTAATAATAATGATAATGTAGTTTGTCTAATCTGCCTTCCTTTGCAGCATGGACAATGTTGTTTTGCATCACCATCTTGGTTCTGGACTGCCAGTTTGGGCCAATCAATACCTTTGGGGACCCTCAAATGGAGTCTGGCCCCCAGGGGTCTTGTGGGAGTGAATTTCTGTAGGAATTGTTGGTTTTTACAGTTTGGTGCCTAAATGGGCCTGGAGGGGGAGCCCTTGCTGTGACAGACAGATGAATCAAGCAACCAAACCTTTTTTGGATCACTAGGAAGTCCCGGTGCTGCCTGCAGCAGTGAGTCAGTGCAGACTTGGACTTGAAAGAGTGAACAACTTGAGAGATTCGGGCAGCTGCTCCGGCATAGGTGCACGGGGGGAATCGGCAGGAAGGCTATGTCTGGCCTGCCTGCCACCATCTTTCCTAGTGAGGGGGTCTGTAGAAAAATATCAGACTTCATCCAAAAGCGTATTGTGAACAGTTTACCAAACTGTGACTGCATTTCACCTGAAGAGGACCGAAAATATGCTTTTATGCGATTGGCCTGTCAGGACTTCCAAAACGACTGCAGAGCATACGGTTTGTGCAGAGACACTGTGAATTGCAACCAGACTGTCATCGGAATCTGTGGTATTTATCTACCTTCACTATAAGTGTGCTGAATGTGGATTGTGGGTCACGATTTTCAGAGGAGCCCTGAAAAAAGCATGTGTTGGCTTCCTCTGCCCACAACTGCATGTGAGGAGCTTACCACCAGTGGGATGGATTTTCATAGGCTGACGCAGGGCTTTGGTCAAGCCCTGCGTCTAAGCCATTTTTTGGTGCAGCTGCACCAAATACCTTTGCCATAACTGCACCCAATTTTCAATTGTCAGGCGCAGTTGCGACAGTTTCCTCAGTTTTCAGCAGCTTGCGCCAAATATTTGGTGCAAGCCCCGTAAAAAGGGTCCCTTGAATGCTACAAGCTAGACCAGGGAAAAGCTGGCCTAACTTGTGGCACTTGGAACATGAGATTGAAAATCCCAATCACTGGCCAGGAGACTGCCACAAGCCCCGTGTGCCAAACAATAGGTGCACCAGAAGCATGTGGCATTCTCAGGGCTTTGAAAATCTGGCCCAGTGTCTTTAATTGTTCCTGGTTAGGATCTATCCCCCGCAGCATATTCTTTGACTACTTGCTGTAATTTGCTAATGTAGCTGAAAATTAGTAATTTTTCTCTCTCTTAGTGTTGCTGGCTGCCTATTTGATTTGACATATTTAGTATTTAATGTACTTTAATTTCTTACTGTTAAGCTCTCGTTGCAATGTAGTTCTTCTGTAATGTCTCTGCCTCCCTTACTGATATTTTGTAACACTGTGATGCTATTCTTCTGTACTCTCCAGGGTTGTTCCTGAAAATGGGCATTTATTTGTCTAGTGTACCTATTTGGTAAACAAAAGCTAATCACATAAGTGAAAGAATGGCTCCATGCTCTTACCTGATAAGGACATTAAAGTATTGCTGATGCAGTAAACCCAGGTGCACCTTCCTGGAACTAGCTGTAACACAAAAGAACACAAGCAAACTCAGCATCATCATAGTAATAGTATAGTATAGTGTTCCAATATTCCAGACGTTCTTGGTAGTCAAAATGAGGTGCGCAGGGAAAATACTTTGCTGCCTTGATTAGCCAAATTCAAATTGAAAAATGCAGTTCTTTACTGTATGTTCTTTAATAGTTTTTTGTAATCAGTTACACTCAGAAAACGTGATGCATTTTATTGGACCAACTTACTGTAGATGTTATATATAGAATAAAGTATGGGGTGGTGTGTGAACCGAGAAATTTATACACACCTAACTTGTTAGATGCTGCATAAATCCCAAGAGCGAAGCTCGAGGGGTTTGTGAAAGCATCTAACACAGAGGGTGTGTGTAGACTTGGAGTTTAAACACACCATCCCAGATTTTATTTTATATAACTGCTAGGTTAGCCTTTTTCACCACAACAATTAAGACAGTCCTGCACGGCTGTGGTCCGGTTAGGTTTCAACACGTGGTCCACGGTTGCCTTTATTTATTTATTTAAACTTTTTTTATTTATTTCTTTTCAATCAATCACTCAATCAATCAATCTTTATTTAACCAGGTGAAACATCATTGAGATAACTCATTTCCAAGATGGACCTGGACAAGGATACATAATACAATACATAGCTACAGTAAAAAGCCATTTCACGAACCAAGACCATTCCAAAAACAGAATGGAAGGACAGCATTATACACAGCATATTATAATACATTAAATATAGTGGTGAAGAAATGCAAGATGGAGCCAACAATCCATAGGCAATGCAGCATCAGGGCAATATATGTACAGGGTAAAACAGCTCTAGAAGTACAGAGATGGCCTGTTATATAGTATGGAACAATATAATACAGTACAGGTGAAATAGCCTGGAAACAGGTGCACACCAAGGAAGGTGTTAGGGGTATACCTAAGGAGAAAGGAAGGAAGGGTAGGCAGTGGAAAATTAAAGATAATCAGGAGGAGAAGACAGGAGCTATGCAGGCCATGGGTTAGGAAGTGCAATTACAGGATTCGGAGAACACTTGGCCAAAAAGCGTCTTAAAGGTTGTAAATTTCATATAGTAGGCTAGCTTCAAGGTCTTTTGCAGGTTGTTCTAAAGAGAGGGGGGAGAGTAGCTGATAGATGATCTGCCGTAGCAAGTTCTAGCTTTGGGGATTACAAGGGAGAAGTACGAGAAACTCCTCAATGCATAATTTCATCTAGGGCAGATAGGAAGGCAGTCCGAAATATGTTGAGGGAGATTTTTAGTTATAGCACAGTATGTCCAAAGGGCATCATTTTTTTTTTGGCGTTTGAATTTGAGCGATGACCAACCTACTAGGGTGTATAAAGAGCAACGGTGAGTGGTGTAGGGAATTACAGATATAAATCGTATTGCCCTATGGTAAAGGGTATTAGGTTTAGAGAAGACCGACCTGGTTGAGTGTCCATAAAATATGTCTGCATATTCCAGTTGTGGGAGAAAGGTTGCTTGAACAAGTCGGGTTTTGGCTGCTGTACTGGGTAGGGTAAGAGAAGAAAATGCTGAGTGGCTGTTTGAGTTTTTTAGTCAGTTCCTCAGTGTGGTCATAAAAGAACAATTTTTGGTCTATCCAGATGCCCAAGAGAAAAGCAGGGATGTCAAGATTGCGGCGTTTTCTTATGTAGATGTATTTAGATGTGGAGACCTGTTTTGGGGTTGACCTGACACAGGCAATGATGCAATGATCACTAAGATCATTGAAGAAAACCCCCAAATGAGTGAAAAGGTAAGGTTTTTTAACAAGGATTATATCTAGTAGGGAATTGTATTCAGGGTTTTTTATATTGGGTCTAGTTGTTTCCACCACAAGCTGTGTAAACTTGTGATGGTCGGCAGCTGGAAGTTAAGTTTTTTTTTTCCTCTTAGTAGTTGATTCTGTTTTTTGACATCACTTACGGCTGAGTCGTAGTGGCGGTTCAGCATCTGAGGTGAAGACAAGATGGGCAGCGGTCTGTGTGGAAGAGCTGTGGCTGGCGCATGCACGGAGCGAGGGAAACACTCCTTTATAATGGCAAATTATGCCACGGTTTCCCTATGGGAAAAAGGCAAACCCAGTTATATACCGGAAGTGTGTTTTGCCACAGAAACCAAAAGAGCAAAACTTGAGTGGTTTATAAAGGTAAAACACACTGAGGAAAAGTGAGTACTCACATAGTCACCTATATTTAATTTTTATAATATCTGCTAGGGTCTGATTTCAAAGCACAAATAAGCTGACGGGCTGTTTTCAGTGAGTGTTACAGAGTAATGGATGATTTATCAGCTGTGACATTCTCTGTATCAACCTGATTTTACATCACACCAAGCTGATACGGAGACTTTCTCTGTGTGAACCTTGTGTGACTTCACACCAAGTTAATATGGAAAATGTAGGGTATAATTTCTAGTTGCTATCAGACCATTCCAGTTGTTACAAACAGAATAATATATAGGTAGGGGTGTATAATTTTTTTTACACACCAGAGGTGTGTGATATAAGCAATATTATAAACTGGCTGCCGAAAATGGAGGAAGTTGATTGGCTGAGAGGTCTTTGAAGCCGTGATTATATCCGACTACTTACTCACTACTTCAAAAAGCCTCTGCCCACCAGCCTCCTCACCCACAACAAATCAATCCGAGGGAAATGGGCAGCCACACAGCCCGCTGAAATAGCAGCTCCTCACTTGCTCTAACTCAGTGTCAACAGCAGGAGCCCATGGCAGCAGCGTGTGAGTGGCAGCAACTGGCAAGTCATTTTTTTCCTCCCTAAAAGAAAACAAAATACAAAGCACAGACCCCCCCCCCGACTGATATAACACAATGGCCACTTGAGGGCAAAACTCAGCACAGCAGTAGCATGAGAGCAACAACTGCCCGGTCACTCCCCCTCCCAATAAAAATGAAACTAAAAACAGTCTCAGTCACAGCACTAAACGTACCAATTCCACAGAAAACTAACCAAAGCCAAAGAGCAACAACCAAGTACCTGCTTTCTACCCCCCAATCAGCAATGGCCAGCTTCATGTTTTAAGACAACCCACCCCAGCAACAACACAATGGCTGTTTGCGGGCAAACCATCTCAAACAATGGCAGTGGCTACCCCCCCAAAAAAAAAAATATATATCTTATTTTACTTGAAAGGAAAACACATACAGAGAGAACACACTTCACATCCAGGAGTAGTCCTAGGAGAGTGTGAGTTCACCACTGTACCTCCTCCATAAACTCCACTTACAGCAGCGCCACCTGCTACCAGGAACTATTTTCTTAAAATATACTCCCCCAACACCCCCAAAAACTCATTTTCAAAAGGTTTTAAAAGTTTTTTTTTTTAATTTTTTACTGATAAAACTTCTTTTAAGCCTGTTCATAATAGCAATAATGCACTCCAGGGTGTAGTACATCATGGGATATCATCACTTCTCAGGTGTTTGATGCACTTGGCCTGTGGCCTTGTGCCCAACCACCCGATTAGTGATGATATCCCATGATATACCACACCCTGTCATGGATTCTTGCTTAAAGGTACAACAGTATGTGCTGGAATTGAGTCATGCCTTGGGTGGGTTAATGCACAAGACCACAGGCCAAGTGCATTCAACACCCAAGAGGTTATATTATCCCATACAACAGACGCACCCGGAGTGCAACATGGCTATTATACGGCAGCTTGTTCATGTACAAAAAAAGTTTTAAAAAACATTTTTTTTAAATAGTCTTTACTTAATTTTGCAATGTGTATACATATTAAAAAATGTCCACAATATCTGTTTTCTCCACTAGGTGGTTCTGCTACTACATAATGTCTGCTCTCGGTTGTGCTGGTACTATATGCTGCCTGTTCCCTTCCTCTCCACAGCTATCTCTCTTTCTCAAGGTCTCTCCCCCGTCTGTGCACCTACATGCTCTCCCGTGGATCTGACTTTCCTTGTTGCATGTCTCCCCACAGCTTTCTCTCCTACCGGGTCATAATGTCAAACCCTGAATAGTGTATGACATTACAGCTAACCCAGAATAGCGTTGTAGGAGACAGCAAGTAGTGCAATACTGTGAATACTGCTGTACATGGTATTGCACCACTCGCACTATCCTAGGCAGAGGATAAGATTTCTGCTGGGATGGGGTTCTGCCCAGCAGCTGCCATGGCTCAATGGACTAAGCCACTGGCAGAAGGGAACCCAAGCAGTGTGTTTAGGACTGGGTTTGATTCCTGGTCCTAGAAGCAAGGGCATTTTTTTTAATTTTTGCACTTTAGTGCAATTTTACTGTAAACCCCCTCCCTCCCTCTCTGGAGTTGAGAGAATCCTATGGGGGGGGGGCATGTAAGAAATCACGCTGTATTGGCAGCGCGAATTTTGCATGCAGCATCATGTCTTGCAACATTATGACCCTGTGCCACTTTCTCTTATCTTGGCTTTCCTCCCCAACTCACAGCGGCCCGCCCACTTGTTGATGTGTGTCAGCTGTGGTTCACTCAGTTTACTCTGGAGTTTACTGTTTGCTCCATCACTGTTGTTTCCTGATACAGTTGGCTGCATACTGGGAGAGAAGAAAATTCTGTAGTAAATGCAAGTGAGAAACAAAGCTAGCCATCTGTAAGTTGTGTGAGATGTGCATTTAAAAAGCACACATCTGCTCAAGCAGCATTCAGAGAAAGAGTGACCGGGCTAGTACTCACAGAGAAGCCAACAGGAATCATGGCTTAATTAGAAATTAACTTATTTTTTATCAGTTTATTCTCTTGCTAAGTTCTGCATGTAGTTCTGGAGAATGCGGGAGGTTGTTTGCTTTGGGTTTCACTGTGAAATAATGGGAGAGTTGAGGCAGGATGTGGGAAATGGAGTAATTCTTTTTTTTTTAAATGTTATGTGGTTGTTTGCATGTTGGACCTTGATATAATGATGCTATGCTGGGATAACATCAGTGTAAATCCAGCCTGTCTCCGGGGCCTGAGAGCTTTTTCACAGTTAAAGTGTGATGAGTTTGCTCAACTCTTTGCCGACAAAGGTGTTTGCCATCAGGTCAGAGATCTGCTTGACTCATTCAAATGACTATGACGGTGGTCAATGCGAGGGAACAGGCACCTGGTCTGTCTGGACAGACTTCGACTGGCCAGCAATCATGGATCTCCTGAAGATTGTTTGGAGCGTGCAACCGACTTACTGTAGTTTGGATCCTGGTCCAACTCACCTCCTTGTGGGGTGTATGGATGTCATTGGACCGATCCTTGCTGAGATAGTCTGGTGCTCACTGGATCAGGAGGTGTTCCCAGACCCCCTGAAGGAGGCTGTGGCCACACCCCTGTTAAAGAAATCTTCCTGTGACCCTGATTGTCTTGCAAACTACAGATCGGTCTCTAACCTTCCCTTTTTGGGTAAGGTTATTGAGAAGGTAGTTGTGTTGCAGCTTGAGAACTTTCTTACCACCCACGAAGTCTATGATCCTCTCCAGTTCGGTTTCATGAAGCGGCATAGTACCGAGACACCATTGGTTCAAGTACTTAATGATCTTCTAATAGTGAGGGATCAGAGGAGTCATTCAGTCTTGGCCCTCTTTGATCTCTCTGCAGCATTCAACACTGTGGATCATGGGGTGCTGTTGGAATGCCTGTGGCTGCTCTGTGGACTGTCTGGGACAGTCATCAGGTGGTTCCATTCTTTCCTCACAGGCAGGACTCACAGGATGGTATCGGGGAATTTTTCCTCGACCCCCTTCTCCCTGCCTTGTGGGGTGCCACAGGGTTCCGAGCTGTCCCCCATGTTGTTCACTGTGTATATGTTGCCATTGGGAGACATTATAAGGTGGTATGGGCTGAGTTTTCACTGCTATGCAGATGACACTCAGCTCTACATGTCTTTTGTGCCCGAACAGGATAGTGCAGTCTCGGAGTTTAACAACTACCTCGCTGAGACTCAGGACTGGATGAGTGCTAGCTGGTTGAGGCTGAATCCGGATAAGACTGAGGTGTTGTTGGTGGACCCAGGTCAGCAGGTAGAGAAGTTGACTCCTGGGCAACTGTCTGGCCTTGTGCTAGGTGGCAACCAGTTGAGACCTTCTTAACGGGTGCGTAATCTGGGCGTTGTGCTTGATAATGATCTGACGCTAAAAGCACAGGTGTCAGCAGTTGTAAAGTCCTCATTTTTTCATCTGAGGAACATCATCTGGATAAAGCACCTGGTTCCGCCTGGGGACCTCCCTACATTGGTTCACGCCTTTGTGTCCTCGCGTCTTGATTACTGCAATGCTCTATATCTAGGGTTACCAGGGATGGATCTCTGTCGTCTGCGGCTGATGCAAAATGCTGCAGCAAGGTTGTTGCCATGGTTGTCAAGCACTAGCCATATCACACCTGTGCTATGCGAACTGCACTGGCTGCCAGTGCGATGGAGGATCACCTTTAAGGTCTCGTTGCTGACCTTTAAGACCCTACATAGGCAGGGACCGGGTTACTTGCAAGACCTTCTTCGGCCTTACTGCCCCCTCTGCTCACTCTGCTCCACCAGCAAAAGATTGCTAGAGGTTTCCAGGGTCCATCTTCAGACATCAGGTGCGAGGGCTTTTTCTTTTGTAGCCCCCGACCCTGTGGAACTCTCTACCTCGTCAGATTCGAGAATGCCTGTCCGCCGAGCCTTTTAAATCCTCATTGAAAACATATTTATTTGGATTGTCATTTGGGGATAATTTTTAGTCTTATGACTGCTGCCTTGTTATTATTTTAATGTTTTATCTGTTTAATGTTGTTCTGAATTGTACATGCACTTTGGTTTTTGAAAAGCGCTTTAGAAATAAATTTTGATTTGATTTAATTTGATTTAAATGGTGGCCACTGACCACTCAGATTAGTAGAATTTTTCTTTTCATTATATAATAAGCAATAAGGTTTGGGACACTGTGCGTTGTGCTGGGATAACGGCATGTCTTGGGTGGGCTGAAGCACGAGGCTGAAGGCTGAGTGTTTCCACCACACGTAAAGAGCTGTTATTCCAGCACAAAGCACACCATGGAGTGTCTTGTTGCAGTTATGAAATTGGTCCCTTACTGTGAGTGAATAAGATGGTTTTTAAAGTTATTTTTTCAATTTGAATTTGTAAAAAAAAGGAAAAGAAAATGTAACCCCCCCCCCAGCTAAAAAGAATAGCCCCTTTAAGCTGTTGTACTGTTTAACTGGCCCAGTAGGTGGTGCCCACGTTGCATGGTTTTTGCTATATGGTAGTAAGGGCAGGGTATGGACATGACAGTGTGAATGATGGCTTCAGCGTATGCAGCATATTCAGACTGCCAGTAATGGAAGTCAGTCTTCCATGTGGCATCACAGCGAGCACAGGGAGCAGTTTTGTTTTTAGTAGCATGGTGGGTGGGAGCAGGCAGCTTCCTTGCATTGGTACCATGTAGTTAGGAGCAGCTTTGTGCTAGTGTGGCAAGTGAGAGTTGGCAGCTTCACTAGCATCAGTGTCACACTGGAGCTTGTGAGAGAGTATCAATAGAGAGGGAGCTATATTTAGTACACTGGGCGAGAATGGGCCATTGGAAACTGTAACAGAGGATTTTAACGACTGTGTGGACTCAGATACAGATGATTGGCACGACCACATTTTAAAAAAAATGTAATGGCAGTTTATATGTTCAGTTACTGTTCAGTTCAATAGTGCAGCCTGTCTGGATGTTTTTGTGTGGCTGACTGGAGTGGCAGTTATAGAGTAGGAGAGACTATGAAACGAATATGAAAGATAGGAAAACCAGACCGGGGCTTTTACTATGAGGGGGGAGTTTTGAAATGATACTTTTTTCTACTTTTAAACAGTATAATAGAATTAATGCCAGGTTAGCCATATCTGATGTGTGCATTGCCTGGTAGATGATCAGTGTATTGATTCTGTGGGTCATTTAGTGTGTGAAGAGTTCACATATCTTTTTCTGGTGCTGTTGTGCTGGGATACTGGCACTTGGTGCCAAGCTCCTCAACCACTTATGTTTCAGCATTTTTCATACCCATTTCATAATGCATCATAAACCCCAAGAGTGAAGTTCAAGGGGGTGTATCAAGGAATTACACAGCAAGGGTGTGTGTGCAAATAAAAAAAAAATATTACACACCCCTACCTAAACATTGCTTTTTATAATCATGCCACATAGTTCCTGGTGTCTAGTGGCACCCCATGTAGTCTCATGCCACAGTTCCTGGTGTCTAGTGGCACCCCATTGTAGTCTCATGCCACATAGTCCCTGGTGACTAGTGGCACCCCCATGTAGTCTCATGCCACATAGTTTCTGGTGACTAGTGGCACCTCCCCCATGTAGTCTCATACCACATAGTCATTGATGTCTAGTGGCAGCCCCCATGTAGTCTCATGCCACATAGCTCCTGGTGTCTAGTGGCGGCACCCCCAATATAGTCTCATACCACTTTAGTCCCTGATGTCTAGTGGCATCTGCATGTAGTCTCATGCCACATACAGTAGTCCCTGGTATCTATTGGCACCCCCCCTGTAGTCTCATGTCACATAGTCCATGGTGTCTACTGGCACCCTCCATGTAGTTTCATGCCATATAGTCCCTGTTGCCTAGTGGCAACCCCATGTAGTCTCTTGCCACATAGTCCCTGTTGCCTAGTGGCATCTCCATGTAGTCTCATGCTACAGAGTCCCTGGTGCCTAGTGGCACACCCCCATGTAGTCTCATGCCACATAGTCCCTGGTGTCTAGTAGCACCTCCCCCATGTAGTCTCATATCACATAGTCCTTGGTGTCTAGTGGCAGCCCCATGTAGTCTCATGCCACATAGCCCCTGGTGTCTAGTGGTACAGCCCCAATATAGTCTTATACCACTTCAGTCCCTGATGTCTAGTGGCATCTGCATGTAGTCTCATGCCACATAGTCCCTGTTGCCTAGTGGCACCCCATGAAGTCTAATGTCACATAGTCCCTGGTGTCTAGTGGCACCCTCATATAGTCTCATGACACATAGCTCCTGGTGTCTACTGGCACCCCATGTAGTCTCATGCCACATAGTCCCGGTTGTCTAGTGGCACCCCATGAAGTCTAATGCCACATAGTCCCTGGTGTCTAGTGGCACCCCCATGTAGTCTAATGCCACTTAATCCCTGGTGCCTGGTGGCATCCCCCACGTAGTCTCTTGTCACATACTCCCAGGTGTCTAGCTGCATCGTCCATGTAGTGTCATGCCACATAGTCCCTGGCATCTAGTGGCACCCTCATGTAGTCTCATGCCACATAGTCCCTGCTATCTATTGGCACCCTGCTTTCTCAACTAGTCTTATGTCATGTGGTTTCCAGAGTCTAGTAGCGAACTCCACCCTCACCCAATCCTATTATAAGTAGTCCTTAGTGTCTAGTGGCAACCCCCATGACAGTGACCAGTCCAGTCTTCTGCTTACCTCCTCAGCTGACCACAATCCAATGAAAATAAAGAGAAGTGCCAAATTACTGTACTCTTTGGTATCTCAGTAAAGTACTTTGCATGGTTTTACTTGGACTTCATGCAAAGTGCAATAGCAAAATAATACCTTGTATATTTGTGTTACCATTGAGGGAGGGGGTGTGACAGGGTTGAATAAGACCCTGTCCCATTTGTTATGCAGAGAGAGTTAAAAGCAAGGAACTATTCTTGCCTGTCTGATTGAAAAATTTAATTTTTGTTGTGGCACCTACTGTTGGAACTGACCACTCTGACAGTCCCACAATTTCCCCCTGTTTTCTTCCTTCCTTCACTTGCTGTTTCTATTCTTTCTCCCCTTGCTTCTCTGTGATTAAAAAAATATATGAATCTATATGTGAAACTGAGATCCCTTGGTTTGTAAATGTATACAGTTATACTGTTGAAATGAATGCATAAAGCTATTTAGGTTTATCTGGAACACATGGGGTTAACCTTGAGGTGCATTTCAACCTCCATTAGCTTGTTTGCAGAATTATCAGCGGGGAATCATCGCCTGGACAGGATGCCTTAATTGGTTGCACCTGTTAAGAAGACTAATGTACTCTTCAGGTGGATCACAGGAAAGAAAGTAACAATGTCTTAATACATTTTATGGAACACAAGGAGTGCCATTTACAAGAAATGTATGCAGGATATAATTGCCAGGGAAAAATGTCTTATAAAAAAAGGAATACTTTATTTAGAGACAGCATGAGTTGGACATTTTAAAGAGACTCTCAGATTATGGATTTCTGTTTCTTTGAACTGCCTGTATCAACTGCTATCCTGCATAATTTTATCTTTTTTTATTATTATTGATAATAATAAAATGCTACTTGCAAATTTTATAACTTCTCCTGGTTTGCCTACACTTCCCAATTTATGCCTCTACAACAGCTGGTGTCAGACAAAGTGGAATTTATGCCATGCATACTCTAAGCCAAGAGTTTTTTTGTGTGGGTGCTAGACCTAGTATCAGGGAAGCATAGAAGAAAGGTATGAATCCTGCAACAGCAAGCCCAGGAGTGATTACCAGAGGAATGGCAGCCAAACTAGAAGCAGAAACAAAAGTCCAAACTGAAACTGTATAGCAAGAACCAGTGATGGATGAAGAAGAACAGGTAGGGACAGAAACTAAAAACATGTCTGACTTATTCAAATGGTGGGCTATACAACAAAGAAAGATTGAGAGACAGCAACAAAAAAAATAGAATAAAAAACAGAAACACAGAGAAGAGAAGAGAAGAGAAGAGAAGAGAAGAGAAGAGAAGAGAAGAGAAGAGATGCAGTGACAGGAGAAGCAATGACTGGCTACCTTGCAAACTGGATCTGGTATAGGTCCAGCAGATCAATAAAACACAAATCTGGAAAAGAGAATGCCAGTGCTGCATTTCTATCAAGCTATGGTTCAAGAATTGTCAATTTAAAGATTAAAAAAAATGTGTGCTTAATGGAAATGTCTGATGTAATAGGCATCAAGAAAAAAGGATACCACATATGCAATGAACTGCAAATATAATGTATGGTGGAATGCTGTTATGCATGAAATTCCATGCCTTGGATATGCTTATTCTGCTGCAGTAGTGATGTCACTACTGCAGCAGAACAACTTGAAATGCTGTCACATAGTTGATTCCCCCATCCAATTAAGCTGGAAGTTGTTGTTTTTTAAACGTGAGCTTACAGAAACATCTGCAGCTCACTGTGTCAGTAATTTGAGCCTACCACCAACCCTAAAGTGCCTCCCCCAACCACCAGTTCACTGAAACAAAGTGCAGTGTCCGAAATAGGCATTGATACCCATACACTACATAAAATAGCAGATGGGCAACTCTTTGCACAACCAGTGTGTTGTGCCACCCCAAGGATCTGATTCCCATGGATCTCTCGATCTTCACTCTCAAGGTCACATGGAATCAGTACCCCTTGGTGGCGCAACACACTGGTTGTGCATAGTTGCCCATTCACTATCCTACATCTCTTGGTTTACAAGTGTATATAATTATACTGTTAAAATGAATGCAGAAAGCTGTTTGGGTGTATCTGGAACACAGGGGTTAACCTTGAGGTGCATTTTGACCTTCACAAGCTCGTTTGCAGAATTATCAGGAGGAAATCAGCCCTGGGGCAGGATGTCTTAATTGGTTGCACCTGTTAAGAAAACTAATGTACTTTTCAGGCAGGTCACAGGAAAGAAATTGACATATAGAATAAAGGATGGGGAAGTGTGTGACATGAGAGTTTAATGCACACCTGCGGTGTGGGATGCTACATAAACCCTGAGGGTGAAACCGAAGGGGTTTATCAAACCATTCCACACCTAGGGTGTACATTTAATTATCATATGCACACTTCTTCATTGTTTATTTTATATAATTGCCGGTGAGCAATTTTTTCCAGCCCGAGTGCTGTGACTCACAGACACACACACACACACACACACAGTTTGTCTCTCTCCCTCCCTCCTTTTCATATCCCTCCCCATAGCACCTTCAGTCTAGGTTTTTGGGGCATACTGCATCAGCCTCAACAGCAGCTTCCAGCTCTCCCAGCTTCCACTCCAGATTCCACAGCTGTACAGCAGCCCCAGTCCCTGTCCCTCTCCCTCTTGCCCCTTAGCAGCCTGACAACAGCACAGTAGCCTCCAGCTCCCTCAGCTTTCACTTTAATTTATTCATTTTATTTTTTAGTTACAGTTGAAATTGCGATTGTGTTTACCTCTTGGTGTAGGCAGTCAGCCATGGACTGCTCCCACTGTCAATGCATGTCTCCTGAAGTTCGTAAATGGCAGAATCAACCAGATACTTTTTGTTTTTAATTTAACGGTAGGATTAATGGTAGGATCAACTAGATAGGTAAAAAAACAGTTATGGGAAGGTGAGGGTCTTGTTGTGGCAGTTCCTCACTAATATAGAGCTATGGAGCCACCATATTTTAGGAATTGTTTAGCCCACCCTCACAGAGAATGGGAGCCAGTGAGGGAGCACTCACTTTTGATAGACAGAGCACGTGAATGCCGCAATAACTGACAGGCGATTATGGCAAATATTAACTGGTTGAGCCTGATGAAAAAATTGCTCTCCACTAATTATAAAATCTTATTACATTCTGTGGAATACAGGTGGTGTAATTTACAAGAATAGGATGCAGAATTTAATTGACAGGGGAAAAACATCTTATGAAAAGAGAGCAATGTTTTGTTTAGTGATACAGAGAGCTGAAGATTTTAGTAAGTATAGTATAGTATAGTATAGTATAGTATAGTATAGTATAGTATAGTATAGTATAGTATAGTATATTCTTTGTAAAAACCCTCATTAATGCACCAGTTAGGGTTCAGATTAAAGCAAAAAAAGTAGAGAAATGTGACATTAGAGTTTCCAACCCAAAGTCCCCACCCACAAGCACCAAAAGGAAAACACATTACGGTTTTCACTGTCATCACTCTTGGTGAATCAGAGGTTGGTGTTCCTTGAGGTTCTCAACTGTAATGCGCGCCCCATTCCATGCATAAATAAGGTCAGATGTGACCTGTTTTCTTCATGCAGGGCCCACAGGTTGTTGGCAACATGTGGAGAGATGCAGTTCTGTATGTCTAAAGGCAGGTGGCACGCTCAGTGGCAGTTTCTAAGGTGCTGTCTGTCTACAACAGGGAGGAAGGAGGATGATAGGGTACTCCATACCAGTAGCTTCAACTCATGGTTGAAGGAGTGATGCAGAGAGGAGGAGTTCTGCTACACTGGGGACTGGGGTCTCACATGGAGAGATAAGGGCCTATACAGAGGAGATGGTCTGCATCCATCCGGGAGAGGAACTGAAGTTCTCAGCGAATGGTTTAAGTGTTACTTTAGTGAACATTTAATCCAGTCAAGGGGGGTGGCAGAAGAAAGCAGTGAGGTGTTAACTGCCCCCCCACAGGCTGAAGTAGTCAGTGGGGAGAACCCTAAGGGAGAGAAATCCCCAAGGGTACCTATTAATAAGAAAAACAAAATGGTAGTAATGAAGGGAGATGGGAATGAGAACAGAGGGAGCAAGGAAAGAGGGCAAAATGGAAAAAGGGAGGTTGACAAGCAGGGTGGTAGCAAAATCTGGAAGGCCATGTGTGCAAATGCTCGAAGTCTGGGAAATAAAATCCCAGACCTAGAGGCCATTATGGCAGAGGCTGACCTAGATATTGTCGCCATTACCGAGTCATGGTGCACTGAGAACCATGACTGGGATATAGCTATAACAGGCCATACTCTGTTCAGGAAGGACAGGGTTGGAATGAAAGGAGGAGGACTTGTGCTTTATGTGAGGGAAAGCATAAAAGTGACAGAGATACAGGGAATACAGAAAGTACTGTGGGTCACCATAGAGATAGGGAATGGAGCGGGTATTCACACTGGTGTGATCTACAGACCTCCAGCATGGGGGGGGTGGGAGTTGGATAAGGTTCTGGTGGAAGCCATCCAAAAGATAGAAAATAAGGGGGAGCTGCTGCTGGTGGGGAACTTCAATCTGCCAGATGTAGATTGAAGCCTCCAAGCTGCAGCTTCAGCTAGGAGCAGGGACATCCTGGATTCCCTGCAGGGGGCATTCCTCTGGCAACTAGTAGAGGAACCCACTCGTGATGGGGCAATACTTGATCTTGTACTCACTAACAGGGACAGTATTTAGATGTCATGGTGGGAGGCTACCAGGGGTCAGTGACCACCGTACAGTGTGGTTCAATATAAGAACTGTGGCAGAATCGAACCACACAAGGGTGAGGTTCCTGGACTTCAGGAGGGCCAATTTTAAAAAGATGGGTGAATACCTCAGAGACGTTCTGGTTGGGGGGGGCGGAGGATTTGGGTGGAGTGAGGAACAGTGGGAGAAGCTAAAAGGGGCCATAGTGAAGGCAACAAACCTCTGCATCAGGCAAGTGAGCAAAAGCAAGAGGAAAAGGAGACCGCTGTGGTACTCAAAAGGTGGCTGGGAAGGGAAGGGCAAAAAAGTTACCATTCAGGAGGTATAAGAAGACACAGAGGGAGGAGGATAGGAGGTATATCAGAAAAAACAGAAGGAGACAGAGAAAGCAGTAAGGAGCGCAAAGGCACGCACAGAGGAGAGAATAGCCCAGGCAGTAACAAAAGGAGACAAGACATTCAGGTATGTAAATGAAAAAAGGAAGACCAGTGGAGGGATTGTAAGGCTAAGATGGGAAGAGGGGGATTTGATGGAGGGAGATCAGGAAAAAGCAGACATCCTGAACAAATACTTTTGTTCAGTGTTCACAGAGGAAGGAAAAGGCATGGGGCCACACAAAAGTAACAGGAGCATTGAAGGAAGGATGGTGGACACTAGTCCATTTTCAGAGGAGAGAGTCCTGAAGGAACTCACAAATATGAAAGTGGACAAGGTAATGGGGCCAGACAGGGTGCATCCAAGGATATTAGCTCAGGGAGGTACTGATTGCACCTCTGACAGTCCTGTTCAACCACTCACTGGAGACAGGAGTGGTTCCAGAGGACTAGAGGAGAGCAGATGTTCCACTTCACAAAAGTGGTATCAGGGAGGAGGTGGGCAACTACAGGCCAGTCAGCCTGACTTCGGTGGTGGTGAAATTATTGGAGTCACTACTAAAGGAAAGGATTGTGGAGTATCTTGAATCCAGTCACTTACAAGATCCAAGGCAACATGGATTGACAAGAGGGAGGTCATGTCAAATGAATCTGATAGATTTCTTTGACTGGGTGACCAGGGAATTGGATCAGGGTAGAGCGGTGGATGTGGCTTATCTAGATTTCAGCAAGGCCTTCGACATTGTTCCACATAGGAGACTCGTAAGCAAGCTGAGCAGCCTAGGAGTTGGACGAAAGGTGATAAACTGAGTAAGAAATTGGTTAGGGGATAGGTGACAGAGGGTGGTGATAAATAGAATTTACATGGAGGAAGGGAGGGTGACCAGTGGGGTGCCACAGGGATCAGTACTGGGACCACTCCTCTAATATCTTTATTAGCAACATTGTAGAGGGGCTGGATGGGAAAGTCTGCCTTTTTGCAGATGACAGTAAAGTCTCCAATAGGGTAGACACTCCAGGAGGGGTGTAAAAAATAAGTAGTGATCTGAGAAAGTTAGGGGAGTCATCAAGGGTATAGCAGCTGTGTTTCAATGCAAAAACGTGCAAAATCATGCACTTAGGGCACAGAAACCCAGGGGTGGAGTACAAAATGGGGGAGTGGTATTGACAACCACCAAACAGGAAAGAGACCTGGGAGTTATCATATCTGATGACCTAATGGTGGCCAGGCAGTGTGACAAGGCAGTTGGGAAAGCTAGGGGGATGCTGGGGTGCATAAGGAAAGGTATCACCAGCAGAAAGTGAGAGGTGATGTTACCTCTTTACAGAGCACTGGTGAGACCTCACCTAGAGTACTGTGTCCAGTTTTGGAGACTTCATCTCCGGAAGGACATAGACAGAGTAGAGGTGGTCCAGAGGAGGGTAACTGAAATGGTGTACGGTCTGCATAAAAAGCCCTATGAAGAGAGACTGAAGGACCTCAAAATGTATACCCTGGAGAAAAGAAGGGGGGGATATGATAGAGACTTTTAAATACCACACGCGTATAAATAAGGTACAAGAGGGAAGCATTTTTCAGAAAAAAAGGTGCTTAAGAACAAGGGGTCATGCTATAAAACTGGAGGGGGGTAGACTCAGGGGCGAGGTGAGGAAGTACATCTTCACAGAAAGTGCTGTGGATGCCTGGAACAGCCTCCCAGTGGAGGTGGTGGGGGCCAAAACTGTAGTGGGGTTCAAGAACACAAGGGGTAGGCATACAGGAACCTTAGTGGTAAGGCAAGGGGGGGG
Source organism: Neoceratodus forsteri (assembly GCA_016271365.2). Lineage (NCBI taxonomy): Eukaryota > Metazoa > Chordata > Ceratodontiformes > Ceratodontidae > Neoceratodus > Neoceratodus forsteri. The sequence continues at coordinate 732,534,880 of CM057450.1, forward strand.
TAGAGCCAGAGTCAAGCAGAGTCTGTGGTAATACAGTAGGTAGGGAAAAATGGGTAGACTAGATGGGCCAAGCAGTCCTTATCTGCCGTCAAATTCTATGTTTCTAAGACTATATCACACTGGGGTGAGCATTAGGGTTAAGAACCCCAAGGAACACCCCACCCCTGGTTTGCCAGGAGTTTCAATAGAGAAACCAGTAATGTTTTTTCCTTTTGGTGCTTGGGGTGGGGGTTGGGGTGAAAACTCTAATGCCACATTTCCCTACTTTTGTTGCTTTGATCTGAACCCTATCTGGTGCATTAACGCAGTTTTTGCAAAGAATTTCCTTACTTTCTGAGATAGTATATCGTATCATCATTCATGCAGCAAGCACAAGGCCCTGCGTGTCCCTGCCTCCATTCATGCACACATATATACGGGTGTGGAAGCACAGGGCCCTTTTGGCCCTGTGCTTCTGTTCCTCCAGAAAAGCTATTTATCTCCTTGGCTGTAATTCTTTCTTTGCAGGGACAGAGTTAAGCTTATTAAAGTTGCTATGTTATATTATGGGAATTTTCATTTTTTCATTTTAGTGTTTTTCACGTCTATTTTCAGTTGGTATTTCCTAGGGGCTTTGTCTTGCAGTACTCATTGAAACATAAGATTGTCCCTTAAATCCAAAGATTGATGGACTTACAGCTTCTTAAAAGGGGCATGAGCACATTTTAGATAGTTTTAGGGTCTCTCAGTTGTATTTTAAGGTCAATAAACATATTTTAAAAAGTTTTATGTGTCCTGTCTTTTTTTTTTTATTTTACATTTTATAGTTTTTGTCCAACCCTGCCTGGGAGCATCCAGGGCTCTGACATATGTGTGTGTGGAGGTACGCACCTGCCAGGCACTGCAGAGTGCCCCACCCTACTAGCCACCCCCTTCCCTGCCTGTTCCACAACCGGACCTCCACCCAGTGGTGATGGGACTATGGGAGGGGCAGCATCCACCCCAGGAGAGGAGAGCCACCGATAAGCAAGTCAATCCTGCTCCTACCCTCCCCCTGGCTGGCTCCCTGATGACCCGAGGTTGTTCCCGAACCGGGGTCACCAGCATGATGCAAGGTAAGGCTAGATGCTGCAACCCGGCCGGTGTCCTGTCTTTTATTTTAAGGTAAATAATGTTTTTGCCAGCTTTCAGTGTGGTCTGCCAATCCTTAAGGATCAAATGCACATATTGCATAAAAAGCTTGAATTTCCTCCAATTCACATCCCTATGTCATGATTAGTGTTTCCTGAAAATATCATGCTGTTTGGTTTTGTGGTTTTATTTAAATCAGCATCTGTTAATGTGCTCTGCAGTAACTGAAAACAGTGAAGAAACAGTGAAGATGTTTCTGTCCCTGCCAGTGAGCAATGACATCATACCTGTCCAGCCTGCTGCTTCACCAATTAAGCCCCTGATTGACTGAATAAGCTGTTACAGTTCCTAGTTAGAGCAGTCTGTAGAGATAATTGTTTTTACTCAATGTTTATTACTAACCCATCTGGTTTGTGTTTAGAGAGATCAGCTTAAAATCATTCTATTCTCATAAACAGTTGATCAGTTGGGGTTCAGTGCTGAACTGAAGTGGTATGAATGAATGCCTGTGAGAAATTACCTAGTCTGTATCACAGAAGTCAGTTCTCTGTCATCAAAACTATGCATTCTGTTCTGGCTATATAACACAGGGCTGTTTAATGGATATAAAATAAATTTACATTCCATTAAGTCATAGAAGCAGTGTGTCTTTGATGTAACCACAGTAAATATGTTCATGTGATAACAATGTTGTTTACATGTCAGGACACTGGCACCAAAGCTCAAACATGAACGTCATTAAAGCAAATGGCATGCTCACTTCACAGCAGTGGTAGCCGGAAGGATCATCGCAGCAACTCCAGTGTCAGCCATAACTGACAAATCAGTCCTTTTTTAAATATTAACATCAGAAAAGATTAAACAAACTATTTTTACTATAATTGGGCTCCCATCATATGAATGGTGATGATATCATACATTAAGTCAAGTAAACGTGCCTTTTTGTTTCTTGTCCTCTTTAAAGTTTCTATGTTATCATATGGGAACTGAAATGTTTACATTTTTTATGTCTTTTATATGCCCCTGAATTCTTTTGTAGGGTATTATATGTTAGTGTTGCAGTATTCACCAATACCTTTTTTATATATAGTTTGTCCCTTAACTGCAGATACTGATGGAGTTACATCTTGTTAAAGCTGAAATGTGGAAAAAAAAACACAAAGTCCAAATTCTTGTTTCGTATGAACCAATCCTGTTTTGTGAGATTGTGTCTTTCTCTTGAAACAGGATTTGTTCATATGAAACAAGAATGTGAAAAAAATAAGTCAAAATTCTTGTTTCGTATGAACAAATCCTGTTTCATGAGATTGTGTCATTCTCATGAAACAGGACTGATTCATATGAAACAAGAATATGAAAAAAACTTTCAAAATTCTTGTTTCATATAAACCTAATCTTGTTTCGTATAGTCCTATTTCTGTTTTGTGAGGACATACGAAACAAGGAAATCTTCTCATGAAACATGTTTAAAAAATACATTTCTGGGTTCTTTTTCCAAAAACTAACTGCAGATCCAGCTAATGGGGTCCCATGTAGGAAGACACATGTGTTGGTGTCTCTGCAGGATATAATTTATATGGGTTTTATAAAAACATTTTTTTTTAGAAAAAAACAGAAACAGGATAGCCACCATACTAAACAAGAATTTATTCTCATGAAACAGGATTGCCCCCTCATGAAACAGAATCCTGTTTTGTATGGCCAATTTCTTCTTTTGTATGAATCAGCTATCCAAAAAACTATACTGAGCATGCTCAGAACCAAAATTTCAAATCCTTATAACTCTGGAATGGATTAATAGTTTCCCACCAAAGCAAAAAAAGACACCATTCTGGGGCAATCCCTTTCTATTTTGAAAATTTCAGATCAAAACTGCAAACCAGCAAGTGCTTGGCAATAACAAAAAAAAACAGCAAAAATCACCGATTTTTTTCAATTTCTTTCACTACCAGGATCACACATTCTGCACATCTGAGTGGAATGAAACTTGGTACATCAAGAGACCTTGTCCCTAATACAGTTCATGCAAATTTTTGTGCAAATCTGTTGAACAGTTTAAAGCTTTTAAAGCTCAAAGTTAGAGGTTTAACATTAAACAGCCTACTCAGTCCTAACTATAGTGGAACTACTGCACCACTGTAATTATATTATATATAAAATAAAGTATGGGGTACTGTGTTATGAGAATTTAATGGACACCTGAGGTGTGGGATGCTACATAAATCCTGAGGGGTTTATCAAAGCATCCCACACTGAGGGTATCCTTTGAATTCTCAACACACACTCCCCATACTTTATTTTATATAATACCTGGGGAGAAATTTTCTCCAGTCAGCTTTCAGCATCCAACTGGGGCAATGTGGCAAAAGGGAAATCTGAGGAGACGCCACAACAAAAGTCATCACATTCTGCTGATCTTTTTTTCCCTATGTATCTGGATGATGCTGCAATTATTCTTTCTTTCCTTTTTATTAAGCAGTATCTGGTTGATCCTGGTGTTCAGTAGCTTCAGGAGGACAAGAGGGAATGGGTATGTGGGCTGACTGGTTACACTCACAGTCACAGTATTGCTTACCTGTAAGTGTAAGGAGTCAGCAAGAAAGCTGTTCTGTCTTGCACTCCTCACCTTATCATATTAATTTTTATGCAACTTTGGTTTAAATGCTACAGGTATAAAAAAAAAGTATCTGGTTAATCCTGATCTTCGTACCATCAGGAGTCTTGTTTGAGTGGCTCCATCATCACTAATGCAGTTATAGAGCTGCCATTCTTGTGGAACTGTTGAGCCCTCCCACACAGAGAAGAAGAGCCAATAGAGGGAGCACTGGATTGTGACAGACATAGCGCGTGCTTGCTGTAATAACCCGCTGGTTATAACGGCAAATATCAACTCTCATAGAGAAGATGTCTTGCCAGTTATTTTATTATATTATATTATTTTATATCATGTTATATTATATTATATTAGTAGTCCATCTTCCCTACTGAAAAAGAAAAGTACTGTACAACAATCCCATATCATTTCATAATACAGCAATTGTAGCATCATCATTGTGGGTCACCAGCATCACAAGCAACATCACTACCACTGCTCTGATCGCCCAGCTGCTGTGCATCTGTTTTTAAATATACTTCTACACTAAGGACAGAAATTAATTACAAAACAACTGCTTTCCTTGTGCAAATGCATAAAAGTTGGGAATCGTGACATTATGGTATGGTCTTCTTATGAATCTTCATTTTGATCTTCAGCTTCTGCTATGATTTGAAACATTACTTAAAAAACTGGTGGTGTTAGGATTCCTTTTGCACCCTATCTTGAAGCATGTGGCATGTAAGTAAATTATTTTGCATTAAAAGACAGTGGCACGTCTACAGATGTTGTGTATAGCAATCACATATAATTGCTGCTTTTTTTAGAATTATATGTATATATAATTATGTTATTTCATAGAACATCATTAAGAAAAGGAACAAAGTGATCAATTAAACCACATGACATGGGTACATAGTAAGATCTGATAAAAATTACTGTACCTGGCTACTTGTTAATAAAATTATTAGTCTTAATTACTTCAGTTTTTCTTTAAATATCCTTATAAAAAAGTTAACTACTATATACAAAGGCATATTGGCATAACTAAATACATAAAGCATCAGATTTGGGGCAGTTTTTTAGCATAAATGTGACGTTTTGAAATGCAATACCCAGTGAAGTGTGTGTATTTGGACTTCTGTTACATTTTCTGGTTAACATCTCCTGTGGGATGCATGGTAACATCTGTCTTATTGCTCACTATATTATAGTACTGTTTGCACATCTTCATAATAATACTGTATATTAGTATTATATTACAGTACATGGGCAGCCCAACTTCCCCATTGAAAAAAGAGAACTAAAAAATCCCAGACCAGTTCCTAATAAAGCAATTGTGGCCTCATCAACAAAATAACACTAACTTGGCAAACTATTTATGGCATCAAAAAAAATAACACAAATCTGATAAATAAATATTAACTTCATCAATAAAAAATTTAAACTTTCCCATCTCTGTTTCAAACCATAGTTTGAAAAAAAAAAAATACTTTCTCAGCATTTTGCTTTACCCCACAAAATATTCCCCTCCACCAACAACCCAGCCCTGCTGAATCCCCTCAGTGGAACTATGAGTAGAGACATATGTTTTTCTTAAATAAGAAATAATAAGAAATTCAAGGAATAAAAAGAAATAAAGCAAAAATAAGCACATGAAAAAAGTTTTAAAAAATTGCCTTTTTTGGCAAAAACTAAATAAATGCTTGGAGCAGTTGTTCAGACTCCATTGTTACCAAAGAGATGGTCCACAAGGTAGCAGCAGCAGAACTGTCTGATTCATAGAACCTTTCAAAACCATAGCATAATGCTGCTTAATACAATGTAGTACACTAGGAATGTAATTTCTAGTGTGTATAAGGTCATTTTGAGATGTTTTATGAATATAAATGTGATAAGAAATAAAACTACATTCTCAATGAATAAAAAGAAATAACAAGAAATTCCAGAAAAACAATAAAAAAAAATTATAAAAACTAAAAAGAATTTCATGGGGCTCTATGAGCTTTCTTGATCTGTCCCAGCCATCTTTGACCTAATTTAGGGTACCTGCCCCCACCGCTTCCACCGGCAATCTGTTCCATGGCTCCACCACCTCTCAGTGAAGTAGGACTTCTTTGCATACCTCCTGAATTTACTCCCCAACTAACATCCAATTATGCCCTCTTGTGACTAAGGGCTCTGTGCACAAATGTGCATAGTGTCTATGCACCACATTTCTGCAGTACATAGGAAACCACACGTATGATTCCTGCACAGCAGGGGTATGGCAGCATGCACCAATGGTGTGTCAGTCAGCTGTATGTCAGATTCCCACGGACGACTAAGCTGCTCCGCACCAGGGATGGTCCGGGGACATGCCAAAGGGTGTGCCTGCACTCTGCGCCATTCACTAAGGTGCAGAGTGTGAGGCTGGGGTGGAAAATGTTACACCACAGGGGATCCTGCCATGAGTATTTATGCACCCCCCAACAGTTACCGGTGGGGCACAGTGGTAATGAGATCTCCATGCACATTGCTGTCCCTGGTCACTGGGCTGCCAAGGTGGGCTGGGAGCAGCTGTTCAGGTGAGTGCCTATACTTTGTCTAACAATGGACTTGTGCCTTCCTACACTCCTCCACTCCTGTGGTGCAATGGATCCACTCTGGGGCCCAGGTCAGGAATCTAATTGGATGCCCTCCCAGGTCCACTGCTCTGTACCTGTTCACCCCCGCAGACCTTTGTGCTGGGGGGGCGCTAAAAGGTGCTCTGTGGGTTCTTGCAGTCATGAGTCCACGCACCTTGCACCTGTCTGGGTCTGCATAGGTGCATATGCCATTTACATGTGGATCACACATATATTACCCACTGCTGGGGCCTATGTACTGTTGTGCATAGCCCCCAACATTCCTATTTCTAACAAATAGGTCCTCACTGTTCTCCTTGTTTATACCTACCAAAACCTATGGCATGTATAACACTTCATGAAAACTAGCTCATGCTTCTTTTGTCTAAGTAGGTTACTGTTGCAGCCAACAAGTTGTCTGGATATTTCCAGATATTTCACAATATTTCAAAAGAGATTCTCTTTGGTGACCCCACATTGGTACTGTAGGCAGCAAGAAATTTCTCTAGAAATTTCAGGAAATATCCAGACATGTGATTAGATGCAAATGTAGTGGGGTTTCATGGTCATTAGTTAGTCAGGTTGGACATAGAATTGTGGTTTACTTAACCCAGGTAACAGTGCTATGAAAATGTACTACCTTGCATCCACAGAACATAGAGAGTTAGGATTTGTTTTTACCCTAACTCCACATTTCCTAAGTGTGTGTGTGTGTGTGTGTGTGTGTGTGTGTGTGTGTTTTGGGGAGCTAACATTATAATAATATATATTTTTAATGATATTATACTTGGTTTCCCACTGGAACAGTGAACCATTGATAAACCATGATTAATTGAGCAATAACATAGCATAGTTTGGTATAGTTTCAGATCTCATTATTTCTTGGGTACATTCTTTTTTATAAGTTGAGATCCATATGTTCAACCACTGAAGAGGTAATGATACTTTGTACTATATCATAACCATACCCAGGAGTGTGATATTTGGGGAGTACAGCATGATAAAGGTGGGTTACTGTGAGGTAATACCATCCCTAGGTGCCTAACTGCACAAGCCAAAGGCAAGTGCTGTTCACCTTAGGTTAGGTGTGATTTCAAATCAGTAACCCCCATCTTGTAGTTGTTGTTCCACTATTATAAAGCAGTAGTGTCTTTTCCACTATTATAAAGTAATAGGGATCTTTCCACTATTACAAAGCAGTAGGGTTGGGGGGGTGTGGCCTGCAATGGAACAAGATGGCCACTTGAGTTCAGAGCTCCCTAGAGAACCCCGCAAATCCTAAAATATCCTGATCCCTCCAGTGTATGGTATGACTAAAATAAGCAGTTTCAGTCCGAGTTTACTTGCCCGTCTAGCACGCTATTGACCGACCCCTGGGCTGCTGATTATCATAACTTTTTCAGCTCTGCCACACAACTTCAGCCGTGAGGCCTGGCTAGCCCTCTTGAGCCTGGGAATGGAGCCTGCAACTATGCCAACCGGATCCGAAGGGAACCTCACAGAAATCCAGCAAATGTTTGCCGAAATCCTCCATCGGATGAGCAATCTGGATATAGCCACACAGAAAAACACTTCTGACATTGTGGACTTATCCCAGAGAGCCTGTGTTATGGAGCATAAGCTGCCTAAATTGGAGGATAGCTGGCACAGGATGGGAGCTAGACTGTGTGATCAGGACAAGACTATTAATCAGCTTTGGGCCAGAGCAGAAGATCTTGAAAACTGCAGCTGGCTGAACAACCTGCGGTTCATCGGATTTCCTGAGGGCTGCGAGGGGCCAGACGCTATCCGGTTCTTACAAACTGAATTACTGCACATACTGGACTGGAAAAATGGGGCCTCACTTAAAATTGATAGAGCTCACTGCTCACTTGCTCCTTGGCCCTCTCCTGTGGGTCGTTCATGCACTATCCTTGCCCGGTTCCTCAGGTTCCAGGATAGAGAAACCATGATAAAACTGGCCTGGGGGAAAAAGGAGCTCTCCTGGCAAGGGCATCATGTTCAGATTTTTGCTGATTATTCACAAGAGGTTTCCATGAGATGCAGGGCCTTCACTGCAGCACGCAGACCCTGTGTTGAACTCAGGCTCGAATATTCTCTCCGATACCCTGCCTCCCTCAGAGTTGCTGTTAATGATACTCCTCGGCTATTTGATAACCCCACAGCTGCTGAAAACTTCCTGTCAGCTCAAGTTCCTAAACTAAACTGGGGCAAGTTTAAAGATAATGCCAGCTCTGGGGCCATGCAATCTCCGATGAAAACTGGGCACCAAGAGACTGGACCAGTAACTCCAAACACCTCGCACCTGCATTCATCTACTTGTACACCCTCTATGAAAACCCCAGGCAGCAAAAGGAAGAACAGGCGTAAGGCAAGGATTGAAGGTGCACATGTTGACAAGACACCCCGGCTCCACTTTAGGAGCCACAGCGAAAGCACTGATCGGTGGCCTCACATAGTCTGCTGTACATGAGCAATAACCAATTCAGTGCTCTAATGGATCTCCCGACAGATGACCCTCCTCAGGATGTATCCAAGCCTCCCCAGAGTTCGCCTAAAAAGAACAGTAGGCCTCAGTCAATAAGAGGACTTTCATGGGCCGAATCAACAAATGTTCAATCTCCTGAGGCCTCTGCGAGATCAGAACAAGCCCCTGACAGAGGTCATAGTACTGAAACCGACCATGACATTAACGCTTTGGGCTGAGCAAGGTCTAGATCCTCTTTGTGCTGGTCTGGTTCTCTCTGCCTGGTCTACACCTAGTTCACCCTGCTGCCCATGCCTCCATTTTGGGAGTAGTAAGTACAAGATGTAGTAGCAGTGGGGTTGTTTTTTTTGGGGGGGTTGGTATCTAGCTGCAGTAGTTCTATTGCCCCTTGTTGGCAATTTGCCCGGTAATCTGGTGCCCAGCTGCTTCCTTCATCGGGTCCTCTGGAGTATATATGCCTGACCAGGCTGACATATGCCCATGGGCCTGAGTTTGCCTCCCTAGCTGAGAAGGGGCACAAGATTTCAATGTTTTTTTTTCCTTTTTATTTTTGTTCATATAGTAACTTTATACCCAGACGGGCATTACCTACACTGTACAAATTGGAGGGCTCTACTGCATCAGGTTATAATGAGTATACAGGGGGACTTTGGTACTCAAGGGGACTCTTTCTCCTTGACGCAGTTCAGATTTTCTTTTTTTCCACCCTCCAGTGACCGCTGCTGGTATCTGGGCTGTGTACCAGCCGATACGCACAGCAGATGCTGGTCCTGAATTGAGTTGTTTGTAACTGGTTGGGGGGGAGGTTACGTTATTACCTCATTTACTGTTTCTATAGAGTTACTGTTACTGAGTTTGTTTAAAATGTTCTTGGTACTAGTTGGTCAGTTTGCGCCACCTAGTGTTGTTTCTGCTTGTGGTAATCCTAGGGAAGTAGTTATGAATTGATTTTGGAGTAAGGGAGACAGATTCAAGGTACTGTTAACATTATTTACAGTCTTAACATATGGGGTTTTCAATTTTGCACATATTTCTGTCATGACATACCCCAAGAAAGATGGAGCTTAAACTAATTTCTTGGAACGTCAAGGGGCTTAATTCCCCAGTTAAAAGGAAGAAAGTACTGCTTCATCTTAAAAATTGGACCCCCTTATAGTGTTTCTCCAAGAAACAAAGCTTTCCTCTGTACAGGCAAAAAAACTCAAACAAGGGTGGGTAGGTGAAGAGATTCACAGTGTGGCTGACTCCCACAAAAGAGGAGTCTCCATACTGCTGCATAAAAAATTGGGCTGGAAATTGAATAAACATTCACATGATAAAGAAGGTAGATGGGTTATGGCTGAGATGATTACTCTGGAAGGTTCACTGATCTTAGTCAATGTTTATGCTCCCAATCAAGATTTCCCCCAATATTTCCATACCCTAAATCAAAAACTTTCTGAATTTAATTGTAGCCAAGCCCCAGTTTTAATGGGGGGAGACTTTAATCTGACACTGGACCACTTACAAGACAGAAGTAATAAGAATCCCGAACCCCACAGACAAGCTAAGTTAGCTGTTCAAGGACTCATGAATGAACATGTACTGCTAGATGCCTGGCGGGCATTGCACCCTGGGGATCATGATTTTACTTATTTTTCCATAGCGCATGGGTCTTCAAGCAGAATAGACCTCTGGCTTATTTTCTCTAAGATTTACAAATCAGTAGTCCACTCACTCATACATCCGATCATCATCTCAGACCATGCTCCCTTAGAACTTATGACTAGGCAGGGGCAGGTCTTCCCTTCATCCTCCACATGGCGCTTAGATCCCCTCCTGCTGGAGGATTTAGAATTCCAGAAGTGGCTAGGTCCTGCAGTGGCAGAATATTGTGGTCACAATGACAATGCAGAGGTCTCAGACTCGATTCTCTGGGAGGCTGTTAAGGCCACTATTCGGGGCAGAATAATCGCCTTTGCTTACACCAGGAGGCGTCGCCGAGAGGCTGATCAACGAACCCTTGAGAAACAACTGTATATATTAGAATCTCAGTATAAGGCATTTAACTCTCAAGCCCCTCCCCAGACCTTGCTGACCCAGCTGATAAGTACCAGAATCTCACTCAATGCCCATCTCACTCGGCAAGCTGAGCTGAATCTACGTAGAATACAGCATGCTTACTGGGAAGGGGGAGAAGGCCAGCAAACTGTTAGCGTATCGTTTGAAACATCAACAAGCCTCTCGAATGATCCACTCTCTGGCAGATAAACAAGGGGGTGAATGTTATTCCCAAAAAGGGATCAATTGGATCATGTCTCAATTCTATGTACAGTTGTATGCCTCTCCCCATCATCCCGATCTGTCTAAAATTCAAAATTTCTTGGCTGCACTACCCATCCCTTGAATCCCAGAGAGGGACTCCCAAGCATTGGAATCCCAGATTTCTGAGGAAGAAGTGGTAGGAGCGATTAAATCAATGAATCTACATAAAGCCCCCGGTAAGGATGGGTTGCCCATTGACTTTTATAGAGCCCTAGGAACCAACTTGACCCCTTAACTAGTCTGTGCATTTCGTCACTCCCTCTCGGTTCGTAAACTCCCTTCTGTCTTGAGAGAAGCTACCATTATGGTTCTTCCCAAGAAGGGGAAGAACCCACTTTTCCTGAGTAGTTATCGCCTTATTTCACTCATAAATGTGGATGCTAAGAATCTGGCTAAAGTTCTGGCAACCAGGCTTGAACATCTTCTCCCAGGATTAATCCATTCCTCACAGGCTGGCTTTGTTAAGGGCCGCCTAGGGTCTGACCATCACAGAATTCTGATATCACTGATGCATCTCGCTAAGTCATCTAAAAAAACATCTGCAGCCCTGGCCAATGATTTTGGAAAGGTGTTTGACTCGGTTGAGTGGCCCTTTCTATTTCACACACTCTCCACTATGGGAATGGGTCCTAACTGTATTTCCTGGATTAAACTTCTCTATACCTCCCCTATGGCCTCTGTCTTAACCAATGGTATCCTGTCCATGCCCTTCCAACTACAGAAAGGCACAACGCAAGGTTGCTCCCTTTCCCCACTTTTATTTGTTTTGGCTATAGAACCCCTTGCCATTGCTCTCCATGAATCCCCCCGAATTCCTGGAATACGGAGGGGGGGTGGACTCCCTATTTAAAACCTTTCTTTATGTTGATGATCTCCTCATCACTACCAAATATACTCCCCAAGTGATAAAAGACATCTTCACTATTCTAGCTGAGTTCTCTCAAGTTTCCAGTCTTAAGCTGAATCGGTCTAAGACTGAGATTCTTCCACTGAACTCAGAATCCTCAGGGGAATTCTTCATTAACTTAGGGCTAAACTGGTCCCCTAATGGTATTAAATATCTGGGCATTATTCTACACCCGAAATTGGACAAGATGCTTGCTAGTAACTTCACTAACGTCATACAATCTCTCAGAATCAATGTAGAAAGATGGAAGGCCCTGAGATTGTCGCTAGCCGGGAAAATTTACTCCATTAAAATGATGGATGCCCTGAAGATGCTATATGTTTTGGCTCATTTACCAGTACCCATTCCCCAGAAATGGTTTTCAAAACTAGAGGCCCTTATGGGCAATTTTCTATGGGAAAGAACCTGTCCCAGATTTAGTAAACAAAAATTAAGGCAGCACTGGAGTAGAGGTGGGTGGGGTCTCCCCTGGCTACAAGGGTACCATATGGCCTATGTTTCAGCACAGACTACTAAATGGTTTTCCAAACTAGATCAGGCCTCTTCTACCTGGTTACCATTAGAAGCTTCCCTGCTGAATGCCCCTTCCCCTGCAGTAGCCCTATATGACAAAAAAATCTCCCTGCCCTGGGGTTTCTCCCATTATATTGACTTCAGTTAAATACTACAGGAGAAACCTTGCTCTCTTAGGCCAAAATTAATCCCCATGGGAATTCACCCCTTTGTGGAACAATCCAGCTATACAAGTAGGAAACCAAATGCTCCACTGGCGGCTCTGGGAGGCGCAGGGAATTGTCTTGATCCAAGATCTGCTACTCCCTGGTACATATTCTATGGATTCCTTTGAAGCCCTGAAGACTCATTTTCATCTCCCTACAACCCACTTCTGGAGATATCTCCAAATCAGGGACGCCATCTCCCACCTACCCATTGCTCCGGTTAGAAAAGAAAAACCCCAGAACCCCCACCCCATTAGTTTATGGAGTAAGCTGCTTAAAAACAGAGCAAGTAGGATATATCAGGACCTCAGGGATGCCATGGCAGACCCTACCTGGTCTGCTAGAGTTGAGTGGGAGTCAGATCTGCAGATCCCTATCTCGGATCACCAATGGATGCATGGGTGGATAAGAATCCACACAGCCTGCAGAGACAGGCACACCCGGCTTATCATGAATAAGACTGTTCATAGACAGTATCAGGATCCTGTTAAACTCAAGCATATGGGTCTCACTCAGGCTGACAACTGCTGGAGATGTGGTAATCAAGGGGCCAACCTATTTCACATTCTCTGGTCATGTCCCTCTCTTCATCTCTTTTGGTCCTCAGTTCAGACTATGTGTCAACAAATACTTCCTAAGGTTCCCCCGACCCCTCTCTTCTTCTGCTGGGGTGTGGTAACCCGTCCTCACTGTTACATTCCCCTGGGGCCAAATGGGTCACTGGTATAGGGGCTATAGCCAAGAGATTAATCCTGACATGATGGCGCTCCTCTGTTATTCCGACGTTCCAGGAATTTCTTTTGGCTATTGCCCAAGGAGCTATGCTGGAGAGGCTCTCTAGCTTTGCTGGGGGCCTAATCTCTCAATTTGAGGAATGCTGGCAACCCTTCCTTAACCGAAATACTGTCATGACTCCCCTCCATCTAGAACGATAAATGGTTCCCCAACTTCCTCAGAGCCTAACTCTGTTCCCCCTTAGTAGATCTACTGTGGTATATGACGGTTTTTCCCTTCCCCTAATTTGGATTGCCTTTTCTGTATACAGTTCTTATTGTACTTATATAGCTATTAGATTGCACCACACTGGACCTTATTTTGTAATTATAGGTGCACTCAGTATGGTCAAAATGTTATGCTATGCTTTCTTATGTGAGTTCATACTCTGTAACTCGGATACCTCATAATCAGTATCCTTTTGCACAGTCTAGACATGGGACTTCCTTCATAACTAAGTCATTTGGCTGTTTCAGACAAGGTTTTTTTTTTATTATTATTATTTTGTGTTCCATGTGTGTAACATGTAACATGCAGTGTCAGTGGCTCAGTAGGCAGCACACTCACCTCTGAGGCCGGGAGATCAGAGGGCTGTGGGTTCAGTTCCCACATCTGGCACTTGGGTTAATATCCTAGTACTGACACTGTAGTGCAGCATGAGAGGGGTGCTGTACTTCTGAGGTGCCGTCTTTCGGATGAGACGTTAAACCGAGGTCCCATCTGCCTGGATTGGTGGTAGTTCAGGTGGATGTTAAAGATCCCATGGCACTTATCGAAAAGAGTAGGGGAATTTCCCCGGTGTCCTGGCCAAATTTCCCTCATTCACTATAAATACACCAACAGCTTAATCTGGTTCAAGGTCAGTTGGCATTCATCTGTATCCCCCTCCCCCGGGTCGTGCCTGAAAATAGGCAGGATTTGTCTAGTGCACTTACCCGGTCAACAAAAGCTAAAAAAAAAACGTTCCTTTTTGGAGTTCGGGGCATACTAAATGTTGCGGTATAGTCCTAGATCCTGTCTGTAATTATATGTATGTGTGGTGCTTAATCCTTCATTCAATAAAAATTTTCAACAACAAAAAGAAAGCAGTATGGTTCTTTCCACTATTAGAAAGCAGTAGTGTTTTTTTCCACTATTATAAACAGTAGGGTTCTTTCCACTATTATAAAGCAGTAGGGTTTGTTACACTATTAGAAAGCAGTAAGTTTGTTCTTTCACTATAATGCAGTCGGGTTCTTTCCACTATTAGAAAGCAGTAGGGCTCTTTCCACTATTATAAAGCAGTAGTGTCTTTTCCACTGTTATAAAGCAATAGGGCTCTTTCCACTATTACAAAGCAGTTAGGTTCTTTCCACTATTATAAAGCAGTAAGGTTCTTTCCACTATTAGAAAGCAGTAGGGTTTGTTCCACTGTTAGAAAGCAGTACAGTTTGTTCTTTCACTATAAAACAGTTGGGTTTGTTCCACTATTATAAAGCAGTAGAGTTCTTTCCACTATTAGAAAGCAGTAGGGTTCTTGCCACTATTATAAAGCAGTAGGGTTTGTTCCACTGTTGGAAAGCAGTAGGGTTTATTCTTTCACTGTAAAGCAGTAAGGTTCTTTCCACTATTAGAAAGCAGTAGGGTTTAATCCAGTATTATAAAGCAGTAGGGTTCATTCCACTATTATAAAGCAGTAGAGTTCTTTCCACTATTTTAAACAATAGGGTTCATTTGATATAAAGCAGTAGGGTTCTTTTCACTTAGAAAGCAGTAGGAGTTGTTTTATTCATATAAAGCAGTAGGGTTCTTTCCACTATTATAAAGCAGTAGTCTTTTTCCACTATTATAAAGCAGTAGAGTGCTTTCCACTATTATAAAGCAGAACTTTTTTAACTCTTATTATTTTCAGAATGTTTAAAATAAAAAAAACACACTGCCTGATGGCTGTCTCCCTATTCATATATCCCACTTCAGATAATATCCGCACCCTGATCGTGAATCTTGAGCTAGACTTCCATGCCCTAGAATCTTGGTTCTTAAATAACCAACTGGCTCTCAATGAGAGAAAAAAAAACTATGCTCTTTCATCACACCTCCTTCAAACCCCCATATGACACACCCTTCCTCTTAAAATCCTCTTTGGGTACTCCACTGGAAAATGTCTCATCATTCAAATACTGGGGACTCACACTTGATGAGAACCTAGTGCTCAAAGCACACATAAACAACACCATCAAAACCAATAATCAAAACCTTGGGCTGCTTTACTGCTCAGCACCCTACCTCTCAAAGCATGCTAGAGTGACCACTGCCTCTGCCACCCTACTCCCTGGTCTATTCTATGCGGCACCTGTTATCCACTCGGTTAATGCTCCATTACTGAACTAACTAAAAAAGACATACCCTACAGTAGGATAGCTCGCTTTGCTACCTCAGCCCCCACCCGTACTCATCACTGCCTTGTACTCAACAAACTAAGTTGGCCAACCTTTGACAAGAAATTTGACTTCCCCATGCACTGTACTACCTTTAAGTTGATTCACCAGCCCCCCCCCCAGTCTGATGGGCCTGCTGTCCCTAAAACCTGCCCTTCGTGTACTAAGATCTTCTAGCCTACCATTACTGGATCTCCCGAAGGCCAGGCTAATATAAGCCAAAGATCCTATGTCATCACTGCCCCCAGAATTTGGAACAATTTACCCCACTCTCTACTTTCCTGCAAAGCCATTAACCAGTTCAAAAACTCTACAAGGATGAGTTCTTCAACCCCCGCCCA
The DNA here is from genome assembly GCA_016271365.2 of Neoceratodus forsteri. NCBI lineage: Eukaryota > Metazoa > Chordata > Ceratodontiformes > Ceratodontidae > Neoceratodus > Neoceratodus forsteri. The sequence goes on from CM057450.1 coordinate 732,551,139, forward strand.
ATGCAGAGGTAACTGTTATTAACAAGTAAGGCCACCTGTGACTAATGTTATGCATCTCTCTCAGTCTCCACAATGGTCACAAACAGCCTCCCTTCTCTCCTATCTCAAAGACGAGCTGGTCTCCCCACTTCACTCCTCCTCTACCTAGAATGACATCTGACTGTAACCTGAACCCCATGTTTTCTAACCAAATGCAGTTGAATCTGGCTATCTTTAGTTATCTTGCTGTTTAAATTGTTGACCTCTGGTATGTGAATGGCATAAATGTCCCTGCACATGGTATACAATGTTAATCTGCCTCCTGCCTCCCCTGGCTACCTGCAAACTGCCTGTAATCCTGAATCCTTTGGTTATTGCCTACTCAGGTACTGTTGTTATTTACCCATGGCTTAACTGTATATTGTAACTCACTGTACTATTCTATGTGTATTATTGTAATTTGTTTTGTTCTTGGAATGCTTTATTCCTCAGGTCGTCACTGAAAAAGGGATTTTGTCTCAGTTGACCTACCCAGTTATCAAAATTCAAATAAAAAAATAAACTGCAGGACATGGTTGGGACCTATGGAAATAATATATGGTATATACAGGGATCCCAGTCAATACAGAGGCAAGATTTACATTTCTATTTTATAATTGCAAATATAAAACAACAAAAAGCTTTGGGACATGGATAAACATGACAGTTCCAACCCCTGATGACATACTAAGATTTCAGACATTGCTTCAGCCAAACAGCTTTAGATATTTCTGCTATCCATTTCATAGCAATAGTTACAGAATTGCAAGAATGAATGGCGCGATCTAACTGACTCAACCAATTACTTGACAGCACAACACAGTTCAGATCACATTTTCTAATCAGAATGAGTACGTCTGTAGTTCATTAACTATCAAAACCTACAGAATAATGTATGGACAACCATACACAACAAGGGGTTGTGATGACATCATAGGGACCTCTCACACAAAGCTTGAGAGGTTGTAATATTATACTAAATTGCAATATTAATCCTTGCCTTTTTAGTTAGGGCATATGCATTTTCTTAAGTGCCCCAATCTACAATTTACTTTTTTTTAATTATTTATATATATTAATTATATATATAAGGGATATGCAACCCCCCTACTGGAAATATTGTTGATATTTTTTGTTCGAGTGCCAATTGACCCAATAACATAATGAGTGGTGAGGCCACAAGTGATGTCATCGGGTCAACTGGTACAAGAACAAAAAATATCAACAATATTTCCAGTAGGGGGGTTGCGTATTCCATTTATGCCATACCTCCAAAAAAGTGAAAAAAAAGTAAATGCTTGCCATTTTTTGCTGATTATAAAAACTCTAAAATCTATAAATGAAACACCACTCATTTTGTAGGTACTTTTGTCCAGATCAACTTTTTTCTCAAAGTACCGTACTATTATTTTTCATTTTAAAGTTATATGCATTTGTTTGTTGCAAAAAGTGAAAGAATTTGAATTTTCTGCAGTTCTTTTGCTAATTATAAAAAAACTAAAAGGTATCTATAAATGAAACACCACTCATGTTGTAGATATTTTTGAGATGGACAACTTTCATGCTCATAGTACCATGCTATCATTTTTCGTTTTAAAGTTATTCGCATTTGTTTGTTGAAAAACTAAAAAATAATGCATTTTCTGCTGCTTTTTTGCTTATTATATAAAAAAATAAAAGTTAGCCATAAATGAAACGCCACTCATTTTGTAGATATTTTTGTACTGAACAACTTTTGTGCTCACAGTACCATGGTTACATTTATCATTTTAAAGTCATTCACATTTGAATACAGTTACTACTGCTACTGTGGCTGAATATGCAAATGAGTTCCGAATGACCCCAATCTCTACCTACTGTGTAGATAAATTTACCTACAGTAAGGATAAATGCAATATTCTCCCTGTAGGTTTGACCACCCTGAGAATATTGAAAATAGTTGCCTTTTTTATATTCACAAGTATGGCATATATATATATATATATATATATATATATATATATATATATATATACATATTGAATATTAACCATAGTTCTAATAGTTTGGTTCAGCCTAGTTTCAGAAACAAAGTTCACCACTGCTTTCAAGTTCTTTGTTTGGGTCAAAGTTTCTTATGAAGTTCCAATCTGATGATGGCTTTGTGTTGTTTTCTGTCTTTTTATTATAATATGCTTTTTTGGTTCTATGAATGTATGTTTTGGAATTATTAGGATTTAAGGTACAATTGGCTTTCTTCCACATTTGGTCCTTTAATCAGTTTTTGTACTTTTCTGTGACCCATGGCATATGTTTTTTTTTTCTCAATTTTTTTAGGGTGGGTTAAGCGGAGCATTTTTGTTGCACACATTAAGAAACATTTTTTTATTTCATAATTGCTGTTTCTAGCTCTAGAGTTACAATTTACTTTTTTTAATTAATTATATGTTTATCAAATTTTAATGAACTGTTCACCAAAAACCCTAAATATTTGTACTCATGCACAAACTCTGTTTGTTCTCCACTTATTAATCTGATATTAAGCCCATCATCCCTATTCTTCCTATGGCGAAGTGTAGAAAACAATATAGACTAGGTTTTCTTCTGGCAAAGAACCAGTCCAGATTTCTGAAAACAATTTTCCAATTGGCAGAAATCTTCTTGTAGCTTTGATTCCATTTCACTTTATTTTTTTCTGATGTAACAAGGATATTATCATCCACATATAACCTAATGTATTATCTTGGTTAAGTCACTGATGTGTATTAGAAATATCAATGGTCCCAAGATGGACCCTTGAGGAACCCCTCTTGAAATTATGCCTTTATTTGATGTCACATTTTCCAGAATGGCAACTGGTGATCTCCCTGCAGATAATCCTTGAACCATCCCAAAGGCTCTGATGCCACTCCAATGGATGCTACCCTGAATTATTAAAGTATGATTAAGCAGGCCAAACATTTCAGAAAGGTCAATGAGCACTATGTCCACTGCCTCACCACTGTCCAGTGCTCCCACCTCAATATTTGGAAATTCCATGAGCACAGTGCTCATTAACTTCCCAGCCCTAAACCCGATTGATGGTTTGCCAGCAAAGTGTTGGTCTCCAGGTATACCATCAGCTGATGGCTGATCATCCTCTCCAACAATTTTGAGAGGATCGACAGAAATGCCACTGACCTATAATTGGATGGATAATTTCTCCCCCCCACACTTAAAAATAAGGTCCTCTCTAGCACACTTCCACTGTTACATATACTTTCCCTCCATCATATTTCTATTAAACAGTATAATGAGTGTAGGACATATAACCTGAGATGCCATTTTCAGGAATTTTGCTTCAATTTGGTCAAACCAGGAGACTTACTAAAACTGAGTCTTGTAAGTTCCTTTACTAATTCTTGATTTTTGGCCATTCTAAAGTGAAATTCTGGACCATCTGAGTTTGTTTCGGCTGTATCAGTATCCCCACAATTTAGATTGAAATTTGGAATTTTATGTCTGGAAGGTGGCACAAATAATCATACTGAATATTAACCACAGTTCTAATAGGTTGGTTTAGCCCAGTTTCAGAAACAAAGTTCACCACTGCTTTCAAATTCTTCGTTTGGGTCAAAACTTCTTATGAAGTTCCAATATGATGATGGCTTTGTATTGTTTTCTGTCTTTTTATTATAATATGCTTTTTTGGTTCTATGAATGTATGTTTTGCAATTATTAGGATTTAAGGTACAATTGGCTTTCTTCCACAACCGGTCCTTTAATCAATTTTTGTATCTTTTCTGTGACCCATGGCATATGTTTTATTTTTTTCTCCATTTTTTTCCTTTTTTTTGGTTTTAAGTGGAGCATTTGTGTTGCATACATTGAGAACACTTTTTTTATTCCATAATTGCTGTTTCTAGATCTGGAATCAAATCCAGCCTGCCCCACCTTTCCTCACATAAAGCATTCATAAATACACCAGAATTAAAGTTTTTGAAACATTTTTGAGTATAGTATTGGTTTCGTTTTCCAGTTTCTTATGCCTATCATATGCTAGTTCACTAAAAACTGGGTTATGATCTCCCAGATTTGGTGGGAGTACTCTATGTTCAAGTTCATGCACGTTAGATTTCAAAAATACTAGATCAAGCAAATTTCTTTACTCATTAAGTAACTTTCTCTGGTGGGCTGAATAATGCTCTGACTCAGGCCTAAAGGGCTTAGACTTGATTCCAGCTTCTCACCTCTTTGTCCTTTCCATGTTGCATTAAGGTCTCCTAATAACCAATGATCTCCCTTTTGAAATGGCATCAGTTACCTGGGACAAGTCATTGAAACTTGTTGGACTAACTTTAGGTGGGGAACAGATGACCCCAGTACAAGTCTACCAATGAACAATAACACTAATAGGCATTCAGTACCATTTTCTGCCCCAGAATATAATCATTCTGAGTGTCCCAGAGCTTGTTTTATGAATAACAGTACCCCCTTGTTTGGGATGCTCATATCTAAAGTGACAGTAATCACTTAGTGTCACTTCATTATTTGAGATTTTACCAGTTTACCACTGTGACAACACAGTGAAGTGGCATTAAATTCACAGTACCAACATGATGAACGCAGGCAGTATTCTGCCTTGTAATCTGGTATGCAAAACAGGGTGGGATACAACTCTGTTTGATAACAATTTTTCCTTTCATTTTGTAAAGGGCCATCTCACATCTTTTAGTTGAATGAACACACCACATAGTGTGTATTCATTGGCTGCACACCAATGCTCCTCTGCACATTCTAGAGGAGTGCCTACATTTCCCAAAGAATGTAGTACCCTGGAGTGTGTTACTACAGTTATAAAATAGCCTGATATTAAACATTTAGATTTACAAAATGCAGCAATGTGTGGTTGTGGCATGGCATATGACCTAAGTCATTCAATCAAACAGCAGTATTTACTGTGGCCTTCCTTATCACCCATTTGACTATGATTCAGTCATACTGATCATACTCGCACTGAAGCAACAGGATCTTAGGGTTGCATTAATGTTTGTGTCAAAACTCTTGTTTTTTACAGCTTATTACTCAGACATCTTCGCATATAGAACTGTGAAAATTAGCATACACTGTTTCCATCTAGTGGGGTAACTGCCATTACAATTTATAACATCAGTCTTTTTTTAGTTACAGAGTGCATAAAATATGTAAAAAAAACACAAGATGCTTTTTTGGCACACAAAGAAGGCAGAACTACTCTTATTTTCAAACATGGAATCTTCAGGTTCACTATATATTGGCCCAGAATAGGGCCTTTTAATTATTTGTGACAAGAAAATTAACAAAATATCTTGATCTGGATTTTCAGTGGGCCCTTAGACCAATGCAAGGTGTGTCACACAACCACTTTGTGTCGAATCAAGGGAATCAGTGGGAGGTTTTAGGAAGGGATATGATGCATACATGGGCAGGGTACAGGTAGGGAGGGCACAGTCCAAGGGAAATCAGAATAGAAATCAGGGGAAGGGTGGAAGAGAGAGGGGGGGCAACAGCAGCAGTTTATCAAGCTGTGAACTTCATCTCGAGCAGACTTGATAGTCCTCATGGCCTAATCTGCTGGCATTTTCATATGTTCATAAATCCAGGTGCACCAAGTACTGCGAGCTGTATTTTGTAAGAAAAGCATTCTGTATGGCAAAGTTCCACAAAATGTCACAGGAGGTACACTGCATCAAACATATGTTGCATGTGGAGAGAATGACGTAAGCTGAGCCAAAAATGCATGGGGTGAGAATGACTCAAGCTGAGTCAAAAAGATGAGTGATGCATGGAGTGAGAATGACGCAAGTTGCATCAAAAAGATGATGTATGAGTCGAGAATTTGACTCAGGCTGAGTCAAAAAGATGATGCATGGGGTGACAAATGACTCAAACTGAGTCAAAAAATACTGTGGATAAAATGATTAAGACTATGGCATGTTAAGCCCCCAAAATTCTCTAAACTAGTCTCACATGGGAATATTGGCACTATAACGAACCCGCTACATAATCTACTCTCTCCTATTTATATAGCCAGTTAGACCAGCTCTGGCTGGTCTAACAGTGGCATGTATGTTTGGTGCAGTGTCAGCAACTTCCATCTTTGAAAATCCAAAAAAAGAGGATGAGGCGTCATTTTTTTGATGCCATCCCTGTTGTGACATGGCACACCCATATTTTTGATGCAGGCCTGACACAAACCTCTTTGGTACTGTCAGTTCTGCTTTTGATGCAGGCAGCATTAGAAAGTTAGTACTGAAGCAAGTTTTGATGCAACTTGCTACTTGTGCCATTCTTTTCTGGTGCAAGCACCTTGCATCATTCTCCAACCTTTGCAAATTGAGCCCCTTGTGTTTTAAAACTGTTAGAACCTGTGCATATGCAAATGAATAAAAAAGCCAGATAAACGATTTATTCAAGGACATGGCTGTTTTGTTTTCATTCATGACTGACTTTGAAGCCCATCAGGAATATATATATAAAAAATGTTTTGTTCCCCTTCCCTCCACTTCTGCATCCAGTACCATGCCACTAAACATGAACAGTTGTAATGTTATTCCTTCAGGATTGACCTCTAAATCATGAAGGAAAAGCAAAAACCATTGAGTTTCTTTTTTTTTTTTTAACACCAGGTGCCAACTCCTGGTGTCAGAAACCTACATTTCTCACTTTGATGAAAAAAATGCATTTAGTGTTACAGCCACTGGCTGCCCAATTCTGGTGCCTTATCACCACTGCCCCCTCCCCCCAAAGTTAAAATATGGCCTCTAGCCTTCCCACTCTGCTACCAATTTCACCCTCCACCCCACCCCAAGTAAATTAATTCCCCACGTGCAGCATTTCCCCTCCACCCTCTTCCCTCCCACCCAACCCTTCACGTATGGCAAGCCCCACCCTCACCCATCCTCTAGCACCCATGCCACCCTCTTCCCCCCATGGCCTCATTAGTACATGCTTGAATTTGTGGTCCCGTGGTGGGCGACTGGCACAGCACTCTCCCTACCGCCATCAGTCATCATCTTCTGCTCCACCATCTACTGCCATGACTAACTAATAAAAAACTCCCCCAAAAATGATATCCTGGAAAAACAACTCCTTTACAAGTGATGAGACTTTTACACACAAAAAATTGGTTTAATTTGGTGTCCACAAAAAGCATATTTGAGGGCTAAATCCAAACCCACCGATTACATAGTTGTGAGGAGAGAGTAGGTGGTAAGCACCCTGAAACTCAAATTAGAAAAGAAAAGTTAATAACAAAAATGTTATGGGCGATTGAAGAAAAACCCCCAAAAAGCTAATTTCCAAATATCATGAGCTGTGGATGCACCTTTTTCTGTCATCTAAACCTTTAGTATTTTTTATTATTTTAAGGCCAGGTTTTGGAGATAGGCTATTTACAATCCCTCTAGGACCACCGAAATGGCAGCTTTCAGACCTACCCAATGGGTCTTTTATTTCATGTGGGGCCCTGCATGAAACATCTGGGTCATACCAGAAAACAGGTATTTAATTGTCCAGTGTGCTTTCCTGGTAACCAAAAACCAAATGAATATAGATCTGGCATAGTTTCCTGTGGGTCTGCTGTTTTGCCTACGGACCACAGTGCCCAGCAAGAAGCAATCCATAGGTGTGGTGCTGTTCCTGACAGGCCTGCTACCTCCTAGAGAGTCCACTGGGCCCTATGTCAAGCAAGTTGCAGGCCTGCTGCTTTGTGTAGGGTCCACAGGGCCCTGCACACAGCATGATGTGAGTCCATACCCCTGCACTATGGGTCTCCTGCTTTCCAGAAAGCAAGCTACAGATCCAGCACCATGTCTGATAGATTTGTTGCTTCATGTAGGGCCCACAGGGCGAGCTACAGGTCCACTTTCATGGTGAAACTCTTTAACATACAAATATATAAAACCCCAATTTACTCACCAACTCTAGTATAGCTTCATTTTCCATTAAATTTAACGTGAAAATGCCTTCCTCTGCTCCCAGTATTAGATGATTATCTAAAAGAAAGTTAGGCATTTTGTTAGTGTAATAAAGTTTTAGCAACAGCTTTTCAAATTGCTTTCACTGTCTAGGAAGGAATTACTGTATATTTTTAACACTGTTTCTTCATGTGGTATACACCCACACACTCACACATTAGCATTACTGTCCACATTTGTTCAGACACTGGGAATGTTGACAACTTTAAAGGAGTTTATTAGATCTACAGTGCATATTCCATAGCTTTGAGGGGGGGGTCTATGAAATGCACCAGATATTAAATAATGTCATGGGATACCAAACATGTTTATTTGATGAAATTTAAAATATAAAAAATTAAAATCAAAAGCATTACTAAAAACATATTAAGTAACATATCTATATGTTTTTGAATTATTGTACTATATATTAATATGCTGCAGGTCTGTGTGCTGTGTTAGTCTCAGGAAAATCTAGTGCTTTTTTTGTGTGGTGATACCTTTTATTTGACTGATAAATTTTAATACAAGCCTTGGGCTCTACCATTTACAATGTTGTTTAAAAAACAGCTTCTGCTTTTGGGTCATAATTGACCACAGCAGCCACCAATTTAGACACAGCCCAATTAACTTTCTGATATGTCAGCCTCATTCATAGTTAATTGAACTTTCTCAGCAACTGATCCTTTCATTATGATTAGGGATGGGCAGACCCGGAAAGGTCCTGACCCTTCTTATCAGGACCAGGATCCATGTCAGAGTCCTGATAAGTTCTGATTGATCCCAATTCAAATCAGAACCTTAAGAACATTAACAGTAATACTTGACAACAGCACTGAAAAACAGGAAATAAAGTCATTTTTCCTACCTGAGTGTGTTGGTCTGTTTCTGACTTCTGATTCAGGGCCCCCATCCGCTGGCTATATGTTATCCACTTGTGCTTCTTACACTCTGTGTCAGCCATTGGCATGGTATCACACCCCCATTCTAACCCAGTAATTATGGATATCCACAGTCTGTCCCATCTAATGACACCCAATATGCAGCACACCCTTAATCCCCCTCCTGTCTGCTTGACACCCACACTTCAATCAATCAATCAATCAAACTTTATTTAATCAGGCAAAATCATCCTTGAGCAAGTTCATTTGCAAGATGGTCCTGGACAAGTAGGACATATACAGCACAACTACAGCAAAATTACCAGATAAGCAGTGTACACACAATGAGCAAATAAAAGACAGCTACAGAGACACAAATAAGATCAGGGCTGGGGAGTACATATGATGAACACTATCTGGGTTGATAATTGACTGTATATATAAAGGATTCCTTCAAGAGGTGGGATTATTCAGACAAAGATCACAATGTTACAATAAGACGAGGAATACCAGGTAGGGTAAGTGAGGGAACAACAGCCGAAGGTTTATGGGCATGGGAAAAACAAAGGAAAGAGTCGTTGAGGGGTGGAAATAGATGTAGTTAAACAAACAGGTGGGAGTTGGCAGAATAATCCCAAGGTGGAAAGAAGAAGAGAGGTGCTAGGGGAATACATGTAGGTGCCAAGAGTTTGGGGAGCCACAGGAGATGGAGGAGGTGGTTATTTGTGGCATACACACAGGGCTCTCAGTTTGAGAGTGGGCAGCCTCCTGAAAGAGTGAGGCCCCAGGAGGGAGGACAGCCTGAGAGTTTTTTGCATGACATTCCAAAGGGTGGACAGAGAAAGATGATAGCCGCTGAGCCATATCGTGTCCTTATTTTGGGTACTTTAAGAGAGACAAGCTCCTTAGACCATATGTTCCCTCAGTACACTGAAACAGCGTAGAAATATAGGTCGGTAGTTCATCGGTTAGGGACCAGTATGTCCACATGAGGGCATTTTTTTGCCTTCTTAGAGTGAGGCAGGGCCAGTCTAACACCTGATAGAGCAGACAGTGGTGGGTGCATAATGGTGTGCCTAGTATAAGTTTACATAGTGCCTGAATAGGATAGTGACTATAGAGAAAGTCAGCATAATCAAACAGCGGTAGAAAAGTTGTTTGGACAAGTTGTTTCCTTGCTTTAAGAGTAAGGAGGTGTCTTATCCAATAAAATATGCCTAGACATTGTCTTAGCTTTTTTAGATAGTTCATTAAGGTGAGCCAAGAAGTTGAGACTGTTATCCAGCCAAACACCCAGGTACTTTAATTTTTCTACTAGTTCCAAGGCTTCGACAAGCTAGGTATAAATCTGGAGGCTCAAAGATGGTCCTTTGTAGTGGGCAGCACAAAGCAAGATAATCATAGCTTTGGTCTTTTTGGCATTAAGCAGAAGCTTGAGCCTTATTAAGTTGCGTTGAAGGATGTCAAAGTTTAACTGAAGCTCCTTGTGGGCTACATCAAGGAAGGTGTTAATAGTATAGAGCACGGAATCATCAGTGAATAGTTGAACGTTACTTGTGCGTATACAGGAGTCTATATAGTTTATAAAAATAGCAAAGAGAATAGGGCCCAGGATGGAACCTTGTGGCACACCACGCGGCAGGGTCTTTAACTGAGACAGTTCCCCTTGATCTTTGATTTGTTGCATTCGGTTGGTGAGGTAACAATCAAACCACTTTAAGGCAGTGTTGTTTACCCCAGTGCTGCTCTAGACGTTAAGTAGAATATGATGATCCACTGTATTGAAGGCCTTGCTAAAATCTAGAAAGAGGGCAAAGATGTATTGCTTAGTATCCAGGGCAGTTTGCCATTCATTAGACACTTTGGCAAGGGCTGATACAGTACTGTGCTTTGGTCTAAATCCCAATTGGGCAGGGTTTAGGATGTTTTCAGTCTCAAGGAACTCTCTGAGTTGAGAGTTAACAATTTTTTCCAGGGTCTTAGATAAGATTGGGAGAAATGAAATTGGGCGGTAGTTGTTCAGGTCAGTTGGGTCACCATATTTAAAAAGAGGAATAATGTGCACTATTTTCCAAAGTGGTGGCAACTCACCATGAGCCAAGGAACTATTAAAAAGGTGAACAATTGGAGCTGTCAGGTGATAGCAGCCAAGTTTCAAGAACAACGGTTCTAAGAGGTCAGCACTGGCACACTTTTTAGTGTCCAAGGCTAGTAGGAGGTCCTCCACCTGTTTAAAGGTTACTGGATGAAAGATAAGGGAGGAGCACCCCGGGATAGCTGTGGTGACAGGGCTAGGGCCGTCGTTGTCATCACTGCAAACACTCACTTTACTGGTGGGTGAGGCATCAAACGCAAGGCAAAGTGGCTATTTAACTTTTCTAGGATGTCCACCCTGTCCATATAGGAAACGTCTCCTACCACAATCTTGGCATGCAAAGGTGAGGCTGATGAGTGACCTACTACCTCTCTAAGAACTTTCCAGAATTTAGTGGAACAAGTTTTATTTTCTTCGAGAGCAGACTGGAAATAACATGATTTTTCAGTTCTAACAAGTTTGGTGCAGGCATTCCTGGCAACCCGAAAGGCCAGCCAGTCAGAATCCAATTTTCGTGCCCTTTTCCACAGTACATCCCTGTCCCTCAGAGCTTTCTTTAGGGCGGGTGTAAACCAGGCGGGTGACATTTTTCTAGATATGATTTTTCCAAGCAGTGCAGGGTACTGAAGGAGCTGGCAGAGGTCCTTGCAGGACCTTTGGCAGACCTATTTAATGCCTCACTACATTTGGGGTGTGTACCTCAGAACTGGAGGATGGCTCATGTGGTGCCCCTCCACAAGAGTGGCCCCAAGGATGAACCGGGAAACTACAGACCAGTGAGCCTCACATCCATTGTGGGTAAGCTAATGGAGACTATCCTGAAGGAGAGGCTGGTGGCCCTCCTAGAGGCCAAAGGACTACAGGACAGAAGACAGCATGGCTTCATATGTGGCAGATCCTGCCAAACCAACCTGGTCGAGTTCTATGACTGGGTAACTAGGCAACTGGACAGGGGCCACGCAGTGGATGTCCTGTATCTGGGCTTCAGCAAGGCATTCAACTCAGTGCCACATGGAAGGCTGGGAAGGAAGTTAGTAGGCACAGGGGCAGGTGCAAATCTGGTGAGATGGGTAGGAAACTGGCTGCAGGGAAGGCAACAGAGGGTGGTGGTGGGTGGGGAGCTCTCACACCCAAGGGCAGTGACGAGCGGTGTTCCACAGGGCTCAGTGTTGGGACCAGTGTTGTTTAGGATATTCGTTACAGACATATCATGGGACAAGAGCAAGATCAGTCTGTTTGCTGATGATACCAAGGTAGGCGCGGTGGAGGATGACCTAAGGGGATGGCAGGGGTTGCAGGATGATCTGACAAAGCTTGAAACCTGGTCAGACACCTGGCAACTGGGCTTTAATGCCAAAAAGTGCAAGGTGCTGCATTTTGGGATGAAGAACCCAAGGAGGAGTTACCAGCTAGGGGAGTGCAGCTAGCCCAGACAGAGGAGGAGAAGGATCTGGGTGCCTATCAGGGTCAATGAACAACTCGGCACAATGTAGGAAGGCAGCTGCAAAGGCCAACAAAATGCTGGGTTGCATTGCAAGGGGTATATCCTCGAGGAGGGAGGTGATTCTGCCACTGTATAGGTCATTAGTTAGACCACACCTGGAGTACTGCGTGCAGTACTGGCGTTCATGATCTGAAGAGGGACATTAAGTTACTGGAGGGGTGCAGCGAGAGTGACAAAGATGATCAAGGGCTGGGGACTTATCATACGAGAGGAGGTTGAAGGAGTTGAACATGTACTCACTGGAGGAGAGGAGATACAGGGTGACATGATTGAAACCTTTAAATACATGAAAGGAATAAACAAGATGGGTACAGAGGGCTGTTCAAAGTAAGGGAGGGAGGGCCACCAGGGCCATGATATGAGACTGGAGCGAGGAAGGTTCAGGAGGAGATGAGAGACACTTTTTACAGAGGGTGCTGGCTGGGTGGAGCACGTTACCTGCTGAAGTGGTATGCAGAAACAGTGGACTGCTTCAAACGAGGATGCGACAGGACAAGGGGGAGGGTTAATGAAGGGGAAGGGTGGAAGGGAGGGGCAGCTGCAGAATAAGGGGTGCTAGCTGCACATTCGAGCAGACTTGATAGACCTCTAGGCCTTTATCTTCTGGCAAATTTTGTATGTTCGTATGTTTATCAATCACCTTCAGTACCACATTTTGGAAGATATTATAGGCTTCTGAGTCAGAGGGTGCCAGGTAAAATCCCTGCCAGTTAATATTCCCTAGGTCTGCCAGGAAGGCACATTGGCAGAAGTGTTTTAGACTTCATTTTAGTTTAAATGTGGAGGTAGGAGGCCGGTAAGTGGATCTTCTAATACAGGCAGTAGCACAGTGGTTACCCAGGTTGCTGTGGAAAACCCCTGTGTGAGAGATATTATGTGGCTTGTTAACCAGCATAAGATACAGTAATGAGCTGCAGTCAGGGGATTTCTTGTTAGGACGGGTATTCCCCGGGGTAATCTGGGTTAGACCACGCTCATCGCAGAACTCCTTAATTTTGTTGGAGCAGGCATCATTCTAATTGAGATTAAAATCCCCCATTATTATGCATTCTGAGTTTGTTTTTTCCAACAGGGAGTGAAGGTGACCCAGTATGCCAAACCCTTCAGAAGGGGGCCTATAACAAGCAGATATTAAGAGGACCACTCCAGAAGCTAAGGTCAATTTCACAGCTAGGCAGCCAAATTCCTTTGGTATAGAGGTGCAAACAATATCAGAGACAGAGAAATTGGTTTTCCTATAGAGGCAACTCCACCGCCCCTTGTCAGCCTGTTGCACCTGAATAAATTATAACCATGGATATTAACAATTTTGTCGGGAATGTTGTTCGTGAGCCACGTATCAGAAAACGTAGTGATATCTGGAGCCATATGTAGTACCCAGGCTTGGACCATGTCAAATTTTTTAGGTAAGCTACGGATATTCATATGTAGAAAGCTGAGACCTTTTAGCAGAGGGAGGTCTGAGGGTGCATCTATAAAAAGGGGTGGACAGGGGTCTAATTCCACACTCCCTGAGCAAAGTAGAAGAAGAACTAATAATTTCCTAAGGCAGTTTATAATCATTTTTAATGCGAGTTTATTCCGACACTTGGTGTGCAAGGTTTTGCGATTTGCATTGCTGGGGGTAACAAAACAACGAGAGAGGAGCAGGGCATAGATCGCCACTCTTACTGGGAGGAGGAATGATAAGTGGGTATGGATGGAAGATCTGGGCTGCAGGAGAGATACAGTGAGTGTGTGGAGGTCAGTACCTTTGGAGTAGGACAGATAGTGAGCTAACACTGCACCATGTAACTCTTGGTACTTGGGCATGTCTTGCAGGACTGTATTCTCCATGTGTTTAACGATGAGGTCATAAGGGAGGAGTAGGAAGCAGCTGAGGACAAGAATAGTTGTCAGTGGAGCCATTAGATTAAAGGTGAAGCAGTAGGCAGGGAGGACGGGCACGCAGTGCCAGTCAAGTACAGGGGGAGGAGGAGTATCTCTTTAAGAGGGGAGGCAGCTTATAACCTACACCAACACAGTTTGGTGGTGACCTAAAAAGGAAGATGTCTTTAAGGGGAGGACAGGACAAGTGTTAGGCCTAATAGCGGCACTCTGTATCTTTAAGTGTAGTTGCAATGTTAGTGAGAAGGAAGGAAGAAGATTGCATAGGTGTGGTGCCAAGGGGGGAAGGAGAGTATTTAATAAAGGCTAGACATGGGGAAGGGCGTAAAAATTCAAGCAAGGAGGAGACAGTAAGAGAGAAAGTGAAGCAGAAATTGGATTATTTGCAGGGCAAAACTTACAACTGTGACCTAAATGAAATCTAGTCTAAACAGAAAAAACGATATCACTTTAAAGTTAGTTTCTGCTCCAGGGTAGATTAGCACTGGACCTTGAAACAAAGAGAACTGTAATACTATAAAATCTACAAACCTGCAGCCTAAAAGAACTTTCACTTCAAACTACCCTTGCAGTGCAAAATTGCTGTAAACAGGTTTAGGTTCACATATAGGTTAGGATTCACAGAAGAATTTGTGAATAACTTCTCCATTATATACATCCTACCCACTCCATCTGCCACCAACCACCATGCTCCAGTGTGCAGACCCTGCCCCTTCATCTACTGCTACCCACCCAGCCCATGAATACCCCTACCCCTACTCCCATTGGTTTATATCAACCATGCCCAAGAATGTATACTTTATCATACTGCTGTCCTGCAGTGGATACATCTGCCCCCCATCCCAGTATAAAACACAATAGCCCTTCCCTCTCCATGTGTTGCTACCCACCACCACGTACCACCATTATTATCACTGTCCCCTCCTTCTATCTGTGGTACCCACCCTGTTGCAGAATGAATACCCCTACCCTCACCTTCCATCTGCTGGTGCCCATCGTCTCCCACAATGAACATCTTATTCTCTCCTCCCATCTACTGATGCCCACCCACCCCATCCCAGAAAAAAATTAATACCCACTCTCACCTGCTGATTCCCACCCACCCTGTCCTAGCAGTAGTGAGACCCAGACACCCACTGATGCACAAGCCATTGTTCAGACAGCACAAACACAGAAATGCCTGAATTATAGGTACCGACAGACTATTTGACAAACTTGATCTGATGAGCTAAAGCTGCTGAATTTATCCAGAGAAGATACAGAACAGGAGAAACAGAGGACAAGAGGGGGCCAGTAAGGAAGGACAATATTGTGTAGAATGAATAAATCAGCTTCCTTCTAAGTTAATAGCTGAAAATCTATACTGTGAAGTTTACTAAATACGTCTACACAAGTACTAAGAGAAGAACCAAATGTGTTCCATGGATTTTATTTAATGATTTTACGCATTTCAAAAGTAACCCCCTACCCCTGGTGAGGGCTTACCTGTTTGCCTCCTCACTGCCCACCATAGGAAGCCTGTGGAATGCTCCCTCTGGCTGCAGGACTGCAGCCTGTGGTAGGACCAGAGAAGCAAGGAACTCTGAGCCTCTGCCTGCTGGAATATGCCAGTTGCAACCACTGTTTTCCTCTCATGTGCTGCAACATGTGCATGCACAGTCGAATACCAGCAAGCTGCTCAGGAACAATCTTCTGAGAGTAACAGTGTGTTGCTGTAAGCAACAGGCGGGAAGAAAAAAATACACATTTTTTTTTTTTTTTAATCACTGTGGGATCCAGAGTGGGTGTTTGTCAGATGGGAGAGGGGACTGTGTTTTTTTTTAATAAAAAGAAGAAAGATTTTTGTAGGGAAAGCACTGTGAGGCAGACCCGGTACACCTTCAACATGAGTTTGGAGCTACCCAAGTCCAACGGATATAGAGAGATCTGGGGGGGTTCTGATTTTTGTCAGACCAGTCCGTCCATCCCTAGTTATATCACATCATTTTTATGTATAGTATACATCTGCACTTATACCTACATGAAGGAGAGAGGGAGGGATGATGGGTGCAGTAATCCATGTCTGGCAGTACTGTACTTCCTGCCGTGTACAGTGAGGTACAGTGTCTGTAGTCAGGCTCAATATGGCTGCAAGTCAATTCCTCTGTGACTGAGTCCACCTGTCCTACCATTCAGTTTACTTCTGTGGTGACAAGTTTAACTCAGAGCCACAGGTGCCATAGTGGTTTGGTAAGCTGCTAAACATTTAAAAAAATGTTTCAAGACCCCATTTAAGCCAAAAGAAACCCTCCTTGCCACCTCACGCTTCAGAGCCATGTGCCCTCCTGATTTCCACCCAGCTTCCTGCAACCCTTACATCTGATACGCCTTGTCTAAAGACTGAAACATAGAAACATAGAAAAATAGAATTTGACGGCAGATAAGGACCGCTTGGCCCACCCAGTCTGCCCATTTCCCTACCTACTGGATAAGCTGCAGATCCTAGTTAACCAGCAGCCTACTCCTTCTTACCCCCAACCCCCAGAATTGCCTTATGACTGTCCCATGCATGCTTGAATTCCACCACTGATTTTGACTCCACAACCTCCTCCGGAAGGCCGCTCCATGCATCCACAACCCTCTCTGTGAAAATACTCTTAAATTACCTCTGAGCCGCTCTCTATCTTCAAATTGTGCCCCCTTGTTCTTGCACACCTCTTTTTTTGAAAGATGCTACCCTCTTGGACTTTGTTGATTCCCTTGAGGTACTTGAAAGTTTCTATCATGTCCCCCCTCTCCCTCCTTTCCTCGAGGCTATACATATTAAGCTCCTTAAGTCTCTCTTCATATGTCTTCCGGTGCAGACCCTGCTCCATTTTAGTTGCCCTCCTCTGGACAGCTTCCATCCTGTCTATGTCTTTGCGGAGATTGGGTCTCCAGAACTGCACAGTACTCCAGATGGGGTCTCACCAGCTGTCTGTACAGAGGGATAATAACTTCCTGTTTTCTACTGGTGATGCCTCCTATGCATCCCAGTAACCCCCAGCCCCTTGCTGCCCTCTCACATTGCATGCCCACATTTAGGTCATCTGATGTGACTACCCCCAGGTCCCTTTCCATTTTTGTTGTTGTTAGTATCTCACACCCCATTGTGTACTCTTCCCCTGGGTTTTTGTTTCCCAGGTGCATTACCTTGCACTTCTTAGCATTGAATCTAAGCTGCCATACATTTGACCATTCCTCTAACCTTGCCAAGTCCCTTCTCATCCTTTCCACCCCACCCTGTGCAGCAACTCTGTTGCAGATCTTAGTGTCATCTGCAAAGAGACATACTTTTCCTTCCAGTCCTTCCTAATGTCGCTATAAAGACATTGAAGAGGACCGTCCTAATACTGAACTCTGCGGTACCCCACTAGTAACCCTCCTTTCTTCTAAGTGGACTCCATTTACTATTACTCTCTGTGTCCTATTCTCCAGCCAATTCTTTATCCAGGCTGTCATCTTGGGACCCACTCCAGGCTGGTTAACTTGTATATTAATCTTGTGTGGAACTGTGTCAAATGCCTTGCTAAAGTCTAGGTAGGCCATGTCCACAGCCCTCCCTGATCTACTACTTTGGTCACCCAGTCAAAGAAATCTATCAGATTTGTCTGGCATGACCTTCCGCTGTGAATCCATGCTGCCTAGGGTCCTGCGCCCTCTGGCCTCTAGATACTCGACAATTCTTTCCTTCAGAAGTGATTCCATCATTTTCCCTATCACTGAGGTTAAACTAACAGGTCTGTAGTTTTCTGCTTCTGCCTTGCTCCCACTTTTGTGAAGGGGAATCACATCTGCCCTCCTCCAGTCCTCGGTACCACCCCATCCTCCCATGATTTGTTAAAAGGGTAGTCAGTGGTGTCACTAGTTCTACCCTTAGCTCTTTAGAATTCTGGGATGAACCCATCAGGCCCCATTGCTTTGTCCACTTTTAGTTTTAAGAGTTCTTTCAGAACCCTTTCTTCTGTAAATGGGCTGGTATCAACTTCTGTATCCAGAGTGTTACTACTGTTTGTTTTATGTACCTCCCCTCTTCATTTGTAAATACTGAGCAAAAATATTTGTTTAGTATCTCTGCCTTTTCACAGTCTCCCTCTGCCCACCCTCCCTCCCTTTATTAAGCCTCACTATCTCTCCTTGGTCTTCCTTTGCTCCCTGATGTACCTATAAAAGGTTTTATCCCTTCTTAACTGAGTTGGCTATCTTTTCCTCGGTTTGGGCCTTTGCTGTTCGACTGCCTTCCCAGCCTCCTTTTGCTTTAACTGATACAGTTCTCTCCTGCTCCTTCTGCGATTCCTTGTACTTCCTGAATGCTTTCTTTTTCTCTTGAACCTTCACTGCCACTTCCTTTGAGAACCATAGTGGTTTCTTACATTGTCTTGTTTTGTTTATTTGCTTCACACAAAGGCTTGTTACCTCTGTGATGGCAGTTGTTATTATTCCCCATTGTTCCTCCACCCCTCCTTCCTGCCCATTTGCTAGTGCATTCCTTAGGCACTCACCCATTTTGGCAAAGTCAGCCCTCCTAAAGTCCAGTACTTTTGTCTTTGTATGGCTTGACTCTATTGCTGTGTTTATTGTGAACCATACTGTTCGATGGTCGCTAGTTCCCAGATGGCCACCCACTTCTACATCTGTGATCCTCTCTCCATCTCCATTTGAGAGAATCAAGTCTAACATTGCTCCCTCTCGAGTGGGCTCCAATACTAGTTGTCTAAGGCATGCCCCCTGTAGGGCATCTAGAATAACTGCACTCTTCGAAGTGGCAGCTGCAACTGCACTCCAGTTAACATCTGGCATATTCAGATCACCCATCAGCAATATCTCCCCTTTTTCTGCCATTCTAAGTATACTTTCTATCATTTCCCTGTCCATTTCCTCCCCCTGAGAAAGGGTTCTGTATACAACCCCTGTGCGTATTGTTATGCCATTGCCTGTCTCCAAATTTACCCACAGTGCTTCTTCTCCTCCCTGTTTACCCTTTTGTTCTGTTGCCTTTATTCCTTCCCATATGTAAAGAACTACTCTTCCTCCTCTTTTACCCTCCCTGTCCCTCCTGTAGACAGTGTATCCTGGTATGTTTATGTCCCAGTCATGATTTTGTGTGTACCATGTTTCTGTGACTGCCACGATATCCAGATGTTCCTCCTCCATCAAGGCCACTAATTCAGAAAGATTGTTACCCAGACTACGGGCATTAGTACTCATTGCTCTCCATTTTTTGATGGCTTTACCTTCTGTTGCAGCATCCCCCACTGGCCGTTCTACCTCAGTCTTTTTCTCATTTAGTACCCTGTTTTGTAGGGAGAGGCTGGGATTTTCCTGCTGCTTGTCAGTGCCTCCCCCTTTGACTAGTTTAAAAGCTTGCCAATGAAGCATTTAAACCGATTGCTCAAAAGACTTGTTCCCTTCCTGGACAGATGCAGACCATCCTGCCAGTATAGGCTGGTGTCCTCCAGGTGGAACCCAGTCCCCAATGAAGCCAAACCCCTGTGCTCCACACCATTTTTCAACCATTCATTAAACTGCATGGTGCCAATACCTTGTCTCCCCATGCTTTTGACAGGCAGCACCTCTGAGAAGGATACTGTGTGTGCTACTTGTCTTAGGTCCCTCCCCAACTCTGCAATGTCCTCCTGCACTGCTCTAATCTCATGATGAGCCAAGTCATTTGTCCCTAGGTGGACAATTACATCCAGCTCGGAATCCCTTGCAGCTGGTCTTGTGATCCTGAGGATGCGCTTCCTGTCCCTCCAAGCCATGGCACCAGGCAGGCACCTTACTTCAGTTTTCCCAGCTGAGACCAGGTATCGGCACCACTGAAAAAACAAACAAGCAAAGGGCTTTTGCAGCTGAGTGAAGAGCAGCTGTTTGCATGTTCAAAGCCATGCCAAAAAAAAAAGAAAGAAAGAAAGTACTTTTGTGACCTGACTACTGCTTAGATTCCCACCCTGCTGTCTCTCCAGATGATCACTAGCATTGTAATTTGGCTGGATCCCCCCCCCCCAACCAAGTAATACAGGCACAGCCAAGCCTGTGGGGGACATAATATGTAAATGTATTCTTTGTAAAAAAACTTTGTTAATGCACCAGTTAGAATAACTTAATGCCACAAAAGTAGGGAAATGTGGTGTTAGGGTTTCCAATCCTAACTCCCCACCCCCACTTCCCAAGCAACAAAAGTAAAAAACATTAGAGTTTTGGGTCTCCAGAGTCCTGGTGAGTCAGTGGTGGGGTCTTCCATGGGGTTGTCAACCCTAATGCTCCCCCTACCCCCCAGTCTGTAGCCTCTAGTCCAAAGCACAAGGTACAGCTCCAAAGCTGTGGCTTATAGTGATACACTCTTCAAATGTAGAGGAAGTATGTCTTGCCACATGTTGCTAACATTATTTGGTGTAGCTTTCTTCATGCAGGGCCCTGCATGAAGAAAGGAGATCATATGTGACATTTGTTCAGGGAAAGGGGTGGGGGTTAGGGTTGACAACCTCAAGAAAAATCCCACCACTGATTTGCCAAGACTCCAGATACTGAAAACCCTAATGTTTTTTCCTTTTGTTGCTTGGGTGGTGGGGGTTGAGCATTAGGGTTGGAAACTCTAAAACCACATTTCACTACTTTTGTGGTGTAAGTCACCATAACTAGTGCATTAACAAAGCTTTTTGCAAATAATTTCCTTTCTTTTTGAGATAGAGGAATCGTATCCTCATTCACCCAAGTCCCAGAAGACACTTGTGTGAACAGGTGCCGAGGTGCATGGCCCTTTGGGCTGTGTGCCATGGGAAGATTCTGTCTGCCTACAGAAGTGCAGGGCTGGCACATTCACTCTTTACAGATTCACATTTTATACCTTTACTCTTCACAACTTCACTTTTTACATATTCACTCTTCACATATTCACTCCATTTTTTTAAAGTTTTGTCCCCATGTTTTCAGTATAGTAATTTTATGACTGCTCTTATAAACATCACATGTAGCATTTATAGTATATTGGTCGAAATGTCATTTCACACCAAAAGTGTAAAAAGACATCTCATCCAGGATTTAAAAAATGACACCTGTCACATTTATGGAGTGGTGTGAGAAAAAATAGCTATGTTGAAAGTTTGGAGTCAAAATATTGAAAATTAGCAAAGTTATGAGTGAACATTGACATACTGCAACATTCAGTCACAACCTTGGCATTTTACCCTATGTATATACCAAATGTTTAGCATAGCCTTCTTATTACAGCTGTAGGAGACAAGGAGCACAGACAGGCTGCTGGAGCACTCCAGTAGGTGAGCAACTGGAACTCCTGCACCCAGCTATGAAACTCCATTAACAGCAGACCAGAGCATCAGGGAACTGTGGGCAGCTTTTTGAAATTCGTCCAGCAGCAAAGAAGGCAGCAGACACACAGGCTCTCCTGTCTGAGTCTGTTGCCCTCCCCATAGGTGCTGTTACTGCCAGTTTCTATCTTCACTAACAGGCAGAACACAGAATTCCTCTGAGCTGACACTCCTGTACCACAGTGGTCAGCACATGCTGTGGGACTTCTGGGCTCCAAGGTGAAATTTGCCAGCACACACAGCTGCCCCTCCCTCCCAAACAGGTGGAAAATGAGACTCCTCTGAGCTAACACTCCATACCACAGTTGTCAGCACACGCTGTGCAACTTCTGGGCTCCAAGGTAAACTTCACCAGTATACAAAGCTGTCCCTCCCACAACCAGCGGTGAGAGTCTGAGTTGAGAGGTGAGTGAAAAGAAGGGTAAGGGACAGAAGTGTTCCTTAAATACAGCTAGGTGGGGCTGTTTCAGATATTTACATGGAATCAGTAGAACTTGTACTGATAAAGTGTTTCATGGGGGGGCTAATAGTGAATACTTGCTACTGGACTCTCTAGGTGGCATTGCTGTTTCTGTTTTGTTATTCTTACTCAACTTTAATGTGCTGTGGAGCTGGTAGAGTATATCTGCTGCTGATTTCTCTAGGTGGCATCGTTGTTTCTGTTTTGTTATTCCTACTCAACTTTTGTGTGCTGTGGGGCTGATAGAGTATATCTGCTGCTGAAATCTCTAGGCGGCATCGCTGTTTCCATTTTGTTATTCTTACTCAACTTCTGTTTTTTAAAGTTAATCTTTTTATTGTAGTTATTGTGATTATACATACAAATACACTACATTCTCCAATATACACTTACATAAATTCTTCATAGTAGAAGGAAAAAAACATGATGCCTGAAGTATTATACAATGATATTAAAGGGGAAAACAAATGTTGAGAAAACAATATGTAGCAGTACAATCTGTATGATAGAGAGAAAATATGGCAATTTATAGTTCAAGGGGTAAAAGGAGTAGATACAAACAAGTAATATGAGCAGTCGTGATTGTACTTCTATTATGCTGTAATTTAATACAAGTATGTGTAAGACTGTATAAAGGAAGAACATAAAAAGAGACAAATATCTAAGAAAGTGAACAAGAACGAAGAGGGAAAGGGAAGAAGAAGAAAAGGAGATAAAAAGATAGAAAGAGAGGAGATGAAAAAGGCAAAAAGGAGCTAGAAGCGAGATTCTAATGTGAACATATAATAACCCATGGATTAAGTGACGATATGTGTAGACGTGTTTAAATATTTCAAATAGTCCTGCCAGCATTTATTATATAAATTAAGTCAGTAAGAGGTGAAGTGTGACACACGATCAAGGATGGCGTATTGAGATAGTTGTTTGAAAATATTCGGGAGGGTGGAAATGATGTTGGATCTCCAAAGCATTAGTATAAGGTGTTTAACTTGAAGGACTAGTAGGGATAACCACCTATTCTGAGAATGGGATATTTTGTATGCAAGAGCATTGAAAATACCAAGTATGCAATGTTTGGGATCCAATGCAAAAGACAGACCAATCACTTTCATTGCAAAGAAATGAATATGATGCCAAAGATTGTGTATGGCAGGACAATGCCATAAAATATGTAGCAAATTGCCATTGGGGGAGTTACAGCACCAACATTTATTGTTGTTCATTAAGCCCATTTTTTGCAAAATCTCAGGAGTTCTGTACCATAGATGCAGAATTTTGGTTTGTATGAGTGAACTGCGATTATCCTTGAAAGATTTATGGCAGGATAGCCAGCAGTTATGAAATTGTGAATTGGTTATGTTATAATTTAAAAGGGTACTCCATTTATTTTTTGCAATGCTAGATTGCTCTGGAATTGTATTTCTGACATGCTTGTAAATGATACTATTTAATTTAGAGTTTGTTTTGATCCATTTAGAAATAAAAGTATCATATATAGATTGATGAGGAATAGTAGGAAGATAAAGGTGCCATGGCATGTGTAACTGTAAATATTTCCAGAAATCATGCTGGGGAAGATTCCTTTGTTTGCGCAAGTCAGAAAAGGATTTTAATTTGAGAGTCTGAGGTATAAGTATACCCTCCAAGAAAAAAATGCCCGTTTTTCCAATTACAACAAAAAATTGGGTGATTATCAAGAGCGATGTTGCTGTTCCCCCAAACGAGGGCATATATGAGAAGGGGTTGGGTTGGATTTAAGGCTTTTATGAATTATTTTCCAGTAGTATATGGATGATGCTATAGTACGGTGAGATTTTAAATTGGGGGGGGGAGAGGGTTATAAATGAAGGAAGTGGTGACATTGCCCGGACATAGAGATGTTTCCATATTGACCCACAACAGTGATTTATTGCTGGTTTTTTTAAACCATTTTACAGTTTGGGCAGTGTGGAAGGCCCCAAAATATGCTTGGAACCAGGGGGGCCTGAATCCCCCTTTGGACCAGTGGGAACGCAGTTTGTTATGACTAAATCTGGGAATTTTGCCTTTCCATAAAAAATTGCCAATTATATCATCAATTCTGACAAAAAAAAAGTAGGGAGGGTTAAAGAGATATATGAAAATAGATACGAGAGCTATTGACATCTTGATAGCAGAGATTTTCCCATTAAAAGAGAGGTTAAGCAGTTTCCATCTGTTGAGAGTGTTTTTAATATTTGCTAATAATGGAGAAAGATTGGCGTCCCAAAACTTGTCTAATTTAGAGGTGATCTGTATTCCAAGGTAAGATATACCTTGAGAGGCCAAACGAAAACCTAATATTGTATTCATAGAAGGGTTACAACAATTGTTCAATGGCATTGTTTCTGATTTGTTTAGATTTGGAGCAAGCCCAGAAAGTGAAGTAAAGTTGTTAAGCAACGTAATTAAGGGTGGTACTGAAATTTCAAGATTTTCGAGTAGAATGAGGAGGTCATCAGCGTAGGATAGTGAAGTATAGCAGGAATTACTGATAGAAATACCATGGATCATGGAGGATTGATGAAGAGCAGTTGATAGGGGTTCCATAGCTAGAATAAAAAGAGTGGGGGATAAGGGGCACCCTTGCCTGGTACCTCTTGCCAGATGAAAGGATGAGGACAGAGTAGAGTCAATAAGAACCCGGGCAGCGGGGAGGGTGTATAGTAATTGAATCCATATACAAAATTTATTAGTGACACCAAAGTAGGATAGAACACGATACAAATACAGTAAGTCCAGTTGAGAGAATCGAATGCCTTTTCAAAGTCGATGGCTATAGCTGTGGTAGGTGATTTAAGAGATTTAGTTTTGTAGGTTAAATTAAATAATGAGCGGAGATGATCAGAACCAGTTCTATTTTTGATAAATCCAGCTTGGGAGGTGTGGACAAGTTTTGAAATTATTGATTCTAAGTGAGTATTTAATATTTTGGCAACAATTTTCCCATCCGTATTAAGTAATGATATTGGTCTGTAACTGGATAGGAGAGAATGGTCTTTATCTTTCTTTGATGGGACAGTTATAATGGCTTCTGTCATAGAACAGGGACATTTACCTTGTGAAGATGCCTCTTTGAAGACTTTAAACAGTAAGGGTCATAAGATGTCAGCTAGGGGTTTATAAAAGTCTATGGAAAAACCATTACGCCCCACAGCTTTACCAGATTTAAGGGAATTTAGCACTGCTTGTATCTCTTTTAAGGAAAAGGGCTCATCTAGCAAAGCCATATCTTGTTGGGAGAGGTGTGGTAACTGTAAATTGTCCAGAAATTGCTGTATATATTCAGGTTGTGGGGGAGTGGGGTGAGAGTATAATTGTTGGTAGAAGGATGAACACTGGTGTCTGGAAACCTCCATCACATGAAGTGCAGGAAACTTATGAAGCAGGGGATGATAGATATCAGCCTATCAACCAGAAAGGTTATCCTTATGCTGCTGCTACTCTCTGGAAATGTTCACCTTAACCCAGGGCCAACAACCCAGAGGACTAGGGGGCCCATACTGTGAGGGGCCTTAAAATAGCATCACTTAACATGTGCAGCCTGACTGCCAACTTGGATCAGCTCCAGGCCTGGATGACCATATTTATCCTTGACATTATCTGCCTTACCAAAACTTGGCTGTCAGGTAAGGTCAAGAAAGATGAGGTCTCTATTGAAGGATTCCAAATGCTTCGGCTAGATAGAATAAGCAAGAAAGGTGGAGGCTACCTCCTTTA
The DNA here is from genome assembly GCA_016271365.2 of Neoceratodus forsteri. Taxonomy (NCBI): domain Eukaryota; kingdom Metazoa; phylum Chordata; order Ceratodontiformes; family Ceratodontidae; genus Neoceratodus; species Neoceratodus forsteri. The sequence goes on from CM057450.1 coordinate 732,577,023, forward strand.
TGCCAGAAACTCACTTAACTGCTCCATCCTCCCTATCTCCAAAGTCACAGAGGACTATGAGCTACTCGCAGCAAAAATACAATTGGGCAAAAAAGACAAGACCACCACTATCGTCACAACCTACCTCCCACCCAAAAAAGCCAAGGAAGGGCTTCCCCTTGTCATAGAAGAAATCAGCACGCTCAAGAAGGGCCCTGAACTCATCTTAACCAGTGACTTTAACATTAACTGGTTATGTAAGGAGGCGGCACCCCTCCAGAGACACAGTCTCCTCATACAATCTCATGCAACTTGTAACACACCCCACCAGGCAGAACTACAAAGCTGGCACCAGCACCCTCATTGACTGGGTCCTGGCTAGCTCACCCACAAGTTTCTCTGATGTTAGGGTTCTCCCGGACATGCTGAGTGACCACTCCCCGATCTTCTTTGTATGGACAGCTAAACTTGCCAAATGCCCACCCCACCTCATAGAGAGCAGAGTTCTGTGGAAAGACAAACTTGGACACCTCAAATTGGCCCTGTCTGCCTACAATTGGTCCCTTATATGTAAGGCACCTACGTTGGACCAAGCTTTTAGCATTCTTGCTGAGGGTTTCAATTCCATCTGTGACATCTATGCACCACACACAAAATGAAAAATTCAGGGGGAGGTCAATGGCTGGGTTGATGGCAAACTCTTCTCCCTCCTAAAGGAGAGGGATTGCCTCTGGGAAAGAGCCTTAAATTCAGGTAGCAAACATGACCTACAGTGCTACAAAACTTCCAGAAACCGCTGCACCAAGCTTATCAGGCTCACAAAGGCTAACTTCTATAAGACACAACTTAACGCATGGGATGATGGAAAGCAGTTCTGGGACAACATTAAATCCATGCTTGGAAAAAATCAGAAGCAACACCCTAAGATGGTCAATATAAATAACACCCTCCTCAGATCCGCAAGCTATAGCTGATGCCTTTAACCAAGCCTTTACTGACATGTCCCCTGTGCTGCCTCCAGACTACCTCCAGCCTGGGAAGGACTTAAGCAGCACCAGCCTGCCCGCAACAAACCACCCTGCCTTCTACTTTAGGAAGGTAATGGCGCAGGAGGTCCTAATGGTGGTCAGGGGAGTCCTAGGCAAAATCAGACTGGGGAGTAATGGACTAGACATGAAGATACTATCCCTCACTCTCGACGTTATGATCACTCCAATAGCAATGCTATTCAATAAATCCCCAGCTCTAGCTCAATTTTCTGAGGTATGGAAACAAGCCTTGGTGATGCCAGTGCACAAGAATGGTGATAAGGCACCAGTGGCCAACTACAGGCCAATATATATCCTCTCCCCTCTATCCAAAGCACTGGAAAAAATCGTGGCAAATCAACTCACACAATACCTAAACAAGTACAATCTGCTCTGCCCAAACCAACATGGTTTCAGGCAGAAGCACAGCACCACCACAGCACTGTTAGAATACTCTGACTTTGCACACAAGATGCTGGATGAAGGAAAATTGGTGGGGTCCATCTTTATTGACCTCACCAAAGCATTTGACACCGTAAACCACCCACTACTGCTACATCAGCTCCAAAGATTGGGCATAGCACCAAATGCTCTAAATTGGTTCAGTGACTACCTGACACAAAGGAGTCAGCAAGTCAAAATCGGGCAGACACTATCCAGCTCCAAAGATGTACTCCTAGGAGTCCCTCAAGGATCAATCCTAGGGTCCCTACTTTTCAGCCTATTTGTAAATGAGCTACCCTTGGCCTGCGACTCTAAACTTATATTATATGCAGACGATGCCGTGTTGCTAAGCAGCAGTACCTCCCCTGCAGTCATCCAATCTGATCCAGCGGTCTTCTTCAATAAACTCGAGGACTGGTTCAGTAGACAAAAGCTGCTGCTGAATTACAAGAAGACAAAGACCATGCTTCATTCTAGCCCTAACCACAAGCACAGACACACCTCACTCGAAATCACTAATACAGCTGGTGAGCAGATAGAGCAGGTACATGTGTTCAAATACCTAGGGGTCTCCATTGATGACTCACTCACTTATACACACCACATAGACTCCCTTGTTGGAGCAGTTAACACAAAAATTGGAGTCCTCTATAGACACAAGAAATCCCTCACTCCAGAAGCAATCAGAACCTCTGTCTCCAGCTCCATTCTCTCTACGATTGACTACGGGCTTGTGATTTATGGTGCAGCCTCATACTGCACTCAAAAAGATCCAAATGGCACTGAATAAGGCATGTCACCTCACCCTGTCTGCAGATAAATACACTAACACTTGTGCCTTGTATGAGCGTACAAAGTGACTCAACCTAAAAGACAGGATCAAATACCAAACCTGTCTCTTGGCAAAGAAGGCATTCCTCGGTAAAAACCCACCCTGCATAGGCAATCTGCTTCAGGCTTCTCCTATACCTCACCTCACCTCACCAGAGGAAAGAAGAATGGAGCACTCACTGTACCATTCCGCTGCACCTCACTAGGGCAGCGCACCTTCACCTACTGGGCCCCCTACTGGCTAAATGAACTCCCTAAGACTTTACAAACAGACAAAGTATCTCAATTCAAGGTGGGCCTCAAGCAGCATCTCATGCCATGTGCAAAGTGCACCTACAGCTCAGGTGTCACTTCATAATCTAGGCTTCCAACCTAGGTCCCACCCAAGTGGGGCTACCTAAAGAACCCTCCCTCCCTCCCCTCCCTCCCAACCCAGCCAAGTGTGTAAGTAAGCTACTTGATTCAGCTCTTATCTGTATGCAGTTAGGCCTCTCTGCATTCTCCTCCCCACCCCCAAACACACAAGGCATTTTGTGTACTACCACCACCACCCCCACATTGCACCCCATCCCACTGCCCTCCTACCACCTTCCAGGAGTGATTTCAAACCCACCCTCTGGTTTATTTACAACTAGCCCACTACCTTCGGAGTAATCTCGTACCACTTCTCAATAGAACCAACTTCTGTCTAACAGCCCATCCTGGAGGTCACTGCAGGTAGGGGGCAGGGGGGTTTAAAACTGGTTTAAAATTGATGCATTTAATCCTGTTACTAAAACCCTTCAAGTTTAGTTATAATTCTTGCACATAATTTGTCCAACTATGATGTAATTGCTCCTAAATGCCAATTGAGCAGGCTTTATGTAACCACTGTATATGTGTATTGTCCTATTTGTCCACCATGATGTGGAACCTTTGTAAAAGAGCTCACGCTCAAAGGTCTCCCCGAAAGTATAAATAAATAAATAATATGGTTAACTGAGGGATTATCTGTATGGATTTTGCATGAAGGATCTTTCAAACTGGCAATATGTCTCTCCATCTGTTGATTCTTGAGTTGATAAGCAAGCAGCTTCCCGCATTTATCCCCTTATTCCCAATAACAGCGTTTAAGTCTAAGGAGGGTGAGTTCAGCTTTCCTGGATATTAATTCACTGACTTTAATTCTAAGATGAAGAATTTCAAGGTGAAGTTATGAGTTATTATCTGGATTTTTTGTTTTATAGTATTGGGTTTCTTTTTCTTAAAGAGATTTCTCTAAATAGGCCAATTGCTGTTCCCTTAGTTTTTTCTTGTGTGCTGCATAGCTTATAATTTTCCCTCTAACTGTTGGTTTAAGTGCTTCCCAGATGGCACCTTGAGATACATCAGGAGTCTTGTTAAAGGAAAGAAATTCTTGGATTTGGGACCTAATCCAAGGTAAGAAATCAGGGTATTTCAATAAGAGTGGACCTAGACACCAGGAGGGGGATTTAGATGGGGGTGGGCCCCAAATAAGGTATAATTTTATAGGAGAATGGTCTGATATAGTGATCAGGAGGATAGTTGTGTCGATATTTTTTTCAGTGATGAATGGGGAAGAAAACCAGTAGTCAATTCTGCTATTAGATTTATGAAGTGGTGAATAAAAAGTATAGTCACGCTGTCTAGGATGGTGTAGTCTCCAAACGTCGGTGAAACCGAAGTCTTTTTCATTAGCTTTGAGAGTGCAGAAATACTTCTGAGGTGGGAATCACACAAAGAGTTACTTCTGTCTAAATGTGCTTCCAAAGCTAAATTGAAATCCCCACCTACAAGTATAGGAGAATTGTTAAAGTTACTGTTCATAATTTGTTGGGCCATATTATGAAAGAATTCAAGTGAATCAGAGTTAGGGGCATAAATGTTGACAAACATAAGGTGGCCTGCATGGGTATTTAAGTGGGCTATAATCATCTGCCATCTGAATCGGAGATGGATTTGATAAGGGATTTATGTAATAGAATAGCAACCCCCCGGTTTTTAGAAGTAGAGGAGGACGCATATACTTGACCGACCCAATCCCTTCTGAGCCTGTCGACATCCTCTATTAAAAGTTTTGTTTCTTGTAAGAAAGCAATATGAGTTTTATGCTTTTTGAGGTAAGAAAGTATTTGCTTTCATTTACAAGGTGGGTTGAGTCCCTTAACATTCCATGAATGTAGAATTAGATCACTCGTTTTAATGGGGAGGAGAGTATGGAAACACAAATAGGAAGTAAGGGACTCATATTGAAAGGGCTAGAGGATGTTACAGACTCAGAAGGGAGAGGGCTAGCACAGTCAAATGTGTGCAGGATATTTAGTTTGTGGAAATACTTAAATCCTGAGTGAATGTTTCCATTGGGTCTCACAAGGAAGAGAGGTAGTAAAAGAATATAGAAGACATATATATAGTTACTAAACAAAACCTATGCATGTTATACTAACACACTATGAAGTTTTTAGGTAATATAGCAAGATATGAGTTGGTGAAATCGCCAAGACTCGCTTGCTATACTACAGAGCATGTAAATAGTAAGTAAATCTTGGGAGAAAATTATCTTAAACCCAAGATACAAACTGTAAACAATTATTTCTATCAAGTTATAACTGTGACTAGAACTAAAGTGAACATAATAATTCCTTGTGGGGAACCATGAACATCTTACCATATATGAAAAGGGGATTTCAGAAAGTATATGCAATCCCAGACATAATAATACATCTTGAACCTGAGTTAGACTGGAAAAAAGAACTAAGCTGAAACACTACTAAGGTAATACAAACAATATGCCATCATGGTTGGCTAAGTCCTAAAATTATAAGAGCAGCTGTACTTGTGCCGTTTATTATGTACTTACTCACATAATCATAATGCTTAGACACAGAAGTATTTATGTAGGAGGAGTGTTCAGGTAAAATGGAGTGAGTAGGGTCCAAATCGTATAAGGATTTATGGGGTGTCGAGGCATTACAAGATCCAAATTGTATGGGGGGTATCTGGTGAAAGTCTTGTATTGAACAGGAATACGTAATCATTCTGGCAATATGACATTTATAAGAGTTAAGTTTGTCCAGCTTTTGAGGTACTGCATATATTATTGGTAAGCACTAGGTATTTAATAGTAGCAAAGATCCAAAAATTGCCCCTAGGGAAGGAGTTGCTTTAACATAGTGAGATTTCAAGACCTGGAGAGGATCAAGCGAGCTCAGCTGTATGATTACAATGCAGGCTGAAAAAGCCATATCATAAGGGCTTTGAGTCAGACTGTGCTGTCTATTATTGATTGCAGCACATTGAGTAAAATAATAAAGATGAGGCACCTCGAAAATAGCCTGCAACACCTAATTGTAGGGTAACACTGAAGACTAAATGATAGATAAATAAAACAGTACAAGAAGTTGGTATACCATAGTTAAGGAAAACAGAATTTAAAAGTTAGATAAAGGTGGGTTGGAGTAGAAAGGAGACTTGAGAAAAACATTAAAGTGTTAAATGTAAGACTGGAATGTAGTAGTGGACAAAGGAAATAGCTAGTTGAGGACCTTATTAATATAACACCAAGATACTGTAAATTTATGTTTATATATGGTAACAAATGTGTGGGGTGATGTTGGATCACAAATTAGTTAAGCAGGCAACCTCCCTTAATGGTTATGTGAGGAGGACATACTGATAAAAAGATGGTAGACACCTCTAACTGAATATAGAAAATCATTGAGCGCATATGAATTAGTCTAACATTAAATAAGAACTGTCCCTTTAAAAGAAAAACATACCCAACATTAGGGAAAACTGACATTATGAGTAATATATGCAGAAATAACTGGATGTATAATTTAGCAGACATTACATTGAGATAGAAAACCTCAAGACTGTCACAATGAGATGCCTAAATAATATGACATGATATTAAACCAAAAGCCTATAACTGTGATGTACAGCTTATCGCTTTCCAAACCAGCTAGATGCGATGCTATATGCATGCAAGGAATGTGATGCACGGTTGCAGGGCAGACAAATTCTGATAGTGATTAGAGAGCCGAGGTTAATTAGACATTAACCTTGAGCGGTATTAATATATACACATGCCCAGGCATCATTTATAGGTTGATTTGTTTTTGAGCTTCCCCTTCCATTTCTTTTTAGGCGTCTCTGCCGATTTGAAAGGGGAGCTGGTCACCAATTCAGCCCAAGAGGAATTGGGAGACCTGCCACTCTGTAAAGCATTTCCAAGGTCATTGCCGACAGGATCCACAGCTGATTCCGGGAGGTCTTCCTGAGATGAGTTTAAATCCTCTTGTAGTAAAGAAAACTTATTGGAGAGGGTTAGGGGTGTAGTGAAGCCAACATGCCGCTCATGCTGAGAGGTAGGCCTAGAAGGAGTAGCATCTGCACAACAGACATGTTTAGAAGAAGGTGGATTCAAGTTCTTCTTGTCTAGCAAGCGGGCTGAGATTCAGACTGGAGGTACTGCAGCAGCCTGGAGAGATACCGGTTTCTCAGTGTGTTCGTGATTTGAAGCCATGATGTGGGTATGCCAGTCTGATTGGGAAGTTGCAGAGCCAGTGGGAGAAGGGGTCACATCAGTATTTCCAAACGGGGCAGTTGGAGGCTGGGGCTCACCAAGAAATTCAGCCAAGACTTCAGGAGTGTTGAAATCTTAGTCACTCAGAGACAGGCGCATGACAGCAGGATAGCACAGGGCAAATTTGATCCCTCGTTGGTGTAGAGTAGTTTTAATAGGATTGAAAGCTCTGCGTTTATCAGAGAGTTCCTTAGAGAAGTCTCTAAAAATAGAAATTCTATGATCTTGCCAAGTAAGCGTTCCCACAAGTTTTGCTCTATTGATAATCAGTTCAGTGTGGGCATAGTTTAAGAAACTTGCAATGATCGGCCTAGGTTTCTGGTCTGGACCAGGCCTCTGGCTTAAAGTACGGTGTGATCTCTCAATAGTAAGGTCTTGCCCAGGTGGAAGATTGAGCAGGGCTGGCAGCACATGTAATAGAAACGCACTAGTGTCTCTGAGTTCTGCACCTTCAGGAAAATCCAAAAATCTCAGGCTATTGCATCTGTTTCTGTTTTCAGTGTCATCAATTTTATCTTGTAGGCTTCTGATAACTCTGTCTTGCTCTCTGATGGTGGCTTGCAGGATGATAATAGAACCTTCATTTTGAGCAACTTTAACTCCAGCATCATTGATTTTTTGGTCTAACACTTGCATGTTAGTGATGTTTTGTTGAGTTGTTATTTTTAAGTCATTAATGAGCTGTTGAAACACAGTTTCCACTCTGCTGAGGGAACTGTTTTGCAGGAGTTGCTCAGCCATTGTAGTAGGCCTTCACAGAGAAGCAGTATAAATGCAGAAAAATCATAGCTATAGAGTTATGATATAGAGAAAATAATTTACCAGAGTTGAGCTATGATGTTGCTAAAATTATATTTCACTTCCTGGTAAATGCTGACAATCTGGGATCAGAAGGATGGACGATGATAGATGGTAGTCCCAGGGAGAAGCAGAATTAAGCAGCCATCTTCAGCACAGCCAGGCCACGCCCCCCTCCTTACTCAACTATTGAGTGCTGTGGGGCTGATAGCGTATATCTGCTGCTGAACTCTCTAGGTGGCATCGCTGTTTCTGTTTTGTTATTCTTACTCAACTTTTGTGTGCTGTGGGGCTGACAGAGTATATCTATGCTGAAATCTCTAGGTGGCATCGCTGTTTCTTTTTTTTTTCCTACTCAACTTGAACAATATAGAGAGGCCAGACTCTTCTACTAGCTAAAGTGATTATCTTCTGGAGACGTTACAGTTTTCCTATTAGTTCTTTGTTTTTATTTTTTCTTTCCTCATCTTTTGTACTGGTGTCCTCCATTTGCTGAACCCTGGATTGTGTGTGAATCACTGCTTTCTATTAGGCTGTCCGTATTGGGCAGGCTGTGCTCTAAACAGCAGGTACAAAGCATTTATGCATCTGTAGATCATGACTTCATTACCTAAACACACTTATTTTCAAGTGCAGCTTCTGCCTTATTCCTCCAGGGTTACCGGCTCCCAGGAGGTGAAGTCACACTATCCTGACCAATAGGATAGCATGAGGCACCTTGACACACAAATTCAAACAGGAAACAAAGAAAGAACTGCTTTGTAAAGAGGCCCAAGGCAGTTTGGGGTTAGCTGCAAGAGACAAGGAGCACAGATGGGTTGCTGGAGCACTCCAGTAGGTGAGCAACTGGAACTACAGTTCCAAGCTCTAAAACTCCATCAACAGCAGACCAGAGTGTCAGGGAACTGCGGGTGGTGTTTTTGAAATTTGTTCAGTGGCAGGGAAGGCAGCAGACACACATGCTCTCCTGTTTGAGTCTGTCTGCCCTCCCTATAGGTGTTTAATTCCCACCCACCCCTAGCTACAGCTTCCTTTTATAGCTTCTGGCCTCACCTTCCAGACAGGAAGCTCCAAAAAACAAAAACAAAAAAACAAAGTTGTACAAACACAGTTCTCTGTTGATCACTATTAGCACCAACACTCATCCCAATAGTGACCACCTGCCTATTTCCTCCTTCCAATAAAAAACATAAAAGCAATGAATATGGACTATAACTGCAAGTACTGTGGGCCACTATTCACTGAACAAATCATCAGTAAAACAGGTCATTGCCCCACATGTTATGCTCCAGGAAACCTGCAACATAAGCATCAGGCTGCTTGGACTGAGATTGCCCATCTCAGAAGCACGCTCCTGGAAACCACTCAGCACTATGCACCCCCACTGCCTAACCATCCATGGATGTCTCTGTCACAAAGGTCAGCTAAACCTGGAGGCTGGCAGGTGGCCAAAAAACAGTGAACAAAATACAAACAACAGCATGTTATTGTGCCAATAAGTATATCAAATAGATTTGCACTGCTGTCACCCTTGTCAAATGTTGGGGCAGGGGAAGCAGTGAGTCAAAACCTATCACAGGCACCATGTGCACCAACAGGAAACAACATAAAAACAGCACTGACACCCATACCAAATGGCGGGGCAGGGGAAACAATAAGTCAGAACCTATCACAGGCACCATGTGCACCAACAGGAAACAACATAAAAGCAGCACTGACACCCATACCAAATGTCGGGGCAGGGGAAGCAGTGAGTCAAGACCTATCTCAGGAGCCATGTGCACAAACAAAAATCCAAAGTAGAGCAACAGGTACACCTCATGAGCAGGTACTAATCATTGGTGACTCTATAATCCACAGAGTAGAACAACACATCCAACAGACAAAACAGACAAATATCACAATCTGTTGTCTGCCAGGATCATCCGCATACAGGAACATAAACTGAATTGAAGGAATTGTACAGAGAGAAAAAACAAAATCGTATGCCTTAATCCACCTTGGCACCAACAACCTGACCAGCGGTTGGTGGAGGAGACAAAGAGGCAAATGACCTCACTAGGAGATAAACTAACTCCAATTTCATCCTCTGTGACTTTCTTTGAGAATCTTCCTGTATGGCAACAAGGTGCCAATAGGAGGATCATCAGAGAGAAAGACATTTCTGAGCTGAACAGTTGGCTAAGAGGTTGGTGCGTGGAGAGAGGCTTCAAATTCATGAGAAACTGGAACACATTCTGGGAAAGACACTTCTTTAAATATGATGGCCTGCACCTTACAAAGGAGGGCACCTGGGCACTCAGCCAGAAGTTCATGTCTTTGTTACGCATTTAAACTAGGAGAAGGGGAGTGGCCAGCTAAACATTCGAACCACAAAGGGATAAGGTTGGCACTCCCCACTCATCTTGTACTTCAACACAACCAGGACAAGACAGACAAGATAAGCATAAACAATATCAACAAATATGCTGTTCAAACTGAGGTACTAAATCTAAAGAAAAAAGTCCTCAAAGACAACTAAACAGAAGGGCAAAAACTGCAATGCAAATACATCAGGGCAGTACTGGCAGGCTCTGTGTGTAAATCCTCACAACCTGGCAGACAAAATCCCAGATCTCACCGCCATACCGGTGGAAGCAAACAGACTGGGTTACAGTCACTGAAACATGGTTCACAGAGAACCACACCTGGAATGTAGTCATCCCAGGTTACACGCTCTTCTGAAAGGATAGAAAAGGTAAAAAAGGTGGGGGAAGGGTAGCACTGTATGTAAAAGACAGCATCAACGCTGTAGAAACCAAGGGACATAACAACAGCAACAACAACACAGAAGTCCTATGGGTTACCCTCGGTGCAGGGTATAAGATCCCTATCCAGGTTGGGGGTGGTATACAGACCACCATCCCAGGAAAAGGACCTTGATAGTGAGCTCCTGGAATCCATCCTACAGATGGCAGACAAAGGAGAACTGTTGCTGATGGGAGATTTCAATCTACCAGATGTAGAACTGGAAGGGAACAGGATCAGTTGTGTTCCAGGACAGTAGCTGCTGCTTGTTGTTTTCACAGGGTTCTTGTGGATTTTATTTGGTAGGTTAGTTCTTTTCTTTTTTACTTCTAAGGGGCTAGCAGGGTATTGTCTTGGGGGCTGCTGGAAGTTTGAAAACTGATTTGGTGGCTGTAAGTGGGCTCATTTTGTGGATGTTTCACTGTGTAACAGGTCTGCTGGTAGAGGCCTATTTCTTCTGATTTAAAACCTATTTGGTGGATTTGCTTGGGCCTGGTTCTTTGGCTGCTGGGCTTGGAGGGGAGACACAGGGCTGATACACTCTCTCTCGAGTCAGGTGTCTGCCCATCCGCCTCCCCACCCATCCCTCCCCAGAAGTCTGCTAATTTATAAGGGAACACCTGCCCTGCAATTGGAGGAAAAGGCTGCAGGTGCAGCTCATGTAGTTCTAGCCACTGGGGTTGGATTTAAAGGCTGGGAGAGAGGAGCTTAGGAGTTGTTCATTTCCTTATAAGTTTAATGTGTTGTACTGCACCTAGTAACAGGGTTACTGGTGTACAGTGGGACTGTCTCTAAGATTAGTGGGTGACCTGATTAGGCAGTAGGGTGTATCTTGGACTAGGGGGAACCTGGTGGCTCACCCAAGGAAACCTATTTGGAAGGGGATGGAACCACACATCATTAGGGCCGGCATCTTTGGGAGGGTGGTGGGGTGCACAGGGTGTGGAGCAGCCATGATACTGGACTGGGCTTGGAAGTTCAGTGGGTGCCCAGTGTGCTACCAGCTGGCACAGCTAGGGAGGAGGTCTGGGATTAGGGAGAAAGCTGGGGAAGGGGGTGGTATGGTTGGGGGAAGGGGGCTGGGAATCTCAGAGGTTGCACCAAGCACTGGGGTGGGGGCATAGGAAAGGAGTGCAGGAGAATACTCAGGGGTCACATAGGGACCCTGGCAGAGGGGGTCCAAAAGGACACTACCAAGGAAGCAGGCAGGTAACTGGGGACCCTCACAAAGGAGGGACGGAGGGACAACATTCTCAGGGAAGTAGGCAGATGGCCAGGGCTGGACAGAAGGAAGCAAGGCGGGGAGGTGGATCAGATCTTACACTCAATAACCGCTTCAATTCTCTTCTTCTGCTCGAGGATGAGGGGGGTGATGTAGCCACGACAGGGGTGGTTAGAGACGGAAAGGGAGTGGGAGGCAGGAGGCAGGGGCCAGATAGCAGGAAGAACAGGGGGGGACCTGGAATCAGGAAAATGGAGGAGCAGTGAATCAGAGCAGGAGGGGCAGGGGAAGAGGGAGGAAAGCGCAGGAGAAGGACCAGTTGGGAGGAAAGGTAAGGAGAAAGACCAGAAGTACAAGGAGGATTCAGTAAAGGGAGCTGAGGGTTTAGGCCAGGGAGCACGACGAGCAAGGAGGAAACTAAATGGAGACAGGAAGGAAGGAGGACAAGCCAGGCTAGTTTAGCAGATGAGGGAGAAGGACCAGTTGCGAGCAGTGAGGGGGGAATTAGCAAGGTACAGAAGGATACTCAGGAGGAGGAGAGGCATAGGATTGGAGGGGAGGGGGTGGCTATGGTAAATAAGGAGGGGGTGGCATGTGGCACCCAGATAGGGGGAGGAACAAGGAGCCGGCTGGGTGGAGGGGCCGGTAGAAAGGATGAGGGACATGGAAGGGGGGGAAATGGAGGAAAAGGAGCGGTCAGAGTGCTCCTGTTGGGGGATTCTATGATCAGGGGTATCAAATGGGATAGGGAGGGAGAAGCCTGGCCAGTTAGAACAAGATGCTTCCCTGGACTAATGGTGCACAGGGCTAAGCACGAGATATATCAGCTGGCAAAGGATTGTGGGGGTTCCCCAGACATACTGGTCCACCTGGGTACAAATGACATTGAGGGAAATAGCGAGCTAGAGATACAGGCAAGATTCAGGGAGCTCGCCAGGGTCTGTCATGACATAGGATGCACAGTTCCTTCTCAGAAATCCTGCCAGTGCCAAGGGCTAGTGGGGAACACAAAGGAAGATTAGGAGATAAACCAGTGGCTCAGGGAGTGGTGTGAGGCCAGAGGGTATGGGTTGATGGGGATTGGGGGAGACCTGGAGGATAAGGAGCTGTATGCTAGAGATAGGCTCCATCTCAATTTGGAGGAGGGGAATCCTAAGTTGAAAAATAGAGGGGTTCATTGGTGAAAAGTGGGGTTTAAACTTGTGAAGGGGCGGATGGGAGAAAAGGCTGTCAAGGGGTGCCGATAAAGGAGGGACTCTGTCTCCACCCCTGGGACCAGGAGGATTGCAGGAAAAGGCCGACTGGCAAAGTGCAGACCAGGGAAAACAGAATCCCATGGGAACACGAGCAGGGAAATGGAACTATAGGGAAAGGGTGGAAGGTAGTCTCACTAAATGCCAGGAGCTTGGGCAATAAAATGCCTGAGCTCCAGGCGATGCTAACTGAGGGAGCAGTGGATGTGGCAGTGGTCACTGAGACTTGGGCCACTGCAGGACATGACTGGGACCTGAACCTGGAGGTTACACTATGTTCAGGAAGGACAGGGGAGGGAAGGGGAGGGGTAGCAATGATAGTCAAAAACTGCATTGGCATAGGGAGTAGAGGAGTCGAGGGAACCGAGCTGGAGGCGTATTTGGGTCACCTTGATAATAAGGGGGCAAGAGAGTAAAATAGGAGTGTGTATGGACCCCTGCTCCTGGCGGAGGAGCTGGAGGACAGTCTGGTGGCAGATGTTGGGAGACACTGCAGACTGGGCAGAGGAATGGTGGTGGTGTTGGGGACTTAAACATGCCAGGAACAGACTGGGAGACTATGACATCCTCTGTGACCAGGGAACAGAGGTTGTTGGATGTCTTTCAAGGCGCGTTCCTAACTCAGCAGGTGAGGGAGCTGACCAGGGAGGCGTGGGTACTGGATGTGGTCCTGGCAGACAGTGACCAGATTGGGGGCCTGGAGGTAAGGGACCCATTGGCGGGGAGTGACCATGCAACGGTCTGGTTCTGCCTGGACCTAGGAGGGGTAGAAGGCTGCACAAAGACGGAAGTAACCAACTTCAGGGGGGCGGATTTTAAGGACATGGGAAGGATCCTTAAGGAGCATTTGGATGGTATTGGGTCAGACATGGACACTGATAGTAGGTGGGAAATCATCAGGAGAGGGGTGCAGGATGCTACCAGCACCTGTGCAAGAGTAAGACGAAAATGCGGTAGGGCCCAAAAACCCTGCTGGTGGACCAGGGAGGTCCAGGAGGTGGTGCAGGAAAAGAAGGCAGCCTATAAGCAATTCAAGTGCTCAAGGAGTGAAAGGGATTGAGGGGAGTACGAGCTGATGGCTAGAAGGGCCACTAGAGTGGTGAGGGTGGCTAAGGCAAGGAAGGAGCAGAACCTGGCCAGGGAAATTAGGAGAGTGAGCAAGGGGTTCTTTAGATACATTGGGGGAAAACGAAGGGTGAAGGGGCAGATTAGCAGGATTAAATCAGGGGAGAGATGGGCACAAGACCCAGGGGAGCAGGCTGAGGTACTAAATGAGTACTTCACCTCAGTTTTCACCAAGGAAAATGGGGTGCTGCATCATACATGGGAGGAGACAGAGATACTGAGGAGGGGGGGACCCTCACCGATCGGCGGGTCTGGGGAGAGGGGGAGGCATTACTGGCAGGTGGGGGGAGGGCTAAGCAGGGAGAAGAGGCACCGGAAGTGGAAATCACAGCAGAGAGAGTGAGGGAAGCCCTTAGCTCCCTTAAGATGGAGAAAGCACTGGGGCCGGATAAATTACATCCCAGAGTGCTGAAGGAACTTGTGGATGTCCTGGTGAAACCCCTGGCCGAGCTTTTCTCCATCTCTCTGAGGACAGGGTGGGTGCCCCAAGACTGGAAGGTGGCGCATATAGTGCCTATACACAAGGGGGGATCAAGGGAGGTGGCAGGGAACTACAGGCCTGTCAGCCTGACATCGTGGTGGGCAAGGTGATGGAGGGCATTGTCAAGGAGAGGCTAGGGGGACCTGGATAAGCCAGGGTGCCTGGATGATAGACAGCATGGATTCATCCCGGGAAATCGTGTCAGACAAACCTGATGGAGTTCTATGACTGGTGACTAGTGCCTTGGACCTGGGTAAACCAGTGGACGCCTCTTCTAGACTTCAGCAAGGCATTTGACTCTGTTCCTCACGTGGGCCTGTTGGATAAGCTGGGAGAAATGGGGTGGGGAACCAGATGATCAGATGGATAGGCAATTGGCTTGGACCGGACCCAGAGGGTCGTAGTTGGCGGATAGTCTCATCCCCAAGGAGGGTCATTAGTGGGGTCCCACAGGGATCAGTCCTTGGGCCCTTCTGTTCAACGCCACATCTCTGACATAAGGACAGGAATCAAGAGTGAGATGAGTCTCTTTGTGGATGACTCGAACCGGGCGGTGGTGGATGGGGAGGAGGGAGGGTGGCCCTACAGGGGACCTGGAGGCTCTGGAAAGATGGTCTAGAAAGTGGAAGCTGAGGTTCAATGCAGGAAGTGCAAGGTACTCACCTGGGGCCAGAAACCCAGGCCAAGTGTACACCCTGGGGAAATGCTACAAGTCTCGATGGCTGAGAGGGACCTGGGGTGGTGGTGGATGTCAAGATGAACAACTCTGAGACTTGTAGGAGGGCAGCAGCCAAGGCCAACAGGATGCTGGGATGCATCGCTAGGGGATCACCTCAGAAGGAGGGAAGTGATACTCCTCTGTATAACTGCTTGGTGAGGTCGCACCTTGAGTACTGCTGTACAGTTTTGGAGGCCACACTTAAAGAGGGACATTAACCTCCAGAGAGGGTCCAGAGGAGGGCAAACCAAAATGATTTTGGGCTTGGGGGACAGGACCTATGAGGAGAGGCTCAAGAGCTAAATATGTACACATTGGAAGAGAGAAGGGACCGGGGACATGATAGAGGTCTTCAGGTACATGAAGAGGGTAAATAGGGAGGAACAGTCAGGGTGCTTGAAGGAAGGAGGAGGGAGCCACTAGAGGGCATGGGTGGAAGTTGGAGGGGGGAAGATTCAGAGGAGAAAGGAGGAGGTGCTACTTCACTGAGAGGGTGGTGGAGCCATGGAATGCACTGCCTAGGGGGCTGGTGGAGGCAGAGACAGTGGAGTGGTTCAAGAGGGGGTGGGACAGGTACAGGGGAAGGGTTCTGGAAGCAAAATCCAATGCAGCAAGAATATCCGGAACTGGGAAGGAAGAAGCCAGAGAAGGCGAGGGGGTCAGCAAGGTCAGCATCCAGGGTGGGGGCTGACCAAACAAGCAGACACGAAAGACCGTTAGGCCTATTCTGCTGGCATTTTAGTATGTTAGTATGTTAGAATGGCTCTCATACTCAGCATCCTCAAAAAGGAGCAGAGACTTCCTCCATGCGCTACAAGGAGCAGGTGTAGTACAGATGGTGACCTCACCAACCAGAGAAGACTCTATACGGACCTTGTGCTCACAAACAGTAACAGGATCTCAGACATAGAGGTAGGCAGCAACCTGAGTTCCACTAACCATAGGACTGTCTCATTCAAGGTCACCAGAAAAGTGGAAGTCACCCACAGCAAACTTTCATTCCTGGACTTCAAAAAGGCCAACTTTGCACAAATGAAGGCAAGCATTAAACCACTCCTTAACAACAAAGCAGGGGATACAGTAGAGCAGATTAGGGAAGCACTGAAGGGGGCGTTACTCACAGTAACATCACAGTGCAATAAATAGATTACAAAGTCCAAAAAAATAGAAAGTCTCTCTGTATACTAAAGAAGTAGCACCAAAAGCAAAAAAAAAAATAAAGCATTCAAAAGATTCAAGGAGACAAAAGCAGATGCTGATATGGAGGTCTACAAAACAAAACTCAAAGAAGCTGGAAGGGCAGTCAAGATGGCCAAAGCCCAAACAGATGAAGAGATAGCTAGGGAAGTCAAGAAGGGTGAAAAAAACATGTTATAGATACATTGGGGAAAAAAGAAAAATAAAAGGGGGAATCATTAGACTTGCAACTAAAGATGGACATCAAGAGAGAAAATGACAAAGGCATGGCTGAAATTCTAAACAATTCTTTCTGTTCAGTCTTCACAAAAGAAGACTAGGGTAATGGCCCCAGGTTACTCAAAGTGGACAGACTTGACAAGGAGGCTGACACAGAACCCTTCACAAGAGACAGAGTCCTGAAAGAACTCCCTAAATTAAACATAAATAAAGCAATGGGACCAGATGGAATCCACCCCAGGATTCTGAAAGAACTTGCAGAGGAAATAGCAGACCTACTTGCAGAACTATTCTCAGTGTCTCTACAGAGCGGACAAGTGCCTAAGGACTTGAGAATGGCCACAGTGGTGCCATTGCACAAAGGAGAATGTCAGAAACTATTGCCCCATCAGTCTGACCTCAGCAGTGGGAAAACTTATGGAAACCCTACTTGAAGAGCAACTAGTGAAATACTTAACAGAAATGGGGCAGCTGGACATGAAACAACACAGGTTCACAGCGGGGTGGTCATGTTAGACAGACATGATAGAATTCTTCAACTGGATCACAACAATAGCAGACCAGGGAGGAGCTGTAGATTTAGTTTATCTAGATTTCAGCAAAGCGTTTGATTCTGTCCCCCACAGAAGACAAGCAAACAAGCTGGAAGGCACAGGTGTAGGGCAAAAGATGGTCAAGTGGGTTAAGAACTGGCTTAAAGACAGGACCCAGAGAGTCATAGTCAATGGAACTCTGCCAAGGGAAGGAAAGATAACCAGTGGGGTACCACAGGGTTCAGTCCTGGGACCGGTCATCTTCAAAGGTGTTCATCAGCAACATAGCTAAAGGCCTACAGGGGAAAGTATGTTTTTTTGCAGATGACACGAAGCTCTGCAACAGTGTGGACACAGAGGAAGGGGCAGCAGCAATGGAAGCAGGTTTAAGATGCTTGGAAGTATGATCTAGAAACTGGCAGTTGAAATTCAATGCCAAAAAGTGCAAAGTCATGCACATTGGGAAAAGAAACCCAAACAGATCATACACACTGAATGGAGAACAACTGGCAGTAACAAAACTTGAACGAGACCTCAGAGTACTGATTTCTGATATCTTAAAAGTAGGCAGACAGTGTGAAAAGGCGGCACAGAAAGCTAGTGGCATCCTTGGGTGTATAGGCAGGGGCATTTCAAGTACAAAGCAGGAGGTGATAATGTCACTTTACAGAACATTGGTAAGGCCACATCTCGAGTATTGTATGCAGTTCTGGAGACTGCATTTCAAAAAGGACATACAGTAGATCACCTGGAAGCAGTACAGCAGAGGGCTATGAAAATGATGCAGGGCTTACACCAGGAACAATATGAAGCAAGACTGAAACACCTGCAGATGTACTACTCCCCTAAGCAGAGAAGAAACAGAGGGGATATGATAGAAATCTTTAAATACATAAAAGGGATTAATCAGGTAAAACGCAAAGGCCTATTCCAAGAAAACAAGACATCACGAACAAGAGGGCACAACATGCGCCTAATAGGAGGTAGATTCAAATCCAACCACAGAAAGCCCTTCTTCACGGAGCAATTGGTGGGACCTTGGAATAGTCTTCCCACAGCAGTAGTGGAGTCTAAAACAACCACTGCTTTCAAGTTAGCTTGGGATAAGCACTGCAGTAATCTAAGAAAATAACAAGGTAGGGGGTAGACAAATGGGGCAGACTAGATGGATCTGGTGGTCCCCTTCTGCCATCATATTCTTATGTTCTTATTACCCCACCTCATGAACCAGGCAGGGGAAAATGTTCAAATCCCTGTAGAAACATCATTGAGCGCCACCAAAATATCACTCCACACCACAGGTGTAAGAAGACATTTTGGCCAGGATTTGAAAAAAGACAGCTGTTATGTTCATGAGGTGGTGTGAAAAAATGGGTATGTTGAAATTCTGGGGTGAAAATACTTAAAATTACTGAAGTTATGAGTGAGCGTGAAAAAATGACAATGTACGCTCATGAGTTTGTAATTGTTACATATTTTGACACTGAAGTTTCGACATACTGTAGCATTCTTATGTCCCTACTTGGCACGGGGTCAATATGTTGCACAGTAGAATGCCGTGTGGCACAACCGCGTTCCACGATTTCCTGATTTCTTTTATTCTGTGGGGGGCTCTGCCCCCCACACCCCTGTTACAGGTGGCTGTGCTCCCCGGCCCCCACTAAAGATTCTAACTCTGGGGGCCAACGCTCGGAGAGTGCTAGGTCAGGAGTTCCGCCATAATGCCATACGCTTTTAAGCACACGACATTATGACCCTGTACGTCCCCACTTCATGAACAATGGCATAGGAAATGTTTAAATCCTGCCCAAAAGTGAATTTGCCAAGCTACTACAAAAATCACCTTTTGGCCTGATTTGCATAATTCCACCTCCATTTGTCATGAAGTGCAGTCCCAAAATGGCCATGTTGAAATCTGAGGTGAAAATGTGCAAAAATGACAAAGTTATGATTCAAAGTTCAAAACCCCTTTGAAATACAGTGAACTGCACTTACCTTAGTTTCTCATATCGCAATTTCCAGTTCAAACAGCAAGACATATCTTTGATCAGAGAGTGGGTCTACACCATGGGACATGTTCAGGTCAGTGAAAGTATGTGGGGTGGTGAGTGCTGAGTGGGAGGTTGGGGTGGCAGGTTCAGACTGGCGATGGACCGTTTTCTTTTTTGTAGGTTTAAAAAGAAAAAAACATCAAGGGGCAGTTTTCTTTATTACAGCTGTGATTCTGACACTGGGGATTGGGCACCCCAGTGTCAGGCTACACTTTGGGGAATGGGGGTGGGTGACCTGGAGGGAAGGGGGTTCAGAGAAGCAGTATGGGGGTAAGCACCCTAGTCCATTTATGTAT
The DNA here is from genome assembly GCA_016271365.2 of Neoceratodus forsteri. Classification (NCBI taxonomy): domain Eukaryota; kingdom Metazoa; phylum Chordata; order Ceratodontiformes; family Ceratodontidae; genus Neoceratodus; species Neoceratodus forsteri. Next base: position 732,596,573 of record CM057450.1, read on the forward strand.
TACAAAAATAAACATCTGGAATGGTGGGTGGGCGACCTGGAGGGGAGGGGGGAGAAAGAGGTGTATAGGGGGTGGGCACCCCAGGCAGATAGATAGATAGATAGATAGATAGATAGATAGATAGATAGATAGACAGACAGACAGACAGACGGACGGACGGACGGATGGACAGACAGACAAAGAGAGAGACAGACAGACAGGCAGTGAAAGAGAGAGACAGACAGACATACGAGAGGACCAGTGGCTCACTGCTCTCACTGCAGCCCACCACATGAGTTCCAGCTGTGGATGTACAACTCAGGAAAGTCCCACTGTTCTCATACAGAGAATACAGGTGAATGGCTCCTCTTTCTAAACTGAGCACACTGGATTTTAGAGGTGCCCAAAAAAGATATTTCTAGCAAGTTTTTAAACAAACAGCAGAATCTACCTAAACTGGTCCTGTGTAGCAAGGATCAGGTGTTTTTTTTTTTGTTAAAGAGATCATTTTAGTGCATTTTTTAGGAAAAAAATCATGTTTTTTTGTTTTTTTGTCATTTACAGCCCAGACGGTTTGGAATATTCATCTGAAATTTTCAGGGTGGAAAGGGCTCGGCCCAGAATGGTGCCTTTTGTTGGTTTGGTGAAAAAAGTAGTAATCCATCCCCAAGTTACAAAGATTTAAATTTCAGTTCTGAGCATGCTCCGTAGGATATTTTGGATAGATGTTGGATACCCTACTGAGCATGTTCAGAACCAAACTTTCAAATCCTTATAATTGGGGACAGATCAGTATTTTTTCACCAAACCATCATAAGGCACCATTCTGGGGAAAGCCCTTTCTGCCCTGAAAATTTCAGAACACAGTTCCAAAATTCCAAACTGTCTGGGCGCTAAGTGATGACAAAAAAAAAAAAAGCATCAAAACCCCTGATATTTCCTAAAAACTCACTATACGAATCTCAGAATCTGCATATCTGACCAGAATAAAATTTGGCACATCACAAGACTTTACGCCCCAGACAGCGCAAGCAAAATTTTGTGCAAATCCGTTAAAAAGGACCAAAGTTATTAAAATGAAAAGTTAGGGGCTTAACATTAAACAGCCTACTCAACCTTAACTATAGTGGAGCTACCGCACCACTATAATATATCTGCAGCCCAGACTGTTTGGAGTTTTTGGTCTGAAATGTTCAGGATAGAAAGGGCTTGCACCAGAATGGTGCCTTTCATTGGTTTGGTGAAAACATATTAATATGTTCCCAGCTTATAAGGATTTGAAATTTTGGTTCTGAGCATGCTCAGTAGGTATCAAACTTCTATCCAAAAGACCCTACATAAGCATGCTCGGAACAGAAATTTCAAATCCCTATAACATGGAAACAGATTAATATTTTTTCACCAAACCAACAAAAGACACCATTCTGGGGCGAGCCTTTTCTGCTCTGAAAATGTCAGACCAAACTTCCAAACTGTCTGAGTAATAGGTGATGACAAAAAACAGCAAAAAAAACACCTGTTTGTCTTAAAATGCACTGTATGGATCATGGAATTCATACATCTGACTGAAACAAAACTTTGCACATCAAAAGACTTTGCACCCCAGACTGTGCATAAACAGTTAATGTAAATACATTGAATAGGGGCTAAGCTATTAAAGTATAAAATTAGGGGTTTAATATTAAACTGCTGGGCCAGCCCAGTGGCGCAGAGGGTTGAGGAACTGGACGCCACACCTTGCGCCACACTGGCGACTCGGGTTCGGGAACGAGTCTGGGTCATCGGGGGTCAGCTGGGGGGAGGGAGAGGACTAGAGCAGGCTGCTGGCTGGTGACCCTCTACCTCGGAATAGGGGTAGCAGGCCTCCTTGGAGCTTGGCTGCCTTCTGGTGGAGGCTGGAGAAGTGGCACCTCTCCGAGGACCTTAAGGGGAGGGTGGAGGAGACCCCATCTGGAGCTGGGGTGCATGTGTGCGCCTCCACGCGCATGCGCTACCACTTCCGGAAGTCTTAGGTGTAGATCCATGGGAGAAAATGGAGGAAAAAGTAGGGGTCTGCCGAGGATGATACCTCCGCACTGGCTCTGGGGATCTGCCAGGGCGCGCATGGTGCTACAAGCCACTGAAAGAGCCCAAATTCAGTAGGCTGGTGGATGATGAGGGAGGACCTGCCACAGGAGGATAAAATAAGTTGAACAAAAAAAATATATTAAACTGCCTACTCAACCCTAACTATGGTGGTGTTACCATACCGTAATATATATATATATATATATACACACACACACACATATACATACAACTCAAACAGTTTGGAATTTTGGTCTGAAATTTTCAGGGTAGAAAGAGCTTGCCCCAAAATGGTACCGTTCATTGGTTTGGTGGAAAATATTAATCTGTCCCTAAGGTATAAGGATTTGAAATGTCATTTCTGAGTATACTCAGTAGGGAATCAAACATCTATCCAAAAGACCCTACTGAGCATGCTCAGAACTGAAATTCCAATCCTTATAACTTGGAAATGGATTAATTCTTTTTTTCACCAAACCAACAAAAGCCACCATTCTGGGGCAAGCTCTTTCTACCCTAAAAATCTTAGACTAATATTTCAAACCATCTGGGCACTAGGTGATGACAAAAAACAGCAAACCCCCCTGATTTTTCCTGAAGATGCACTACATGGATCTCGGAATCCACACATCCAACTGGAAGGAAACTTGGCAAGTCAAGGCACTTTGCCCCCCAGACTGTGCATACAAACTTTTTTGCAAATCTGCTGAACGGGAGTGACGCTATTAAAGTGCAAAGTTAGGGGTTTAACATTAAACAGCGTACTCAGCCCTAATTATAGTGGCCCTACTGCACCACTATAATATAAACTGTTTCTGTCTGTCTGTCTACCTACCTACCTACCTACCTATCTCTCTCTTTCTATCTCTGTATCCATCCATCCATCTATATATCTACAGTATATATACATATTCAACAAAAAGGCAGTAGCTGTAAAAAGTAAAAGACAGGAGTACAAAGCACAGGAACCTGCCTATCAACAACAAGACAGAAAAACACCAAGCAGGCACCACCTTCGCTCAATCCTGCACACCCACAGCACTGCCACAGTACCACAGCAACTTCTGGCTGGAATACTGTACTGCAGGAATCAAGCAGCAAAAAGCACCACAGCATCAGTATCTAGTGGCCAAATTGGAAATTGCAGCTAAGTAAGTTCAGGGAGCATAGTGCCGAAGGAAAAAACAATTTTTTTGGACAGCAAAGCTATGGAGCAGCATGACCACTGGTGTGAAGTAGACAACATCACATCACAAGCCACAGGGGCTACGCGTCCAGTACCACATCAAGAATTGCTGGCAACATGGCATTAATCGGATGAGTGCCAGAATTTGCTGAATCAAAATAGGACTCTGATTCTTACTGGGAACATTTTGAACATTGGTTGAAGACAAAGTCACCAGTAACAAAAAGGTGGATATCTTCTTGGCAGTTTTGGGACCGACAGTCTGTGGACCTCTCAAGATTCTGACCTCACTTGTCAAGCTGGTGGACATGCGGTATGACCAACTCACTGAGACACTTTCACCACATTTCAAGCCCAAGTCAATTCTCATTGCAGAAGACTTGTTTTCATCGTTGAACCAAGATGAGGGGGGCAGATCTTGCTGACTGCATCATTGCACAGAAGCATCTAGCAAGCACCTAGATATTTGAATAGTTTCTGGATGATGCCTTACAGGATCAATTTGTCTGTGGTAGGAGAGGAGAAGGCTAACACAAATGGCTGTTTTCAGAAAAGGACTTACAGGAAAACGTCCACCTATGAGTGGGCCCCACCTCAGTGTGAAGCAGAGTCCGATTAGCACTTTAAGAAATAGTTGTAATTTTTACCTTAGTGTGCCATCCATAATTTAAAAATGTACCTGGTTGATTCTGTCCACCCCCACCCCCCATTTTATAACAGAGAGCACTTGCCGGCATGCCCACAACCGCTTACGGCTGTCCTCAGAGTGACGTGCTGTACGCGGAGCAGCTGGGACACGTCCATAGGAGTATTATACGGCAGAAGCTTCTAATAGTTCCAGTTTGGAAGCTACGAGCTTTGGTGCTATACAGAGCCCAGGTGTAGGCTGGCAGTCACACTGCCACTGCATTGGGGCTTGGGGGGGCATTAGTTCACTGGGGCTGAAATAAAAGTTAACACTAACACTTACAGGTGGATTGGGTTGGGGGTGGGAACCATTGGATTATCAGGGAATTCCTTTATTTTAATAATAACACTAACGGGCTAAACGGGGATGGGGGAGAAGCACTAGATCACCAGTGCTGAACTTTATTATCATAATAACTCTTACAGGCAGATTGGACCCGAACAAATAAAAGCACACCACTTGAATCACTTTGTCCCTGACTACTGACCCGCACACTGCTCCCACATACATAAAAGAGAGGTCTGCCCCACCACCCCACAGGATCGCATATGCTAATCTGTCACACTCCCCCTCTGGCCCTCTACTGCAGCATGACAAAGTAAAAAGGTGACAAGATAGTGGGAAAATATGAGAAAAGAAAATTCTCCACATTCTAAGGCCAAAATTACAAAACAAGGACCGTTTTTAAGTTTGAAAAGGGCACAGTGCAAAACAGTAGAGAATTCGGAGTCCATTCACAATTCCCTGACCAAACTGCAATGTAGCTCGCCAAATGACAGTCATGAAATAATCAGACACCCTAATGACAAAAGACCATGTCTAGTTATACATCCAGCACTACACAATTTATTAAAATACTAAAACAAAAAGGATCGTCCTGTCAGCCTTCCTGTTGAGAGGTGACTCAACTCCAGTGCAGGACACCTACTTTTCACCTCTTGAGCGTCCACTGCAAACAATGAACCACACGGGGAAAAATAAAAACAAAATTCTATAATTAATCAATACCACACAGTAGACTATTGATCAGCGTACTTTTCCTTCTTTATTTAAACTGCTGGCAAGTTCTAGATGAGAACGGCTGTCAACCGAGGTTTTCAAGCAAAATAAGCGTGAGGAGATGAACTTGCATGGATGAGAAAGGCAGTTACAGCTCAGCAACTGGAAAGAAACAACCTACACATGATGTCAAATGCAACACAACCGGGCAGTGGCAAACAAGCGATTGGAAAAATGGGCAGGTAGCAAGGGAGAAATTGGGATCACAGTGAGGCAGTGTGGCCCGCCTGGTGTCTGAAAAAGAAAAGAAAATCACCGGGGTCGTGCTCCAAAAATACCTCAGTACAATGCAATCAGATTTGGAGAATAGCAACCCACTCACCAGTTCCGGTTTTAATAAAGTGAAAATCACTATATATAGTTTCAATAACTAGGATTTATTTCATAAGGACCTCTCCAAGCCCGCCGGGGCTTCGGACCTGCTCCTCCCAAGACCAAAGGACCCACCACTGCACCCAAAGAAGCCTCTGGCATCTCTGTTTGCTCAGCGGCTCCCACCGAAGAAAAGCTGCGCTCCACCAGGAAGCCTGTTGCCAGGGGCCGCACTGCCGCACGCTTGCCGAGGAAGGGAACCAGGAGCTCCGACGCTCACTGGTACCTTGTACCGCCAAAGGCGCTAAAGCCATAAGGACCTCTCCAAGCCCGCCGGGGCTTCGGACCCGCTCCTCCCAGGACCAAAGGACCCGCTGCTGCACCCAAAGAAGCCTCTGGGGTCTCCGCTTGCTCAGCGGCCCCCACCAAAGAAAAGCCGTGCTCCTCCAGGAAGCCTGTTGCCAGGGGCTGCACCACCGCACGCTCGCCGAGGAAGGGAACCAGGAGCTCGGCCACTCACTGGTACCTTGTACCGCTAAAGGCGCTAAAGCCGTAAGGTACGTTCCACCGATTTCCTCCCACCGGCTCTCTCCAGTTGGGGTTGGGGGCTCTCGAGCTGGTTCCACCCTTCACTGAAAGCGGCTATTTTCACCTTAATTTTTGGAATTTTGGACTACCTAAATGACCCCGGGACTGTGAACACCGTCTCCGCGGCTAAGTGATACAGCTCCTCCGGTGAATCGTTTTAGACCTAATTGCCTAGTGTGCTTTTGTAAAAATCTTCTATCTCAGCCTCTACTAACTGTGAAATCCTATGCTAGCCACCCTAAACCTGTAAATTAATTTAAAACTGTACTCTGCTGCCTACTACTCTCTTCCCGCCTTTTTCTCTGTTTGAATCTCTGCTCTCTATTGTTTAAAGCTGTACTGGTTACCTGAACTCGTAAATCAACCTGCCTAGCTTCTGATACTGCCTCCCTCTAAGCTAAACTCCACCTTTTTCTCACCTCCCGCCCTCTCCTTTTGTCCTGCTTTACCTGGCTTGTCTACTTAATTACCTCTCCCTGCTACTTTCCTCAGGACCTCTCCAAGCTCGCCGGGACTTCGGACCCGCTCCTCCCAGGACCAAAGGACCCGCTGCTGCACCCAAAGAAGCCTCTGGGGTCTCCACTTGCTCAGCGGCCCCCACCAAAGAAAAGCCGCACTCCTCCAGGAAGCCTGTTGCCAGAGGCCACACCGCCGCAAGCTCGCCAAGGAAGGGAACCAGGAGCTCGGCCGCTCACTGGTACCTTGTACCACCAAAGGTGCTAAATCCGTAAGGTACGTTCCACCGATTTCCTCCCGCCGGCTCTCTCCAGTTGGGGTTGGGGGCTCTAGCTGGTTCCACCCTTCACTGAAAGCGGCTGTTTTCACCTTAATTTTTGGAATTTTGAACTACCTAAATGACCCCGGAACTGTGAACGCTGTCTCCGCGGCTAAGTGATACGGCTCCTCTGGTGAACACTCATCCCACCGGCGCTTCGTGCCGGCTCCCCACCCATCCCCATCTCACCCACCCTGGTCAACCCTTTAGCTATATAGGGTCCCATTGGTCATATGACTGAGTGTCCACTTTTCCATTTGCTCTTTATACTCTACTACCACTGGGGGCGTTAGTCCCACTCACCGGTGGATAGCACTTTTTCCCATTGTAACTATACGGTCAGATCTCGGCCCTTTGCTTTAACCTAAGCCTGCTTTCTCCCAAGCCACCTTCCCATGACGACTCCCCTTCACTGATTACTTGCACTCCCAACTCTGTCACAGTCCTACGGGGCTTTCCAAATAGACTCCGGCCTTCCTCTCTCTCTCTCTCTCTCCACTGCTCCTTCTTAAATCCTGCTATTTCCCTCTAACATCACTATCATGCTTCTCCTCCATTAGAGTCCTTCGCGCTCATCTGTTAATCTAAAAGGACTGACCCTTTTGCTCTGCCTTCTTTTTCTACTTGGACTAAACAATATCTCTTTGTCTCTACCTCATGACCTACAACAAGACGTACCATCACTCAGAGACTTTAGTTTCTCCAACCTACTCCTCTCCAATCGCCACCCAAATCCTGCCTTTCACTACTTTCTTCAAAAAAAAGGATGCACATACCTGGTACTCATGAATTATTCGCCACAAAGGAAAAAACAGAAAACATCCAACTCTCTACTCATGGTGCACCTTGAATTCCTAGCACCGCGACTACTTCTGCTGGCTGGTGACAAACCTAACCCTGGCTCTCACCAAAGCAGCATCCCGATAACCCCCCTTACCAAACCAAATAAAGGCCTTCTAATTGCTCACATGAATATCAGAAGTCTGCTAGGTCATCTAACGGAACTTGAGGCCTGGACACAAATGGTTGGTCCTGACATTTTATGCCCCACAGAAACATGGCTAAAACCCCGTATCCTGGATGCCCAGTGTACCCCGTCTAGATATGCTATTATCCGACAGGATAGTACTGGTTCTAAGCAGGGTGAGGGTGTAGCCATTTACTACAAAACCCACCTTATGTTAAAAGTTGCCCCTATCCCTAGTCCCCAACTGCTCTGTGAGTCCCTGCATGTAACCCTGTCCCTAGGTGCGAAATATCTGCACATAATATGTCTATACAATCCACCCACTGGTGGATTGGAAAGTCTCCAGAAACTACTACAACATTCATCACAAGCCGTTAACATGAATGAGACCATCTTGCTCGGTGATGTAAATCTAAACTGGCTGGGCCCGAATCATAGCACTCTGGCATCACTAGTTCAAAGGCACAACTACCACCAGTTAATAACTGAGAATACGAGAATGACCAACTCCCTATCGGGGACACTTAGACTGGATCCTCACAAATAGACCAGATCATGTAACTAAGGCATCCGTACTGGCTGACACTATAACTGATCACTCGCCCACAATCTGCCACTGGCGCTCCTGTCCATCATCCGCTCCTCGGTCCCACCTGGTCACCTTTACTAACTTTGCACAACTGGATCTAAATGCCTTTCTCCTAGACATAGCCAACACTGACTGGACTGAAATCTACCTAGCAACAAGTGCTGAGGATGCCCTAGATGTATTCCGGACCAGGTTTGGTGACGTACAAAATCGGCACGTACCTAAAGTAAAGAGAAGAGTCAGAGGTCAACAAATGAGATGGCTAAATAAAGAACTACTCCATCAACTCAAAACCCGGGATAAACTCTGGAAGCAGTTCAAGACCACTGGCCTACCCAGGGATCACCTAACCTACAAACAGCATAGAAGTGTCTGCAAAAAACAAATCAGGCTCGCAAAAAGCAGGTACTGCCAAAATCTGTTAACCAGCTCTGCAAACGATCCACGCAAATTCTGGGGTCATATCAAGACCTTCTTGGGCACCCCTCAATCAGTCACCCCCTCTGAAATGATTCTTCAAGGTGTCCACTGCAATGACTCCTTTACCATGGCAAACTCCTTCAATCAACAGTTCTCTGACCTATCTCCCTATACATCCACCCTAAAAACGGCACCTGCTGTCCCTCAGCCCCTCTCTACCAATGAGAAAGCCGATACTTCTACAAATGACCCTGTACCAACAGCAACAAAAACTTTTTATTTCAAAGCTGTGTCTAGAAAACAAGTTTTTAAACTATTAAACACCATATCTGACAACACCAGCCCATGCTCCGACTCACTGGAACCTCGACTGGTGAAAGCTGCTGCCCATCTCATCTCCTATCCATTAGCCAGAATCTTTACACTGTCCCTCTCCACTGGCACAGTCCCAGGCATATGGAAGGCTGCTAGAATCACCCCCATTTTCAAAAAAGGAAACAGAAACGAAATATCAAACTACAGACCCATAGCCATTCTTTCGGTCCTCAGCAAAATCTTAGAAAAAATAGTAGCCACCCAGGCCATTGAATTCCTCGAATCCTCAGATTTACTCTGTGAAGCACAACATGGTTTCAGGAAACATCACAGCACCATAACTGTGTTAGCAAAGTTTACCTCTGATACTCTTACAAACATGGATGAAGGTCAACTTACTGGGGCTGTGTTCATCGACCTCACCAAGGCCTTCGACCTTGTGGACCACCCCCTACTACTAACTACCCTTAAAAATCTTGGCTTCTCATCTCCTGTAATGAATTGGTTCAGAAGCTACCTAACTGACAGGACACAAGTTGTTAAACTCAACTCTGCTATCTCTGACAGCACCATTATCAATATTGGAGTACCTCAGGGCTCAATACTAGGCCCTCTCCTATTCTCACTATTCATAAATAATCTTCCCAGCAGTATAGTATCTGGTGCCTCACTACTCTACACAGACGACCTGGTCATCTATGCTCATTCAGGTAGTATTGACCATCTAAGCACCACTCTGACATCTGCTTTCCACTCTGCTCAACACTGGCTAAGCGCTCATCGCCTCATCCTTAACGTCAGCAAAACAAAAGCCATGCTACTGGGTATGATCCATAAACTAAGATCCTGCTCCTCTCCCCTAAATGTACTCGACCTTGAAGGGACCTCTCTCGAGGTTGTTAGCACGTTCCGCTATCTGGGCATACTGCTTGACCAATCCCTGGACCTGAACCTGCATATCCAAGAAACCTGCAAAACTGTTAACTGCAAACTGGGGGCTGCCTACAGAACCAACTACATGCTCACACCCACTGCCAAACTGGCCATTGCCAGGGGAATCCTCCTTCCAACTCTAACCTACTGTGCCCCCATCCTGACTATGGCGCACAAAACAACACTGCAAAAATGGGACATCACCTACAACAATGTTTGCTGATATGCCTCAAAGGCCCCCTGTCTCAAGCATCACTGCCAACTTTACAAAGACTTAGGCTGGCTCTCCCCCTCTGCCACCAGACTGTACTACCTATGCTGCCTCTCAGACTCCATCATCAGAGTGGTTAGACCTGCTTCACTATCGGAACTGTTTCAGCCTATTATCCCTTCGCGTGAACTGAGATCATCTGACAAGTCTCTCCTGAAAGTTCCCCACTGCCGCACCTCTAAGGGCTCAGGTGCGTTTGGGCATGCTGCCCCACAAATGTGGAACTCACTACCACTTGACCTAAGACAAGATTCCTCACACTACATTTTCAAATGAAGACTATGGAACCACCTTACTTCTATGGACCAATGTGCCTGTTATGATCCTACCTGAAGCTTTTCCTTCATACCCACTTTTTCTAAACCTCCCCCTGTCTACTTTCACCTTCTTATCCCTTGTATATGCTTAATGTCTACATCTCCCCATTTGCCTTATATGTCAGTTGGACTACTTGCACTTTTTATGTGGAGGCTAAAAATTTATATGGCTCAACTGTCTTTTGCCTTTCCAATGCCTATGTGTATGACAAATGCATCTAGTCACCTTACTGTTTTTGCCTGTTTCTCAACTTGCTGTTTGCACAATCTGTGATGTAATCTTTTGTAATAGGTACTGGTTCTTCCTAAATCTCTTAGCCTCATCTGGTCCCCTGCCCCACACCGACTAGCCCAGACATACTATCCGGCTTTCAGTTCCATGAGACCGGGCCTCTTCCGCACCTTTTCGCGCTAAAGCCGCCTCTTGCCGTACTTTTACCTCGGAGACGAGTCCTCTCACCCGCCCGCGGAGTTCGGTTCCATGAGCCCGGGCCTTGGTGTAACAATCTGCCGCTCTTGCCGTAATTTCCCGCTTTCACCTCGCCCTGTTTCCGCGGCTCCTGTTATTAAATTTTATTCGCAGTAGTTAGGGCTTCATCCCCGTTGCCGTTTAAATCCCCTAACTCCGCTGGGACCTCACCTGGCTTAACCCATTATATGTCAACCTGACCATGTTTTTGTCCCCCCTCCTATTGACTTCACAATACCTAGCACTGTGTCTATCCTGCTGCTGTGCTATAAACCAGGTTTCCTAAGCTGCCTGTCTGCCTCACCCCCCTCCCCCATCGTCGACCTCCTCGCTGGTTCCTTACCCGTGAAAGAAACCGTGAGGCTGGGTATTCTTTGCACGCCCAGGTTGCCAAAACTGTCTCTTTATAACACCCCCCAGCCAGTTCATGGTGCCATGAGCCTAGCCACAGCCCCCTACCTCCAGCTGGCTCCACGGTTCCCACGAGCCAGTCACAGCCCCCTGCTTTTCGCTAAAGCCGTAATCTAAGCTCGTTGTTTATGACTCTAGCTCAACTCCCACAGTGGCTCTACCCCCATGCCCGGTCACAGAGCCAGCGGCCCGGACACTTTTTCCCTACCTTCCGCTATTGCTGGTTAGCCTCTTACTGTCTTCTAACCCGTTCCCCTTCCTCCCATTTCTTCTAGCCGTGAATTGTTCCATGAGCCCGGCTACAGGCTCTGGCCTCCCGCTGCTAACGCTGTAACTTTTCTCGTCCCACCCTACCGTTGCCTGCCACCTCGCCTGGCCCAGACACTCTCCCTCCAACAGTCACTGATGCCGTCTGTCCCTTCCCCCAACAGCTTCAATAGCTGCTAGTGCTACTCTTACCTTGGTCTCTAGCCCCGCCACCTCCCACTGGGCATAGCTGTGCACTTACCCTCTCCCTGATCATGTCCCCCCCTTTGTTTCTCCAATAATCTGAAGTCTATCCTTTCAACAGTACCCACTGTTTGCACTGCCTACTTGTAATAATTGTCTACACACTTCAATGTACCTTACCATTTACTGTATAAATTGCACTGTACTATTTGTATTGTAATTGTACCTCCCGGGTCGTGCCTGAAAATAGTCACTTGCTGGCTAGTGCACCTACCCGGTTAACAAAAACTAAATAAATAAAATAAATAAAATCATTTTGCAGTTTAACATACTGCTTCTTCAGGATCTATAATTTAAGATTATCACAAAGAGGGCACCTCAGAAGTGCAGACCCCCTCCCATGCTACACTACAGTGTTATTATTGAAATTGATCCCATATTCTCAGCGTGGGGCTAAAACCCACAACTCTCTAATCTTCTGGTCCCAGAGGTGAGTGTGCAACCTGCTGAGCCACTAACACTGATGGGGCATTGTTCTAACTTGTCACACATCGAAGAACTACCCATTGCTTCACAGGATGTAGCAGAGGAAAATACGAGATCCAGTTCTCTTACAAGTCCTGGATTTCATCCTGAATGGTTGGCTCAACTTCACAAGAGATGAGACTCTTTGACCTTTCTTTGATGAGAAGAACCAGTTGTTCATGTATCAAACTTGTGTTCTGTGTGGCGTTCGAACTGTGATACCTCCAAATTTCCAAAAGAGGTTACTTTCAGACTTACATGAGAATCATCCTGGACTCTCTTGGATGAAAGCATTGGCCAGGGGATATCTCTGGTGACTGGGACTTGATCAAGATAGTCAATATATTGTCAGCCAGCATACTCCTTGTGTGGCTGTATGCAAACAACCTGCAGCTGCACCTCTACATCCATGGTCCTGGGCTATCATCTCTTAGGAATGCATCCAGCATTCTTTGGTAGTGATCAACGTTCACCAAAAATGGATCAAAGTGCTTCCCATGCAAGTGACAAGTGACAACTACCAAAAAGACCGCAAATCTTCTGAGACAACTTTTTGCATCATGTGATCTGCTACAGGAGCTAGTGTCAGACAACGGTCCCCAATTTTCTTCACAAGAGTTCAAACTGTTCTTAATGCATAATGGGATCTGACAATTTTTACCTCCACCTTACCATCCAGCATTAAATGTTGTAGCCAAATGAGCTGTTCAAACATTCAAAAAAGCCTGGACCAAACAAGGTTCTCAGTCAATACCTGCAACCCAAAGGTAGGCTCATTTCTTGCTAGCTTACAGAAACACTCCTTACACCATCACAGATGAACATCTACTGAACTATTCCTCAGACTTGTCCAGTACTGTAGCAAAACATCTACTGAAACAGAAGAAGGATGAAGGATGAAGGCAAACTGAACAAGCTAGTTCAGATCTTCCATCCTCGGAAGATGGTGACGGTTCGAGACTTCAGGCATCCCAAGTGTCTTTGGATTCTTGCAGTGGTGATTGAAAAAAGTGGACGTTTGACCTATGGAGTCTGTGTGGGACATCACCTTGTTCATGTACATGTGGCTCACTCGTTACCTTCAAAGGTTCCAGCATATTCAGGAGAAGATATCACTCCAAAAGAGGACAGTGACACTGAGGACTTTGCTTGTGTTCATGAAATCCCACTGGGGGCTATGCTGAATAGTATCAGAATTCATGCTTCTCTGGCAGGCGTTGCTCCAGTCCAGAGATACCTCGTATGACAGTGAAGAGCATCATAGAGATTTGACTTGTAAAACATGAACTGAACCTGTGTCTGTGTGCACCTGGACTTGTTACCTGTTGTGTTACTTAGTAACAAGTCTTTTAGTAGGGCAGAATAATCCTCCTAACTTGATCCTGGGTACCCAAATCGAATACTGTAGCCTGGAAGTTAAGAATGTTAATGTTGGGTATTTTAAGATTACATTCTGTCTAATGTGCAGGAGTGTAGTATACATATGTACTTATACCTTCAGGAAGGGTTCTATGTCATAACGGCAACCGCTGAAAGGCGATCGCTGTTACGGCAAAGTCACAGCACCAAAAATCAATTTCGGTGCTGTGAGTCCCTGGCACACAGCAAAATGGTACCGGAGACTTACATTTTTAATGTTTTATGTGGGGCTTTCACCCTCCGCACCCCTACTTAAGGATTTTCAACTCCAGGGGGGGTGCATGTCGGGGGGAGTGCAAAATGTTAAAAAAAAATTAGGGCCGGGCACAACAAAAACGTACCTGCGCCCAGACCCGAATCCAGCACCCTGTCCACTCAAGCCACGAATCCACCCACCATGCTGCGGGACCACCTTGGCAGCCCACTGTGGCACCACCCCTCAAAACCCCTCCCGCCCCTCACTGAGCATGCTTGCTTCCACCCCATGCACGTACGTGTAGTGACATCCTGTTGCTACATGCGCAAATCCACCCCATCCAGTCACCCTACCTCATCGGAAGCCCCCATGACATGCGCCACAATTTAGTTGCCATTTTGCAGTTCGCTCATTCGCAGTCGCGCATGTCACGGGCTACGTCAAGAAGTACTGGGGAAGCCATGACAGGTGTAGTCTATGCCAGACAATATTGTAGTCCTTAGCAGTTTCTGTCATGCCCAGTGGGGCACTGTGTCTGTACCAACCTCCAAGAATAAAGATGGCTGCAACTCAATTTCTATGCATCCAAGTCTGTATGTTCTACCCCCATTTACTACAATGTAGTTCACCATTTGCATGCCTGATTTCTCACCATTCAGTCACATGAGGGCTAGTCTTGGCAGTCACCTGTACTGTATCAGCTTGTTTCCTCTACACACACACACCCCTCCCACTTTGGTAAAAAAATCTGTGAAACACAAACTCTTGTTTATATTCTGAAATGCTGGTTAGTTTCTTCTACACCTAATGAAAGGACATTGGAGGTCTTGAAAGCTTATGTAGAAATTCTCCACTTAGTTTAATAAACGGTATTACCACAAGAAAATGTGTACAATATTAAAATGACTCCAAGCTTTTCATTTAAAAAACAAATGGTTCCAAAGTTATCCCATGTCAAAGAAAGTATACTTAAATGTTAATTGAAGTGGGGAGTCATGCCACCATAGATAGGTAGGTATCACTGATACAGTTCGTATGTATCAATATAACCATAGTGATATTTTTTATGTGTTGATATATATTTTTGGTTGATGTTTAACAAAACTTGTTTTAAAAATAAACTTTTTTCAACTTTTTCTGATGGCTTTAAAAAAACTTTTCCAGCTTGTTCTAATGGCTATAGTGAAAACAAAAAAAAGCATTGATTTGGAATTGCAGTACATTGGTTAATGAATATAACACTTGGTATATTATTTAGAAAAGTATCCATTTTGAGTGAAAATAACATTTATACAATGACTGTGAGAATAAAATGTTGTAAATAAATGCATTTATTTTCATGTGTGACAGGCCTGCAGTGGAAATAGATTATTTATTTCAGTTTTAGGTGGGTCATCAGCATTTATTTTTAATCGAGTCTGGTCACAAAGGAGCTCTTAAAGGGAAACTCCAACACAGCCACAAAGTGCAGCAGCTGCTGCAGAAATGTCTGATTAGAGCTTTTAGCATTAAGCAAAATGTTTCTTTTACCTGCTGCTTTCCGATTTTAATTGCAAAGACCCACTCTGTCCATAATGGCTGCAGAACCACAGGTGACCATCTTGCACACCGTGGGTAACATTTTGGAAACAAGGCAACAATGTGTGAAGATGCATGGTGAGGATAATGAATGCTTTGGTGTACAAATGTGTACACACCATCAAGTGCCAGCATGTTTTCCAGTTGTATTTGGGCTCTTACTCATCCTGAGACAGCCTTACAAGTTGCTATGCTTCATGCCCAGCCACATTTGTGGCTGTGACCAGGGATGTCTTTGTTGTAGAACTGGTAAGGCTTCCTCCTTGTCATGCTTGCGCTCACTCTGGATCACTCCACTGACTTTAAATCAAAGAAATGCTAGGTTTGTGGCCACTGTCCTTGAGAGCTTATTCCCTAAGTGCTAGTCCTCTCCTCTCCTACCAGGTGCTGCTTCCTGTCAATTAAAGTATGGGGCTGCAGAGGAATACCGCATACACATTGATAGAATAATGCACATACAGTACACTGGCTATTGTACTATATAATTATTGTATTTACTACCCTGTTTACTCACTAGCTTTATAGCTTGATTCCTTGCTGCATTCTGTGTATTGTTCCAGTCATGGTTTGCACCTGAACATAGGCATTTTAATGCCCAGGGCATTTATCTGGTATACATAAATTAATTAAATAATTAGGTAAATAACCTATGTGTTGCTTCTAGTGGTCTTCTTTCACAGTTTCTCCCTCCTTTCCATCCCCTGACTAATGTTTGCTCAGTATCTACAGTTCGGTCTTCACCTCTGAGCAGCAGAAGATCTGATGGCTATAAGGTTCTGGAAATAAAGCACAAGGCAGCTGTACAGTAATCCTTACTATCTGCATATGAATGGAATTTACTGCTGTGATCTTTGGATGGGGATGAATCCTAGTTGGTAGATTCAGGCTTTTTTCCTCAGAGTTTATTATTTAAAAAAAATGAATGCTTTCTTTCATCACAGAATATGAGTAACTATCTGTTGCAAACCTTCCCACCCCACCAAGAATCAGTCCTCAGTAAATAGTGCTATTTTACTAGAGTACAAGCCAAATCTAGTGAAATGTTTTTTTTTATATAAATTTGCAAACTATATTTGACCATGTTCCCTGCTGGGATCCCATATTCTTGGTAAATGGAGATGAAGCATCCTACTGCAAGTTATTGGGCCACTTCTTTTCTCTGAAATTAATTGCACCTTTGAAGGCCCCTTGGCCTTTCATTAGGTTTCAAAGGGTTTCCCAGTGAACCATTTAGGCATTTGCATACCTCTTGGAAGCTGAAAGACTTTGTGGGCAACAAAGTCTTGAGGGCACAGGCAGGAGCAAATCATTGCCTGACTTCTCTTTGTTTAATTTTGTTTTATTATTTTCCCTTTACCCACACCTGCAAGAAGGCTTACAATGTTTACACCTAACCAAGCATGACAGACAAGCAGCTGTTTTTACATCTAATGTCACACCTTGGTTGGCTCGTGGTGGTGGTGGTGGTGGTGGTGGTTGTGGGGATGCTCGCTAGTGCATGCACTCTCTCCCAAGCCATGCATCTCACCCTTGTGATTGGCTTAGCCATGTATGATTTTGTGCCTTGCACAAGAACCCAAAACTCTGGGTCTTGCCTATGACCCGTGGTCTCCAGGTTGCAGTACAATACACCACGCCACTTGGTCATTCCTGAATGTCTCCATATTATATACAAAAGTGAATCTAAAGAATTAACTGGACATCTTCAAGTACCACCTAGATCACACACAGCATTAGAATAATACCTGTCCTCTTTCTTTTATAGCGTTCATGAGCTATACTATGTACAACTCCCCCATCTCAAAGAAATGCTCTTTTAGAACATGTTTCAATTTACAGGTCATTACCTTTAGTAGTGGGGTGAATCCAAGATGTGGTTGAGTGTATTTTTAATGGACAGCCATTAAAGATTTTCTTAAAGGTGGCACCAGTCTGTGAAAGTGAGAGAAACAATATTTCCTTCAGTTACTGCATGTAAACAGAGCAGTATGAGTCTTAAATTGGTTCCACTGTTCAGAACACGCCTGCTTTCCCATTGTCACCATCAGTTCATCTCAAGTCTTATGTAAGTTACCTATGTTGATGAACTAGGACTACTGTGGATACCATGGATGCCTCCTGTGCTTGTAAGAGAAAGCCGTAACCAACATGAATCATTTGTGGTTAAAACACATTTGTTGGCAAGCTATTTGCATTTTATTTACTCCTTATTAGTTTTATGTACAAATCATGGGGGGGGGGAGCTGTAACAGTTTGAATCAGAACTCAGTTATTTTTCATAATTTAGGTGGGAATCTTATCAAATATGCAGAATTGTTTGAATGATCTGATGTATCCTTATTCATGATAAAAACTGCAATGGAAACACAGCAATAGGACCATCCGGTCATATCACCAGCACTGAAATCCATACACTGCTTGTATCATTCAACTTTTACACTACCACCGGCCTCCCCTGAAAAACCCACATTACCTACCTCAACATATTCACCCTCTGTAAAGTTATGGTTCATTTTTCTTACTTGACACTCACCCTCTTTTACCCTAGTAGTCTCATCACATTAAAAAATGCCCTGTCCTCCAAAACTCAGCTCTTAAGCTAAGTCAAAATTAGACTTTGCATAAATAAAATGAACACATTCCTGAGTCTAAAGTTTGCATCTCCATATTTTACGATGAGTCATAGTTGTTTCTACATTTCACAGTGTCGGTGTTCCATACTTCAGTATTGACATGGTATAAAGATATGAGGTCTGTGGTCTGTTAGTGCCCCCGACTCAGGAAGGCCTCAGTAACCAGCGTCAGACATTACATGATTTAAAAGACAAAGAACCTCTGCGCGCAGACACTGAGGCAAGGGTTACCCCAAAGGGCATTTGGCTGGGAAGCCAAGTTTCAAGAAAATACAAAATCACACATGCCCCCACAATGCAAGGCATCATGAGCTACATATGCAAATCACCACAGAATGTTATGCTGGTCCAACTTTAAGCAGAATTGCATGGTGCCGAAAGGCCTCTCACACAGTTTGCAAAGGGTGCTAACAGAAGACATAGACATGTGTTTCGTCCTACCAGGACTCATCAGTATGCCTCATCTGTTTGACACCCCAGTGGAATGGACCAGCTACCCTTAAGGCAGTGTGCCTTGGATATATTGTGGTGAACCCATTAAAATAAAAAAACTGTTTAAAAGACAAAGAACCTCTGCGCGCAAACACTGAGGCAAGGGTTACCCCAAAGGGCATATGGCATATTACATGATTTGTCACAATTAAGATTCCCATGCACAAACCCAGCAACCAAAATCCCACCCTCCCCATAAAGAGTCATTACCCATTTAATTCATAGTTTGGAACATGTCACCTTTGAAACCAATGCTTGCTGAATCTCCTGATTTAGCAGTAGCCAGTTTATGAGTAAAAGAAACAAGGACGGTTGGCCCTTCAGTGCGATGGCAGCGCTAGCACTCAACACTGGCATTCTGAGTTCAGTAGCATGTTTGAGTCATTTGGGGCCAGCTGGGGGGATAAGGATCAACATTGACTTCCACTGGGAAGGGAAGGGAAGGCGGCCAGCTCTGCTGCAAGATTGTCACTTGGGTGACCCCAGGTGGTAACGCAGGTGGAGTGCCTAAGGGAGGGATGGGAGCCGGCAGTTGCTACGAACACATATAAATTCACACTTGCACCTCTGCATGCTAGCTATCTGTAAGTAGGGAAAAGAGAAATGGGAGAAAATGCCAGTAGGTTGGATGAATGAACTGACCCATTGCAGACCCCTCACCAGTGACCCAGGCACTGCTCACTTTGGATCCGGATGTGACAAGTCAAGTACGCTCCCTCCTGCGACTGCTATGGGTGGGAGGAAGCCATGGAGGAACTCAGGCAGGTCAGTCCAGGAGAAGATGTGTGACAGAGTTGGCTGGGTCAGCCTGATGGAGACCAGACTGAACCAAGGAACATAAAGTATTGAAAGGAAACATAAAAAAGAAAAATGGGTTGTTCAGGTTGCTGCCTTACATCTTTTACTACGAATCATGCAACTGCTAAAGCTGGAGTCTTAGACAGCGATGGTTTACAAAAGTGATATGATCTAAATAAAATGGGGTATGGACTGGAAGCATAGAAACATGTGTGGGGGGGGGGGGTTCATAGAAATCTGACCAAGATGCGTCTGCTGCTATTTTCAAAGTAGAAATGTGTTCAAACCTGTTAGACCATCTATTAGATTATAACAGCATCCAAAAATGGATGCATTTGCATGCACTTGCATCCAATTTGGATGCAGTTGTGTCGGTTTTTGCAGCAAATGGTGACTTTTTGTCGTAAATGGATACAACTTCTGAAAACAATGGCAGGGCTGCCTGGACACAAGAAAATGGATACAAATGTAATGTGTGTTAGTGTCCATCTCCAGCCCTCTTGCAAATCCCGCCCTAGAATTTTACGGCAGAAAAGAACTGCTTAATCCATCTAGTTTGTCCAGCTGTTACCTGCCTATTCTGTCTCTGCAGACCCTGTTTGGTCTCCTCTGATCCTCCGGCCTCTTAGCATCCTATCTAATATATACCTATGTCAATCCTGTGCATGCTTGAAGCCCCTCACTGTTATAGCCTCTACCACTTCCGCTGACAACTTATTCCAGGCATCAGATTCTCTTGCAGTGAACAAATATTTTCTCAGATCACACTTGAACTCCCCTTCCCACACACAACTTCATTGCATGACCCCTAGTCCTTGTTTTTATTTGAAAGAGACTCCCCACCTGTACCCTATTCACACCTTTGATGTACCTGTCGTATCTTCTATGTGAATATATATATATATAACTTAGCAGTGGAGGATGGGTTTCTGGCAGCTGGCTGGTTTGGTAGTACTCATATTTGTGGTAAAGAGAGATAATGCCTGAAATTAGTTAAGAGGGACAAGCAGCAGAGCAGATGCACATAAACCGATGCCTGATCACCAGCTGAGTGCTCAGGATCATTTACTGGCCAAACACGGGGACACATAAACAGAAAGAAAGCTCCCCAACATTCCACTTCTCTGTAAAGCTTTTTCAGGGAATTACAAATATCTTTCTGAGCTGGAGAGGGTGATGAACGAATAGGTCTGCATGTGGATCTTTAGGCTGAATGGGCAGAAGAAAGTGTTTTTTATTTATTTAAAAAAAAAAAAACATTTGAGAGAATGTAGGAGATTCTAAATATTGGTGACCTCTTCAGTGGATCAGTATAATGGGGATACTCAGCTGGATAGAGGGCCTTTTCTGGGGTAGAAGTACACATGCAGAGTAAGAAAACTAAATGCTGAAAAGGGCGTTTCTGTTAAAAAATCCATTTCTTGATTCCTTAATTAATTACAAATTATTTTATTATTACCATAATTTGCAAACTTGTACTACTGCTTTTATGTTTCAACCTCTTAAATTATTTAATGATATATTGCTGTTTCACTTTTGAAATTTTTTGAACCTTGCACCATCTGATGTTCTGAGTTATTACTACCCTTATCACTTTTTACCATTATAAATTCTTGCAAGTTTGTAAATGTTTTTCCTGGTACCATCTGGTTTTCTATATTGTACGTTACACTTGTCAATTTATTTGGTATTGTACTTTGTGTTTGCTGGTTTTTATGTTTGCCGTGTGTGCACACACAGCAAACATCTCGCTATGAGAGTACCTTTTGAGGCATGTGAGAGTCAGTCCAATGCAGAGTGGTCTGCAAAGGGCTCACCAGTGTCACAACAATCATTAGCCAGGCTGATCACGACATTATTTTGGCTTGCTGGGTGGAAACTTTGTGTATTTCAAAGGAAAGAGCTGACCCAATCATAGGTCGTCTGTTTCCTTTGATCTACCATGCACCACCCAGCAAGTACAGCTGATCTGTCAAGATCAGCCTGCTGTGGAATTTCACCCTCTAACAAAGAACATCACCCATTGATGTCTGTTGCTGGCACCCACATAACTGTCCCCCACCACCTAACCTCCCTCTCAGCACCCACTACCCACATCCCCCACAAACATAACACTGACACTAGGGGTGCTCAATACCCTAGTGTCGCCACTTTATTTTTATGATATATATATATATATATATATATATATATATATACTGTATATATATATATATACACTATATATATATACTGTACATATATATATATATCCTGTAAAAAAAGTCCTTTGATGCCTGTTGCTGGTACTCCTGTAACTGTCCCCCCACCCAACCCTCACTCTCAGTACCCACAACCCTACACTCCCCACAAGCATATCACTGACACTGGGGGTGCCCAATCCCTCAGTGTCACCACCCTATAGTTTTATATATATATATGTTTTTATATAGCCTGTAAAACTCGAAAACCATCCATCAATGTCTGCTGCTTGCACCCCTGTAACTGTCCCCCCACCCAATCTGCCCTCTCAGCACCCCCTACAAACATAACACTGACACTGAGGGTACCCAATCCCCCAGTGTCGCTGTCGCAATCTGAAATAAAGAAAAGCATCCCTCGTTGTTTTTTTTTTAACTCTGTAAAACAGAAAACTGGCCACTGATGTCAGTTGTACCATTAGTCCCCCCCACCAGACCCTCCCACTCAGCACCCACAATGCTACACCCCCCAAATCCTTACTTACCCACCAGTGATTCAACGCCATAATCCTCTGTGAACAACAGACACGTCTTCACTCTTCAAAGCTGGACTGCGAACTCAGGAAATCAGGTATACGGTTCAATGTATTTAATAGGGGTTATGAATTCAGAGGCATAACCTGTCAATTTCTGAATATTTTTGCCCTGGATTTTCAACATGCCTTTTTGGGACCCCACTTCATGAACAATGGAAGTGAAATTAGGCAAATCTGTCTCAAAAGGTGATTTCGAGGTCACTATGAGAAATCACCTTTCAGGCAGGAGTTGAACATTTTCTTTGCCCTTGTTCATGAGGTGGAGTCATAAGAAAGCTATGTTGAAAATTTGGCATAAAATATATATATAAAAAAAACAAAGTTATGAGACTATGTTGAAATTTGCAACACAGGCTCATAACTTGGGTCATTTTCAATATTTTTACCCCAAATTTTCAACATAGCCATTTCTTTACAGCACCTCATGAATGTGATAGCTGTCATTTTTCAAACCCTGGCTAAAATGCATTTTTGCATCCCAAAAGGTGATTTTATGTTCCCTGTGCGAAATCACCTTTTGGGCAGGAGATGAACATTTTCTTTGCACTTGTTCATGAGGTGGGGTCACAAGAAGGCTATCTTGAAAAACTGGGGCAAACATATTTAAAACAAGCATTTGTCAATGCCGAGCGTTCGCTTGCAGGTATTTGTAGTGGTGTTTGGCACGTATGGTGCTTTGCCCTGTGCGATAGCTGGTATTTGCACAATAAATTTTCAGCATGACCTACATAGGTGGAAACACGTTTTGGGCAGGATGTGAAAAATGACAGCTGTACTGCTCATAAGGAGGTGTGGTAAAATGGCAATGTTGAAAATCTGGAGTGGAAATATTGAAAATTCGCAAACCTACGAGCGTGCGTGGGAACTGTCAGCTTGCGCATTATAAAACAGTCATTGTTGAATTTTCACCAAATTTTCAACATTGGCATTTTAAAACCTCTGCTAATGAACAGTGTCACTGTGATTTTCTTAATGTGTCCCATACATTGATTTCTCACACCGACTGCGCCATTGTGCACTACATGGGAGGAAACACATTTTGGGCAGGATGTGAAAAATGACAGCTGTACTGCTCATAAGGAGGTGTGGTAAAATGGCAATGTTGAAAATCTGGAGTGAAAATATTGAAAATTCGCAAACTTACGAGCATGTGTAGGAACTGCACAACGCACGCTCATAAAACAGTTATTTTTAGGAATTTGTTCACCAAATTTTCAACATAGCCATTTTAAGATCTCTGCTCATGAACAGTGACACTGTGATTTTCTTAATGTGTCCCATACACTGAGTTCGCACAGCGACTGTGCCATTGTGTGCTACATGGGCAGAAACACGTTTTGGGCAAGATGTGAAAAATGACAGCTGCACTGCTCATAAGGAGGTGTGGTAAAATGGCAATGTTGAAAACCTGGAGTGAAAATATTGAAAATTCGCAAACTTACGAGCGTGTATACAAGCTGCGCAATGAACACTCATAAAACAGTCAT
Source organism: Neoceratodus forsteri (assembly GCA_016271365.2). Taxonomy (NCBI): domain Eukaryota; kingdom Metazoa; phylum Chordata; order Ceratodontiformes; family Ceratodontidae; genus Neoceratodus; species Neoceratodus forsteri. The sequence goes on from CM057450.1 coordinate 732,620,273, forward strand.
TTTTAGAAATGTTTTCACCAAATTTTCAACACAGCCATTTTAAGACCTCTGCTCATGAACAATGTCACTGTGATTTTCTTAATGTGTCCCATACATTGAGTTCGCACACAGACTGTGCCATTGTGCGCTACATGGGTGGAAACATGTTTTGGGCAGGATGTGAAAAATGACAGCTGTACTGCTCATGAGGAGGTGTGGTAAAATGGCAATGTTGAAAATCTGGAGTGAAAATATTGAAAATTCGCAGACTTACGAGCGTGCGTAGGAACTGCACAATGCATGCTCATAAAACAGTCATTTTTAGGAATTTTTTCACCAAATTTTCAACATAGCCATTTTAAGATCTCTGCTAATGAACAGTATCATGGTGATTTTCTTAATGTGTCCCATACATTGATTTCGCACACCGACTGCGCCATTGTGCGCTACATGGGCTGAAACATGTTTTGGGCAGGATGTGAAAAATGACAGCTGTACTGCTCACAAGGAGGTGTGGTAAAATGGCAATGTTGAAAATCTGGAGTGAAAATATTGAAAATTCAGCGAACTTACGAGCCTGCATAGGAACTGTGCAACGCACGCTCGTAAAACAGTCATTTTTAAGAATTTTTGCACCAAATTTTCAACATGGGGTTTTTGGGACCCCTTCTCATAAATGATGTCACTGTCATGGAATTATTCAGGCCCAAAGGGTGATTTCATGCAGTGACCGCGCAGTGATCTGAAATCACCCTTCGGGTCTGAATAACGCCATGACAGTGACATCATTCATGAGAAGGGGCCCCAAAACCCCATGTTGAAAATGTGATGCAAAATTCAAAAAATGCCTGAGATATGCAATAAGTTGAAAACCCCTATCTAGCCCATTATACAGCTTACCGGCATTTCCTCAGTTCGCAGTCAGCTTTGAAGAGTGCAGGCGTGTTCCCGGTCCAGCGATGATCATCGCTGAGCTCTAGAGGTAAGTATGGGGTGGGGGTGCGGGAGGCGGTGCGCAGTGGGTGGGTGCGGGTTGGGGAGGGGCTGGGAGATCACGTGGGACCGTTTTGCTTTTCAGGTTGAAAAAGACGACGCGAGATGTTTGCCACACTGGGGTGGGCTTCAGTGTGACACCAAAGCTTTGGGGGCATTTGGGGGGCGTGGAGCCCGACGAGGGATTAGGCACCCCGTCGGCAGGCGCAGGGGACGTTTGCCACGCTGCGGTGGGCTCCCAGCATGGCACCAAAGCTTTGGGGGCCTGAGGTTTAATAGTAGCTGTGTATGACAGCAGTGGTTTTGAAGTGAAGACCATCACAAAACATACACAGCTCCCCGCACCCATTGGTGCAGGATCGCCACGCCTGCTCAACGGAGCAGTGGATTGAAAGGGAGAGGCACACCTTTTTCTGACAAAGTCCAAGAGGGTAACATTTTTCAGAAAAAGAGACTTGCAAGAACAAGGGGACACAATTTAAAGATAGAAGGAGGGCAGTTCAGGGGCAATGTGAGGAAGTATTATTTCACAGAGAGGGTAGTGGATGCATGGAACAGCCTTCCTGAGGAGGTTGTGGGGTCTAAAACTGTGGGAGAATTCAAGAATGCATGGGACAGACATAAGGCAATTCTTGTGGGGGGTAGGAAGAAATAGGCTGTTGGTTAACTAGTATCTGCGGCCTATCCTGTAGGTAGGGAAATGGGCAGACTAGATGATCCTAGCGGTCCTTATCTGCCGTCAAAGTCTATGTTTCTATGTTTCACCTCTAAAGTATGCTACTCTCCCAAAACGTTCCTTGCGCATGCGCGCAAGTGAACGTAAAAACAATAAAGTTATGAGCCTAAGTTGAAATTTATGAACACAGGCTCGTAACTTTGGTAATTTTCAATATTTTGACCCAAAATTTTCAACATTTCTTCACAGCACCTCATGAATTTGACATCTGTCATTTTTTAAATCCTGGCCAAAATGTGTTTTTACACTTGTGGCGCAAAATGATCTTTTGGCCAGGATTTGAAAATGTTCTCCGCCCTTGTTCATAAGGTGAGATCATAAGAAGGCTATGTGGGATCTTAAGAAGGCTATGCTGAATATCTGGGGTAAAAATATGAGAAAACAACAAAGTTATAAGTCCTCGTTGCAATTTTTCAAAGCACACTTGTAACTGTAGTAATTTTCAATATTTTGACCCCAACTTTTCAACATAGCCATTTTTTCACACCACCTCATAAATGTGACAGGTGTAATTTCTCAGATCCTACCCAAAATGTGTTTTAGCACTTGTGGTGCAAAATTACATTTTAGCCATTGTTTTATAAATGACACCTGTCATGCTCAGAAGACGTGGTCATAAAAATTATGTTGAACATCTGGGGTTAAAATGTGAAAAAACATTAAATTATGAGGAAACAAATTGTTCCAACATTAACTCATAACTTTATTTTTTGCAGATTTTGGCCCCTACTGTTCAACATATATCCCTTGTGTTACCCCACTTCCTGAACATGGCAGGTGTCATTTTTCAAATGTCCTCCAAAACTTGTTTCCACAGTCACACAGCGAAATCACCTTTTCGATGGGAGTTTAAAAATTCCACCTGTCTTGATCATAATGTCAGGTCATAAAAAGATTGTTGGACATTTGTGGTCAAAATGTGGAGCCCACTTAAAAGTAGAACATCACCTCTCAGCTACCATACCCTGGGTAATTACAATCTAACAATGTGTCAAAGCAGGACACCACTGAACATGAGATACAACATCTCATCTGCTGTATCCTGGGTAAATAAGTAGTAAAAATGTGTACAACTAAGACCCGGTAGAACAGCAATACCATTGGTGAACATTCATCATTGACAAATGCTTGTTATGTTTGCTTACACACAGGCACAATGTTAACATGTTGTGGCTGCTCAACAGAGTAGCAGCTGCAGAGATGAATCAGTAGAATCCAGTGCAGCTCAGGCTGCAGGAAGCTCTCCACTGGCAACCCAACCAGGAACAGGCTGATCATTATGGAGTTCAGCCTGACTCATAGATAGAAACTTTATGTAGTTGAAAGGATGCAGTCACACCTATCAGAGTGCAGCTGCATGCTTTGATCTACAATACACCACCCAGCAGTCAGCTCAATAGTGTCACAGTCAGCCTGCTGCTCATCCCAGAATGATCGCTTCCTGGGTGCTCCATTTATAGAAAAACAATCCCACCCTCTGCAGGTAGCCTCCCCACCTCCTGGTTTGTTCCTCTGGTGCCCCTCAGTAAACCAACAACAATTCCACCCTCTGCAGCTAGGCCACCCACCTCCCAATTGCTTCCCTCAGTACCTGGTCTGTAACAAAACAATTCCACCCTCTGCTGTTAGCCTGCCCACTTCCCAAACGCTTCCATGGTGTGGACAGTCCATGAAAAACAGTCCCACCCTCTGCTGTTACCTTGCCCACCTCTGGATGGCTTCCCCATTTCTGGTCTCTGAAAAAACTATCTCACCATCTGCTGTTAGTCTACCCACTTCCCGATCACTTCCCTGGTATCTGGTCCTTGAAAAGCAATCCCACTCTCTGTTATTAGCCAGCCCACCTCCCCCAATCACTTCCTCCCCTGATATCCCCTCAGTAAATAATAACAATTCCACCCTCTGCTGTTAGCCTGCTCACCACCTGATCAATTCCCCTGGTGCCAGGTCTGTAACAAAAAAATCCCACCCTCTGCCTTTGCCATCCCTCCTCCCCATCACTTTTTCCTTGGTTCAGTCCCTGAAAAAGCACTCTCACCCTCTGCCCTTAGCCTTCCCACCTCCCCATCATTTCCCCAGTGCTGCCTCAGTAAACCAACAACACAACCCTTTGCTGTTAACCTGCTCACCTCCCGATCCCTTCAGCTGGTATCCAGTCCCTTAAAAAACAATCTCTCACTCTGCTGTTAGCCCACTCACCTCCTGATCACTTCTGCTGATATCCAGTCCCTGAGAAAACAATATCACAGTCTACTGTTAGCCTGCCCACCTCCTGATCACTTCTGCTGGTGTCCAGTCCCTGAGAAAACAATCTCATAGTCTGCTGTTAGCCCGCCCACCTTCTGATCACTTCTGCTGGTATCCAGTCCCTGAGAAAACAATCTCTCACTCTGCTGTTAACCCTCTCACCTTCTAATCACTTCTACAGGTATCCAGTCTCTGGGAAAACAACCTTACACTCTGCTGTCAGCCCGGCCACCTCCCAATCAGTTCTGCTGTTATCCAGTCCCTGAGAAAACAACTTTATACTCTGCTGTTAACCCGCCCACCTCCCGATCACTTCTGCTGGTATTCAGCCCCTGAGAAAACAATTTCATACTCTGCTGTTAACCCGCCCACCTTCTGATCACTTCTGCTAGTATCCAGTCCCTGAGAAAACAATCTCTCACTCTGCTGTTAGCCCATTCACCTCCTGATCACTTCTGCTGATATCCAGTCCCTGAGAAAACAATATCACAGTCTACTGTTAGCCCACCCACCTCTGATCACTTCTGCTGGTATCCAGTCCCTGAGAAAACAATATCACAGTCTACTGTTAGCCCACCCACCTCCTAATCACTTCTGCTAGTGTCCAGTCCCTGACAAAACAATCTCTCACTCTGCTGTTAACCTGCCCACCTTCTGATCACCTCTACAGGTATCCAGTCTCTGGGAAAACAATCTTACACTCTGCTGTCAGCCTGCCCACCTCCCAATCACTTCTGCTGTTATTCAGTCCCTGAGAAAGCAACTTTATACTCTGTTGTTAGCCCGCCTACCTCCTGATCACTTCTGCTGGTATTCAGCCCCTGAGAAAACAATTTCATACTCTGCTGTTAACCCGCCCACCTTCTGATCACTTCTGCTAGTATCCAGTCCCTGAGAAAACAATCTCTCACTCTGCTGTTAGCCCACTCACCTCCTGATCACTTCTGCTAGTGTCCAGTCCCTGAGAAAACAATCTCACAGTCTACTGTTAGCCCGCCCACCTCCTAATCACTTCTGCTAGTGTCCAGTCCCTGAGAAAACAATCTCTCACTCTGCTGTTAACCTGCCCACCTTCTGATCACTTCTACAGGTATCCAGTCTTTGGGAAAACAATCTTACACTCTGCTGTCAGCCCGGCCACCTCCCAATCAGTTCTGCTGTTATCCAGTCCCTGAGAAAACAAATTTTATACTCTGCTGTTAACCCGACCACCTCCCGATCACTTCTGCTGGTATCCAGTCCCTGAGAAAACAATCTCTCAGTCTGCTGTTAGCCTTCCCACCTCCTGATCACTTCTGCTGGTATCCAGTCCCTGAGAAAATAATCTCACACTCTGCTGTTAACTCTCTCACCTTCTAATTGCTTCTGCTGGTATCCAGTCCCTGAGAAAACAATCTTGTACTCTGCTGTCAGCCCGCCCACCACCCGATCATGTCTGCTGGTATCCAGTCCTTTAGAAAACAATCTCATACTCTGATGTTAACCTGCCCACCTCACGGTCACTTCTGTTGGTATCCAGTCCCTGCAAAAACAATCTCACACTCTGCTGTTAGCCCACCTTACTGATGTCAACCTGTCTGTCTCGTACTTCTGTGCAATCTTTACTGGACATCTGGACAAGTAGGCTTCCCCCACCACCAGGAGGGTTCGTGATCCAACAAAAAATTACTGGACCGCTGTCTGCTATCCCTTGTCAAACAAAGGGATAAATGTTAAACTTCCTACAAGACTACACATTCAGCTTTTGACTGGATTAGTTGTAGAAAGCTCAGAAAAAATGCAAAAAGGCTATCCAATGGAGTATAAGTAGCTTTTATAAGACCCAGTTTGATTCCTTCATTGACAACCCAAATCTAATTTGGAACTGCAATAAGAAAAACCCTAGGTCAGAATAGAACCCTAACCCCCAAAGAACATTGAGATCAGGGAAGTGAATTATGACAACTCTGTAAATCAGGACCTCATTGCAAATAACATAGTGTGTCTCATCTGGTCTCTCTTGGGTAAATATATAGTAAAAATATGTACATGCAAGACCCGGTGCAACAGCAATCCAAGCAGTGAACATTCAGCATTGATAAATGCTTGTTTAATGTGTTTCCTCCAAAATTTCAACATAGCCTTTTTTACCCCACCTCATGTACTAGGTAGGGGACATTTTTCCAATCCCCCCCAAAATGTGTTTTTGCATTTGCTCTGCGAAATCATATTTCAGATGGGATTTAAAAAAAAAATCCCACCTGCCTTGACCATAAGGCTAGGTAATAAAAAAAAACTATGTTGAAAATTTGGGGTAAGAGTCTCTGAAAACAACAACATTATGAAGAAACATTGAAATGCTTCAGTGTTTATTTCAAGCATTGCTGTTTTACCAGATTTTGACCCCACATTTTCATTATAGCCCTTGTTGTACCCCTCTACATGAACATGATGTGTCATTTTTAAAATCCTGCCCAAAATGTCTTATCATGCTCATGCCACAAAATGACACTTTGTACAGGATTTCATAAATGAGACCTGTCATGTTCATAAGGTAGTCTAATAAATGGCTGTGTTGAACATTTGGGGTCAAAACTGAAAAAAATGCAACAAAGTTAAGAACAAACATTGCCTTTTTCAAAGTTTGCCCATAATGTTGCAATATTTGTACTTTCTGGACCCACATTTTCATCATACTCATGTTTTTTTCCCTCATTGAATTAACATGGCAGGTGTCATTGTCAAATCCCCCTCCAAAACCTGTTTTTGCAGTCATTCCATGAAACAATCTTTCAGGTCGCATTTCATAAATGACGCCTGTCATGTTCATATGCTGGGGCTGTAAAAACAAGTCTTTTGAAAATTCAAGGACGCAGTCTAAGAAAACAACATTCTGTGTGAACTTCTACATTTCCCAGTCATGACTAGTTCACAATTATAACTCATGTTATTAATCTGTTAATTTTAACCTGTGCACCATCAATGCCAAACTACACAGCAAATACAAGCAAGTAACCATTTGGCGTTGACAAATGTCTGCTGTTTATTGTACTGCATACTACCTTGTACCCCCCCCCATCCCATGGGTTGCACTTTCTTGTGCCTTTCCCAGTCAACATATTTTTAATAAATAACAAATACATTTTTTGTGATGGTCCCATAATCATAATAAGGCACTCCAGTTCATGTGGGATGTAACTACTTCCTTTGTAGATTAAAGCACTTGACTGGGCCTGGTGCTAAATGACATGAGGTGTGGATAAATTTCAAAATGACCCATACCCTCTTGTGTCTTACTGCTTAAATATATCTGATCAGTTCTGTTTCAGTGTGTAGCTGGGACTAGAATGCATCGGTACTGCTTAGCAAGTGATAGCTGAACGTATAGTGTAAATTAACACATTATAAATAGCATGCCCTGAAAATATATGATGAAAAACAGGTTGACAGTGTCCCTTTAAATTAAGACTTTAACACTGTTGACAGCCTTCCAGTAAAAATATATCTGCATTGTAAATTCCTGTTTGCCCCAGTTCTTCGAGAGCAAGATGTGAGTAAGTGTTGGAGACAAAGGTTTCAACTTTACCCCATTTCTGTTCATCAAGGGTTGGTCATGTTGGACTGAATGTTGATCTCCACATTTAAATACACTATACAAAGATCTGACATGACGTAGTACATAATTTACTTACAGGGATTCTTGACATAGCTGGAGTATCATTATCAGCAGGCAGCTAAAGAACAAAGGGAAGGAGGTGACATTTAGCTGTCAGAAGACTAACCAAGTAAAGCATCTAACTTAATCGTTTTGCCCTGGAATTTTGTTCTCACCAGTACCTGCCCAAGGATAACCTGGCTACAATTCAGGACAAAATAGGCTGCAAACTCAGACTGTCAAGAATACCTAACCCCTAGGGTTTCCATGACTTCTCTCAGTCTTCCATAGAATAGTTATTTATTTAAAGCAACCGTGCAACAAAATAGGGCAGCAAAATGTGACCCTACCTTTTTTTCACTTATAAAAGATTCCAGGCATCTTCCAGTTTTATTTGGTGGTAAAAGTTTCTATTTCCACCAGTCTGAGTATTTTATAAATGGTTTAAGTTTTTTTCAAGAAAAAAAGATGGCTGCCACATTTGGCTTAGAAATAGCACTGGAGACCTGGCAATGGGTTAGGACATGAATATAAAAAAATGCATGGTGTGCAGCATAGAAGGTACCTAGAGAAGAAGATTTGACAAAGTATGCAAATATTTTTGTTAATTTTAGCTTAAACTAGTCTTTTTGAAAAAAAAAAAACCTTTTGTTGCACTGCTGCTTTAAAAGGTTTGGCCAGGAAAGCCACTCTGAGCTATAAATAGCATGGCCAGGATATTCAAAACCCCTGGGATATGCAACACATCGAGATGTGCCACCCAAATATATGGGCTAGCACAAAAAAAATGGCGTATTCAAACAAGATGCATGATCCCACCAGATGGTGCATCCTGTTTGAATATAGCAGCATGCACGGGTGGCACAAATGGGGGCAACTGACAATGCACCAGCACATCCTGGGGGGTGGGCTGAATGCCTCCAACGGGGATGCACCAGCACATCCCAGATGCGCTATGCCCTGAATGGCGGTATTCAATCAGGATATGCAAATGGACCCATATGGCATGCAAGGCAGAAACGGTCCAGTTGCATGCCCATTATGGGCCCATTTGAATGCCTGCACCCGGCAGAGTGTGCTGGGCCATCCAATTTCCCAGCCCAAGCCCCATCCCTGTACAGGTGGCACATCTCCTAACCCTGGATCATGGGGTTCAGAAACAAAACACCCATATTGCCCTGGTGGTCTAGTGGACTTCCAGCACCCTGATCATGTATTAATAACAAAATTCATGCTCCCTGAATTGCCCTGGTTGTCTAGTGGAACCATCCTCCCCTCCAGCAACCCTGATCATGGCATCCACATCCCACCCCACACCCCTCCATCCCAGCATGGCCAGTTAGCCAGTGAGCAGCACAGTCCTCCGCACACAACCACGGCTGCCCACCGACTGAACTGTCATTGAGAGCGTACAGTATAGATTACATGCCCATGGGGTGGGATGTGGATGCCTGAGTGGGTGGTGGGGTGAGGGGCCACTACACTATGGAAAAGAGTACATGGGGTGTGTTGCGTGATCAGGTTCGGGCGGGGGTTCCACCAGGTGGTCTCCACTAGACTACCAGGACAATTTGGGGAGTATGATTTTCTTTATTAATACCACAATCCTGGTTGCTGGAGGAGGAATTCCACTAGACTACCAGGGCAATTTGGGGAGCATGATTTTTCTTTATTAATACTGCGATCGGGGTTGCTGGTGGGGGGGGGGGAGTCCACTGAACTACCAGGGCACTTGGGTGTGATTTCCTTTTACATATGCACACCATGTTCCGGGTTCAGGGATGAGTGGGGGATACCACTGGACTAACGAGGCTTGCAGGCTGCTGTGCACCTGTCTGCACTACTGCAGCCTGCCTGTGGATGGCCAGTCATTAGGCATGGTGTTTCCATGCCTAACTTTGCGCTACTCATCCCCTGCACTTGGGCAGCATATCTCCTCTGATTATCCCAATGTGTGGGATATTCATGGGCATGTACCCTAAACTTGGGCCGCACACATTAACTTTGGGCCGTGGCCCATCTCGATTTGGATGGCTCATCTCCATCCTTTGAATATGGGAGTTTGGAGCAAATTGAGAGATGAGCAGCCCCTCTCCATTTGTTCCAGAGATGCACCGCTCATCTCTTTTGAAAATGGGGGTCCATATTTCCAGGTATGTCTTAGGGAGGGATATACGAAAGATATTTGTAACAATAACTAATAGATTAGGACAAATGGCAGGGACAGGGCAGTATGAAAGTGAAACTCAGGGGCCAAGTGAAAGCAGGTGGCTCCAAATGGCTAAAGGGGGAGCACGGATGAGATTGGGAGACATGCCAAGTCACCGGGGAGGCAGAATATTTAGAAGGAAGGGAGCAGGCACAGGTGGTATGAAGTGAATCCCAGGCTTGCCTTTTTGGAGACCAGCATGAGATGGAGAACTGAAGGGGTAGTAGAGCTCCAGAGGAAAAGGTGTCTCCAAGAGAAAGCTGCTCCTTCAACTGGCAATAGACATCTAAGAATAAGGAAGAGTGAGCGTTAGCATATCTAATGACATAGGGCAGGGGTAGAAAGGTAGTGTATGAGGACAGATAGTCAGGGAAAGTTTTGTACTAAAACCTAAAGTTCAGGACAGCAAACTGCAAAAGACAGTGATTTTCCTGAGATGCCTAATCCAAACAGGAGTAACTATTATACTGGCACATATAAAGTGGACCTATGGGAAACTATCAGGTCTAAACCAACAACTGGAAGTAAGAGTTACCATGAAGTTCATGGCCACAGTTTTCTGATCATTCAAGCTTAGTTCATTTGAGCAATACCACCACTAAATGGCATCCAAGTCTGCCTGGAGAATAGAGTCAGTGGAGGAGATATCTGAACCACTGGCACACTGAATTGTATCATCTTCATACATTTGAATATGGGAGATAATAATGCTGAGAACAGATCATTTATAATTATGGAGAACAGAATGGGCCCAGGACAGAGCCTTGCAGGCACCCATGTCAAGAGGGAAGAGAGAAGATGGCCCCACCAACAAGAACAGACTGAATTCTATTTGGCTGGTAGGAGAGGAACCAGGAGGTTGCTTACTCAAGCAGACCAACACTGGACAAATTGTTCAGTAGGGAGGAGCAGGAAACCATATCAAAAGCTTTAGAGAGGTCAATGAACATAACAGATTTAAGAAATCCCTGATCCATTCCAGTGAGGATGAAGTCAGTAAATCTTAATTAAGATGTGACTGGTAAATAACTGGGACACAAGCCACATTGGAATCAGCTAAAGAAAGAGATGGAGTAAAGAAATGTGGTGAGTTGAGAGTGGGCAAAATGCTGTTGTGGCTTGGCAACAGTGAGGAGGAGGGAGTTGAACTATACCGGTGGCCTGTGATTTTGGTGACTCTGGAATAGTGAGGCCAAAATCAGCGACTCCATTTAAGTGACTACACAAATGGCGAAAGGTACATATCACTGAAACGGCGACAAATGCTTTCCCCCTCCCCGAGTTGCTATGACCTCGGAGTTGGTTATATAAGTAGGGTGGTGCATTTCTCACCATTTCAGCAATTGGTGATATGTACCACTTGCCATTTGTGTAGTTGCTAAAATGGAGTAGCTGATTTTGGCCTCGCTATTCTGGAGTCACCAAAAATCACATAGAGCCGTTTTAGTTCCCAGGTAACAAGGGTTCACTCTCTGTGCAGTGGGATGAGTTTGCAGCCTTGTGTAACCCAGTTCTACCCCTTGCTAGCCAAGCTTGGTTAACAAAATGTTAAAGCTGGCGGTTGCTAAATGTGCATGCCTGTTCATGTGAGGTCTATGCAAATGCTGTGGAGTTGCCTGCCACTCCCATCCCTCACATAAAGAGAGGGGCATGTGTACCAGTCAGTCTTGCTGGGACAGAGTTCTGAGTCTCTGCTGTGAGGAGTGCTTGGATGAGGGGTACAACCAGTCAGTGTTAAGGTCACCTAAGAGCAGAGACTCACCTGAGGTACCTCTAGGAGGGCATCAGTAGGCATACTGAAGGGAGAGTAAATATCACTGCTGTTTATAGGGAGATAGTGGGGAAAGGAAACTTTGTTAATTAATAATCCATGGGACTTGGGACAAGCAGAGGAGAGGATCATCTCTAACTCAAGACTTTGGAGTATGTAGATGGGTGCACCTCTCCTATATTTACCCTGATCTAGTCTGTCAACAAGACAGCTCGGCAGAGGGATGTCGACATCCCTAATTTTTTGGAAAGCCATTTCACCAGAACAACAACCACATAAGGCCTAAGGTGAAGACACCAGCGATGAAGCTGATCCATCATGGGGAACAGGCTGCAGATGCTAAAGTAAACCACCTTGAACCCTTTTGGGAATATAGATAGGGCGCTGGAGAGAGAGAGGGAGGGACTGGACCCAGGTTAGGCTCAGTGTCACCAATCCACCATGATATGAAGCTGGAGGGGGGTAGGTTCAGCAGAGATGTGAGGAAGTATTTCTTCACAGAAATGGTGATGGATGCCTGGAACAGCCTTCCAATGGAGGCAGTAGGGGGAAAAACTGTGGTGGGATTCAGAAAAACCTGGGATAGGCACAAGGGAATCACAGAGGAAAGGAAGGAGGTGGAGGAGACAGTGCTGTAGACCAAGTAGGGTCTGCAGCATAAGCAATCACAATGAAAATGGGCAGACTGGATGGGCCAAGCAGCCCTTATCTGCCGTCAGTGTCTTTGTTTCTTTGTTTCTAAGCAGGAGAAGAAAACAGATCTTGGCAGGATAGTAGAAGAAATTACAAACGTGAGGGAAATACAGTGCTCAGGGGAAAGAGAAGGCAAGTGGAGCATGCAAATAAAACCAAGATTAAAGCAGTACACTAAGGTTCAATAAGCAGCAGTCAGTTTGAAAATATGTAAAAATCCACATACTGTAAGTACATTGAGGTGAACAGTGTCGACATGAGAAATAAACATAGTGTTACCACCAGCAATCAATACATACACCGTTAAAATTGAATTATACTGTATACTGTAACAGGAGGTGACGTTTAGAGTTTAGGGAGCCAAAGGCAAATAAGATGTATTGAACACTCAGTGATTCAATGTGGCCGCAGGAGGCATGTACAGTACATACAGATCAGCAATTTGCTACGATGAGGAACTGAGGTTGTAAACATTGGGGCCAGGCTAGGCCCAGAGAAACTGGGACAACAGCAGCTGGGAGGTGGTGAGCCAGATTAGGTCCCGAATGTCAGAGAGGCATCAGCAGCTGAGAAGCTTAGGAGCCAGACTAAGCCCAGAGCTCACAAATTCCAGGCAGTGGAGGGAGAAAGCTAGGTTTGAAGAAATGGCTGCAAGGTCAAGGGGCTCTCATCCAACAGATTAAGGAGCTAGTAAGGAGGGCATTAGTTGGTGTTAAATCTGCAGGAGGAAGTGGCAGCAGGTTCAAGAAAGACAGAGAATCAAACGAGCAGAACAGCAGACTATGACAGCACCATGCAGCCCTGGAGTGCATTGACCAGTGCGTGTTTAGGAGACAGTGGTTCTGTTACCACCAATCCAGTAAATAGAAGGGGAAGCAATCTGTCCTCCCACTACAGTAAAACAATAAAACAAAACAATAACAAACAAACACAAAAAAACAGTGACCCTAGGGCCAATTACAGTAGGTGAAGCAAAGGGATACGGCATCCACCTGTGGATGCAATAGTACAAGTACCAAGTATAAAATTCGCATTCCTGGCTATGGGGAAGGATTTCAGAGTTAATCCAAATGTTGTTCAGCTAACAAGCTTGTAAAGGTAAGGTAGCAGGTCCGAGCAGGGCAAACTTTCAACAGTCCCAAGAGAAGTAAGCCAAAGGAAAATAACAAGGACACAGGGATCAGGAGAATCTAGGAATTATATAATGAATAATTCAGTAATATTGAGCTGGGTGGTAACTACAGCCTCTGGACAGGAGCATCGAACATCTGAAAAGAGTAGTAGATAGCTAAATCGGCAGGTCTAAGATACAGCAGAAAGTATTAATCAACAGTTCTATGCAAGTTTTGTGATGAGCTTTTGAGCTTTGGTCCCCACAGTATTGCAGATTCCAGGCTAGTCGCATTTGAATTCTCTCAGGGCATCATTAGTACCAAGCCAGATTTGTTTTTAATGTGGGTTTTATAGCTGCAGAAAATATGTTCAGAATCAGTTTCCCAGAAATATTTTAAAAGCTTTTCTTCTATGGTAAATTTTAGAAAATACAGCAGATATATCTGATGAAGATTTTGTAACAGTTCTGTTCTGCAAGCTTTCCCAAGTGGTATAATTAAACCTGGTTAAGGTATTCCAACTACCCACTGACCACTTGTTTGCATTCATTCCCCTAACTAGGTTTATGATCAGTTTTAAATTCAGGACCTTCCTGTTTTTTTCCTTGAGTCCTGTATACACCTACAGTCTCCACCACTTGTGGAAGCTATTGGCTAAGCTCTTCACCTTATTATACTGATGGGATTTCTCAGCCTGTTCCCCATTCTAGTGGACTTGGTACTACTAATCCCCCACCCTTGACTGAACATGGGCACACCAATCCTTATATTGCCTTCCACTTTTCCAATGCCCTATGCTGAATATGCCCATGTCCAAACCCCACTGGCCTCCTTAAGGGCAAACTTATCTACCTTTTGAGGCTGTTCCTGAGGGATAGGCTTATCCTTACCTCACCTCTGATCTCCTAGGTAAGTTCTCTTCCCCCCCAACACCTAATTGACCTTAGCATCTCTTCTCCTACCTCCTGTGACTACTGAATTAAACCCAGGGCCAAATCTAGTATCTTCCACCAATCCAACCCTCTGGGTGAGCTGCAAGGGGACCAAAATTGCCCAAATTGCCCATCTTAACATACTGTATGTAGTATCCTTGCCAACAAGCCCAACCTCGATGCCTGGATGGTCATTTACTCTGCCCATATCCTAGCAGTGTCAGAAACTTGGCTCAGACCTCACATCTCTGACTTCACATGCTCCATCCCCAACTACAACATTATCTGTTTGGATAGGCCCCCTTCTAAATGTGGTGGAGGGCTTCTCTTGTACTACAAGGTTCACTTAAATGTCTCAGCCCACACCACACCCACTGTGGATTCTCCATGTGAGATACTCTTACCTTAAAACTTTTCTAAACTACTTAGTTTCAATTTTGTGACATATCAGTTTCGAGTAAACTCTGAAGTGTAGTTAGTGTAGCATTGTTTAGTTTCAACAACATGCAAACTTCCTCACTGTTCCTTATGACAGACTCATGACTCTCATGGGGAAAGGGGGTTCTGTTTTTACCAGCCTGGGAACAGAAAGAGTTAAAAGTACCACATCGTGGGTCACCTGACAACTTTGTGGAAGTGAGTCATGCTTCCAGGCCGGTGAGCCAGATTCAGAAGCAAACTCAGGAGCTGGCAATTGGGCATCAGGCTGGGAGGTAGCACTGCCAATAACAGCGGGTCTAAGCCACAGGGGAGAGGTGGCACACTCTGGTGCTTCAGTCGCTCCTGCTGGTGGGTCAGGAAGCTTTCTCTCCTGGCATGTTACATGCATTCAAGGCAGACCCCCCCCCCACCAACACACACACACACACACACACACACACACACACACACACACGCACCCACACACACACACACTTGTGTGTTGCCTAGGGTTGTGGATAAAAATGGAGAAAACATGCTGACTAATGCAGAGTGAAAGCCAGCCCCTCACAAGTTCAGCACCACTGATCAGGCACCCTCCTCCACTGGATCTGGACACCCAGACAGGTTACACCCATGGAGGCTGTGTCATGGAGAGCAAGCCAAGATGAATGGAGGCTAGAGAAGTGCCTGGAGAAGGTGAGAGATTGAGCTGGGTTGGGGAGCACTGGCCTGATGGGGCAGGCCAGTAAAAGTAAGTAGGCTACAGAAAAATGACAAAAAAATGTGCTTTATGATTCCTGGTAATAAAAGTGACAGTCAGCTATAGCTCACCTGCTTCTGTTTCCTCTTTTCCTTTTTGGGAGGTAGTACTGGTGGTTGATCTTCATATTGCTGACAGGACCAGTAACTTGGATCTAAAATGCAAATAGCCACAAAAAACAGAAATAAACTGTAGAAATGTGTGTTTGAGACTGCCCACTCATGAACAGTCAGGATGACACAGCCATGCAGTATGTTTGTTAGTAATCCCTGTCACATCATTATCCAGCTGTTTGTCCCATACTTCTCTAAATTAGACTGCTGTCACACCCTCTTTTTAGTACAATACAGCACCGAAGAGCATGTTGAAAAATGACACTGATATATATAAAAACAAGCATGCCAAAACAGACGCTATTTCATCTCTCAGTATTTAATTCTTCAATCAGTTTTGACCAACAAGATTACTGATATTCTCTCAAAATAGTCTTTACACATGCAGACATAATTGCTCTAAAGATGAACCTCTTGTACATGATTCTCACCAGTAAAATGCAAAACATGACTGGTACAATCTTGACCATGCCCCATGTTCCTTCCTACCCATCAAGAATTAAATATATTATCAGATAACAAGACATCACAGACCCCTACATTGTCACTGATCCACGGAGAATATTTAGCCAAGCTCTGCAATGATTCACTTTATTTCTGAATCAGAAATAGACTCCTAACTCCCAGAACTCAGTAGGTGACCTTTTGCACACACTAGCATTGACAGGTCTGTTGCACTCATCTGCAGGTATTTTTCTGATGCACAAGGGACTATTGCACAAACAACCGAGCTGACCAAAATAACCACAGCTTGTCAGTTCATCTCATAAAATGAAGAGCTAGAGGTCAAGACAAGCAGCTGAAATATGTGGCAATCTTGTTTGTTTGTTCAGAAGCAAACACAGGATCCTCATTTCACCATAATACATTTTCAATATTGTTAAATGTAAAATCTACTACAGTATGCTTTTCATCATTGTTCTTTTTGCTTCAGTACCCCTGCCCCTGACGGTGTTTAAATTGAAAGGGATTTGTAAGGACTTTTATTTAAGTGATATGGCATTATAGTATACGTATACAAGGCAGGAAGTGTAACCCATGCTTAAAAATGTTGTTTTATGCATAGTGGGTTATGTTCTTTGCCGAGGAAACACATACTACAACTCCACTGTTGCTATACTATTATTAAACTGCTTGAAGTCCCTGTGATCAGCATTCTGCTTTATCTGACTCTCATTCCTTCTTCATACTGTGCTTTAAGTACAGGTTCTCAGTTATCAGACATCAACTGAGAGGCTAAATCTTGAATTTGCTATAATTGCAAACCATTTAAGTGTTCAATTAAAAAAAAGTGACTTCTGGGTCTGAAGAAGACTCAATATTTGCAGTTTAGGAGGAATAAAGGAATGGAAGGAGATGACTACAAAATTAAAAAAATAAATAAAAATTGTTGCCATATATAATGTTTAAAGAAAATAAGACAACAGGGGAAACTATTTCATAAGGAAGCATGCTGAGGAATTAGTGGTTTGAGGATAAGCGACACAGCAGCTCCAGCAGAGAGCTGTAAGCCTAGCCACTCTCACAACCACTTGCTCACTGACTGACCTTGAGTGAAACCCCTAACAACCTTCTACTTTCAGAATAACAAAACAACTGATTCCATCTAAGCATGGGTTCAAGAATCTTGTTCAAACAGATTATTAAATATTACAGAGAACTTTCTGCGACTGACTTTCTGAACAAAAACTGACATCCATAACAGCAAGCTTACTTGGTAGCAGTGTAGAAAATGATAATTTCTTTGAGTTAAGAAACATTAGTCAGATAATGCCTCCATTTGCCAGTGTCATGCAAAGAGATATCCTCTCCATAGAGACACGCTCTTTGTCTTAGGATTCAGTTGACCCCATGGAAGTAAGAACTTTTGGGACTGATAACACCATTGTATGCTCACAACATCACCATTCATACTGTGCTTTAAGGAGGGACTTTCAGTTATCAAACATCAACTGAGAGGCTAAATCTTGAGTTTGCTATAATTGCAAACCATTGAAGTCTGTCTCTGGTCATCCTCCATACCGAAACCTGTGTCCCAGGCCACCTTGCACTGGCGTCTATGCCCCAGGGGTCTCAGAAAGCTAAAATTGAATCTAGCACAGCTGGACTGGTCCCCCATCCATCATGCCCCTGATATTGATTCTGCCCTAGACCTCTTCACCAATGCCTTCAGCAACACCTGTGACCTTTTTGGCCCCCACACCAGAATCTGTACTAAAAATCAAAATGCCACATGGATCTCCCCATCCCTTATCCAAAAATGTAAGCATAAGGATAATCTCTGGCACATCGCTATCAAATCAGGCAAGTTGACTGATAAACAAGCTTACAACACGGCATGTAATCGGTGCACCTGGGCCATTAGACGGGCATTGGCAGAGCACTATCAGACCACCCTTGCATCCACCTGGTGTTCCACATGGACTTTCTGGGATAGCATGAAACAGCTTAATGAGAAGACCCACTACCCCACCCCACCATCCAAGCTCTCCATTGATGGCACCATCACTAAAGACCCAGCTCGCATAGCTGATTGCCTCAATACTACCTTCTCTGACCTAAGCTCTGTCCTCCCAAACAACTTTTTTGACCCAATCCCTGCCTCTATCCCCCCTGCCTTGGATCGCCTTTCTTTCTACCTGCACACTATATCCCCCCATGTAGCCAGGCAGCACCTGCTAAAAGCCCTTGGTAGCTACAACCCCAGCTGTGACCCCTCTAGACTCCAGGATCCTCCGCCTGGTCTTGGATGTCATCCTAGTCCCCCTTACAGACCTACTAAACCAGTCTCCATGCCTTGGTCAGTTTCCCAGTGCTTGGAAATCAGCTGAAATCACCCCATACATAAGAGTGGAGATCGGTCCGCACCTAACAACTACCGACCGATCTCTATCCTCCCCCTGCTCTCTAAAGCCCTAGAAAAAATAGTGTCTCTTCAACTCTCTGAGTACCTGGCCAAATATGACATAATGTGCCCAGAACAATATGGTTTCTACCCAGGACACAGTACCACTACTGCTCTTCTGGAGTTCTCTCAATACCTGCACTCTGCTCTTGACTCCGGCAACCTTGCCGGCGCAGTGTTCCAAGACCTCTCCAAGGCTTTTGACACTGTTTGTCACCCCCTCCTGCTCGACTCCCTCCACCAACTTGGCTTTTCCGCTGGTGCCCTTGCCTGGTTCTCCAGCTACCTCTCTGCTAGATCTCAATGTGTGAAGATAAATGGCTCCCTGTCCAATACCCGGCCCATTCATTCAGGGGTACCCCAGGGCTCCATTCTGGGCCCTGTACTTTTCAGCCTCTATCTCAACACTCTCCCCAGCTCCTGCACAGGAAAAATGCTCCACTATGTTGATGCTGCAGTTCTCTTTGCCTCCCACCCTGATCCTTCTTCTCTCCAGATATCCCTCCAGCACACCTACAACCAAGTTGAAATGTGGTTCCTTGACTACTGACTTGTCATTAACCTAAAGAAAACTAAGTCAATGCTCTTCTCCCATTACCAAAACAAGGCCAAGAATGCCCCCATCTTCATTCTCCCCAGCACTCTGCACCCACTGGAGCAAGTGACCTTTTACAAATATCTAGGCATCACTTTCGTCTCGGCTGTCACCTTCCACACCCACATCAATGCCCTATCCTCCACCATAAATTCTTGGATATGCCAATTATACCATCATATAGATTGCCTCCCACAAGTTGCCCTCCAGCTGGCCATCACCTCTTCTGTCCTGTCGTTAGTGGACTATGACTTGCCCAGTTACACTGCGGTGGAGAATACCACCTTGACTAAAATGCAGCTCTCAGTCAATAAGGCCTGCAGACTCCTGACCAGAGCCCATAGCCACACTCACACTTGCCTGCTGTACTCCAGCACCAACCTGCTCACCTTTGAGGAGCGTCTGCACTACCAGACCTGCCTACTCACCAAAAAATCTCTTCTAGGGCTCCCCCCCCATGGGTCTCTGCTTCCCTATGGCATGTGTCCTCGTCTATTGCCACCCATAGCTCTGTCAAAGCCACCTTTCTGGTGTCCAGAACCAAGACCTCACTAGCCCAGAGGTCCTTCCATTACTGAGCCCCTGCTTGGTTCAACTCCATCCCACCCTGCATCACAGAAATTGAAAAAATTGGCCCCTTCAGAATCAGCCTCCGGAACCATCTCTTCGAAGCTCGTTGCTATAGATGCACCTAATTAATCCCACTGTGGGATCCTCCTGTCAGGCCTCCCTGACTTAACAATGTCCTCCAGGCAGCCTATCCTCCCTCCCTCCCACCCCACTCCCCCATCCCTACCTCCACCCTCTCCAGGTATGTCCAGGGCTGTACCCCGATGTAACCCTTGGGTACCTTCTATATGACTATAACCTATTATAAGTAACATTATTATGTAACCTATGTGTACTCTATGTTTAATGTTCTGCACCTGTACTGTTCTCACTGTTGTAACCACACTATGTGACTCTGTCTATTCCCCCTGTGACGAGGTGCCTTTGTAAATGAGTCCATGACTCAAAGGTTGTAAATCCGACTTTTCTAATAAATAAAAAAATAAATAAAATGGCAGCTCCAGCAATCTTAACAGACGGATTGGTAACACCTCTCTGGGCAGCCAACCACTCAGAGCTGTGGATGCGGTTAAGAATCTGGGGGTCATTTTGGACTATGCAGAAAACAAAAATAAAGTAGCTCAAAGGGAAAAAAACCTGGAGCACAAGGGTAACTAAATACAAACACTAGTATCAAAAAAGCCCCAGCTCACAGACACCCACAAGTAAGGTGAGCATACGCATGACCGACATGATTACCCTGTGTTTGTGTGGTCAGAAAAAAAAATCAAAAGGGGAAGCGTAATATCAAGGTTGTCTGACCATAACTCCATTTAGTTCAAACTGGCCCTTGGTCACAACTGAGAACTGAAGTCCTTGATTTTCAAAAGGCGGCCTTCAATAGGCTGAGGGAACTAGTCATGGATAACTTAGTAGGGGTGGATAATATAGGTGGGGTGGAACAGAGATGGGGGAAATTAAGGTTCAAGAGACTGCTATGGTTCTCAAAAAGGGTCAGGGAAGCAGTGAGGGCCAAGAAAAAGGCCTTCTACATGTACAAAACAAGGAGGAGGAAGAACATGGAGAATATTTACTGAAAAATAAGGAGGCAAAGCAGGCAGTTAGGGAGTCAGAAGCAGAGTCAGAGTTGCATATTGCAGAGGGGGTTAAGAGCAGAGCAAAACAGTTCTTCAGATATATTAGGGAAAAAGGAAGAAAGGAAGGGGGAATCATAAGGCTAGCTGAAGGTGGCAGGGTGATAGAGGAGGATGGACAAAAGGCTGTACTCCTTAATGATTACTTTTGCTCAGTTTTCACTAGTCAGGATGGTGGACCCTTGCCAGAGAGTGGCATCAAAGTGGTCACTAAGGGAATCGTGGCTATGAGGCAATCAGTATTTACAAGAGAAAAGGTCCTCAAGGGCTGGCAGCACTAAAGATAGATAAAGACCCAGGATGAGATGGGTTGCATCTGAGAATACTGGCAGTGGAACTGGCTAAACCCCTAGTAGGTCTATTCAACAACTCACTAAGGATGAGGTAGTTCCAAAAAATTGGAGGGTAGCAGATGTAGTTTCCCTTCATAAGAGAGGGGACAATGAAACAAGCAGGGAACTACAGACCTGTTAGTCTTCCCTGTATTGTAATGAAGCTGATGAAGTCACAGGTCAAAGAGGACCTTGTGGACAACTTGGAGAACAATGGTCTCTGTCATGAACCCACTCCTGGGGGTCGGGCCCACTGAGCTCACAGTGCCCACTCTTGAGTGCCATCCATGATGGGGAAGGAACAGGGATACCCTCCTCATCCTTTTTGAACCAGAAGAATCCAGGACATCCCTCTGGCTCTGGATAAGGGCACAATACCAGTCTCGAGTCTTATGGTCAAATATGAACCCTTCCTTGGCTACTACACACAGGAGGAAAACCCAGGTATCACACTCTTTTCAGGGTAGCAGCATAAAAACCTGATTTCACCTTCTCCCTACAGGACATGCACCAGTCTGTTTCAGAATCTTTGTAGACTCTAGTATTCTCCCTATTCTTCCAGATGTCCCTTCCAGACCCCTTTTCAATTTGGTTGCTTGTGGTGTGACCCATTTGGCAATAACAGTTTTCACAGATTATTAATACTGTTTTTACAATTCACATGCAATTAGAGAAAGTCTCACTCAGGCAGAATTTCTTTAAGAAAACAAAGGTTTTTACTAAAATAATTAAATAAATGCAGTTACAACTAAAAGAGAACATATACTAATTTAGTTTACAATATAAAGAAACAAAATGGGGAAAAATAATATAGAAAAATACACTGATACTGTTTAGCCAAGTCTCTACCTTAGGTCTGAAGTTTTCAAAGTCCAGAGAATCACTGGTTTGTAAAATATTTCAGTCTTTCTGCAGCAGCTTTTGGTTCTTAGGCAGTCTGTGTGCTGGCAGCTGTTCACTTGTTGTCAGGAGAAAGAGTCCAAACAGAATGACCCTGAGTGTCTGTGCTGGAGAGCTTAAATAGAGCTGACCACTTTCATGTCTGTGAATAAATGCTGGCCCTTCCATTTAGGCCACCAGGTGTCACTCTTGCGCTTTCCCTGACGTCTTATTTTCCTGATAATCTTTGATGTCAGATTCCCATAGTTAAAGGGGCACTGTCAGCTTTGTCCCTCGGTTTTGCCTCAATTTGAAACAATGATTCCACAAGCACCTACCTGTACCAATATTAGAGTAAAATTCACCTACATAAGCAAAAAACTCAACCGGTTACCTGTTTTTGTAAAAAAAAGCATTACTTCAGTTAACTTTCGGACCGAATGCAAACCCGCCCCACCGGAAGAAGATTCCATACCGAGAACGTACATGTAGTCGGCTCGCGGTGCCGAAGTGCATTAATTATGGTCCCCATTACAACAAATAGATCATTTAGTAGAACTCTGTAATGAAAAGTGATGCTGGTATTTAAAATTTAATCCTGAGCACTGGTTCAGCAGCAAAACACTTTCAAACTGTGGCAATGAAATCCCTCGCATCGTAATAGCGGCACGTTCTTGCGCATGCACGAGATCTTTTCCTCCCGCTGCTATTGCGCATGCGCAGATTTCGTGCCACTGTTTGAAAGTGTTTTGCTGCTGAACGTGCTCAGGAATAGAACTAGAACCAGCAGCACTTTCATTACAAAGTTCATAAATGAACTATTTGTTGTAATGGGGACCATAGCGCACGCCGGCACCGCTGCGACTACATGCGCGTTCGGTGTAAATCTTCTTCCAAGGATATAGTAGTTGAAATTAACTGAAGTAATGCTTTCTATAAAAAACAGGTAACCAGTGATTTTTTGCTTTCTAATGCATTACTCTAATATATTGTCAGGTACTGTACGTGCTTGTGAAATCATTGGTTCAAATTGAGGCAAAACTGAGGGGCAAAGCTAACAGTGCCCCTTTAACACAGGGTTTATAACCATAAGCCCTGTAAGTGGAATTTCACATAGGTATGCTATATAAGGATGTGTGTTTTTTTTCTACTGCCTCACTCTTTCCTGGCTAAAATATCCTGGGCTTATGAACTGGCTTAATTTAATCAGTTAAAAGGAAGATCCTGTAAGTTTTATGATTATACAAGCTGATTTTATTACTTCTGTTTTCCTTGGCCAGTTAATTTAGAGGAATACTCTTTGATCAGTTATCCACAAGCTTTTTGACAAGAACATGTCAGATTCCTGGCAAGCAAGTCTGGCCTGCAGGTCAGAGGAAGGTCAAACCCCTCTTTAAAAAAAACAGTATTTTCTCCATGTGCCTTTACTGACACTGGCATGTACATTTACATACAATTACATAAAAACATATATACAACAGAATTATGTCTACAGTAAGGGCTAGCAGTGGGGTAGCTCACCACAGTCTCCAGTATAGTAAACAGCAAAGATTTGTGAATGGTAGGTCTTGTCAGACTAACCTGATGGTTTTCTTTGACTGGATGATGAAGAAATTAGATAGGAGTCATGCTGTGTATTTGTTCTACTTCAACTTCAGCAAGGCGTTCAACTTGGTGCCTCACAAACACTTGCTGAAGAAGATGGAGGATCTGGTTGTGGCTTAGCTCATAGTAAACTAGGTAGGTAACTGGATAAAGGAGAGGCAGCAGAGGGTCATGGTCAATGAGGTCAAATCAGAAGAGAGGGAGGACACAAGTGGGGTACCACAAGGATCAGTCATGGTTTCTGTCCTCTTCAATATGTTCATCGGTGACATTGGTGAGGGAATCCAGGACTGATTCTGTCTCTTTGCTGATGACACTAAACTCTGTGGGAGGGTGGATGGTGATGAGAGCATAGAGGAAATGCAGAGAGACTTAGGGAAGCTAGAGGGGTGGTCTAAGGTTTGGCAGTTGAAATTTAATGCCAAAAAGTGCAAGGTAATGCATCTAATAAAAAGGAACCCCAGGATGGAGAACTGGATGGGTGGGGAGAGAGTTAGCACCACGGCTGAGGAACAAGACCTTGGAGTTATCATCAATGACTCCCTAAAGCAGCTAAGTCACTGCAACAAGGCATATACCAAGGCAAGTAGGATGCTGGGATGTTATCGGGAGGGGTATCAATAGCAGAAAGGAAGTAATACTTCCCCCCCCAAGCTCCTTACAGAAGCCACACCTGAAGTACTGCGCACAGTTCTGGAGTCCACACCTCAAGAAGGAGAGAGATAGGCTGGAGACAGTACAGCGTAGGGTAACAAAAATGATTTAGGGCAAAAAGGACAGGTACTCTAAGGAGCACCTCAAGGCACTGAACAGGTACTCGCTGGAGACCAGAAGGGAGAGGGGAGATACAATAGAGACCTTCAAATTCCTAAAAGGAATTTAAAAGATGAACTGTGGGGAACTATTTAGTCTGAATACTAGTTCCTAGTCATGTGATCATGAGTGGAAGTTACAGGAGGGAGGTTCAGGGGGACATGAGGAAGTACTACTTTACAGAAAGGGTGGTGGAGCCATGGAACCATGTCAGCTGAGGTGGTAGGTGTGAAAACCATTGGTGGTTTCAAGCACAGCTGTGACATTATGAAAGGTATAGTGATTGCTCAAGACAGCAGAATCAGGGAGGAGAATGGGGGGGCAGGATGGGGAGAGTTAGGACCTTGGAGGGACAGTAGGTCCAATGGTTAAATAGGGAACTTGGGCAGACTGCATGAACCATTGGTCTTTTTCTGCCATCATTGTCTATATTTCTATGTTTCTATGTCCTCCTTCCTCTGTGAGGAATTAACTGAGGTCCAAAATGTTGGCAGACAGCCAAATGGGCATGAGAACCCAGTACTTTCCATGAGAAAAGACTCCTTACTCATAGGAAACTGAAATTCCACAAATGACACTGCATCCAGCACAATGCATGGTGCTGAGTTTCAGACAGTGCTTGGTGCAATGCTTGGCACTGTGCTCAGCACCATGCTTAGTTGCATGCCCTGCATAATGTGTGACACCATACTTGGCATTATGCTTGGTGTTGACGGTGCCACACTGGTCTCTGAGACAGGGTGCTGCTGATTATCCAAACTCTGAAGAAAGATGTGCCCATGGCACTGCAATTGATGTTTGGGAGGTGCCCATGTTGGCACTAACAAGGGAGCAGAGTCCTGTGGTATACCAGGTGCCATGTGTACAGATGGACAGGCGTATTTGTCCTCTAATGAAACCCCACTGGAAGCAGATTTGTCTACAGATAGTGTCATTGGTTTTGGCTGCCTGGAGTGTGCTGAAAATATTGGCTCCAGTTCAAAGTACTCCATCTCAAGGACTGCTTGTAAGGAAGCGGGATATTCAGAGTCAGACGAAAGCTCCATAAGTCTGCCCTCACCAACAGGTGCTTGTTTTGTCGGTGATGGGGACAAGGAGGATGCCATGGAGATCATAAACCTCAAACATCCACTTTTCATGACAGGCTGTACCCTCCAGTGTTTTGCTTAAGGATCTGATCGGTCAAAGCTTGACACGAGTGACATGAGAACACATGCTCCAGCCTCATGGACTGTGAGAAGACAAGATTGTGGAAATCTTTATTCATGATGTTAATACTGCACAGACAGAAATGGAAAAAAAAAGTTTATGAGACATACAGTAGTCATAGTACCAAAATGGAAAGAAGTAACAGAGACAGTAGGCCTTTGTGGATACATTTTGAAGTCCTAACTCCCCCAGTAGGCTCTTGACAGAGGAAAAAAGTAAGCTGAGGCAGCAGGACTGCTCTCTAACTATGATAGCACATAATGAGCTTAGATGTTGTTTGCCAGTACCATCAATTTAAAAATTTCCTATTTCCCACATGGTCCTAATGTCTCCAGATCTAAGACCAAGGAGTTGTGCTCTATGGACATTGACTCTAGAAAGATTAAAAGTTGCTCAGTCATCTAAGTACAAAGGGAAAGCATGCCACATACTAGCAGCCTCTTAAATACCTACAATATTGACCAATTGTTATAAGGACGGCATCTCCTAAAGTTGCTGCAGTACTGATATACCACCTCCCAGGCATACACCATACATTTGAGACGTGCCTATATGTGAAAGTTACATACTTACTGTAATCTTCACCATTGATTATCACTTATAAGTCTGGGCCAGAGGCACTAGGACCCCGCAGAAGCAAAGCATTGGCCAGGGGGCCAGGAATAGCTACTGGGCTTAGCACCTGCACTCCCACACATGGTACCACATTCTAGCCAATAACTGTTGCCAGCATCCTCACCAACTTTTGTTTTGTTTACCAGGAGTGAGAAACAAAAGTGAGGAAAAAAACAAGAGATGGCTTAAGGAATTCCCCAGCCCAAAAGGGATTAGGAAAAATATATAAGAAATATATAAACAACAAAATAAAACTTGACTACTAACCTCTAGACAGAGCGAAGGGGCACACTAGGTAGCATAGAGTGGTAGTCGGGTTTGGAGCCAGAGCTGCAACACTACTAGCCAGACAGCAGATGGGCAGTGATATTAAGGCAACAGCCCTGAAGCACATGGCTTTGGCAGTTAAGTCAAGAGGGGTATGCCAAAAAAGTTGGGACCCTTTGTAACTGAGATGGCACAAATGTGCCAAACAGCAGGAAAAACTACAAAGGACTCTGAACTGGCAAACAGTATGACACCAGAGGGTGAAATGACTGTAAAACAGTTAGGTTAAGCCCCCTTCCCCCAAGAGGGAGTGGGGAAGAAAAATAATTCTGATGCATATGGAATGCAGGGCTGGACAGCCTAAGGAGTTAAGATGTGTCTATCTCCCTAGCTATCTATCCCTGAGCCTAATAGGCTTAACAATCATGCTGTCATAAGGAGAAAAAGCATGATAATCAGGCTAGAGGAAAAAAATGGCATAGCCAGAAAAAAAATCAGAGAAAAGCTGACCTGCCTGTCCTGCCACAACAGGGATGTACCGTGTGTGAAGGCTAGTGTAGCCTGATCCAATCAAGTGCACAGCACCCATCCACAGACAGAGCTACTGTCAAGTGGAGTTAGACTTCTATAGTGCCTAGTTGGCAGAAATTGCATTTAGCAACTAATAGGGATATACCCAAGGAAGGGGGTACACTCTGGGCAGGAAGTAGGAGTATAAGAAAGAAAAAAGAAAGGAGGGAGCTGCCTTCTTTTTTTGTTTTTTCAGTTGGCACACAGAATCAGAGGTCCAGGGAAGAGGTCCAGGGAAAGGCCTAAAGTTCTTACCTTGGATGCATGCATAAACAGCTTGTCATGTCTGAGTCATTTTGCTGTTTAGGATCAAAAGGTTGTAAAAAAACCATTTAATGACATTTTCAGTCACCCTGAAGAGTTGAAGAAAGAAAAGAAACAGATTTGTGAGCACTGAAAAGCACAGTGTCATCAGCATAAAATCTAATAGAACAGGAGTCAACAACAGAAGATACGAGGTTAACAAACAAAAATTAAATAAGACATGACTGAGAATAGACCCCTGTGGAACCCCAGTGAAGACAGGTAAAGATGGAGAAAGATAGCCATTCCAAAGAACAGATTGTGATCTCCCGTGCAAATAGGAGGAAAATCTGATAGTAATGTTTGCAGAAAATCCATAAAAAGAAAAGCAGGAAAGTAGCAGCGAGTGATTGATCAAATCAAAATCCTTTGATAGATCAGTAAAGATGGAGCCCAGGAAACATCCCAAGTCTAACACACCAGAGACTGAATCATGAAAGTCGATTAACGCTGTTTGAGTTGAAAATTTGGTTCTAAAACCAGACTGGTGATTAGATAGGATCTGACAGTTTGATAAATTGGCATTGACTTGGGATAGTACAATTTTCTACATAAATTTCTAGACAATTAGCAGGAGGGAGATGGGGCAATAATTATCAGCAACCATTTTATCCTCTCTTTTATGGAAGGGTATAACCATAGAATGCTTCCATGCTGCTGGGAAAATTTGTGTGAACAAAGATAAATTAAATAAGGGAGTGAGGGGAGGAGCCAAGATGTCGGCACTAAGGTTTAGTAAAGACTTGTCTAAATTGTTGATGCCTTTAGCCAAGTAATTTCTCAGAAAACAAAGTAATTAAGCCACTTCATAATTCTCAATTTTGTTTAAGCTAACCTTAGATCTTTTGAACGGACATTCAGAGAAGGCATTTTGGGGTAAAGGAGCAGATGCTAAGCCAGCTTTTGTTAACAGGATCATAGGGGCTTTGGTAAAGAAGGAGTTGAGAAGTGCATAAGCACCCTCATTTGACTGGGTTATGATCCCTCCATATGATGAATTAGTAGGGAGAGACTCAGAGGGCACTTTCCAAACTGAATCCACTAAACACAAATATTTTTTGGGTTGTTTCTTGCATTCTTTAAATTTGTTTTAAAAAAGTGGCTTTAGACTTCTTAATAATTCCTTGTCTGCTAAGACTGTCTCAGTATTGTAGGCTTATTTCATATGTATTGTATAGAGGTAGTATCTGGCCTGCAGTCCAGAGTCAGCCAGTTGGTTTTGCACATTCCTCAGTCCCTCTCCCCACCCCCGCACCCCTTTCCCTGCCTGACTATTCCAAGTACTTTTAGCAGGGACTCTTTCTGTTTATTTCATTCTGCAGCTGCCTGCTTACAAACATCCTCACCTCAGCCGGGATGTTTGCAAGGAGCTGTTAGAAGGTACAGAGTTCCACCCTCCAGCATTATTCATCTGCAGCCTTGCAGTAGCCCACCCCCCAGCCAAGATTGGTGCTGGTTTTATTAACTGTTTAACCAATTAGGACAGTTTCCCATCTGCTCCTCATACAGCTTTTCTACTAAGTGGCACTGTTAAGCTCTGGACACCTTCCATCCACCTCATTAACATAGGTTGACCTTTTGTTATTGTTTCCCACAACAAGCTCTCTCAGCAAGCTCTTCCTGCAGCCCTTGTAATTCCCTATCTTTCCTTTAGCAACCCTTTCACTAACCCCCTGCAAGTCTTGAACCCATGCCCTCCAAAGCTCTGCCTTACTGACAACTGTTGCTCTTTCCTCTAGGCCACCAAGACAGTGTTACTCTTTTCATGCTTTTGCTGTCACTGAACCTCCACTCCTCCCCGCCTTGCCTCTAATTCTTTCCCTCTATATTCTTGATGCTTAAACACCACTTGCTTGTTGCAAGATTCCTCCACTAGTGGCCTCCCTCGAGCACTACTTTCTCCTGAACCTTAAGGAGCACGAGCTCATCTTCACTCGTCTGTTTTTATGCAACTCCCTACATAACATTACACAGTCCATGATGATTTATTCTTGGTTCTCCTCCCTACACCTCCTCCTTCTATTTGCAACGCTGCTGTCTCTTCCACCTCCCCCTTCTCCCTTATCACACTTCCATCTTACCAGACACTTGCTGATAGCCCCCAAGTTATACTTCACCACTGGCCCAGCCTTGCTATAGCCCCCACCACTCCTAATTTATCCTGGACCCACTCTCCCTTACGGCCATCTTCTTCTCTTACTTCCATACCTTACTCTCTTGCTGTTCTCACACAACACTTCCATAGTACCATCCTATCACCCTACTCTCCTTTCTCCACCACCCAGCCCTGGTACAAAAGCACCAAGATGCATTTTGTTATTATCTCCCTCCTACTTCTCTCTGCTGGTGATATTAATCTCAACCCAGGTACTACAGTGGCAACTTCCCCTGTCCTATCCTCCTTCTCTCCCCCCACCTCCCTAGCCTACCCTTTGACCCTCCTCGTGGCCTAAAAATCCTCCACCTTAACATTTGTAGTCTACTTCCTGAATTCGACCTCCTACTCCCTCAAGTTAGTTCCCTCACTCCTGACATCCTTATTTTATCAGAGACCTGGCTAACAAACAAAGTCTCTGACACATCTTTTAACAGTTCCTGGATACTCTATTATCTGACAAGATCGCATTGGTAGGGGAGGGGATATAGCTATTTACTCCTTCTCCCAACTCCAAATCTGAATGGTCCTGTCCACTTCAGTCCCAGGTGCCCATGAGGCACTGGTCCTTCAACTATCCCTCCCCTTTTCTGTGCCAATTTTTATTGCCGGGGTTTATTGCTGGCCAGGTTTACACCACTCCACAGCCACTGACCTAGTTACCACAATAAGTTCTCTCTCTGCTTCTGGTGAGCTTTATTTGTTAGGCAACCTCAACCGAAACTGGTTGTCACCCTCTCTAGGTAAACCACATGCTGACATTTCTGCCCTTATTTTGTCCCAATTAATTACTGAACCCACCCATTTAAATCACAAAACACTAAACCACACTCTCTTAGACTGAGTCCTCACCTCCCACCCCACAGGATTGTCCAATCGGGCTTATTACCAGAAGCACTCAGTGATCATCACATGATGTATCTAGTTAGAAAAGTCGATAGACCTAAGGCCCCCCCATAAACTCCTTACTATGCACTCCTACAGCTCCCTGGATCTTGTCCCGTGCTACCACGACCTCACTTATGCTAACTGGGCTCCAATAGCCTCTGCCCAGTCCATAGATCATGCTTTAGCATATTTCAAAGAATCCCTCCTCGGTACTTGGAACAAACATGCTCCATTAAGGCAAGTAAGAGTACAGGGTTCTCACCTACCATGGATTATCCCTGAGCTACTGGCCTGCCAACATGCTCAAGATGAAGCCTGGAAGATACACAAATCCACCAAACTTCCTCGAGATCTCTCTATCTACTGCTTGCTCAGAAACTCCTGTACTAAGGCTATCTGGCTTGCTAAAGCAGAATATTTCAAGTCCACTTTCAACTCAAATATAAATAATCCCTCTGAGTTCTGGAAGGTTATCCACTCCCTCTTCTCCTCCCAAAATACACTACTACCTGCTGTCATCAAAATGAACAACCAGCTCCATAGTTGAACACCTTGTTGTAGCGGCAGAATTTAATTCCTATTTTACGTGTGCCTCAGCTCTGCTAACCTCCCTATCTTCACCACATACATCCCTGGCTACCCCACCCTACCCTACCCCCTTTCCGCAACTGCCAGCCTTGAGTTTCTCTTTTTCTTCCATCACTCCTCACGACAACCTATATGCACTTCTCTCTCTAAACCCTACAAAAGGCAACTCACCTGACAGCCTGGACCCCAAGCTACTCTACCTATCTGCCCCTCCTATCTCCATTCCCCTAACTGATTTACTCAACTTACAGTATCTTTCCTCACTGCCACTGTCCCTGAAGCCAGGAAGCATGCCATTGTTCTTCCTCTACATAAAGGTGGTGACCCCACTACTCCAGGGAACTATCGCCCCATCTCATTTCTACCTACCCTGGCTAAACTTCAGGAACACCTGGTTCTCTCTCAGCTATCCTCTTTCCTGGATGACTTCTCCTTCTTCACTTCATTTCAATCTAGATTTCGGAATAGCCACTCCACCACCACCTCTCTGCTTAACCTTACTGACTCTATCCATTCTGCCATGGATAGTGGTCATATCACATCTGCCATCTTTGTCGACCTTGCCAAGGCATTTGACACTGTTTCCCACACCCTCCTTCTTGAGACCCTCTCCTCAGCTGACCTATCCCAGTTGGCCTGTTACTGGTTTAAAGCCTTCCTAGTAGGAAGAGCTCAATCAGTTAAAATAGCTGATTCTACATCATCGCCACTGCCCATCTCAACTGGTGTGCCTCAAGGCTCTGTACTTGGCCCACTTTTATTCTTTATTTTCCTTAATGACCTGCTGTCAGTATGTTCCTCTTCCTCTATCCATATGTACACTGATGGATGACACAGTCTTGTTCACCTTTGGCCACTCTCCCTCTGTTGTATCTGCCAGCCTCCAGCTCGACTTCAGTAATGTTCAGCACTGGTTTAAGTCACATCAGCCTTTCCTGAACACCAAGAAAACAGTCTCCATGACCTTTGGCACAAGGCAGAGACTCTCTATGCTTCCCTCCCTACCCACCTTCCACATCCTGGATGGGACCACACTTGAGGATACCACCTCTTTTAAATATTTAGGAGTTTGGCTTGACTGACACCTAAACTTTTCTGAACATGTCAACACCATCCTGAAGAAACTGCACCCCAAGCTTGGTGCCCTCTACAGGAACCGCAGTTGCTTACCTCTGTCAGCTAGGTGCGACTTTGTTCAGAAAATGATTCGCCCTGTTTTCGACTATTGTGACATAGTCTACTGTGCTGCTCCTAAGTCTTCCCTATCCAAATTGGATTCCCTTTTCAATGCTTTTTGTCTCTTTGCTTTTGACTCCCCCCCATACCCACCACTGCTCTCTGTACCACTCCCTTGCTTTCCTCTCCCTGGAGTGCAGACAACTCTTGCACTGCATGAAATTTACCTCTAAATTCTGGTTTGGTTCTCTCCCCTCTTACCTGTCCTCCTCCTTTTCCATGCCACCTCCCTCACACCATTCTCTCAGGCCCACTGACTCTCACACTCTGGCTATTCCACGATGTACTACTACAAGCGGCCAAGGAGCTTTCTCTTATCACTTCCCAACACTCTGAAACTCACTACCTATGCCCATCCAACACTCTTCATCCCCCTCTTACATCTCCCAAGCCCTACACAACTTTTACTCCTCAAACTGCTCTTGTTAATGAAAATTCTGCTATATTTCCCAATGTTTATTGCACTTTAGGCTTATTTTGCTTTGTTGCACTATATGTTTAACCTTGTAAATGTATTTGGTTCGATTCTACCTTTGTATATGTCTTATCCAACCACTTTTGTATATGTGCATTTGCTTTATCTACACTGGTTAGCTATGTATATGCCATACCAAACTGTAACTGAAAATGTACATTCGATTTATCTGTATTATATTGCCTATGTTCCCCTTCCCCAGGATGCACCGTGAGACTATCAACTTGCTGCTCAGTCTGTTTTTCTGGTGAAACTCTTCAATAAACAAATAAATAATAATACAAGAAATACAAAGATTATGAAATTTATGAAAATGATGGCAAGAATCAGGAATATGTACAATTTATCACTGACTTTCAATTGAGAGACAATGAAGGGTGTTACCCCTGATCCACCCCAATACATGTTTGAATTTTACCTTTTTTTCAGCTAAAGCAACATGTAGATTACAAATGTGAGAGACATTATGGAAAAATAAATCCCAGGCCTCATTTATGTTTGAACAGAAGAATAATTTCCCCCAACTCTTGATAGTGAGCTGATACTTAAATCACAGGTGGCAGCCATTGTCAAGTCCTCATTTTACCCTCATTTAGTCCTCATCTGAGGAATACTGCCCTGGTAAAACATCGTGTTCCACTTGATGACCTTCCAACTTTGGTCCATGCCTTTGTGATCTCCCGCCTTGATTACTGCAGTGCCCTATATCTAGAGCTTCCAGGGGTGGACCGTCACCACTTGCAGCTGGTGCAGAATGCGGCAGCAAGGTTGTTGATGGGCTTATCTCGATCTAGGCATGTCAGGCTTTTGCTCTGCAGGCTGCACTGGCTGCTAGTGTGGTGGAGGATCATCTTCAAGATTGGTTTGCTGACCTACAGGGCCCTACACAGACAGGGACCGTGCTATTTGCAAGACCTCCCTACTGCCCCCTCTGTCCACTCTGTTCCACTGACAAGGGATTGCTAGAAGTTCCCATGGTCCATTTGAAGACCTCAGGGGTGAGATCTTTTGCTTTTATGGCCCTGACCCTGTAGAACTCTCTACCTCATCAGGTCAGAGAGTGCCTGTCCACTGAGACTTTTAAAACTGCGTTAAAAACTTATTTA
The DNA here is from genome assembly GCA_016271365.2 of Neoceratodus forsteri. Taxonomy (NCBI): domain Eukaryota; kingdom Metazoa; phylum Chordata; order Ceratodontiformes; family Ceratodontidae; genus Neoceratodus; species Neoceratodus forsteri. Next base: position 732,654,119 of record CM057450.1, read on the forward strand.
TTCAGTTTAGTATTTTTAGATGTTTAGTAATTAGGTAATGCTACATATTTAACTTTAATATGTTTATTGTTTTAGTTTTATTGCTGTTTGGTTTTAACTCTGTACAGGAGCTTTGATAATTTTGAAAAGCGCCTTTTACAAATAAATTTGACTTGACTTGACAATGAACTCTGCACAGGTTTGAGCAGAAGGCAGCTAAACTGAAGTTTCTGAAACAGTAAACCTTAAATTTAGGAACAGATTTTGAAAGAGAAAGAAAGATTTAATGTACAAAAAGTCGCTATATGATTGCTAAATAGGTTACCAATGCAAGCTGAGTCTGAAATCAGAAGGTCAGGGGAAACAAAAACTAAGTCAACAACAGAGACCATTCAAACTGATTTAAAACAAGTGTGACCTTTAATAAGTTGTTTGCGATCCAATGTGGAGAGAGGGCTTGCTTTAAATTTAGGCCTCAACCAGTCAGCCAGTGGGCATTACCCTCCTCAAGATACCTCACAGGAGTTACAGTGTTATTGGCTATGAAAGCTGACTTGACATCTTTCAAAGAGGGAGGTTGGAGAGGATAGTTTGACTGGATAGAAACTATTCTAGTCAACCATTTTAAATCAGATCAAAAAATATGTATTCTTGAAGGATACCGGCATTATGTGACTGTCACTTGAAGAGGGTAATCCACTTTCTGCTCATGTCTACTGTAAAGTATTGCAGGACAGAACTCCCAAACATGGGACAACTGATCAGGTAACAGAGGCAGAATAGAATTCACCAGTGGTGTAATCACAGGGGTTGGGGTGAGTGGGGGAATAGTAGGAAGTACATTTTATGTTTAATTCCACTTCAGCCTTCTTACCTGAGCTGATAGAGCTGTTTGAGCCCCTTGTGTTGGCTTGTGGGGACTGAAGAGAGCTTCCTGCTACAGATGGACCGCTGGAACATCTCACTAATGGAGAAGACACATACTGACAACGAGGATGTTGCATGACTGTTCTGATCCTCTCTTCATCTGTCATGCTCTCTTCAGAACTTGTACGGAACTTAGGCTTGGGGGGCAGGTGTTCTCGAGAAACAAAAGTTTCTCATTTAAAGCTTGAAGCAGTACTCCCAATGTGTATTTTGTTACAGTCAAAGAAACGCTGGATACAATACTTAAAGAAATACTTTAGTTTCAGTGATTATCTGAAGGCACTTTGCATACGACTGAATGAGATACTGGTAGCAAATGTGTGCAGAGTGAAAGTTTTTTTCTCCAGTACACAGGAAAACTTCTTAAAATATAATATTTAATTATAACTTTACTTGCTGCATTTTTCATTAACTTTCTTTATTCACTTACATGTAATAAGATTTTTTTGTGTGTCTCAAATTTCCTGTCACCCTCCTACTGCTCCCCTGCTACAGTCACAATGTTCTTTTTGTGACATTGCACTCTGTTGCCATGGAAACAACTTACTGTGATGGCTCTGCATTCAGCTGTCATAACTGTACTTGTAAATGCACTTGTACACTTGTACCCTGTACCGTGTTATACCCTGTATAGTGTTGCAACCTTGCTGTTAACTTTCCTGGATCTATTATCTCATCTGTTATATTGTATGCCTCATGTCGTTATACTGTATTTGTCCCCAGGACACATCTGGAATTGAGCGGTACTCCACTCAGTATGCCTTCCTGGTAAAACTCTTAAATAAATAAATACTAAACAGAGGATTATAACTTCAGCTGGAGGAAAAGCAGGAGCATGTTGGTGACTTTCAAGAGACAAAGATCCTACATTCACATATATTTCCTCAGTAATAAAGAATAAGACGAACTGCATATGAATACAAATAGAATAATAGATAGGGGACCGTGAATTACTAGGCTATAATTCCATCAAGAGGTTCTGGGGACATATGAACCTCGCTAGTGATGCTTGAGAGTTTCCAACATGTCCCCAGAAACCTCAGGATGGAATTATAACCAAGTAATAACAGTCCCTATCTGTTATTTTTTTAACTATATGGATCTGAGAAAGATTTCAACTGGCCGTCTGATGTTCCAGTGTGCTCATATCGCAGTATGGCACCAAAGCACCAGTAAACTCGTGCATGGATAAGTTTGGCACTTTCCAAGTGTTAGCAGATAAAAACGATTTCTAAAAGTAGGCAGTGAGCTGAGCTTTGTAAAGTAACTGTCCTGTAAAAACAAATGGTGTAAGCCAGTGAAATTAATATGGCATTGACACGACCCCTGCCCTCCTCCCTAAACTACTCATATACCATGTTACTGCATTCACTGCAAAATGGTGGCATACCTACTGTCGTACTAGCCACAAATTTGTCTGGTATAAGCTAAAGTATTTCATACTGCTGGCTCTTATGCTGTCCGGGGATACTGAGCTGAACCCTGGTCCTGCACCAGGTACATCACCCTTAAACTGCTCTGAATATGATATGAAAGGACTTCACATAGTCCACCTAAATGTTAAGAGTCTTCTCTGAAATTATGCAGACCTGGAAGCTTGGGTGGTTAACCACCACCCTGATGTGCTCTGTCTATTTGAGACATGGCTAAAACCCTCTATCCCAGATACATTTTGCCTCCTCCCAAACTACAACCTTCTTAGGTGTGACAGACCACCTCCTAAGCATGGTGGGGGTGTTGCAATCTATTACAAAAACAATCTAAACATTACCATATTAACTGACAAGAATCACTCCTTGTGTGAATACATCCATGCCATACTCAGGCTGGGAGACAAAACTCCATATTGTATGTGCCTACAATCCACCCAATAGTGGAATAAAATGCCTAGTGAATTTGCTGGATCATACAGCTGCACATGCAGGGAAGAATGAACTCATCATTCTTGGAGACATAAATTTAAACTGGCTAGGAAAATCTCAAGATACCCTTCTATCCGTGGTTCAGAGTTACAGCCTGCACCAAATCATCACTGATTATACAAGAGTGCCTGTCAGTACTGACACCAGCACCCTTATTGATTGGGTCTTAACAAATTGCATGGACAGAATTACAAAAACAGGTACACTGATGGATAATATTAGTGATCACTCCCCCATTTTCTGCATATGGAGCACATCCACAACCTCCACATCCCCCCAAAACTATATATGCTTCAGAAACTATGCAAACTTAAATCAGGCTCATTTCCTATATGATGTGTCTCACACTGACTGGTCCCCTGTCTTCCAATCCACAAGTACTGATGCTGCCCTTCATGCCTTCTTGAGCAGGTTTGTACTCCTGCAAGATAAATACACCCCAGTCATCACTCGGTATGTTTGTGGTAAACAAATCAGATGGCTACATAAAGACCTCCTCACAGCCCTCAAAAACAGAGACAAATGCTGGGAAAAGTTCAAAATATCCAGTCTCTCTGTGGATTTTAATAAATATAGAGAACAGCGATCAAAATGCAAAACACGAATAAGACTTGCAAAAAGCCAATACTGTAAAGACCTTCTGCTGGATGCTGCCAGCGACCCAAAAAAGTTTTGGTCTCATGTCAAGACTTTCCTCGGTTCAAAGCAAACCCTACTAAATAATGACATGATACTGAATGGTGTCCATTGTAATGACCCGGGCACAATTGCCAATGCATTTAATTCTCACTTCTCTGACCTCTCGAGCTACACAAATGCCTTCTCTTCAAATAACTTAATGCCTGGTTCCCCCAACCCAAATGACATCTCGATGACATCTACCTTCTATTTTAAAGCTATATCAAAGAACAATGTCCTTAAACATCTAAACTCCATATCAGACAGTACCACTGTTGGATCAGACTGCCTCGAACCTAAACTCTTAAAGTTTGTGGCACCTTTCATCACAGGACCTCTGTCCAGTATACTAAATTTGTCACTAAGTAAAGGCATAGTGCCTGAGGTAAGGAAACTGGCTAGAGTCAAGCCAGTGTTTAAAAAAGGTGACAAAAAGATATAACCAACTATAGATCAATAGCTATACTGTCAGTATTAAATAAAATCCTAGAGAAGCTCATCTCAGCACACCTTACTAAGTATAACCTTCTCCACCCAAATCAACACGGCTTTAGAAAAGGCCATAGTACTCAAACTGCTCTACTACAGCTGACAAATGACGCTATTCAAGCCATGGACCAGGGTCAACAAACCATTGCAGTATTTATCGATCTGACGAAAGCTTTTGATCTTGTTAACCACCCTCTTCTGCTTACCAATCTCCACTTCCTAGGTTTCTCTACTGGACTTGTAAACTGGTTCCAAAGCTACCTCTAAAGCAGATACCAAACTGTGAAATTCAACTCGGCCACCTCAGAAAAAGCAGTCATCAATGTTGGTGTACCTCAAGGATCTATCCTCGGTCCCCTCCTCTTCTCGATTTTCATTAACAACATTCCTCATAGCATATCCTCTTGTTCATCATTGCTATATGCTGATGACCTCGTACTTTACACTAGCTCAGACAATGTTCACTCTATTAATCATATGCTCTCTATGGATCTACAAAATATTCAATCCTGGATCACCAAAAACAAGCTCGTTATTAACGTTGGAAAGACTAAGGCCATGCTCTTTGGATCCCCTATTAAACTAAAGCTGTGCTGTAAATTTTTCCAGGTCACCTGGGCTGACGGTTCCCCATTGGAAATGGAAACCTCTTTTAAATATCTAGGTGTCTTACTTGATAAATCCCTCACCTTTGACGCCCATGTTACCTCCATTTGTAAGGCTATAAACGCAAAACTCAGCTTAGCCTACAAAACAAGCCATATTCTTACTCCCACCACTAGGACAGCCATTGCTTGAGGAATCCTGCTTCCCTCACTTTCTTATGGATCCGTAATCTATACTAACTCATCTAAGGCTACTCTTCATAGGTGGGACACAACTTGTAACAACATATGCCGTTACGCCTCTGCATCCTCTAGACTAAAACATCACTGCCTGCTGTACTCTGACCTAAAGTGGCCATCCCCCATTGCACACCATCTCCTCTCCCTTGGGAACCTTCTGGATAGTGTACTGCGATCAAGTATGCCCACCTACCTAGCCTCCCTGCTGACCCCTCAGCCCATCTCCTACGGTCTCCGATCAACTGACTTTTCCTTGATTTGCATCCCCAGATGTAGAACAACCAAAGGGAAATCAGGCTTCTCACACATAGGCCCCTCCTACTGGAACTCGTTGCCCCTAGATGTATGCCTTTCCCCTAATCATGCCACCTTTAAGAAGAGGCACCGCTCCCTCTTCACCACATGCTCTCATTGTACCTGCTTCAACCCTCCATAGATCTTGACTACCCCTGTCCTGACTGCCCTTGTTATCTATGCACCCTGACACTTTCAGCCTCCCTTTACCTCTCTCCCTGCATCCTACCATTAACATCCTCTCATGTTTAGCTGGATGTAACTTTACCCTGTTGTTATATTTGCTTTCTTGTATGCATCAAACATTGTGATATTACTACGTCAGTCTTCATATGAGCACTTATCTCCATTTGTATAATTTATACCTTTACGTGCCTTGTACCAATATTTGTCTAAATCTTGTCTCACTCTTTGGTGTGATGTATTGCATATCTCCTGACACTGTATGCTATGTAATTGTATCTCTCTGTGTTGTTAACCTCCTGGGTTGTGCCTGAAAATAGTTACTTTTGTGTCTAGTGCACTTACCCCGGTTATCAAATAAATAAATAAATAAATAAATGTTTATAAAGTAAAGCTGGGACATGTACTGCCTTGAACTGCAGGCTGTGTTGTGTTGCCCAATGCCACATGCACATCGCTTCCCAATCACAGTGGATATGACCGCGTGCCTCCCTGTTTGTTCAGGTACCAGATCATGTACATGTTGTCCGTCTGTAACAGTAAGGGTCCAAGGAGGAGTAGGTGCTGAAAAGCCTGAAGGGCATGTAATACAGCCCGCATCTCTTGCACGCTGATGTGCAGATATGGGCCCTGTATGAGCAACCCTCTCCTCTCTATGTTCCCTCCCCCTTCACCCACCCCTGTAAGCCTCCAAGTCTTTGCCTCTTTTCTTCCACCCACCCTTCACATTGCTCTCACCTCCCTCTTATCCTGCTCGCTGCTCTCCATGCCTTACCACTCCCTCTCTTCCGCATACTATTGATTACCCAAACTCCACTGTCCTGATCTCCTCTCTCCTGAACCCTGCCTATCCTGGTAGACTCCTGATCTACTTGCAACCCTACTACATACTGTCAGTACTTCCCTGATCACCTCACTTACCCTGTTATTGTTCCTTATCAGCCGCAGTGTCCTACATTCTGCACATATGCACACTATGCCAAGACTTTCCTCTCTTGAGATTCTCCTCTGTACGCACGTGCATGTATGCATATACATATGTATATATTTTCTACATTATATACAGTATATAAAATATGTTGTCTTTTTGCTGTTATTGCTGATTTTGCTCATCACCATGTTATGCTGTGCTACAACTGTATTTGCTCTTTGTGTATAATGTTTTGTAAGTGTATTGCACATCTTTGCCTCAGAACCTCCTTGCAAATGAGCCTGCTCAATGGAGTTAATTCCTACCAATAAACCTTGACTTGCCTTAACTTGAGATATAGCTCCTGCTGAGACCAGGATCCCTGTGTCCTGTGGTCGCCCAGATGGACGCTCCAGCCATGACCAAAAGCATTCATTGTCAGGATCTGAGCTGGTGGGGGCATCTGAAAGGGAACTCCTCCAGTAAGATTGAACAGATCCTGCCACCACAGGAGGTCTCGATGTGTGGGGCCAGACACCAGAATCCTGTGGTCCAGGTCATCTGATTTCTGGTCCCAATGGACCCGAAGGGCCCACTGTGTAATCCGCATGTGGAACCTGGCCAGGGGGACAGTGGGAATAGCTGCTTCCATCTGGCCCAGAAGACACAAGACTGAACGGGCCATGGTCCATTGGCTGGTTGCAAGTTGGATGGCCTGCTGACACAAGGTTTCCGCCCAGTCTAAAGGGAGGAAAGCTTGACCCTGAGCAGTATCCAGCACTGCCCCAATAAATTGGAGGTGGTGTGAAGGAACAAGGTAGGATTTGGGGTAATTCACCATGATCTCCACTTGCCTGAATAGATTCAGGGTTAGTAGACAGGGAGGCCACCAGGCTGTCCCTCAACAGTGCCGACAGAAGCCAGTCATTGAGATATGGGAAGACATATATTCTATGGTGGCGTAAAGCCACCATCACCACTGCTAGACTCTTGGTAAACACTCTGGGTGCCATAGAGAGGCCAAAAGGGTGGTGCTTTGAACTGGAAGTGTTCCCCCTGGAAGGTAAAGCATAGAAAGTGGCAGTGGGAGGGAAAAATTGCGATATGCAGGTAAGCACCCTGCATATCCAGAGCACAAAGCCAATGATCCTGGTGCAGAAGAGGCAGCAGACCCGGTAGGGTCAGCATGCAAAACCTCTTGTACGCTACATACAGGTTTAGTGTGCTGAGGTCCAGGATTGGATGGAGGCCCCCTGTCTTTTTAGGGACCAGGCAGAAGTGGGAGTCATATCCCTTTCCTGCCTGGCCCTGAGGAACGGGCTCTATAGCTGATTTTGTCAGAACTGCCTAGATCTCTTCCTTTATGAGAGGAATGTGGCCTATCAGGTAGTGAGACAGAGAGACCTGGAGGATTTCTGGGTGGTCCCTCTGTGAATTTGAAGGTGTGGCCTTGAGCAATGAGCTGAAGGACCCACGTGTCTGAAGTGATCGCCTCCCACCCGGACAGGTGGTTGGTGAATCTGCCCATACTGGTTCCTCCAGAGCTGGTGGCAGAGGCTGGGGGCTCTGCCACAAGTCAGGAGGTAGAAGGGGTATGGAGGAGCACTGCCCCAGCAGCTCTTTAAGACTTGACTGGAGGACTGGCTTTTGCTGATGGGGCCCGACGCTTGTTCTGATGCCAGGCTGGCTGTTGCCTATTCTGGTACCATTGCTGGTGATGAAATGGCTGTTTTGGCTTGCTGTTAGAGCAGTACATAGACTGGATGGAGCATAGAGCCTTGCCACTGTCCTGGAGCTCAGTGATTATGTCTTTGATGTAGCCTCTGAAAAGGACTGGTCCTCTGAAATGGGCATCCTAGATGGCCGACTGGACGTCTTGGGCCAGTCCAGAAACCCACAGCCAGCCAGTGCATGCTAATAGCCATGACTGTACTCTGGGTAGAGGCATCTACCGCATCATATATTGCTCTGAGGGAATGACAGCAGGAGATTTCCACAGTCCTAACAGTCTGGGAAATTTTGGTTTAAGCCTCGGAATCGAGCAAAGCATTGAATTCTGACTTCAACTGTCGCCAGGATAGATTTCTGGTTAATAATCATGTATGCCAGGCAGTTCAAAGCTCTGAGGGCCAAGGTGGAGGAGGAATAAACCTTGTACTCAAACTGGTCTATTTGCCGTGACTCCTTGTCTGGAGGAGAAGTACTCATGTGTTTAGGTTTAGCCGCATGGTCGTGAGCCACATTAATAACCACTGAGTCACTTTAGGGTGAGAACTAAGGTGGTCTTTACCCTCGGGGGCTCAATACAGTCTATCAGCCTTCTTGGTGGCTGCAGCCACTGATGAGGGTTGCTGCCAGACTGTGGAGGCCAGGCCCTCATGTGGTCCAATCCACAGAGGAATGAGTAGAGGGGACAGCTCAGGCATATCCAGGTGCTCCGCCAACCTCTTGTGTTGGGGATCCTGATCCTCTGTCTTCCACCTGTTTGCCTCCTGTATCTTCAGAAGGATCTCCATAAAGGAGGAGTTCTCTGGACGGAATTTGAGAGAGTCTTTGAGCTCTGGATCCACCAGAGAGGTGGTCTCAAAACCCAATGCAGGGGAGTCTGCGGTGTCAGAGTCCAAGTCTGATGATGGACTTCTGTCCGGAGACACAGCCCGTGGGAGTGGGATCTTCTCCAGTAGGACTGCCTGGCCCCTGCCGATGCCGACTACAGTGGTAGGACGTGAGGTCTGTCCCAAGGTAGAGGGGTGAAACTCCACTGGAGAAAGGGATCTCGAGGTACCCTGGCATATGCTACCCTGGCGGTAGGTACCCTGGCAAAGGGTAGTGAGGTGTAGGGTAGCCTGGCATTGGGAGGCCCGGAGAAGGGCTCAATGGTGGAGGCAAGGGACCTGCCAGAGGCTCTGATAGTGGGTAACCTAGCGTAGGACCCGATGGAGGACCCTGACAAAAGGTAGCCAGGTGTAGACCCCGGGGGGGAGCCTGAAGAACCTGATGGGGACACTGATGGAGGGTTATAAGGGCCTGTTAACGTCAGTTTTGGTGCAGGAATGTCTGGAGGAGATCCCGGCTTGGGCCCAAGGGGGCTGAGTATCCCACTGGAGTCTGGGGTGGGGGAGCTGGACCAGACAGGGGAGCCTGCAGTACAGAAGACACCAACTCCTGAGGGAGTTCCAGCATCAGGTGTTCCGGCCCCAGCACCAGGGTTGTGTCAGGTGGATACTCCTCTGACTCCAGCTTCGAATGTGCAGGAGAGCCAGGAGTCACCACCAGGGGAGGTGGCAAAGGAGGATCCTGAGAGGGAGAACCCTCTGGGGAGGGCTACAGCTGAAGTGGCAGCGAGTACTGATCCAGAGGATCAGAGTCAGGCCTGTTATCAGGACCTGATGAAAGCACAGTGGCTGGGCAGATGCCAGAGGAGCTGGCATGTGACTTATCAATTATGGCTATACATTCGTCAGAGGGGCTGACAACTGACTTATCGGCAGTCCAAAAAGCAAAGGGTCTGAGGATAATCACAAATGTTCTTAGTACAGTATGGGGTGGAGCTTGGTCATTAGTGGTAAAAGTTCCAGGGAAAATGTTTGTACGACCGATCTGGCTAACAATAGCCCAGCACAAAAGTTATTTTTTCAGGTTCTTTTTTTTTCTTTTATTCAGATAACATGTCCCTAGTGTTTCGCCATATTCGGCTTCTTCTGGGGAATTTTTTATCTGGGATTCTTCCTCTATGGCTGCCACATGCCTTGTTTTCTTTCTTGCATCACTTTAGAATGTTTGTTTGTGCTTTTCAGAAACTGACTGCCACTTCAGTAGGAACTAGGAAGCAGAACACAACAGAAGCTGAACATTCAAATGTCATTATATAATGAATACCAACAGAGTGTATCAGGAATGGTGGTGAAAACTAAAGAAAATAAACCAAAAAGCATAGGATATCAGACTTAGGTCCTGGGATTTTGAGGGGCCTAAGGGTGGCAGAGCTGTCTGATGGATTGGAGGCGCCACCTGAACTGTGACCAGCTCAGGCGGGGGGACCAAGGGCTGCTCCCCTCAAGGAGAGGCAAGCTTGGTCAGAGGTGTAGTACCCACGTCAGTGGGAGGCCATGGGTGGGAAGGAGACCAAATGCAATCCCATTGCTTCACAATGTCCTTTTTTTTCTTCTTATGGGAGTCCGAAGAATCCCCCAGAGAGGAGGATGATCCCTGCTGCTTCTGCAGCTCCTTCTCCATGGAAGCCATCCTCAGTTTAAGAACATGGACTTCCAGGGCCTATTGGCAGCATTTCCATGTGGGTGGCTTGGTTGAAATTCTGGTAGACCTCACAGTCCTCGGTCTTATGCTCTGGTCCCAGGCAGAAGAGGCAGAGGGAATGGCCATCCTTGTGAAGGAGCTGGATGCCGCAGGAATCGCATTTGTTCTTAAGCGACTCGAAAGGCACTGGAGAAGACATGCACAAAAAAAGCTTAATACTTTTCAAAGATTTATAAGAAATAAAAGCGATGAAATACTCATCTGAAAATGGCGGTCAACTGAAGTAGCATTCTCCGTGAGGTACGACATGCGCAGGTTGATAGCGGGAAAGAACTGGAGGGCAGGCATGGGGACTGCCTGCTATATAGTATCACGCTGACATCATTCACGTGACGTCAAGTTAGCGGTCTCCTACCAGACACTGCTAGCTAAAGTTTTTCAAGTGGTCCTAGTCCATGGCAGCTCTAGTCCTAATGGTTAATACTTACTACAAGAGCCTCTCAAAGTAAGATCAATAGTATTATCACTTTTGTAGTGTGCTATTATAGGGAATTTTTTGTATGCTTTACTATGGTATTATTTTTAAGTACCCATACATTATAGTACAGTATCTGTGTCTTATGATTGTGTGTTCCCGAGTTCTTTGCATAAAAGAACTGTGAAGGAAAACTGAGCAGTTCACACATGGAAAGGAGTTGAGAAGACACTTATAACCGTAACAGACACAGGAGCTGTACCCATGAACCTACTATAAATCATGCTGAAGATTTCTGTTTTTAAAAAAATGGAACATGACTTTTCAGCTGACAGTATAGCTAGAGGTTAGAGTAATAAGCTGTGAATGAAATTGGTATGCCCAGCAGACCTGTATTAATTCCCATAGCCTCATCTTGCATACTACATGACCCTGAACAAGTCACATAAGCTCCCCAGTGCTTCCATGTCACCCCAGAAAACAGGCTTAGTGGACCTTAACTGGTTACCAAAGAATAAAACAAATTAAAAATCAAAATGGTGTATTTTACATAAATTTAAAGAAACCACTGTGTAAGAAATGGACCAACCGAAATTAGAATATCAGAATTCTGGAACTATTAGCATGTGACACACTTTTGTAATTAATACTGTATAAATCATGACATTGTTCTAAGCCAGTCAGGATTGTTTATTTCTAAACATTACAGGTACTCTTATGACCATAAAAGGTCTCTCGTTCAAATAGTTCTAAACTTCTAAAGTTTTAGATTCAGTTGGCATAGTGCACTTCTCGTACAAGGGGGTTCTCTAATTTTCTTTAGCGTAAAGCATTTTGATGTTAAATTCAAGTTCCTTTAAAAAAATCTTCAACATGATTTCTAATTAAGCAATAAGCAATGATCAGGAGTTATGTTAATGGTCTATTAATCACCTTCTGAGGGACCTCAGATCAATATTGGCATTATAAAATACATACTGTAAATGTACATATTGTGTTAATAAAATTCTTCAGCCAATTGGCTTCAATTGTGCTGGACAACAGAGTGACTATGTACTGTCTCTTTAAAGGCATTTTAAAGGGACCTATGCTTGACATCCTTACGCGTGACATTTTGACAATTTAAAGGTGACTTCCTACAGAGTTCAGTGACTAACTGTAAGATTAGAATGCTCACTCTCTTCTCTTGCCAAAGGTGTCAAAATGTGATCTTATCAGTGTCCTGGACTCCTGGCTGCATCCACAAAACCCCACAAAGTACAATATAAAAACATTTTTGCACAGTTTGGTTATTTCAGTCTCTGTACTTTTTGATGACAATTGTTAAGAACTAGCAGGTCTCCCTATACGTACAAATATGTGTTGAACTTTACAGGCCTCTTGGTTTTTAATGTTATCTTATTGTTGGTCAGCCAAGTAATTTTCTTCATGTAAACTACTTTTTAATGTATTTGTCTGTTTCAAAATGTCTTTCTTGTGAACAACTGACCTCACTATTTCTGTGCTTATACAATTTTATTCTGTTGTCATGGAAATTATTTTATTGATATATTTGTAATTTGTTGATTTGAAGAGACACACTGAGCCAAGACTTGTGTCCATATGTAAATTGGGGGTGAGGGGGTGAGGGCAATTGGGAGAAAAATATTAGCAGGCATAAATAGGCACAGTGCATGAGAGCACCTGCACACAATGATTACAAACTGATTAGTGCATGAATTTAGGATATGGTAGCAAATTGACATGAAGTACTATACAGGACAGTATAAGTCTGAATGAGCAGATACAAGATTAGGAGTGAATACAAATGGATCAGAATACAGTTAAACTGTCCCCAAGGGACAAGAAACAAAAAGGGGGGGAAAAGTGAGGTGGAAAGCACAGGGAGAGAGGGAAGACAATGGGAAGGCGGGGCCAGTTGCTGGATGAGGTATGAAAGTAGTGGTCCCAGAGGAGGGCTTTGAAACAGACAAAGGTAGGTGAGATACTGGGAGCAGTGCAGTGGAACATGGACTGCCCCTTCCTGGGGGGAATGGGCAGGGGCTCTGGGGGAGGAGGAGGCGGCTGCACATACTGGGTTAAGCGACAGTTCTATAGGTTAAGAGATGCTGTTATCGTTCTGGTTCCCTGCATCTCTCTCCAAATCAAAACTGATGTAAATCACCTCCCTTTGTTCAGACAGTAAAATGAACGTACCTATTAATTTTTAGTTAGTTTGCATGATATGAAGACACTCTGTATTTTTACAAATACTCATGCTGTTTGGAATGAAGATACTGAATGAGCAGTAAATGCTTTTATATGCCCACAAAACTCAATAAAATTTAAGTTATTAAAAGAAAAGATGAGTAGTGAGCAGGAGGGAGGTTGTTGCAGAATAGAAGAAGGTGGGAAGCAAAGCCAGATTGCCCATTGGAGGTTTTACATCTGGGAAAAGAGAAAGAGCAGCAATCAAAGCAGAGAAGTGAGTACTAAATAACACATCATATTGTACAGTAAGTAAACTACAATAAGCAACAAATATGTCCGAAGCAAGTACATTTAATGTAAATTTTACTGGTGGGTAAGTTAGGGTGAATTATGCAGACCTGTTGAAAAAGACTCCACTCTGGTGGGGTTATTCTTAGAGCTATAACTTAGGTGACCATCCTGATAGATAAAACATAGAAATGTAAAAACCTCCCTGGCTATTTTATGTTATATAATGCGCATCAAGAATCCAGCAATTTGATGTCTATCTGGCCTTTGAAACTGGCCTTTTAGCCACGGATAATTCCCATGACAACCCACGCAAAAAGTGCCACTAAGCCACTGCACCAAAACACTATCAGTACACCCTTGAAATCAAAACAATTCAGCCGCCATGTTTTCTCCGACTTAGAGAAATGACAAATCCCAAAGCTGCTGAAATGTACCTCAGCTATAGTTTTGTAGTGTCAGCCACTCGCACCTCGCTCTCTTCTGCCATTCTCATTCACACAACAGTCTTTTCTGCTGAAAATACCACCAGCAGCACAACCTCACTACTATAGAGTCCATAGCCTCCAGCACACAGCACGACCTCACTGCTATAGAGTCCATAGCCTCCAGCACACCGCACTACCTCACTGCTATAGAGTCCATAGCCTCCAGCACACCGCACTACCTCACTACTATAGAGTCCATAGCCTCCAGCACACAGCACTACCTCACTACTATAGAGTCCATAGCCTCCAGCACACAGCACTACCTCACTACTATAGAGTCCATAGCCTCCAGCACACAGTACTACCTCACTACTATAGAGTCCATAGCCTCCAGCACACAGCATGACCTCACTACTATAGAGTCCATAGCCTCCAGCACACAGCACACGACCTCACTGCTATAGAGTCCATAGCCTCCAGCACACAGCACTACCTCACTACTATAGAGTCCATAGCCTCCAGCACACAGCACTACCTCACTGCTATAGAGTCCATAGCCTCCAGCACACAGCACTACCTCACTACTATAGAGTCCATAGCCTCCAGCACACAGCACTACCTCACTGCTATAGAGTCCATAGCCTCCAGCACACAGCACTACCTCACTACTATAGAGTCCATAGCCTCCAGCACACAGCACAACCTCACTGCTATAGAGTCCATAGCCTCCAGCACACAGCACAACCTCACTGCTATAGAGTCCATAGCCTCCAGCACACAGCACGACCTCACTGCTATAGAGTCCATAGCCTCCAGCACACAGCACGACCTCACTGCTATAGAGTCCATAGCCTCCAGCACATCAGCACTCTCCTTGGCGCCCTCCCCCATTCTTTTACATACAGTGACTCCAGAGAGTAACAGCAACACTTAGGTTGAGACAGCTGCTGAAGCAACAACATTTAAACAAAAATACTGGTGCTTGCAACAAACAAATCATGTTCTTGTACACCCAACCTGTCTGGTGACTTGCAAAGAAAGACTGCACCCCACTCCCTTTGCCACATACCTTAAAATGCTGCTGTGGGGTCTGGGGCTGCTGTGAGCTAATTTTAATCCAGCATGTTTTGTTATGTTAAACGCTGAAGGCTGGCTGAACACAGAAGCACTGTGGGTTCCCATGAGGAGGAAGAGTCATGGGTGCAACCATTTAATGACATCGCTACCACCACTGCTCTTATTATAGTAGTAGTGGCAGTACTTATTGTGTTTAATATGCGTTACATGGGGGTCTTCATACATGTAAAATGTTACTTACAACAACAGCAGGTATTGCTGTAAATAACATTACATGTATGAAGACCCCCATATAAGCCATATATTAAACATAATAAAGTACTGCCACTGCTACTATAATAAGAGCAGTGGTGGTAGTGGCATCACTAAATGGGTGTAATACCCATGACTCTTTGCGCCTGCTCATATGGGAACCCACGGCGCTCCCATGTTCAGCCAAAAGTTTCGCCATTTTATAACTAAAAACATGCTGGATTAAAAATTAAGCTCACTGCAGCCCCAGACTCCCGCAGCAGCATTTTAAGGTATGTGGCAATGGGAGCGGAGAGCAGACTTTCTTTGTAGGTCACCTTTAACAGCTGGTAGCAATCATTACTAACTGCCAAGAGGACTACAGAGAGGAGTTGCAAGGCTGCACTACTACAGATCAGGATCACAGTTCAAAGATGGTGATCTGCCGACTGTTGACACTCCTACAGACACACAGCTGATATCCTCCTGCTATGTTGCCCTCACACTGGTGTGCCACTCATGCATGCTACCATGATGAAGTGAGATAGATAACAATAACAGGCACTATGCATTCACATGAGGAATCCTACTTTTCTATTTGGACAAAGTCCTCTGTAGCAGTTCACTAGTCACTGGGGTCGAATCTGTTATAGTATGTATGCACTCTGGTGCATAAGGGGGTAAAACTGTTATGCTGGGTTTTGTCCACTGGGGGTATTCATAGCTATGCTTATCTGTCCTGTTTCTCAGGAAGTAAATATAAGATGGTGCCTGGCTTTACAGCTATCTGGTATGGTCTCCCTTAATTCTATGTCTCAGGGCAGATATACAGCAGAGCCAGTCGAGATCCAATGTAGCAACATAGAAACATAGAATGTGTTGGCAGAAAAGGATCAGTAGGCCCATCTAGTGTGCCCTGTTTTCCCTGCCTATAACATTTCACCCTGGACTATATTTGGTCACAAGGGTCCCTCCCTTCTCCCTTACCTCTGTTTATAAAAACATAGATACATAGACTTTGATGGCAGATAAGGACCACTTGGCCCACCCAGTCTGCCCATTTCCCTACCTATTGGATAAGCTGCAGGTTCTAGTTAAGCAACAGCCTACTTCCTGCAAACCCCCCACTATAATTGCCTTATGTCTGTCCCATGCATGTTTGAATTTTCCCCACCGTTTTAGACCCCACAACCTCCCCAGGAAGGCGGTTCCATGCTTCCACCACTCCCTCCGAGAAAAAGAATTTCCTCACATTACCCCTGAGTCATCCACCCCCCATCTTTAAATTGTGCCCCCTTGTTCTTGCACATCTCTTTTTCTGAAAGATGCTACCCTCCTGGACTTTGTTGATTCCCTTGAGGTACTTGAAAGTTTCCATCATGTCCCCCCGTCCCTCCTTTCATCAAGGGTATACATATTAAGCTCTCTCAGTCTCTCTTCATATGGTTTCTGATGTAGACCCTGCACCATTTTAGATGCCCTCCTCTGGACATCTTCCATACTGTCTATGTCCTTGTGTAGATGGGGTCTCCAAAACTGCACTCAGTACTCCAGATGGGGTCTTACCAACTGTCTGTACAGAGGGATAACCACTTCCCTTTTTCTACTTGTGATGCCCCGCCCTATGCATCCCATTATCCCCCAGCTCTCCTTACTGACTTTTCACATTGCTTACCCACCTTTAGATCATCTGATATGATTACCCCTAGGTCCCGTTCCATTATTGTTGTTGTTAGTACCTCCCCTGCCATTGTGTACTCTTCTCCTGAGTTTTTGTTTCCCAGGTGCATTACTTTGCACTTCTTTGCATTGAATCTAAGTTGCCTTACATCTGACCATTCCTCCAACTTTGCTAAGTCCCTTCTCATCCTTTCTACCCCCCTTGTGTATCAACTCTGTTACAGATCTTTGTGTCATCCACAAAGAGGCATACCTTTCATTCCAGACCCTCTGCAATGTCACCTATAAAGACGTTAAAGAGGACTGGACTCAGGACTGAGCCCTGAGGTACTCCACTAGTAACACCCCTTTCTTCAGAATGAGTTCCATTCACTATTACCTTCTATGTTCTGTTGTGCAGCCAGTTTGCTACCCATGCTACCACCCTGGGACCCACTCCAAGGCTGGCTAACTTGATTATTAATATTTTGTGCGGTACTGTGTCAAATGCCTTGCTAAAGTCTAGGTAGGCCATATTAACAGCCCCTCCCTGGTCTATTACTTTGGTCACCCAGTCAAAGAAATCAATAAGATTTGTCTGACTTGACCTTCCTGCTGTGAATCCATGCTGCTTTGGGTCCTGTGCCCTGCTGGCCTCTAGGTACTCAACAATTCTTTCTTTCAGAAGTGATTCCATCATTTTCCCTACCACTGAGATCAAACTAACAGGTCTGTAGTTTCCTGCTTCTGTCTTGCTCCCACTTTTGTGAAGGAGAATCACATCTGCTGTCCTCCAGTCCTCAGGTACCACTCCATCCTCCCATTATTTGTTAAAAAGTGTGGTCAGTGGTGTCACTAGGTCCCCCCTTAGTTATTTTAAGATTCTGGGATGAATCCCGTCAGGCCCCATTGCTTTGTCCACCTTGAGTGTTAGGAGTTCTTTTAAGACTCTTTCTTCTGTAAGTGGACTGGTGTCAACCCCCCTAAACAGAGTGCTTCTATTGTTTGGTTTAGGTAACTCCTCCTCTTCTTTTGTGAATACTGAGCAAAAGTATTCATTCAATATCTCTGCCTTTTCACTGTCTCCCTCTGCCCACCTCCCCTCTCCTTTATTAATCTTTACTATCCCACCCTTAACCTTTCTATGCTCCCTAATGTACCTATAAAAGGTCTTATCCCCCTTCTTAACTGAGTTGGCTATCTTTTCCTCGGTTTGGGCTTTTGCTATTCTGACTGCCTTCCCCACTTCTTTCTGCTTTAATTGATACAGTTTCCTATCGTGCTCCTTCTGTGATTCCTTATACTTTTTGAATGCAGCCTTTTTCTCCTTTACCTTCCCTGCCACCTCTTTTGTGAACCATAGTGGTTTTTTACTCCATTTTGTTTTCTTTATTTGTTTCACAAAAAGGCTTGTTGCCTCCATGACGGCAGTTTTGATTTTTCTCCATTGTTCTTCCACCCCTCCTTCCTGCCTATTTGTTAGTGCATTCCTTAGGCACTCACCCATTTTGCCAAAGTTAGCCCTTCTAAAGTCCAATATCCTTGTTTTTGTATGGCTTGTCTCCATGGTTGTGCTTATTGTGAACCACACTGTGTGGTGGTCACTTGCTCCCAGATGGGTACTGACTTCTAAATCTGTGATCCTCACTCCATTTGAGAGTACCAGGTCTAATATTGCTCCCTCCCGAGTGGGTTCCAACACTAGCTGTCTAAGGCACGCCCCCTGTAGGGCATCGAGAATGACCCTCCTCTTGGATGTGGCTGCAGTACAAGTTGTCCAGTTAACAACTGGCATATTCAGGTCCCCCATCAACAGTATCTCCCCTTTTTCAGCCATTTTGAGAATATCCTCTATCATTTTCTTGTCCACTTCCTCTCCTTGAGACAGGGGTCTGTATACAACCCCTGTGTGGATTGTGATGCCATTTCCTGTCTCCAAGGTAACCCACAGTGCCTTTTGTCCTCCTCCATTACATTTTAGTTCTGTAGCTTTGATCCCTTCCCTTATGTAGAGAGCTACTCCACCTCCTTGTTTACCCTCCCTGTCCCTTCTGTAGATTGTGTACCCTGGTATGTTGACATCCCAGTCATGGTTCTCTGTGTGTCATGTTTCTGTGACTGCCACAATATCCAAGTGTTCCTCTTCCATCATGGCTAGTAGCTCAGGAAGCTTGTTTCCCAGACTACGGCACTGGTACTCATTGTCCTCCATATAATGTTGGCTTTATCCTTCGTTCCCCCATCCCTGCTTTTAAATCCTTTGTCTATTTCTCCATTTAATCCTGCCCATCCCTCTGCCAACCTCTGTACCTCAGTGTTTACCTTACTACCTGCCATGTTTTGTGGGGGGAGGCTTGAAATTTCCTGCTTCCTATCAGCATCTCCCCCTTGGCTAGTTTAAAAGCTTGCCAAGGAAGCATTTAAACCTATCACCTAGGAGCTTGGTTCACTTCCTGGACTGATGCAGACCATCGTGCCAGTATAGACCTTCATCTCTCCAGGTGGACCCCCAGTCCCCAATGAAGCCAAAGCCCTGTGCTCTGCACCAGTTTTGCAACCATTCATTAAACTGCATGGTGTGCAGTACCCTAGCCTCACCCCTGCCATAGACTGGCAGCACCCCTGAGAAGGTTACCATGCTTGCTACCTGTCTGAGGCCCCTCCCCAACTCCACAAATTCATCCTGCTTTGCCCTGATCTCATGCCTTGCTAGGTCATTTGTCCCAAGGTGGACAATGATATCTAGTTCCCTCTCTTGTGACACTGCTTCTACAATCCTGAGGATTCACTTCCTGTCCCTCCAAGCCATGGCACCAGGCAGGCACCTTACTTCTCTCTCCCCTCCCTTTTCCAGTTCTACCCCCCTAACAACGGAGTCCCCCACCAGAAGCTGTTTCCTTCCCCTGTGGTGTCCCTTGCCACCCTGTTGTGGGTCTCCCTTGTGGATGTCCCCAGCATTCTTCTTGGTCTCCACTGAGGGTGTCATTATAGAGGAACCTTGCTCTGCCATACTGGCATATGATTTGTGAAAAGGTACAAATAGAGGGATTTGCCTCCACCACCCTCACCCTCCCAGAACTCACTGTGGTCCAACTGCTACTCATACTTGGCAACCTCTGTGGCAGTGGTTGTGGCACTGGTGCTCTTTGGGTGGGGGAGACCTCCATAGTCCTTGCCAGTTGAGCCTGGAGATGGGCAACCTCCTCTCTCAGAGCTGATAGTTGCCTGCAAATAGGGCAGCAATGCAGTTTCCAGAATGTCTCCTGGAAAACTGCTGCCCCACAGCCAGAGCATTACACCACTCCCTATATGTCTCTCTCTCTCTCTCTCTCTCTTACCTTATGTAATTTTTTTTTTTAATATTTTGGTGTGTACTTGCCCTTTATGCACTTGCTGGGTTATTAAGAATATGACAGTTCTGTCCCAAGACCTGTTGAGGAAGTGATGTCATAACTTTGGCTATAAAGGAAATGCCACACCTAGGGTGGGTGGGGTGAGGGGAGGGTGGTGGTAGTCCACAACCACCAGTGACTGTTAGAAACAATCAAACACACCACTGCTCCACCACCCTGGGGAGTACTGCCCTTCTATACAGTAATTCAACCAACACCTGGATCTGAAACTGGATCACACCAGTAGTTTGTAGTAACTGATCAATGCTGGAATGTTCCACCCAGAACAATTGGTTATGATGCAGGCCTCCCTGACTAGTGAAGACAACTTCCCCTACCTGAGGCTCTGTCTGGCTTCAAATTACAAACTGTAGCCTTTGCTAATAGACGTAAACAGCTACCACCAGTAAATTATTTCAAAGTATTTTGACGCAAACTGTCACAGAATACTAGTAGACAGTCCAGTTAAGTTACCCACAAAGGAAAATCAAATATGCAGTTATTTCAACCCTTCTGAAGTTACTCACAAGATAAGCAGTTTTGAAAACCCCCTTCCTGATTTAAAACCTAAAATAATTAAACACAAAGCAATACTAATGTAAGACTGAAAAGAAAGGAAAACCTCCCTCAGATGTAAGCAAGAGTGAGATTTGTTGCAGAACCCTAGTCCAATATAGTATCTCCCATGCAGCTCTCAGTTGTTTCAAAGCACACCTTGTTACATGACTTCAGGAAGATGGGTTTCTGTTTGAAACTGGATCACATCAGCAGTTTATAGTAACTGATCAATGCTGGAATGTTCCACTCAGAATAATTGGCTATGATGCAGGCCTCCCTGACTCGTGAAGACAACTTCCCCCACCTGAGGCTCTGTCTGGCTTCAAATTACAAACTGTAGCCTTTGCTAATAGATGTAAACAGCCACCACCAGTAAATTATTTCAAAGTATTTTGATGCAAACTGTCACAGAATACTAGTAGACAGTCCAGTTAAGTTACCCACAAAGGAAAATCAAATATGCAGTTATTTCAACCCTTCTGAAGTTGCTCACAAGATAAGCAGTTTTGAAACCCCCTTCCTGATTTAAAACCTAAAATAATTAAACACAAAGCAATACCAATGTAAAACTGTAAAGTAAGAAAAACCTCCCTCAGATGTAAGCAAGAGTGAGATTTGTTGCAGAACCCTTGTCCAATATAGTATCTCCCATGCAGCTCTCAGTTGTTTTAAAGCACACCTTGTTATACAACTTCAAGAAGACGCTGATGCATCTATCCCAGTCATGCTTGAAACTCCCCACTGTCTTTGCCCCTATCACCTCTTCTGGCAGGCTGTGCCAGGCATCTACTGCCCTTTCATTGAAGAAGTGTTTCCTTACATCCCTCTTAAACTCCCCCCCATCAAGTTTCATAGCATACCCCATTTACTGGTGTTCCTTTGAAACAGTCTCTCCCCCTGCACTTTGTTCACCACAGTGAGGTACTTATAGGTCTCAATCATGTCTCCTGTCATTCTCCCATCTTCCACGGAGTACATGGCCAGCTCCCGCAGTCTTTCCTTACTGGACCTCTTCTGGTCTGCCTTCAACTTGTCGATGTCCTTGCGGAGGTGCAGTCTCCAAAACTGGATGCAGTGCTCCACGTGGGGTCTCACCAGTGAGTGATACAGAGACAACACCACCTTTTCCTGCTAGAAATCCCCATCCCTATGCAGCCCAGCATCTGACTCACCTCACCTACTGCCCTGTCGCACTATCCTGCTACCTTGAGATCATCAGATAGGATCACCCCAAGGTCCCTCCCTTGCTTGGTAACTGCAAGTACCTCCCCCATTCTTATACACAGTCCCCAGGTTGCCAGCCCCAGTTGCATGACTGTGTACTCCTTTGCACTGAAACTAAACTGCCACTCCCTAGACCACACCTCTAGTTTCTCCAGATCGCTTTGCATTCTCTTCACCCCCTCCTGGGTGTCCACTCTGTTGCAGAAATTTGTGTCATCTGCAAAGAGACACATTCCCTCCCAGTTCCTTAGAAATGTTACTTATGAAGACACTGAAGAGGACAGGGCCAGTACTAGTCACTCTCCCATCCTCAATGTGACTGCCATTTAACACCACCTTTTGCCTCCCATCACTTAACCAGTTTGATACACAGTGTACTACTTTCCACTCAACTCCCAGGCTGCTAAGTTTCTTTATCGTCCTCCTGTGTAGTGCAGTGTCAAAGGTCTTACTGAAGTCCAGATAGGCCACATCCACTGCCCTTCCTTGATCCACTTTCCTAGTTACTCAGTCAAAAAAAAATATGAGATTTGTTTGAAGTGACCTCCCCACTGTGAAGTCATGTTGCCAGTGATCCTGCAGCCCATGTCTCCAGGTACTCCATCAATCTCTCCTTCAGCAGGGTCATCATTAATTTCATCTCTACTGACATGACACTGATTGGTCTGTCATTGCTGGCCTCCTCCCTGCTGCCGCTCTTCTGCAGAGGGACTACATTGGACCTCCTCCATTCCTCTAAAGCAGCACCCCCTCCCCTCCAATGAGGTGCTAAATAGCATTGCCGGAGAGGAGGCTAGCACTGTGCTAGTACCCTTGGGTGGATCCTGTCCAGTCCTATCGACATGTTTCCCTTTAGGGCTTCCAGCCCACAGCAGACTTTCAGTTCTGTAAATAGACTTGTGTCTCCCCCCCCCGGTCCATTGCTGCATGTTGGATCGTGCCCCCTTCCACTGTTAATACCAGGCAGAACTATTCATTTAAAATTTTAGCTATTTCTTGGTCTTCCTCTGTACAGACCCCACCTTCTAGTCTCCTTATCTTCACTATACCACTGCTTCTTCTTGCACACATATTTGAAGAAAGTCTTATCTCCACTTTTAACCTCCTGGACGATTCTTTCCTCAGTTTGAGCATTAGATGTCCTTACCCTCCTTTCTGCTTCCCTTTGTTTCTCTAGATATACAATACTGCCTGTCCGCCTCCATTTGTGTCTCCTTGTACTTTCTGAAAGTTGTTTTGTTCTCTTTTACTGCCTTAGCCACCTTCTTTGAGAATCGGTCCCCCTGAGTTCCTCATTGCAGTTATAGCTACAGTACTAAAACAAAACCTACTGTGTTAGCAGAACTGGAGGAACAGGGGTCAGGGCTTTCATTGGGAGTTGGGACGGTTGTTTTCACATGGAGTAGCAGGCAAGTAAATGAGGATTATATTATAGTTGCAAAGAAGGGTGAGTGCTATTAAAACCCACAGCAAACTTAAAATCTGCACAGTACCTCCACCATGTTTGCCTGACACCTGCAGCAGTCCCAACAGTCCAGGCAGTCATCCAGGAACAGTGTCACCCTACAGTGTCACCCAACAGTTCAGGCAGTCATCCAGGAACAGTGTCACCCGACAGTGTCACCCAACAGTGTCACCCTACAGTGTCAAGCAGGAGGAACTCTAAAGGATCTGCTCAGCTGGTAACCGCATTCACTAGTAGGTAATTGGGTGGACATCCATGCAGCAGAACAGTATCAAATCAGCCACAAGACCACCAAGGACAAATCTAATAAACACCATACATAAATTCAAGGATAATCAAGGCTAAATATTAACAGTCCAGCTCAGGCTCAGCTAACATCTGCAGAGCTTGATCATTTGGGGGAGGGGGGTTGAACTCTAGGATGCCAGTTCTGCTGTGGGTTAGTACAACAATAACACTGTTGTGCTTACAGTGGCAAATATTGTTATTCTTTTACATTTAAAATGGTTCCTCCTGAATCTCAAAGTGGGGGCAGAAATCCTTATAAAGCCCGCCCCCAGAAAAACTGCTGATTTTGTCCTCTTTCCAACAAGGGTTGTCTTTGCCTCTCTCTCACTCTCTGAAAACTGGTGTCTTAGTCTGTGTCTCTCTAGGCACTTTAACATGGCGCCACTCTGCACCGCAATTATTTGTTGTGGTCTCTTCACATTTTTGTGCCTCTCATCTGTGTGCTTTTACACAGCACACCTCAAATTGATCCCGGAGAGAATCTCACATAACCCTCCGGGATCCTTGTGGTCTCTCACTATCACTGGCTCCCGATGCTCGTATGAGCAGTATTGTGCCCAAGTTCAGCTACTTACATTTTCTGACAGCACAAAGAAAGCTGAATTTGGGCAAGTAATCAGTTTTGTGTAACGTTGGGTAAAAATTCTTTAAAATGACACAGAAACTGGGGCTTATACTGGGCATGCACTTATAAGTATGCATAAGTCCATGCCCAGAATAAGCCCCACTTTCCAAGTCATTTTAAAGCATTTTTACCCAATGTTACACAAAACTGATTACTTGCCTGAGTTCAGCTTTCTTTGTGCTGTCAGAAAATGTAAGTAGCTGAACTCGGGCACAATATTGCTAATGTACGAGCATTGGGAGGCAGTGATAGTGAGAGACCATGAGGATCCCGGAGAGTCACGTGAGACTTTCGAGGGCCGAGATGTGAGTGCTGCCATCCGATTACATGGCCACTAGATGTGCTTCACAACGATGCGTTGAAACAGTGAACCCAGAAAAACAGAGAATGCCATTTCAGTGAACGCTCATTGTGGAAGCGGTTCAGGTTGCCTTCACACACAAAAAAGGCAACACTGCAATTGATCTGCACTATTCAGTGCAGTGCAGAGCCTGGCATGTAAAGGTGCCTTCTCTCTCTCTCTCTCTCTCTCTCTCTCTGAAAACTGTTGTCCTGGGCCTCTCTCTCTCTAGACCAGCACTGCTCTCACACCACTTGTCAGTGTAGTCCACCTGCATTAGGGGCACCTATGGGCTTCCCTTAAAACCCTGCTGCCAGTCATCCCCCCACCCTCACCCCAAGCACCAAAATGAAGTCTCCTGTCACCCTATTACTCTTCACTACCTCTTATTTTTTTTTATCTTTCACTTTGTCTGCTCTTACTGGCACGACCTTCACCAATGTTACTAGGCAAATAGGGTGAATTTGCTGATGTCTTTTCCCCAGGATAAATACTGCTGGATGAGATGCCAAAATATTTGAGATTATAAATGTAAAGTATTATATCTTAGAAGTAAAACACATCCAGACAATCTTAAATGATCTATTGATTAAATAAAATTAATGATTGAATATGGTGGGCAGCTTTAAGAGAGGCTGGGATAGGCATGGGGGAGGTAAGAATCATGGGTAGGGAGGATGGGAGGAGTGGGGAAGGAGGGCAGGGACATTAGCTCAAGCTGTGGACACTGCAATACGAGCAGACTTGATAGACCAAATGGTCTTCTTTTGCTGGCTTCTTCGTATGTTCGTATACAATTACATTTTTACCATCTGCCATGCTGAATGTACAGTATCCAAAAATACACTATGCTGGGGCACTCATACATCTAAAAGCTACAACACTGAACACCATGGAGCCAACAACACAGCATGGTTAGGCCACTGAAGCAAGAGAGTTTTGAACTCTAGCGATCGCAAAATAATAAAAAGACTGCATACTACTGGAGAAGCCAAATGTGCAATCCCTGTGCAAAAGACACAAACATACAGACAAATAAGGGGAAAACGCACAGGCAAGATCATAAGTTATAGTTTATTTCCTGGGGAAATTACTTGCATGCCAAACCCCCTATGTTTGCATCTCTAAAGCGAGGCTTCATCAGTGGTTGGTGGTTGGTATGAGTCACACTTCTTAAATAGCCCACATAATTACATATTCATGACATCAATTAATTTTACAAAATAAATGTGTAGTTCTCATTGAGCAGACCAAAGTGCATGTGCAGTTAAATATATATATATGCAAATCAGTGCCACAGTGCAAAATATCATTGGGGAAGAGGTGCAGGTAGAGGACCAAGGGGCAAAGCAGGAGGGGGAAGGGGAACAAGGAAAGCCATGAACCGTTTTTGCAGCCTGCAGCCAGCCATGTACAGGTAGCCACCACAACTACTGTCTGACTCTCTGTCTCACTCTCTTACACAATTTTTCTCTATAATCTGCCTCTTAATTTTTGTGTTTGCTGTGTGTGCAAGCGCAGTGAACACCTTGGTGTGAGAGTGAGCCTTCGAGGGGTGTGGCACTGTCCATGCAGTGCAGAACAGTGTTGTAGGGGCACGACAGTGCCACACCAATCAGCACCCAGGCTGACTATAACAGAGTTTCTGGCTTGCTGGGCAGGGACGACACCAACTTCAAAAGAAGTTGCTGTCCTTTTGATCCGCGCTGCCCAGCAAGCCTGGCTGACATGTCATGGTCAGCCTGGAATGTGTGGAATGTGTGCCTGCAACAAAGAAAACTGTCCATTGATGTCTGTTTTTGGTGGTCCGAACTTTCCCCCAATATGACCCTCCCTGTCTGTGGCCTCCCCCCACACACACACACAAACAGTAGTGAAACTGGGGGTGCTCAATCCCCCAGTGTCTTTCCCTAAAATAAAGAAAACTGTCCCTTGTCCCTGTTTGAAAATCATCCATCAACATCTGTTGCCACTCCCCCCAAACATAACATAGTGACACTGGGGGTGCCCAATCCCCCAGTGTTCTCAACAGAACTCTCCCTGAAATAAAGAAAACTGTCCCTCATCGTTTTTTCCCCTGACAAGAAAAAACCCATCCATTGACATCTGTTGTGGCACCCCCCCCAAAACATTACTCAGTGACACTGGGGGTGCCCAATCCCCCAGCGTCCTCCACTAGTACGAAACTGTCCCTGAGACAAAGAAAACTGCTCCTCAATTTTTTTAAACCTGAAAAAAAGAAAACCATCCATCATGTACTGCTGCACCATTAACCACCCCCTCATCCCACACTCCCACTCAGGACCCACCCCCAAACTCCCCACCCCATTCTTACCCATCAGAGGCCTGTCACCATACTCTTCTCTTGACTGCAGACACGTCTTCATTCTTCAAAGCCCAACCACAAACTGAGGTAAGCGCTTCAATGTATTTCAATGGGGTTTTTAGTTTCATTGTATTTCAATGGGGGGTTTCAACTTTAGTGGCATAACATGGGCATTTTTTAATATTTTTGCCTCAGATTTTCAACATACCTTTTTGGGGACCCCACCTCATGAACAAATAAGTTACGTAATACAATTCTGTCTTGAAAGGTGATTTTTCGGCTGCTACGTGAAATTACCTTTTGGGCAGGAGTTGAAAATGTTCTCTACCTTTGTTCATGAAGTGGGTCATAAGAAGGCTATGTTGAAAATTTGGTGAAAAAATTAAAAAAATGAAGTTATGAGCCTGCATTAAAATTTGTGAATGCAGACTTGTAACATTGGCAATTTTCAATGTTTTGACCCCAAATTTTCAACATAGCCATTTCTTCACAGCACCTCATGAATGTGACAGCTGTCATTTTTCAGTTCCTGGCCAAAATGTTTTTTTGCATCCTGAAAGGTGATTTCATAGTCATTTCCCAAAATCACCTTTTGGGCAGGAGTTAAAATTATTTTCTGCACTTGTTCGTGAGGTGGGATCATAAGAAGGCTATGTTGAAAATTTGGGGCAAAAAGATTAATAAACAACAAAGTTATGAGCCAAGGTTGAAATTTATGCATGAGGACTTGTAACTTTGGTAATTTTCAATATTTTGACCCCAGATTTTCAACATTGCTATTTCTTCACAGCACCTCATGAATGTGACACCTGTCATTTTTTAGACACTGGCCAGAATATGTTTTTGCATCTCTAAGGTGATTTCCCTGATGCTACACAAAATTTCCTTTCAGGCAGCAGTTGAAACATTTTCTCCACCTTTGTTCATGAGATGGGGTCATAAGAAGGCTATGTTGAAAGTTTGGTATAACAATATTAAAAAACAAGAAAGGTGTGAGCCTGCATTGAAATTTGCAAATGTAGGCTTTCAACTTTGTTAATTTTTAATATTTAGACCCCAGATTTTCAACATTGCCATTTCTTTACAGCACCTCATGAATGTGACAGCTGTAATTTTGCAGATACTGGCCAAAATGTGTTTCTGCATCCTGAAAGGTGATTCCGCAGTAGCTGCGTGAAATTATCTTTCGGCCAGGAGTTGTACACTTTCTCTGCACTTGTTCATAAAGTGGGGTCATAAGACTGATGTGTTGAAAATTTGGTATACAAATATTAACAAAGACAGTAACACTGCCCAACATCATCACTTCTACTTTGTATTCTTAAATGTTAATAATATGATTTTTTCACTGAAGAGATTTTCAAACACACACCCTCTATAACACCAGTGCACACGGCGAGCATTTGGCACTGACAAATGCTTGTTTAAACCACTCTTCCTGCCTGCTAGAACTTCTCTCTCAATTCTGGGCAGAACAGAGTAGACACACACACACACACACACATATGCAGTTGCAGACTGTGGCTTACAGCTTTCCTACCTTCCTCTTCAGCCAGCAGCACTGCCACATTTTACTGTCAAATGCTAACTGTCTGACTCCAGTGAAGAGACAGAGAATCTAAAAGGTTTTAATTTAAACTTGTTTTAATATCTCCACTTGGCTTGGCACCCTTCCTATCTCTCTCTCTCTCTCTCCTCCTCCTCCTCTGTCTAAGGATGCTGCGGCCAACTTGCTGAAACTGTTTTATCTCTCTGCCAGGATGTGAAGTTAACCAGCATAACCACCAAGAGCTGTGCCACGTGACAACACTTCTTGCTTTCTGATTGTATTGGCTGGAGCTAAGTCTCATGAACGATACTCCCTGCGAGACTCGGCTGAGCAGCTGATGCAGTGCAGTTTGCACTGCTTACGCACCTTGATGCCAAGCTAACATGGTCTGTGACCCCACCACTACTGCGCAGTGGTTTGCACATATCGAGGAGCGGGGTGGTTGAAGAAAATTTATTCCAACTGTAGCACCCTGTTTTATTGCCCCATCCCAGGGTCTTGGAGGGAGTAAAATGTGGTCTGGGGAGACCGGACAGACCAGGAAAGCTACCGGGTTGGAGAGTGTGGAGGTATGGTGCTGTGAGTCTGGCTGGTACCACACCAACTGTGTCCTTGGAAGGCTGTAATAGGGAAGTCAGGAAATTGTGAGGAGTAAGCTGCACATTGCCCCAGGTTAAAGGAGTTTGTGATATCCCCCCCCACATTGTTGAAACCCAGTAGGAAGCTCTGGCAGGTACTTTCCAGAGCCATTTGGTATCTATGAAGCTTCATGTTCCAGGAGGGGAGGTCATTGAGGTTCCTGGCAAAAATCAGTTCTGCTGATTGTGATGTGTAAAGACCTTGCTCTACCGAAAAGTCTGCTGCCAGTACTCACTGTTTAAAATGTTTAGCCCCATGTAGCTGTAGAATGTTTATTCAAGCTACGAATGAACCCCTGTGCTCATATTAAATTGTTTTGGGCACAGGAGAAATAAAGTGATTGGTTTGTGAAGGGAATAATTGGAGTCAGTATCATTTGTAAATAAGTGTTTAATGAATTTAACAACCCCAAGCTTCAGTTGCTAATGAGTTTCTTTTCAGTGGGCCTTTTTATTTAACCATTCTGCATCTCTGGTCTCGGGATCAGTGGGGATCCTTATTGTGGAAAGAAATCAGAAGACGTCCAGAGCCACAGATCCTGATTGGGAGTTGGGGTGCCCAGTTTCAATTGTGGCCCCATCCTCTGAAGTTGTCCTATCTGTTTTGATGATGTCTTTAGGTAGGCCCCAATGTTTTTGTCCATGCTTTTGAACCTGGGGACTATGTCTGGAGAATTTCTGTGTGCTGGGCTGCCCCCCTTCCCCAGGAAAGATCATGTTTCTTTTATGCCCCATGACATGTGGG
The DNA here is from genome assembly GCA_016271365.2 of Neoceratodus forsteri. Classification (NCBI taxonomy): domain Eukaryota; kingdom Metazoa; phylum Chordata; order Ceratodontiformes; family Ceratodontidae; genus Neoceratodus; species Neoceratodus forsteri. The sequence goes on from CM057450.1 coordinate 732,684,101, forward strand.
GAGGGCTGGGGAGTGTAGGGGGGGCACATATGGAATGAGAGACATGCACTGTCTTATTTTCAGGAGCAGTTTATTTTCTGTCTGCCTGCTTGGGGACATTTGCCACTAAAGCAGGTCTTTGCCAGACTGCATCAGCCAGAGTCTCAAATGCAAGTGGAATTGGAGGAACCAAATGAAAAGGCATATTAGGCACATTTAGGAGTTCCAGCTGGAGGTGCTTAGCCCGGTTAATGCCTACTGGTGTGAAATTCAATGCCAAGTGCATATTTCTGAGCACAGTATGGAAATCCTCCTGAGGCACAGACACAGGGACAGCGGCTGAGGTGTCTAGAATAAAGGAATCATCATCACCACCTTCAGAAATAATGAGGTTGGGGTCAGACTCATCCCCTTCTACACCCTCCTCAGAAGTAGGGTAGAAGAGAGTTTGTAGAGCTGGAACCAGCATCAGCCCTGGTACCAGGAAGCTTCCTGGCACTGTGAATCCATGCATCACTGAACCTGGCACCTAACCCTGCAGCAGGTCAGGCCCTAAAGGGACCAAACCTGGCACCTGTAACAGCACTTGAATGGGTGTTGATGACCCAGCTGGCTCTGAAGTGACCAGAAATGGCACCATGGCCAGCCCTGTCCCTGTGTAGGATAGGGAGCCGCTAATGGGACAGACCTCGGCAGTGCTACCCCCAGCAAGGACTTGAGGACTGCTGCCAGATATGAACATGTTACCTGGTCCTGCGGTACTGTCTGTGGTACCAGTTCCACCAGCCCCAAACGGCCTGGGACTGGCTCCACTAGTGGTGCCCCTCAGGCAAGACACTGCACCCACTGCTCCATAAGACCTGCCCAGTGGTGGAACTGCCCAGTGGAGCCCTCACTTGAAGACAGAATGGGGCTCCTGGCCCAGGACAATAACCTCTCAGAACCAGAGGCACTCAGTGTCACCAGGGTGATGGTGAGGGCCTCTAACTCTGGGGAGTTGAGTGTCTTACAGCAGAACTCGCAGAGGGTGATCTTTACCAGTGCCATTTCTTCCCCTTCCTATGGGAAGAGGAAGAAGTTGAGGCCAAGTGGTGCCTGGACCCTGACGCAGAGCATGTGCAAGATCAGGCCACCCCTTTTTGTGCTTCTGGGAGGACTACCTTTCATCCTGGGCACTGGCATGCCCATCATCAGAACTCTTCTCTGATGGGGAAAGTGGACTGGACATGGCCCCACTGTCACAGCAGCCTGCTTCTACAGGCTCCCTCCCATCTTTCATGGCCTTCAATCATTGACTCTTGGTAGGGCTGAGACAAATATGAAACATTCATGGCAAATATGCTGAACCTGAGAAGAACTGAATGCTGTTGTTGTATATACATGAAATTCTAACTCCCAGTGGGTGAGGTGACAAAACACTGATGCACACTCAACAGTGGAAAAAAAGGAACTGGGCAGTTGGGAGCTGGCTCTGATGTAATCAGGTGGCCACGTGCACTCAGATACGAAGCAGCAATGTGTGCTGCCTACCTTGGTATCAGGCTTCTGAAAGGTTCTGGCTCCCACTGTGTCCTAGAACCTCCAACAGAGACCCACTAGTGGGAATCAATGGTGAAGACTGATTCCTGGAAGATCTGCCACGTTTCTGCGATCGCTCCAGGGACTGAGTTTTTTGGTGAGACGCATTGTCCTTCTCTTGAAAAGGGAGGTTCATGTACACCTTTCCCCACATTCCCTCGCTTACAAAGGGTTTGGTAAAGTTGAGGGTCAAATTGGACTCCCTGATTCTGGTGACGCTATACTGGCCCAGGCAATTCTGGTTCCCTCTGCTTCAGCAGTTGCCAGTAGAACTCCATGTTGCTCCCTCTACAAGTGGGACTTTTGTTATAAAAGCAGAGTGCTCTGGTGCATCTGGATCTTTGTTCCCTCCACCTCCACCCCTGGCTCCTTAGTATGTAGAGCTCTTCTGCTTTGGGGGTTCCCTGGCAATTGCAGCTCTGCTACTGAAAGCTTGGAAGCTGTCTGCTCAGTACACCAACTCACAAGAATGGAAACATTTTACGGTACGGTGTGCTGCCCATCAGCTGGACCCCTTTAAGTGTTCAGTCAGTCTGGTGAGGGACTACCTGCTGTCCCTTAAGGACAAGGGCCTCATGTATGTCTCTGTTAAGGTCCACTTGGCCAAGATGTTGGTTTTCCATGCCCTCACCAACAGTAAAATGGTAGCCCAGCTTGAGGTTTCTCGTGCGTTCCTCAGAGGTATTCTATTTCAGCACCCCCTGGTCCATGATCTGGTTCCAGTGTGGGACATTAATTTTGTTCTGGAGACCCTTACTGAACCTCCTTTCGAAGAGCCTGCTGCTACTTGTGAGCTCTGCATCCTCTCTTGGAAGACACTGTTCCTAGTGGCTATGACATCTACTAGATGCATTTCTGAACTGTAGGCTCTGGTTGCAGATCCTCCTTTTCTTATTTTTCACAAGGATAGGGTTACCTTACATATCAGTCTTTGTTTTCTGTTGAAGGTATTTCTGAGTGAATGCTAAATCAAACTATTGATCTTCTGGTTTACTTCTCGACTCCCACCGATAGTGGGGAATGTCACCTGCATACGCTTGATGTACGTTGGATGTTGCATTGGTACCTGGATTGTATTAAGGATTGTAGAAAATCTTCTCAGACATTTGTTGCTTTCACCCTCAGAATGGAAAGGTCCCCTATTTTGAAGCAGGGCCTTTCAAAATGGTTGGCCTGCTGCATTTATTCCTATTACCAGAAGCATGGCAAGCAGCTTCCCCGTCCTGTCTGTGCTCAGCTACTCCAGTGGCTTGTTTGCACAATGTGTCCACTGCTGACATATATGCTGCTGTCACTTGGAGTACTGTTCATACAGTTACTAAACATTACAGTCTGGACATCATCCCTCATAGATGTGCTAACGTATCCTGAAAGATGACAGAATGGTTACTTACCATAACAGCAGATCTTCAAGAGAATCTCCTCCATTGAGGCACAGCTCTCCCTCCCTTCTTCCTCCCTTTTAAGGTGATGGGTGATCATCCTGCTAGCTCTCATATGCTGGATCTCCTCTTATGTCTGAATTTGGCATATTTACTGTGGTCTCCATATCCTCTCTTGTATGTCTGGCTTGGTCCTGGGTGCTTTGGTCCCTGCCAGTCTAATGATCCTCTGAGCTTGTCTTCGGCCAGAAATGGAGGCATGATGGTGCCACCCACATTATATAGATAACAACAGTGCACATCGATGTGGGCAGTCCCAGCTAACAACATTATCCAATTACTATAGAGCAAGTACAGTGCATAATTATGCACACTGCCACATTTGTAAAACATTGCAATTATCTTACTCTTGCTACTGCTGAAATGCCCCATGAGACCCTCTTGTAAACTAGGTGTTGTATGTAAAAAGTATTTATCCATGCTAAATGTTCATCACTGGTATTGCTGTTGGACTGGGTCTTGCTTTTACACATTTTTGCTATATATTTACCCAGGATAGAGCAGATGAGATGCAATGTCTAATTTTCAGTGGTTTCCTGCTGTTTACCCAGGATAGAGCAGCTAAGAGACAATATCTACTTTTAAGTAGGCTCCCATATTTTGTCCTAAAATGTCCAAAAGTCTTTTTATGATCTAACGTTATGATCAAGATCAAGACAGCTGACATTTTTAAAATCCCCTCCCAAAGGTGATTTTGCTGTGCTACTGTGGAAACAAGTTTTGCAGGGGATTGAAAAATGACACCGGACATGTTCAGGAGGTTGGCTAACACAAGAGATATGTTGAACACTAGGGACCATAATCTGCAAAAAAAAAGTTATAAGTAAATTTTGGAACAACTCGTTTCCTCATAACTTAGTTGTTTTTTTTTTTATATTTTTATCCCAAATTTTCTACATAATCTTTTCTTGACTACTCCTTCTGAGCATCACAGGTATAATTTATAAAACAATGTCTGAAACATCATTTTTGAAATGACAGCTGTCACATCCATGAGGGTGTGTGAAAAAAATGGCTATGTTGAAACGTTGGAGTCAAAATATTGAAAATATTCAGGTTATAAGTGCGCATTGAAAAACTGCAATGTAGACTCATATCTTTGTTGTTTTCTCATATTTTTAACCCACATTTTCAACATAGCCTTCTCAAGACCCCACATAGCCTTCTGATGAGCTCACCTCATGAACAAGGGCAGAGCACGTTTTCAAATCCTGCCCAAAAGATGATTTTGTGCCACAAGTGTGAAAACACATTTTTGCCAGGATTGAAAAATGATAGTTGCCACATTCATAAGGTGCTGTGAAGAAATGCCTATGTTGAAAATTAGGGGTCAAAATATTGAAAATTACCAATGTCATGAGTCTTTGTGCGTAAATTTCAATACAGGCTCATTACTTTTTTGTTTTTTAAAATTTTTACCCCAAATCGTCAACATAGTTTTATGAATTTCACCTCATGAACAAAGGCAAAGAAAATTTCCAGTTCCTGCTTGAAAGGTGATTTTGCGCAGACTGTAAAATCATCTTCTGGGACAGATTTTCCTAATTTAACTGCCACCGCTCATGAGGTGGGGGTTCAAAAAAAGTCATGTTGAAAGTTTTGGGCCAAAATATTCAAAAATGACCAAGTTACAGCAGAAAGTTCAAAACTCCATTGAAATACACTGAACTGCATATGTGATTTCCTTAGTTCGTGGTCTGACATTTAAGAGTGAAGGTGTGACTGCGGTACACAGAGGATTATGGGGTTGGACTCCTGTGGGTACGAAAGGGCTTGGGGGATGTGGGGTGGCGGGTGCTGAATGGGAGGTTCAGGTAAAAGGGCAGTAACAGTGGCAACAGACATCAATGGACGGTTTCTTTTTTACAGGGTTTATTTAAAAAAACAACTAGGAGCAACGGTTTTCTTTATTGCAAGTCACTATACTTAGGGATCGGGCACCCCCAGTGTCCGTGTTATGTTTAGCAGCACTGGTGGTGGGCTCCCTTGTGCTGCAGAAGTAAAACGGGGAGGATGGGGGGTAGCAGCTGGCATGGGGGATTGGGAACCCTGTGCCAGAATATTGACATGGATTGGGGTGGGGGGAAGGCAGTTACAGCAGTGATGGCAACAGACAATGATGAATAGTTTTCTCTTTTTTCAGGGTGTAGTTAGAAAAAAAAATATGAGGGACTGGTTTCTTTATTTCCAGTGGTGATACTAGAGGATTAGGTGCCCCCAGTGTCAGTGTTATGTTTGGCAGCACCAGTAGTTGGCTCCCTGGTGCTGCAGAAGTAAAACAGGTGGGGGGTGGGTAACAGCCAGCATGGGGGATTGGACACGCCCATGCCAGAATACTAATATGGGTTGGGTTGGGGGTTGACAGTTAGGGCGGTAGCAGCAACAGACATCAGTGGAAGGTTTTCTCTTTTTACAGGTGTAGGCTAGTTTTGAGCAGGTTGATCCTGACAGATCAGCTGTGCTTGATTGGCAAAGTTATGTAGATCAAAGGAAAGAGCCTCCCTATGATCGAGTCAACTCTCTCCTTTGAACTACACAAAGTTTCCACCCAGCAAGGCACAACACTGTCATGACCAGCCTGGCTGATGACTGGTGTGACACTGATAAGTCCCTTGCAGACCACTCTGCATTGGACTGACCATGTCACACCCCTCAAAAGCTACTTGTGTATTTACTGTATCTTCTGACCATCTGCTTTTAATACGGAGGTGTGTTGTTAATAGTGCATACACCAGCCTTCTGCTTGGTTTAGCTTTCCCATTTTATTATTTTGTGTTGTTTTTTTCCACGTGCCTGGTGAGTCTATTCCCTGTTAATCTTTTCACTTATTTTAGTTTTGTTTTGTGTGTCCCCCTTTTGGATAAGGTCATCATCCCTTCACAGTCTTATCTATCAAGACTTCTAATCCCTGTTGCTTCCTCATCTGGGCTTGATTAACATTACCCATACCTCCCTATCCTGATACAGGCTTACTTTTCATTAGAATTCCTAGTGAAGCTGTCATCCCTGTTATCTCCCAATCCGGGTCAGGCCTAATCCCCTGTAACTCATTGTTTTGTTTTGACCTTTCCCTATAATTCATTGTCATTTGATTTCCCTCTGTATCTGTAGCTCCTTCCGTTTAACTTATCTTTCTTCCTCTTTTTACTTACTACCTAGGTTGTTTCAATGTTTTGCACATGTTCTTCACTATGCTGTTAACTTCTCTGGCTTTTGTTAACCTCTTCTTTCCTTTCTTCTCTCTTCCACGATCTAATGTTCTGTCTTTTATTAGTCTTCCCCCTCATCATTCCCTACTCTCAGCTCTTCCTCACTCCCCTCCTGCCTACAATCCCCTGGCATCCTAGGTGTCACATTTTTCCTGTTCCTTGGCTTCACCTTGAAGCTCTCTGGTGGTTTCCCTCCCATTTTTCCCCTATCATCCCTCATCTCCCCCCTGCCCCCCAATCCAGGCAGCATATTGGTTCCTTAAAGCTCCTTGTCACCTTTGCTACTTTTGGTAGCAGGTGACATTGAACTTAATCCTGGCCCCATTGAACCTCCACTGTTACAGCTTCCCAAAAGGCTGAGGGTTACTCATTTAAACATCTGAAGCCTTCTCCTGAAAATTGATTGACTACAACCCATCATGCTTAATCTATGGCCAGAAGTACTAGTCATATCTGAATCCTGGCTCTTCTCTAAGGTCAAGGAGTCTGCTGTGACTATCACTGGCTATATCTCAGCCAGGCAGAATTGCACAGAGAGGGGTGATGGTGTTGTAGTTTATATATCTACTAGCGTCCAATTTGTGACTGCTTGTGGTCTCTGCTTCTTCCTCCTATGAGCTGCTCCTTGTACTCTCCCTGCCTGTCTCAGTTTCAATTTTTATTGCTGTGTTTACTGTTGCCCTGGTATGCCCTCTGCTTTAATTACTGAGCTCCTTTCCACTATCTGTTCTAACTCTTCCAGAGGTGAGCCACTTATTCTCAGTAGCTTTAATATAAATTGTCTCTCTCCCCAATACAAATAAATGTTCCCAAAATATAAAGTTCCTCCAATTGCCTTGATTTCTGATCCCACTGTAACAGGGAGTTTCTGCCACTCTTGAGGACCAATCTTTCCTTAAATCTGTTGCAACAGTTCTTCTATTTCTTAGCCTACTCTGTCCTTTACAAATTCTAGTCCATAAGGTTGGCCACCTATGGGCATACCCTTCCTTTTCTTAACTATGCTATAGTGTCCTCTTGAATTTTCCTTTTCCCTCTAAGGTCCTCATGCAGGAAAGTTATTGTGGTGACCTCCAAATGTGTGTAAAATAGGTTGTGTTTATTGTTGTTGGATTTAGTATGTAATAGCACTATGTCATAATATACCTTATGTTTATGAAACCTGTAAATGTTGAAAATACCAGTGCACTAGGTGTTTTTGATAATGGTAAAAAGTACTAAGTGACAATTACAGAAATTAAGTTAGTTGTGCTATCTAAAATGCATGTAAATTGCTGTAAACTGAACAAGTCAGAAATGTCATGGTGATTTGCATATATCCCATGATGCTTTGCATTATGGCAGTGTGTATGATGTTGTATTTCTTTGACACTTGATTTGTTGCCAATGCCCTTTAGGGTAACCCTTTTTTTGGTGTTTCTGCACTAAGGTTCTTTGTTTTTAGCTTGTTTATTTTTCTTTTTGAGACCCCACTACCTAAGCAAATGGGGCACACAAAGGGATGAAAGGTTTTCACTGAAAAGTGGTTAGATCAGAGATCAGTGTCAGTAGGTGCTGGCTAAGTACAGAGAAAGGACATTCATAGTCTGTTGCTGCAAACTGATGTACTGAAGAAGGAATATGCTATTGCTGAATTATTTCCTGTATTCTGAATAAACATCACATAGAGATTGTGTGTTGAACCTGAAGTTTGGTGTCTGCCAATCTGTTATCCCACAACCTCTCCACAGACTTGGTGTTAGAAGTGGGATGACTTGCTGGAAGCATCGGGACTGGCTGAAGAGGGACATTTTCTGGTGGATATCTCCCAGATATCCCAGGTGGACTGATGCACCAGGAGTTGCCAGAGGAGAACCCAGAGAAGAAAGTCTGTGGAGTTCTGCCCAGAAGCATGGCTGACAGATGGAGAGAAGCTGCTGCCTGGACTGGACCAGGAAGCTTGCAGGAAGGCCAAGCCTGAAGACGATGAAGAGATACAGGTTGAGGCAGACTGGAGGTGCAAGACAACACCCAGGAGGTGGAGACCCTGATGAGGATGATCCACTGGATGAGTGAGCAATGGCTGGAGGCAGACTGACTACACAGAGAGAGTGCCAGGTGCTCGAGATGTTCCTGTCAGAAAGTTTGGATAAAGAGTTGGAGGAGGATGTTTTGTGGGCTCAGTTTGAGGAGGACCCCCTGACTGAGCAGGATATTCCTTTGTTGCCTTTGATCTGAGGATGTTACCTGTTGGAGGTCAGAGATGCAATTATGGAAATTGAATGTGAGACCCCAGTTAAGACTGTGTCTAGTGATATTGTGCTGGGGCTGAAGACTACAAGCAAGTGAGAAGAAGCGTATGAGGCTGAAGGGACTTTTTCTTGCATTAATGCAGCTAAATCTGTTAACAGTATTGACTGGGGTATACTGCTAGCTAAAGATGCTAATGTTGCGAAACATGTTACAATATGTTAAGAGTCTGAGGTGATACGTGTGTTTTATTCTTTTTCTGAGGGAAAACCTACTGAGGAGGAGGGTGGAAAATGGATTGGAACCTGTGTAGGGTTAACACCAAAAGAGTGCCTACCCTCAGGTGTCTGTATCTGTTGCAAGTGAAATGAATCAAGAGACATAGTAGGTTTATGTAGAGGGGTTGAATCGAGGACTGGGACCCTGCTTAAAACTAACATGTTTGGTGGGGTTGGAGCAAGTAATTACTCACCCCAGAGAAATTGTTTCTATGGTACTGGACTTTACAGCCATCCAAATTTTTTGGTTAAGAAATATGACGTACTTTCCCTAAAAGGAGATAGTTCAGCAAAGGTACTGTTAGTCTCTATTGAAGAATTTGTTAATGCCTCAGGGTAAAGAATGATGATATCCACTATGATTATGATAGAATGTTTATCATTAATAGGGACCCTGAGGCAAAGCTTCTGAAGATGGGTGGGAGTTCCATCCCTTCCTGGGACAGGAAGGTGGTAAGCTGTCTGCAATAACTGCTTCCCTCTTAAGGTGGTGGATATGTGACAGGGAGCTCCTGCCACTCTTGAGGACCGACCTTTCCTTAAATCTGTTGCAACAGTTCTCCTATTTTTTAGCTTACTCTATCCTTTACAAATTCTAGTCCATAAGGTTGGCCACCTATGGGCACCATCTTTCCTTTCTTGACTATGCTATAGTGTCCTCTTCAGTTTTCCTTTTCCCCTCTCAGGTCCTCATACAGGCAGGTTATTGTGGTGACCTCCAAACATATGTAAACCAGGTTGTGTTTATCATTGTTGGATTTAGTATGTAATAGCACTATGTCATTATATACCTTATGTTTATGAAACCTGTAAATGTTGAATATACCATGGCACTAGATGTTTTTGATAATGGTAAAAAGTACTAGGTGACTATAATAGAAATCAAGTTAGTTGTGCTATTTAAAATGCATGTAAATTGCTGTAAACTGAACAAGTCTTAAATGTCATGGTGATTTGCATATATCCCATGATACTTTGCAATATGGAAGTATGCATGATGTTATATTTCTTTGAAACTTGATTTGTTGCCAATGCCCTTTGGGGTAACCTTTTTTCAGTGTTTCTGCACTGAGGTTCTTTGTTTTTAGCTTGTTTTTTTTTTCCTTTTGAGCCCTCAGTACCCAAGCAAATGGGGCCCACATAAGGATGAAGAGTTTTCACTGAAAAGTGGTTAGATCAGAGATCAGTGTCAGTAGGTGCTGGCTAAGTGCAGAGAAAGGACATGTATAGTTTGTTGCTGCAAACTGATGCACTAAAGAAGTAATATGCTATTGCTGAAGCTTATTTCCTGTGTTCTGAATAAACATCACGCAGAGATTGTGTGTTGAACATGGAGTTTGGTGCCTGGTCCATCCGTTATCCCACAACTGCTCCACACCCACAAGTCTAAATGTTAAACTTTTAAATCACTCTCTATTAGATTGGGTCTTCTCATTTCATCCTCGCCATACTGTGTAAGCAGGAACCCCTCCTGACACCTTCAGTGATCATCAAAAGGTTTACTGTGTGTGCAAGATACAGCATTCTAAGGTACATCCTAAATTCATCTATATGAGGTAATTTAGTCACTAGACTTGTCCTCCCTCCTAGCTGAGCTATGGGCATCTGATTGGTCCTTCATCTCTGCAGCCAATAATATAAATGTTGCCCTTCAATACTTTCAGTCCAAATTTCTGGCTGTATGGGATCATTATGCTCCCCTGAGGAAAACCAGCATATGGGGTTCTCATCTTCCCTGAATAACAGCTGAGGTGTTAGGTTGCCTCCATACCAGAGACATAGCCTGGTAATCCTTTAAGATCACTGCTCCTGTATCAAAGCCATCAGACCTGTGAAGTCTGAGCACTTTGCATCCACACTCCAGAACAACATTAAAGGGACAGGGAATTTGTTCTAACTGGCAGCAGCTAATAATGTTCCTAGTAAGAGAAATGAAAGACTTACCTCCAATTGAGTCATATTTAAATCTACCTGAATAAATACTAATGTGAAAAACTGTGTTTTCAATTGTTTTCTTTTTATGGACAACATTCTACAAGGTTCCTTTCATGGAACCAGTAATGTGGAATTTTTACCATGTCACAGTTTGTGCACAGAATGCTAAATATGAGCTATTGTCCTATCAGAACCAAGCTTAGGGTTCTGTGCACAAACTGTGACATTGTTAAAACTCCAGATCACTAGTTCCGTGAAGAGAACTGTAAAAGAATGCAGCTCATAAAAACAAAACAATGTGAAATACAGTTTTTAACATCGCTTTTTATTCAGGTACAGTTACATATGGATCATTTAGGCTTATGGATATCATTTCTGTAAATGGGAACATTAAAAACAGCTGCCAATTAAAAATAATTTCCTGTCCTTTTTAATCACCCCTCCAAGTTCTGGAAGGTCATGCATTCTCTTGTCTCCCCTCTTATGCAGTCTCCCTTACCTGTTCTCAGAGTTGGGGACTCTCTCATCTCTGACTCTTCTGCTGTTGCAGCTTCCATTAACTCCTACTTCATCACCTGTGCTCCCTCTCATCCCTTCCTCCCCTTCCACCTTTTCTTCCCTCACACTGCCCCCCCTTTTTCCTTCTCTTCTAGCACTCCCTCTGTTTACCTTAAGAGCCTGCTTGCCCTTAATCTTTACAAAGGAGACAGCCCTGATGGTCTTGATCCTAAGCTTCTGCTTCTCTCAGCTCCTGCTATCACACTGCCTATCACCCTACTCCTCAATTTTTCTTTTTCTCTACAACTGTCCCTGAAGCCTGGAAGCAGGCTACTGTCATATCTCTCCCTAAAGGTGGTGATCTTTCATCTCCTAGTTACTTCTGTCCTATAGCTCTCCTTCACACCCTGGCTAAGTTCCAGGAACACCTTGTACTATCTCAACATCCTTCCTTGACTCCTCTTTCTTCTTCACCCCTTTCCAGTCTGGTTTTGGGAACTCCCCCTCCACTGCCACCTCCCTCCTCCAGCTCACTTGACTCAGTCCTCTCAGGTGTGGATCAGGGACTGATCAGCTCCATGATATTTGTTGATCTTGCTAAAGCTTTTGACACTGTGGTACATCCCCTTCTTCTGGACAAGCTTAGTGCAGTGGGCCGCTCTGACAATAGTCAGTTAGTTGTGTTGGTATAAAGCCTATGTAGGCCTAAAATGCACCAGTGCAGTAGCTCACAAGGCCACTGGTTCCAATATTTTTTCCTTTAGACATTGGAAAATCTACAAAAAGTTCAACATATTCTGCTAAGATTAAGTGTTGGCCACACAGAGTAGTTGGCAGACATTGCCCCAATTATATAGACCAAAAAAACTACAGAGTATTTATTTTACTGAGTGAGAAGTGAGCAGCAAGAGGAGGAGAGCAGCAAGGGTGTGGGAGGCACTGGCTGCCAACTGAAAAAACTGATGTTGATGACAAAAAGGTCCTGCCGACTGCAGCCCAGATTTGGAGTGAAAATAAACGAAGCAGTGACAACATGAAGCTGGGATAGAGTCATTGTACTAGTACTGAATGTCTACTAAGAAGACTAATGGACACAGAAGCTCTCACAATCTGCCTCTTCATCCTCTGTCTTTACAGCCGTGGGTAGGGTAGGAGAATCATTACCCATAAACATTGGGGAGTAGGTATTTTTAAAAAGGCCCAGGTTAAAGTGAGCATCTCTACCTTTCTGATGGAAAGGCACATGCTCTTTTTGGTACATTACTGTCTACAGCACGGAAAATTCTCTCTGAATATGTATAGTACTTGCAGGTGGGTTAACTAAGGTGCTCAACAGTGACCTCTTTCAGAGAGGGTCAAATTTTTTTTTTTTAGTACCAGTACAACAGAGACTTGTCTTCTTCTGATAGAGTCATGTTCTCTACCAGAAAATCCTGCACAATTTTGTTTGCTGGCATCTGAAGCACCATTATGTCAAATCATGACTTGTGCTTTCTCATAATGCAATTTTCAGACAATTGTTCCCATAGTGGTTTAATTGGAGGATGTCTTTGTGGGGGGGGGGGATAGCAGCTGCAGCTGCAGCTGCAGCTGCAGCAGAAGTTCTCTACTGACTGGGAGACAAGAATGAGTGACATCCTGACATTCATCGGTAACAGTGACAACATCCTGGGATCCATGGACCCTCTCTTATCTCTGCTCCACCTGGCCTGTCAGTGGGCATGCAAGGGATGATGACTGTTCCTCTTGTGGTGTAGCTGTGTTCCTAATTATTTTTTGTCACATATGCTGAGACCAGACAGATAAATCAGTTTTCTATAGGACTGCTTGTCCCATACACCTCAACTGTCTCTGATTTTTAAGGTGCCTCAGATAATGCCTAAACATTTTCGTCTTTCCCTCCTAAAATTTGTGTTTCTGTAACTAAACAGAGGGGACTGTATACACAAAATACTGCAATGTCAAACCTTAGAGTTACAGACTTGCTGTTCTTCAGAACATTGAATTTTACACTATGCCCCTTTATGCTATCAGCTTCATAAATGGATATCACTGATTTTTAAGATGTGTCCCTGATTTTAGACCGTAACCCTAATTTACAAGGCAAGAAGCTGAGAGGTATGGCTGATTCTTACTACATTCTCCTGCATCAAAGGATTTCCTGATTGTTTCTGTAAAGCAAGAATCCGAGAGAGAAGCCAGGATGTAGTGGTTGACTCTATGCATTTGGGAAATGTGTGTCATTCCAAAAACATACTCTCCAGATTGGCATAAATGCTGTCCTCCTTTTCCTCATAAAGACTTCATATGAACAAGTTGCTGGCTAATCAGAGCAATGAAGGTGTTTAGACTGGCTGCATCTGCACTTACCACCAATGTGGCCTCCTCATAGGGCTCTGCACAGTGCAGATGGTTTCCATCAGTCACCACTGATTAGGGCTGATGTTTATCACTTCCTTGCTAATACAATACTCAACTGCATACTGGTGGATGGGCTTCTGTTGTTTTAGCAGCTGTAGCATCATGTGATGTATGGCATACCACCTTTCTGCCACATCTTGTTCCAGGAGGTGGAGGTGGTGGTTCTGCTGCTGAATGTTGCATACCAGCTTCTGTGCCATAGTAAAACAGCAAAAATGAGCACAGACACTTTTGGCCTCACTTGTACAAATCTGTACAGTGGTGTCTTTCCCATCTATGAACCTCTGAACTATAGGATTTATGCAGTGAACAAAGTGTGGAACAATTGTATAACCACCATCTTCAACTGCCTTCATAGCATTCTTTGCATAATCTAATACTACGAAACATGAGGTTCATAGGTGTAGTTTCAGCCAGACATTAAACTTCTGAAGGCAGTCTAGCAGGTTATCCAAACAATGGTTATTGTCAAAACCACAGACGCTTGCAGCTGCTGCATACAGAGGTCAGGGACTCTGGTGACTTGCAGCTATCACTGCCGCTACTTCCATTCAACCCAGAGGAGATGAAAGACGAGGAAAAGGGAAAACTGACCCAGTGGGCAGACACACAGAGTTAAGCTAGCCCTGGCAAAAAGAGACATAGGTGAGGGGGTACAGGCAAAGTGGGCAAGCATTAAGGATGCAATACTTGAAGCACCATCCCATTGTGTTTGACAGAAAAGGAAGTGCAAAAGAAGAAGGAAACCACTTTGGTTCTCAAACACAGTAGCAGAAAAGGTCAGAGCCAAAAGGCTGGCCTTCAGGAAATATAAGGGAACGCAGTGTGATGAAGATAGAGAGGCATACCAAACTGCCCTAAGGGAAGCACAGAAGGCGGTAAGGTAGGCTAAGTCCCAAACTGAGGAAACACTGGCACGAACAGTAAAATAAGGTGACAAGACTTTCTATAGATACATTAGTGAAAGGAGAAAGTCCAGAGTGGGTATTGTTAAGCTCAAAGGAGAAAAGGGGGCATGTGAGGAGGAGGACCCTGTAAAAGCATCTATCCTAAATAGATACTTTTGCTCAGTATTTACTGATGAGAAGTTAGGGCAGGGCCCACAGCTCAGCACCATGGACACAGGGGGGAGGGAGGGAGGTCAGCACTACTTCCTTCACAAAAGAAAGGGTCCTACAAGAGCTCACTAAGCTCAGGGTGGACAAGGCAATGGGACCTGATGGCGTACATCCCAGGGTACTTAAAGAGCTAAGGGTGGAGCTAACAGAGCCATTAGCAGAACTGTTTAATGAGTCTCTGAGCACAGGGCAGGTCCCAGAAGACTGGAGAAGGGCTCATGTGATCCCGCTCCACAAGAGTGGTAGCAGGGAGGAGGCAGGTAACTACAGACCAGTCAGTCTTACCTCAGTAGTGGGCAAGATTATGGAGGCACTCCTTAAGGAAAGGATAGTGCAACACCTGGAATCCATAGGGGCACAGGATCCAAGACAGCATGGGTTTACAAAAGGAAGGTCCTGTCAAACTAATCTCATAGATTTCTTTGACTGGGTAACCAGAGTGGTGGACCAAGGGGGAGCAGTTGATGTCGCCTACCTTGACTTCAGCAAAGCTTTTGACACTGTTCCACATAGAAGATTGATAAATAAGCTGGGTAGGCTCGAGGTCGGTCAGAAGTTGGTCAACTGGGTGGCAAACTGGTTGACGGGCAGAAAACAGAGAGTGGTGGTAAATGGTATACTGTCAGAAGAGATGCAAGTCACAAGTGGGGTACCTCAGGGTTCAGTCCTGGGGCCAGTCCTCTTCGATATCTTCATTAGTGACATTGCACATGGACTAGAGGGTAAGGCTTGTCTGTTTGCAGATGACATCAAGATCTGCAACAGAGTAGATGGTCCAGATGGGGTGGGCAGAATGAGAAGAGATCTGGATAAACTAGCAAAATGGTCAGAAGAGTGGCAACTGGGATTTAATGCAAAGAAGTGCAAGATCATGCACACAGGGAAGAGAAACCCTGAAGCCACCTATAGGCTGGGAGGGGAGTTGCTGGCAGTCACAAAGAAAGAAAGTGACTTGGACATTATCATCACAGATGACCTGAAATCATCCAAGCAGACCTCTAAAGCAGTAGGTAAGGCTAGGGGGATGTTATATTAGTAGGGGTATCACAAGTCGTAAGAGGGAGGTAATAATCCCTCTTTACATGACACTGGTTAGGCCCCATCTGGAGTACTGCATACAGTACTGGAGGCTACACCCTTCACAAGGACATTAACCAAATTGAGGCAGTCCAGAGAAGGGCAACCAAAATGGTGCAGGGACTGCATCAGAAGACATATGAGGACAGATTAATGGAGCTCAATATGTATACCCTTGAGCAAAGGAGGGAGAGAGGTGATATGATCGAGACATTCAAACACCTTAAGGGCATTAACAAGGTGAAAGAGTCTAACATGTTTAAACATAAGAAAAGTAGCAGGACAAGAGGACACAGCATGAGAATGTGAGGAAATTCTTTTTCACAGAAAGGGTGGTGGATGGATGGAATGGCCTACCTCAAGAAGTGGTGGCTATGAATACAGTGCAGGGCTTCAAACAGGCATGGGATAGGCATAAGGGAGCAATACAAATGAGTATGAATAGATAGGCCACTGACAGAGCAAAGGCCGATGGCACATTTATAAAGTAGAAAAACTTCTATGTTTCTACGTAATCAGTGGTCTTACTACTCATCCACAAGTCAGTTGTGATGTGAACCACTGGTACCACCAATGGTTTCAGAGCACGTGGCAGTCTTGTAGCTACTCTGGTACAAATCTGGAAGTGCCACTATAGAGAACGATGTATGGTTGGGCAACTGGCACCTTGCCACTGCAACTTGCATTAGCGATAGAAAGCCTGCATTGCTCACGAAAGAGAATGGCAGCAAGTCAGTGGCTAGCATTTCCACAACTGCTTTTGTTAACATAGTGGCCTCAAGTCTGATGGTTTTATATATATGGAACTTTCTAGAGACTCAGCCAGAGACAGCTGATTCTTTTTGGGGGGTTACACCAGATGGCTGACTCCCACTTTCCCACCTCTGTGGGTTAAAATGGCTGGGGATTTGTGGCCTCTGGGCTACAGAACCTATGAATAGAAGATGATGCAGTAGTGCTTCAGCTGCCACTTGAATGACTTTCTTCCTCTTCCTAGCCACCCTCAACATTCTTCTCCCTTGCCAATGATGATGATGATGATGACTGGCTGCAGCAGCGTCTCTGCCTGCTAGGGCTGTTGTTACCAATTATATATTTTTTTTTTTTGGGGTGTGATTGATGCTACAAAAGTGCCAAGTAGAAGTGGCCAGGCACAGGCCAGCTGTTAGTTCACATTCACTTTCTGCTCACTGTCCAGATCACACTACCCTAGCTCAGCTCAGGCTGACACACACAAACCTACAGCAATGTCAGGAAAGCTGCAAACATGAAGACTGGAAAAAGTATAATTTGTTCTATTTAATTTTTTTTTTTATGTTTTGGATTTGATGACACATATGTGCCAGCTAGTAGCAGTAGAGCAGCGGTAGACTGCCAGCTCAAAGCCACATGCTGCTCAGTCCCTCCCCCTAATCTAACCGAGGCCTCAGGGGTCTACAAAGCTTATTCTGCACAAAATGCAATCACTGAATGAGCACAAACTACTTCAGCCCAGTACTTATTCTTCCAGTAAATGAAAAATATATTTTCTACCCTTTTCATTTGTTATGGGAACTTAGGCACTACCAGGCTGCCGGCCAATGCCCACTTGTTACCTACTACACAGTCCATCCCTAGTCTAACCCCAGACCTCAGGGGCCTCAGCGTGCTCTACAAAACTGCAATCACTAAATATATGTTACCTGATTGTTTTATTACTGTTTTGTGTGCTGCTGATTTCATGTAAGTACAGTATAAAGATGCATACCATAGGAGTACAAATTCATTTGAAAGACAAAAGCTGTAATTTGCACTGACAACATAGCTAATGTGCAACTAACAGTTGAACTCATGTTTTTTGCATAGTAGTCACAACCTTTGCTTTTCACATGGGGGGCTATGCACTAATGGGCTGGAAGTATGCGCCAGAGGTGCGTATCCGGCCTGTGAGCTCCGCACCTGTGGACAGGTGCGCACCTGGTAGCATGCATGACCGCCAGCCACCTGTCTGTGGCCCCGGCCCCCTGGTGCACAGGGTCAAGTGGGGTGGATGGGGCAGAGCTGCAGACCCAGCAGGCATCCAATTGGATGCCTGTTCTGGGTACCCCAATAGATCCCTTATGTGGCTGGGCACATGTTAGCTGCACACCCCTGCGGATGATGGATGGATGGCAGCCATGGAGGTGGGTAGTGGGCAGTGCTGCTGGCCGTCCCAAGACATGGCACCAACAGACCTTGCAGGAGGGGGCGTCAGTGCCACAGGTATGTGTGTGTGGGGGTATCACTGACCAACGGTGTGTGGGATGGGGACACAGGGCACTTCTGCGACTGTGTGTGTGGGGGGGACTGTGCCCCTCTGAGAGCCTTGCCAGTGCAGTGTCAGGCTGTGGGCAGCTTGGGCATAATGGTGCTGCCCTAGGGTGGGGGGTGCTGCATCAGGGGGATGGGGCAGCACTGTTTGTGTGGAGGGTCATCCTCCAGGGTACAGGGATGGGGCTGGCCTGCTCTGTAGGAAATGCCCACCTGCTGCGGGGATGTTTTCTCAACTGGTGTGCATGGGGGCAAGGCGCATAGGGGACTTATGGCAGGGTTCACCCTGGCATAATGGCCACCCTCCTACATGACCCAGTGCACTGCACTCTGTGGCTTTGTGAATGCCACATTCTGCGGCATGCCCCGCCCACCCCAAGCGTAGCTATCTGCATGGCTGGGTGATCCTGCTCATATTTGTCTTCTGCGCTGTTAGTGAATGTCACCTGGGGTCAGTGGCACTTCTGCTGCATGGCATTCATGTGTAACTATGCCTATGTCCCCAGTTCTGCATGCATAGGCATAGTTCATAGGGCCCATGGACTTACTTCATGCAAGCAGTACATCAAACAGTGGTGCTGTCACTTTAACCATAACAATAAAAGGCTTGGTCTAATAAAGTGGAAAAGAAAGAAAAGCCATAAAATGATACTCCATTTACATAACCTAAAATGATTTTATCTGCAACAAACAAAAAAAAAAGGGTAGGAACTCCCATGGTATTCATCGGATATCCCGTAAGGTAGCTCCAAATATCCATGTTATTTGGTTTGAAATGATGGTGATACTTCCACTGTGCACTCATGGTTGGGGGATAACACCAACATTCCAAATGGAATAACATGCATTTTTAAAGCTACTTCATAGGATATTCCCTATGGAGGATAATGGATGGGCAATAGTGAACAATAAGGATGTGTTCACTTTGAGAGGTTGTCAGGACAACCAAGTAGATCTAGAAAAAAGCTCAAGAGGTTTACTGTTGTCATGGCGACCTCAAGAAGTGAACTCAGCGTTGTTGTTTATTGTTGTCCATCCATTGTCATTCATAGTGTATGGGCAACAGTACAACACTGGATCATTTCTTGAGAGATTTCATTTGTTACTTTTTTTAAATGGAGGTGGGCATTATACTTTGGTTCATTCTGCTCTTTCTGATGCATGTATTAACCTGCTTGTCAACATGAATTTACCAGCATATACGTTTGAAGTCAAAGAATAGAACCTCTTGCCTGAAAAGCAATGTAACATTCTGTTCAGATTTGTAAGGTTTCTTTTCTGCTGTGTTACGTGATTGCTGGTGTTCACTATCTACATCGTTCATCATCAAAATGAGGGTACAAAGTCTTACTAGGAAAATCACTGTCATCAAAGTTTGCAGGTAAGTAGAGTGGTAGTGTGGGTGCCTGTCTGATGGCAAACTAAACTGGCATATACCCAATCTGGAGTGTTTAATTGACATGATAAGTTTCAACCTTTAAGGGCTGCTGTTTAAACTAGTACACCTTTGTGGTCTATATGTCTGAACATGACCACTCATTTTTCTGCTGACAACTATCAGAAGAAACTGAGAAAAGAAAATGAGCAATCAGCATGGCTTTTTAAAAGTTCAATTAAGTGTCCGGCTGATTTGCTGCACATTTATACACTGGTATACAGCAGGAAGCCATCGATGATCACTCTTTTTTCAACTGAAAATGGAAAAAGGTGGAAAAAAGAGCAATTGGTGTGGCTGTCATTGTTACATGAGCATGAGGGCCTTCTATGTTGTTATACCATCGTAGTAACATACATAAGATGGTACAACAAAAGTCTAACATCACTATGATGGTACAACAACCATAGGAATTCACTGAATTCTATACACAATCATGCTCTCCCATACACTGTATAGAGTATACTGGTTGGGCAACCATGCACAACCAACCTGTGCAACCACAGAGGGGTTCTGATTACATCAGACCTCCATCCAGAGTGAAACTCGAGCAGTCCAATGTATTCAGAAGGCTAAGGTGGTAGCTCAGGTTTGTTGGGCATGTGGTTGCCCAACCAGTATTTTTTATAATAGATAGTTTTTTGTTTTTTTAGTTTTTATTTACAACCCCCCCCCCAAAAAAAAAAAAGTATGTTCACAGTGCTCCCAAGGCAGGCAGGTGGTTTCTGTTCAGAACTTGAACTGATTGCTGTGTGTGTGGTAGTGTAGTGAAAAACAGTACCTGCCTCGAGGATTTCTGATCAGATGGAACCTTGCTGTACCACAGAAGGGTACACCCATGCTCCATGACCTTTGGACTGTGGTACAGCAGTTTCAGCTGCCATAGAAATCCATGCAGAACAAACCCTTACTGTAACACTAAAAAGAAGTGGTTGCATCTCAGTTGGTCCATCCTGGATAAAGAAAAATAAACTGAAGGCAGTCAGAACCATACCCTTCTACCAAGCTAGCACAGAGACAGAAGATACCAGAAGAAGCTGGAGAGGCACCAAGCAACATCTAAGACAGGCAGTAGTGAAGGTGACTGCAGTGCAAACCAGTACATGTTCAATGATTAGACTCACCTTGGGGGGCAGGGGAGGAGGAATGTCATCACATGGCATTGTGTAGCTAAAATCAAAAGATTTGGCATTAGTTCCGCTTTTTCTGCCTGCAACAGAAATCCAGGCAAATGGCATTTGTACATGTCTTGAACAGATGAATGAATAAATAAATTCAAACAGGTTTGTTTATTGCCCCCCTAGGCTTCATTTCTTCCTCTGACTTTCCTTACTTTGAAGTCCTAATTGACTTCTAGTGACAGAATCTTTTCTCATGCTATAGGTGACATAATAAGCAGAGGATTATGATTTCATGTCAGCAATAAGCAACTTGAGAAGACAGAGTCTATGAGGTAACATCCTGTTTTAATGACAGTTCTTCATTAATAAAATCAGAAGGCCCTGAAATCTTATTTTTTGGAGACTTCTATGTAAATGAGTTATGTTGATGCCAGCACACCTTTTTTGCTGGAAACCAGAAACTCTCATTAAGCACTTGAAATTCACTTACAGACATGGATACTTGCCGGAGTGTTATTAATTACAGTACCAGGGCTAATCCCTGAAATTTACAAAATGTGTCATCATGAGATCTTTCAACTTCCACACTGGAACCTGCATCAAAGCTTAACAGAAGGGACCTCCGTTGAATCTGTCTCATTCAGAACATGGCACCTCTGACGTGGCAGTAACCCATAATACTGCATTGCTGGTCCAGTGTGGCATATGAACCTGAGAACCCAGTGAGTCAATCAAAGAGTTTATGAAAAGCGGGAATTGACAGCATTTGAAACTGAAGCCCTCTTATTACTTGCTAACCAGTTACAGCATTGGTAAGCAATTATTGTAGTAGATTTATACTGTAATCCTATGATTTACAATACAAAACAGAAGAATGTTAATTTTCTAAGTTTCAAAAAATATATTAATTTTAAAGAACAGCCTATCTGGAAAGCAATGTGAGCAAGAGTCTGCAAACCTAGAGGTTGGATTAGAAAAATAGCACAACCACTGGCTCGCTGTATTGTCATGGGCAAGTTACATGACATCCGTAGGCTTCGGCCTGCATGACTATAAAATTAAACAGAGACAAGGCTTACACTGTAACTGACATGTTTCATCCCAACCTGGTTCTCCTGCGTAAATCCCTTTAAATACAAATAATATCTGATGTACTGTGTATCTCTCATGTCTGGTTTTGTTTCACACAATCTTTCAAACTACCACCTGGACACTCCAGTGGTATATATTTAATTCCTGAAAAATAGGTATCCGCTGCCTAGTGCACTCACCTGGTTACCAAAAACTAAATAAATAAATACATTCTTTAATGTTACTTCGTCACTGAATGATCTTTAAAACTGGATGTTTCAAACTTCGGGCTCACTTATTGCTGATAAAAAAAAATTAAAACTTGATTGCATTTTTTTCCAGTGATAAGATATTAATAAGGATGATGTGCTTACCTTCTCTGGTCAAGGTTTCTTGGTCTTTAGTCAGCCATATGGTTCAAAACGGGGGAGGTTAAGGAAATTACAGAATCTAGATTAGACAGCCATGAAGAATTCACATCTTTTCTATCTTTTTACAACCCTGTATAAGTAAATTATTGAAAAAAAATCCCAGCATGTGTTCCTGAAAAACTATTAGTTGACACTAAATAGTTCTGACTTCACCCAAAAAGAGTAAAGAGGCCTTTATTATTTCCCTGCACAAAAAAAAGGCGTTTTACATTACCTCAGGAGTTATTAATCAATCCCCGTTTCTAATAATAAGTGCTGAAGCCCTGATATTCACAGCTGGCTATTAGCTATGCACAGCCAGTAGCACCGCACAGCGAACAGTGTGCAGCCAGCCCTGAGCACTGTTCAGACAGCTAGTGAGCACCAATGGAGCGTGCTAGCTGTCTGAACATGGGCCATCCCAGTGCAGCTCATAGTGACTATGTAATGTGCTGACACAGCCCAAGGCTGAATGTGCCCCACAGGGTAGCCCACTGGAGAAGTGCTGATCAAAGGGGAAAGCACTCGGGCTCCCGGGGGCCATATTCCACCCTAGAATGCCAATGAGCCCTTTGGGGCATGCAAGCCGCTGAGTGTCCATTTGCATGCCTGTTACAGGCACATTAGTGTGCCACACAGTCCCTTACTGCCTATGCTGGGCTTTCGATTAAATGGATTCCCTGGTGTCTAGTGATCCCCCCCCCCGATCATCCATGCTGGTGTTATTATTTAGGTCCCTGCAGGGTTTTAAATAACTGCAAAATTGATATAAAACTGCTAATCAGTTGGGATAATGCATAGCTCGTGTCTCAATTTGTTTAGCAATGTAAATCTGCTAGAAAACACATATACCTACTTTTTCGCAATTGATTACAATGAAAGTGCTAATCAGTTTTTGCAGTTATTTAAAACCCTGCCCTGGCTTCTAGTGGACTGCACCCCCTATCATCATGATGGTATTATTATTTAGATTCCCTAGTGTCTAGTGGTCGCCCCTACCCCGATCACCCATGCTGGTAATAGATTTTAATCTCCCTGGTGTCTAGCACCCCCCTCCACCCAGTGGCATACATAGAGGGGCAGCCCTGGCCCCCCATTAAACATCATCCTCCACATTTGGCAACAATAAGGCTGCTGTGTGCTGCACCTGTCACTGTGAACAGACAGAGTAGTATTTACAATAATGTGTCTCTGACCTGTGGGCAGCTCCTTGAGGTGTTGACAATTCAGCTGCTCCAGACACCAACACCGAGGCCTCTGCAGGGCCAGAATGTCATGTTACAATTAATTCATTGGCCTTGGCTAGTGTTGAACTTGTCCCTGGTCCCTTCTGTGATGTCCCGTCCCCTCAACAATACATAGTTGACAGCTTGCAAGTTGCCATCTTTTGATTGATAACATTATCTATTCCAGACAGTCCCTCCCCACCCAGAATCCAATTCCTAGGTGCCCCCAAGACACCCCACCAACCCCCAACTATCTGACAGACTGTGCTGGAAGGGTCACAGGTGAAAACTACCTAAGCAGCTGGCTGCTGTGTTCACTAGAGCTGCTCTTGTTCTCAGTTGGTCTCTAACTCCATATTCCTTAAAGTGCTGGGAGTCATTTTGTGGGATTATACTGTCCAGTCACAGAAAAGTGACAGACAAGCGACATGGATGATACCCCCAAACAGTCCAAACCAGACCAATGACTTTGAGAGCCAAGCAGGGTTAACTTTAACTAGCACCCCAACCAAACAGTCACCAATCCCCACTTCTGACCCACCTACTCTATACTCATCGCCCCCCCAACCTGGACATCGGCCCATAGTCATGGACAGGATGGTGACTAGTGCAGGCCTCTGCTCACCTCCTTGGTCAGTCACTATCTGACTGTCAGTTAGCGATCATGGGTACAGGCTCATGATCACTCACTGAAAGCCAGTAGCTGGCAAAGTTGGTGAGTGGAGTACTTTGCCATTTGCCATCGTGTTCCATGCCAACTGGTGTCCAGGGTTGGGGGTGTGTGGGGTGGTGGATATGTAGTGCCCAAGTCATGGGGGGTTGACAATGATTTTGGGGGGGACCACTAGGCACCAGGGATACTATTGTACCAATGTTATGTCATATGTTCGTATGTTCAGACTGTGGTTCACCTCCTGTTACACAGTGTATTAGTTACAGTGATGTAAATATGTTAAGATAGAGGATAATGACTACATTTTGGTTAATAACCGTGCTGTAATCACCTTGAGTGGTTGCCAGGACAACATAGTAAACCTCAAGAGCACAGCTCAAGAGGTTTATTGTTGTCCTGCCAACCAGGAGAGGTGATTTCTGCCCGGTTATTAACCAGTACATTTTCATTATTTTTTATATTGTATGGGCAAAATCACAAAGATAGCCCTTACTTTTTCTTCTATACCAATAGTGCCACTCTCCCTAAGGGTCAGCTCTCACTGCCACGACTGTTCATTATAAGCCGCGACTTCAGATCTATGCGTGTGTAGATTGACTCCCGTTGTTATGATATTGTTGTGACTTAGTCAAGAGGGGTTAACAATCTCTTGACATCGCAGTGATACAATAACATCACTGTAAACAGTTTGATTTTGGTGTGTAATAAGGGCTCCCCAAACATCACGGCCTGGATATTCAAGCTGCGTCTAGAAAGGGTGCAAGAGGATGCTCCATGCAACTGCGGTGCACTGGAGTGCAAAAGTGCAATATTCAAACATCTGAATATGGTACAAAATGCCTGCAGCTCAAAAGGGGGCCACCGCTGATGCTCCAGCGCATTCCCCTGCCCGTTCTGAATACTTGGAATGGGGATGCCAAGTGCATCTTCAGATGCACCAAGCACAAATTCCAGATATTCAGACAGAAGCATGCAAATGGGGCCATGCAGGGCACAAATGGGGCCATGTGCATGTCATTATGGCCCCATTTGCATGTCTGGGGCAGGGATGTTCCAGGTGGCAACTGCTGTGTATCACAGAATCACTCACATCTCCCTCATAGTCTAGTGGCCCCCCTCCCATCCCTAACATCACTGTGGTATACAATCACTATCCCCGATACTCCTTGGAAGTCCAGTGGTGCCCCCTCCCATCCCCAATACCTGAGCACACCAAAATAATAACACTGTCCTACCCTGGTAGTCTAGTGGCAACTTTTCTTCCCCAAACACGATCGTACTGTACGTATTGTTAGGATACCCTCCCTGGTAGTCTAGCCGACCCTCTCCCACACCCGAGTATGTAGCAAATTAAATTGGATCCTATTTCCTTGGTAGTCCAGTGGACACCCGCCTGTCCCTAACCCAGATGTAATGGAAATCATCCCCATCCGTCAGTCTCTGGTAGTCTAGTGTGGACCTCCCCCCCCACCCACTGAAGCACCCACACCCCACCAAGCTCTCCCCGTCTCAGCATTGCCAATGCAGCTGGCAGGCAGCAAAATCGACCCAAATACCTTCACAGCTGCCCACCAACTGAGCTGTCCCTGAATGACAGTTCCCAGTATGCAATGCAATACCATTGTATGACACTGTCGAACAATGGTATTGCATTGCTTACTGTAAGTTATCATTCAGTGACAGCTCAGTCAATGGGCAGCTGTGGAGGTGTGCATGTGGGTTTTGCTACCCGCCAGCTGCATGGACCATGCTGGGATGGGGGAGCAGGATGGAATGTGGGTGCATCAGTGGATGGGGGGTCCACTAGACTAGCAGGGACTGACAGTCGGGGATGATTCCCATTACGTCGGGGTCAGGGACAGGCGAGAGGTCCACTGGACTACCAGGGCAATAGAATTCAATTTATTTTGCTTTATGCTTGGGGCTGGGAGAGGGGATGCTAGACCACCAGGGATGACAGGGGAGGTATTTTGTTATATGGACGAGGTCAGGAAGGGGGGGGGACACTGGACTACCAGGGAGTACTGTTGTAGCAATTTGTATGCTACGATTGGGTTCAGGGCTGAGTGGGGGGGATACTAGACTACCAGGGACTGACAGGCGGAGATGATTTCCATTACATCGGGGTCAGGGACAGAAGGGGGTCCACTGGACTACCAGAGCAACAGAATATGATTTATTTTGCTTTATGCTTGGGGCTGGGAAAGGGGCTGCTAGACTACCAAGGATGACAGGGGAGGTATTTTGTTATATGGATGAGGTCAGGAAGGGGGGGGCACTGGACTACCAGGGAGTACTGTTGTAGCAATTTGTATGCTACGATCGGGTTCAGGGCTGGGTGGGGGGGACAGTAGACTACCAGGAATGTGAGGGGTTTATGTATTTAGTGATGCTTGGTGCTGGGAGGGTGGGATAGCCACCCAGGGGCTTGCGGCTGCTGTGCTGCGTTGTGCAGTACAGCAGTCCACCTGTGGATGGCTACAACTTATGCCTGGTTTTCCAGGTGTAACTTTGTGTGGCACATCTAGATGTGCAGGCAGCTGTGCCGCACTTCTCATCTGAATATAGCAATGTACTGCATATGCAGGGGAATGCCCCGGCTGGATGCACCACATACATTATCTTTGAGCTGCGGTGCATCCAGACTTGCACAGCTCATCCCCACCTTTTGAATATGACCCAGGGATGCACTTTGGGGATGTGCCAGTGCAACTCAGTTGCCCCAGGTGCATCTCCTTTGAATATCTAGGCCTATATGTATATAAGTCATACTAGCATATATTATGACAAAACATAATTCTTCAGATGCCCAGCATGGGTTCTCAGACGGTATGGAACCACTAGACACCAGGGATAACTAGTAACAAAGCCCAGCATGGGTAATCTGAGGATGAAGGGACCACTAGATGCCAGGGATCTACAATATGAACTACAACGTGGGTGATTGGGGGTGGCTGACCACTAGATGCCGGAGATCTACAATATGAACTACAACGTGGGTGATAGGGGGTGGCTTACCACTAGATGCCGGAGATCTACAATATGAACTACAACGTGGGTGATAGGGGGTGGCTGACCACTAGATGCCAGGGATCTACAATATGAACTACAACATGGGTGATTGGGGGTGGCTGACCACTAGATGCCAGGGATCTACAATATGAACTACAACGTGGGTGATTGGGGGTGGCTGACCACTAGATGCCAGGGATCTACAATATGAACTACAACGTGGGTGATTGGGGGTGGCTGACCACTAGATGCCAGGGATCTACAATATGAACTACAACGTGGGTGATTGGGGGTGGCTGACCACTAGATGCCAGGGATCTACAATATGAACTACTAACGTGGGTGATTGGGGGTGGCCGACCACTAGAAGCCAGGGATCTACAATATGAACTACAACGTGGGTGATTGGGGGTGGCCGACCACTAGATGCCAGGGATCTACAATATGAACTACAACGTGGGTGATTGGGGGTGGCTGACCACTAGATGCCAGGGATCTACAATATGAACTACAACGTGGGTGATTGGGGGTGGCTAACCACTAGATGCCAGGGATCTACAATATGAGCTACAACATGGGTGACTGGGGGTGGCTGACCACTAGATGCCAGGGATCTACAATATGAACTACAACGTGGGTGATTGGGGTGGCTGACCACTAGATGCCAGGGATCTGCAATATGAACTACTAGCGTGGGTGATTGGGTGGCTGACCACTAGATGCGAGATCTGCAATATGAACTACAACGTGGGTGATTGGGGGTGGCTGACCACTAGATGCCAGGGATCTACAATATGAACTACAACGTGGGTGATTGGGGTGGCTGACCACTAGATGCCAGGGATCTACAATATGAACTACAACATGGGTGATTGGGGTGGCTGACCACTAGATGCCAGGGATCTACAATATGAACTACAACGTGGGTGATTGGGGTGGCTGACCACTAGATGCCAGGGATCTACAATATGAACTACAACGTGGGTGATTGGGGTGGCTGACCACTAGATGCCAGGGATCTACAATATGAACTACAGCGTGGGTGACTGGGATGGCTGACCACTAGATGCCAGGGATCTACAATATGAACTACAACATGGGTGATTGGGGGTGGCTGACCACTAGATGCCAGGGATCTACAATATGAACTACAATGTGGGTGATTGGGGGTGCTGACCACTAGATGCCAGGGATTTTACAAATAATGACAGCACAGTCATTGGGGGGCACAGCCATTGCACCTGAGTATGACCAGGGTTCGGCATGTTTAGTGCTGCCAAGAACTATAAATATACTACTGCCTCCTTTATGCAGGAAGGACACCTAATTTGCATAGGTGCAGCAGTATATTTTTTGCAGATGCACTGCAGGGTTAGTGTTGCACTCATAGCACCTCTGAATATGGCCCCTGTCCTGACTAAAATCTGTATATAGTGAGCAAAGTGTAAGTAGACACAAACTTATGACTACTTTTGAGCACAAGGTTTTGAACCAGTACATGTTATCTAAACCAGAGCTGCAACTGCAATTTGAAATTCTGCCAAAACAGCAGGTCTGACTTGAGGTCTGTGTCAAGTTGGGGTTTTAAAGTGCTTTTAATGAAATCAGGTACCAACAGAGTACAGAAAAAAACACACTTAGAACCATTCAGATAAATAGCATGGAATGGGAGTTATTGATGCCATAGAATGTCTTAGAAATATAAAAAGAAAGAGCAGCAGCTGGTGAGGAGATTGGAACTCTGTGTAGATCTTAGGACACCCCAAAACTAGATTATTGATTTATCAAAAAATCATCAAAGCATCTCAAAATACATAACTGGCATGGAAAAGGAGATGGGAGGGCAGTTAACTATGTAAAAATCAGTTCCTATCTCTTTTAATGAGGTTCGTTTTCTTTGCATTAGGACACACAGCAGGTCCTCTAGCCCATCAGTCCATCTATATCATAGGTCTTTAAACCACAGCAGTGCAACAAGCACAAGCTTGGCTTCAGTAACTGTGTGTGTGAGTGCATTTTCCACTGAGCCAAAACAGCACTTGGAGAACCTAATGGGTATTAAATGTTTATTGCTTCTGTCACTTGCGTTTGTGGTAACTGTTTAAAGAAATGTGTATTACAAAAAGAGACCTACATGTCAACATCATCGTAGTCATTATCGGAATCAGAGGTGTCCTCCCTATGGGAAAAAAGAAAAATAAATAGGAGAAATTGTGTACTTACACCAGTAAGCTACAAACATGTCCAACACAGTGTTAACATCCTTTCCTAATGTGTGAAACGTGGCATGCTTTAACTTTGTCTCCTCCCATCACCACCAAAACACACATCACATATTTCTGAAACTAGTCATTAATTCCTCTCTTTTAAAACATAATAATATTAATGTGAGTTTTTCACTTCTAGAGAACTTTGAAAAACAGAACATTTAGACACAGTTCAGCTTATATTGTTTGCCTTTCTCCTCCCGTTGTTCTTGAGTTCTAATATTACTTACATCGTAACAGGACTACTATCCCCTAGGCATAATCTGCCCCTTTTAATCATCCTATTCTGAAGTCGCAGTCTTCAGTCTGTGACATCATAATAATTTCCACAGCAACAAACTCTGAGTCATAGACAAGACAGCTTTCCACCTCAGGGAGGTAGGAGGGGTTAGACTCCACAGCACTACTGCCACGTTAGTGACCACAGGTGTTAGGGGGTTCAGACTCTACTGCACTACTGCCATATCAGTGACCACAGGCGGTGGTGCTGTTGGAGCTGAGGATCTGGATAGGAGAACACCAGCGTTTTAGGGGCTGGAGAAAATTAGAAAAAAAAACAGAAAAACATTGAGCGCTGCAGGAGGACATCTGTCTCTCACCACAGGTCCCCACCCCACCAACTGTGCCTCTTTCTCCACTACAGTGACCAAGTCTCCATCAGGGGCTAGGGTCCACCCCCAACAGCCCCACCCTGGGGCAAGCCAGATTGGAATGGAGAAGAAGTAAGCAACACCCTGGGGGGTAAGGCAGATTGGAATGGAGAAGAAGTAATTCGGGGGGGGGGGGGTGGCATGATGGGGATGGGTGAGTGGGTCAGGATTGATGGGGTCCATTGAACAGAAGGGAATAGCATACTAAATAAAAAAGAAAAAGTGGCACACTTGCTTTAAAGACCCACTGATGCCACGTGGAAAATGATGAAAGCTAGAACATTTCTTGAGACACAATTCAGCTTATACTGTTGTTTTTCTGTATGTAACCCCCATTCTTTATTACTAATGGCATTGTCATGAAAACAGAGGGCAGGATTCATGTAACACAAAAGATAAACAGAAGCAAATATTGAATCCAGAGTGTTTATACTATGTCCACAAAGAAGGAGGCTGTATCGAAAATTGGTGTTGCCCCTATCCACAAAGACAACTGCACTCAAAGTGCAGCTGACTTATAGCCAACCCTCTCTATACCTGGGTCCAAAAAGAAGAGTTAGAAGTGGCACAAGTTTGTTGATGTGAATGCAAGGATGGTGTTGCATGCAGATTTGTAATGCAATATCTCCACTAACACAAAACACAAACAGGTGGTAATGGGAACCTAGGTGTGAAGCAGAAAGTAGACCACCAAAAGGTGGTATATGCAGGCCAGTTATTAGCCACCTCCATCACTGACAGAAATCAGCACAGCATAAGGCCCTGATAGCAGAGCTCAGCATGAAAGAGGAGGAAGAAGAGGAGGAGGAGGAGACACCCCCCACTCCAAAATGATGATTCCCAGTACTGGCCTGCACACACAATAGAACGTGGAAATGTGCAGGGCCCAGTATGGCACTGCCATGCTGCCCCCTGCTGGATACATGGGGTCCTGCATTGCAACACACACTATCACTGCTAATCCCACATGGAGGGTGGAAGCTGAGGCCTTCTGTGCTAGTTAGACATGAATGGAGCACAGCACGGTATGTTTCACAGTGTTGGCTTTGATATTTTGACATGCATTCATTACTTTATTGTGTTTTCTTCACATTATTGTTATGCACAATATGTAACTCCCTCCCTCAGGTCATTTCTGGCTCAGTGTGGCTATATTGGTCAACACATTTTAAATAACTAAATACATTTCCATACCCACAGCATAAACATTTGTACCTGCATGACCACATAAGAGTACTACAGCAGGGGCACTTGTAAATAAACTACTGCATAAGCCACTAGTGCAAGCAAAGAGGGGTTGCATGTGCCCCTCTTCCTGTGGCTGTTTTGACCTGTTTTGCATCCTCTATCATTGTGTCCACTATTTTGGATGCAGTTTATGGATATGATGCAAGAGAGCGGACGCACCAATCATGAGGCTTACAGTAGTCCATATGAGGGCCTTTTCTTATGCAGTTTGGGTACATCTTAAAGAACCTCTGATCTCTCAGGGGAAATGTCAATGTTACAGGAATCCCACTGTGTCCTAGAAACCCTGTTCTTCACAGTCAAAGGCTAATTATTCTCTACATGCCTTCTAATTATTTTTCTTGTGGTAAATGGTATCAGATGATCCAGCAACTACTTATTTCAAAATGCTTTCTCCCATTCTGTTGCTATGGAAGATGCAACTTGTTTAAAATAAAAAAGAAACTTCTTGAGCCTGTACTAAGCTTGTCCTTATCTGACTGTCACTGCACTTACCAGAATATCCCTCGTTAATCTGGTCTAAGTGTTATAATACCCAGCTTCAAAAGAAAATGGACGTGGGATCTTCTGAACAACCCCACTAGCTGTAGCAAATCATGTTTAATTATTTGTTTTACTTAAACTGACTTTAATTATTAGAACTCACATGTATAAACTCTAAAATGTTGGCTTGTTCCCATTACACTGGATGAAGAGATCTCTGGTGAACCCAAAAGTAAATGTGTGTGTGTGTGTGTGTGTGTGTGTGTCCGTGTGTGTATAAACATGTTTTGCATTAGTCCTACAAAATGTTTTATTGAAAAACTACATTCTGGATTTTGGGAAAAAAATATAATTTTTCAAACATTTCTGTTTATGGTTCATTGATTTTCTCTGCCTAGCATCCTTTTTTGTAGCAGTATACATTAACATGAAAATAGGGTAACTGCCACCTAGACTTTACTCTGGTTCTTTGTCTGCATTTATTATAGATAAACAGATAGACAGACAGACAGATAGATAGATAGATAGATAGATAGATAGATAGATAGATAGATAGATAGATAGATAGATAAAATATTTTGTAATGAGATAACTTTAGGACTTAAAAAGCCCTATTTGACAAAGTTGTCCTGAGGGAGGTTACATATTACATTAAAAGAGAAGACATTATGATTATTTAGTATCCTGTGGGAGGTTACATATTAAAAGAGAAGACATCTTATGATTATTTAGGAAGTGCATTCATCCTGGAGATATGTAACTTTACAATACATCTTTCCGACTTAAAACAAACATTATACAAAGACACCTCTAATAACACAATAGTTGAGTTTGTACAGACTCACAATTGTCTACTCATGACATCACAATCTGTTGCTGTGGAAATGATTATGTAAACTCTGCCTTTAATACTCCCTTGCTGTTCATATATTAAAGGCATTCACTGCTTCCGCCAGAACCAACACTGCTGTGTTAGGGGCAGGATGGGGAATCGCCTTATCTGTGAGCCAACTGAACTGGATATGAATTTGCATTCATAAATGACTGCTGTATGAGGGTGTAAAAATGTTTGGACCCTGTATTTTGAGTGAGTAAGCAGTTTTATGCCAACTGCCTTTTGGACTACAGATTGGCAGCCATGTTTCCATCTTTAACTCACCCTGCAGTAGAGATGGGGTCATAAGGTGGAGTGCCAACCAGTCAGGGACATTTGCCTACTAAGAGAGCCACAAAGGCTCTTGGATCTGTGATGGACTTAGTTAATTCAGGTGCCTTTCAAGCTACTAATCAACTGTCGCGTGACACACCTTTAGAACTGCCTGTCCTGACTGATAGCCCATTGGACCAATCAGATGCTGTTTCCCCCATGAACAGTAGGAGCAGAGCAGCCCTTAAAAGAGATCTGTGTGAGATCTTTATTTATTTATTTAGTTTTTGTTGACCGGGTAGGAGCATTAGACAGCAAAGCTGCCTATTTTCAAGCACGACCTGGGAGGTTACATACAAAGGGGTAAGGAAACAACAGTGAATGCAGAGAAAAATAACTCGGTAACAACAAGCAGTAAATGATTAGTTAGAAACATCAGTCAGGAGACTCAATCAATACAGCAGGCAGATAACTAAACACACTTAAACACAATATCAGTTGCATAGGCATAAAATAATACAGAGAAACGCAGCATCCCAGAGATAACACTATTACAGGCTTTGAACAAATAAAGGTTAAGTGCAAGAGCAGAAACCAGTTCAATAAAGACCAAATGCTAGGGCAAGAGCTCAGGGGGTCAGACAGATGAGTGGCGACACCCACCACAGGAGCAGAGTTCAGAGCGGGCAAGGACATTTTGGAGTTCCCGCTTGAAACTGAGGGGTTGGGAGTTCCTGAGAGCCAGCGGGAGGGAATTCCACAGTGTTGGATCTCGAACAGAGAAAGCATTTTCACCAGTTTTTGTTTTGCATTTGGGCTGGGCTAGGTAGAATTTGTCAGCAGGTCTCAGGGGTAGGTGGAGTGCACAGGTTTTAACAGAAGGGCCAGCTTTTGAGATTGCTGGGAGACCAAGATGTTTTTGATGAAGCAGGCAGTGGCGTAGTGCCAGAAAACAGTGGAGGCTAACCAGCCCAGCCCAGAGTAGAGCGAGCAGTGGTGAGTGAGTTTGGGTACTGACAGAGCACAGCAGCAGATTTTATAACAGACCTCCCATTTGTGGAGTAGTCCTTTAGAGGATTCCGGAAAGGCAATCATCCCATATGACAATTTGGGTTTAAGAATGTCCTGGGTGATAGCCAGCCTTGCTGCAGAAGTGAGGCTATGCCTAACTTTATACACGAGACCTAGCTGAATGTTAACACATTTGACAGTAAAGGAGAGGTGCAGGTCAAAGTCCAGTGCCGGATCTAAGGCAACTCCAAGGTATTTAAACAATGAGACAGTGTTTAGTACGGAGCCATTGGAAGTCCTGATGCTAAATGGTTGGTGACAGATTCTGAGCTTGGATCCCAAGCCAAAGAGCATGAACACAGATTTTTTGTCATTCAGGACCAATTTATTTTGCCACAGCCAGTGTAGTAAGGTGCTGAAGTTTGGGTTTAGGTTCCAGTTTATGTCTAAAATGCCTGTGGAGCTGGAGTAAAGTACCAGATCTTCAGCATATAACAGGGCTGAACATGGGCTAGGCAGCTGAGGTAGATCATTTATGAAAATCAAAAACAGTAGAGGGCCTTAGATCCTACTTTTGAACCTTAGAAATATATTGACCCTGATGATGGTTTCTGTAAATGTCTTAGCGCTCATTATATGAACTGCTTTATAAATTATGTAAGTTGTCCTGAGACCTTTGAATAATGTATTGCTACATACCTGACTGATGTAATTATGTGCTGCCTTAACTTATATACTGTAAAAACTGTCCTATGGTTTTACGAATGAAAATATAATAAATACAAAACAAAACAAAAAAAAAACAGTAGAAGGCCCAAGATTGTTCCCTGAAGAACTCCAGTCCAGGTATGGCAGAGTGAGGAGTTAGCAATGCTGAGCTGTCCAAACTGCTGACAGAGTTGTGGAACCAGGCAGTGGTGGAAGAAGAAAAATCCAGGGTGGACAGCTTGGATAGGAGCAGTGGATGGTCCACCAAGTCAAAGGCTTTCATGTGATCGATGGAATTTGCCCCAGTGAGATAGCCTTTGTCCATGGCAAGCCTGACATCATTGGTAAACTGGATGATGGCAGTGGAGGTGCTGTGCTCATGCCAAAAACCATGCTGATCCAGAGAAAGAAGATTATAGAAGTGAAGGCGATTGGAGACCTGGGCAGCCACAATTTTCTCCAGAATTTTGGACAGAGTCAAGAAGATGGCAATCAGCTGAAGTTGTCGATGTTCACAGTATCACCCTTTTTATGGACAGGAACAACACATGCTGTCTTCCAGATGGAAGGGATATGTCTTTTTGTTAGAGACAAAAGATGAGTAGCTGGGGAGGCAATGGGGGGGAATGGTCCTTAAGAATTTGTGTAATCACCCATCGGCTACAGTTGATCCATAAGGAAAAACGGAGTCTAGGAGGTGCAGTACTTCAGATACAGGGACTGTGTGGAGGTTGAAAGGAGGGTTGCTCGGATCACTGTTGTCAAGAGGTGGCCCTGTTGAGGGTGCAGGGGGCGATGCATGGGCCAAGAGGTCCAAGAAACAAGAATTTTGTGACTCTGCAATGGTAAGAGGATTATTGCAGCTTACCCCATCAAAAACTGCTTTAGTTAATGATTCACTTTTGTCCCTCCCCAGGATCGAGCTGACATGATTCCAGAAACCTCTGAAGACATTAACCAAGGTATGGAGAAGCTGATGGTAGCTGTGCTCATATGAATAATTTATTAAGGTTCTAGAGCCTTCTACACTCAGCCCAGTCAGCAGGGGACTGAGACTGCTTTGCTTTGAGCCAGCTTTTTTCCCTCTTTTTGATGGAGGCCAGGATCTTAGAATTTAGCCAATGGGAGGCAGTTCCACAAATTCTGCACCTTTTTAAAGAGACATGCTTGTCCTGTAGGGCAAAGAGCTTGGAGAGGAAATATTTTGCTGCACATTCAGTGACAGAGGTCTGGTAAAGAGGCACCCAGTCAGTATTTTGAAGGTCAGAGAAAAGAGCCCTCTTATCTAGCTTAGAGAAATCATGGAATTGTATGTCCCTAGGAGGTGATTTGGGGGACTTTGCTAGCCATATGCAGAATACCGGACAGTGGTCACTTATTGAGTGAGGTAAGACACCCATGGCACAGATCCTGTCTTAATCAAGCAAGACTACCGACTGCTGCTGAGATCTGCACTGTGACATACTGAATGTCCGACATTGACAAACTGTGTGATCACAAACTGATCCCCTACTTGTACATAAAGGGAGGCATTCTTGTGGTAGCTAAGCATGTCTGTGATGCCAAACATCATCAGTCACAGAAAGAGGGAGGGAGAGAAAAACAAGTACTTATGTGAACTGCCACCTAAGACACTGTAGGATACTCAGTGGGTACCATAGCCTGGCAGCAGACTATCGCCACCCCATGGGACTGGATGCCTTGAAACTGAGAGTGGCACAAATCTGAAGTGGCTTGATTGATTGGAGGGCAGCTAAACCTCTGAGCTGCACATCCTAGATGCATGGAGAGAGAGAGAGAGAGAGAGAGAGAGAGAGAGTGTATACGTGTGAAACCAGCAGACTGACTGCTTGAGCATGATCTCTGCAATCTGTAACTTCAGAGCCCTGCATAGCGAGGGAGATCTTAGAGTAACAGAACCATGAGTAAAACAAGAGTTTGCCCCTGCAACTGGGACACTGTAACAGTTGGGAAAACATTTGCTGGATTTGGCCAGCCATCCAGGAGCTTACAAATGCCTCTGTTTGAGATTTGTTTCTTTTGTAATTGCACAGCCTTTGGGTTGGGGTTTTCACTAAAGCATTAAGCATTGCTAACCCTTTAATTTAAAGGGAACCACCACCAGACAAACATGTGCAAAGGCAGCGACCCTATACGGATTCCATGGCTGGGTACCTAGTATCACTTTGGGAACTCCCTTATAGATTCTAAAGGGTAAAGCACTGGTACTACTGGGGAGAGGATAGTGCTTCCAGTACAGGAGTGCAAGAGTATTACTCTGTAGTGCACACTGTGGTATGAGGGTGGATTACATTTAAGCTGGGCCACAGAAGGTGCATAACTGCAGCCCTGTGGGGAATGCTTTTATTCAGGTTGAGCATGCACTTGCAGCGGTTCATGCGGTCAGATATTTCCTGAAATTTGCTGAGACAACTCTAGAGAAATTCTCTGCCTGACTGCAGTACCATACCTTTCTAAAGAGATTCAGCCTGATGGCTGTATAATGGTAGCACCACTAATGAGCCATCAGAGAGAACCTCTTTAGAAATATTGCAAAATATCTTGAAATATCTGACCATGTCTATTGTTGCAGCTGTAAGTAGGACACTGGAATACAAGCCATCCATACCCTGTCTGACTCAACTGCTGCTAATTAACCCCCCCTTCCCTTTAGAGTGCATAGCCCTAAATAAAGCAACTGTTCCTCTGTCTGAATGTGCTGTCTGTTGGCTTTTATTTTAAAGATTGATAAGTGCGTGCTGCGGGGACATGTTACTGATCAGGAGGGTCCACAAGAGGAGTGTCCTAGTGGGGAGGTAGGAAGGCATTACATCCCAGGGGCTGTATGGTACTGACACTAGGTCCACTAAAAAACGTTTCTCTGGGTAGAGGCGCTGTGTTAGCTTTCTGTCTTTACTGGATATGAGTCCCTCAAGCAAGAGTGTAATGGCTCAGGCCCATCAACCCTATGCACCACGCAAGGCGAGGGTTATAACCGTACCATCCTCTGGGTATCATGATATCATAAACAGTGCATTGTGATGTCAGGTGCTAAGAAGCAGCCAGATCAGATGAAGTCTAATCAAAAGTGGTTCATTTTGCATATGAAGTACATAGTGCATAGGTATAAAGAATAAGAGAGCACTAAATATGGAAAGTATATGAAATGTAAGCTAAAGTGCAGCGCTGTTATCACCGTATGTCAATTTATTTGCATATACTGTATGTATACTATCTTTTGCCTATATATCTTGCCACTTCTTTGTTCAGATCCTGTTATTTGATTGTAAATGCTGTACTGTGTTTCATCTTGCTGTACTCTGCATTTATTCCCTGCTACCTCCCCCTGGGTTGCACCCAGAAGCAAGTCGTAGCTCAATGTGCTTCTCCAGCTGAAAATTGTAAATAACTACAGGAATAAAGTGCGTTTACAATCGTGTTTTATGGATTGCTGCCAAGCAAAGAGCAACAAACTCCAAGAGCTCTGGCAGGCATCAGGACAATTTTGTTATTTTAATTCGGGTTAAACTGCTCTGACTTGGAAGTGTTCTAGCCTCTTCAGTCAATCAGGCACTTAACTGCTGAAGCAGCAGGCCAGACCATGCGTTTATTGCAGTCAGCTACACAACACAAGAGCAGTGTGCGCAGCCAAGAGGATCCGCCCCTCACCAGGCTTCATAACACACCAGCCCTCTACCCTATGCCAAACTCAGGTGTGTATCCATTTACCTATGGTACCTGGTATGGTTATAATAGTCAAGGCTCTTGCAGCCACCCCCTATCCGGCGATGCTGACCTTGCAGGGTACCTGTTCCTCTAACCCTTCAGATGCCCACTCTGTGGGTGGCTCTGGTGGTCCTTCCTCTCTGGGAAAACATTCTCCCATCTCCCAGCCCTGGAGGGAGGACCACCTTTCTCCTACCTCCCCTCCCAGGTTTAGGGAGGATGCCACCAGACAAATCCCGTCTGCTGCCAGCTGTCACAGCCTTTGTATTCTCAGCACAAGATGAAGGTTCTGGATCAGAAGATGAGGGTGCAATTTAAGACATTGCTTTATTGACTGTGTTAACAAAAGGGGCTAGAAGGGGTGAACTGGGGCTATATCTGGGATTTCTGTTTGACAACACCCTCACCAGACTGCACCTTGGAGAAGAGCAACACATACAGATGCTGGCAAATTTAGAACATTATTTTGTAAAATAATCATTCTGTGTTGGGTAACAAGATAGTGAAAGATAACATAGCCACAAGCTTCTTCTCACCTGTATACTAATTTGGTGCCTTTTCAGTGGGCACGCTAGCAAATTTGGAGATAGCACAGGGCAGTACACTGCCAAATGGACTTGAACAGTTTTCATTGTTTGGGTGTTTTTTGCCCTAAATTAAGATTTGAAAATGGTCAATAATGTGTTTCCCCCACTTATACAGAGTAATTGGCTTAATTTTAGACAGCTCTTTCAGGAACAAACTTTAAAGCTCTGTATTTTTAGTGGGGAGATATTTGAATCGAGTTCACACCGTAGAGTGCTAGCTGAAATACATCGGTCTGACAATTAGCTTTCAGTATGTCTAAGTAGGGGAGCTAAGCTTACTTTTTATTATACCTGTTAATGCTCATATTGTATGAAGGGGTGAGATCTCTTCAGAGGGAGGGAGATGGCTTTATCACTATTGCAGTCACTGGAGGGATATTTTACCCTGAAATTGGGTGCACTGTGTTGTTTTAAAAATATGAAACTCTGCCTATGGCAAGAATTAGCTTATGGTTTTTGATGTTGGTGACCTCAATATACGCTAACCCCCAAGTGTAGAAAATATGACAGTGGCATCCAGGATCTTCAGTGTGAAAGTGCGGTTATGGAGTTATGCCAGTGTCTGCCTACCTGCTGCAAAAAAACCTGTATTGTGTATGCACAAAATCAATAAACTATAATTGTTAAAAAAAAAAGTTTGGTCAGCATTTCCCGACTGAAGTCTGGTGCTCATGGAGACATATTCTTCTGTTGGTCACTCCATAGACATGCTCATGGCAAAAGACAATGCTGCAAGTGGAGAATTATGACTCCAGGATGGTACAGTCAGTCGGCAGAATGAAATTCATTTTGTGGGACAAAGAACCATTGCTGATGCAAACATCATTAGCAAGGGAAAAACAATACAATAACTATTTTAATTATAAAGGTAATTGTATGTAGATATGATTTTCAAAGTTTTCTCACAAATATCTCAAGGGACCAATATGGTCAAACAATGCCATCAGTTATCTTCTCTGTTGTACAACAAAATAGCAGGGTGTGAACCCATGCAGTCGTTTTCATGCGCAGCCATAAAGTTCAATGTTTTACCTGTTACTGCTAGAGGAGCCTGTAGTACTTCTTGTGGTGGGATATCTGACACCCACAGTTTGTTCCTGACATAAAAAAAATGCATATTAGTTGAGTAGAGTCTAGTTGAACAAAAACAGAAATGCATTCCTGAATATGAGAAAATATGGCTGTACAGAACAGTTCATCTCTAGGAAACTGCTTGGGTATTCAGTGACAATTCACAGCAAGTTGCACTGTTTAAGCAACTGCTATAATTAGAGGGGGATACTTTTTTATCCTCATAATTAATGAAAATTACAGAACAGGTAATTATATTGTATTAATTTAGCACAATGTTCCTGCTCTGTAACACAAAGAAACAACATTAGTGATACGATTTATGCAGGGTTATTCTGTACTGCAGACCCTGTGGTGCTACAAATTCAATAGATGATGTACAGAACTAAGTGCATTACTGTACCTCCTCTTCCAATAGTTGGGGCCCTAGTCACATTTGCAACTACAAAGCCCACTTTGTACTGCTGCAGTCTTTTTGACTGTCATGCTAGGATGCAAATGATTCCCAAACAGCTTTTCGAGCAGGTAAGAATGAAGATAGTGGCTGCTATGCAAGTATACTGCAGGATCATGTTGGATGCATAGCAACCCTTGCAGTCTGGTTTACAAGCTGTGGCACCCACTGGCAAAAAGCAGGTGGTAACTCAGGTCTGCAGATCGCATACTTCTGAGCTAGGCACCACCAGACCACCAGGGATGGAGTGGAATGAGGGGACAATGAACTAAAATTGCTGCTTGGAGCAAGGGGGTGGGGCTCAGAAGGGGTGACTTCCAGGTCCACAACAGTGATGGGTCAGATAGTGGAAGGAAGCACTACTGTTCCTCCATGGCAATATTCAGCATTCATGGAGTGGTTAAGTGGGTACCACTGAACCACCACAAGGTTGGAGAGTAGTGGTGGGCCCACTAAACTACTAGGGACTTCAATCGTGAGAGTGAGTATGTGGAAGCAGGAGTCTTCTACACCGCCAGGGACAGGGTATAGGACAGGAGTATGGAGAGTTGGAGCATTACATGCATAGGACTTCATCTGCCTAGCATCCTAAATGCAGCACTTTTTGTACCATCATGATGTGTGCAATGCTACTGTATGTTGTGCCATGTTTGTGGGTACTTACTGGGATGGTAGAAGTCACCACACCTCATAGCACCTACTATCATCTGGAATGATGACTTGCACTGTGCTGCCTTCACAGGGGGATGCCTTTCCATTATCTGCGCCAGTCACTGTTTATTGCAGGTGCAGCCACTGGCATGATCCTGCATGCACAAAATGCCAGTTGAGCACTGCCCCAGCTGTAATTCAGAACTAGGCCCCGAATGTGCATCGGCACATGGAGAAAATCCAATTCAGCTTATACCTGACTAAATGCATCTTCCATGAAATATTTTTTACATAACTAGGACAGCAGGAGTGACAGTAGCTGTCACTGTGACTAAGGTGCACAACAGGGCCAAAATATAGGTTCAGAAATATGTCTTCAACTTTGGGACGTTGGAAACTAATGCTGTAATGACTTAGCAAAGATGTGAGGGTGAAATAAAGGTTTTGTTTTGTTTGCTTTTTTAATTAACAAACTGATTTGGCTCTTTTTCTGTGTGCTGACATTGACATGGTTCTTGGAGAGCAGGTTTTCACATGATATGGAACACTAAGGTAGCCTGGATGGCAGGAGACAAATGTGATGGACCCTTGAGATCTTTTTACGGCTGCAGTGGGTGGAGCCTGCAGCCGTTTCGGGATCACTTAGAAAAAGGAGCTGAATGGATAGGATCCACACCTTTTTCTTTGGACTTCTGGTAGTGGAGGTGGATGTGTGTCCTCCACACTACGTTGTTCAGCGGCCCTAACACGGCACTTTTTTGCCATGTTCATAATGGCCACCAGAGTTCAAAGCGCATGCACAACCATTCACTGATGTGCACTAAACTCCACACATTACACACTTTTGGAGCAAGAGGAGATAAATGGATATTCTTAAAGAGCGTTTTGACCTGCCATGGGCAAAGTTAGTGGTTAGTAAAAATGGGCACTGCAAGATAAGAAACTTAAACTTTGAAAAGCAAAACCATGACTCTGTACATGTGCATTGGTGTCGAGGGTAATGCACATGCCCGGAGTGTTGGCTTCACTTTTCAAAGTTTAAATTTCTTATCTTGCAGCACCCTTTTTCACTAACCACTAACTTTTCCCACATCAGGTCAAAATGCTCTTTAAGAATATCTATCTCTCCACGTCTACAAAAATGTCCCCCATTTCCACCCACGATCTCGCCTTCAGCCATATCGGCTCTGGCTAGAATTTGTTTTAAATAGCATTTACTGTCTTCCCAAAAGGTAAGTGCTTAGTTCTACAGATATTCAAGAATTTTACGGAATTGTGAAGGTTTCAAGATCTGAGAGCGCTGGCAAAAAGTCATAAACTGCATATTGTGCCTCATAAAGTTAGACAATTGATGATCAAACAAAATTTGTTAGGTAGCGGGGACTTTATTAGGTTACTGACTGATTTACATCTACAAACTTTGTTTACTTTTTTAACATTGTTGCCAGTTTGTCACTCCCTCTTGCTTCCTCCATATCTTCAACTTTGCCCCCCCCATCATCTTCACTTCTGTGACTTGTTTCATCCCAAGAGAGTGACATTTGCTTAAGTCTGGAGTTCTAGACATCAATACAGCAATGGTTGGCTGTGCAGTATCTGTCAGGACAATACTTGCAAGAGGAAGAAGAGTTCCAAATACACGACTGTGTGTGTGTGTGTGTGTGTGTGTGCGCACGCGCGCACCGCATGCTTGTGCGTGTGTGTGAATTTTCATGATCTAGAGTTAAAATATGTATGGACTAGGGAATTAAGGTGGAAAGAAAGAGATCTCTATGTTTTATTTCCATAAGGCACAAACATTTGACAGCATGGACTAAAAATGGCAACCACGGGGGAAGCTGCTAAATAACATAAGCATACAGTGCTCGGCTATCGATGAATGACACCATTCCCTTTAGTCACTAACCTTACTAAACCCCCCTTCCCACCTTTCTGCACATCATGATGTCCCATTTAGCTTTCAAATACATGGGATGGGGTTACAGGTAGTCAGCAAAATAAAGAGCTAACTCGCGCTGCATAGTACTGGTAGGTGCTGCTGTTTAAGGCCAGGCAGAGAACTTTGAAAACTGCACACAACAGGTAACGAGTTCCTTGAGAATCAATACTATAGTATATTGCCTTTTATATAATCCAAGGTCAGATGCATGCAGCATAATATGGCTGTACTTAGCCTGATGCTCAAGTTGATTTGCGTCTATCTGTGGGCTGGCAGTGGGATGACACAGATCCAACACAGTGACATCCCCATGATATCCACTGCACCCCACCACTCCACCACCACCTAATGAGAAAGTCAGGAAGTGTTTTTGTAAAGGATGCTGTACCAGGTTGCAATAAGTGCCTGAGTCGTTCTTCCCAGTCTGGTTGAACTGAATCTGTCGCACTGAAAGAAAAAAAATATGATTGTTTACAATGTGCAGGTCATACTTATTTTACAGAGCAATGTGGGCAGGTAGAGGGAACAACCAGCAAAGGTACAAACAGAAGATCTGAGATATTAGAGAATTTGAAATTGTGTTTATTTTTGTTTGCCAGTCAGGGATAACCTTCCCCAGTGTTCCTGTGGCCTTTTGCCCCGTACCCCTAACCAAATATTGTAGGAAAGTGTTTTTCCATTTTGAAAAAATGCCTTCCTTTATTTTATGTTGGCTTTTACATGTGTATCCATACTAATGTGGCTTGCATTCCAGTTGTTAACACCTCACTGATTTTCATCCAAACTTTGTGCATAGGGTTGGACGCAAGTCAGTCTGTGCCCACACAATGGAAAACTAGATGTAAGAAAACAAATGTAAGGTAAAAAGTCCCAGTGCCTTAGATTAGAACAACATGAGTCTACACTGACCCCCTTCCCCACCCCAAGTGAGCAGATAGCAGGTGCACAGGACCCGGGTTTGTAGAATTTTTGGTGGGGCCCTGGGGTCAGGGGTCAAGCTCTGCCCCTGGCCCTGGGGTCAGGGGTCAAGCTCTGCCCCCTGGCCCAGGAGTCAAGGCCCCATTCCCTGGCTCAGGAGTCAAGGCCCTGCCCACTGCAAGGAACAAAGTCCAAGACAGAGAAGGATACACCAGGTTTTGTTATCTATAGGCTAGTAAGGGAAGCAATAGTCATGAGAGAATCCCCCCCTCCTCATCAAGTCACTCACAGAATTTCTGAGCACAGTGCATCCCCTTCTGGGATGCCGTATGTGCTTAGCAGATGTTGGGAGAGAGAGAGAGAAAGAGCAAGAGAGAGAGAGAGAGAGAGAGAGAGAGACAGAGAGAGAGATAATGGCATAAATGGAGTCAGTACTGCATTTCACTGCATACCCATATATGCCATTATCACCAGGTAGGAAGGTTACAGAGAAAGAGTCAGACTCTCTCTATGTGCCCATAGCCAGCCTTGTCCAAAGAAACTATATGTGAAGTACTACATCTTTCAAGGACAGATACTTAATATATTATTTTTTGGACGTGGCCATAGACACATAGAAGAACAGGTGTCAAAATTAAGTTTTTCAGCCAGTAGCCAAAAAGGGCTAGTGACTGGGAAAACACACCAGACCAACAGACATTTCCAGTAGCACAGTTGTGTCCTAGAAATCCAAGAGCCATTATATACAGTAAACCTGCTTTTTAGTAGTCACGGGCCCACATAACGAGTGAAAATGTAAGAACTCTAGAAATAACTCAGCAGGCAGCTGTTGCTTTTTCATGCTTCCCTGTGCAGTTTAATGAGGAATGCAGCTGCCTTTTTTGTTGTTTTATCTTCTCAATATGCTATAATTGTCACTCTCCCCAGCTGATCTTTTTGACCCCTCTCAA
Organism: Neoceratodus forsteri; assembly: GCA_016271365.2. Lineage (NCBI taxonomy): Eukaryota > Metazoa > Chordata > Ceratodontiformes > Ceratodontidae > Neoceratodus > Neoceratodus forsteri. Next base: position 732,728,912 of record CM057450.1, read on the forward strand.
ATCACATTTGTGCCCTCATCTCATCACCACACCACTCTTCTCCCATGTAGCTTAACCCCCCCATTCAAAATCTCTGATTAATGTTGACAAATGCTTTAGCAAAAAATATGTAACGTTCAGTTTTCAGACCTACAGAAATATCACTGAACTGGGATTTATTTAATCTCACTAGCACACGTCCCATTGGGAACAAGTCTGTAATGTTTGATTATAGCTTTAAGTGGATTTCCAAACTTTTCGTCAATAACAATCTGAAACATGGTAAAGTCTGTTTCATCAGGGGTACATACTTCACGTGTAAAGTATAAGACTGCAACCTTTAATTAGAATTTTGCAGTTTGTTTTCTGCCCCTTGAGCCTGACACCTTGAAAAAAGTGCAGAAAGCTGCTCAAGGGGCAGAAAACAAACTGCAAAATTCTAATTAAAGGTTGTAGGCTTATACTTTACATGTGAAGTATGTATCCCCTGATGAAATAGAGTCTTTATCATGTTTCAGATTGTGATTGACAAAAAGTCTGGGAATTCACTTAAAGTTATAATCGAATATTACAGACTTGCTCCCAGTGGGACACGTGCTAGAGAGATGAATTATACAATGGCAAGGAAATTTCCTGTACTCTGATTGGTCAGTGTGTGCCTGAGACAGTGATGTTATTACACAATAACCGCACTGTATTGATTTGTTGCCACATGATTAGCATTGTTTGTTCTCATGAAACAAAGATATATTACCACACTAAAAATCTACTAAAAACAATTTTAATTTTTTTTCTATTTTTTTTTTTATTTTGTATAACATCGAGTCATTGTATAATTGCAATAAGGTACTCTAAGGTGTGTGTTATTGTGTAATAATATCACTCCTGGGCTGGTGGAAGCACTCGGCTCTGCCAAGTGCTTCAACCCACCCCAGGAGTGACATTATTACACAACACAAACCTTGTCATGCCTTATTGCTTAAATAAACCCCAGTTCAGTGACATTTCTGTTGGGCTGAAAACAGTATGTTACATTTTTTTGCCAAATCATTAGTTATTGCTAACAAGCATTTTTTTTTCTTTTCCCCTGTAGTGTTTTCAAGAAACTGATAAACAAATACACACTAATCACAGTAGTGGTGGCAATGATTTGTTAGCTGAATATAAGAGTAGGTAGACGCAAAACAATGATCTGATTAGGACTATGATTGCACTGGTAGGAAAGGTAAAGGATGCTCATATTTCAGAAACTACTAGTACTACATGACTTTGTTCTTGTATTTTCAGGAGGGAAGAAACATGCCCGGGCTGTGTTGCTGCATGCTGCTTATCCCATGACTGGGCCTTCGGGATGGAAACCGAGACCTAGTGTACTGGCTAGGTTACTAACTTGCTTGCTGAAGGCCTCAGCAACACAGTAAGCAAATTAGAAAGCTAGTTAGTAGGCCAGGTCTCTCTTCCCATCCTAACGCTCCTCAGGCTGTCCCCCCCGTGCATCAGACACTGCAGAGCTGCCAGAGACAGTCCACCCCCTTGCCCATCAGACAGTCACACACTGATGCAGAGACAGACCACCATACCCATTTCAGTCTCTGGACTCAGCATCCCTCCGATCCATCCCCACAGAGGCAACATCAGCATCCCTCCCAACCATCCCCACAGAGGCAACATCAGCATCCCTCCCATCCATCCCCACAGAGGCAACATCAGCATCCCTCCCATCCATCCCCACAGAGGCAACATCAGCATCCCTCCCATCCATCCCCACAGAGGCAACATCAGCATCCCTCCCATCCATCCCCACAGAGGCAACATCAGCATCCCTCTCATACATTCCTACAGAGGCATTGCCACAATCAGCATCCCTTCCATCCATCCCCACAGAGGCAACATCAGCATCCCTCCCATCCATCCCCACAGAGGCAACATCAGCATCCCTCTCATACATTCCTACAGAGGCATTGCCACAATCAGCATCCCTCCTGTCCATCCCCACAGAGGCAACATCAGCATCCTTCCCATCCATCCCAACAGAGGCAACATCAGCATCCCTCCCATCCATCCCCACAGAGGCAACATCAGCATCCCTCCTGTCTATCCCCATGGAGGCAACATCAGCATCCCTCCCATCCATCTCCACAGAGGCCACCACACCTTATTACCTGGTTACTGCAGTGCTTACCCCCATGACAGGGCCTTTGAGATGGGAATGGAGACCTAGCCTACTGGCTAACTTGATAACTTGCTTGCTGAAGGCTTCAGCAAGACAGCAAGCAAGTTAGGAAGCTAGTCAGCAGGCTAGGTCACTCTTCCTATCATGAAGCTCCCCAAGCTGTCCCATTCTTATTTAGTTACTGCATGGGTAACATTTACCAAATCACAATCAAGAATCAATATTTCCTAACAAAAGACAGACTGGCATTTGTTATTGTTAAAATAAGTTTAAATGTGGCAGCCTCTCACTCAGCATGGGCTAAGCAGCCCAGAGTATACCACAATAAGCTGACGTTCCTGAGGAGCAGGGTTGGTTTCCTAGCTGGATTGCCAGGAGACACTCTGTGAATGTGCACCCCATATCTGCAGCGGGATTGCCAGTGGTATGGACCAGGACATTTTCTTCCAGCTTCTGTTTCTTTCTGTGAAGGTGCTGGACTGCAGTGACACACACATGTGTGCAGCAGCATGCATGCATGCTTGGTGACAGCTGGCTGCCACTCACCTCCGACTAGCTGCTCCCAGTGTGCTTCCACCTGGTCTCCACCAGGGAACAGTCAAGCAGAGAAGCTCAGAGTCCTCATCCTGTACTGAGGGGAAAAAGCTGTCCTTAGGCTGCTAGATCTACTCTCCCCAGGCCGGCCCCTAAGCGACCCCAGTCTGGGTCACCAGCGTAATGAGGGGTTGTGATACTGTGACAATGCTGAGCCTTGAGAAGTAGTTTGACTTCCAAAAAACTAAAATCACTTCCAAATTTGGACCTGTGTAAGTATTTGACTCCCATTCCACCCCAATAGACTCAACAAACTCCTGTTCTTAATGGCTAGTTTTATTTATTTATTGGTAACCCCATAAGTTCAGTGCAGTATCAGAATAGCGCAGTGGTTTAAGGCTTTGAGCTGCAAATCTGGAGACCTGGGTTTGAATCCCACAGTCCCCACTTGCATACTGTGTGACCCTGAGCAAGTCACTCAACTTCCCTGTGCTCCCAGGTTGCACCTGTAAACAAGCTTTCAGCTTAGTGTCGCTCTCCTGGTTAAACAATTGGGAAAACAAAAAAAGTTCAGTTCTGAAGTTTGAGTGACCAAAATTGATCATGTTGAATTTTTTATTAGAAAATGGGTCCGTATGTATGCAGTAAATCACACTGCACTAATATATATATACACACATTTAAAAAATAAATTTACAGTTTAAAGCTGATCATAAGTGGTTGAAAATACAACCATCCGTCTAACCTTCCATTCTATATTTTATTCTACAATGTAGCAATAGAGCAGCACCATCCAGTACTAAGTTTTATTTGTTTGTTATTTTTGACCAGGAAAGGCACATTTACTTGTGATGGCTTGTTTCCAGTTGTATCCTGAGGTTACATGGATCCATTTTTTTTTTTTATTGATGATTGAATGTTGACCATGTCACTAGGAAAATTCCCTGCTCTTCATGGATAAGTGCCATGGGATCTTTTACTTCCACCTGGACAGTGACCAAAAATGGGCAGAAAAGATCTAAATGTTTTTTTTTAATTCTTTGGTAACCCAGTATTAGTCAGTAGACTCAATGCCCGTTTACAGGGGCGAACCAGGAGCACTGGGGAGGTTAACGGACTTGCTCTGGATCACACAGTATCCAAGTGGAGGTTATGGAACTCAAACCTAGGTCTGCTGGATGTACCAAGCTCTTTTACTGTTCATTGCCCTGACCTCTAGGCTATACTACATTTAAAATCTCATCCGAAGGACGGCACCTCAACAATGCAGTACTCCATTGGTACTGCACTAGTACTACAATGTCAGTAATGGGTAGTACCTGGTGTGGGGATAGAACCCACAATCTTCTGATCTTCCAGCCCCAGAGCTGAGCGTGCTACCTACTGAGCAACTGACAGTACTATAAATATAGATATAAACAGGGGCTACAACATGGCTTCTTTTAACATTAGAACTTAAAATAAGTAACAATGTTAAGTTCCAAACTCAGCATATCAATTAGTGCCTTAATATAAAATTGTTAGTAGTTTAGTTTGATAGTATACTTTTATTAGTTTAAACCAGCCAAGTAAGGTGCATCGAGTTGTGTCCCTTTCCAGCCACAACCCCAATCACAGGTTAAATACTATGCAAGTAGTACAGTGCAGATATCATACACAAAATCTGAAATCCATGGAACAGTTCTGCTGCTATTGCCTACCTTTGCTGACATTCTCCTCCTCTGCTGCTGCTCCTCCTTGAGGTGACCTGCTCTGTGCTGCTGCCAGCTGCCCAGACTGAAGGAACTCACCCAGCCACATGTAGGCCTGCCGTCTACCTAAACCTCCCTAACCCCACCCGGAAATGCTCAGGTCACCCTCACACTTTGACTCTGCTCCCCTCTGCAGCGCTAGTGTGCTGCCCGCGCCAGTGACCACATCCACACAGCTAGCCACCTGGTTTCACTCCTCAGCCACCTGACCCCAGGACTTTCCTTTCTTTTCCCTCCTTGCTGGCCCAACTCTGACTCAACTGGCCTCCTGTGCTTCCGGTTACTGATGATGTGATGTCCTCCTGGATGACTGCCCGGCTCCCGACGCACCCTCGATCTTTTGGCTGTTCTTTCAGGCTCCTCTTTTCTGGCTGGATCAAACATGATGATCCACCACCACCACTTGCCTTCTAGGTCAGCCTGCCAGTGTGCCACACAAGAAACCGTCACCTCTCAGAGTTCTTACATGCACAAACGCATATTGCACCAAAACAAGCCCCCCTCCTCGGCTAATCAACGTGCGGCAAGTTTGAAGGCAAAGGGCCACTGAACTGCAATGATTTTTTTGGGGGGAGGCAGCAGCAAGGCAACAAGACAAAGGTGCCAATTTTAAATATAATGCCAGTCGGCCGCCAATCACCAGCCCAATTAAACAGCGGGGGGGGGGAGCAGGGGTAAGGTCATACAGGAGGGCACGCACACAGAAAACAGGGAAAAAAATCCCTTAAAAAAGGCAAAGGCAGCATGTGGCAAAATATTGCTGGGGCTCAGCCCAGCTCAAAAAAAATATTGCTGGGGCCAATGTCCCATGGGCCCATACTACCCGGCACCTATGAGCAGGTGGCTTTGTGATTCTCTGTGTGTAAGAGAGTATGCTGTTGGTTCTCAGAGCTGAGAGTATTTATCAGCAATCAACTGTTTTTCTTTTTTCTTATGGTCTCCTGACTATGTCTTTGCTGCCTTCTGTCTTCATGGAGTGCACTGTCTCACATGCAGAGAATCTTACAAAAGAGAGACATGAATAATACAAGAAAATATTACAAAAAACATGTTCAGACCATTCCCTTGAAAAAGCAGTGTGAGACAAGCAATGGGACTCACAGAGGTCAGTTGTTTCCAATACCTTATGTATTTAAACACATTTAGTGAGAGATGTGTTTCGCGTTTCCTTACACTTATTCATGCCTGATATAGAGCCCATACACCCCAGAATTCTGTTTACTATACTTTCACTACAGGGAATGGCATTACCAGAGGCGTCCTCTTCAGTGATATGAAAAATCTAAAAAATTCAGTGTACTTGCAGAGCAGAAAAAGAAATAAACTGCTAGACTATACAATGCATCCTGTGGAACATGTTCTGTCTCCTTATCATACAGACTTGTAACTACCACAGGGACAGAGAGACAAGGAAACAGAAGTTGACTGCTCTTGATGAACTCTAGTGATAGGGTTCGCAAGTAAACATGAGACAGTTCTGGATTTCACTAATTTTTGCAAAATCTTATAATGCCTGTAAAGATAAGAGTTAAAGAAAGATTTTAAGCTGGCCATTTGGTGCAGCTGCACTGTTGCTACTCACAATGCTGGCCACACAAGTTTGTGTTCCAAGCCCAGGGCATCAGAAAGCTGGTATAGAAGGTGAATTGAGCATTCCACAGCATGCTTTCCTCCTCTTCTTCCTCTTCCTCTTCCTCCTCATCCTCCAGGAAAGGAGGGTCATTGCCTCTACTGTAATTTTTCCACCAGGGTGACCATAGGTTGCAATGCAACTGAGGTACTGCAGGTGTCTTTGAACTGGTGGTTGCAAGTGTCCAGCTGATTGCTCCAGCTCAGTACTCTGGCAGGTGGGTGGCAGACCCTGTTGAAAAGTACTTCTCTGCAGTGTTTTAAAATCAAGCAAGCTGTGTGAGGAGCTGGTGTACACTGAAGTGCAGCCAAAAAGGAGAGTGTCACGCTATGCCTGAAGACCCCCCCCACACACACACACACACCTGCCATCATAGAGGAAGAGGCTTTTGGGGCTCTATAAAGAGATGGGGGATATCTGAGACCTAACACCCCAGTGACTGCGTAAGCTGACTTACTATCCATTATTTATATTTAACATCTACGATCTACAGCAACTCCTACAAAAAGACTGTTAGAGCTTATTGCTTTCTTGGAGATGGTGCTATCTGCTTGTAAGACTGCTGCTATTTAACTTTAAAGTGACTGCTGCTAATTGTTAGTGTATGCTGCTGCTGCATTAATCTGCATGAAAGACTGCTACTAATGAGCCTAAAGTGACTGCTGTCAATTGACTTTCAGTAAACAGCAACTAATCAGAGAGACTGTTGGCATCTCATTGTTTCCATCTGGGGATTGTGATTGGTTGGCATCCCATGGCACTCCAGACATTACCTCATGGGTTACAGCCCACCTGATAGGCTAATGATGCACATGACCCAGATCAGATTTCCAGTATATCCAGGTCCCAGGAACCCCTGCTCTCCAGTTGTAATTTGTGCATCTGAATAGGCAAGAAGCATCCAGAGAACCCCTGTCTGCTCTTTAAATTCTAAGGTAGGAAATGTGTTTTTTTCTCAACAGCTTCTGTATGTGCTTATAATTTACTGGATTGTTGAATTGATATTACCCTTTATAATTTAAGAAGGAGCATCTTGGGCTCCAAAATATCAGCATTTATAAGCCACTATTGTCATTGTTTGTGTCTCAGGAGTCTCTCAGGAAGGCCTCCTTAATAATCTAACTAATCTGGCTCTTCTGGAGCCTCTCAGGAGGTTTTATTCTTTTTAAATGAATCCTCGCTACCAAGGCCGCAGCCCTGCCCTTCCAGGCCTCCTGGCAGCGTGCTGCCTGTTCCATCAAGCCACCTTGACCTCAGGCTTCCGCCTGAGCACTCGCGCTGAAAAACCCCCCTGAGTCACCTCTGCTCCTCGCGACTAGCGGTCTGCGCTATGCCCTCTCTCTCTCCGGGAGACCTCCCCGCCTCCCGCTAGACCTCTGGGCTTTTCTCGCCCCTCAGTGCTCTCAGGCACTGGCCTCAGCTGCTGGCTCCCTACCAGGCCCTTGCCTGCCCTTCCTCCCAGCAGTCGCCTCTACTCCCAGCGACTCCGCGGCCCTCCCTACGGCGTCTCCATGCCCGAAGCCTTCTCCTCCCACCTCCTGGGCTCCCCGGATCTCCCGCGGCCCTCGCGGCCGCTCCTTCCCGCTGGGCCGTCCGCCCAGATGCTTCCTGGCCTGCCTCCGCCTCCGCTCGGCCCTCCCAGGCCTCCCCTCCCGCTGGCGAGGCTCCGTCGCTAGGCCCAGCGGCCGTGCTGCCTCCCGCCTCTCCTGTTATCTCGGCCATCTGGCTGACGGCTCCCCAGGCCTCCAGGCGTTCCCGGAGGCCTTCCCTCAGCTTCCTCCCTGCCCCCTCCTCTAGGGAGGTTGCGTCTGCGGCGTGGTCATCCTAATGGACAAAAAAGATTAACTTCGGGTCGACCACGCCACACGGCACCATTTTAGGCCTCGGGGCGACGCCCTTCTTCTCGGGGGAGTTCCCCCATTCTTTCCTATGGGAGCGCGGTGCCTAGGGGCGGACATTGGCTCTCCCCAGAGACCAGGTTAGCTGAGGATGAAAGCCGCAGAGGCGCAGATTAAGAGGGCCAAGGCCCCAGCAGGCCTCCCAACCCTCAAGGAGGTAGTACAGCGCAGTGGTTTAAGGCTCTGAGTTGCAAATCTTGTGTCATCCAGCAGACCGAACCTGGGTTTGAATCCCACAGCTTCTACTTACATAATGTGTTACCTGAGCAAGTCACTTGACTTTGAAAGGGCTCATTCTTCTCTTCTGGAAAAAAAAAAAAAAAAAGGGAAACTTCCTTACTCCAACTCGGGTCCCTCACATAGCGACCCCAGTAGGACACCGCAGAGCTCCTGCCCGGGTACCTCACATAGTGACCCTGGTAGGCCCCTTCGGACCCTATCCCCACCAGTCGGTGGCCGCGGCCCCCTCCCACAGTGGGCCCTGGCTCTTCCCGAGTAGGAATTCCTGAGAGGGGATAGGTAGGTAAGGATTCTTGGGAAAGGAGTCTCCGTCCATTCCAGGTCTGTCTAAGGGCCCTCACACAGCGCCCTTATCACAGCACTTTCTCAGGCTCCTCCCCTCCCTCAACCCCGCCTGCGGGGCGTTACTTCTGGGGCATAGGGGGCAAAAGTTCCGGAGTCATCTCTCTTCGCTCAAACCTCTCTCTTTATCTTACAGATGGTTAAGGCAAAGAAATGCACCGCGTGCAGCGTCACCCTCCTCGCTCAAACTCCGGGCCCTCTCTGCGCAGCCTGCCTCATGGACGACGAGCTGTCTTGATGGAGAGACCCCCTAGCTCCTTCTCTACCCGGCCCCAGCAACTCGGCGTGGCTTGACCCGGCTCGCTGTTGATACAGAACCAACAAGCGGTGGTGGCGATGATGGAGAGTCAGCAGAACTTCATGCTGAAGATCATGGAGAAGCTGGAGGCCCTTACCCAAAACAGATCGAGACCACCCCCTCCAGAGGAACCACCAGCCCCAGAGGACCCTCTTCCTAGCATTCCCCAGGATGGCAACCCGGAAGAAAGAGACAAGGAGGACGAATTTGACGAGGAGGAGGAGCATGGCTTGGAGTCAGACATAGAGGACATCGATCAGCCGGCAACTCCGTCACTGACGTCAAAATTGTGTGCGTTTGAGACAATCCCCGGTCTTATGAAGGTCATCAAGGCGACCATGGGCCTGTCCACAGAGGAACAGGAAGGGGACAAGACGGAATCGAAGCTAGATCCAATGATCCAGCTAAGGACCACCACCTCAGGGACCTTTCCAGTCTGCCCGGCCATTGAAGAACTGATCCACACAGAATAGCAATCCACAGACCCGGGCAGAATGTCAAACTGAAGGAACTTACACAAGATGTACCCGGTTCAGGGCGACAAGTCAGATGCCTGGTGCAAGGTGCCCTCCATCGATCCCCAAGTGGCGGCCTTGAGTAAGAAGACTGTGCTACCATGCGGTACCATAGCCCTCAAGGACCCTACCGACAAAAGAATCGAAGATATGTTAAAGAGGACTTTTGAAATTGAGGGCACCATGGCCAAGGCGATGACGGCGGCGATCTATACCTCTCGGGCCCAGATCCACTGGCTGGAGGAGCTCCAGGAGCAGGCGAGTCCAAAGTCCAGGGAGGCTGAACTTTTAGACTGCACCCTCGATGCAGCCAAATACCTGGCAGACATGGCAGTGGACTCCTTACGCCTCCAGGCCAGGGCGGCTGCAATCACAAATCGGGCCCGCAGAGCGCTATGGCTCAAGCTCTGGGATGCCGATTCAGAATCTAAGACTCTGCTTCAGAACTTACCCCTTAGGGGGAGTCATGTATTTGGGGAAGGTCTCCAAGTCTACTAAAACAAAAGGAAGAGGTAGGGACCTCTAAGAAATCGGTCAAGACCCTCACATCTGCCTGCCGCTAGGCCTGAGATTTCATCCTGGGGCCAAGAACCAAACCCGAGGGACTCCTACCCACAGAACCATTCCTTTCGGAGTAGGGTCTCCACATCCTACCCACGCACTCCCGCCTTCAGCAACTACAAATCCCCCTCATTCAGACCCTGGGGACAAAGGTCGGGAGGCCGTGGAAAAGGGTTCAGGGGAAAACAGTGACTCAGTCTCCCCGAGCCACCCTCACCAGACCTTGTACGCCCCTGTCGGTCAATGGCTAGCCCTGTTCGCCCATCGCTGGGCGTCCACCACGTCGGACAGGTGGGTCTGAGATGTGGTCTCCAGGGGATACACCATAGAGCTGACCCGCCTGTCAGTCCCTCAACGTTTCGTCTCGTCCCCGATCTCCAGGAGAAGAGCCTCACCTCACCAGGTACAGGGAATCCTGGCAGAGCTGATCTAGAACAGGGCCATACAACCAGTCCCAGTTCAGGAACAGGGGGAAGGCATGTACTCCATCTTCTTCCTGGTGCCCAAAAAATCGGGGGAGCTGAGGCCCATCCTGGACCTCAAACGCCTGAACCGATACGTGATTCCACGTCGGTTCAAAATGGAGACCGTCCGGTCCACCCTCCAGGGTATCAGGGTAGGCGACTTCCTAACATCCATCGATCTAAAGGACGCCTACCTACACATCCCCATCATCAAGAGCCACAGAAGGTTCACGCTTCCACATCATGGGACACCACTTTCAATACCGGGCGCCCCATTCGGGCTGTCCTCAGCACCCAGAGTCTTCACCAAGGTCTCCATCACCTTGGTGGCCAGACTCAGAGAACAAGGACTGGACATAGTACCGTACCTGGATGACTGGCTCATACGCGCCTGATCCAAGGACCAGGTGCGCGCTCACATGGAACGCACCATACGGGCACTCAAAGATCACGGTTGGGTGGTGAACAGAGAGAAGAGCCAGCTCCGTCCGACCCAACAGATAGAGCACCTCGGGGCCATCATCAACTCAGCGGAAGGTTGGGCGAGACCGGCACCAGCATGGATCCGCAGCCTCCGGAAGCTGGCCGGGCAATTAGGGACACGCTCCCGCACTACGGTGGCGAAGGTGGCGAAACTCCTGGGATGCATGGCCTCCTGCACGACCTTGTCCCTTGGGCCAGGTGGCACATCGTCCACTCCAAAATTACATCCTGGCGGAGCACCCCGAGAACAACCTGCATTGCGTGGTTCAGTTATCCGAAGTAAGATCCTCCCTGGAGTGGTGGGTCACTCCGGAAATCTGACGAGGGGGTCCCCTGAAGCCCCTCCCCGCCCCCCATCGAGACGGACGCGAGCCCTCCGGCTGGGCAGCCTGTCTGGGACGAGTCAGCGCAGGGTACTTGGTCCCCAGCGAGTCTCTACTCAATCAATGTTCTGGAAATGAGAGCAGTGTTCCACGCACTAAGGGCCTTCCGCCACGCCATACAGGGACAGTCGGTTCTGATCAGATCCGACAACGCGTGACAGTGGCATACATCGCAAGCAAGGAGGTACCAGAAGCAGGGCCATGTCACGGGAAACCTCAAGGGTGATGAACTGGGCACACGCACCTATCACACCTGGGAGCAGTGCATTTGGCGAGAAAACTGAACGTGAGGCGGATTGGCTCAGCCGGCAACAGATCCACCCGGAGAATGGTGCCTGCACGGACCTGTTTCAGGTAATCCAGGCGACATGGGGCCGTGTCCATAGACCTAATGGCATCGAGGACAACACCCAGGTGGACGGTATTTTTCCAGTTCAGGGACACGCACTCCCAAAGGCACGGATGCCTGTCTCAGGTATGGTCACGGGACTACGCGTCGTGTTCCCACCGCTCCCCTCATCCCCAAGTCTTGGAAAAAATCCAGAAATCTCAGACCACCGTTATTCTGGTGGCCCGTACAGCCTCGCAGATCTTGGTTTGCGGCAATCACAGAGATGTCGTAGCCAACCTCCGGATACCGTTCCGTCCAGACATGCTGGTGCAGGGACCAGTGCTACACCGTCCTCGAACTCTAAAGCTCACGGCCTGGCTCCTGAGAGGAGCGACTACGACTACGGGTACCACGAGTCGGTTATAGGCACGCTCCTCCGATCTCGTCGGCGGCCTCCACTACTTCCACCTCACGAGGCAATGGGCGTCTCTTCTCACAGTGGTGCCACCTCGAGGTTCGGTGCGGAACAAGCCGACCTCCCACTATCCTGTTGTTCCTGCAACAAGGGGTGGACAAGGGGCTGGCACCTCCTCTCTAAGGGTGCAACTGGCGGCCATCGGGGCGGCCAGAGGCCTCGTCGAGGGGCACCCACCGGGGGCACACCCGGACGCCATCTGCTTCTTGAGGGCCGTGGACCTCATGCGGCCCAGGACCAGACCTAGTGTCACACCGTGGGACCTACCTCTGGTATTGGACTCCCTAAGAATGCCACCGTATGAACCGCTCGTTGAAGCAGACCTTTTCTGGGTAGGCCTGAAGACTGCCTTTCTTGTGGCCATCTGCTCGGCCAGAAGAATAGGGGAGCTCGGCACCCTGTCTTGCGCACCGCCCTACACCATCTTCACCCCCAAAGGGGTACGGCTCCGGACAGTACCGGCCTTCTAGCCGAAGGTTCAGACGAAGTTCCATAGAGAACAACCTATAGACCTACCCACTCTGCCTCGCACAGCCCCTCAGGCCGAGAGCGGTGCTCCTGACTCCCTGGACGTGGGATTGGCCCTCTCGATCTATCTGACCAGGACCCAATCCATCCGTAAGACGGAGAGACTCTTCATCGTCTTGAAAGGTCAATGACAGGGGCTCGCAGCGTCCAAGAGCACCATCGCAGGGTGGATCAGATGGGTCGTCCTCCAAGCGTACACGGCAAAGCGACTGACCCCGCCGCATGGGATTAGAGCTCACTCCATCAGGGCAGTATCCACCTCCTGGGTGGAACGAGCATTGGTATCGTCCGAAGACATCTGTAGGGTGGCCACCTGGAGCTCCCTACACACCTTTGCGAGGCACTACAGGCTGGAACAACTCCAGGACTTCAGGCCAGCCTTCGCCTCCCATGTCCTAGCAGTGGCTCCATCTCCTGGACCCTCCGATTCATCCGAATCCCACACGGAGGTTTAACTGCTACTTATCTCCCATGAGGTAATGTCTGGAGTGCCATGGGATGCCAACCAATCACAATGGGTGTTTACTCACCTGGTAAAGGTGATTGTGTTGGTTGGCATCCATGGCACTCCAAGGCCCTCCCTCGGGAGTGATCGGAGCGTCCTGCCAGAAAAATAACAGGAGGTCGCTACACCAGTCCTTCAGACCTCAATCCCGCTGCTAAAATCAGTCGAACCACGGTTCGAGGTAGTGTGTACATAATAGGAAATAAACTCAGGCCTCTGGCCTTGTTATTTTTATCCTGTCATTGCAGACCTCATCCTTGCTAGTCTCTTTTGTGGTATTGTTTTCTTGTTTCTAACATTCTTCCTTTCAGCTATGGAAAATTCAAACTGGAGAGCAGGGGTTCCTGGGACCTGGATATACTGGAAATCTGATCTGGGTCATGTGCATCATTAGCCTATCAGGTGGGCTGTAACCCATGAGGTAATGTCTGGAGTGGCATGGATGCCAACCAACACAATCACCTTTACCAGGTGAGTAAACACCCATTATTGTCATCTAGTAAGAGCAGGAGCACTCAATAAGCTGCAGTGGCAGAGCGACTAATGATGTGCTCATCTGCTATTTAAGAAACAGCTCCTAAGATGCGTCAGCATCTTTGAAACAGCAGCTGCAAGTATCCAGCTGATTTCTCAGTCTGAGTACTCTGGCAGACTCCTCCGTAGTCTGCTGGTCAATCAGGGAAGTTGGGGAAGGAATATTAATTTACAGGAAGATATAAGTCACTGGGTACAACACTAATATTGAAAATGAATTTGGGCCTCTGTGGATTTGTTTTGTCTGGATTTTTATGTGTGATTCAGTTAGGATGGGATGTAGATATATATATACCCAAGATATTGTAGAACAAATGATTGGTACTCCATAAATTGTGCAGCACAACAAAAAAACATATAACATGACACACAGGAGAAATGCCTTTATGAATGAATGGAAAACTATACAAAGGGGCCACTATTAATAACTATAGGCTCATACAGCCATAGACTAAGAGCTAATAGTCAAATACTTGCACTGATGTTAGCTATTACTGGGGATGTGGATATTAATCCTGGACCTAAACAGTGGAGAAACAAATGTACTAAAACAATAAATGTAGCAAAAAGTCAACATTACAGGAGAAATATTGAACAATCTAGGGATTCTAAACAATGTTGGCAAAATGTTGGCAAAAAATGAAATGACTCCAAAATCCAGGAAGCTCTAGGGCTCTAATAAACCTAATCCAATATAATGTCATAGTAGGCAAGCAGCAAAAAGTGGCCAGTATCTTAAATGATTATTTTATAGATTTGCCAGATCTAGGAGAAATTAACATGGAATCTCTGGACCCTAATTTATCGCTTTAAGAGATAGTGGGTGGCACTGATGTTGTGGGTACAAGACCCTGCTTTAGTTTTAGAACCTTTGAAGTTAAATAGGTTGAGAAAGAATTCTGATACCTATAAATAAATATGACAGAGGGTCTAGACGGAGGCAAGATTTTATGAAGTTGGGGGCAGATATAGTTGCACCAGCAGTTACAAATTTATTAAATTGGAGCCTTTGTTCCTCTGCTTTTTCTGGAACTTGGAAGACAGGGAAGATTGTTCCCATCTTTAAAGGAGGAGATTCCCTGACACCTACCAACTATCAACCCATAGCCCTCCTTTCATTATTATCAAAAATACTAGAAAGACGTGTACATAGGCAACTTAGTCACTATTTGGAACAAAATAACTAATAGTCAACACAGATTCAGGGTCATACTAGTAACCATACTGGTGTATAGACAGAAGAAGTTGATTTGCCCATCTAGTCTGTCTACCCGCAATGATGGGTTAAAAAAGTTCCCATTACAGAAAAAGTGTTTATCAAGTTTGGTTTTAAATGACTATATTTGTACTTGTGACTATCTATGTTGGCAATATGTTCCAGATCCTACCTACCCTTTGTGTATATGTGTTTGATCTTTTATTGTTCTTGCACTGATCAAGTTTAATCTGATATTTGTGAGATCTTGGTCCCATAGGTTTACTTTGTAGTTCTAGTACCATTTCTGAGAGTAGTTCTGCGTCATTTACCATCCTATACATCATTAATAGATCACCTCTCTTATGTCTGTCATCTAGAATGTGCAGTCCTAACTCTGTTAGTCTTTTTTTTTAAGTCTTTTTCCCTTCAGTTGCGGCTCGAGGGAACTCTCTCAGGCATCCTCTCCTTGTGCCTGCCCACCTGAGGTCCTCTGCGGTCTTGTGCCCTCTTCCCCACCCCCCCGCTGCAAGCATCCCCAGTTTGACCCACCCAGGGAAGGTAGCCTGACTCCTTCCTTGGGCTGTCTTAGTAAGGCAGACTCTGGCAAACGGGTGGGGCCCAGGTGGAGGAGTGATGAGGCCCAGCCGAGTCAGACCCAGTGCTGGGCGTGGACGATAGGTGCCATCGCCTATCCCTGCGAGCCGAGTTTTTCCTTTTTCTGGCCCTCTTCCCCCCCCACATGTGCACCCACCGATGCTTGGTGCATGGCAACCCTGCCAGCATTGGGCATCCTGTTACGTGTCACCCATGCTTCTGCAGTGCCCCTGATCTCCACCAGGGGTTGCCAGAGTGGTGGGCATCCCAATGCCCTCCATCCAGGACAGGAGAGCAGCCTGCTGGGCACTCAATCTGATCCCTCCCCTGCCGACCCCAAGCACCCGAGCTCGCTCCTGAACTCGGGTTGCCAGTGTGGCGCGAGGTGTGACGTCCAGTGCCTCAACCCTCAGCGTCACTGGGCCGGTCTTGTTAGTTTTTCTTCATACAGTTTATTTTTTACTTCCTGAATTAACTTTGTGGCCCTGCGCTGCAACCTCTCCAATCCTGCCACATCCTTTCTCAGATAGGGAGTTCACAGCTGAGTTCCATAGTCCATGTGGGGCCTTATATATGTTCTATAAACTGGCAAAATACATTCTTTACTGCGGGAAACGAATGATTTTTTAATGCTGTTTACTAAGTAGTTTGTTTTTTGAGCTAATTTAGCATAATTTTTACCAAAAGTCAGTTTCTTGTCAATAAATATTCCAAAGTCTTTCTCATATTTGACTTTTTTGATTATATTATTTTTCAGTTTTTAATCATGTTTATTGTTAGTCCTTCCCAGGTGGAGTACAGAGCATTTTTCAATATCGAACAACATTTTATTTTGTGCAGCCCATTTCTCAATCATTAGCAACTTTTTATTGAGGTTCTTATTATCCTCAACACTACCGACGGGACTGCCTAATTTGATGTCGTCTGGAAATTTTACAGTCCACCCATTAACATCCTTATCTATATCACTAATAAATAGTGAAAAAAGTACTGGTCCCAAAATGGATCCCTGTGGTACCCCACTAGTAACTGATCCCTCCAATGAGTGGACTCCTTCATCCTGACCCTTTGGTTCCTCTTATACAGCCAGCTTTTTATCCATTCCACCACTCTGCACTCTATATGTAAAGTATACAGTGTGTGTATTAGGATAGAGTGTAGGACTTTGTCAAATGCTTTTTGAAAGTCCAAGTAGATCACATCTATCAGGTAGTTAGCAGTAATGTGTTCATTTACCCTCTCATAAAAGCATAACTGGTTAGTGATACACGCCTTGTTTTTTCCTAAATACATGCTGTTTTGTATCCTGGAAACCTGTAGTAGCCAGTATTTCTTCCAGTCTGCTTTTTATGAGTGTCTCCATTATTTTACATGAGACCAATGTTAAACTGACGAGGCAATAGTTTCTTACATCTGTTTTGTCCCCCTTCTTAAAAATTGATACAACTGTTGCTGATACCCAATCAGATGGAATTATCCCTGTATTGAAGGATTTATTATATAAATATGCAAGGGGTGCTGCAATAAACTTCTTTCAGAAATCCTGGGTGAAGATTATCTGGTCCTGATGATTTAGTAGTGAGAGGTTTGTCCAGAAGCCCAAGAACCTCTTTTCCTGTACAGATGCCATGTTCTTCCTGCATTTCTCTTGATGTTGTACTTATTTCTACGCTAGCTCCGGTATTAGCTATGCTACAGTATTAGTCATTAAAGGTGTTCACTATTTCCCCCAGGCCGTTTAATTCCTCACCTCTCACACTGATTGGATTAAGTGCATTATCTGTTCCTTTTAGTGTGTTAATATAGGCATAGAAGCTTTTTCCATTATCCTTTTCCTTTGCAATATTAAGCTCTGATTTAGTCCTCTGATTCTTTATGATTTTTTTTAAATTCTGTTTTGTAATTTGTTATAGATATTTGTGTTTTGTTTTTCTTCATTTCCTTATATGCCTTTTTCCTTTTCTTACATTGCTTAAGTACCTTTCTTGTGCACCACATTGGTATCACCCCCCCCCCCTTTTGTTGTACATGTATTTGTTTGGCATATGTTTATTTTCAATGGTTAATATTTTGTTTTTGATTATATTCCATATTTCTTCTACATCCTTATTTTCAGTAGCCCTTTGCCATTCCCATCCATTCAGTTTAGTTGTGATTTTGTTGAAATTTGCCTCATTGTAGTTTTGTCTAATTGTTTTACCATGCTCCTTTCTCACTAGCATTTTGAGTTTGAACTCTCTTATTGACGTCATTGTTTCCTAATGTTTCTCTAATTTGAATGTGCTTTACATTTTCTGGAATGTTGGTTACCACTAGCTCTAATAAGTTTTCACCTCTTGTTGGTTTACATACCAATTGTTGTAGGCCTGCATCTATAATGGTAGATACAAATTCTCTCCCTGAATTGGTTTTGGTTGTCCAGTGTCTCCAATCTATGTGAGGATAATTAAAATCTCCCAAAATTATTGTGTTACCTTTGTTTGCCATGAAGACAATTTCTTTGTTTAATGCAATATCATGATGGTCAGTGGATGATGGGGGTCTATAAATGTTACCTACATATGTTTTTTTTAATATATTTTCTATTGTAACTGCTGCCCAGACGGATTCAGGACATATACCTGTTATGTCCAACTTGTATTCTAGGTTTTCAGTGTTGTCCTTTATAACAAAATGCAACTCCATCTCCCTTTTATCTATTGTGTGTTTATGGTATGTTGTGTATCCTTCTATGTTGTCATTCCCTGTACATTTCTCATCCCACCATGTTTCATTTAAATCACAAATGTCAATATTTTCATTAGTCATCAAAAGCTGTAGTTCAGATATTTTTGAAATGTATAAACTTCTGGGCCCAGATATTCAAAAGGGTTGCACATGGCGCAACAGTGTTGCACCATGCGTAACCCACTGATCAAGCCAGCGATATTCAAAAGAATCGCCTTCAAATCCCGATGTGCCGGAGCGCATCAGTAATGTATGTAGGTGCGGGGAGGGGGGCATGCCCATGCATACTCTGCACAGCCCGATGTTCAGCCCGGGATGTGCAGAGCCATGCATGCACAACCCCTACCTGCGCCAGCACAAAGTTGATCCAAAAAAAAAAAGGAACAACGAATGGCCACCCACAGGTGATCTGCCATGTTGCAGGGCACAACACAGCAGCTGCCACCTGCGGGTGGCCACCCAAGCTCTGGCTGCACCTCCGTGGTGGTGGCCCCCCATGCCTGATTGTGGGCATCAGTTAAAAAAGATAAATCAAAACTCCCTGGTGGTCCTGTGGACCGCTGCCCACCCCGATCACAGGCTAAGTAAAGAAATGAAAGATCCTATCATCCCTTGTGGTCCAGTGGACCTGTCTGCGCACCCGATCATGGACTAAGTAAAGAAATTAAAGATCCTATCATCCCTGGTGGTCCAGTGGACCTGTCTGCCCATCTGATCGCAGGCTAAGTAAAGAAATGAAAGAACCTATCATCCCTGGTGGCCCAGTGGACCCCACTCCCCACCCACCCACTCACTGATCCCCACCACCTTCTCTCCCCCTGGTCAGCAGCAGGTAGCAGCACCTCACCCATCTGCCACCTGCCGACTGACACCATCGGTAGGGCTGTACACCCATTGGTCCACAGCGTGAGCCAATGAGTGTGCAGCCCATACCACACTATTCACATATCTGGAATATCATTTCTTTACTTAGCCCATGATCGGGTGGGCAAACAGGTCCACTGGACCACCAGGGATGATAGAATCTTTCATTTCTTTACTTAGCCCACGACCGGGGGGGCAGACAGGTCCACTGGACCACCAGGGATTATAGGATCTTTAATTTCTTTACTTAGCCTGTGATCAGGCAGGCAGTGGTCCACTGAACCACCAGGGATTTTGGATTTATATTTTATTTACTTAGCCCGCGATTGCGCGGGCAGTGGTCCACTGGACCACCAGGGATTTGGGATTTATATTTCATTTACTTAGCCCGCGATCAAGCGGGCAGTGGTCCACTGGACCACCAGAGATTTTGGACTATTCTATTTTGTACTGCAGCCCGCAATCGGGCTGTGGGGCACATTGCTGCACTGCAGGGGGTGTCAGTCCCTGACGGCTGCTGCCTGGCAGGGCGCCAGGTGCAAGTCAGCGGGGATTGGCGTACCTGCAGGCAAATGGGGCCATAATGACATGTAAATGACCCTTGCATACATTATGGCCCCATTTGCATGTGCACTTTTGAATATCATGGTTGCTGCACATAGCGCAATGGAACTTGCACTAGCGCATCCCCCTGCTCCACTCTGGCCACTTGCGCTGCTGCAGTGCCACTGTGCCATGCACACTGTGGGTGACCAGAGTGCGACATTCAATGATGCTGTGCCATGGTGCAGCTCTGTTGAATATCGCCCAGTCCACACCCCTGCACAGCCGAGTTGCGCTGCACCCAGGCTTGCGCCACAGCCTGGCGCAGTTTGAATATCTGGACCCAGGCATTTAGTGATATTATTTGTAATTCATTCTTTCTCTTTTTTGTAGGATTCATTTGGAAGTTTATAGTACTTCCTCCGTCTTTTTGAATTACTGTTTTACCGCTCCCTTTTTATCTAGTTTAAATATTTCTCAATGACTTTGCATAATCTTTGACCTAGTTTCCGACTTCCCAGTTTGTGCAGATGGAGTCCATCGTGGCTGTATAGTTTATATCTCCCTCAAAGTCTTCCCAGTGGGGTATATATTCAATCCCATGTTCTAAGGTCCATCTCCTCAACCAATTGTTTATTCATTTGATTTTATTGTTCTTTATGCTACCTCCTCGTGGAACAGGCAATATCTCAGAATAAATAATCTTACATTTTAAATCCTGTACTGTTTTCTTTATATTTTTAAATTCATCAGTTATTTCTGCATCTGCCTGCCCATTGATATCATTTGTACCTAAATGTATGATTACTTTGGCTGTGTCATTTTTTTCTTAAACAATTTTTTTTAACATGTTTTGAACTTCTCTTATTTTAGTTCCAGAAAAGCAGCTAGTGGTTATTATTTCCTTATTGTTTTTCACTGTATATCTATCTGTGAACTTCACCACAGAATCTCCCAATACATGAATCTGTCTTGCTGCACTTAGTTCAGATTTTTTTTACTTAAACATTTGTTTACTGGGATAGGCACACTGGCTCATTTCCAGGTGTGACCCTGGGGGGGGGGGTGTAGGAGAAACACACAAACAGATAAAATTCTTAGTTACAGGCAGAGAAATACAAACAGATATTAGCATACAGCATAGCTTGATTAAACATTTCTTGTCTTAGGGACAGAAAGACGACCATTAATAGTTATAGAAAAAGTTCAACCTAACTTAATAGGTGAAATGATACAGAAGATAGCATTTCCAGGATGTGAGACACTGGAAAACCCAGAATCACTGTTATAAGTGCATGCAGCAAGGGCTAGGACAATTGTAGGAGCTGTGACAAGAAAAAGAGTCACCTGGGACAACATCAGGGTGGAGCTGGGTGGAAGCATAGTTGAGCTTGACAAGCAGAGTGAGATGATGGGTTTCTAGTGGAGGAGGGGAGTTGGTTCCATAAGCTTGGGAGCCGGTAGGAGAAAGCAGCATTTCCAGATGAGGAGAATGGATGGAGTGTAAGAAAAGATATTTCATTTCTGTGTCTCAGTACATAAGGAGTGTCTGGGGCCAGGGAGAGTTTGTCCATCAAGTAGGAGGGTAGCATGTTATACCAGAATTTTGATATGAGGTTGAGAGACTGGATGTAACGCCGGTGGGACAGCGGAGCAATGTCTAGGAGGGAGTAAAGATCACAGTGATGAGTTCTAAAGGGTGAGTTGGTAGCAAAGTGACAAAAAGAGTTTAGGAGGGTGTCTAGTTTGTTTAAGGTGGTTACTAGGGCAGTGCCATAGACCATATCTGCATCTCTTCTTGGCCTTTTGGCTAAGATCAAGTGTAGTACCTGTTCTTATCAGTTTATTAATTAAAAATGGGGAGGATCATTTTGGTTAAAATTTGACATCTAGCAGGAAGTGGGAGAGAGTCTCTGTGCCGGTAGAGCATACCAAGTTTGGGGCATTGCTTAGAGACAGTAGCACCTACGTGAGGTGAGAAAGATAACTGTGGGTCAAGCCAAACACCTAGGTACTTGTATTTTGTGACCTGGTCTAGAGGTGTATCATCTAGGGAGATGATGGGGAAAGGGTGGGAGGATCTGTCGATTTTCTGCCATGTGCCAAATAGCATGGAAACATTTTTGGAAGTATTTAATTTTAATTGCCTTTGTCTGAACCAGTGTTGTATATTGTTGAAGTCACATAGGAGGGTAGTTTGAATTTTGTCTACTGATGGATCTGAGATAAAGAGGATAGTGTCATCTGCATACATGTGTAAGCTGGATTTTGAGCAGGAGGAGGGGAGGTCATTGATAAAGAGGGAGAAGAGGATGGGACCAAGGACAGAATCTTGTGGAATGCCTGCTAGGATAGGAAGAAGTGGGGATGAGATGTCGGCAACTCTGACTGACTGTGACCTGTTTGAAAGATAGGAATCAAACCACTCTACGGTGATAGGAGCAAGACCAGTAGCTTCAAGTTTAGATAGGAGGAGGGGGTGGGATACAGAGTCAAAGGCCTTTGCCAGGTCAACAAAAACTGCGGCTGTAAGGAGGTCTTGGTCAGAGGCAGTAAGGTTGTAGTTTGTGACGTGCAGGAGAGAAGAGATGGTGGAATGTTGTTTCCTGAAGCCTGACTGATGTGAAGATAGGAGGTTATTCGTGTTGAGATATTCTGCCAGTCTGGAGTGTACCAGGGATTCCTATAGCTTAGCAAGAGCCGGGAGGCGGGAGATCAGCCTATAGTTCCCAGGGTTTGAAGGGTCCCCGCCTTTAAGAAGAGGGATGACCGAGGCAGATTTCCAGGCCTTAGGGACTGAACCCAAGGTGAAGGAAAGGTTTAGGAGATGGGTTGCTAAGTGTTTTCTATTGCTGAGTCTACCATATCTGTGTTCTCTCTAATTTCAGTTGTACCTTCAGTCTGTTTCCTTTGCAACACCACTGTCTCTATGATTGACGTGGTTTCTGCGGTTGGGGTTCCCCTCTCGTTAAGCTGAATTAGTGGTTGAAATTAATTAGTTGCTGGTATTTCGAAGGTCATAGCCCTCCTACCTTTTTTCTCTTTCCTTGTTTCAATGTTCCATTCACCTTCCTCTAGGTCTGCTTTTCTGTCCCTTTTCCTAGCTGCTGGATTATTTATGTGAACCTCATTATTCATGTTTTCTACTGATGCTTGCTCATTGTAGTTATTAAATTCTATGTTATGAGGTGCATTTGGTTTTTCCCTGCTTGTTGTCTCATGCCCTGGACCATGCAGTTTCGTGTTTCTACAGATCTATCATGTTCTTTTATATCTTTGTTATTCCAAAAGGAGCAGCCTGGTCTGTCTGCAGAATCCCTTATACCCCCATCTTGGTCTATTTCAGCATTTTGTTCAACATCTAATGTTGGGTTACAAGTTTTCTGTATCAATCCCTGTCTTAACTTTTCACTTATAACTGTGAGATTGGGTACAGATATTTTTTTAATTTGTTGTTTGTTATTGTTGCTTATCTCTCATCTTTTTGTCATTTCCATCTGGCTGGCTTCAGAATGGAGAGGTCCACAGGCACAGCCCTAGTCGACTTCAACAATCTGGCAGCGATATCAATGAATGAGGGGAAGGACACAGGAGCTGTGTTCATGAAACTCAGTAAAGCTTTTGATCTGGTAAATTACTGGATCATGTTACAGAGGTTGTACACAATTGGTGTCCATATGAAACCCCTAAACTGGTTTAGGTCCTACTTGATGGACAGAAAACAATGTGTGTTTCAAGGGTTTACTACATCAACCTTTAGAACAGTACAGAGAGAAGTCCCCCAGGGGTCCATATTGGGACCTTGTTCTTCAACATCTATGTAAATCAATTATCAGGTTTGTTGAGATACAGCGAGGTCAGGCTATTAGTGACATCTGCCAACAGTCTCACCTTGCTGGAACAAGAACTTCAGAAGGACCTAACCAGAATGGAATCATGGTTCACAGATTCTGGGCTGTTAATGAACAGTAGAAAAACACAAAGTATGATTTTCACATCTGGTAGGGGCAAACAGAAGACCAAAAACCTGAATATAAAATGTATTAATGGACAGCAGGTAGTGGATATGACATGCTATAAATTTCTAGGTATTTTAGTAGATAACAAATTGTCATATAAAGAACATATTGAATCAATGGTAAAGAAAATTAATTTGAGGCTTGGAGCCCTAAGGAGAATTTCAAACTGTTTTACAAAAAGTACTAAAAAGAAATTGATACAACTATTAATTCTGATATTAGAATATGGATGTATGGTATATGAGAACACAAACATCTGTTAAAAGTAGACCAGGCCTACTATAGACTCGACAGATTTGCAAATTGCAGTGCATGTGGTACCTATCACTGTAAAATTTATCAGGAGCTAGATTGGCTTGGACCAGATGAAAAAAGAATATACAATTGGTTGTCCTGGTGTTACAAACTATTAAAGTCCAAAATTGCACACCCTTTTAGATCCCTTGTGATATCTGTGTCCCGAAGTTTTTAGTATATACAATTTGAGAACAAGTGACGGAAATCTAACTTACCCGTGAGTCTATAACAGATTTGGGGAAGCTATGCTACAAGCTTCTTTGGCAAGGTCTTGAAACAGAATAACAACAGAACTAAAAGTTAAAAACTCTATAAAAGAGTTTCAAAATGCCTTAAGGAAATCTTTGCAAAATCCTTATAAATGCTACACATGAAATAGAATCCCCTTGAATGTGTTCTAAGTATTATTTGTAACTTACATGTTTTTATTTACTTTTAATGAGTATGTTCTGTATATATTTATGCAATTTATACATGTCATTCTTTGAAAATAGGGATTTTTCTCTAAATGTTATATACCTGGATAAAAATATATTTTATCATCATCATCAGATTAGAGAATGCAGGACCGTGGAGAGCTTCAAGACCAGTCTAAAGACTTATTTATTCAATGAGGCTTTTAATATTTGAAGTTTTAGGAACTCTGAGGATTTTAATTGAATTTGTTTTTATGTGATCTTAATGAATTGTCTGTTGATGTTCTGTATGTAAAGTGTTTTGATGTCTGAATTGCGCTATATAAATAAAAATATTATTACTATTATCATCAGGAGAGCAGATGTCATCCAGGTTCACTTCAACATGCTTACATGCATGCATCTTAAACCTTTGTGTCAGCATCCTGTGGGATAACAGAAGTTAAGACAAAACTCCAGGATACCATCAAGATGAGGTCCGGTACTCTCAAGGTCCTGCTCCATCACTTGACAGCCTCAACTGATGGGTATCCTGAAGGGGATGCTGGCTCAAAGGTCCCATCATGGAGGAGTAAGTTGCAGGGCTTGGGGCTTTGAGCTTGCCATAGACAGATGGAGGCTTTGCTGGCAAGGATAGGAGCATAAACAGAGATATAACAAAAGGATGGATTTTAATGTGAAAACAATTTAAAACAAACATCAAACTTATTTCGTGCACAGTATTTCCAGTCTCCATATTGCTAAATGCTGAAGGTTTTTTGGTTCTTTTAAACAAGTAATTTCTCCCTCAAGTCCCATCTTCTCCTGTTGCATAAACATGTAGTAAGGACGTCCCAATCTCAAGTTTGTGACATCACTGTCTCTTGATGGAAATGGCTGTGAAGTCCCAAACCTAGAGCTGAGAGCCAAGGTCACAGTGTAATCAAGTAGCAGGAAGGGACAGGGTTCGGAGGGTAAAAACTTTAAACACAGATAGCTAACCTGCTGTGTATACAAAAGAGGGACGCTCAATGCCTGTAACTATCATCCTCCTTTCTGCGGTATGGGCCATCTCCATTGTTGCCATAAACTATCTAGTACTGTACTGTGTAAATAACCTTCATGTGTGTATCTTTTTGGAACTTGTAGCATTCTGCTGTACTGCATTGCAAATGGCCACCTTATTGTACCCTGCTGGACCAAGGGACTGTCTCCCCCCCAATAATGACATAATGCATCCTGTGGTGCCACCCTATCATCAGTTTGATACAAATTTCAAATAAAGAAATAAACAAATAAATAAATGTTAGAATAATAAGGACAGGCTGCTATTGCCAAAAGAAAATGGGTTGAGAACTCATTTGTGTGTGCCAGTATGTCATTTTGGAACTAGGGAGAAAGAAGTCTTGATCTTAGATGACACTTCACCTCCCCTCCCAATTAGCACTGGCATCCCTCAGGGCTCTGTATTAGGGCCCCTTCTGTTCTCCATCTTCTTAAGCAACCTTCCATCAGTTTGCTCCCCCTCCACCCCTATACGTATGTATGCTGATGATACAGTCCTAAATGTATCTGGCTCCTGTCCTGCTAAGGTTACAGCCAGCTTACAGCAAGACTTTCACAAGGTTCAGCTCTGGTTCACTAACCATCAACTTTTCTTCAAAGCCAAGAAGACTGTCTCCATGACCTTTGGCACAAGGCAGAGACTCTCTAGGCTTCCATCCTTGCCCACTTTCCACACCCTTGATGGGACCTTACTTGAGGACACATCCTCCTTCAAGTTCTTAGGTGTTTGGTTGGACCAACACCTAAACTTCTGTGGACATACTGATACCATCCAGAAAAAACTGTGCCCCAAGCTTGGTGCCCTTTTCAGGAACCATGGTTGCATCCCTCCTACAGCTAGGCGTGAACTTGTTCAGAAGATGATACTGCCCATTTTTGACTACTGTGACATAATCTATGGTGCTGCCCCTAAGCCCTCCCTGGCCAGACTGGACACTCTCTTCAATTCCTTTTGCTGCTTTGCCCTGGATGCCCCCCACACTCACCACTGCAATCTTTATCGTGCCCTATCCTTCCCCTCTCTTACAAATAGGCAACTCTCCCACTGTGCTAAATATACCTCCAAGCACTGGTTGGGTGAGCTCCCTTCCTACCTAACCTCCACCTTTATAACAACCCCCCCATCCTCCCATTCCCTTAAATCAACTGACACCCACACCCTGGTAGTCCCCCCACAGATCCACCCTAATCAATCAATCCACTTACTCTCACCACCATACCTCTCAATCTGCTGTCACGGAAATGAGGGACAAGGACATTTTTGGACACTCAAAATGAGGGACAGTGAGGGACACAGACCCTCAGAATGAGGGACACATCTTCAAACATTGAGATACAAGCTCAGAACATTGTGAAAACCATAGTGCTTACTTGTACGAAAGTTTATTTTGGATTTAGTATTTTAGAATATTAAAAGTTTCTGCTTTAAAGCCTGAATTTACAGCACATTCTTTGTGTGGGCAGCACCTTTTCCATGAGGGACGGATGAGGAACAGAGCAATTTTAAGGGGCAAAATGAGGGATGTCTCTCGTAATGAGGGACTCTTGAGAGGTATGCTCACTGCCTCCCTAAAATTTGGAATTCACTCCCTCCTCAAATCTGACACTCATTCTCTGTCTACTCCATCAGTTCTGCCCTCAGAAATTACCTTGCACCTAGCTGCTTCTGCCATGTCCCTCCCTAATTCCCTCCTCTAAGCCTTGGATAAATCCTGCCCCTCTACCGTCACCTTCATTTTACCCTGTGTACCCCCACCACCACAAATTTCTAGCTCTCCTCCCCTTCCTCCAAATTGCTTGCCCCTTACTGGCCTCCCTTGACCTCTCACAGAATGTAAGGAATGCCAAATGCTCTCCATGGGTCCCTCTCCTACCCCCCCAGGGGCTTGTACCCCTCATCTACTCCTTTCCCCCGATATCCCTCCACCTCATCCCTCCTTCTCCTTTCCCCCTTTTCTATCACATAAGCACTTGTTTACTTATTATTGTTCACTTTTTCTTCATGTTATGCACAACTCTGTTTTAACGCTGTTTGTAACACCTGCCTTACAATCGTATGTTAATGTTGTAACTTGAATGTAACTTGAACACGACTCATTCCCCTCCCCCATCGCACCCCTCCCTCTCCTTTCCCCCTCACTGCCCCCCCTTTTCTTTCATGTAAGCACTTGTTTACTTATTAACCATCACTGATTGTCCACTCTTTCTACCTATTACGCCAACACTACTGTACCACTGCTTGTAACACCTGCCTTAGAACTGTATGGTATTGCTGACCTTGTAACCTGAATGTTTAATGTTTCACTCCTGCATACCCCTTCCCCCCAGGTCGCACCAGGAGATGAACGACTTGTCGCTCAGTGTGCCTTCCTGATGAAACCTTTCAATAAATAAGTAAATAAAGTAAATAAATAAGTCTGTGTGCACAGCAGACATTTATATCCCCCACAGCAACTAGACCAGCAAGAACATTTTGTGGAAAAATCACTGGAAAGCAGAGCATTAAATAGTAAACTCAATGATATATGGGAAGAGGGTGCTGAAAAGATTGAGTGAATCCTGCAGAGGGCCACTGACTGTACAGTAGCTGATTAGCAGCTTAGGGGGCAACAGCTTCAAAGAGAGAGAGAGAGAAGACATACAGTACTAAAATGAGTTAGCCCAGAGAAGAGAAGATAAGGCTTAGAGGGGACTCTGGCATGATTAAAGCATTCTGACTACTAAACAGGATAGATAGTGGGGAGTATACATGTTTGTCTAAGCTGGCAAGTGCTAGTGGAGTTAGAGGCCATACACTCAAATGGGGGGGGGCAGGAGCAAACATTAGAAAACATGCTTCACATACAGTAGGGTGTGGTTAACATACAGAATAGCTTACCTGGTTATACTGTGGATGCTAACACTATTCAAACTTTCAAAGCAGTATTAGGCAGGCTCCTTGTGGAGAATGGCATTGAAGGTTACACAGCATGAGTAAGGGTAGCATTCTGGCTAACAAACTGGGATGTATACTTTTTCAATCACATGGGTGCGGTGTGCATATGTTATGGAACATGTACAAACAGAGGAGAGAAATACGTAAGTGCCTCAGCTGGGACTTGAACTCAGGCAACCTGGAATACTGTTCTGGTTATGCTAATCAGCTGTATCGCCAAAGCAACTGGAACCTGGGCCATCCCAGAGCACACATACATAGAAACATAGACTTTGACGGCAGATAAGGACCACTTGGCCCACCCAGTCTGCCCATTTCCCTACCTATTGGATAAGCTGCAGATTCTAGTTAACCAACAGCCTGCTTCCTGCAACCCCCCACTATAATTGCTTTGTGTCTGTCCCATGCATGTTTGAATTCCCCCACTGTTTTAGACCCAACGACCTCCTCAGGAAGGCTGTTCCATGCATCCACCACTCTCTCCGTGAAAAAGAATTTCCTCACTTTACCTCTGAGCCGTCCCCCCTCTATCTTTAAACTGCACCCCCTTGTTCTTACACATCTCTTTTTCTGAAAGATGCTACCCTCCTGGACTTTGTTGATTCCCTTGAGGTACTTGAACGTTTCTATCATGTCCCCCCTGTCCCTCCTTTCATCAAGGGTATACATATTAAGCTCTCTCAGTCTCTCTTCATATGGTTTCTGATGTAGACCTGCACCATTTTAGTTGCCCTCCTCTGGACTGCTTCCATTCTGTCTATGTCCTTGCTTAGATGAGGTCTCCAAACTGCACACAGTACTCAGATGGGTCTCACCAACTGTCTGTACAGAGGGATAACCACTTCCTTTTTCTACTTGTGATGCCCCTTCCTATGCATCCCAGTATCCCCTGGCTCTCCTTACTGACTTTTCACATTGCTTACCCACCTTTAGGTCATCTGATATGACTACCTCCAGGTCCCTTTCCATTTTGTTGTTGTTAGTACCTCCCTGCTATTGTGTACTCTTCTCCTGGGTTTTGTTTCCCAGGTGCATTACTTTGCACTTCTTTGCATTGAATCTAAGTTGCCATATGTCTGACCATTCCTCCAACCTTGCCAAGTCCCTTCTCATCTTTTCTACCCCTCTTGTGTATCAACTCTGTTACAGATCTTTGTGTCATCTGCAAAGAGGCATACATTCCCTCCAGACCCTCTGCAATGTCATTATAAAGATGTTAAAGAGGATTGGACCCAGTACTGAGCCCCAGGTACTCCACTAGTAACCTTCTTCGGAATGTGTTCCATTCACTATTACCTTCTGTGTCCTGTTGTGCAGCCAGTTCGCACTCAGGCTACCACCCTGGGACCCACTCCCAGGCTGGCTAACTTGATTATTAATCTTTGTGTGGGACTGTGTCAAATGCCTTGCTAAAGTCTAGGTAGGCCATATCCACAGCCCCTCCCTGGTCTATTACTTTGGTCACCCAGTCAAAGAAATCAATTAGATTAGTCTGACATGACCTTCCTGCTGTAAATCCATGCTGCTTTGGGTCCTGTGCCCCGCTGGCCTCTAGGTACTCGACAATTCTTTCTTTCAGAAGTGATTCCATCATTTTCCCTACCACTGAGGTCAAACTTACAAGTCTGTAGTTTCCTGCTTCTGCCTTGCTCCCACTTTTGTAAAGGGGAATCACATCTGCCCTCCTCCAGTCCTCAGATACCACCCCATCCTGCCATGATTTGTTAAAAAGTGTGGTCAATGGTGTCACTAGTTCCCCCTTTAGTTCTTTTAGGATTCTGGGGTGAATCCCGTCAGGCCCCATTGCTTTGTCCACCTTGAGTTTTAGGAGTCCTTTCAGGACTCTTTCTTCTGTGAATGGACTGGTGTCAACCCCCCTACCCAGAGTGCTTCTATTGTCTGGTTTAGGTAACTGCTCCTCATCTTCTTTTGTGAATACTGAGCAAAAGTATTCATTCAGTATCTCTGCCTTTTCACTGTCTCCTCTGCCCACCTCCCCTCTCCTTTATTAATCTTCACTATCCTCCCTTAACCTTTCTGCTCCCTAATGCACCTATAAAGGTTTTATCCCTTTTGACCGAAGTTGGCTATTTTTCCTCGGTTTGTGCCTTTGTTATTCTGACTGCCTTTCCTACTTCTTTCTGCTTTAATTGATACAGTTCCTGTCATGCTCCTTCTGTGATTCCTTATACTTTTTGAATGCAGCCTTTTCTCCTTAACCTTCCTGCCACTTCTTTTGAGAACCATAGTGGTTTTTACTCCGCTTTGTTTTCTTTATTTGTTTTACACAAGACTTGTTGCCTGTATGATGGCAGTTTTGATTTTTCTCAATTGTTCTTCCACCCTCCTATTTGGCCATTTGCTAGTGCATTCTTCAGGTGTTCACCCATTTTGCCAAAGTCAGCCCTTCTAAAGTCCAGTATCCTTGTTTTGTATGGCTTATCTCCATGGTTGTGCTCATTGTGAAGCACACTGTGCAGTGGTCGCTTGTTCCCAGATGTCTACTGACTTCTAAATTTGTGATCCTCTCTCCATTTGAGAGTACCAGGTCTAGTATTGCTCCCTCCAGTGGGTTCCAGCACTAGCTGTCTAAGGTCTCCCCCTGCAGGGCATCGAGAATGACCCTGCTCTTGGATGTGGCTGCAGTACATGTCCTCCAGTTAACATCTGGCATATTCAGGTCCCCCATCAACAGTATCTCCCCTTTTTCAGCCATTTTGAGAATGTCCTCTATCATTTTCTTGTCCATTTCTTCCCCTTGAGACGGGGTCTGTATACAACCCCTGTGCGGATTGTGATGCCATTCCCCATCTCCAAGGTGACCCAGAGTGCCTCTTGTCCTCTCCCTTTACTTTTTAGTTCTGTAGCTTTGATCCCTTCCCTTATGTATAGAGCTACTCCACCTCCTCTTTTACCTTCCCTGTCCCTTCTGTAGATTGTGTACCCTGGTATGTTGACATCCCAGTCATGGTTCTCAGTGTACCATGTTTCTGTGACTGCCACAATATCCAATTGTTCATCTTCCATCAAAGCTACTAGCTCAGAAAGCTTGTTTCCCAGACTATGGGCATTGGTAGTCATTGCCCTCCATTTAATGTTGGCTTTATCCTTTATTCCCCCACCCCTGCTCTTATTGCTCTTATCTATTTTACCATTTACCCCCATCCTGCCCTGTGTTGAGCTCTGTACCTCAGTGTTTACCCTACTACCTGCCATGTTTTGTGGGGGGAGGCTTGACTTTTCCTGCCTTTTATCAGTACCTCCCCCCTTATCTAGTTTAAAAGCTTGCCAAGGAAGCATTTAAACCTGTCACCTAGGAGCTTGGTCCCCTTTGTGGACAAATGCAGACCGTCATACCAGTATAGACCTTTATCTCTCCAGGTGGACCCCCAGTCCCCAATGAAGCCAAAGCCCTGTGCTCTGCACCAGTTTTGCAACCATTCATTAAACTGCATGGTGTGCAGTACCCTAGCCTCACTCCTGCCATGGACTGGACATGGACATGGACATGGACTGGACACACATTATTCTTTCTGCAATGCACAGCCTGGTGCTGCACAAATAATTACTACTTTTTCAATCACATGGGTGCAGTGTGTTTATTTTATGGAACACATACAAACAGACGAGAAAAAGAAGTAAGGGCCTCAGATAGGACTTGAACTCTGACTGCCTGGAATACCATTCTGATCACACTAACCAGCTGCTCCACCAAGGCAACTGGATCCTGGGCCATCCCGGAGCACACATTCCTCTTTCTCCAATGCACAACCATGTTCCTATATGTTCCATAAAATATGTACACCGCACCCATGTCATTGAAAAAGTAGTAATTATTTGTACAGCACCAGGTTCGTTGGAGAAAGAGTAATGCATGCTTCAGGATGGGCCAAGTTCCAGTTGCCTTGGTGGTGCAACTGATTAGCGTGACTGGAATGGTATTCCAGTAATGTGTGTAATGTGTGCTCTGGAATGGTCCAGATTCCAGTTGTCTTGGTGGCACAGCTGATTAGCATGACCAGAACAGGCAGCCTGAGTTCAAGTCCCAGTTGAGGCACTTCCTTCTTTCTTCTCTCTGTTTGTATGTGTTCCATAAAATATGCACACTGCACCCATGTGATTGAAAAAATAGTAATTATTTGTGCAGCGCCAGATTGTGAATTGGAGAAAGTGTAATGTGCACTCCTGGATGGCCCAGGTTCCAGTTGCCTTGATGGTGCAGCTGGTTAGCATGACCAGAATGGTATTCTGGGTGGCCTGGGTTCAAGTCCCAGCTCAGACACTTACTTCTTTCTCTCCTCTGTTTGTAAATTTGGATGTATGTTAATGGTGAAACCTAGTATAGTCACTGCCATGTGGCAGGAGAAATAGACAAAATGGATCCCAGGTCCCTCCAACACCGCAGTACAATGCTTATGTAAGACAAGGTGGGGGGTTCAGGAGCTACAGGGCCCAGTGATGCCAATTCCTTCCACCTAATGGATGTAATTCACTTCCAACACACTTTAGCTCCCCATGTCTGTATTTTCTGTCCCACAAAGCTGCTGGGCTGTCCTCCTAAATTGTGTGTGCTCCCTTCTCCCTAAAGCAACTTGGTCTCCTCTGAAGCTAATAGGCTTCAACCCCTGATCCCCCCCCGATACCCAATTTGCATTGTAAACAGGCAACCAGTCAGTGGCAAGACAGTGGCTTGTGTCTATACTGGGGAGTAGGAAAAGCTGAATTGTAATGTCCTAATCAGCAACATGGACAAGGATGGGAAGTGGATTCATGTGGTGGAGTTAGATAACAGTATAGCCTAGAGGTTAGAGCAACAAGCTGTGAATGAGCTTGGTGCATCCAGCAGACCTGGGTTTAGGTTCCACAACCCTTACTTACATACTGTGTGACTCTAAGAAAGTCACTTAACCTCTCTGTGATCCCAGCGCAATCCTACAAATGGGTCTTGTGCCCAGAGGGCCTTTCTTAGTTACCAAAGAATAAATATATATATACATATAGTTATGCAATACCTGTGAGTATATTTTCAGGAACCTAGCAGTGATATTTTTGCTCACTCAAGACCTAGAGTAAAAATATCAAAATATTCTCACAGTAGGTTCCCATTGGCAAAAATATTCTCATAGTAGGTCCTCGATGGGTGGAGCTGGCAATGCGAGCACACTTTTCAGATCCTCCTGCACAATTCATTCCTAACTGACCATCTCACCATGAACACCACTCTCAAACTAAATCACATAACCATAAAAAAAGAAAAAAAAAGCTTCTCACATGTAATCAATAAACGAACCCTTCCTCTTAACGGTCACCACTAGAGAACAGTCACAGGCACTGGGCTAGCTACGCAACATGCACTTGCATGGCCAGTACATGCCCTTACCAGCATATACCAGGCCTGTTACTGAACAGGGCCCAGAGAGATTCAAAGAGTGTTTAGTATTTTCAACTTCTGGAGAAGATTAATTTGAAGTGTAAAACCAATGGGACAGGATGTACTTCTAAACTTTTCCTATTTAAGTAAAAATCATTATGGGTGACTACCATGCCCGTGCCCCTGTGTTACTCAGTGGTAGGATGGGCATGTGACTCATATGGATACTGTGAGGTTGGTATGCCCATTGCTCCCAGCCAGAAGACTCAGATTAGATTCTCTGCAAAAGTTGCATAATTCAATATAATTATTAAGCAGAAGCAAAATTACACCCTTTCTAAATAGGTGTTACTTTTTTCATTCTGCAACTCAACTCTGAAGTACTGATTTCAAAAGAAAGCCATCAGTATTGAATAACCAGCTGGCCCAGTGGCGCTAAGGGTTGAGGCACTGGACACCAAACCTCGCACCACGCCGGCGACTCAAGTTCGGGAACGAGCCCGGGCCATCGGGGGTCAGCAGGGGAGGGAGAGGATTGAGCATCTGGAGAACTGCTCTTCTCTCTCTGGGGAGGGTTCTGGAGCTGCTCAGCATCCTAGTGACCCCCAGTGGAGAACAGGGGCAGCACAGGTATGCCAGCGAGAGGCGGCGGGAGTGCGGCAGACGTCAGCAGGTGAGCCGTGCATGGACGTCATTGCATTCCACACTCCCGAGGGGACAACTACAACCATGAAAAACCCCAGCTGGGACCGCGGAGATGTTCGGGGCACCAGAGGCAAGACGCACATCCCACCGCTGGCCCGATCCCTGATGGACTCCTGCCCAACCCGGCAACTGCAGTAAGGCCCCTCTCTAATCTCAGATAGGCCACTTAGGGTGAGCGTACCCAGCCCTGAGGGGGGGGGTGATCCAGTGCGCTAGGACTGCCTGGTTGTCGGGGGAGTTACAGTCGGACTGCAGGGTTCAGGCAGGGAGTAGCAGTCCTTGCCACGTATGCACCCCAGAAGGATGCCCAGCCCAGGGGGAGCATAAACATAAATCTACAAGAAAAAAAATATTGAATAACCTACATTTTATGTCCGAATTTGTCCGTTCAGCCTTGACATGTCGGTTTGTGGAGTGTATCCTCCGTGGAATAGCTGGTGGTGGCTGATCAAAAACAACAAGAAAACAGACATTTAGAAATGCTGTGAATGTCAGTAGTGTGTTAGGTGCCCCATTAGGTAAATTCACATAGAATGGCTAGTATAACTGCACAGTTCTACAGGCTAAACAATCAACAGGGGTAGAAGGAAACAATAAAACAAATCAGTTCGTAATGTCTCGATACGGGACCTGAAAGTAGAGATGGATGGGATCATTGTAACATGGTATGGGTCCAGGAAGCGAGCTGCATTAAAGAGAGACTGTGATCACAAACAACTGTTTGCCTGCAAGTTATTGTTGTTGGTAGCACCATCAGCAAATCCTTTCCTTCCCCATCCCCAGAGCTAAGGCACTGGGAAGGAAAGTAAACAGTAAGTATATCATGAATGCACTGTCACACAGTTGTGGGTCCTTTGCAATAAAAAAGTGAAACAAACTTTCAGCCAACCACATATTTTCCTGCTTTCTGCAAAATACAGGCTGCTACATTGCTGTCCCATTTCAGATGATGTAGCTACAGCAGGAAGATGCTATGTTGCAGGGGGTTGGTGGAAAGATGGGTTCTAACTTTCAAAAGAGGCTGCTCAGGATCTTCACCTATCTTCTCACAACAGAGCTGCTTCTGTATGTGTATTTCTGCCCATATGACTTGCTAGCTATGTTGTCTTGGTATGCAAAAACCTTCAGTAAAATACTTAAAGTGAAACATTTTCATCAGAATTCCTTTCATCTAGTTATACGGCTTGGATTTTCAACAGTCTTGACACAGACGCGGTTCACGATTTTGAGTGATGTCTGTGTCAAAATAAATACTCCAAAATGTCTGAATGCTATTTTCAATATATTGATGCATTCACAGCAGTTTTATCTGCTTTTTAGCAATAAAATGGCACACATATCATAGCACTTTTGTGACACAAGCGGGAGCCATATCGTAAATTGCAGCATTGGTGCCTTAAGGTTAGAACACCTTTTAATGTGGTCTAACCTTTTGTTGCACATTACACAGTTGTGCTACACAACTGGTGCAGATCCTAGACCACTTTGGAATATTCAGCCTATGCTTTTATTTTACCTCCCAGAGAGAAAAAGAATATCCCCCACAGACACTTTAGGCAACCTTAAGAGAGAATGTGTTAAATGACCCAGAAAACCTTTTTTTTATTTTGAGATAACAAAGAAGGTGCACAGAAACAATGCTGCTTTATTTTTACTATGAAAGTGTTCCTGTTGCTAGACTAGGTGCCCAAACCATCTACCCCACTAGCCATCTCCCAACCCCCTCACTCTCGCTTCATCCAAGACATAAAGCTCTTGCAGGGGTATAGGTGTCAACAGTAGCTATGCCTTCATCTGGGTGCCTGCCTGCAATTTTCCAGTGGCATTTCCTTCCTTGTTCCTCTCCTCCATGATAATTCTGAGCAGCTGACTGACAGTAGGCCTCACATGTATTTAGCATGCCCCTGATGAAGAGAATGTACCGAGTCCTTGGCCTGTCACAGGAGTTTCTGTGGTGGCGGGCCATGGTGCTACCCATCTGCACTTCTTAGCTTTCTGCCAACTACCGTTCTCTCCTATGCTTCCTCAATTGATAGTCATCTACTGTATTGTTTACTCTGTTCTTTATTTATTGTCATGCACAGTGATGTTTTCTAAGATTGTCACATACTCTGCTGTTGAAGTCATTGTCATGCACTGCATTGTTTTATTAGTGTGTACTCTCCTGGGTGTTGCCTGAAAATGGGAAAATATTTGTCTAATGTGTACCCTACCTGGTAAACAAAAAATAAATCAACAAATTTCCAGCTGGGACCCTAGATACATCAGATGAGCATCATCCTTGCTACTGATTTCAATTCAATTCAATTCGTGTTTATTTATAAAGTGCCTTTCAAAATCAAGGCGCTATACATAATAATAAAATAGAAACCAACATTAAACAATCAAACTATAAAGAAAAAGCCAAATTAAAAAGATATGTTTTTAAAGCAATTTTAAAACTGTCAATGGTCGGGCATTCTCTCAACCAATGAGGTAGAGAATTCCACAGGGTAGGAGCTGAAAAGGCAAAAGCACGAGATCCTGACAACTTCAAACGGACCCTGGGAATCTCTAGCAATCCCTCATTGGCAGAGTGGAGGGGGCGGAGGGGGCAATAGGGAACCAGAAGATCTTTCAGGTAACCGGGTCCCTGATCGTGTAGGGCTTTAAAGGTTAGTAAACCAACCTTAAAGGTGATTCGCCACCGCACAGGCAGTCAGTGCAGTTCGCGAAGCACAGGCATAATATGACTGGTTCTTGGAGTCCCAGTCAAAAGCCTGGCCGCAGCGTTCTGCACCAGCTGCAGGTGGCGGATATCAATCCCTGGTAGCCCTAGGTATAGGGAATTACAGTAGTCCAAACGGGTGGTAACAAAGGCGTGAACCAAAGTCGGAAGGTCCTCCTGTGGAATCAGATGTTTCACCCGGGCGATATTCCTCAGATGGTAAAAAGAGGATTTGACAACAGCTGACACCTGTGATTTCAGGGTCAGACCGTCATCAAAAATAATGCCCAGATTTCGCACCTGTCGAGAGCTAGAGAACGGTACCCCACCAAGTAATAAGCCTGATGGATGTCCCACACCCAAACCCCTCCCAAGATGACCTGGGCCCACAACCAATACCTCGGTCTTATCCGGATTAAGTTTTAACCAGCTCAAACTCATCCAAATTCTTATCTCATCCAGGCAGTTGTTAAGTACGGAGAGTGCATCACTCTGATCGGGGAGAAAGGATAGATACAGCTGAGTATCATCTGCATAGCAGTGAAAACTCAAGCTGTATCTCTGATGATTTCTCTAATGGCAGCATATACACTGCAAACAACATGGGAGCTAAAATGGAGCCCTAGGGTGCACCCCCATGGTAGGAGAAGGCGTCAGAGGAATAAATTCCGTGGCGACTCTCTGAGACCTACCAGTGAGGTAAGAACGAAACCATTCGTGGACTGTACCAGACAGCCCACAAAAAACCCGCAGTCTCTCCAATAGCACCTCATGGTCTACAGTGTCAAATGCAGCAGAACGATCAAGAAGGACCAGAATGGTACAAGCCTTTCGATCTCTGGCCATTAGGAGGTCACTCAATACCCGAACAAGGGCAGTCTCAGTACTATGCCTTTTCCTGAAGCCAGATTGGAGAGTATCATAGACATTATGAGAGGTGAGATATTCATCCAATTGCAGTGCAACTGCCTTTTCAATAACCTTACCAACAAATGGCAGGTTAGAGATAGGCCGGTAGTTGGCTAGACAGTCTGGGTCCAAGGAGGATTTTTTAAGGAGTGGATGAACTACTGCCTCCTTAAGGGGATTAGGAAAAACCCCCCTCTCCAAGGATTTCCAGACAATGTCAGCAAGGATTGGGTAGATAACTTCTACACAACCTACTAACAGAGGTGTAGGACCCGGATCCAAACTACAACTAGTTATGCGCATTGTTTGGATGATCTTCACAATGTCAGTGAATTCGCGGTGAAAATCCAACCAGATAGGCCGAGGTTAAGTACCACGGTTGTCCACCGTAACCCCCGAAGGAGAGGTCAGACCGATGCGGACCTGATGCGGCAACCTTATCTGCAAAGCGGCGAACTCCTCACATCTTAGTTGAGAAAAAGCTTCTCTAGGCTGAAGACAGACTGGATTGCACAGCCTGTCCACAGTCCGGAAAAGTTGAGCCGGTCGATTCTTTGCAGCAGAAATCTCTCTGGACAGGAATTCTGCCTTCTTACGAGTGATTTCTGATTGGTAGCCATCATAATGGGCTAACAATCTAAGCCTGTCAACATCAAGGCCCGATTTCCACCAGGCTCTCTCCAGCCTTCGGCCTACTCACCTTAATTCCTTCAAGGAGCCATCAAACCATGGACTCCTTGGACGGATAGTGAGAGGCCGAACACGAACAGGAGCAATTTTGTCCAGTGCATCTCCCACAGCCTTATTATAGGCAAGTACAAGATCATCTGGACTCATGCGTTCACCCAACAAACTCGATAGGTCCAGCACCGCCGTAAGGTCACTGGGGCCAATACCCCTTAAAGGGCGGTATTGAACCATCTCCGTAGAGGCAGACCTATTAGAGGGGGCCCTGAAGCTGAACCTTATGGTGTAATGGTCCGACCAACTGACTGGTTCCACCCCCAGGTCAGTGATCTCCATACCCAAGAGAAAGACCAGATCTAGTGAATGACCTCCTATATGGGTGGAGGTGGTAACAACCTGTGTCAGGCCCAGTGTATTCATCAACTGGAGGGGACTTTGACCAAAATGAGAGAAGTCAGTACCTTGAATATAATAAGGCTGAGGGAAGGCATAACACTCATAGACTACAACCCAGGGACCTCATACAGTAATGTAGAGCCCCTTGTGATATCTTATGGTAACCCAGACCCCATTTTTGGGGCATTTGGCTTAGATATGTCCAGGGCTCCCCCAACTGTAGCAGTATCGCCAAGGAGTGGTATGCTCCATGAGAGGGCATACAACCAAGGGGGCACCATGGGTAAAAGGAGAAAGGATACAAACAGTAGATATTATGCAGTAATGTTGGTGCCTTGGCTATGACTGTGACTGGCTACGGGGGGTAATCTACCTAGGTCTTGGCTTGCCAGATGGTTTTGCAATGTGACAGTCACTTGGGCCCTAAGCCAGGCCTGGACCAAATAACTCTAGGTGCAGCTAGCTTCATAATATCACAGGTCTCAGCAGACCAAGGGTGTCAGGTCTCATCTAGGCCACCAAGGGCCCCATGTTCACGTGATGTCCACGAGGGGATGATGGTATTGATATGCAGCTAGGTAAGCTGCCATTAAGTATCCTAAGTTTGTAGCATGACTCTCATTTGGAGTCCAGACATGAATTCTGTCTTCTGAGTGACAGCTGTGACACAGTGACATAAAGATAGACACCTAAGGAGAGCAATGGATGTGTTCTGCAGTGACCCCTGTACCCACTAAGTGGCTCCAGAGGAAAAAGGTGTTTTCAAGGATTATACCCCCCCCCCAGGTGTATTGATTACTGTTTGGACATTTGCTCGCTGTACACATCATGGAAGTTTACATCAGGACTTAGCCTGGGTGAAATTAGCTGGTATGCACATTGTCTGTGTATCTGCATCCAAAAATTAATTAGACTATTATCTTGCAATTTTGCTTCGCTGATTACTGTGTGTCATTCCCAGGGCGTGAGTTCAAGTACTGCTTGTTTGATACCATCCTATGGGTTTGGCTTTTACTGCCTACCTGAGCACCGCAACAGCCTTAGTACCGGGCAAGTAAAGGTTTGTGAGAACACACCACAGGGAACATGGAGTAGAAAGGGAAATGAAGGCTATGGTTTGCATCAGAAGGCCTACCAATGCCTGAATCCTCCACTCCCTTTCCCCAAGGTATCAACAAACATAACAACCCTGGATAGCCTCAGTACCCTAATATTATAAGTAGCCCCGTTAACAGGCTACATTATTAACATTTTATTTGCTTGCTTATACCTTTTCTGTCTTTCTGATATCTCACCACAAAGTCCACCTCAAGCCACTCAGTCTCCCACTTTTTGGTTTTTGACACTACTCTTTATATTCTTTAACTATGCCACGCACATTCTCAGATTCCCCTTCAGTCATCCACAGCCGAATAGGTGCAACATATTGAGGGATGAAGTGGATGTGACCCTTCTAATTTTTGGGGTAAGCCTGTCACTATTGGAACCACACTTTAAAGGGACAGTAAACGCTGCAGGGATTGCTCAAACTGTGAAAGCCCATGAAAAGTTATGCTGAATGAGGTATTTATCTTCCTTGTAGGTGTCAAATGACCCGAGGTATGAATGTTTAAATTATTTGAAAATCAAAACAAGACAGCAGCCATTACATGTACTCTTACAAAAGAAAGTGATGTCACTGAGAGACGAACTGTAATTAACAACATAGAACTAGCCCCCTCAGTGACACCACTTCCTGTTTTTATGACTGCTTGAAATGGCTGTTACTATGAGTTGATTTACACATTACTTAGTTATTCATATCTCAAGACTCCTGTCCCCTACAGATAAACCCAATACCTCATTTGAAAGATCTTTCCATGGGCTTTCACAATTTGAGTGACCCCTGCAATGTTAATGTCCCTTTAAAACCTTGCAGTTTCCCCTGATGACTCCCTCAACTTTTCCAATGTCCTCCATAACTTTTATTAGGTGACTGCACATGTACACAACCTAGGGTTGCCTCCTGTCTGAAACACAGATGAGGATGGCAGAAACAGATCAATGGTCCATCCAGTCTGCCCATATTACCCTATTATACCCTGTGACATATTGTATCTGTGGGGTCTTCACTTACCCTATTCCCTCTTTTGTTCTTCATGTTTGCACCTCCCTCATCTCTCTGAGTAGCTACAGTACTTGATTCTATCCCAGTCATGTATAAAGCCTTTTATGGTTTTGGCACTCACCACCTCTGCCAGCAGACCATTCCATGGCTCAGCCTCTCTTTCTGTCAAATAATTCTTCCTCACATCCATTTTAAACCTTCCCCCTGTAAAACTCCACTCATGACCCCACATTCTAGCTTCTATGTCCCTGGCAAATGGCTCCTCACAGTTCTCTTTGTTAATTCCTATGGGAACTTGAAGGTCTCTATCATATCCCCCCCTCTCTCTCTTCTGGTTTCAAGTTAATACATGTTCAGTACTTTTAGCTGATCATTATAGTATTTTTTATCCTGGCCCTGAATCATCTTGGTCACCCCGCATTGTACCTTCTCTAGCCTGTCCCTGTCCCTTTTTAGGTGGAAACTCCAGAACTGGACATAGTACACCAGGTGTGGCCTACCAGTGATCTATAGAGTGGTAATAGTACCACTTGCTTTCTACTGTTGAACCCTCTCCTGATGCACCCTAGCATTCTGTTAGCCTTGCTGAAGGCTGTGTTACACTGGCTGGGTTATTTAAGGAAGTCACTAATGATGTCCACTAGGTCCCGTTCCTAATTTGTATGTTATAGGGCTGTAGCCTGTCTTCTGGTTTCCCTAGAGATATTCCAATTTTTAAACTGTGCTTAGAGTAGGCACATGCTCTTAAATTAGATACCATCAAATCATTCATTATTTTTGTTGCACATCTGTCAAGCATATGATGTCATACAAATATTTCTTTGCTGAACTGACCAATTAGGCAGGTGAGAGCTCAAACTATTAAGCATGTTATCAGTATTGTAACCTTATCTTTTCCATTCTGCATTTGAAGCACAACTTTTTTAAAGCTGCGTGAATGTCATTTCTGACATAACAACTGAAAGTGAAGGAAGGGCAATTTACTCATCAGTTAGGGAAAAGGGTGGTGCTGGGGTGGAATTTTGGATGAGGTTTAGCTCCTTTTTGCCTTATCTAAAGGTGGCAACCCTACCATGGCCCAATATCTCTGGAGGATGCCACTTGACAACCCCATGAACCTCATGGAATGCCCCTTTTATGGAAGGTCCCACCAATCCCAGATCAGGGGGTCTCTGTCAGGGCTGGGAAGTAGGACCCAGGGGTCTGGGATGATCCCAGCTGGGTGTGAGGGATGGGTGGTATCCACCGGGAGGTCAGAACCAGTCTCCAGTGGGCTCCGCAGAATGCCCTCACCTAAGCATGTAGAGATGTGCCTGTGCATCAGCCAACCTATCATGAATATGCCCTACACACCCTACTGAATCTCAGCACACTGCTGCACTGCTACTTGTGCTCACCCAGGAGTCACTGTTAGTGAGGAGATCCCTCTCTTACCTGCCCACATCAGCAGTTTAGATTCAGGATGTGAACCTCCCTCACAGGCATAGCAAGAGGTGCTGAGCACCACATTATGTGGCCAGCCACTCAGTCTCATGCCTTTGCAATTGCAGCCACAAGACTGGGAGACCTAAGCTCAGATGAACTGCTGTCCCTTGTTCTGCAAGTAGAACCTTAATAATTTACCTCTTTATAAGCACCCTGTTAATAAGACATCTGTTAAACTTGGTCACCTAGAGAAGCCTTACAAATCAAGTATAGTATAACAATAATTATGCAGAATTATGTAGACTACCATAATTCTAAGCAGCTGTATGGGTAATCAAGTATTGAGATGGGGTGGCCATGTTCTGGCAAATGATACGTGCCTGTAGGCTTCCACTGATTTATTTGTTGACCCGGCAAGCCAATGAACAAAACCTGTCAATTTTTAAGGGTGACCAAGATAGACAATACATATAAGAAGAAAATCACAAAAATTAAAATCATATAAAACAGTTATACACTGACTGTGATGGCTCTGCTCATATATATGCACAATCTTATTCGACCCACACTTTTTCCTCTTCTGCATCACCAAGGTCAGTTAGGGATGACATAGCTGCACACTTCATCCAGCATGGATGGCAGACAAGCAGCTGTGTTTCCAGTCACCATAAATGCTGCTTCCTGGTCAGCCAGACTATTGCATGCTAATGCCAGTGACCCACAGCATCCCTTCATAGGAGCGAAGCACCTCACCTCTACAATGTACTCAGCCCCAGGCAGCCTCTGGTCTGGGTTGCCCTCTATTCTTCTCTAGACGTAGGTTATCCATAATGAGTCATTAAAGTCCTCCTTTTGTTGCCTGTAATCCTCTTACCTCAGGATCTTCCTCCTCTATCTCAGTGTAGCTTGAGTGCTTCTCTGGGTTCTTCATTCCCTCCAGTAATTCATGAGCCAGAGCTCTGCTCAGACCAGGCTGTGCTATAAATTGATGCTTCACAGGGGAGAAGAAGAGACAAGCACTAGCTTTAAAATCTGACTACTAATCTTCATGTACCCATTATTCGTTAGTAAAAGGAAAAGAGGAAAGAGACCACTGTAAATTCCAGTTGTAGCGCTACTATGCAAAATACCCTAGTTGTGGGGCAAGCCTGGTCTTAGACAGCATGAGCTGGTGAATTGCTGCTGATGCCGGCATGTTCCAGTTCAAGGTAGATGACAATGACCTTCACCTCCACATGGGGAATACTATATGCATGCAGAGCTGTCTATGGAGTCTGTATCCAACAGGTGGGTAAATAGGACGGATGAGAGACAAAGAGGATGGAACCCCCCAGCTGTTGGAGGACAAGGATGGCCTCATACAAACAAAGAAGAGAAAGAAGTAAGTGTCTCAGCTAAGTGAGGCTAAGTTAGTGCCAAGTTTCAGCTGAGGTACTTACTCATTTCTCTCCTTTGTTTGTCTGTGTTCCATAAATATGCAGATCGCACTCATGTGATTGAAAATGAAGTAAATATTTGTGCAGCACGAGGTT
This sequence comes from Neoceratodus forsteri, assembly GCA_016271365.2. Lineage (NCBI taxonomy): Eukaryota > Metazoa > Chordata > Ceratodontiformes > Ceratodontidae > Neoceratodus > Neoceratodus forsteri. The sequence goes on from CM057450.1 coordinate 732,773,012, forward strand.
GTGCATTAGAGAAAGAGTAATGTGTGCTCCAGGACAGCCAAGGTTCCATTTGCCTTGGTGGTGCAGCTGGTTAGAGCGACTGGAACGGTATTCTGGGCAGCCTGGGTCAAGTCCCAGGTGAGGCACTTACTTCTTTCTCTCCTTTGTTTGTATGTGTTCCATAAATATGCACACCACACCCATGTGATTCGTAAGGATGGCCTAATGGTGTTCTCAGGCCCTGTGCCACCCTGTTTACTGGATTCTGCTTCAGAGAGGGCACATCCCACAAGGCCTCACCATGGTGTGAGGGAACCATGGGGGTCACAGGGCAGGGGAGTAGGTGGCAGAGCTGGGAGGTTGCCCAGAATAGAGCCTGATGGAACAAGTCTGGCAGTAGGGAGTATAAACTATCCTCAAAGAGACACAACACTGCTCTCTTATAGAGTTATAGCACTACCCCCCAGAGTCAAAGCTCTGCCCCACCACAAGTGCCCCAGCACTTCCTCAAGAGTAATAGCACTGGCCCTTTCCCAAGTCACAGCTCTTCCCACATGCAAAACCATCATAGAAGTGCCCCCACCACCAAAAGTCACAGCACTGCCCCCACCATAACAGTTACAGCACTGTCTTCACCCCAGCAGCCCCAGCACTGCCCTGCCCCAAAACTATTAGCACTGATCCAACAGTCTCAACATTGTCCCCAACAACAGTTCCACAGACTCAGAACAACCCCCCAACAACCACAGTACTGCCCCACCCCAACAGTCTCAGCACTACTAGCCTTTATCCCAGCAGTCCAAAGAGTCTCAGTACCAGTAGCCCCACACTCAACCATCTCAGTGCTGCCCCATCTCCAACATTCTCACCAGAGCACTCAACAGTCTGAGCACTGTCCCTTACTCCAAGAATCACAACACTGCCCGTATCCCTTGTAGAGTTGCACTACTGGGCACCAGCTGCTCAGACCCCACCCCCAGCCAACCCTGGTGACTGTTGCAAGATCAGGCTCACACTGTTTATGAGCCCCTCCTGGAGTGCTGCGAACTGAGACAGGCGGCTGTTTCAAGAGTGGGACTCCCACTACTGAGAAGCTCTCACAGGCGCCCTTATGAAAATTGAATATATTCCAATATATTGAAAAATATGAATTGATGTATGTCAATACACCAAGAAATACATTGTCCCAATGTAATATATTATAGAATATATTATGAAATATATTTTTAAATATACTGACATAATATATTTTTAACCCATGGTATGCAAAAATATATGTCACTGTATTGAGACATACATTGACTCAATGAAATATAATATAATAGTGTATTTCAGCATATACTGAAACCATATATTTGGCCTCATGCATTGCTTGAAAGCATGTCAATCTATTAAGTAATACATTATCTGAAATATATTATTAGTATATTTCAAAATATATACTGTATTCTTTATATGTTACATATATTTTTATATATCTTACATATATTGTTTATATGTCACATATATTTTTTATACATTACATATATTTTATATATATTACATATGTTTTTGTAAATGCTTAATTCTGTCCCATGTGTATATTTGTAAAACTAATTTGCATATTTCAAAAACATAGTTTAGCAGCCAATATCATGATAATTTCTAGTTTTACAATAATTTTGAGTTTACAGACTGAAAAGAAAGGTACAAGTTATAAAGCAAGTACATGCAGGATCTCACCCTGACCTAAAAGTGAAAGAAAATGAGGTGGTATAAATACCAATCTGATCCTTTAATGAGCATGAGAGTCTGAGGTAAGGTCTATGTGTAAGTATAAATGTGTAAAATGTATGCTTGAGGTATAGCTACTCTGTAAAACAAGAATTCCAATGTAAATGCTGCTATGACTACTAACAAGATGAACTCCAGTTGTATATATAAATCATAAATAATTCCCTTTGTTTTTGTCTGGGTAAGTTAATACTGTTGTGGCTGACGCAAGCCCTGGATAAGGGAGCGAGACTGTTTGGCCCAATGCTAAAAGCAAAGGCAGTGGAGTTGGCTGCACAAATGGGACATGCTGAATTTGATGCGACAGATGGCTGGTTGTCTCGATGGAAACTGAGACACCAGGTTATCTTCAAGCATGAACATGGTGAGAAGCAGGATGCGAGTGTGTTACACAAGCATGACAAAACAAAAAAAAAATTATCACGAGTGTGTTACACAAGCATAACAAAACAAAAAGAAAATTATAATGTCACAAGCACTTAAAGCACTAAAAAAAACAACTAAATGCCACACAAATCAGATAGTGTACATACAGTATATGTAGGGAGAGTAGGGAAACTAGGGGGTAATGGAGTCTCTGACTGAGCAAAGACTGGTTTCTATTCCACAAGCCCAGATCACTAACTTCGCTTATGTGGGACGCCTGCTTAAGTAGGATGATTGGCTTTCTACCCAGCCGTCCCACTTAAGCGGCTTCTACTCTACTGTAGTTATATTAATATGTACTGTATTACACATGTATATTATATATATTTGTAAATATAGGAAACAACATTTGAAATGCAAAAAAAAATACATTTATACATGTAGTGACAATATACCAATAACATACATTTACCATCCTTATTTCAATATAATTCAAAAAGGTATACCTGCGCCAGAGAAAATCAGGTCGCTTGATCCACAGTTGTCAGCTGTATCAGAAAAGCTATTTCAAAATTGGATCAGCTCTCCAAAAGACCGACATAAAAAGTCAAATAAAATTAATGGATTTTATTTCCAACTGCATACCCCAGTGTGGCGTGTGCTGCTGTACGCAGTTGGAAATAAAATCCATGAACTTTATTTGACTTTTTGTGTTGATCTTTTGGAGCTCTGGTCCAATTTTGAAAAAACTTATTTCAATATATTTGGAATTTAATCAATGTATTTTGCAGTATACATAGTATACTAAAGTGACAATAACATGTATATTTACAGTACACTGCAATATATTTGAACATTTTATAATATATTGAAATATATTGATTTTCCAATACATTACAATATGTGATGAAACAAGTAGATTGGAATATATTTCACTATATGTAAATATATTGTTAATAATATATTTTAAAATATATTTCATTTTTGTAAGGGGGCTGAGTCATGTGGCTGTTACAAGATCAGGGCTCCCCCTGCTGAGGAGCTCCTACAGGGAACTAAGTCAGGTGTCTGCTTCAAAATCAGGTCACTCTCTGCTGAGGAGCTGCAACAGGAAACTGAGTCTGGGGGCTGTTGCAAGATCATAGCTCCCCCTGCTGAGGAGCTCCAACAGAGAACTAAGTCAGGTGGTTATTAAAAGATCAGTGCTCTCTCTCTGCTGAGGAGCTCCCACAGAGAACAGAATCAGGTGGCTGTTACAAGATCAGTGAGCAGCTCCCACAGGGAACAGAATCAGATGGCTGTTATAAGATCAGTGAGCAGCTCCCACAGGGAACAAAATCAGGTGGCTGTTACAAGATCGGTGAGCAGCTCCCACAGGGAACAGAATCAGGTGGCTGTTACAAGATCGGTGAGCAGCTCCCACAGAGAACAGAATCAGGTGGCTGTTACAAGATCGGTGAGCAGCTCCCACAGAGAACAGAATCAGGTGGCTGTTACAAGATCAGTGAGCAGCTCCCACAGGGAACATAATCAGGTGGCTGTTACAAGATCAGTGAGCAGCTCCCACAGGGAACAGAATCAGGTGGCTGTTACAAGATCGGTGAGCAGCTCCCACAGAGAACAGAATCAGGTGGCTGTTACAAGACCAGTGAGCAGCTCCCACAGAGAACAGAATCAGATGGCTGTTACAAGATCGGTGAGCAGCTCCCACAGGGAACAGAATCAGGTGGCTGTTACAAGATTGGGGCTCTCTCTGCTGAGGAGCTCCAACAGAGACCAGAATCAGGTGGCTGTTACAAGATCAGTGAGCAGCTCCCACAGAGAACAGAATCAGGTGGCTGTTACAAGATCGGTGAGCAGCTCCCACAGAGACCAGAATCAGGTGGCTGTCTTAAGTTCGGGACTCCCCTACTGAGGAGCTCCCTCGGGGAACTGAGTCAGGAAGCTGTTTCAAGATCGGAGCTTCCACAGGGAACTGAGTCAGGTGTCTGTTACAAGATCAGAGCTCCCCCTGCTGGGGAGCTCCTACAGAGAACTAAGTCAGGTGGTTATTAAAAGATCAGGGCTCTCTCTGCTGAGGAGCTCCCACAGGGAACAGAATCAGATGGCTGTTACAAGATCAGTGAGCAGCTCCCACAGAGAACAGAATCAGGTGGCTGTTACAAGATCGGTGAGCAGCTCCCACAGGGAACAGAATCAGGTGGCTGTTACAAGATTGGTGAGCAGCTCCCACAGGGAACAGAATCAGGTGGCTGTTACAAGATCGGTGAGCAGCTCCCACAGAGAACAGAATCAGGTGACTGTTACAAGATCGGTGAGCAGCTCCCACAGAGAACAGAATCAGGTGGCTGTTACAAGATCAGTGAGCAGCTCCCACAGAGAACAGAATCAGGTGGCTGTTACAAGATCAGAGAGCAGCTCCCACAGAGAACAGAATCAGATGCCTGTTACAAGATCGGTGAGCAGCTCCCACAGGGAACAGAATCAGGTGGCTGTTACAAGATTAGGGTTCTCTCTGCTGAGGAGCTCCAACAGAGACCAGAATCAGGTGGCTGCTACAAGATCGGTGAGCAGCTCCCACAGAGAACAGAATCAGGTGGCTGTTACAAGATCGGTGAGCAGCTCCCACAGAGAACAGAATCAGGTGGCTGTTACAATATTGGGGCTCTCTCTGCTGAGGAGCTCCAACAGAGACCAGAATCAGGCAGCTGTTTTAAGTTCGGGACTCCCCTACTGAGGAGCTCCCTCAGGGAACTGAGTCAGGAAGCTGCTTCAAGTTCGGAGCTCCTACCGGGAACTAAGTCAGGTGTCTGTTTCAAAATCAGGTCACTCTCTGCTGAGGAGCTGCAACAGGAAACTGAGTCTGGGGGCTGTTACAAGATCAGTGAGCAGCTCCCACAGGGAACAGAATCAGATGGCTGTTACAAGATCAGTGAGCAACTCCCACAGAGAACAGAATCAGGTGGCTGTTACAAGATCAGAGAGCAGCTCCCACAGAGAACGGAATCAGATGGCTGTTACAAGATCGGTGAGCAGCTCCCACAGGGAACAGAATCAGGTGGCTGTTACAAGATTGGGGCTCTCTCTGCTGAGGAGCTCCAACAGAGACCAGAATCAGGTGGCTGCTACAAGATCGGTGAGCAGCTCCCACAGAGAACAGAATCAGGTGGCTGTTACAAGATCGGTGAGCAGCTCCCACAGAGAACAGAATCAGGTGGCTGTTACAATATTGGGGCTCTCTCTGCTTTGGAGCTCCAACAGAGACCAGAATCAGGTGGCTGTTTTAAGTTCGGGACTCCCCTACTGAGGAGCTCCCTCAGGGAACTGAGTAAGGAAGCTGTTTCAAGATCGGAGCTCCTACCGGGAACTAAGTCAGGTGTCTGTTTCAAAATCAGGTCACTCTCTGCTGAGGAGCTGCAACAGGAAACTGAGTCTGGGGGCTTTTACAAGATCAGTGAGCAGCTCCCACAGGGAACAGAATCAGATGGCTGTTACAAGATTGGTGAGCAACTCCCACAGAGAACAGAATCAGGTGGCTGTTACAAGATCAGTGAGCAGCTCCCACAGAGAACAGAATCAGGTGGCTGTTACAAGATTGGGGCTCTCTCTGCTGAGGAGCTCCAACAGAGACCAGAATCAGGTGGCTGCTACAAGATCAGTGAGCAGCTCCCACAGAGAACAGAATCAGGTGGCTGTTACAAGATCGGTGAGCAGCTCCCACAGAGAACAGAATCAGGTGGCTGTTACAAGATTGGGGCTCTCTCTGCTGAGGAGCTCCAACAGAGACCAGAATCAGGTGGCTGTTTTAAGTTTGGGACTCCCCTACTGAGGAGCTCCCTCAGGGAACTGAGTCAGGAAGCTGTTTTAGAATCGGAGCTCCTACCGGGAACTAGGTCAGGTGTCTGTTTCAAAATCAGGTCACTCTCTGCTGAGGAGCTGCAACAGGAAACTGAGTCTGGGGGCTGTTACAAGATCAGTGAGCAGCTTCCACAGGAAACAGAATCAGATGGCTGTTACAAGATTGGTGAGCAGCTCCCACAGAGAACAGAATCAGGTGGCTGTTACAAGATCAGTGAGCAGCTCCCACAGAGAACAGAGTCGGGTGGCTGTTACAAGATCAGTGAGCAGCTCCCACAGGGAGCTCCCACAGAGAACAGAATCAGGTGGCTGTTACAAGATCAGTGAGCAGCTCCCACAGAGAACAGAATCAGTTAGCTGTTACAAGATCAGTGAGCAGCTCCCACAGAGAACAGAATCAGATAGCTGTTACAAGATCAGTGAGCAGCTCCCACAGAGAACAGAATCAGATAGCTGTTACAAGATCAGTGAGCAACTCCCACAGAGAACAGAATCAGGTGACTGTTAAAAGACTGGGGCTCACTCTGCTGAGGAGCTCCAACAGAGACCAGAATCAGGTGGCTGTTTTAAGTTCAGGACTCCCCTGCTGATAAGCTCTCTCAGGTAACTGAGTCAGGAAGCTGTTTCAAGATTGGAGCTTCCACAGGGAACTGAGTCAGGTGTCTGTTACAAGACCGGGGCTCCCCCTGCAGAGAAGATCCCATATGGAATTGAGTCAAGTGGCTGTTACAGTATTGGGGCTCCCCCTGCTGAGAAGCTCCCACATGGAATTGAATCAAGTGGCTGTTACAATATCAGGGCTCCCCCTGCTGAGAAGCTCCCACAGGGAACTGAGTCACATGTCTGTTACAAGATTGGGACTCCCCCTGATGAAGCGCTCCCACAGGGAACTGAGTCACATGGTGGTTTCAAGATTGGAGCTCCCTCAGGGAACTGAGTCAGGAAACTGTTTCAGGATCGGAGCTCCCACAGTTAACTGAGTCAGGTGTCTATTACAAGAGTGGGACTCCCCCGGTGAGAAATTCCCACATGGAACTGAGTCAGGTGGCGGTTTCAAGATCAGGGCTCATGGTGCTAGGAATCCACTGGAGGGCTTTGTTTGGTTTCCTTTGTGAAGATTGGGGCTGGTAATCATCCAGTAGAGTGGAACCACTCAGTTGTTCAGAGGGTGAGGCTGCAACTGCTGTGCAGCCTGTAGAGGTGTGCTAGGTGGCAATTACAAGATCAAGGCTGCAGCTACCAGGCAGCAGTTCTTAAAAACCTTTGGGACTCAGCAGGATAGTAGTAGATCAATCCACCTCCACCATATGGCAAAAACTCAGCATGCTTGTAGCTCTACTTGTGACAGTCGTTCACCAAAGTAGCTTCACTCCCCCCACACCTGCCCTCAATTTTTGGTGGCAAACCTTTGACACCAAAAAAAATGTCAGGATAGGCAAAATCCAAACCATAAAGTGTATAAAGTAAGGGATTCAATTGCAGAGTGGCTAAAAAACAATGATTTTACTGTGGATGACTGAAGATTCAAGAGTCAGCTTGGGTAAGCATAAGTGGCCAGAGTTTGATGCCCCTGGCCTAATCCCATCAAGCCTTTGATGGCAGGCATTGCATGGGGTGACCCTCTGTGTATGCTTAAGAGGATAGGTACTTCAAATGGGCTGGCAATCTCTCTGTGACTACCACTGCAGAATTCCATCACCATACTGGCAGGACAGGTCAGCTTTGAGGAGGCACCCATAGCAGTGGTAAGGGAGAAGAAGGGGGTTCCCAGAAGGGGAGGCCCCAAGGAGGGAGGAACAGGCTCCCAGACAAGAAGCAAGCAGCTGCTGGTGGGGACCCTTTTTTTAGTGGGACAGACCTGAGATTAGGGTAGGAGGAGGGAGAGGGAGGTGAAGTGCCTGAGAGGTGCTTCGGCTTGGATGGATGGAGAATGGATCCAGAGGATTTCTAGGGCAGCAGAAGACAGGAGAGAGCTAGATGTCATTGCCTACCTGGGGAAAAATGACCTGGCAAGGGACAGGGTAGGGGTAGTGCAGGGAAATTTCTGAGAGCTGGGGAGGAGTCTCAAGCTGATGGTATGTATGGTGGCTTTCACTGAGGTGTTACTTATATACAGCCAGGGAGCGGAAAAGACACACTGCACCAGAGCTTTTTAACAATTGGTTGAAGGCATGGTGCATGCAGGAGGGCTTTGGCTACACTGGGGTCTGTGAGGAGCCAACCTAACATAGGAACATAGAATGTGTTGGAAGAAAAGGACCAATGGGCCTGTCTAGTCTGCTTTATTTTCCCTGCCTATCACAACACCTTGGACTCTGATTGTTCACAAGTGTCCCTGCCTCTTCCTTCATCTCTATTTATTATCCTGCTTTTCCTGCTCACTTGCCCCCTACTTGCCATATAGTCCTGCCTTTAGCACTTTATTTTTATTGAACTGCATGACTGCTTTCCTCTCAGATTATTATGGTACAACTGCCATTGAGCAGCCCTTGATGCCGGTGTAACCAAGCCTGGCAGACAGCTTTGATTTTGTATTGTAACCCAGCAACAATTTTCTGCCTTTGCCATGGACTTAACTGGTACTTGCTAGTTATTCCTGCCTGTTGCTGCTATACTTCTATTTATTGTACTATAGGATTATAATATTTCCATATGGCTATTGTCATACTGCTGTTTTTATTTCTGTTCTGTACCCCTTCCCCCTTAGGTGATTGTGAAGCACTCTGGATGGGGCGATGCTTTAATTTGTGTGCGAGCATACTTCCAGTACATTAAGTGCGACCCATCCAGAGTGCTTCACGATCACTGTCAAAAGACAAAAATCAGGTTCATACATTGTAAACAATAGCATGATTTCAGTTGGGGGGGCTCCACCCCATTACAAAACAACATCTAAAATTGCAGAACACAGAAACAGGTAATAATAGCAGCAATGCCAGGTGCTCGGAGTATAGCTAGGTATGAGACAGTACATGCCATGCTTTCTGTGGGGGCACTCCTCCCTCCAAACCCCTCCTGGGAAAACAAATTAAAACAGAATACAACTACATTAGGAAGTGTTAAGCTGTACCTAGCTGTACTCCAAGCACCTGGCATTGCTGCTATTATTACCTATTTCTGAACATTATCGTGCTTAATGACACAGTTTAACACTTCCTAATGGGTGTACAGCCTGTTGCTGTATTCCGTTGAATTTGTTTTTTCCCCAGGGAGTGTGGGAGGGAAGAGCCCCCCAACTGAAAGCACTCAGTACCGCAGTTGCTGATGTTGATATCAACTTACCGTAAGTATGCTAGCCTAAAAATAGACGCGCAACCCGTCCAGAGTGCTTCACAATCACTCCCGACACATCTAGAAATGAGCTACATTATTTTATTTATTTATTTCAAAAGTTTCATCAGGAAAGACATACTGAGCGGAGTAATAGCTCATTTCCAGACGCGTCCTGGGGGAAGGGTCATGGTTCATATTTCAGCTTAGCATGCTCTTCCTGGTGACAATTACTAAATAACTAAAACGAGTGAAATTGCTCCACAGTTCGCTGCTCCTTGCAGGTACCATGGAAAACCCAAGTCCTGCTGTAACGGATGGGACAGACCTCATTTCTCAGACAGGGCTATGCATGCAAAGGCAAAGAAGAAGAAGGAAAGGCCTGCAGAGTTCACTGCATGCAGTAGTTCAGAGATCCACTTACCAATAACATTTTGGCAGCACTGGGTCTCTTTTTGGGGTTCTTCGTGAGAGTAACTTTGACAAAGTTATGAAAAGCTGCACCCCTAAAAGGCAGAATAAAACAAATTATTTTGATTTTATACAGTGTAAATAGCTTTTGATGTCACTTACCATTCTTCTGTTTTCTCCATATAAAATGGAGGGCCTTAGAGCCTAATAGTAAATATGTTTATTATACTGTACTTAGGAAGATGATGCAGCCATTAAGCCAAGGCTCATTTTCAGAGATGTCATGAAACATTACAGTTTTAAAAACGCAAGTGTATTAGTTCCTCATACAATTCAAATACATTGCAGTACAATCAAAACAAGTGCAAGCTACATAACAAACCCAACACAGTCATTACACTTAGCCTCTGATTGGTCAATGAAACAGTTTTTCAGTTCAGTCAGATTTGGCAAGTGCCCACCAACTGGTCTCCACTGATAATATGGGAGCTGAGACTGACTGAGATTTCTTGGTGACCTTTTTTCATTAAAAAACCAAAAAAATCTAAACAAGATTTGGCTGGTGCCAACAAGGTTGGTCTTGCATTCTTCTACGTAAATCTTTATTTATTTTTGTGTCAGACCTTACTGTCTCACCAGTCTCATTATTAGAATTGTAGTTATATGAGGACTTCATTCAACGTCAGTTTTACAGATTGTTTTGCATATGGTGCCTACAGGGAGGGGCTTGACACAGCTACACCACTTTTCAGTAATGCTCACTTCACTGTACACAGTGATTCACACCCACCCAACACCAGACAATTAGTTTCATCTTCCCAGCAACAAACTTATCTATAGCCCCCCTCCCTCTATATCACCGTGCTAATTTTACATTCTATGATAGTCTGGGTTGGACACTAGATCTGTCAGGTACTTGGAAGAGATGGCCAGATTTTTTGTTTCCCTAATGGGCCAGGTTGGGCACTGGACCATTCTGCTGTGCAGCAGGCTGGGTTGAGGTGTGCATGGCAGTAGTAGTAGCAGCAGCAGTGCGGCAGCAGTCCCAAACTTCCCATGCAGTGTTAGAGCCCTTCACTGTGACCTGAGTGGATGGGCATGGGGAGAACAGTATTTTATTACCCCACCTATTTCACCTTCCACTCATCGCTTTGCTACTGCTCCTCCATATCTTCATTTGACTTAATGCATGAGCTAGGTTGGGCATGAGACCCATCAGGTAGTTGGAAGGAGGGGAGCAGATTTTTTTAATTCCCAGTTTGGGCACCGGATCTGTCAGGTTGTTGGGGGAAGGGGACAGTTATTACTCATTCAACGTCTGGCACTGGATATATCAGGTTTTGTGGGGAGGCGATATATTTATTTTGTTCCCTGACAGGCTGGGTTGCATACTGGACCGATCAGGTAGTTTGGGAGAGAGGAACTTTTTTTTCCCTGATGGGCTGGATTGGGTATAGAACAAGTCAGATAGTTGGAGGGGGAGAGGAACAGATTTTTTTTTAATTTTATTATTTTATTCTGATGGGTCAGGCTCGATACTGCATCTATCAGGTTGTTGGGAGAGGAACACATTTGTTTTAATTCCTGATGGGTTGGGCACTGGACCCATTAAATAGTTAGGCGCTGGATCCATCAGTTTGTTGGCACGGGAAGGGGATATATTTTTGTATTACCTGACATGCAGGGTTATATACTGGACCCGTTAGGTAGTTTGGAAGAGAGAGGGTTATATTTCTTTTATTCCCCGATGGACTAGGTTGGGGATCTGACCAGATATTGTGAGAGAGGGGGCCAGATTTTATTTTATTCCCTGTCAGCTGGGTTAGGCACTGGAAATTTTATTCTGTTCTACATTCCCTGCATTATCAGCATGGAACTATTGTGCCTTGTAAAACACTTTGGGATACAGTGTGTATGAAACTCATGTTGGCTAAGTGCTATCTTGCAAATTGTCTCACCCTGTGCCCATTTTGCTCAGTAACTGATCTCTCTCGCCACCCCACCCCCATAGTTTTCCCAGTCCGTGGCCAGGCTACTTGAATTGACTGGAAACACAGCTTTTTTTTTTTTCGTTGCACACAGAAGCTGAGATAGAGAGATAGTTCTTGGTTCCTGCAAGCATGAAACGATGCCACAGTTATGCTATTCTTTGTGTGTTTACATTCCAATAACTTAGTAGCATGAAAACTCTGTTTTATATAGGCAATTTCATTTTTTTTTACAGAAAAAAATAATGGTTAGGTTTACATTCACAAAGTTATGCAGCCTGAGAGTTAATTGTACTTCTTCTCTGAGGTCATTCATTGTCATTCTTGTCAGCACAGTTGGGGGTGGGCTAGGCTAAACAACCCAAGGATTTCTTTAGTGACATCACTTAGGTCAGCTACACATTCATGAGACAGCTGCCACTTGCTCAACAGGTTCTTCTTGCAGCCAAAAGAAAGCTAGAAAAGTGTTACATACAGACAGCTGCAAGGAGCAATAGCAAGGCACAACTCGCTCCTTGACAGCTATAAAAAGGTAGATCCCAGTCCCTCAATGCATTTCAATGGGGCAGCTGCAAAGCACTTCCTGACTGTGATCCCAACAGGAACTGGTTTGCTATATAGACCAGACCAAAAGAGGATCACAGATATTACAAGGAATTATCAATCTACAGTTACACAAAGTAAAGAAAAAGGTCCCTGATTAAACTAAGAATTATATTTGGTAAACATATATTTTCTACAATCCAGAGTTTCAGAACAGAAACATCCAACACAGTCCAATCCATACTATAGGTTTAGCATAAATACCAACAGAAAGTGTTAAATTAACTCTTTAATGCACAAACAAGAGTTTGTAAAAGTGAGTGGTTAGTGATTTGAGAATGTGTGACTAAGTTGGGCTGCAGATGGTTGAGGGTGTGGAATAAAATACCCTTTAGGGGCCAAGCTAGGGGCAAAAATTGACTTATTAATATTGGGTGTAAAATGATTAGATGATTCATTTTAAATTTATGGGCCCAAGTATTTTAAATTTACTCTAAGAGCATAAGATTGTGCCTGTAAAGTAGTATGGGGTTTCAAAAGCAAGCAACTGTAATAGGATTGTTTAAATCAGAGGACATAGGCATACATTATATTTAGCAGTGTCAGTGGCTTAGTAGGTCACACATTTACCTCTGGGGCCAGAAGATCAGAAAGCTGTGAATTCTAGCCCCACACCTAGTACCTGGATAATACCCATAACTGACACTTTAGTGCAGTATGTAACAGGTGCTGTACTACTGAGATGCTATACCTTGGATGAGATGTATAACTGAGGTCCCTTCTGTCCATCTCTGGTCACTGTCCAGATGGAAGTAAAAGATCCCATAGTACTTATTGAAGATGTGAATACAAACTAAACAGGGACCATCTGGGCAGACTGGGTGGGCCAAGTGGTCATTTTCTGTCAACAAATTCTGTGTTTCTAAGAGTAGGGTTATTTTATTTTAAAAAATAAGGTAAATTACATACAATAAATAAGTGACACAAAAAACAGTCAAACGCTCATTCCAAAAAATCCTTAAGACAACATTCACAAAGAACTCAAAAAAATGAATGTAAAGAGGGAAGAAAAAAATTAAAAAGGAAGGGAACAAATAGAACAAACCCATACAGGGAGTAATATTCATAGAAAACAGAAACAACACTTTTAGGCATTAGAGGAAAGAAAAACAAATGTCCAGCTCCACATTAGGATATGCTCTAATATTCTAACAGCAAAAGGCACAATATTTCCATAAAATTTGTACTTTGGATCTGAAATACAGTCCTTCATCTTGTACTGTACATACACTTGCCTAAGCATGATCAAAACCTTCTTCCTAATCTCAAGGTGTGAAGTCAATTTCGGCTGAAAGGTCCAGGTGCCTCTAGCCTGCCACATGTGCTATTTAGGCATTGCTCACAGTACTTGTAGTGTGCTAGAGTGGAACTTCAGCCATGGGCCAGAAAATAAGTTCAGAACTAGTTCCTTATAAAAGAGTGCCAAAAACAAAGGCTCTTGCCATGTATCAGCTAATGAGGTCCAAAAGTCCTAGACATATGGACATTCACAAAACAGGTTCTCCTGTGTGTCTAATAAAGTTTAACAGGAAGGACTCAGGCATGTCCTGTCACATATCTGTTTGTATTTATGAGAATTACATACCCCCAACCTCTCATGGCTACTCAGCCACGGCACATCCCACACAAATTTGGGCATTTTAAGATTCGTCAATTGACCAAGCACTATGTCTGTATCCTTTGGAGGCCAAAGAGGAAAATTTAACTCTACAGAAAGTGCATTGTCTAAAATAGAAATATATACCTTCTGCCTGTTCATGGTCAAAACTTGATCATACAAACAGCAACCATAGAAAAAGTTCAATGGAGATATACCAAATGTATATATGGAATGGATGGACAGCATTATAAAAATAGATTAAAATCCCTAGAACTATATAATCTGGAACAAAGGAGGAAAAGAGGTGAGCTTTTCTTACTTTATATACTTGAGGATAAGAACCTATCTACAGAAATGGGACTGGAATTCAAGGACAATGTTTACAATACAAGGTGCCACAGGATAAGATTGCCTGGGAGATGGTTCTGGACTAACCTCAGATGATCATACTTCACAATGAGAGTGGTAGGACACTGGAATGCATTACCGAATGAAGTAGTTGAAACTAAGGATCTGAATGAGTTTAAAAGACTTTGAGATGCCCACATACGTATGGCATCATAATCTCATGAATATATCACTGAGTAGTGGGGGAAATAGGCAAGGAGGATCATCAGGTCTATTCCTATTCCCAACAAACCTTAGTAGTATGTTAGATTACATTTCTTTATTTTTAAGAAGGATACGTTCATGTAGGATGGACTGTGAATCTTGCAAAGGTTACCCCTTTGCCAGGAAGAAATATAAGGTAACAGCCATTCCTTAATTGCATGTAACCATGGTTTGTGTCCCGGCTTTAGGGTCATACTGATGCTATTCCATATACTGTAAAAATAGTGAAATAAAAAATTAAAGCGCTGACCATACTAAGACCACCTTTTGCTACAGGTTTATAAGTAATTTCCCTTTTTAAGGAGTTTTGTCAGCTACCCCATAGTGCCTGAAAAAATACACTACATAACCTTGCTTCTATGTGTAGAGGGGGTGAAAAAATGTAACTTAGGTATAAAAAAATTGGCAGAAGTAATGTGTTGATCGAAGTGACCCACTTAGATTTTGAAATCCTTTTATTTTTCTTAGGTTACTCCTTACAACAGCTTTGTATAAACAAGACTCCCAGTTATATCCAGAATCTTTATATCTGAATTCTGCATAGGGATCAAAGCTATAGGACTAGGAGGTCCTCCCACGTCTCACAGAGGAGTACCTACACTTGTTTGATAGCTGACACAGGAGCCTGAGACTTCTTCAAATTTTCCCAAGGCCTGAAATATAGCATTCCCAGAGTTATCATCTTTCAGACATAGACAATCATCTGCATATGCTAAAATTTTAAGAAGGAGATACTCAGGGTGCATAGATATACCCCAACCACAGGATCAGAATGTATCTGCCTCAAGAAAAAATCTAAGCAAAACACATATAAAAGTCCTTGTTAGTTGAGTGATGGCCATCCTTTCTCAAAACTGGCACTCAAAAGTATAAAAAAAGGCATTCAAAAACTGTCCCCATTAAAGTCTATGGCTTGCATTCCCGTGCTGTTCATTTAACCACGTCACATAACGTGCTTGTGTGGGGGCATGTCTCACTATAAGGGACTACGTCCATTTTGGCTGCTGGCTATTACAAACAAAATTATGAGCATTATTACAAGAAACACATGGAAAAATAAATAAAGCTCATTGCATGAATCTCTTGCTGGGCAGGTAAGTTGCCGTATATTTTCAATCAATCAAAATTTTATTTGTAAAGCGCTTTACAATAAATCAAAGCGCTAGTACATAACAAGAATAAAACATCAACTATAATAAATAATAACATAAAACAATAAAAGTGACCATAAAATAATGTATCCAAATGCTAGTGCAAATAAGTGGCTTTTCAGAGACCTCTTAAATGATTCCACAGTCAGGCGCTCTCTAATCTGACGAGGTAGAGAGTTCCACAGGGTTGGGGCCATAAAAGAAAAGGCTCTGGCCCCAGATGATTGAAGATGAACCCTGGGAATCTCTAGCAATCCCTTGCCAGTGGAGCAGAGTGGGTGGAGAGGGCAGTAGGAACAAAGGAGATCTTGCAGGTAGCCCGGTCCCTGACCGTGTAGGGTCTTATAGGTCAGCAACGTGACCTTGAAGGTGATTCTCCACTGCACTGGCAGCCAGTGCAGTTCGCGCAGCACAGGTGTGATATGGCAAGTTCTTGGTAACGCAGTCAACAACCTGGCTGCTGCATTCTGCACTAGCTGCAGGCAAAGGAGATTCACCCCCGGCAACCCTAGATATAGGGCATTACAATAATCAAGGCGAGAGGAAACAAAAGCGTGGACCAACACAGGAAGGTCATCATGCGGAACAAGGTGTTTTATCTGGGCGATACTCCTCAGATGGTAAAAGGAAGACTTGACAGCGGCCGATACCTGTGTTTTCAGCGTCAGTGCACTGTCAAAAATTATGCCCAGATTTCGCACCTGTTCAGAAGGTCTCAACTGGGTACCCCCTAATAAAAGACCAGAGGGGAACCCAGGAGTCAACTTCTCTACATAATGACCCGGGTCCACAACCAATACCTCAGTCTTATCTGGATTTAATTTCAACCAATTCGCACTCATCCAGTCCTGAATCTCAGCGAGGCAGTTGTTAAAGACCAATATTGCATCATTCTGTTCGGGTACAATGGACATATAGAGCTGAGTATCATCTGCATAGCAGTGAAAACTCAGCCCACAATGCCTTATAATGTCTCCCAACGGCAGCACACACACACCGTGAACAGCATGGGGGAAAGCACAGAGCCTTGCGGCACCCCACAGGGCAGAGCAAAGGGAGTGGAAGAAAAATCCCTGAAACTACCCTTTGACTTCTGCCTGTGAGGAAAGAGTGGAACCATCTGAGGACTGTCCCTGACAGTCCGCAGAGTAGCTGCAGGTGATCCAGCAACATCCCATGGTCCACAGCTATGTTCCCCCTAAGGTGTGCGCACGTGCATCTGCACAGCAGTCAGAAATAACCCGCACACAGCTTCAGTAGTAGTGCACAAAGCAGCTGACAGGGATCCTCATATTCGTGAAGTAGCGACTACAGTCATCACTCAGATTTAAGACTCAGAC
This sequence comes from Neoceratodus forsteri, assembly GCA_016271365.2. NCBI lineage: Eukaryota > Metazoa > Chordata > Ceratodontiformes > Ceratodontidae > Neoceratodus > Neoceratodus forsteri. Next base: position 732,789,963 of record CM057450.1, read on the forward strand.
AGCAGGACATGAAAGTGAATGGGAAAGAAACATTGTATGCCCACCCCTGAGGCCACAACCCATTAACTTTAACAAGCCAGCAGTTAACAAGCCAGACATCTCGCTCTTGCTCCACTATTGAACAATGGAACCAATCAGCAAAATTCCAACCAATCAGCTTTGCAGTTACAACAATGTTTTTTGCTTGACACCTTTTTTCAGTAAGACAGTGCTTGATAATGAACAGTATTCCCTTGCTGTTCACAGAAATGGCATGTTTTATTTGTTTGGTAGACTCCCCCCAACAGAGCAATGTAAGAGATTCTCTGACATATGGTGTATATTATATTATTTCAGTTTTAAAGTTACACAACTTCAGTGTAATCTGCTTCCTCCTCCCCAAGCAGCGTTTCACATACAAAATGTGTTTATAATGGATTTAAAGCCTCACCATTGAAAGCATGTTCATTTTTTTCAGTACAAGAAAATGGGATAACTATAGTTTTTGTTTACAATAAAAGCATCAAAGCAACCTACTGTCTGTTTTTGTCATTTTGTTATGTATTTGTTGTGGGCCAGGATGGGTATAACCTTCTCAATTAGCAGGCTGAGACACTGACTGTACATATGTCTAGAGAGATGAGAGTGCGCTTCTCTTTAAAACAGGGTCTCACATTATACACACATTTGAGATTCAATGAATCAGTGCTTGTAAAAGGTTGCCCATGTTGGCTACATGGGGATAGTAATTCTAAAATGGACAACAAGAAATAGCAGCACAAAAAAATGTCCCTTTCATTTAATTTCATAAATTCAGACTGCGCTTAATATGGATCCAGAATGGAAGAGAAATACAGTCTCCTAAATGCATCTCCTCTCTCATATCACACTGACTCACTCACAGCATTGCAAAAATACATTTTAAAACCCCCACTGAGCTTGACAATACCCAGCATAGTCATTGTAAACCATACCTAGGGTAAATGACATCACATACAATTATGCATGCATCCATCAAAGATCCCATTGCTAAGTACTGCTTTAAGAAGTTGTCAACCCTGAATACCACATTGCCATAACAGTATTAAATGATGTACTTTTGGAGTTGGCAGAGTTGTCTAAGGTGTTTCAGAAAGTGGTCTAGCAACAGTTGAAGCTGTACAGATTGCTAGGGCAAAATAAAAAAAGATCAGAAGCCAGTACCTGGGTGAAACTGTCTACTGGAGCCTACCAGTAAAACTGATTTTGACTAATTGCACAGCTGAAGTTAGCACAACAGCAATTTTGCAATTCATTGGCCTGTTATGTGACCATCTGGACAGCTGATTTCCTGCAGGTGAACTTTCTGACTGATCTGCCTTTGATTTTGCAGCAGTGCCACATTGCAGCTTTGAGTTTGGCTTATCAAATGTTGAGAGACTGTACAACGTTCCTTGACTTCTCTCATCTGTGAACGACAGATTCTCTTTCTGTTAAAACTTTTTCTTTTGCCCCAACAAAGATATCCCAGAATGTGTGTAGTGGAAGCCATCAAATTGGCCAGCATGGGATATGTACATCCCTTTATTCAACTTGTTAAGGAAACAATAATGCTGGCCAGATTGGGCCACCTAAAATTTACACAAGACCATTTGAGGAGATTAGGTAGGATGTCAAATTGAGGCTTATTGATTTAAGACATAAATTCTTTCTATGTTCAACTCTCCAAGCTTAAGCCAAATGGATTTTATAAAAAAGTAAAGATTTCGTGGAGATATGAGCCATAGCTCTCTTTTTCAACCTGTCCTAAACAAAGAATAATCTATACAAGATTCTGAACTGAAAACTATAATGCTCAGTGCATTCATTTCAGACAAAAGAGAGGGGGTACTTTTTCCATGTTGTAAATGTGGAGTGGGGACTATAGATGATTTCAAACATGTGGTACTCTTGTGTCCTAGGTATGAATCAACTAGGAAAAAACTGCTGGGGGGATCTCAGTCTCCCATGGAGGATCTTTTGGAATATTTGTTTACTAGGAAAGAAAAGAACATGGAAAAGATATTTGCAAAATTTTTAATCTCAACTCATTTGTAAAGTTTATTAGGGGGACTTGAAGTCCTGTGGAGGTTTTTTATGTGAAAAGGTACTCAGGATACACTGTTAAATTGAATTGCACTGTAAAGATATTTAAGTTCCTTGTTGATTTATTTATTGTCTATTTATATTTACTATGTATTTTGTCCTGATTTTAGTATATTGTAACTGCTTTATGCTGAACAATAAATTGTACTACTACTACATTCCAAGCTTCTAGTGCTGACTGTGAAAGAGGCTTCAGCCTCATGAAATGCATTAAGAGCAAACAAAGAAACCGCTTGGAAGAAAGCCATTTAGATATGCTGATGCGAACAAAATTTTTTTTAACATCTGGTGGAAAAATAAATCTTAATAAAATATAAGTCCACTGGAAGAATGGGAAAGACAGGAGAGAAAAACAGTAAATGTTGACTTCTTAGCAATGCATCAGCAGCAGCACCCCTTTTAGATGCATGCAAGACTCTTCAAAATGTACATAGTTTGCACATGTTTCTAGTTCATACTGTTATGGTGCACAATGCACATCCAAGCTTCAGACTGTGTCAGAATGTATATTTATACTTTGCATTGAGTATTTGAGTGTTTGGTTATATTTTCTACTGTTTACTGGCAATAAAATATAACACTTGTTTGGACCACCCAATTTGAGCACATGAATCAATTTTTTTGCACAAAGTGCCGCACACACATATCAGTCACCCACCAACAGAGACTAAAAATTAGAGGGAACATTGGTCCACAGTGTCAAACGCTGCAGAAAGATCAAGGAGAACCAAGATCGAACAGCTCCTCTGATCTCTCGCTATTAGGAGATCATTAAGTACCCGAACTAATGCCGTCTCAGTGCAATGCCTCTTCCTGAAACCGGACTGGAGAGGATCATAGACCTCATGGGTGGTAAGAAAGTCATCGAGCTGCAACATGACTACTTTCTCAATAACCTTGCCCAAAAAGAGCAGGTTAGAGATCGGTCTGTAGTTAGCGAGACAGTCAGGGTCGAGGGAAGGTTTCTTCAAAAGGAGTGTCACGACAGCCTCCTTTAAAGACTCTGGGAACACCCCTTGATCCAAAGAACCCCAGACTATCCTCGCAAGGACTGGTCCAATCACATCCATGCACCCCACAAGGGGGCTCGTAGGACCAGGATCCAAACTACAGCAAGTCAGTCGTAAGCCCTGGACAATCTTCATGATATCCATGATCGCTGGCTGGTCAAAATCTATCCAGGTAAACTGAGGGCTTGTAACCCCGCATTGGTCACTGCAATACTCATTTGTATGTATGCTGCGGATCTCCGACCTGATTGATGACACCTTATCCTCAAAGAACTGAGCAAACTCATCGCACTGTATTTGTGAAAAAGCTCTCTGACCCCGCAGACAGGCTGGATTGCACAGTCTGTCGACGGTCTGGAAGAGCTGAGCAGGTCAGTTTCTTGATGCAGTTATCTCCCTGGACAGGAACTCTGCCTTCTTATGGGAGATTACTGATTGATAGTCCACATAATGGGCCATCAATCTTAGTCTGTCACCCTCCAGGCCAGATTTCCGCCAACAACATTCCAGTCTTCGCACCACTCTCCTCAGCTCCCTCAATGTCCCATCAAACCAAGGGGACCGAGGGCGAAGGGAGAGGGGGCGAACATGGACAGGTGCTATGGAATCCAGTGCCCTCAGCACCATATTATTATAGTGCACTACTAAGGCAACTGGCTCCATGCACTCCATAGGCCAACTCGATAGGTCCAGTACTGCCATCAGACCCTCAGTGGTAACTCCCCTCAAAGGGCGATACTGGACCATCTCCAAAGGGGTAGATCTCATAGGGGGGCCATGAAATTGAACCTTATGGAGTGATGGTCAGACCACCCAACTGGTTCCACCACCAGTCCCGTGATCTCCATCCCCAGTGTGAACACTAGATCCAGAGAGTGACCTTGAATATGGGTAGCAGCAGTAACCACCTGTGTGAAGCCCAACAAACTCATTAGTTGGAGAAAGTCTTGACCAAAATGTGACAGTTCATCGTCGACCCAGGCATTGAAGTCCCCCAGGACCAACCACCTGGAGGGCTCCAGCACCAGGTCGACAATGAAGTCTGCGACTTCTTGCAGATAAACTTTCTCGTTACTGGGTGGACGGTAAATGAGCAGGATTCTGCAGCCCACACCTGCTCCCATGATACACTCTAAGGATCTAGGGGATGCCACTGGATCCTCCATAAGGCCCAATTCTGATTTAAAACAAATAGCAACCCCCCCCACCCCTATGATCCAACCTCGGGCGATGTATTACCGAGTACCCGGCTGGAACAGCTGACTTCAGAATGGGACCAGCATTTTCATCCAGCCAGGTCTCGGTAATGCAAGCCAGGTCAGATGATTCAACGAGATCAGCAATAATTGCTGTCTTGTTTTTTATAGACCTGGCATTGCATAACAATGTCTGGGTTGGATGAGAGGCCCTGGAGGAGCAGGCTACTTGCCCACTCTGAGTGGAGCCCTTGGGTATGGGAACCAGGCATCGCACTCCCCTATCCTGGGCCCATTTTTCCCCAGGGAATCTCCCTGAACTCACCACCCTTATTCGCCCACTCCATTCCCCCCCACGTAGCCGGGGGACCCCCTCCCTCTCTGCCTCCTCCGTGCATTCCCCAGGGCACGGCAACACCTATATACCTCAGGTTGCAACATGGGGCTGTCAAAAGGATGCAGGTCCCTCAGCCTAGAAGGGGAATAGCTCCTGTCCACAGAAGCCCAGTCCCAACACACAATTATCTAAATATTTAAAATACAATTTTACTCAACCACTTTAATATAAATACTATCAACACCAGCACTAATTTAAATAGCTTAAAACAATAGTCCAATTCCTCTTCAGGCCAACTCCTCAGAGAAAAGTCTTTAGGCAGGTCTGGGCAGGTTTTTAAATTCCTCGGAAAAAAGAAATTTATAATGAATAGGAGTGAAGTCACAGTTTCTTCCGGTTTATGCTTTTACTAGAAACAGGAATAGTAAGAATCCCTCAGAGCTCTCACCCCTGAGAAGTCTGTCCCATGGCCTATCTCTCACATAGGCACCCAAACAGTAATCAAATAGGAGATCATTTTATAACTGTACCATATACTCCATAAAGATAGAATAAAAACCTTTCCAGTCCTCAAAAATTATTCCAGCCTCTTGGGAGGGGATATAATCAATCAGCCAGCAAAAAAAGAAAACTCTCCCTTAGGTCATCCCCCAAGGTGTTACTTAGGGAAGTCAGCCTATGGCTGGATCTGTGTGAGCAGGCTCTCCAGCCTACCCCGGCAAAAATTCAGAAACCATGGGTATCGTGGGCCTATCCTCCGATAGCACCCCCCGAACTCCCGTGGCGGCTGTTTGCCCCAGCAAACCACCATGGGTTCAGGCCAACATTTTAACAGATGGAGAGAATCCCCTTGATTGTCCCCCAAGGTGTGTCTGAGGAAATGAGTTAGTAACTAGGGTTCACACGAGCAGGCTCTCCAGCCTGCCCACTGTAAAACTAGGAACCACGGGCACAGTGGGGACCATCCTCTGACAACACCACCCCAGTCTGCCCAACCAACCACCCCAGCAGACTACCCTGGGTTAGGATCAAAAGCTGACAGACTCACCCACTCTTCAACGATGATAAAACAGATGCAATAATCCGTAAATCCTAGATGCAAAAATGACCAAATCTCCCAGGAGTGAGCCCGGTCTCAAGATCCCAATCTCCTGCTGTAGACATGCCGAGCCACGAAGAACAAATCCAGGTGGATGACAAATCCAAATAGTCAACCCACACAGGGGCCAAATCCAAACTTTCTTTCAGGAAAAAAGAGCTCCAAGATAAATCCACTGGCGAAATGCCACAGTCGAAGTCCAACGTTCCCAGTGGCAGATCTTCAGGCAATCCCCCAAAAGAAAACACCACAAACACAGCTCTCAGCACCAATGGAGAGCAAAATCGAGGGCAGCCAGGATCACACAGCAGCAAAACGTACACCCAGACTATCTCAACGCCACAATGACTCGGACCCAGCGCTACCGGCAAGTACAGACCCGGTAACATTCACCGAAACTATAAAAGTTTAAAAAATAAAAAATTATTCAAAACAAAGTTAAATGAAATTAAAACAAAACTAAAATGGAGCTAGAATGGAGGTTGACCCAGCATGGTCGCCATCTTGCTTCCTATGTGAGCTAGTTTGGGGGTGATGAGCACTGCGAATCTGCTTTTTAATGTTACAGCCCTAACTTTGTACCTTAATAACATCACTACTGTTCAACAGATTTGCACAAACTTTACATGCTCAGGGCCAGATATTCAAAACTTTGCGCTAGGCAAAAATAGTTTGGCAGGTTTAGCGCGGGATTAGCGTGGGTCTGCTATATTCAAAAGGCCAAATAGCTCAGGCAAACTGCATTAGCACCAGGCAAAATCATAATGTATGCAAGGGGCAAACTGACATGAATACAGGCGCAATGCTGTATTCAGTGACTAGCGCTGCACAAAGTGGTTTTGCGCGACTTAGCGCAACACTTAGCACGGTGTACATTACCGCCCAGGAAAAGCTTGTCTTAATCCTGGGCAATCAGCTTTGTATGACATTTTGGCTTTGCATTGGCTTTGCATGGTGTTTGCGCAGCTTTTGTGTGGCTTTGCGTGACCCTAACAAATAAATATGACACATAGACAAAGCCAAACATAGAGGAAACATGCTGCTAACTGATGGCATCACAATGTTGCCATCATCTGCCTCCAGTCCCAGCCATGCCAAGCAGTAAGTGGTGACCCCTTCCACCAGTGGACTGCATGGCAGTGTGGCCATACAGCACACACCTGTGGACCACTCTTCTGTGGACACCAACAGATGCCAGCACATACATGCAGCACTGTGGGCATGGAGGATGTTGAGGGGAGAGTGTATGAGTGGCCAGAATGTGCCACAGAGCAGCTGTGGCCACAAGGATGGGACACATCATGCAGTGCACGTAGGCCAGTACTGGGAATACCCCAACACTAGTGTGCCTTTCTGATAATATATGCCCCCCCTGGCCACATACTGCACAACTGTACAACTGCCACAGCACGCAAAGCCGGACATGTACATGTCACTGTAAGCATCCCATGCCAGAGGTGCAGCATCTGTGGGTCACACAACAGCATAACAGTAATGTCCACTGTCAGTAAACACCTGCAGATTGGGCCTCTCACTGTGTATGGTGCAGTCATCATCACTGCCCTACACACCATAGGCATTGCTGTGTCCACACACTACTGGCTCCCTTGCTACTGTAGTGTCTGCTGTGCACTGTAGCATGACCTACAGTGTGACAGTTGCATGCAGCACCACCACCATCATCTGTGCCTATGCTGTGTTGCCCCAGTACAGCTGCAGGCAGCAGCGCGTATGAAAATTACAGTGTTCCAAAACTGTATAATATTCCCAAACTGTTTCGCCAGAGCTAACACGTTTGCGTGGTTTAGCGAGGCTAAACCGTTAGCCCGGTGCAAACTGCATGCAAATCAGAGCATAATGAGATGCTAATCTGGATGTCTGCCCAGAGACTACCTAAGTAGGCTCATTTGCATGTCACTTTTGAATATGGCAAAGTTTAGCGCGGGCAAACATGTTTGCATCGGGCTAATGGTTTAGCCCTGCGCTAAACCCACGCAAACATGTTAGCGCTGCACAAACAGTTCAGGGAATATTTTACAGTTTTCACTGTACTTTCACATATGCTGCTGCCTGCAGCTGTACTGGGTCCACGCATTTGCTGGCACACACATTGGCCACATAGTTCACCTCTACCTACCTTCACATCGCTGTGCACTGTGTTGCTGTTGTGGTTTGCATTTCCTGGTTGCCATATTCAGAGCTGTCTTATTCCAGGCCTAAGTTTGCCCTGTACTCCCAGCCCAGTTTGCCAGGCCTCATTCCCATGCTATATTTAGAAGCTGTTTGCCCTGGGTTATTCCTTTTGAATATGGCTTGCTTTGTGCTCCGGGCTAAGTTTGCCCACCGGACAGTGCTAATTTAGCCCTGGGGCAAAGTTTTGAATATTTGACCCTCAGTCTCAGGGGCAAGGTCTCTTGATATATTGAGTTTCGCTCTGGTTGGATGTGCAGATTTTGAGACTCAGATAATGAAAAAAGTGAAAAAAATTGGGGGGGGTTTGCAGTTTTTTGCCATTGCCTACCACCCAGATGGTTTGAAATTTCGGTCTGACATTTTAAGTGTAGAAAGGGCCTGGATAAGAGTGGTGCTTTTCTTTGGTTTGGAGGAAAAACATCTGTTCCAGAGCTATAAGGATTTGAAATTGTGGTTCTGAGCATGTTCAATAAGGCCTTTTGGATGGCTGTTTCGTACCAAAAAAGGACATGGGCCATACCAAAAAGGATTCTATTTCATATGGGGGCTAATCTTTTTTCATGAGAAAAATTATTTTCTATATGCCCGCCATCTTGTTTCTATTTTTTTCCCTAAAAAAATTTCAAAAGCCATAAAAATGGTATCATGGAAACACACCAATACATTTATCTTACTAATCAGGACCCTAGTAGACAGATTCTGCAGTTACTTTTAGGAAAAATTACCTAGAAATGTGTTTTTAACTTATTGTAAAAATCTTTTTTCATGAGATGATTATCTTTTTTTGTAGGGCCATATGAAACAAGAACTGGCCATATGATACGATTGCCTCCATATGAAAAAAGAATTTGGATTTTTTTCCCGCTTTTTTTTTTGCATATCAAGGACTTTATTTTGTGAGTATGACACCATCACATGAAAAAGATTCCTTCATACAAAAAAATAATTCTGGCTTAGTTTTTTTTGCATTGTTTTTTCATATGAAGGAATCTTTTTTCATGAGTACGACACAATCTCATAAAAAAATATTCCCTCGTATGAAAAAACAATTTTTACTTAGTTTTTGTTTCACATTTTTTTTCATATGAAGAAATCTGTTTCATGAGATTGTGTCATTCTCACGAAAAAAGAAGTCTTCATATGAAAAAAACAATTTGGACGTAGGTTTTTTTCTGCATTTCAACTTTAACAATCCATAACTCTGTCAATATTTGCAGTTAAGACACAATTTATATATCAAACAAAATGTCTTACTGAGTACTACAGCACTAACACATAACACTCCCCAACAAATTCAGGTGCCATATTAAAACAACATAAAAAGTAAAAAATCAAAATTTCAATAGGATAACACTGCAAATTTAACAAGCCATAATTTCTTCAATAATTGGAGTTAAGGGACAATGTATATATCAAAAAAAGGTGTCAATGAGTACTACAACACTAAGACAAAGTTGCCCCAAACATTCATTGGGTATGAAGTGCACCCCCAAATTACTCGCAAAACTAACCATGGTGCCAGATCTACAATGAAAGTCCAATCATCATCAAAAATGCATCAACGATGTATCTAGTCTTCCCCTACATCCATTGCAAATTTCAGAGTAAACTGACAAAAATATACTGATGTATGGGTAAAAAAAAGCAAACACATTTTTGCCCATATACAATCAAGTACTGGCAGTTAAGAGGGACACTTAATATAATTTTCCCTTTGAAGTGAGCCCCACAAAAAACAATTACAACCAAGCACATAAATTGCTTTTCTGGTGACATGGAAGCACAGGGCATCAGATGGATGTGTACATCTATGGAGGTCTAACTTGCACCCCAACCATGTCCCCTACCCTCATGACCCAAGGACAGTTTACAGGTACAAAACCATAGATCAGTGGTATGGTACCTCATACAGGATACACATATTAAAATTGGTATATTGCAACCCTAAGCCTAACCCATCTCCCCCACCTTCATGAGCGATAGGCAATGTACATGTCTGGAGTCATGACACACAGTCCTGGTACTTTCTACACATTACACATCTGTCATCAGAAAATTTTTGAGTGCATACCTGTGAATTTTTACATCTATTATAACCTGTGCCATACTTGGCACACAGTATGGTACACCCTCCACAAAACAGAATTGTTACAGATCTGAAAGTACTGAACACATTGCAGTTGTCAGTAGAAACACTTCATGGGCAGGCACCTAGTTGGGTACCATGACTAACTGATGAGTCTCACACTGGCCACAAGGATAGAGGAGGGTGGGGATTAGGGCTGCTATATACCACTTTTAATATGTTGACCCTGTATGAAGTACCATACCATTGATCTATGGCCTTGTACCTGTAGATTGTCCTTGGGTCATGAGGACATGGGACATGGTAGGTGGGTTGGAGTTAGACACAAGAACCCCTTGGGGTGCTAATGAGAAGCTAGTGGGCTAAATGTGCTTCTTCGAGCTCTGTCTCTCATGAGATACAAAATGAAATAAAACATTATCGAATTTCTTTTATAAATGTGCGAAAATGACTCTCAGTGTAAGGAGATTTAATCATGGACAAGTTTCTGCTCAATCCTCCTCTGAAGCAGTCTCAAGTGGCTGCCAAAGCTGGCAAGAAATCAATGGCACTCTCTCTGTTGGCAACAGAAATGGGCACTCTGGGCCACACCGTAAGAGAGCAGGTCCTGGAAGCCTTATCCCTGAATTTGGATACACTAGCATGGAAGCTGAATGAAATCTCAGGGCAGTGTGCATGCCAAGCTAAGCAGCTTACAAAAGTTCAGCAGTGGGTGTCTAATATGAGGACATGCAGGAGTCCTTGCCAGACAATGTGGCAAAGCTGGAGAAAGACCCTGAGGAGCTCCAGAAGCAGCTTGATTACCAGGAAAATTATGATTGCCAAAGTAATCTGCAGTTGAGAGGGCTCCTAGAGGGTCGGGAAGGGACAAGTGTGCTGGACCTCTGTTCAAGAATTCTGCTGAAACTGCTGGGTATGCAGATCAAGGGTCACTGGTTCAAGATAGAGAAGGCACATTGAGCACTTACCCCGAAGCTACCACCAGAAGACCCACCTAGGCAGATTATTTTCTGTATGCAACACTTTGGAGATTTTTGGTGGCCTACCAGAAAATGAAGGAAGTGAGATCTGAGGGACATAGACTGGCATCAGGACTTGTTGCCCCATTTGCAAAAATAGAGGAAATTGTCTGGCCGTGTTCTCGAGATGCTTAGGTAACGCCACATAGAATTTACCTTTTCCTACCCAGCGGTACTGAAAGTACACCTTGAGGCAGGTCAGTGGTGCTGTATTAGTCTCAGGAAAATCCAGTACACTTTTTTGTGGTAATGCCTTTTTATTAGGCTAACTAAATAATTTTTATACAAGCTTTCAAGACCTCTCAGGTCCCTTCATCAGGTGCCCCCTGATGATGGGACCTGAGAGGGATGTGAGAGGTCTCGAAAACTTATGTAAAAATTCTTCAGTTAGTCTAATAAAAAGGTATTACCACAAAAATAAGTGTACTGGATATGCCATGAGGGAGCTACAAACACCTTTTGAGAGGTCAACAAAGTGAAAACGTTTGGGTAGGAATGGGATGCTAAGCAAGGCTGAAGGAAGTGCTGCTGTTATGAATAATTCCCTACCAAGGATTTCTCTTTTTTTATTGAACTGAGTTATCTGGTCTCTGATGCTCTGCCCTGTAATGGTGTCTTTGCTGTGCCACTCCTAGCTGCCATAGAAACATAGAAACAGAATTTGACGGCGGATAAGGACTGCTTGGCCCACCCAGTCTGCCCATTTCCCTACCTACTGGATAAGCTGCAAATCCTAGTTAACCAGCAGCCTACTTCTTCCTACCCCCACCCCCTAGAACGGCCTTATGACTGTCCCATGCATGCTTGAATTCCACCACTGATTTTGACTCCACAACCTCCTCCAGAAGGCCGTTCCATGCATCCACAACCCTCTCTGTGAAAAAATAATTCCTTAAATCACCTCTGAGCCGCCCCCTCTATCTTCAAATTGTGCCCTCTTGTTCTTGCACACCTCTTTTTTTGAAAGATGCTACCCTCTTGGACTTTGTTGATTCCCTTGAGGTACTTGAACGTTTCTATCATGCCCCTCTCCCTCCTTTCCTCGAGGCTATACATATTAAGCTCCTTTCGTCTCTCTTCATATGTCTTCCGGTGCAGACCCTGCACCATTTTAGTTGCCCTCCGCTGGACAGCTTCTATCCTGTCTATGTCTTTGCAGAGATTGGGTCTCCAGAACTGCACACAGTACTCCAGATGGGGTCTCACCAGCTGTCTGTACAGAGGGATAATAACTTCCTGTTTTCTACTGGTGATGCCTCTCCCTATGCATCCCAGTATCCTCCCAGCCCTCGTTGCTGCCCTCTCACATTGCTTGCCCACCTTTAGGTCATCTGATATGACTACCCCCAGGTCCCTTTCCATTTTTGTTGTTGTTAGTATCTCACCCCCCATTGTGTACTCTTCTCCTGGGTTTTTGTTTCCCAGGTGCATTACCTTTCACTTCTTAGCATTGAATCTAAGCTGCCTTACATTTGACCATTCCTCTAACCTTGCCAAGTCCCTTCTCATCCTTTCCACCCCACCCTGTGCATCAACTCTGTTGCAGATCTTTGTGTCATCTGCAAAGAGACATACTTTTCCTTCCAGTCCCTCTGCAATGTCGCTTATAAAGACATTGAAGAGGACCAGTCTAATACTGAACCTCACGGTACCCACTAGTAACCTTCCTTTCTTCTGAGTGGACTCCATTTACTATTACTCTCTGTGTCCTATTCTCCAGCCAATTCTTTACCCAGGCTGTCATCTTGGGACCCACTCCCAGGCTGGCTAACTTGTATATTAATCTTTGTGTGGGACTGTGTCAAATGCCTTGCTAAAGTCTAGGTAGGCCATGTCCACAGCCCCTCCTGATCTACTACTTTGGTCACCCAGTCAAAGAAATCTATCAGATTCGTCTGGCATGACCTTCCCTGTGAATCCATGCTGCCTAGGGTCCTGTGCCCCTCTGGCCTCTAGATACTCAACAATTCTTTCCTTCAGAAGTGATTCCATCATTTCCCTATCACTGAGGTTAAACTAACAGGTCTGTAGTTTCCTGCTTCTGCCTTGCTCCCACTTTTGTGAAGGAGAATCACATCTCCCTCCTCCAGTCCTCGGGTACCACCCCATCCTCCCATGATTTGTTAAAAGGGTAGTCAATGGTGTCACTAGTTCTACCCTTAGTTCTTTTAGAATTCTGGGATGAATCCCATCAGGCCCCATTGCTTTGTCCACCTTCAGTTTTAAGAGTTCTTTCAGAACCCTTTCTTCTGTAAATGGGCTGGTATCAACTTCTGTATCCAGAGTATTCCTACTGTTTGTTTTATGTACCTCCCCCTCTTCATTTGTAAATACTGAGCAAAAATATTTGTTTAGTATCTCTGCCTTTTCACAGTCTCCTCTGCCCACCCTCCCTCCCCTTTATTAAGCCTCACTATTCCTCCCTTGGTCTTCCTTCGCTCCCTGATGTACCTATAAAAGGTTTTATCCCCTTCTTAACTGGAGTTGGCTATCTTTTCCTCAGTTTGGGCCTTTGCTGTTCTGACTGCCTTCCCAGCCTCCTTTTGCTTTAACTGATACAGTTCTCTGTCCTGCTCCTTCTGTGATTCCTTGTACTTCCTGAATGCTTTCTTTTTCTCTTGAACCTTCACTGCCACTTCCTTTGAGAACCATAGTGGTTTCTTACATCGTTTTGTTTATTTGCTTCACACAAAGGCTCGTTACCTCTGTGATGGCAGTTTTTATTATTCCCCATTGTTCTTCCACCCCTCCTTCCTGCCCATTTGCTAGTGCATTCCTTAGGCACTCACCCATTTTGGCAAAGTCAGCCCTCCTAAAGTCCAGTACTTTTGCCTTTGTATGGCTTGACTCTATTGCTGTGTTTATTGTGAACCATACTGTTCGATGGTCGCTAGTTCCCAGATGGCTACCCACTTCTACATCTGTGATCCTCTCTCCATCTCCATTTGAGAGAATCAGGTCTAAGATTGCTCCCTCTTGAGTGGGCTCCAGTACTAGTTGTCTAAGGCATGCCCCCTGTAGGGCATCTAGAATAACTGCACTCTTCGAAGTGGCTGCTGCAACTGCACTCCAGTTAACATCTGGCATATTCAGATCACCCATCAGCAATATCTCCCCTTTTTATGCCATTCTAAGTATACTTTCTATCATTTCCTTGTCCATTTCCTCCCCCTGAGAAGGGGGTCTGTATACAACCCCTGTGCGGATTGTGGTGCCATTGCCTGTCTCCAAATTTACCCACAGTGCTTCTCCTCCCTGTTTACCCTTTTGTTCTGTTGCTTTTATTCCTTCCCTTATGTAAAGAGCTACTCCTCCTCCTCTTTTACCCTCCCTGTCCCTCCTGTAGATAGTGTATCCTGGTATGTTTACGTCCTAGTCATGGTTTTGTGTGTACCATGTTTCTGTGACTGCCACGATATCCAGATGTTCCTCCGCCATCAAGGCCACTAATTCAGGAAGCTTGTTACCCAGACTACGGGCATTGGTACTCATTGCTCTCCATTTTTTGATGGCTTTACCTTCTGTTGCAGCATCCCCCACTGACCTTTCTACCTTGGTCTTTTTCTCATTTAGTACCCTGTTTTGTAGGGAGAGGCTGGGATTTTCCTGTTGCTTATCAGTGCCTCCCTCTTTGACTAATTTAAAAGCTTGCCAATGAAGCATTTAAACCGATTGCTCAAAAGACTTGTTCCCTTCCTGGACAGATGTAGACCATCCTGCCAGTATAGGCTGGTGTCCCTCCAGGTGGAACCCCAGTCCCCAATGAAGCCAAACCCCTGTGCTCCACACCATTTTTTCAACCATTCATTAAACTGCATGGTGCTAATTACCCTCGCCTTCCCCATGCCATTGACAGGCAGCACCTCTGAGAAGGATACTGTGTGTGCTACTTGTCTTAGGCCCCTCCCCAACTCTGCAATGTCCTCCTGCACTGCTCTGATCTCATGATGAGCCAAGTCATTTGTCCCTAGGTGGACAATTATGTCCAGCTCAGACTCCCTTGCAGCTGTTCTCGTGATCCTGAGGATGCGCATACTGTCCCTCCAAGCCATGACTCCTCTGTGTTGATACACAGCGGCCAACACCACTGAAGGGATGCTTTTATTTTTCAGACACTTGGACTTTATAAGTGGTGCTGGGCTGTGTGGGCTTTATGGAATTTCAAGCCCCCAATTCTGGCAGCATGGTGTAACCTATCCCCCTAATACACGATACACATGTAGCAAGGAAGGAAAAGAAATGGAGGTTGCCACATGTTGGGAGCTTTAAAGGAAAAGCCAGCTGGGGTTTGAGCCAAGGTGGAGAACAACAGTGAATATAAGGGAGTCCCGGGGTGGGGGTCAGGTGGAGTGCCATGCATGTGTTTGTTGTGGGTGCAGTTCCCTCTCCAGCCTCTGTTCTTGGGAACTCCATGGAGAAGGGTCTGTGTGGTTGCCAAAGCTCTCAAGACTTCCTGGTTTTAGCGCTTGAACACTTTAACCTGGAGGGTGGATTAATTACTGCAACAGAGTTGTGATTGCTGCTGGGGGGTGGGAGTGAATGGAGTCATGAGAGGGTTGCAGCACTGGGGTTCATCACCTCAGGGGCCACCTTGGGGTGGGAAACGAGGGCAGTCACCTCACTCTTCTTGGGGTGGCTCACATTGGAGACCCTGGGTGTTTTCTTTTTGTGAAGGGGGGGCTGTTGGTGAGGTAGGAAGGGCTGGTGGGGAGTCTCAATGGTTCTGCACTTTTGCAAATCAGATTTGGGTCTTACAGTTTAGTATAATTTGCAAGCTAATACTATCCATTTGAATGACTTCAAGGAGGTGGCAGGAGTGAAACCGTGTACAGGAGAAGAGAAGCTGCTGATTTCCCATTGCTGACTAGGGATGTGGTGGGTCAGCAAACAGCACACAATGATCAATAGAATGGTTAACTCATTGCCTCCTAGAATACGCCTACAGGCGGCAACAAATGTACTGCAGTGTGTCCCAGAACGACTACAGAAGTCACCTACAGACTTTCTGTGTGCCCTAGTAATGTCTGGAGACGTCACTCTCACATTTTAATATTACTTGCCAGCCAGAATTGATTAGAATTAACTGCATAGCACCATTAGAAAGATAATGTTGTGTTGAACAACTTTGCCACTGACACTTTGTGTGTATCATGTTCACTTTAGGAGTTATTCACATTTGTTTATGACATGGTGCGTATGACATACATTTTGTCCATCAAGAACCACCTAAGCACTTTGAAGAAAACACACATTCTGGATATCTCAGCCAGTGTAAAACAAAAGCCAAATTGAGCACAGTTGATTGCATAGGAAAGACACTTTTGTATGGAACAACTTTGCTGCTGATACATTGTGTGTATCATGTATACTTTAGGAGTTACATGCATTTGTTTATGGTATTGGCTAAAATGGGGGAAAATTATGTTTAATACTACAGAAATAGCTTTTTGTTTTACAAACAAATTATTAAAACTGAGTCTAATGTCTGGATGCTAAATTTGGTATTGATATGTTACAGATTTTCCAACAAAAAAAGGATTATGGTGCATTTTTTAGTGAAAAAATACTTTTTTTTGCTGTTTCGACCAGCAAAGAAAAAACCTAAATTACTTATTATTACTTGCATATCATCGTTGGAAAAGTAATTTTATGCTGAACAAGTTTGCCACTCATACTTTGTGTCTAGCACTAATGGTTTTTGTGCTATTGGCATTTGTTTGTGGCATGCCAATTATGGCTTGATTTTGCTTAGAAAGGCCCAGGATTCACTGTTAACAGTACACAGGAATCAAGTGCTGCAACTTCAGAGAGTTCTTGTGGAGGTAATGAGTTAACAGGAGATACCAAAGTGCCATGGTGCACGGGTGTCTCACACAGAGCTTATGTTATGGTTGGTTGTTACTGTGAAATGTTAACGTATGTTCACCTGACATTTGTTCATTCTGTATGACATTTGCTAATGTGGGAGTACTAGAAATTCAGGAGGGGGAATCTTGGGGCCCTAGGGGTGAGATCTGTTTATGGTTGGTGACCACATTTCCAGACAGGGGGTCACCCCTGGGTTACTTTGGCTTTGCATGGGACAATTGAGTATGACACACATATAATTTCTTGGAATATGAGGGGCGTCTCCTCACCTCTACAATAGAAAAAGATACTAGCTGACCGCAAGCAGAAGCAGGCTCGAGTGGCCCTGCTTCAAGAGATCCACCTTATGGCAACTGAACACACTAAGCTGGTGGGAGGATGGGTGGTGGAGTGCTACTCAGTCCCATATTCCTCTTGTAAGAGGGGGGAGGCCATACTGATCAATAAAAATCTGCCCTTCAAGGTGGAAGGGAGCTTACAGATATGAAGGAGGGGTGCTATATTTTAGCTATGGGGGAGCTATGGAGAAAGAAGGTGACCTTTGGGAGTGCATATGCTCCAGCAGTGTTTGCCCCAGAGTTCTATAGGAGTCTCCTGGGTGTGTTTCATAGAGAACAGTTTTACAACCTAAATCTAGGAGGGGATTTCATTTGTGTATTTGTGTATTGGAACTAGCACTGGATCACTCTGAGGGGATGGATAGATATGGGTCTGCACAGGGAGCGTGGCAGAAGGGAATCCTAGAATTGGATCTCATGGACGTTTGGTACACTGTGAACCTAGGTGCAAAACAGTACATTTTTATTCTAATACCAACAAGACATGGTCCAGGCAGGATTATTTATTTGTCCCCAGGGAACAGTATGACAAGATAGTAAAGGCAGCCCATAGCCCGATATACATCTCAGAACATGCCATAGTGGTTATAGCCCTGGATATGGGGGCTAGCTTGGGAAACAAACCAAACTGGAGATTTCTCCCATACTTGTTAGCCAGGGAGGAGTTTCATCGTCACTTGCAGGAGTGCTGGAACACCTACATGGCTACCAACATGGCTACCAACATGGCATCTGCTCCCTCCAAGGCTATCTTATGAGAGACCAGGAAAGCCAATGTTAGGAGCATTGTGATTATCTATGTAGCAAACATTAGGGCCCAATTCTCAAAGGGTGCTGCATCCGGCACAAGCTGCAGCAAACAGCAGCTTGTGCTGAAGCCCCTTGCGCCAGGGACCCTGCACCATAATCTGGTACAGGAGGGGTCCTGGCACCTAAGTCCCCACAATTGCGGCAACCCTCCCTGTGCGGCAAACAACTGGTGCATGGGAAGTGTCTGTCACAAGCCGGTGCAGCACAAGCTAAAGCAGACTCCCCTGTCCTGATCCCCAGGGACATGTAAAATACCCTGGCGCCAGTGGGATAGTGTCCACCCCCAAACCCCGATGCTGCCCGAATGTACAATTATCCAACATGATCCCCCATACACTCCAGTCCCCAATACCTGGTGGTCTACTACACCCCCACACCAAGGTGCCCATCCAGCTGACAACAGGCTCAACCCACCACTCACCTCTGCAGCCAGCCACCAACTGTGATGTAAAGCAGTGCATACTGTATATATATACACTCAGCAAATGACAGCTCCTGTCATGCATTGAGCACATATATACAGTACGCAGCTGGCCACGGAGGTGAGTGGTGGGTTGAGCCAGTCACCAGCTGGATGGGCACCGTGGAGTGAGGGTGGGGTCCAATAGACCACCAGGAACTGGGGACTTCAGTGTATGGGGCATCATGCTGGATAATTGTGCATTCAGGCAGCAGTGGAGATGTGGTGAGGGGATTGTGCACATCTGGGACACATGGGGATTCGGGAGGAGGTGTCACCTATACATGCACACCACGGCGACATGGGGTTGTGGGGTGGGGATCTCATTCACATCAGGGGGTGGCATCAAGGATCAGGAGGGGGACCTGTACATTTATTCTTACAGGACCAAATTGGGGTTCCAAGGGGAGACAGTGGCACTAATTACATCCCTCCCATAGGGACATATTCTAAGTACCCTTAGACCAACCCTGTCTGGTCTAAGGGTACTTAGAAGTTTGTTATTATGGTGTTATTCCTGAATCCCATTTTAGGTGATGTGGAGGCTTGCACCATGCTACAGCTACTTCTGTGGCTCAGGGGTGACGCAAACCCTATTTGGGGCAGGCAGCCTACACTTGATGCAGGCTGCCTTTTGTGAATCACTCCTGGCTGTACCTTTCAGCGCAAGGTGCACCTTGCACCATTCTTTGTGGTGCAGGCACCTTGCACCATGCTGGAGCCTTTGAGAATTGGGGCCTAAGAGTGTAAGCCTCCCCTCTTGGGGCTGGCTTACTAAGCCGTGCTCTCCCTGTTGGTCAGGGTCTTGGCTTTGGGGCCTCCTGTGCCCCACCTGGGGGGGGCATTGCTCTGGACTCAGATATAAAAAGGAGGAGGTGTCCTTTGGTGGGGGAGCTAACGGGCAACATGTAGGGCAAGTAGGGCAGGGCCTAAAACCCCCCAGGTCCGAGAGGTGCCGGCCTTGTGAGCATCGATGCTATGTGTTTATATTAATTTCCGAAGAGATGGGTGGCAGGACTGTGGTGACCATGGGAGACTGGGGATCCAGGAGGTCAGTGGTAGGGAGGACATCAGTCAGAGGAAGACCCTTTATGACTGGGTTCTGGAAGCCTGGTGCTCTACAGGAAAGGTATGGCAGTGGGGCTGTCATTTTGGTGGCAGGGCCACGGCAGGGCTTTTTGACGGTGACAGCTTCAAGGGGTCAGTACCTGGTGTGGTATTCTGCCACAGGTCAGCCGGTGGGTGTATTCCGGGGATTCACTTTATCGGGCCTGCCATGCCCATGTCTGGGGTAGGACCTGTGTTAGACCTGCTAATGGAATGCACATGGTGAGAATAACTGGAAAGGAGGGAGCCATGTTGTTCATGCCTTCTGTTTAAATCTAGAATCTTTTCTCTGGAGAAAAGTAGGGTGGCGAACTGGTTGGGTTACAGGCAAGGTTTCAGGGCAGCCACAGCATGGGTTAGCCGCATCCCTGGTATTTGTGATAGATTCAAGGAGAGGGAGTTGGACATAAATTCGCACCCTTTAAGGTCCTGAGCTTTGATATGGCTTTGGGTATCTGCGTGGAGTTTGCTCTTGGTCTAATTTGGGTTAGGCCTGTTACAAGCACTTGTATCATCTGGTACTACCTAATGTCTCTCGGATACTGACCTACGTCTGTCTTTGTCTCCTGGCTCCATGGAGCCGAGCAAGTTAGTTATTTATTATTTTTTTAATTTGAGAATCAGAATAAAAATTCCTTTCATTTCTACTTCATGTGTGCTGAGATTATTGAATGAACTAACTGCTTCCTTCCTTAGATGAAGCATGCTGGTTAATCCTTTTTCTCCCCCAGCCCAGCCTAAAGCTGCAGCAAGTGGTAAGATGAGTTTTGGTGGAAGAGGCATAACCTGCCCTGCACTGACAGAACCAAGTTCGAGGTAAGACCTTGTTTTTTCTATGTCTGCTGGCTGTACCTTCCAGGAAGGTTTTCAGTCTGTCTCCCCCTTTGCTTACCATCAGGACCTTTAGACACAGTGGGGTGGTAGGGGTGTTACAGATATGGGGGCTTGTTTGGGATTTAATTTGGAATCAGAACTGAGTGCTTGAGGGTGGACTTATCAAGGCTGAGGTCCCCAATACCAGCGGCCTGGATTTAGGTGGTGTGCCATTGGGGACCACCATTGTGGGATGTTTGGCGATATTTTCTGTTTTCCCATGAGAGAAGGTGCCTGGCAGCAAAAGGAGGAGGTCAGCTGGTGCAAAGCAGTGCTGCTGATTGGTTCAGTCATCAGCTGAGTGAGGAATGTGCAAAGAAGATGCCATTTTCTGCTCAAATACATGGCTGCAAGACACACTCTGTGAAAAGAAGGGAAGGAAACGTAATCATGGTGGAGAAGGCCTCTTCTGAGGAGCCCCAGGCCACTGTGCCTGCCTCCCTCTTATCCTGGCTGTGGAAGTCAGCATAAAAAGGGGCAATGGAGGAAAAATGTGCAAAGTGTTGATTTTGAGGAGAGGGGGTGGTCTGTTTGCCTTTGTGCACTAACTGTACCAGAGGACCTTTTTCAGGATTATCCATGGGTACTCCTTTCAGCTATGCTTGGCCCTATCCTGAGCTGATTTCGGTGGGTGCTGCCTCCTTAGTATCCCAGGGGAGCCTGGATGCTTTTGAAGAGACCAAGTCATTTCAGTCATCAAAGAATGTGAAGCTGCCTGTTTCTCCAGAGAAAGCAAGCGAGGGGGCACCTGATGTAGTCATGGAGGCTATGGAGGAGAACTCTGGTGAGGGTGCTGTGGGGCACAGATGTCTGCTCAGCCCTATGGTACCCACCACGACTGACTATCCCATTGGCAGAGGGAGAGATAGGGGACAGGGACTTAGAACTGGACCCCCCCCCCCAGGGCCCAGGGGGTTGACCATAAGTCCTCTACCTGGCGATGGTGGTACTGCAGATGCTCCAGGCAGAGAGTTTCTCTATTTGAGTACCATGGTGAAGGTAAAAGTGAAGAAACTGGAGGAAGAGGCTGAATGGAAGATGCCAGCTGCGCTGCCCTCTGGACAGGCCCCGAAGGCCTACCAATTTGCCGACCAGGAAGTGTACTGAGCCATTCCTTATCCTCATCAGAACCCTGTGTTAAAGTTGCCAGACAACACCCCATGCCTCCTGGAGCTGTGCAAGGCCAGCCGTATTCGGTGGGATGGACTCTTGAGCAGAGACTCCATGAATGTGCCATACAGGACTCAGATGTGGCTGGAGCCAGGAACTGCCGATTGGACCAGTGTCAGAGAACTGCCCCAGTGGAAGTAGGCTGAGACGTGGGTGAGGCATAGGATACATACTGAGTACCCAACTGCGGAATATCCTTATGTCCCGGAGAGGCTGTGGGACATCATAGAAGAAAAGCAGTCTGACTGGGTGTTTTGGGGAATGGTCCAAAAGTTCCAACAGCGGTCTGAGTCATCTAGCCCACTGACCCAAGAAATCATCCAGAAAGCCAGAACTATGTGCAATTCATCCCCCTGGGCAGGACTGACTCTATTTAAACATTATGCTCTTGTCCAGGATGTGGCTACTGGCTGTTGTATAAAGCACTACATAATATCCATGGACTCTTTTGCCAATGAAACTACCAAGCCAGATCCGGTGTTCTGTTTTCCCCCCGGTGGAAGGCCCACAGTTTCTGGTTCATCTGTGCTGAGATTTACCCTCCCCCCCTTTGCTTACTATCAGGACACCTAGACACAGTGGGGTGGTGGGATGTTACAAGAGGTATAGTCGGGGAAAAAAGACAGGAGCTTGAAGGGAAGCTTAGAGACATGGACAGAAGGCAGCAGATGGTGGTGAGGGGGAGGAACTCATGCAGGAGCTTATAGCCACTAGAGAGGCTTTGAATTTGGTACTCACTGGGGAAGCACAAGCAGCCTTGCTTTTAGTTAGACAAAGGACTTTCAAGTGGGGCAATAGGCCAGGTCCCTCACTTGTGAAGCTCTTCCAGGGGAAGAGGGTATCAGCCCAGATCTCAGCAATAAAATCCCAGAAGGGTCATGTAGACCAAAAATCGAATGGAATACAGAAGGCCTTCTGTAGTTTCTATGAGACCCTGTACAAAGAGGGTGTCAGGGCACTGGAGCAGCAGTGGCTCCCTTCCTGGATTATATTCCCATCCCTACTGCCATAGAGGTACAGAGAGAGATTCTGAGAGCACTGCTCATGAAGGATGAGGTACTGAGAGCAATGGGGACCTTCAAGAGAGGGAAGGTGAGTGGCCCAGATGGCTTTGTGGCAGAGTATTACAAGGAGATAGTGGGATCCCTAGTAGGCTCACAGGTGGATATGTTTAAGGAAGCCAGATAGAACAGATCCCTGCTTGCCTTCTGTTACAAAGCATCTATTTGTGTGTTCCCCAAACCAGGAAAGGATCCTCTGTAGTGCTCCTCCTATTGGCTCATCTCTCTGCCTAACTGTGATCTAAAGATCTTTGCCAAAATCATGGCGAGATACTTGCTTAAATTATACACCAAGACCAAACGGGCTTTGTGCAGGGCAGACTGCCTTACCATAACATGCGCAGATTACTGAATGTGGTGCATTGATGTTCCCAGCGTCTGGTACAGGACTTGTGCTGTTGATGGATGCTGAGAAAGCCTTCAACCATATTGATTGGGAGCATCTGTTCAGGGTGTTTCAGAGGTTTGGGCTGGGGGACAGATACGTGGATGTGGTGAAATTTCTGTGCCGGGGACCGAAGAAACCCGTATTGGAAAATTGGGGTTTGTCTATGACTTCAGACTATTCTGAGGCACAAAGCAGGGCTGTCCCCTCTCCCCCTTGCTTTTTGCTTTAGCCATTGAACTACTGGCTATTACAATCACAGCTAGCCAGGAGATCAGAGGGGTGCAGAGAGTCTCCAGGCAACAGAATAAAATCACATTATATGCTGGTGATTTGTTATTATTCATTACTAACCCTATGTTGTCATTGCTGGCTCTCCTATGGGTTATCCAAGAGTTTGAAGCCTTTTCCAGATGCAAGGATAATTTACAAAAATCAGAATTAATGATGCTTGGTAAACCACTGGAGGACTGGACAGGAAGACATGGGGGTTGAAGCAGGAGGGAGAGTCTTGACATATCTTGGAATTAAGGTGAGTAAGGAGATGGGCAGCCTTGATGGCTTAAATTTCAAACCAATGATTGCCAAGATATTGGCAGACCTGGAGAGATGTAGGGTGCTGCCCATTTCATGATTAGACTACATAAACCTTATAAAAATGAATATAGCGCTCTGGCTACTATATGTGTTACAAATGATGCCTATGGGTCCTATCAAATTAGATAGTAAGGAACTGGAACGGGGATTTTGTACCTTTATTTGGCAGGGTAAGCAGCCCCGGATGAGCATCTAGAGGCTCAAGAGTGGAGTGGAGCAGGGAGGTCTAGGTTTCCCTGACCTGAGGGTATACTAGGTGGCAATACAGCATAGATATATACAAGACTAGGTTAATAAAAGTACAGTAACCAGCTGGGTGGAGCTAGAAGAGAAGGGATGCTCGGGGAGACACTCAGTCTATTTAGCACTGGAAGGTAGATGGCTTGCCCCAATCCCTTAGCGCAATATGCCTTACAGGCCAGGGAGCTATCTAGGAAAAGGTAATGGGCAATGATGATTAAAACAGTATTAGTCCCGGTGGCAGATAACCCTGCATTCCTCCCGGGTTTGGAGGACCGAGGCTTTAAACCCTGGGAGGAACTGGGCACAGTGTGCTTGGGAATCTCTATATGGTGGAAGGTATTCGGGCCTTTGTGGATTTACAGGAACAGCTGGGTCTCCTGCACTCACACCACTACCAATATCTCCATGTGAAGGCATTTAGTAAAAGCATGGATAGTGATCCGGTGGAGGCCTCCCCACTGGTGGCTTTGGAACGGGTCATCTATTACACTAGAATATTGCCCAAGGATCTTGTTGCAAAATTGGCTAAGCAAGATAGAGCCTTTTTTGCCAGATCTCCTGGGAAAGGTTAAAAGGCAGTGGGGGAGGAACCTGAGGCCTCCTTTTCAGAGGATAGCTTGAGCACTATTCTGAAACAACACATGGGTCTATAACTTTGCAACAGAGCTAAAGAGTCTCAATGCTGATTTTTCTTAGGCTGTACTGTGTCCTCCCAGTGTACAGTAGTCCACAAGTTTAACCCAACATTATCTCCAAACTGCAGTAGATGTAAGGCAGCCTTAGGCACCTATAAACATTATTTTTGGGACTGTGGCACACTGAAACAGTTCTTGACAGGGGTGACGGGGGGTCTCACTGCATTTTTGGGCAGGGCGGTGTCCTGCATGATTCTCTCACTCTTGTTGGGCATAGAGGATCTTGGTGAGGAAGACTGGGAACCTTACCCAAGGTGGATAAGGGTGTTGAGTGCTCTTGCATTCCAATGCATTCAGAATACACGGGTCTCGTGTTACTCCAACACTTTCCCAATGGAAGAGCCTGGTATTGCAGACTCTGGCTTTGGAGAGGTTAGCTTGCACCCTGAATGGTTAAGAAGAATTATTTATTAGATGTTGGGGTAGATACTTTGACTCCTTATCACCAGCTAAAGTGGTAATCATCCATGATGGGTTAGTTTAAGATTCTTATATGCACCTCTGTACTCCTGTAATGAATGCTGTGCCTTATTATACCACAATAATGTATGCTGAAATGATGGAAGTGTGGCATGAACTATTTTATTACCCTGTATGTCTACCAAGTTTTGTATCCTATTGTCATATACTATCTGTATTGCTCGTCTCTGTTCTCTTTTGAAAATCAATAAATATATAATACAAAAACAGACATAATAACCTTAATAAGACATTTCCAGACTTTGTAGGCATACTGTTAGCAACCATAATAATTTATTTCAAACTTTTGTGCAGTTTGCATTTTATGTGGTAACAACCTTAACAAGCATTAATGTAGTTTTTTGCCATAGATTTCCTTATTTTCTAAGAACAGATCCAGAAGCAATTACTGCAAGGAAATGATGTGACACCTGGCGGGGTTGCCATTTATATAGCTATAAAGTCAATGGGATGGTACCACTTGGGTGGTTCCAGGGACAAACAGTGCCATTGATCCAGGTGGGCACAGAAGCCAGGGTTGCTGCCAGGGCTGTGCCCACCTGGGGCCATGGCACTGTTTGTCCCTGGAACCCCCACCCAGTGGTACCATCCCATTGACTTTATAACTATATAAGCAGCACCCCTGCCAGGTGTCACATCATTCACTTGCATGACCACCGTCAGCCCAACTCCCCCTTTGGCACCCCCATGCTCCTTCTGCCCTAGACACCTCCTGGCAAGCATGTTTCACCACCCCCACAACCGTCCCCTCTAATGTTGTGCCAGGTGGGTTGGGTCAGATCCCTGCAGCAATTCCTGTGGGTGCACCAAGTGTCTGATGCTAGCCTGCGGGTGTGGCAACTCCTGGGTTTTTGGAGCAGGGACCCTTGATTTTACAAAATTGCACACAGGGTCCCTGGTGCACCAGGAGTTTGCCACAGCCCTTGATCACCACAAATTGCACTAATCTAAGGACTCTTTGAAAATCAAGCCCATTATCTTAACTAATATGCAATACATGTATATTTTCTAAATTAATATACCAAGCTCGCACATTTAAGCATGAAAACTATTGTGCTGCACAAATATTTTTCACAAATATTTTTACTGCACCAAAATTTATATGTTTTATACATCTTTGAAATACTTTTTACTGCATGAAGATTTTATATTTTATAGATTGTCGCAAAGCACAAAAAGTATCGTGCAGTGGGAATATTATACGAATCACTTTCTAACCTCACAATCAGTTTGAAAATCTTTGCACAGGACAAAAAATGCCATTCAGCACAAATATTTTCAGTTTTCAATATTCATGCTACACAAAGATTTTACAGGAAAAAAATTACATGTGTGACAGCCTGTGAAAGCCTTTCATTTGTAATAAAAGATTACTCCTGTTAATTCATTGTTTTAAGAAAGTTACGTTTTGTAACTCGTACTAACTCTCCTTCACAAGCACAGTCCAAATTAAAGTTATCTTACCTTAAACTGTTTGTTTGTGTTGAACTTTAACATAAAAATAGCCTGTGTGTAGTTCTAGCTATTTTTCTCGGATAGATTTTTTTTTACAGGTATGCGTGAACAGTTAATTGTAATTAACTTAAAAACTACTTCATTTTTTTTTTACCCAAAACCCCAAAAGAATCTATTCCCATATCAATCAATCAATCAATCAATCACTTTATTTAACCAGGCAAAAACATCATTGAGCAAGATCATTTTCAAAGTGGTCCTGGACACTTATACAATCAAAAAGAAATAAGAATACAATACAATACAGTACAGTACATATTCACAGATAAGGTATACTCGACAATAATGGAGACTTTTTACAAGTAGGATCATAAGGCTCCTAACACTGGCCTGTTAAGGTATGGCGATGTGCAAAAACAATTGTTTTACAGAAAAACAGAGAAGCCAGTCATCCTGATATCTCTGCAATGACATGTTAGCAGACATGGAGAGGGAAGGCGGGGGGTACAGAGGGAAAGGATAGGGTAAGAAGGGTCAGGGTAAAGTATGATAGGAGAGCTGAAGGTCCCCTATAATAGCAGACCTATGATAAATTTAGTTGTAACAATTGATAATAAGACTAGGTGCTAAAGGCTCAGTGTTGTCCAAAATAGTTGCATGTTTCCTTCAAAAAGATCGCCAGCAAGTTTTTGAATGTGAAAAGTCCTGGCAGTGAAGATAGTTTTAGAGAGCTTTGCATAGTATTCCAAAGTGATGGGAGTGAAAAACTGATTGCAGTTGAACCATATGATGCTTTTACTCTAGGAATCTTGAAACAAATTAAGGGAAATGTCTCAGACCATAGGAGCCCTTGGCTCGTTGGAATAGATTCGAAATGCAGGTAGGAAGATTATTGGAAAGCACTCTATAGATACAAAGTAAGGCATTTCTTTTCCTCCTGGTTGAGAGTGATGGCCACCCTGATTACTGGTATAGTAGGCAATGGTGAGTATGCTGGGGTAGTTCAAGGATAAACCTTAGAGCTCTGTGGAATAGAGTGTCTAGTTTGTTAAGCGCCGTTAAGGGAGAGTGGGAGTAAAGAAAGTTAGCATAGTCCAGTATGGGTAGGAATATAGACTGTACTAGTCTTTTTCTAGCTTCTTTGGTCAGCAGATGTTTAATCCGATAAAATAGGCTTAACCGCTGTCTTAATTTCTTCGTAACTTCATTCAGGTGTCACAGGAAGTTGAGTTTATTATCCAGCCAGAATCCTAGTATTTAAAGGTTTCAACTGTTTCAAGGGGATTATCAAGGAGGATGCGGTGTTGTCCCATCTGCAGGCACCTCTCTGGGCTGAGGGAGGAGGTTGCTTATCTCCAGGCTGAGTTGGCCAGGATTTGTGGGACCTTCTCTTCCATCCAGAGACCACCAGTGCCACTGCCATTGCCTCAGAGGTTGCCAAGAAAGAGGAGCGGTTGGACCACAGTGGGCTCAGGGAGGGTGAGGGTGGTGGAACAGTGGCACATCCCTCCAGTTGTACCTCTCCACAATTACTATGCCATTCTGGCAAAGTGTGGTTCCTCTATGGAGGCACCTGCAGTGGAGACCAAGGAGGATGCTGGGAACCTCCACAAAGGAGACCCACAGGAGGGTGGCAGGGGACCCTACAGGGGAAGGAAACAACTCCTGGTGGGGGACTCCATTGTTAGGAAGGTAGAACTGGGGGAGGAAGGGGAGAGGAGGTAGGTGCCTGCCTGGCGCCATGGCTGAGGGACAGGAAGCGAATCCTCAGGGATTGCCGGAGCAGCTGCACAGGGAGGGAGCTGGATGTCATTGTCCACCTAGGGACAAATGACCTGGCTAAGAAAGGATTAGAGAAGAGCAGGAAGAGTTTGTGAAATTGGGAGGGCCTTAGTCAAGTAGCACGCACGGTAACCTTCTTGGAGGTGCTACCCATCTATGGCATAGGAGAGGCTAGGGTGTTCCACACCATGGGATTCAATCAGTGGTTGAAAAACTGGTGTGGAGCTCAGGGATTTGGCTTCATTTGGGGACTGGGGGTCCACCTGGAGTGATGCAAGCCTCATACTGGCATGATGGGCTGCATCTGTCCGGGAGGAAACCAGGATCCTAGGTGATAGGTTTAAATGCTTCATTGGCAAGCTTTTTAAACTAGCCAAGGGGGAGCACTGGAAAGGAGCAAAATCTAGCCC
Source organism: Neoceratodus forsteri (assembly GCA_016271365.2). Taxonomy (NCBI): domain Eukaryota; kingdom Metazoa; phylum Chordata; order Ceratodontiformes; family Ceratodontidae; genus Neoceratodus; species Neoceratodus forsteri. Next base: position 732,818,740 of record CM057450.1, read on the forward strand.
CCCCAAATAATCACGGTAGTAAGTGTGGCAAACACCAACATAGAGGTGTCGATAGGGAGAAGGGCAGGGGTAAATGGAGAAAGTGACAAAGGCAAGAAGGACAGGGATGGGGCAAAAGGGAGTAAGGCCATCAGGAAATGGAGGGTAATAAGTACCAATGCCCGTAGTCTGGGCAACAAGCTCCCTGAGCTGGAGGCCTTGATGGAAGAGGGATGCCTGGATATTGTAGCAGTCACAGAAACATGGTACACAGAGAACCATGACTGGGATGTTAACATACCAGGGTACATAACCTACAGGAGAGACAGGCAGGGGAGAAGAGGGGGAGGAGTAGCTTTCTATGTAAAGGAAGAGATAAATGCAACTGAACAAAAGAGTAAACAGGGAGGAGAGGAGGCACTGTGGGTCACCTTGGAGACTGGAAAGGGCACCACAATCTGCACAGGGGTTGTGTACAGACCCCCATGTCAGGGGGAAGGAATGGACAAGGATATGATAGAAGGCATTCTTAGAATGGCAGAGAAAGGGGAGATACTGTTGATGGGAGACCTGAATATGCCAGATGTTAACTGGAGCACATTTGCTGCAGCCACATCCAAGAGCAGGGCCATTCTTGATGCCCTACAGGTGGCAGGCATTAGACAGCTAGTTTCGGAACCCACTCATGAGGGAGCAATCTTAGACCTCGTGCTCTCAAATGGGGCATTGAGAGGATCTCAGATCTAGAAGTGGTTGCCATCTGGGGACAAGTGACCATCAAACAGTGTGGTTCACGTTAAACTCAGCTACAGAGTCAAGCCATACAAAAGTGAGGGTACTGGACTTTAGGAGCGCTGACTTTGGCAAGATGGGAGAGTGCCTCAGAAAAGCACTAGCAAACAGGCTAGAAGGAGGTGTGGAGCAACAATGGGGAATTATCAAAACTGCCATCACAGAGGCAACAAGCCTTTGTGTGAAGCAAATAAATAAATCAAAACGAAAGAAAAAGCCACTATGGTTCTCAAAAGAGGTGGCTGTGAAAGTCAGGAAGAAAAAGATAGCATTCCGGAAGTATAAGGAAACACAGAAGGAGCAGGACAGAGAGCTGTACCAGTTAAGGCAGAAGGAAGCAGGAGAGAAGTCAGAATAGCAAAGGCCCAGACTGAGGAAAAGATAGCCAACTCAGTTAAGAAGGGATAAAAGCTTTTATAGGTACATCAGCGGCGAGAAAGACAAAGGGAGGGATAGTGAGGCTGAATAGAATGAACGGTGGGTGAGAGGAGGGGACAGTGAAAAAGCAGGAATACTGAATGAATATTTCTGCTCAGTATTCACATAAGAGGAGGGGAAGTGCCTAATCCAATTAACAGAAGCACTTTGATAGGGGTTGATTCCAGTCCTTTCACAGAAGAAAGGGTTCTGCAAGAACTCCTAAAACTGAAGGTGGACAAAACAATGGGTCCTGATGGAATTCACCCAGAATTCTAAAAGAATTAAGGGGAACTAAGTGAAACCACTGGCTACTCTTTTAATAAATCATGGGAGGATGGGTGTGGTACCCGAGGACTGGAGGAAGGCGATGTGATTCCCTTCACAAAGAAGGACCAAGACAGAGGCAGGAAACTACAGACCTGTCAGTCTGACCTCTGTGGTAGGGAAAGTGATGGAGTCACTTCTGAAGGAAAGAATAGTTGAGTACCTAGAAGCCAGTGGAGCACAGGACCCAAGGCAGCATGGGTTCTGGCGGGAAGTCATGTCAGGCAGATCTAATAGATTTCTTTGACTGGGTGACCAAAGTAGTAGACCAGGGAGGGGCTGTGGACATGGCCTACCTAGACTTTAGCAAGGCATTTGACACAGTCCCACACAAAAGATTACTAGTCAAATTAACCAACCTGGGAGTGGGTCCCAGGGTGGTAACCTGGGTAAAACATTGGCTGGACAACAGGACACAGAGGGTAATTGTAAATGGAGTCCACTCTGAAGAAAAGGGGGTTACTAGTGGGGCACCGCAGGGTTCAGTATTGGGTCAAGTCCTTTTAATGTCTTCATCAGTGACATTGCAGAGGGACTGGAAGGAAAAGTATGCCTTTTGCAGATGACACAAAGATCTGCAACAGGGTTGATACACAAGGAGCGTGGAAAGGATGAAAAGGGACTTGGCAAGGTTAGAGAAATGGTCAGAAGTATGGAAGCTAGGATTCAATGCAAAGAAGTGCAAAATAATGCACCTGGGAAACAAGAACCCAGGGGAAGAATACACAATGGGTGGGAGGTAGTAACAGCAACAAAAAAGGAAAGGGACCTGGGGTAATCATATCAGATGACCTTAAGGTTAGCAAGCAATGTGAGAAGGCAGTAGGGAGGGCTGGGGGTATACTGGGATGTATAGGGAGAGGCATCATCAGCAGAAAACAGGAAGTTGTTATCCCTCTGTACAGACAGTTGGTGAGACCCCATCTGGAGTACTGTGTCCAGTTCTGGAGACCCCATCTCCGCAAGGACATAGACAGGATAGAGGTAGTCCAGAGGAGGGCAACTAAAATGGTGCAGGGTCTGCAAGAGAAGCCGTATGAGGAGAGACTAAAGGAGCTTAATATGTATACCCTTGAGGAAAGAAGGGAGGGGACATGATAGAAACTTTTAAGTACCTCAGTGGAATCAACAAAGTCCAAGAGGGTAGCATCTTTCAGAAAAAGAGACTTGCAAGAACAAGGGGACACAATTTAAAGATAGAAGGAGGGCGGTTCAGGGGTAATGTGAGGAAGTATTATTTCACAGAGAGGGTAGTGGATGCATGGAACAGCCTTCCTGAGGAGGTTGTGGGGTCTAAAACTGTGGGAGAATTCAAGAATGCATGGGACAGACATAAGGCAATTCTTGTGGGGGGTAGGAAGAAATAGGCTGCTGGTTAACTAGGATCTGCAGCCTATCCTGTAGGTAGGGAAATGGGCAGACTAGATGGGCCTAGCGGTCCTTATCTGCCATCAAAGTCTATGTTTCTATGTTAAGGAGTGTTAGAATCTAGGGAATATGTGTTGGACCGTTGCCTGTTTTTCGTGAGAGGATCATGGCTTTTGTTTTTTTGTCATTTAGGAGGAGATTGTGTTTGATGAGATTATGCTGGAGGGTAATGAATTCTTGCTGTAGGTTTTCATGTGCCAAGTCCATGGAGGAATTTGTGGTATATAGCACAGTGTCATCTGCAAATAAATGAACATTGGCTGAGCACAAATGAGTGTCCAGATTATTGATGTAAATTGCAAATAGGATTGGGTCTAGTATGGATCCTTGAGGGCCATCTCTTAGGAAGGTTTTTTGTGGGGACAGGTCACCTGCATCTTTAACTTGTTTTAGCCTATTGGTGAGGTAATTTGCAAACCATTTGATTGCCAGATTATCAAGTCCGTTACTGCTTAGTTCTGAAAGCAACATGTTGTGGTCCACAGCGTCAAAGGCCTTACTAAGGTTGAGAAAAAGGGCAAACACATGTCTTTTAGAATCCAGGGCAGTTTGCCAGTCTGTGGTAACCTTTGCAAGGGCAGATACAGTGCTATGCTTTGCTCTGAAGCCAGATTGTGCAGTGTTTAGTAGATCTTGCGAATCCAGGTAATCTCTAATTTCAGCATTAACAATTTTTTCAAGTCATTTTGAAAGCACAGGAAGAATAGATATGGGGCAGTAATAATTTAGATTGCTCGGATCCCCCGACTTGAATAGTGGTAGAATATGGACAGTTTTCCATGTTGATGGAAATTCTCCAAATTTCAGCGAGGCATTGAATAAGTGAATCGAATGGGGCGGTCAAGTAGGAATGGCCAAGCTTTAGGAAATACGGATCAATATTGTCTGCACCTGCACTCTTTTCGGTGTCCAGGGATAGTAATAAGTCCTCAACTTGTTTGAATGTAACTGTATGGAAGCTAAAAGTGGTGGAGTTGGGTAGTCTAGTGTTAGAACGAACATTAGGGTCGTCAGCAGGATCACCTGGTAGGATGATTTTGCTGATAGGTGAGGAATCAAATGCGAGCCCTGTTGTGGCAAAGTGTTCATTAAATAGCTCAAGAACGTTGACTCTGGTTGTGTAGGTTTAACCAGCGGATATAATTTGGGATGGCAAGGATGTGTTAGCTTGGCAACCTTCGACCTCTCTGAGAATATTCCAGAATTTGGCTGAGTTGTTTTTGTTGTCTTCTAGTTCTGTTTGGAAATATCTGGCTTTTTCAATTCTAATTAGTTTAGTGCAGGCATTTCTAGCGGTGCGGAATGCTAACCAATCTGTCTCCAGTTGAGTTTTCCTCGCTCTTTTCCGCCAGTAGTCCCTGTCCTTGAGTGTTTTTTTCAAGATGGGAGAGAACCAACCAGGGGAAATTTTTTTTGCTCTAATCAGTTTTAGAGGGGCATGTTTGTCGATTATTCCCAATAAAAGGCTATGGAAAATATTAAATGCCTTACTAAGGGAAGTGGCAAGGTAGAAGTTCTGCCATCTAATGTTACTTAGGTCTTTCAGGAATTGCTTCTGAGAAAATCTTTTCATGCTTCTTTTCAACTTGGGTAAGGCAGCCGAATTTAATTGCAAGGAATGTCTAATACAGGCTATGGCACAATGGTCACTTATGTCATTGAAGAACACTCCGGCACGAGAGATGTTACGTGGCGTATTTACTAACATGAGGTCCAAAAGGGAGCTGGGCTCAGGATATTTTTTATTCGGCCTGGTGTTTGCAGGTGTCATTTGTACCAGTCCCACTGCATCGCAAAGATCTTTAAGTTTCCTGGAACTGTCATCATTCCAGTTCCAATTGAGATCTCCCAGAAGGATGCACTCTGTGTTAGTTGAAACAGCTAGGTTTTGGATATGTGGTAGCAAAGTTACACCCCCAGATGGGGGTCGGTAACAGGCTGCAATAAGGAGTGACATTAGAAACATAGAAACATAGAATGTGATGGCAGATAAGGACCACTTGGCCCACCCAGTCTGCCCATTTCCCTACCTGATGGATAAGCTGCAGATTCTAGTTAACCAACAGCTTACTTCCTCCTGCCCCCCACTAGAATTGCCTTATGCCTGCCCCATGCATTCTTGAATTATCCCACTGTTCTTGACTCCACAACCTCCTCAGGGAGGCTGTTCCATGCATCCGCAACTCTCTCTGTGAAAAAATACTTTCTAACATTACCTCTAAGCTGTCCTCCCTCTATCTTCAAATTGTGCCCCCTTGTTCTTGCACATCTCTTCTTCTGAAAAATACTACCCTCTTGTACCTTGTTAATTCCATTGAGATACTTGAAAATTTCTATCATGTCCCTCCTCTCCCTCCTTTCCTCAAGGGTATACATATTAAGCTGCTTTAGTCTCTTCTCATATGTCTTCTGGTGCAGACCTTGCAACATTTTGGTTGCCCTCCTCTGAACAGCCTCCACTCTGTCTATGTCTTTGCGGAGATGGGGTCTCCAGAATTGCACGCACTACTCCAGATGGGGTCTCACTAACTGTCTGTAGAGAGGGATAACAACTTCCTGTTTTCTACTGTTGATGCCTCTCCCTATGCATCCCAGTATCCCCCAGCCCTCCTTACTGCCTTCACATTGCTTGCCCACCTTTAGGTCATCTGATATAATTACTCCTAGGTCTCTTTCGATTTTGTTGTTGTTATTAACTCACTCCCCACCTTGTGTACTCTTCCCCTGGGTTTTTGTTTCCCAGATGTATTACCTTACACTTCTTTGCATTGAATCTGAGCTGCCACATATTTGACCATTCCTCTAACCTTGCCAAGTCCCTTTTCATTCTTTCCACTCCACCTTGTGTATCAACTCTGTTGCAGATCTTTGTGTCATCTGCAAAGAGGCATACCTTTCCTTCCAGTTCCTCTGCAATGTCACTTATAAAGACATTAAAAAGGACTGGTCCCAGTACCGAACCCTGCAGTACCCCACTAGTTACCCTCCTTTCTTCACTGTGGACTCCGTTTACTATTACCCTTTGCATCCTGTTGTCCAGTCAGTTTTTTTTTTATCCAATTGTTTAACCAGGTGAGACACACTAAGCTGAAAGCTTGTTTATAGGTGCAACCAGGGAGCACAGGGAAGTTAAGTGACTTGCTCAGGGTCACACAGTATGCAAATGGGGGCTGTGGGATTCAAACCCAGGTCTCCAGATTTGCAGCTCAGATCCTTAAACCACTGCGCTATACTGCCTCCAGTATCCAGGCTACCACCTTGGGACCCACTCCAAGGCTGGCTAACTTGTATATTAATCTTTTGTGTGAGACTGTGTCGAATGCCTTGCTAAAATCTAGGTAGGCCATATCCACAGCCCCTCCCTGGTCTACTACTTTGGTCACCCAGTCAAAGAAATCTATTAGGTTTGTCTGACATGACCTTCCTGCTGTGAAACCATGCTGCCTTGGGTCCTGTGCCCCACTGGCATCTAGGTACTCAATAATTCTTTCCTTCAGAAGTGATTCCATCATTTTCCCTACCACTGAAGTTAAACTAACTGGTCTGTAGTTTCCTGCCTTTGCCCTGCTCCCACTTTTGTGAAGTGGAATCACATTTGCCCTCCTCCAGTCCTCAGGTACCACTCCATCCTCCCATGATTTGTTAAAGAGAGTAGTCAGTGGTGTTACTAGTTCTACCCTTAGTTCTTTTTAGTATTCTTAAGTGAATCCATCAGGCCCCATTGCTTTGTCCACCCTCAGTTTCAAGAGTTCTTTCAAAACCCTTTCTTCTGTGAATGGACTGGTATCGACCCCCAATTCAGAGTTTCCCTTGTTTGATTTAGGCACCCCGGCTCATCTGTCGTGAATACTGAGCAGAAATATTCGTTCAGCATCCCTGCTTTTTCACTGTCACCCTCTGCCCACATTCCCCCTCCCTTGGTCTTTCTTCGCTCCCTAATGTACCTATAAAAAGTTTTATCCCCCTTCTTAACAGAGTTGGCTATCTTTTCCTCAGGTTGTGCCTTTGCTATTCTGACTGCCTTCCCTGCCTCCTTCTGCTTTATCTGATAAGGTTCTCTGTCCTGCTCCTTCTGTGTTTCCTTATATTTCCTGAATGCTATCCTTTTCTCCTTAACCGTCCCTGCCACCTCTTTTGAAAACCATAGTGTTTTTTTCCTTCATTTTGTTTTATTGATTTGCTTCACACAAAGGCATGTTGCCTCTGCAATGGCTGTTCTGATTATTCCCCATTATTCCTCCACCCCTCCCTCTTGCCCATTTGCTAGTGCTTTTCTAAAGCACCCTCTCATTTTCCCAAAGTCAGCCTTCCTAAAGTCCAATACTCTTGTTTTTGTATGGCTTGACTCTATGGCTGTGTTTATTGTGAACCACACTGTTTGGTGGTCACTTGTTCCCAGATGGCTACCCACTTCTAAATCTGAGATCCTTTCTCCTTCCCCATTTGAGAGTACCAGGTCTAAGATTGCTCCCTCCCGAGTGGGTTCCAACACTAGCTGTCTGAGGCATGCCCCTTGTAGGGCATCAAGAATGACCCTGCTCTTGAATGTGCCTGCAGCAAAGGTACTCCAGTTTACATCTGGCATATTCAGGTCCCCCATCAACAATATCTCCCTTTTCTGCCATTTTAAGGATGCCTTCTATCATTTCCTTGTCCATTTCCTCCCCCTGAGATGGGTGTCTGTACACAACCCCCATGCGGATTGTGGTGCCATTTCCTGTCTCCAGGGTGACCCATAGTGACTCATCAACTTCCTGTTTACTGTTTAGTTCTGTTGCTTTAATCCCTTCCCTATATAGAGAGCTACTCCTCCTCCTCTTTTACCCATCCTGTCCCTCCTGTAGACTGTGTATCCTGATATGTTGACTTCCCACTCATGGTTCTCTGTGTACCATGTTTCAGTGACTGCCACAATATCCAGGCATCCCTCTTCCATTAAGGCCACTAGTTCAGGGAGCTTGTTGCACAGATTATGGGCATTGGTACTCATCACCTTCCATTTATTTTTTATGGCCTTACCCCTTTTAGCCCCATCCCTGTCCTTAACACCTTTTTCTGCATTTATCCCTGTCCTGCTCCCTACTGACTTCTCTGCCTTGGTGTTTACCTCTCTAAGGAATAATTTTTGTGCCAAACATTCAAACTCTTTAGGTTTCAAAGTGCAGTCAATGCCTGTGACTACAAATTTGCTCTTAGCATATATTATGACCCCCCCTCCTCTAATTGGCCTATCACAGCAGTAGATATTGTATCCCAGAATGTTAATAGATTTGTCTGGAGTCGAGGGCATAAGCCAGGATTCAGTTATCATGAAGAAATCAGGAGTTGCATGTAGAGCCCAGGTTTGTATTTGGTCCAGTTTCTTGAGTAAACTGCAGGCATTGACATGTAGAAAGCTGAGACCTTTGTGCTGAGAAAGGTCCATGGGGGTGTCCAGGAGGATGGTTGGACCTGGGTTTAGTTCTACATTTCCTGAGCAGAGTAGGAGAAGTAGCAGTAATTTTTTAAGGTACTGTCTTAGTCTACTAAGCAGTTTTTTGTTGCTTTGTCTTGTATAGGTTGTTTTAGTAGTGGTTAACATTTGGGCATTGCCATTAATTGATACAGATAGTGCATAGATAAATACTAAAGCTGACACCATTGGGGGCACACGTGTAAAGTCTCTTGTCATAGTCTGTTGTGAGTAAGGGTATAACCATGTGGAAGACGTTCCTGTTCTGGGTTGCCATAAATTATTAGTAGAGGGCAAATCTAGGTTCTTGACACAGGTAGTTTTTGGCTTTGGTGTGGGGTAGAGACTGGCATTTTGAATAAAGCAAAGAATAGTAGAGTAAGGTAGCAGCGCAGAAGAACAGCTAATGGAGGCATTTTTGTATTAAGATGGTCTCCCAATACTGGGATAGTGCACCAAGTTGATAGGTCTGTGCTAAGCCACTTCTTTAAGAGGGCAGAGCTGTCTAAAGATTACAAACAGGACGGCAGGCGTGGTAAAATCTAGGATGTCCAATCAGCTAATGGGGGGGCTGGTCTAGCTCTTATGAAAAGAGCATTTAATAGAGGCCAGGGTCGGGGCGGGTGTTGTGGGAAGAAAATACACACCACTTTTGAAGAGAGCGAGCGGCGGGCTCAGGGCAAAGTAGCGAGTGCCAGAAAAAAGCCACCGAAAGCAGAGAGTCAAAATTAACCAATAGCAGGCAGGGCTGTAGGGACATCAGCTAATCAGTGGCAGTCCCGTAGGGTCTGGGTCCAATCAATGCACCCAAATGTTCCCGAGGATAGGAATCAGCTTACCCAGGCTGCAGGACTCCTCAGTGGTCAGCTGGAATGCACACAGCCGGCTGGCTTCTCCAGCCACGGCCGCAGGGCGAAAGTTGGCTGCCCAATCAGGGGCTCTCAAGCTAGAGAAATGAGAGAGGTTAGAGGGATTAGATATAAGCAGGAGGGACAAAGAGCATTGAAATTAAAATGGTTAAATCGGGGGGGGGGGTGGTGGTGGTGCGAGTTAACAGATGACTAGCTAAAACAGAGGCCAGAAAGGAAAGGGAGGGGGAATAACCAGGGCAGACGGCACTGTAATTTAAACTGGTGCCATTGCCTGCTCCTGTGTGCTAGTGAAACTAGAGAGATAGACAAACAGAGAGGGAGTGAGGGCACAAGTTGTCTAGCTGGGGTTTCTTTTTGAGCGAAGTCTAGCATATGGTACCTACAGAACTTGTAATTTTCATACGTCAATTTTTTACCATTTTTTAGCTATCTGAGTGCAATAATTAAGGTAACAAATTGTGCAACAACATGTAGATTTAGCTCTTAATATCTCACAAACTACACAACCAAATCTCATAAAATGTGGGTGGTTAAGAGAATGTAGGGCTGAGAAGCTGCATGCCAAAGTTTGCAGTCCTAGGACTCAGTTTTAAAAGTCTTAAGAAGGCTGTAAGCTCCTGGTGCACCGTTCATTTGGTGCACGGTGCTCGTGGCATTTTCTTGGTTGGTGATCAGGATTTTCAATCCCAAGGGGTAAATGCTGTAAACTAGACCAGCGTTTCCCTTTTTCAGGGCTTGTGCCGTATATTTGGTGCAAGCTGCCGCAAAGTGTGGAAACTGTCATAGATGAGCCCGATGTACCAAAATCAGGTGCAGTTGCATCAAAGGAGTTTGGCACAGCTGCGCCAAAGAACAGGGTTGACACAGGGCCTGATGCAAGCCTTGCATCACCCTTTGAAAATCGCGCTCCTAGGGTCTAAGATGACTAAGATATAAGGCTCGAATGGCCATTTTCAATAAAACCCCAAAACAATCCTAATATACAGACGCTACTGCACCTGTATTTTATATATATACAGTATATATATATTTTTTTTTTTTTAATTTAGTTGTTTAATCAGGGGTAGCACACTAAGCTGAAACCTTTTTACAGGAGCGACCTGGGAGCACAGGGAAGTTAAGTAACTTGCTCAGGGTCACACAGTATGCAGGTGGAAGCTGTGGAATTCAAACCCAGGTCTGGTATGCTGGATGTCACCAGATTTGCAGCTCAGAGCCTTAAACCACTGCGCTATACTGCCTCCCTCCTTAATATATTATATATACACTGTATCATTAGGTAATAACATTAAAATGAGGAACTGCTCCATAATTTAATTAAAATGTATTTTCTGATTAATTCCCATGGAGCCCCTGGAAGGCATCACTCTGCCTTTAAGTTAATTAGCTGGCAGAGTGTTCTTAGTAAGCTAGCCACACTGCAGAAATCCTTAGTTAAATGCAAGCAGAGTTGTCCCCTTTGCTGAAACTCTTGCTTTAAGCAGGCGGAGTTTGGTCATATATTAAACAGTTCATGCAGAGCATTTTTAATTCTGCCACAATGCTTAGAAGGCACAGCATGTGATATTTTCTTTTTTACATGCTGGAGTTTCCAGCCCACTTGCTGTACATTTATCAGTTGCTGTAATACTTTTCCTGCAGCCGCTGCATAGCTGTTTCCATGCCCACCCTTGGCCAGCTGTACTTTTATAGCCCGTGAGAGTCACATGACTAACTCCCCACTTTCCCATTTGCAGCTTATACTAAGCTACCAATAGAGGGAGTTGGGTGTCTGTTTCCTGACTTTACTGCACAACCAGCCTGATTGCAAGATTCAGTGTTGACCAAGCACCTGTTTGCCATTTTTTTCTCTGCTCTCACCCCTGCCCTTCATCCCCCCTCAGTTTGATCACTCTTCCCCTACAGCAAACATAAAATAGAAATAACATAAATCAGCTCAATCCCTACTAACTTCTCATTGTTTCTGTCCTCTATACCCTTCTGTCTCCCCCCCCCCATCCCAAAACACAGTAATCTGGTGCGGCTAGCACACCCCTGTCCATCAACCACCCTCACTTTCCACCCTGGGGTTTTCTAAACTTGATTGTTTTTCAGCCTGGCTCCTCTAGGCAACTACCTTGCAGGCACCATGAATCCCTTACTCCTTCCCCTGTTGGATGTATCACTTCTAGGTACACTATTAATAGCAGATACATGTGGCATGATTCTAGCCTGAGATCAAGTTGGACCCAACCATCTCCTTATGGCCATACATCTCTGAAAACTGACACTTGTGCAAGAAAGGTGGGAGTGAACATCGTTTGGTCCCCTCACTCATCTTTTTCTCTCCAACCTGGAGCGAAGACTATTAGGTTATTTCTTATACTCCCTCTTTCTCCACTGCCTTGCTGTCTTGCCCTTATCACCTCCTTTTCTCACTGCTACTTCTAGCGGGGGACACTGAGAGTAAACCTGGCCCTGTTAACACCCATATCACTTCCATGGACTGCAGCTGGATCAAGCCCTTTGGCTTAAAATTGCTTATATGAACATCTGCAGCCTCCCTGCCAAATACCCCAACCTCAAAGCATGGGTATCCCTCCATAAGTGCCATGCTCTCTGTCTCTCTGAGACGTGGCTGAAGTCGCACCACACCAACACCATGTATCTCCTGGCTGGCTACACCCTGCTACATTGGGACAGGCCTGGTAAAAAGAAAGGTGGTGGTGGTGTTGCCATATACATTAGAGAACCCCCTATCTGCTACTACCATACTCTGCTCCGAGCCCTCTTCCCCTTGTGAATTGGTAATCCTAGAGGTTACCCTGGGTTTGGCAAAGAAGCTATATTTGGGGTGCTGTTATAACCCTCCCACAGGGGGTGTAGAGGTTCTTCAAAATCTCCTGACTGGCTACGGGTTTCTCTTGTCTGCCAGGGACACCATTCTCTTTGGTGATTACAACCTCAATTGGCTAAGTGATCAAGCACCTGATCACACCAACCTACTGAAACAACACAACTTGGTGCAAACCATCACCCTCCCCACTCATCTAAACCCTCACACCTCTACCAACACTCTATTTGACTGGGTGATAAACTGGGATGACAGGGTACTTCAGGCAGGAACCTTTGCTGACTCCATTAGTGACCACTCCCCTACTTATGCCATATGGTGCTCCAAGACTACTCACCTCCCCCAAAGTACCTCTCCTTCCTCAGTTTCAACTGCCCAGACACCTCCCTCCTCCTAGATGATGTTAAGGCCATAAACTGGCAGGACCTCTACACCTTCACAGACATATCCTCGACCACTGCTTTCTTCATCAATGCTCTCCTTACAATCCAGGACTGTCATTTCCCAATTACAACACAGAGAGTTAGAGGCGGGAACTCCTGATGGATAACCAAAGACCTACTAGCTCTCATGGAAACCAGGGACTGTAAGTGGACTGCTCACAAATTGTCTCCATCCATTGGCCTGTGGAATGAATATCGCCAACTGTGCAATCAATACAAACACATGACTAGATCCTTGAAATGGAACTACTATTTCAACCTTCAGAAGGAGAGTCTCGGTAACCCTAGAACATTCTGGGACTCCATTAGCTCCCTTCTCAACTCTCACCCATACAGTAACACCATTCAAATAGACTCCTTCTGGGCAGCTAACTGAGCCTGCTGAGGTTGCCCAGGCATTCAACTTGAAATGCACTGATCTCTCTACCCACCTTAGTAAGCTTCCTGCAAATTTAGCAACCTACTCATGGGCTTGCACCACATCCCCATCCCCTCACTGCACTCCTAGCACCTCCCCATCCCCTTTTCTACTTTAAGGCTATTTCCCAAAAGGAAACCTGTAAGTTCCTAAGGACTCTTCCTAACCGTGGCAGCCCTGGCTAGGACGGCCTCTCCCCTGTCATGCTAAAGTTAGCCTCCCCTTTTATCTCTAAACCACTCACTTTTATTTTTTACCTGGCCCTTTCCACCCCTTCCATGCCTGACCCCTGGAAATCGGCTAACTTGGTACCTATTTTTAAAGCTGGAAACCCCCTCTCCATTGACAACTATCTACCCATATCAATTCTCAGTCACCTTAGTAAGCTTTTCAAGAAGGTCATCCATCATCAATTGTCTGAACATCTCGGGAAATACAACCTGCAGTGCAACCAGCAGCATGGCTTTTGCAAAAACCACAGCACCACGATAGCCCTTGCTCTATTCACTGACCATGTCCTTTCAAACATGGACCACGGAGACACTACAGGTGCCATTTTCATTGACCTGTCCATAGCGTTTGATATGGTAATACTGAAGAAAACTGGTAGAAAAGGAGCTGAGCCACCAAACTAAATAAATACATTTTTTAATTTTTCTGTCAGTATATTATAAGTCCTCAAGTACACCACAACAAACATTTCGGATTCACTCTTTTATTAGTGTAATAAACTGTCCTGTTAAAAAATTATATGTATCTTAGTAACACACCTTTTTATTTGTTTAATTCAAATTTAAATATTTGCTGACTCAAGGAGCTCTCCTTCAAAGGATTTAAACATATTTTCAGATCATTTTATATGCTCTACGTCATATTCACACCTCCTGTCTGGAATTATAAAAAATAGTTCAAAACCATATACCTTAGATTTCAAAATTAATAAACATATCATCAGCTATCACTCAAGAAAAAAAATTTCTCTCAGTATCTACATAAAAACATCATTATTAAATTCATTGCCCAATATTTCACTGAGAGTAAAGAACAGAAAACATGTACAGGCCTATACTAAGTCACAAACAAGTCTTGCAAGCACCAGTACACTTTAAAGGTTTCAAAATGATGCATTAGTCTTTAAAGATATCTGCAAAAACTGGCGACTATGTAATGAGCATAGTACTTCCAAATTTGTAACAATTCTTCTGCTTTGTGAAGGGTGTACCATATTGTGTGCCAAGTAGGGCATGTGTTATAATGGATGTACACCTTCACAGATAGAAACCCAGAAAGTATTTTAATTATAGTTCTATGATGTATGTGAAATACCAGACCTGTGTGCCATGACTCCAAACATGTACTTTGCCCATTGGTCATTAGGGAATGGGGGAGGGGGGAGATTAGGGTTTCTATATACCAATTTTAATATGTGGGCCCTGTATGAAGTACCGTACCATTGATCTATGACCTTGTACCTTTAAACTGTCCTTGGATCATGAGGGTAGCAGAACATGGTAGGGTGGATGGGAGTTAGATATGACATCCCTAATAGTTTGCTTCTAGACCTTGTAGGCATTGTGTTTATAACCCTAATAGTTTATTTCTAACTTCTGTGTGGTTTGCATTCTGTGCGATAGCAACCTTAATGAGCATTAACACAGTGTTTTTTTTACCATAAAGATATATATTTTTTTTTATTGCAAAAAACTTCATTGATGCATCAGTAAGGGTTGTAACTAAAGTGACAAAAGGAGGGAAATGTGGCATTAGGGTTTCCAACCCTAACACCTCACACCCACCCTGCAGACACTAACTGGAGTCGGGGGATGCCTTGGGGATGTCAGCCCTAATGATTACCCCATTCCATAAGTAAATAAGCTGAGATGGATACAGTATAGCAGAATGGGTTGAGCATTAGGGTTGATGACCTCAAAACACTTCCCCAACACCTGTCAGTGTCTGAAGGGTGGGGGTGGAGTGTTAGGGTTGGAAACCTTAACGCCATATTTTCCTACTTTGTTGCTTTAGTAACAACCCTAACTGATCCATTAACAACATTTTTTGCAATGAATTTCCTTAGTTTTTCAGATAGTTCAATCATATCCTTATTTGCTGTGGGAGTGCAGGGCCATCTCTCTGTACATGCATATATGTATGTAGCTGTGGAAGCACGGGGCCCTCTGGGCCCCGTGCTTCCATTTATAGGACAACAGTGACCAAATTGTCAGCATAGCCATCCTATTACCCCACCTCATGTACCCAGTACAGAAAACTTTCTAATCCCCACCAAAACGTAATTCTGCACAACTGCAATGCCATTCCGTGCCATAGGTGTGAAAATACATTTTGACCAGGATTTGAAAAATGACAGCTGTGACATACTGTACATGAGGTAGGAAAATAAGAAGGCTATTGTGGAAATATGGGGTAAAAATATTTAACATTTCTGAAGGTACAAGTGGATTTGGCAAAATTGCAACAAATGGCCATAACTTTGGCATTTTTTCATATCTTGACCCCAAATTTTCAAAAAAGTCTTCTTACGATCCCACCTCATAAACCCTGTAGGTGAACATTTTCAAATCCATGCCAAAATGCCTTTCCACACTACAGGTGCAAAAACACATTTCTAACAGGATGTGAAAAATGACAGCTGTATGTTCATGAGGTGGTGTGAAAAAATTGGCTATGTTGAAAATTTGGAGTCAAAATATTGAAAATTACCAAAGTTATGCGTGTGCATAGAAAACTTTCAACAAACATGCATAACTCAGCCAGTTTTAGAAATTTTTTTTGCCAAATTTTCAACATGGTCTTTTTTGGACCCCACCTTGTGAACAGTAGTGGCGAAATTCCATTATTCAGCCCTGAAAGGTAATTTCTCACAGCAACCATGAAATCACCTTCTGGGCCCGAATAACAAAATGACAACTGCAGTCTTCATGAGATGGGGTCCCAAAAAGGACATGTTGAAAATTTGGTGAAAGAATTCCAAAAAATGGCAAAGTTATGAAATAAGTTCAAATCGCCACTGAAATACATTATACAGCACTTACCTTTATTCCTCAGTTCATGGTTTGGCTTTGAAGAGTGCAGCTGTGTCTTGGTCCACAGAAGATGACAGCATTTGACCACCAATGGTAAGTGTAGGGTAAGGGGGTTGTGGGTACTCAATGAGAGGGTCAGGATGGGCGAGGGGGACAGTGGAGATAACGAAGGACTGTTTTCTTTTTTTCCGGTTTAAAAAAAACCAAAGACATCACGGGACTATTTTCTTTTTGCAGGTACAAATAAATACAAATAAATATTCCAGACACTGGGGATGGGCTCACCAGTGTTCCACACTGCTTGGGGGGGCTTGCAGTTCTGACACAGGGATTGGGCCCACTGATGTCAGCACTATACATAAAACAATGGGCTCCATGAGGCAATAAAATAATAATTAGGAGGTAGCAATTGGAGGGTGGGGGTGCAACTAGGCACCAAGGACAGTGATCGGTGGGTGGAGGGTGCCACTAGACACCAGGGACAGGGATCAGGGGGTGGGGGATGGCAGTAGACAAAAAGGACAGTGATCAGCAGGGACAGTGATAGGTGGGTGAGGGGTGCCACTAGACACCAGAGAAAAGGGTGTCTCACAGCTAAGACATGTAGCCAGCAGCACAACTTCAGCTGCAGCTGCAGAAGTCAATAAATTCCCGCTGTTCTCATACAGAGAGTGCCGGGGAAGTATTCCTCTTGCTAAACTGGGCACCCAGGATTTTCAGTGCCCAGAAATGGCATTTGTGGGCACAATTTCCTAAAATAATCATCAGAATCTAGCTAAAAAGGGCCCATTTAGCTAGGTTCTGATGTATGTTTTTAAAAATCTTAGTTTTATGTATTTTCCACATTTGTTGGTACGTGGAAAAACTCAACAAGATGGCGGTTGGCACAGCACAAAAAAAAATGTTTGGTGCCATGCCAAACAAGTGGTGTGAAAGCTAAACTCACATTTGTGGCATCAAAATGTTACTTTTGCCACAAAACATTATCTCAAAATCAAATCACTACTGCACATGCACAAGTTGGAAAACATTAACATTTAAAGCCTTATAACTCTGGAACCCTTTGATATTTTGTCACCAGACCTGTCAAAGGCACTACCTTGAGACATAACACATGTCCCCTGCAAGTTTAGGGCAACAATTCCTTTCCATGTATGCTGTAAGCAAGAGCAAAAAAAAAAAAAAAGAATTTTAAGTATAGGAGAAACATTTTTTTCTAAAAATGACACATGCAGATCTCAGAAACCACATAAGCTGCCGTCACAAAAATTTCCACACAGCAAGACGTCACCTTCTAGACAACACAGACAAAATTTCAGCTCATTCCATCAAAGAGAGCCAAAGATATTAATCTGCAAAATTTGAGATTTAATATCAAACAGGCTACTCAACCCTAACTATAGGTATAATAGATACAGTATATATATATTTTTTTTGTACTTTAATTTATATGTAAATATATATTAATCCTTTTGACACAAACCAAGATCTCTGAGGAAGAGCCTGGTTTTGCTCCAAAATGTTGGAGACAGCATTTATTGCACCTGGTGAAATGTATTTTTTTCCAAAGAGGTTTTTCTGTTCCCTGGCAGGCTTGGCGGCTTCATCAGCCCATCCCATAATCACTAGCTGTCCCAATCCCCTTTTCTACCTCCCGGGGCCAAACAGGCCATTAGTGCTCTTGGGGAGGGCTTCATTAAGCACAGTCTCCATATTTTTCCACTGTTTCTGTCCCCGTGGCCCACAGATATGCAATGGATGCAACGTCTGAGCTTCACCTCCATGGAGACAGCTGTGGCATCCTGAATGTGGTTTTTCCCTTCCCTTATGTGGTGACATGCATGTGCTGCCCTTCAGCCATCACTGGGTGGCAGTCAAGCAGTGTGCCACACGAACCCCTCTCCCTGAGGAAGGAAAGCCATGCTGGGATGCCCAATCCTTCCTTTCCGCGCTGGCCCCATGCAATCCTAGTCCATTTCTGACCCTGGGTCACCAGTGTGGCAGGAGGTAAGGTGCCCAGGTGAAGTGTATTTTAATTATAACAGCAGAAACTCTTGAACTGATATAAATTTGGTGACTGAGCCAGTTTATCCAACTTTCTCATTGTTATGTGTTGCCTTGACTGGATTTGAATTCTCCCTTAAAAGGACTTTTTCTGCATACTTTGAGGTTGGCTGGGCTGGACATCTCTTTTCTGTGTTAGTATTCAGCCAGGAAATCAGGGGGCATGGCCAACAGGAGGCGGATGTTTTGGAAGAAGTGCAGGCAAACCAGGAAACAATGCTGATCACACCAGAATTAGTTGGCAAGTACAGTATCTGGAGGATATGAATCCAGTAAAATCCCATGGTACAGTTTTACCTACCCATGGGTAATAAGTGGAGTTATGGGGATTCTGGCTGAGCCCCTTGATGATACCTTTCAGGCATTGTGCACAAAGGTATAATATTAGAAAACTGGAAAACAGCCAATATCATCCCTCTGTTCAAGAAGAGAGCAAACGCAGACCGAGGTAACTACAGATCTGTGAGACTTACTTCAGTGCTTGGCAAAGAGTTTGAGCTAATTATAAAAGATGTGATGGTTCAGAACATTGATGAAAATGGGTTGTTCTCTAGCACAGAGCATGGTTTCACAAAAGGTACTGTAGATCCTACCAAACCAGCCCAAATGCCATCTTTGAGGAGGTTACTAGGCAAGTTGATAGAGGCCGGGTGTTGATGTAGTCTACCTGGACTTTAGCAAGGCCTTTGACACAGTATTGCATGGAAAAACCCATGGTGAAAGTAGCACAATATGGAGTCCACAAAGTGCACAGGAGGTGGATGACAAATTGGCTGATAGGCAAGAAGCAGAAAATGGCAGTGTTGGTCATCATTTAGAGTGGAGGGAAGTGCTGAGTGGAGTACTTTAGGGGGTCTGCTGAACATATTGCTCTTTCACATATTTATTAATGACCTGGATGAGGGAGTCAGCAGGGGGGCCACAAAAGTTTGATAATTCTTTTTTATTTATTTATTGAAATTTTGGATAACACCTTTGAGAACAAGCTCATTTCATAGATTCCCTGTCAGACAAAAAATGCATATTGGAATAATATGAGACGGAGAACAAACAAAACAAGGAATTATACAAGGCATTACAACAGTATATAACTAGAGAAGTTCCAATACATGTGGAATTGTACAGTGTATGCCAAGGTGCACATTTGCTTAAAATCTGGAATTCAAAGGGTCATAATAGAGGGGGTGGGGTCTTATGAAATTACCCTTTACAGGAAAATGAGAACAGACTCAGTCTAATATCTAATAAGCAACAAGGTAAGGGATGGCACCAGCCCAGGGGCCTCATCAGAGGTGAGAAGGTATGGGACAAAGCATTTTAAAGTGAGCAAGGGAGCTCCGGAGATATAACAAGGGGAGGGGTGGGGAAAGCCATAGAGGGTGAGGGAAAGAGTGGAAGGATCAAGAGGAAATGTGAAAGGAGAATGATTAGAAACTTAGAACAGTTATTTACATGCTGAGAACAGTTATGCATAAGGTCAGGATAGCATAAGGTTAGAATAAGTGCTGGTCACAAGAAGGAAGGTTAATGACGCTAAACTAACAAGAAGAGTAGACACAGAAAAGGAAGGGACTGCACTATATGGGGATCTGCACATATTAGGGGCCTTGGACTGTGAAATGGGGGTTTAGATTTTATGTGGGGGCGTGCAAGGTACTACACCTAGGGGTGAGGGATCTGGGTCACATGTACACCCTGTTTGGTGCAACAGTGGTTAGCGCAGCTAAGGAGAAAAAACTCGGGGCAAACATGGACTACAAGTTGATGCCAGACAGGCAGCAGTCTGCCACAGTCAAAAGAGAAAATGCCATATAGGGATGCATTTGGGGTAAAAACGAGGTCATAGGAGGTGATCCTTCCCATGTTCAAGGCCCTGATTTGACCGCAACTGAAGTACCATGTCCAGTTCTGGTCACTGTAGTAGAACAGGAACATTGAAGAGATTAAGAGGGTCCAGCGCAGGGCCACCAAGCTGATTAACAGTGTAGTAGGACAGAGCTAGGAGGAGAGATTGAACAACTTACTCAAATTAGTTTGCCTAGGTAAAAAAAAGGCTAAAAGGGGATACGATCATAGATTTCTGAATATGAAAGTAAATAGACAGGGTGGGGGTGGAGTATACACAGATGTTTGAGCTAATGAGTGCAAACAGAACTAGAGGGCATGTCCTCAAAACAGGGAAGGGAATATGGGAAAACAGAAAGCATTATGAATTTCACACAAAGGGTCATTAACAGGTGGAATAGCCTACCCAATGAGCTTGTGGAAACTAGCATTGCCCAGGCTTTTAGAGCAGAACTAGGCAGATTCCTGAAGGAGAATGGGATCAAGGGGCTACACATTGTGAGTGGCAGTAACATTCCAGCTATTAAGCTTGGATGTGTGTCCATACTCAGACTGAGTATAGGTACTGCCATGTGGAAGCATGGGTGGACAGGATGGACCCCAAGTCCCTTCTGTTATCACAATACTATGTTACTGCTGCATGCAATGAGAACACAGAAGTTTATTATTAAAATAAGTCAAAAGTAAAATGCTTTAGCAGCTTGATGCAAAGAGTGCATGTACAGCCAATAATGAGGAGCAATGCATCTGATGAGGCACACAGCATTCTGTTTTACTATGATAAAGCGTTCCAGTGCAAGGGGACACAACTGCAAACATTAAAGACTACTGCAGGAGTAAAAAGGCAAATTAGGTAGAACCTTACCACTCAAAGGGAAATGGCAATTTGAATAAAGATGCCAGTAAAGGTTATTAAAGCCAATAGTTTGAACACATTTAAAAGACAGCTTGATTTCTTTATGAAAAGTGGGGATAGATGGCTGTGGAGGGGAAAAGTAGGGAAGTGGGATTAGAATTAACCTAGATGGGGCAGGTCTATTTGACCCAAATGCAAGGGTGCCACGTTTTCAAAAATGCTGTAGGTGCTTAGAACAGTTACATAAAAAATAGGGATCTGAGGGCCACTTAGGCCCCCAGAAGCTAAAGGTATTCTCCTGCTTTGTGTTACATTTTTAAGGCATTTTAGAATGTGTACACCACCAGTCCACTACATAGGATGGAAGGATGCCCTTGGGGGCTCTTTGATATCCTCAGCTGCCAAGACCCATAGAAGAGTGCCTTGGAGGGCCCTTCGATGCCTGCAGGTGCTTCCAGCATGCCCTGAATAGGGATTGTAGGTTATAGTGCCACCATCCCACAGGGTGTAATTGCCCTTGAGGGCACTTTTATGCCCCCAGGTGCCAAGACCTATAGAAGAGTGCCCTGGAGGGCTCTTTGATGCCCCCCAGGTACCAAGACCCATAGAAAAGTGCTCTGGAGGGCTCTTTGATGCCATCAGGTGCCAAGACCCATAAAAAGGTGCCCTGGAGTGTTCTTTGATGCCCCCAGGTGCTGCCAGCATGCTCTGAATAGGGATTGTAGGTTACAGCCCTGGAGGACTCTTTGATGCCCCAGGTGCCAAGGGTCATAAATAGGTGCCCTGGAGGGCTCTTTGATGCCCCCAGGTGCTGCAATATACTCTGAATAGCGGTTTTCAGTTACAAAGCCAACACCCTACAAGGTGTAAGAGTGGCCTGAAGGGCTCTTTGATGACCACTAGTGCCAAAGACCTTATAAAAATGCTCTGGAGGGCACTTTTTTCTTTTTTGGGTCAGAACCCCCTTATTCTCGGATCCACCCTCACCCATCATCCCCATCCCCAGGCTTGCTCCCCTGGGTGGGGCCACTGGGGAGCTTCCCCTTCCAACAGACACTATTGGCAAGCGCCGGCTTACCCCTCCAGGTCGGGGTCACAGGAGCAGGACCCCCCCAGCGGACATCAGAGGCAATGGGCAGTGGGGCGGAGCAGGTCATCATGCCATGTGGCCAGCTTTTTTGTTGATGCTTGCTTCCCTGGGGTGGGGGCATGAACCCCCCTAACATTATGGCACCATTCATGGTGGTACCCCTAGCCTCTGCCAGGGGTCCATAAAGTACCGGACACTCTTCCCCACCCCACCTCCCCGAGAAGAAGAGCAGTCCCTAGGACTCTCGATCCATTCTCCCCACACCTGGCCTTCCAACTTCCGTGTCCATTTCCAAACCCGGGTCATCGGCGTCGAAAGCGGAAATCCAACTGCTGCACCAGCAGGCACTTTAGAGGGCTCTCTGATGTCCCCATGTGGGCCACTGGTGTTCTTGGCCTTTATAAAAGGCTGTGATTTTGAGTTTCACATCACCATAAAATAAATGCCAGCAGCAGCATCTGAGTAAAGGTGTTTTGAAAAGATTTCTGTATTGAGGAAGCATTTGTCAGTGTAATGTTATCAGAATTTTATAGGAGCTGGTCAAAAGCTGAATAAGTTGGAACTTGTTAGACACACAGTTGTTGACAAATTTTGGCTATAATAAGTAATATATCATAAATGTATTTTAGTATTTTCACATTAGTTGATCATATAGAAGGTGTTTTTGCACACTGTCGCTCTGTCAATGGACTCTTCAACTATTTTGTCAATTTCAAGTAAATTGGTGTGCTCTTGATGAATATGAAGAACAGGCATACTATTTAACCATCTTTGACACTGTTGATCTGAGATATGTTTTCAGTCTCTTTACTCCCAAAAAAGAAAGCTCTGACAAGAACAGTTGGCAACATGCCATATGCTTTCAGAAACTGAGGAGAGCTTTCCTGAATGGCTGTGTTTACACTGTCATAAGTGAAAATTTTCAAGACAAGACTCAAGATGAAAAATCCTTTAAAAGATCATAGCTGTGCCAAGAACTCTCCTGCTATGCCCCAGGCTCACGTTTATGTTCTAAGGACATACTGTCAAGAAATTCTAATAATACAGTATACTGTAGTTTTCGAGAATTGATTTTAAGCTTGTTACCCTGAGTGTCCACCTTATTGGAGCAAATGGTCATAAAAAGCCAAGCCAACTGTCTTCCATACCATCTTATATGTTTACAAATTAGTCGCCCACTTGGGAAAGTTTCTAATGAACGTTAGGAGTTCCCATAACTGATTTAACATGGCTTAACATTCATGTATTTTGCTGATGCAGTTCTATACTACAAGGTTCAAAGAATGTCAAACAATGCACAAAAATCACAGTTTATAAGTGGAAACGTGTAGTTGAAACAAATGAAGTGCTCCATTGAGAGAGCACTTATTGGTTTCCTGCTTCAGTTACACCCCTTCCCCACCATTCCTGCTCCCTGTTATCCTGCTCCCTGCCCTCTCTCCCTTCCTGTGTCCCATAATCCTGCCTTATATTGGGGCTACATACCAAAAGAGCTGCATTAAAAATGGTAACAGTATTTTCCTGGCTGAGGTCCGACTCTGCCCACTCACCCGCCTTGCACAGCTTGAACACCCTAGGAAAGATGTAGTCCGGAGGTGCCAGCTCAGTCGGTTCTGTTACAAGGCTTAGCAGCATTAGCTCTCAATTTCTATATGATCAGGTTGCATCAGGCAGCGAGAAGCACACATGTACCTGCACCGTCATAATCAGTCCCCCAATGGCCAGACAGCATGAATGACACAACCTACGTCCTTCCGTGTGGTAGTAGACAATGGCACGTCTACCCGCACCATGAGAATCAGTCCCCCAGTGGTACCACAGTGCAGGTTACAGCATGCACTTCAATGTCCTAGTACAGAACAACCCGCACCTCTATAGTCTATGAGCTGTGGTGGCACTCTGCTTGTTGCTGCAGGCTGGTATCTCCCTGTAAGAGTTGCATGGCAATGGTGCATGGTAGTTACTGGCCACTGCACACAGCATGTACCTCTCCCGCAATGGTCAGTGTCCCTCCCCATTATAGTCTGCACTCCTGTGACTCTCCCACCCACCACTAAAGAGGCAACACCCCTGTGGGAACAGTGCAACTCTTCGGTGACTGATAATTAGCATGAGCATGTGCCTCCCTTGGGGAAGTGTTCTGGAAATGGAAGGCTACATGGTGACAGAGCAGTGTATGTAGGTCCCATTGTAAGGTCAAAACATTTCCCCATCAGACTGAACATCGGTGCGGCACCCATCAAGTGCTCATGGCGGATACGGAACATGTTCCACTGTCGGCAGTGTTCCACACTCACCCCGTCTCCCACAGTATGATTATCAGCAGTGACATGGCAGCCCAAGAAGGACACCTGGACATAGCAGTACTCCCTGTCAGTATCAGTGATGAATCTCGGAGCGGCAACTGTGTCCCCAGGGAAGTCGAAGTCAGCATACCAGTTGCAGTACACTGTCCCACAGATAAAGTGTGTCTATTTGCTGATGACACCAAGATTTGCAACAGAGTGGACTCTCTTGAGGGTGTAAGGAGTATGACTTCAGACTTGAAGGAACTGGAGGAGTGGTCAGAACAAGGCAGCTGAAATTCAATGCCAAAAAGTTCAAAGTCATGCACTTAGGCAGAAACAGTCCCAAAGAGGATTGTTACCTGGGAGGAGAGAAGTTAGCCTCCACCAGCCAGAAGAGGAACCTAGGGGGTCATTATATCAGAAGACTTGAAAGTTGGTAAACAGTATGAGACGGCAGCACTAAAGGCAAGTGGCATGCTGAGCTGCAATGGGAGGGGAATCACAAGTCACAGGAGGGAGGTGGTGTTACCATGCTACAGGGAGCTGGTGCTCCCCCACTTGGAGTACAGTGTACAGTACTGGAGACTACAGAATCAAGACAGTGCAGAGGATGACCACAGGAATGATTCTGGGACTGCACCACGTGGCATACCAGGACAGGCTGAGGGAACTCAACATGTACTCCTTGAAATTGAGGAGGGAGAGGGGCGACATGATTGAAACTTAAATATAAGAGGGGTATAAATAAGGTTAACATTCAGGAGCTTTTCCAATTGAAAGAGAGTGGGAGAATGAGAGGACATGACATGAGGCTGAAGGGAGGGAGGGAGGTTCAGGAGCAATACAAAGAAGTTCTTCTTTACAGAGAGGGTGGTGGACCCAAGGAATAGACTACCCAAGGAGGTAGTGGGGGCCAAAACAGTAAGTGAGCTCAAGAACGCATGGGATAGATATAAAGGTAACATACGGAAAGGCAAAGGAGGGGAGGGGAGGGGAGTGGAGGGGGAATAGCACCAGGTAGGATCTTGGGCAGACAAAATGGATCTTGTGGCCCCCTTCTGCCATCACTTTCTATGTTTCTATGTTTCCCCTAGCATCACTGCCGTAGTCACGGCATCTGTGGGCAGAGTGTCATTAGCAGCACACTCACATCACAGATGGCCAAAAACAGCTCCCCAAAGCAGCACAGTGTCATACCATCCCTCAGAAACACACAGACGGCACAGCTTCACAGACGGCACAGCATTTGACATAACCATCTGTGACAGTATCATTGACCGAGACTGTCAGCATAGCATTGGCAACATCATTCTGTCTGGACCTGTGCTATTATTCCTGTGATGACTGCAGGCTTTGCTCTTGATACATGTCAGTGTGTGGTGTATGTCACACCGTATGTGAAGATGGGACTACTTTGTAGCATGGAAACACAATTATTAAATTCTTACATTCCGCATCCATGCAAACGTGTTTTGTGGTCTATTTGTACAACAGATTTACACTGGGATGTAAAAACCATGTAATAAGTGCATTAACGCACTCCAGGATGTGCTGATAATGTGGATTAAAGCCCGCCCCAGGTGCTGTGAGGGCACTCGGTCTGTGACCTTGTGCCTCACAACGCACCCGAGGCATGCATTAATCCACATTATCAGCACACACTGTCATGAGTTAATGCTTACTTAGTGATCAGGAATGCAGAGTCTGGTTTCCCATGGTATAGTCGCTGTTCTGGACTGTGTGGAAGGTGTGCTACTGGTGCAAACAAGCAAAGTCTGGGTAGTAGCATCATATGCTGGTCACTGTTTCACTCCCCACCCACCTGCCCCATGGATCTCCAGGTACCCAGCTATTTAGCTGTCTGGGTGCACAGCCTCCTGCTGGTCTTGGCCACACATGCTGCTCAATGTCACTTTTTGTTTACCCACTCACGCCACAGATCTCTGGTTACTGAGCTCTGTAGGTGTCTGGGTGAATAGCCTCCACTGGCTGCATGCAAGGAAAGTGTAGGTAGGGACAACAAATGCTGCTCAGTTTACCCATGTCAGTGTCTGGCTCACCAGTGACTGGTGCCAGGGGTCTCCAGGTGCCAAGCTATATAGGTCTTGGAAGCAGTGGATGATGTTCCTCTTTGGCTGTGCTGATCTCCGGCTACTGAGAGAGACTACTGTGTGGGGTGAGAGTGAGCACAGCTGCCTGTCATGTTGTCTGGGCCAATCACAGGTGCAGCAGCCTGGTCTGTCTGCAGTCGCTGTTGTCAGAGCTATTCAGAAACTGTGTCGCTATGGCAGTGCCGTAGTTGGTGGTTGGCAGCGCTTCCTGAGTGTATTATATGGTTTTCAGTGAGTCAGAGGGGTGTGTGTGTGTGTGTCTGGGAGGGGGGCCACAAGCCACAGAACAATATGCTTTCTGAATAGCAGAAACTTCCGTGCTCCCCTTGGTCATCCCCTTCTTCTCATGTATAGACACCGACACCGACACCCGCATGCCACATGAAGCTCCATCAGCCAGCATAATTACCTTATGCCACCAACGACAGTCAGCAGAACAACACCGCAGTTACACATGAGAGAGGCACATCGATACTTCAAGCGCAGCGACTCTGTAGTGTTCTGCCTGTGTTGACATCGGCATTTATCTATTTAGTTGTTTTTTTTTCATTTGAAGAGGAGCATGTGCACTCCTGTGGGTCTTAAGCACCCTGTGTGAATGAAAGAGAGAGACACACAGTGGTGAGCAGGACAGCGAGAGAGAGACAGTGGTGAGTTTTTCACTCAGACTTCCAGCACTGTGCTTAGTGGGTCTGTCTGTGTGTGTGTCTCTCTCTCTCTCTGTGTCTATGGCCCTGTCCACACCACACTGCTCTGACCCGGTAACGGATACAAACCATTATGGCCAGTGAGCGGTACATTGTGTCCACACTGCAGCAGTGTCTGGTATGGGACCGGTACCGGCGGTCTACACTGCGGGAGCTGGGTGACCATTAAGGTGGCACCCGATCCCACAGTGCAGCTCGCGCTGTGCTACGGGCACTGCAGGAGACCACTCTCATGCGGCCACACTAAAGCCGGTACCGGTACAGTGGCAGATCCTGTTCCATAACCGTTGTTGAAACTACCTCATGAGTGGTTTCGACAACGGTTAAAGAAGTGCCTCATGTAACGTTACAGATGTAAACACAAACTGTTGCGGTAACGATTTGGACCCCCTGTAACATTACAGAGGGGTGGATACGGTGCAGTGTGGACAGGGCCATAGTTTGTGAGGCAAAAATCAGTGAGAGAGACCTTGCAATAGTGTTGGTCTCTCTCTCTCTCTCTGTCAGTGTGTGTGTGTGAGTGTGTGTGTGTGTGTGTGTGTGCATGGCACTCTGACAGTAGTGGCCGCATTGGACAAACCGAGGCATGCTGTGGCCCCTCAGATGCCAATGCAACACTTAAAATTGATAATTCCTTTTGTCAGGGTCCTGTCTGTCACCACGATAGTAGCAGTGATTGTGTTCCTCAGTATTCTGCAAGTGGAGGGATAGGGTGGGCAACAGTAAGGGTGGTACACCATGTTGCATACAGTGTAATTCACAAGAAATGTCACAGATCATATCAGTAGTGTATCTGAGACATTTCCATGTGCATAACAGCACTGCACCATGCATTTTGGAGCCTGCTATGCACACACTGCAGGCTTCCTCCACACCCCACCTGCCTGATTTCAGGAGTGGCACAGCTGTGTTACCTGTGTACCGCCAGCATGAGTACCCAAGAAGTCAGAAAACAACAATTCACAAGAACTAACATGGGGTGAGAGCTGACAGCTCTCTTCTTCAAATAAAATTTGCTTCACTCCTTTTCAAAATGTTACTGATACCAGACTCATAACAGGTCAGTTGGTATTTACTTTCAGGTCAGTTGGTATTCACTTTCAGCAACAAACACCTAAACAGGAAATACAAGCAAGCAACATTTGGCATTGACAAATACTTGTTATGTCATGAGATAACCACCTGCAGCTATCCCTTAACAACAACTGCTGCAGCTGTGGACTATCACTGGCTCGCACTTTCAGCAACTGCATATAATTTGAAATGTCATCTGTATGGCCTCTGAAAGCAAGTCCCTGTCTGGCTAAGAATAGTAAAGATGTCATTATTTTCAAAAGTTCAACCCTTGCACCTAAAGCTCGTTGTCTACTAACATAATATCATGCACACACATTTTGTTTACTCTGCATTTTCATTACAGCCTCACTGTGACATAGAGGATAATGGCTGGAGATTGTGGGATAACCATGCTGCAATCACCTTGAGTGGTTGCTAGGGCAACATGGTAAACCTCGAGAGCACAGCTCAAGAGGTTTACTGTAGCCCTAGCAACCATGAGGGGTGATTTCAGCGTGGTTGTCACCCAATCCCCAGCCATCATCTTTTATAGTGTATGGTCAAAAAACACTGTTTGCACTCTATGTGTGAGAATTATGGAACTCTGGTACATTCCTTTTTGTTATGCCACTGTTCGGAAGTTCTGAACTGTGGTTAACAACTTTTAAAATTCTAAGCAGTGCATAACAAAGCTGTGTGACTGCTAATTATGGTGGTTAATAGGCACTTACCATACATTATAGCCTGTTTTCTCACGGGATTTAAATATTTCAGTTGCCTTGTGCCATGCACTGTAACAAGTGACTATAAATGGTTCCTCAGCTTTTGTAGAACATGTCAGTAGTTTTTTCTGTCTTGCTTCTGTACAGACTCAACATCAAACCTTTTTTGATTTCTGTCATACGTTATCCATTTGAAGCGATCATGCCACCTTTCTTAAACTGTTCTGCCTTTTTTCTTGAAGATTACTGCTGAATCCCAGCTGGATTTTTCTGTCCCAGTTGAAATACTGCTGCTGCTATGTGGCTCATCCTCTACCACATCCATGTCAACATCAGCCTGTGCCGTATCCGTTTCTTCCTCATTTGAAAATGATCCTTCTACGGTTGCAGCGTGTCCTACTGTGTCTCTTGTTGGTGTTGCACTTCTATCTGCTTCACTTTGTGTTGCCCACTTTTTAATAAACGTGTCTATTTTATGTAATAGTGTGTGTTTTTTGTTGTTCACAGAACAGATTAAACTGTTTGACTGGACTGATTCAAATATTACAGAGATCAGCAGGGACCACTATAGCACTACACAACCCCTTACAGACAGTAGTAATGATGGAGCACTATATGCTGACTGGAGATGGAATACAATTAAGTAGCAAGTGTCAGGAGTGGGCACTGTAATTACACAATCCCTAAACACACTCGATGAGTTTCTTTTTTTTTTTTAACTATGTATTTATGCTCCTACTTACCTCCCTTTTCCACTCTCTCTCTCTGGCATCCTATTACCCGCAGGCCCCACTCCCTATCAAGATCTGCCCCTAGAGCACCCGACTCCACACACACAATCTCACCCCCGGTATAACCCCCCCCCCAGGTAGGGGTGAGGAGGAACACCCCTTATCTCCTCAAACCAGTACACTGAAGCCTGTGGGGTCGGTGCAGCAGAGTCTGTTCGATGAGCCTGGAGAGCTGCCAGTGAGGTGCCATCGCCTAGGAGAAGCCGAGGTGGTTTTTCCGGTTTCTTTCCTTCCCCACGATGCAC
The DNA here is from genome assembly GCA_016271365.2 of Neoceratodus forsteri. NCBI lineage: Eukaryota > Metazoa > Chordata > Ceratodontiformes > Ceratodontidae > Neoceratodus > Neoceratodus forsteri. The sequence continues at coordinate 732,848,520 of CM057450.1, forward strand.
AGCGTGCGATGAGGGGCTATGAGCTAGGAGGCACGCTGAGACGTACCTCTTTGCTCCACCCTTCTGCCGACATCACTCAATCCACTTACAGCTGTTCCACCTACTGCGCTATCCACCCAGGCTCCCCTAGGTGGTAGCATTGCAGCGGGGATCCTGCAGTGACCCCGAAGGAGAGCTGCCTTCTCTGCGGCCAGCCCCTGGCGTTAAGCTACGGCTCCCGAACCCGGGTCGCCGATGTGGTGCAAGGTGTAGTGTCTAGCGCCTCAAACCTCAGCGCCACCGGGCCGGCCCTCGATGAGTTACTATAGGCAGCAAGCAGCACAACCTATTTAGAATGGAGCACTTTAGGGCTGACTGGAGAAGAAGATGTTTTGTGATTTAAGTAATGAGACATTTTTATTTTTTGTTTTTAAATGTTAGGTTTCAAGGAGCTTAAATAACTTGCTCAGCCTCAAGGTCACAAAGTATGTAAGCAAGTGGAGTTTGTGGGAATTAAACCCAGGTCTCCTGGATGTACCAAGCTCTGGTGGCTCTGTTGTCTGTGCTGCTCTGACACCTGCAGCTTCTTAAATTCAGTCTTGTAGACTGACTGGAGTTTCTGTAGGCAGCAAGCAGCACAACCCTTTATAGAATGAGGCATTTTAGGCTGACTAGAGACAATGATGTGTGATTTAAGTAACCAGACTTTTTATTTCTTATATGTTGCTCTGCCTCAGGGTCATGTAGTATGCCAGGAAGTGGAGGTGGTGGTAATTAAACCCAAGTCTGCTGGATGTACCAAGTTTGAAATTCTGGTGGCGCTGTTGTCTGTGTTGCTCTATGGGCAACCCGTCCCCCACACACACTGCCTGCCCAGACCTAACACACAGCCACAGATTGCCAATTTTATTTTATTTTCAATTCCCTAATCCTACTGACTGTCTTTTAGTTTTTTGTTGTTTTTTTTTTGTTAGGGTGGATACTTCTGACTGGACAGGAGGACTGTGACTGCATGTCAGTCAACAGACACACTGACAAGTTAAGGCTGCAGCTTTTCCCCCTTCCCCCAACAGCCTGCACTCTCACAGACAGTGTATGAGTCAGTAATCACACCGCAACTTTTTTTTTAACTCCCTTCCTACTCTGAGGCAAAAACAATTTAAAATACAGAGTCTAACTAGATCTCTCATTTTTTGCTTCTTTGAGTTTTGAATTGGAATCAGATCACCGACCGTATGGACGAGACACTCACTTTCACTGGCAGCACACACAAATGTTCACTCAACTTTGACAGAGTGGAGTGGACATTGGTGCATAACTCGCAACCAGACGAACAGTCTACATCACATGACCCATCCCACCACACTTGTATGATCATGTGGATGTCGGTCAGGGTCACGAGGGTCAGAGACGTACGCCTCAGAGGGTGGACTAGGTCAGTCGGGTAGTAGGAGAGGGAGGGACAATGCAGATGACTGACCAGCAGCAGGCTAGAATCGTAGTGAGCTCAAGTGACTTCAGGGTCGGGCCACTGGATGGAGCCAGCCTGATGAGAAGTGGAGACGGAGGCTGAAAGTGCTGTAGTGACAAGTGTATTTATTTTAAAGGGGATTAAGAGCGTATGACTGGTCCAATATTTGCAGGTATCCAATTGAACTTTTTGAGTGCTCAAGCACCTGAGCACCACGCTGTTGGCACCTCTGCCAACATGGTCAATTCCTGTTCCCAACTGTCTCATCTCCTTATATTTAATTCAGTTAGCTGGATACGGTAAAAATCTATACTACATAAACAGGCTAAATATTTCACAGCAAATGGCATTTAAATGCACAGTTGGGCGTGTGCTTGCTCAAACTTGCAGTTGTCCCTTGGTTGGAGAGAGGGATGCAGAAAAATACTGTGGCTCAATTCTTAACCGCAATTGGAAATGGTGGAAAATTTGTGATTTGTGCCCACAGACTTGCAGTATTACCCAAACCGGCAATATTTAACAGTGGGTGGAGCTCCCAGGAAGGAAGGAAGATTCTCCTATGACAAGTGTGGGATACAAATGGTTAGCCAGGTGCAAACAGGGTGTGTAGTAGGCAAAGACCAGTATGGGGCTGCAACAGAAGCACTGCATGGCATAGCAACATACACTTGTCACAGCGCTGTGGGCACAAACCAGTCATATAGGCATCCCTGTAGGTTGCCGGCCCAGTGGTACTGAGGGTTGAAGTGATGGACACCACACCTCACGCTATGCCGGTGACCCGGGTTTGGTAGTGAGCCTGGGTTGCTGGGGGTCGGCCGGGCGGGGGAGGTGGGAGTTGGATGGGAGCAGCCATATGGCAGCTGTCTTCTCCCATGGGAGGGTCTCAGTTGCTCCCACTGTAGGGCTGCCCCCGGGTGGAGGCCCGAGGGTAGTGCAGAAGGTGTGCAACTAGAATAGGGAGGGTGTCGTGGATCACTGCATACACATGCCTCCACACTCATGTAGGCGCCCGCAGCAAGGGGAAGGACAGAAAACAGAAAATGGAGCTGGCAGACTCCATGATGGCCTGCTGCACTCACATGAGCCCCCCAGAGTCTGGATGTTTGTTTCCGGGGGAGGGGGGATGTCAACGCCCCAAGCTCCGGTCCTGTCACAGGAGGGGGGCAACCTGTGGTGGACCTACTGGGAGGGACTGGTGGGGGGATGCCAGAACCAGAGAGATGAGCCCCTCCAAGGGAGGAGCCGGAGCCACCTGCCAGCTCCACAAGGGAGGATAAAAATCTGAATAAAAAAAAAATATAGGCATCCCTATAGAACGCTTTCAGACAACCCCACCCCCAAACATTTTCTGCTCCCTAGTGGTCCAATTATTTCCCCTCCATAAACCCCCACTGGCTGCCTCCATGGTGGTCTAGTGAACCCCCACACTCACTCCCCAGTTGACTTCATCACTGGCAGTCTGATTGTTGCCCCCTTTTTTACATGTGATGAGGACTATAGTATGTTTGTTCTAGTAATGTTTTGAATTGATTATATAGTGCACTGCAACCCCCAGGATTTTTTTGCAAATAAATCTGGCTCAGTTGGAATTTTCCTGGTAAAATAATAAACTAAACTAACCTCCCACCACACATTAATCCCTGGTGCCCCTCCCCCCCCCCCAATATTTAGTCCCAGCTAGCTTCTGCCTGGCCACAAGCTGCACCACTTGTGCCCATGTGACCCTGTTACCACATGTTTATAGCAGGCACTATCCTGAGGAGGGCACTGCAGTGTGCACTCAGGCCTGTGAGGGCTGGCTGCTGTGGTTCTGTGCCAGAGCCTGTGGCCCATTTCCAAGACAGCCCCGCCCCCTTTCCTGATTGCATACAAAAACCTTTGTGCGGGACTCAGGCACTGGAAAGGTTTGAGACTGAGGTTGTGTAGCACTAGGCAAAGATAAGTGGTCTTTGCAATCCCTTAGCACTAGCCCCAGGCAGCTAAGAACTGGGCCCAGTAAGTACAGTATACCTGATCCCAGACTATAGCTGAAAGTAAAGCTGGCATTCTTGTGCCAAAAAGCTATAGAGACACTGCAGGGACAAGCATATTACTCTGTGCATACTGTTGGCATTTGGTATAGTGGACTTCATATGCTGCTACTGCGCAATGTACTAATTGTTACAACACTTCTGATGGTCTATCAGAACATGGCTGTGCACAGTTTTCCTTGGACATTGCTGATAGGTTTATTATGTGTAAACTCACCACTTGGCTTTATTCTTCAGCTTTGGAGGTTGATAACCACTTTTGGCCATTAAAACCAGTACCCTGAAAAAAATGATCAGTTGTTAAGTGTTTGTGCCTCCATATTAACAAATCTTGCACCCAACAGTGTTACCAACTCAGGTAAACATTGTACAGTATAGTATGTAAAATTAATAGCAGTTCATTGGCAAAGGACCTTTGAATCTCCCGTTGTCTAAGCTGTATTGTGGAAGGCATGTTCAGTGATGAGCTGCTACCCCTTCCCCGCCCCACCTGCATGTGGGTGGAAAACACCCCAGCCAATGAATATTATTTAGATACTACCGTTTTGATAAGCTCTCCCTCCTGCTCAGCTTTTAAAAGTGATTTATAACAAGAAAACTGTACAGTAGTTAGGTGCTCCCTGTGTCTTCTCGGCTGATCTCATTCTGAAACTCTGATCTGATGATTCTCTCCTGCCCACAATCTCAGAGAACCTAGGTGACTCTCTGGAGTGGGTGTTAGGAGAACCTTGTGGTTCCTTGCAATACCAACTGCAAAGAGCAACTCATAACAAAAGCACTTTGTTTTCCTGCAGTGTAATTACAGCGCTGCCGAATTACTGAAAGAACCAGTCTGTCTGTCTGTCTCAGCAGCAATCCTGCAGGCAAGGGTGCCTTTGTTATTTTTTAATAATGGAGGACCAGACATCAAAATAAATGGGAAACAATGTGACACATTCTAAAAATGAACTTCAAAAGTCTGTTCCTGCTATTACCCTTGGAGTTGGCATTATACCCATTAGTGGTATTCTCCCCAGCAACATACAGAAGGTGGTGGGCCCCAGTAGTACCACTAACTCAAACAGCTAAGAACAACCAGGATTGACAATAATTCTACAGCACCATGTCATATCCTCTTTAGTGCATCCACTCTATTTGTAACTAAAGACAAAGTCAAGGAAAACAGGCAGACAGCAGACCTATAAGTCCATGTGCTAACATCTCTCCTCAGTTTACAGATTCAGAATTCACCTATTCAGGGCCGGATTAAGGGGGGGACAAATGGGGCAAATGTCCCAGGCCACCCCGCCATAGACTGGCCCGCCACCATGGACTGTCCCAGTAATTGGAAGTGAGAAAGTTTTTTTTTTTTTAACCATGCATGCCACCGGCTGTTGCGAGTCAAATTTCTTCCCCCTCCCAATAGGCGCCCCAGCTGGCAGCAGCTCGTCACACATTCACACAATAAAAATGCCTGAAAAGCAAGCAGTGTGACTGGAGAGGCATTTTAATGCTGTGGTAGCATATGTAGTCAAGTCGCAGTTTAACCACAGTGCGAGTCACTGGTCTGGAGGGGCATATTGAAACCCCCCACCACAGATAGGCCCCCCGGACAGCAGCTAGAGAGGTTGTGGACATGGGCATGGCCTGTGAGTCGGGTCAGTTGGGACTCTGCGAGTGGAAACACTGAGCGCCGTCCGTCCAACTGGCACAGCTTGTCTTAGCCTGCACCTACACAAAAAAAACTTCCAGACCCCCGTGAGCTGAGCTGTGTGGCATGGATTCCGGGATTCGGTATGAGACTGTCAATCTATTTTCAGCCAGGTAGTAGACGGCGGCAGTACTCCAGATAGATCCCCCCCCCCGACCCTAACAAACAGCAGCCTTGCCTGTAGTTTAATGAGATGAAAGATTGAGTTTTGTCAGGGGCCCCTGCCAAATCTCAATCTTTCTTCTCTGGCCAAGGATATATGTGTGCAAGACAAGTTCAACCACACGGAAACAGTTCCATATGCCCAACACCTAAACAGTGCATGCCAGTTCCTTACACTGTCTCGGCTCACCTCAGTTCGACTAGGGCTCACCCTAAAGCTCCCTCCCTTTTCCCCAATTCACTCGCTCTCCCATCCTCTGGACTGACTTGTTGCTGCTCACTCCTTTGTTCTTACCTGCTTTGCAGCCAGAGCCAGGATCATTATAGTCAATGGGCTTGCCTCACTGAGCTCCTCATCCGTCCTGCTCCAGGTAGCTGGGTGGGAGTCGTTAAAGCAGAGTTCGAGTTCAGACTCCCAGTGGAGTGAGCGACGACGCTAAACTGTACATGCTGCTGCTGGTGCACTTACTAAACTGAGTGTCTGAGTTACAAACCGAGCGCCAAGCAGCAGCAGGCAGCTTCAGTGCAGAAAGTGGCTTAGAAAGCCACCAATCAGAGTCCAAAAAGTGTAACCAGTCCAATCGGTGTAGGGGAGGCAGACCAGGGCTGTGACTGGTTCAGTTAGGAGAACCAATCACAAGTCTGCATTGATGTAAATATGAGGCAGGAAAAATAAACAAAGGGAACACTCGGCTACTTTGCCCTATAAATTGGGGCTTTAAATCCCTATTTAGTCAGGTATCAGAGCTGTAATCACCTGACCTGACTACCTTTAGAGGAGAAGAAATTTACTGAAGAAAGCGGAAGAAGACAATCTAGAAGGGCATCATCTGGATCTCCGTACTGACCAGCCCTACTCTACCAGCCAACAGAGAGAACCAGGACATTGGACACTTTTTGTGCCAGAGACTGCCAGTGGACCACTCTGTTCCTCAACTTGGAGGAGATTTCCATCCTAACCATCATTCTTCAATTTCAGAAGCACACTATTCGAGGTAAGCTCATGCTGGTGGTGTTTATTTATTGTTGATTTTTGTTTTGGGGGGGTGGTATAGTATAAATTACAACTGTAGTAGTCTGTAAATAAATACCTTCATGAAAACTGACACTGACTGTGTAGTACGGGGCAGGGGGGCACATGTTAAACAGGATCATCCAGTTATTGCATATATATTAAAATAAATATATATATATATATATATATATATATATATATATACACATATAATTTTCCACAAAATATGTAACGAGCAGAGACAGCTTGCTTCTAGTTGTGCCCATGCTTCAATTATGTATTGGATGATCTGGTTAACATGTGCCCCCAACCTATGCAGTGTTCATCTCCATAAAGGTATTTTCTCTGTTGTAACTCTAAATACTAATACGGCCACATGACACAACCTGTTCTGAGCTTTTGAATGGTCTCAGAGCTTGTGGGTCAGAGGGAGCAAAACTAACTTTCATGGCTGTCACTGTGCACATTTACTTCTGTGCTTATTATTCTGGAATTGCTGGCACTGTCTCACTATGGTACATTGGAACTGATAAGTACTGCACTAAGCTGTTTTACCCCCATCATGCTTATAGTTCCAGTGTACCATGATCCAGTTGAATTGGCTTCAGTTGTAATGCTTTTTTTTTTTAACCTTATGTTTATCCCCCACCTACCTCCTTTCTCCACTCTCTCAGACATCCACATTAACTGCTCCCCCCCGGTCCCGTTGCAGTCTGCCCCAGAGTACTTGATCCACTAGCCTAGGTATCCTGAATAACCCCCCCCCCGGGCGGGGTGAGGAGGAACCCCTAGTGCTTACCTCCTCAGAACCAGCACTCTGAGTCATGGATCCTCGTACAGCAAGGTCTGCCATTGCGGGCCAGAGAAGCGAAAGGTGGTGTCATCGCCTAGGACAGAGGGGTGTTTCCTGGTTTTCTCCCTAGATGTCAGTGTGCAATGGAGCCAATGAGCTAGGAGGCGTGCTGAGATGTGCATCCCGCTCCGCCTCCTGCCGACATCTACCCAATCCCCTTACTGTTGCCCCAAATTACCGTACCTACCGCCGGGCTCCCCTAGATGGCGGTATTGCAGCAGGAGACTGCAGAGATTCCCCAGAAGGAGAGCAGCCATTGGGCTCTATCCTTCTCCTCCCCGGCTAACTTCCGGCATCCCTGGCTCGTTCCCAAACCCGGGTCACCGGTGTGGTGTGAGGTGTGGCGTCCAGCGCCTCAACCCTCAGTGCCACCAGGCTGGCTAGTTGTAATGTTTTTAAGAACATTTCACTGAAGTCTGTGCACCACTGCAGAAGAACATTTGGTTTGCTTTCAGATTGTGTCAGATAAGTACATTATTGTATTTTATTTTAAACAAATGATTGGTCCTAGCAATCTGCTTGTTCTAAGAAGTTAACATGCACTATACATGTTAATGGTAGGCATAAAGAATCGTGTGTACAACAATCTGTGTTTATTTGTAGTCATAGCATTGGTACATTGGAACTGCAGACCTCGCGCTGTACAATGAGTACATACAGTAAGTAGTTACTTAATTACTGTCTTTTGGAGTAGGATGCATATGCATGCATCATAGTAAAGCACTGTTTGTTGTATTTTTTTCTTAAAATAAACTTGTAATTATTTGAGCCCAAATCGGAGGGAGGGGCGACAATGCAAGAACTGCCTAAACTGGTAATTTTCATGGTTACAATATAAGCTGTATGTATGCATCGTACAGAGCCAGAGGTGTCCAGTTTTAATATTCCATGATAAAGTAACCTATACAGTTCTGCTGCAAAAATGTGTTAAGCCCCCTCGTCCTGTCCACAGCAGTTCCCAGTTTGTTTGTTTTTTCTAGTTATTTCAAAACTGCTATGACAACCAGTTAATATTGCCATGGAATATAATTATTCCCCATAAGGTGGTTGTTAAAGTTAATAAACTAAAACTATAATAAACAATATTCTCATAAAATGTTGCGCAAAATAAAAGATTTTGGTATGAAAAGTTGGTCATTTTATATGGCCACCCAAGTTGCGAGTGTCCCAGGCCCCCCTAAGGCTTGATCTGGCCCTGTTACCTATTTTATTTTTGATTTGATTTATTAAATTGCAGCCCGTACACCAGGTTGAAGATTTGACATTCAAATAAGCACTTACATTCTAGTAAAGAATATCACTATACAAGAGTAAAACATTTGTAACACTTTTTACACACGGGGTGCAACTCATTGCTCTCCCCCTTCGTCCTGGAAGTGTGATGAGCATGACCCAGGGAATCTCCATGTCTAGAGGTGTTTTATGCTTGCTGGAAGGTCCTTTACAACCCATCTTATATGATTCAACATTGCCCAAGCTGGAGCTTCACTGAATACCCAGGGACCAACTTAGCGCTCACCAAAGATGTCATGGACACAAGAGTCTTTGAGCATATAGTTTCTTTACTGAGATGTAAGCTGTACAAGTTAATTTAGAAATCCAAAGCTCACAATTCATTTGACTACACTATTGGGCAACTCACTCCTCTTTCACAGTAATATTCATGTTTGTTACTCGTCTTTCAGAGTCCTGCACATTTCCATCACTCCTGTTTCAGAGTACCACACATTTTCACCCTGAGTTCCATATCCATCCCAACCCCATCTGCAGGCTGTCGTGGTCTAACCCAGTAGTCCACCTGTCCTCCTGCTGAGACACATGGTCACCCTGTCTCATCTCAATGATTTACATTCCATAAGTGTACTGCAGTTATGACACTTGCTTGTGCACTTTGATGCTCCCTGTTCCTCTGCCATGCACAAGTGTCAGAATGGACCTGAGGATCCCCCTTCCTTCATTTTACCAAACTGAAATTTACATTCTGAATAGCTCTCACCTCCTGCCTTCCTAATAGGCATTTGCAGTTGCAAAACTGTTGTACGTTTGGGGTCGGATATTCAAATATCCCTGTTTGCCCTTGCAAAAAGTTTGCTCCAGGCACAAATTAGTGCCTTAAGCAAACCACTGGTGTATTAGAACATGCCTAAAGCACATAGCAAGCACTAAAGGTATGTTCCAATATACCATTTCTACTGAGCTGGGTGCTATCCTGAGCATTCCCACAAGCTACAACCCCCCTACTTGCCACAGGAGGAATGTGGCCAATAGGGAGGCATGGGGCTTGTAGGAGCAATTGGGAAGTTAGTGCCCACAAATGATGATTCCTCCTATGGAGCAATCTGCCATATTCTTACATCCCCATGCAAACAACCCCATATCACTGGCAAGGCACTATGGGATCATTTGCATGCCATTAAGGCCTTATTAAAGGCCTGCAGAAAATGTAAAGCCCTTCTATCACCCGTCTGACATCCTGTTGCAATACCCTGCTGGTCTAACGGTCCACAACCCCCCCATTCACCTATACCATATGTAATACATAATTCCCTGGAAGTCTTGTGGTTCTTCACCCTTGATTGCCCATACCATATGTAATATATAATTCTCTAGTGGTCTAGTGGTCCCCATCTCCCTGACTGCCAGCCTGTATGTAATATATAATTCCCTGGTAGCCTGGTGCTCCCACCCCAAAGTGCCAGTCCTATATATAATATATAATTCCATGGTAATCTAGTGGTCCCCCATCCCACCCCACCCCAGTTGTCAGTCCTGCATGTAATATATAACTCCCTGGTAGTCCAGTGGCCCCCCAATTGCTGCTATCATTATGTATCATAATTGCCCCATACCTAATCATTTGTCCTTAGGAGACAGCACACCCCCTGGCAATCCTATTGCCTTCCCACCCCTGACCAGGGTGACAACACCCTCTCTCCCCTCCAGTGGCAGCTGGCACTCTCCCACCACTCACCACCATTGCTGAACACTGTCTGTCTTACATAGTGAATGCTTACTGATAGTAAGCATTGACTGTGTGAGGCAAACAGTGGCCAGTGGTGGGGTGGGCAGTGGGGGAGTGCTGGCCACTGTCACGGGGAGAGGAGGTGTTAGCATGCTGATTGGGAGGCAACATGGCTGCTGTGGGGTGGCTGCCTCCTAATGATGGGGATCAGGGTGGGGAAATTACAATACGCAACAATAGCAGCCATCGGGGGACCACTGGACTCCCAGGAAATTATATATTACAATATGGGACTGGTGATCAGAGGGTTGTGGGGGCCACTGGGCTACCAGGATGGGTAGCAGGCATGTCAGACAGGTGATCAGGGGGATGGGGGAAGTGCAGCTGCCTTTAGACCTGTTTGGGAATAGAGCAATACTAATGGCTATTTATTGCCTCTCCAAAGCTTTGGATATGCCAGTGCACCTATATGCATGTGCAGTCAGCTGCTTTGCATAGGCACACTGGCATCAGTTAGTGCCACTCCCAAATGGGTTAGTGCTTCACTAACTGTTTTTGGATCACTTATCACAGTTAGCAAGGCACTCGTATGTTTTGCGAAACATATGTTGGTCCAATGAAAGGTATCTAACTATCCAGCAGCTCCTGTTTTCTAGGACCAATATGGCTACAACCCCTTTTTACTGGCCAGAAAAAGCTGGCTTGATTGTTTGATTCCTTTGTCATTGCTGAAAGAAGGATTTACACAACTCAAATCTTCAGTTTGATAACAGTTAGAACCCCAATTCATTATTTTTTGTTGGCTGAGAAAGGAGAGCTAGACAATACTATCTTCTGCCTTGTCCCATGGGGGGGGGATGCAGATGCAAACCAACCGAAATTGAACTAGGTGAAGCTGTTGGTGGTATCTTTGGTGACGGAAGGAAAGTTGGCTAGGACACAGGGAAAATTCCCTTACTCTTTTTAAGAAGTGCCATGGGATCTTTAACATCCACCTGAACAACCACCAGAAAAAGGATGACACGGCCTCAGTTTAACATCTCACCTGAAAAATGGCACACCCTGAGAGTACAGCATCCTCTTCATACTGCACACGGATGCCAGCATTTATGGTATGAGATCAATCCCGGTGTGGAACTAGATCCCACGATCTTCTGGCCCAAAGGGGGATGTGTTACCAGCAGAGCCACACCGACACCAATCTATCCATTGTTTTCTGGCAGCCATTACAGCCTACTGTAGATCTCCTGAAATGTTACTGCAAACTTGCTTCTGAATTCTCTCCAAACTTTCACTATCCTTAGCCTTTAACCTTGAGTGCCACACTGGTGTCCCATATTCTACAGTGGTTCATATAAGAGTTTTGCAAACTCTAATTAAATTTGTCTCCCCCATCCTGCCCTTCTCAAAGTACTAAAAAAGTTCAACCACTCATTTATTTTTTTAATAGTGAAATCAATATGGGCACTCCAAGCCATGCTCTCAGAAAACCGAATTCCAATGAGTCTGGCCCCATGACTAATTCAATGTTTGGGGAATAGCGATGGGGTTTTAGTGATTGTGTAACTTGTAGTACTTTTTGTGGCTTTACTATATTTCCACCCTTGAGAAGTAGGTATGTAAGTAGGAATTTGTAGGGAATAGACAGCCCATGAACTAGAGTGAGAAGAGCACCGGTGAAGGAGGAGGAGGAGGGGATGGTGATGGGCAAAAGACACTCCCTAAGCAAGGGAGGTGTGTGAGTAATGGGTTTAAGTAGAGGTTGTGGGAGGCGCTATTCCCCACATTGAAACTCGGGCTTAAGCCCTCCCATTCAATGTGTGGGGAATATCGATGGGGTATTAGTGCTTGTGTAACTTTTTTTTTTGTCAACTATTTTTATCCTCCTAGTGGCAGGTCAACCTCATTGTCCGCCAAGCCTACCAAGCTCGGGGTCTTTCAGGGGCTTCTAGCGCCATGCGTGCCTGGCAGATCCCCAGAGTCAGTCTGGGGGCATCATCCATGCCAGCTTCCACTGTTTCCTCCGTTTTCTCCCGTGAACTACCCCCAGAAGCAGTGGCGCATGCACGTGGAGGCACACATATGCACCGCAGCTCTGGACCGGATCCCCTCAACCCTCCCCATTGATCTATGTCTAAGCTGTCTTGTGGCACCATCCCTCCGGCCTCCATCAGAGGATGGCCAAGCTCCGAGAGAGCTGGATACCTCCTCCCAAGGTAGCGTGCTGCCTGCCAGCAGCTTCTCACATCCTCTCCCTCTCCGCTGGTCTCTGACAACCCTGGATCGTTCCTGAACCCGGGTCGCTGGCATGGCGCTAGGTGTGGTGTCCTGTGCCTCAACCCTGTGCACCACTACGCTGGTCGGTGCTTGTGTAACTTGTAGTACTTTTTTGTGGCTTCACTCTGTTCCCACCCTTGAGTAGTAGGTATATAAGTAGGAATTTGTAGGAAATAGAAGGCCCAAAAAGATACCTCCTCCAACTCACGAAGAGTATGACCACTAGCACTCAGGAGAGGAAAACCCCCATGTTGAAGAAACCTCTGAGAACCCATGGCCATTGGTCTGCCCATCCTCTGGGCATACTAAGAGGAGAAGGACTTAGGTTCTCATAACCGTGACTAATTTTGAGGAAGGATCTGCTTGGAGAGATGATGGCTCATCCTCGATCCATGGATGATGTATTCTGAAGGACAATTCTGAGGTTGAAGAAGTAGGTATTTTCTAAAGGAACAGTAGAATCCTGAGTGTGAAGCAGATCCAGGTGAAGAGGGGTGAATGAAGTCCAGAATTCCCGAGGTAATGATAGATGATTGCCCAAAGGGATTACAGTGACAAACTGAGCAGGGAGAGCATGATTTGATTGACATGCTACCAGACAGTGAACAGGGAAATGCAATGGTTTGTGAAGTCATAGGTGAATGATCCAACTTGTGGAAGGTTTGACGTTCGCTGTAAAGTCTGGAGGTAAGGAATTCAGTGGTGAGCGATAAGTTGCTAAATAAGCATCCATGAAGTGGAAGAAGGAGTCGAGCAGAGTCTTTGAGTGCCTGATAGGAGAATGCCATCAGTGATTTGTCGATGAATACGGGAAGATTGACATATGTAGTCCAGATGGTAACTGAATATATATATATATATATATATATATATATATATATATATATATATGAGAATGATTGTAAGCCCAGTACAAGGAATTGGATATCTTATTTGGGCACTGATGTCATAACTATACTTGAATATGCTCTGCTAGTCTGCTGGCTAACATAAATATGGGTAGTTTTGTGGCATAATTGCCCATGAGGTGCACTGAGGTGGCTACAGCTCATTAGGTTTACTGGCAAGCCAATACCTAAATATTTGAGAGAAGCTTGGAAGCGGATATATGGAAGAGTCTGTATGCTGGGCTGGCAGTGAGGTTGAGTAGTGAGGAATGCCAGAGGAGCCTAGTGCTATGGTTGATTAAGACCTGTTGTGAGGTAAGACTGGGATAGTGAATTCGCCGTAACTGTTGCAGATTTCCGGATTGAGAATTGGAGGACCTGATCTCAGTGAAAGTCTTCAATGGAGGGAGTAATGGAAATGATTCGTGAAAGATAGACTATAAGAACCACTGGATGGGCAGCTCACTGACTGTTGGCAATAAGATGAAGAAATGCAGATGATTGTATGAGGTATGGTGATGTCCAGGAGCTAGAAAACAGTGGTTTGGGCAGCATGATGTTGGTAAAGCAGCTAGGCCCGGGAGATCCAACGATGGAAGTTCTGGGAAGGCGGCTGAGAAGATCTTAGGACATGAAATGGCTGTTGAGAAGTAGGAGTCAAGTAACATAGTCAACAGAGTCGGTGCTGGTCGGAGAGGTTGCAGGAGGTATAATGGATGTTGTCCGAAGTGGTATGAGGTAGCTTGCGATTCCCAGTTTCCGTAATGGTGATAGTAGTTACAAAGTCAGAGCATAACAGAAGAATTTAAGTCCTTTCCATATGTGAGGATAGCCTTTGTGATATGGTAGCTAGAGAAGCCGGGCCAGTGATTGAATAGACAGGATTTGTAGGGAGTATCCAATAGAAATGGATGAGATCCTTCTATTGAGCAGTCAAATGGGATTCCAGGAATGATGATGAGGAGCTGATTGGGCAGTATAGAAAACTCTATGATGATGTAATAGTCTAAGAAGCATATTATCCAAGGAATGTTTGCTAGAAGTAGTTTTCCTCAGGTGAAATGAACGAGTGATCCATCAAGAAGTGAATGGGAGCTGTTCAAATGGCCAGAGTAGGATTATGAAATGGATAAACTGGAGGAGCAGCTGACTGGGTAGGAATACTGGCCAGAGATAGGGTAATATATCCAAAGGAGTCACAGCAAACAGGATGAAACCCCGAGCCTACAGGGTGGAGATAAAAGACAGCCATCCAAAAAGGAAGGAAGGAAAGTCCAGAGGGAATCCTAATCAGACTGGAGGAATGATCCAGGGAAGGAGATGGCCTAGGCAAAGCCAGAAGGCATACAGTGCAGGAAGCAAAGGACCTGGTCAGACCCTCAGCGAACAGCAGCAGAATGTGGGATGGCTGAAGCAAGTCATCAGAGGAAGATCCATGGAAGGCCAAGGAGTAAAGCCAAGTACCAAGAGCTACAGGGTTGAGATACATGAGTCCCGCATCAGATGAAAATTGTAAACGATGAGTGGAAAGGATGGAAGGTGCTGGAGAGAAGAAGGATGAAATTCCCACATCTGAAGGAGAGAAACAAACTCATACAGCAGCTGGAAGGGGTGACCAGCAGCAAGGAAGCCCATGAGGCAGATGAACTGGATTAAGATAAAGACTGAACCAGCTGGCAGGATCCAAATTATGAGGGACAGGAGTCCCAGGAGGTCAAGTACAATGGTCCATGGAAGTGCAGGATGGATACTGGTGATGAAGGATGCAAGTCATTTGGAGCAGAGGGGGTCCTGGTTCTGGAGGGAAGTGGTAATCAGGAGGAGATAGTAAATGCAGCAGGATGAACTTTCAGGTGCAGACGCAGGATCCTAACTGAGGTAGATGAGGTGAGATAACTTCGACACGGCATGCAAGATAATGCATGATAGTGAAGGTAAATTCGGTGAATGTTTCAGGTCCAAGAGGGAGCAGCAAGTGTTGGTCCAGTAGAGAGCATAGAAGATTGAAACAGCCAATTGCAAAAATGAGATTCCAGTCCTGGTAATCGAGGAGCGATAACCTGTATCTAAAACCAGCAAGCAGGGGTAGGAGGATGGAGGCGACTGTGTGGATGAGATTACACTTCTGATGGGAGTGGTAACTGGGTATAAGACAGAGACGGTATGGAACCAGTGCAGTCATAAAGACAGGCAACCAAACCAGGTAGCCAGTGCAGGAAGACCTTCAGATGATGCCAGTAGGTAGAAGTGGGAGGTGAAAGGCAGTTAGGTTACCGAGGTCCCATTCCCAAAGGGAAGTGGCAACCTCATCAGGTAGGGGATGTAGAAGGTGGAAACAACTGAATGGAGACTCAGGCTCCCAGCCTTTTAAGGCAGCATGATAGGACCTTGATTTGAGGCTGCAGGCAAGGTAGGATGGAGAAGATAAGAAGGATAAGGTCCCGTTCCTGAAAGGAAGCGGCATCCAGGTAGTGAGCTGAGATTGTGAAATGGCGAAGGAGTGGTATGGAGACTCAGGCATCCATCTGGGATGGTTGAGGCAAAATTATCTTGAGCTGATGCAGCGAGGCATAGGTAGGATGATGAGGGCACATGGGGTGAAGACATTTCATTCCCAAAGGGAAGCGACAACTGGTAATATGTAGAGAAGGCATGGTATGATGTAATAATTTTCAGACATGACTCCCATCCCTGGTAGCCATGGTGAGCTAACCTGCACTCAATGCTGCCAAGCAGTTAGGGACAGAGGATGTCAGGTGGGTAGGTAGTAGGAGGTAGTGATTGTAATGGAATCCCATCCCTGGCAGACAGGGGAAACCTACCTTCGCTCAGCACCTCAGCAGGCATGAATTAGGGACGGAGTCCAAAGTACAGCTGATATGGTCTGGCTGAAGGTGCAGAACGCTGATGTAGAAAGAGAGTAGAGTAGGGAATGAAATAAGATAGGCATGATGGACAGTAGCAAGTATGGTAGGACATACATAGCATGATAGGAATGGGAGGCACAGGAACAGACAGAGCTATAGAGAAGGTCCGGACATGTAGCAGTAACCATGCAGGGGAAGGAAGCCCCACTGTAACTGAGCAGGAACCAGGGGAAAGGAACATGAGAGTGCATGCGACTGAGGTCGTAGAAAATAGAAGGGTTTAGGCTACAGCATCTAGGATCAGAGAATGGGAGCACCTCCCCCCTGCACCCCCCCCACACTCCATCCCCACCCCAGATGTCCTGAGGCAAGTGGCGCAAATGGTCCTGGACATGGACGGAGACCACAAGCAGCTGACAGACAACTTCACTGCCCCCCAACATCAGGACCAAGAGCAAGCAAATGGCATATCCATATCTCCCCAGATATCCTTGTGATTTCTGAATTGTGGCTCCGCCCCTCAACCAGTAACCATTCTGTTCACCTCTTCTCCTACTCATTATTCCGTACTTACAGACAAACAAGGGGTGGTGGGGTGGCTATTTACGTCAAGGACAAGTACTCAGTCTCCATCCTGGACTCAACCTCAGTCCCCAGCGAATTTGAAACTCTATCTCTCCAAGTGTAGATCGCTGCTGGAGTCTCGATCAGTGTAACAGGCTGTTATAGGCCCCCTTCAGCAGGATTGCAGCTCCTAAACCATTTAAGCAATGTCCTGGGGCATAACTCATTTGAAACAATAATACTTGGGGACTTAAACTTAGACTGGCATTCCAATGCCTCCTCTCCCCTTAAATCCTTTGTGACTCCTTGGGGCTGTACCAGCTCATCAATGAAACTACACGTCCAAACAAGAGTAACCCTGCCAAAGGCATCCTGTTGGACCTTATCTTAGTTAGTAAGTCTCATCTGTATTCCCACACTGGAGTCTTCTTCTCAGACATCAGCGATCACTGCTTTATTGCTTGTGTTAGGTCTTGCCATACCCCTACCCTCACACCTAAATTCACTATAAAAAGAAGCAGATGCAACTTTGATCCTTGGTCATTCACCGCCGAGCTAAGTCACTCTCCTCAATGGCAGGACTTCTACCTAGCAGAATCCATGGCTCCTGCCTATGACATTTTCCAAGACATTATGGTAAATGCTTTGAGTAAGCACACCTCCCTAGTTACATCCAGAGTTAGAAGCAACTCTTGCCATTGGTTCTGTCCTGTACTAAAGAGTGCACTATGGAATAGGAACAGACTATGAAAAACTGCTCGCAGAACAAGGTTACCTAATGACTGGAATCTTTTTAGGAGAGCAAGAAACCTCTGTACCAAATTGGTCAGAGAAACTAAGGCTAATTATTACTGCTCACAACTTGAAGTTTCTTTCACATGTTCATCCAAATTCTGGAGGACCATTAGAGATATCAAAGGCCATTCCACTGGTAACTCCTTGCCTGCAAAAATCTGGGTTGGTACTTCCTCAGTCACTGATAAACCTACTATCCTGGACTCATTCAACGATCATTTTGCCACTACTGGCCTAGCTTTTGATTCCTCCCCAGCTAGTACTCTTTGGGCACAACTTGGTCTTGATACCCCTTACTTCCCTGCAATTAACACATCCTTCTTTCTCCAAGCCACATCCTTGAAGGAAGTGGAGGATCTCTTGCTCCAGCTGGATGGCAGAAAAAGCCCCGGGGCTGACCTCATTGATTCCTTCTTTCTAAAGGCAGGCTGCCATGCTCTAGCCATGCCTATTACACACTTGTTCAACTGATCCATCTCCCAAGGTATCCTTCCTACCATTTGGAAAACTGCCCATATTTTTCCTGTACTCAGGAATGGGGATCCTAGCGATCTGAATAATTACAGGCCCATCTGTCTTCTTCCTGTACTGTCTAAAATGCTGGAGAAAATCGTTAACTCCTAACTTAGGATCTACCTGGAATCAGCAGACCTCCTGAACCGGCTCCAATCAGGGTTCAGGGTTCAACATAGCACTATTTCCACCCTTGCCAAAGTTAGTAATGACTGGCTGGGCAAGCTGGACAACAAGAATTTTGTCAGTGCAATCTTCCTGGACCTCAGCAAGGCTTTTGACACTGTCAACTGTCATTCTTTCTCTTTTCATCCCTCTGGAATATTGGCCTGTATGCTCCTTCTCTTAGGTGGCTCCATAATTACCTAACTGACCTCTCCCAGCAAGTTAAGGCTGATGGTGAGGTCTCACCCCTCAAACCTCTTACTCAGGGTGTTCCGTAAGGCTGCATCTTGGGACCCCTTCTTTTCGCAATTTACATTAATAGAATTAATGCCACCATTAATAAGGCCAAAATACATCTCTTCATGGATGACACAGTGCTCTACACTAGTGGGCCATCTCTCGATGCAGTACTCTCAACTCTCCAGAGCGAATTTGATCTGCTGCAACTCCAGCTCCTAAAACAGAAGTTGCTCCTAAATGCGAAGAAAACTAAAGCAAAGCTCTTCTCTCCCGTGTCCAACTCTCCTCTCCTATCCCTGTCTCCCACGGTTCTCTATCCCCCATCTTTACCATTCTGAGGGATCAGTTGGAATATGTGTCTTCCTTCAAATACCTCGGGGCCTGGATCAACAGCTATCTCTCCTTCCTGCATCATATTGAATAGCTAATAAAGAAACTCAGAGAGAGACTAGGACTATTCTTCATGATAAAAATCCTTCTCCTAAGGGAGGCAAAAAAGTGGCTAGTCCAAACAACATTTCTTCCCTTGTTAGATTATGCCAGCTTCCTATATAGCCAAGGCCCTGCTGGCACTCTTGCCAAACTCGATACACTGTACCACAGAGCCTTAAGGTTCATAACGGAGCTCCCCTACTCCACCCATCACTGTCTCCTGTATACTGCTGTGGATTGGTCTTCCCTTACCCTTAGGTGTCAGAGAAATGTGGCACTTTGGACTTTCAGAGCCATTTCGATAATCTGCCCAGCTATATTACAGCTTGTCTACCATTAAGCCCCCTAACTAACTATGCTCTGATAAGTGCTTCTTACATAACGCTGAACACATCTAAGGTTAGATCCCGCTTTGGCAGGGCATCTATAAGCCATGTACTTCCCTTGCTGTGGAACAAGCTGCAAAAAACCTGAAAATAAACCTCCCATGTAGGCTTGCTGCATTTAAAGCTTTAATCATCCACCAACTCAAGGAATCCTGTGATTGCTTCCCTTAATCCCCTGGACTGCAGTCATTGTGCTTACCCCTGCTCCCTCTCTGTCACCCCTTGATCTAACTCTCTGCCCATGCCTTGCCCCCCTCTCCTAAGCATTCTCCCACCCTTCTGCCCCTTTACTAAACAAAAAAAAACTTGATGTCTCCCTGGTGAAAATCGTAACTAGTTTATTCCAGTTCAGTGTATTACTCTATACAATGCTTTTAACCTGTACATATCTACTGCTGTACTTTATTTTGTATTCCTTGTGTGTGTTGGCTCTGCGCTAGCCTGTTTATATCTGATATAATGTATACTGCTGTGTTTGGCAGCAATTTCAATCCTGTTGTTTCCTTCTGTACCCCTGTATTATTCTCCCAGGTCCACCTTGAAAATGAGTTCTGCTCAACGGTGCCCACCTGGTTAAATAAAGATTTTGATTGATTGATTGATTGATAATGTTACATCACAGAGTATGGCAGCATGGAGGAAGATATTGCAGCAGGAGCTCCTCAAACATCCGGTCCGAGCACAGCAGCCCTGGTAGGAGTAAATGAGGAACTACCTTCACAGGCCAGCGGCCAAGTATGGGTGCAGGAAGTCCGCTAACTCAGTGGATGAGGACAGGCTGCTGCAAGGAATGAGATGTGGGATATAATAAGAAATCTGCAGTGCAATAGGCAACTAGTCAGTCAGGGGGCTGCAGTAGATAGCAGGAGTATGTGCAGGGAACCACGGCAAACAGTACAAGGAAGCGTCATCGGGCATCCCTACAGAAGTCTTCCACCTTCCCGCAGAAATGCAGGTACAGGCCACAATGGGAAGAATAGGTCATGCAAATCCACTCCAAAGGGGTGAGAAAATGCATGGCTGTAAAATGTATGAAACAATGCAATAAATGAAGGGAGCAGTATTTGTTGATTGGCAAAACATAGTCAAATAAACATAGGTCCACTCTTTACATAACTCTTCTGTAAAAAAATAATGACCCATGGTGGGCCTTCCTTGGACTGCTGTTGAAGGATTTCCTTTGGTTATATACAGTACTTCCAGTTTCATCAACTAAATAGTACTATGTTAGGCTAATTTGAATCAATACAGGGTAAACGGAAGAAACGAAAAACGGTCAAGAAAATGTATGCAATGTAGATACTGAGCTGCGGTATTAGTTAACTTATTCCTTCAAGGCACACCATTCTAAGAGACACAGTGAGTTCAATGAATCATTCACATCAGAAGGCTTGTTAGCCCTGCAAGCTGGGCTAGTCCATCGCTAACCAATCAATCACTATGGGAAATTGTAGCCGGCCCGGTGGCGCTGAGGGTTAGGGTGTTAAATGCCTCACCTCATGCGGTGCCAGCGACCTGGGTTCGGGAACAAGCCTGGGCCATTGGGGAACGGTAGGGGTGAGAGGGACTGGGCATCCGGCAGATAACTCTTCCTTCCCGGAGAGGGTGTAGGGAATGCGTTGCTCTTGAGCGACCTCTGACAGTAGTCTGGGGTAGCCAGAAACATGTGACGCTGCTGTTTGGCACTGGAGTGGAGCTCAGTGGATGCTGGCCATCATTGCATGTCCAAACTCCTGGGGGAGGGACAGAAAATGGAAAACCCTGGCACCTGATAGGCAAAGGCAGGACCAGTGGTCAGTCCCCATGCCCAATGTTGGGCCTTCCAGCTGTATCTTGGGCACTCCCTCCACTCCCTGGTCACTCCATTAAATTGAGATAGAGCACCAGAGGAGTCAGCAGTCCCACCCTGGGGGGCTCAGAGCTTGGGATCAGGTGGTCAGGTGGTGTGGCAGGGGGACAGGCCCATGTCCAGGAGATGAGTCTGGGGCTTCAGGTGGGCAGGAACAGACCGCACTGAGTGTCCTCGCTGGAGAGAGGTCAGACTGCTGGCGATAAGGGAGCATAAAAAGAGTTCACAAAAAAAAACTATGGAAAATTGTAGCAACTGGCAGTTGAAGTTCTTGTATTGCCAGTGTGGAAGCAAAATGCAGCCAGAGTCCGATTAGCATCTCAGTGTTATGAAAAGATACTCCGTTAGGTATATGTCAAAGTATGGGGGCGGTGGTACTTACGGGAGAGAGCCCAGGTGCCATGGTAAATGAGGCAAAATGGATTCCAGGCAGCGTGGTGGAGAAACATGTGCTGAGGGTGGGGAGTCAAGGAGGAGAAATGGATGCCAGCATGGAATGGACAGAAAGTGGGCATGCATCAGGAGGAGATCGGGAGGCGAGCTTCAAAAAAATGAAGAAGAGTCAGAGATGCTCTCAGAGGAGAAGCAAGAGGGTGAGTGGATGTGGGCAGAAAGCCCAAAAGGAAAGGCAGGGAAAGAATCCAGGAAACAACGATGGAGGGAGACAAGTGAAGGGGGGGTAAGGAGGCAGAATGGAGCCGACGAGAGATGAACCAGGACACAGGAGAAAAACAAACAATAACACAAAAATGGAGAAAAACAGAAGGATGAGTGGAAAGGGGGAGACACACACGGCACCAAAAACAAATGGACAGAGCAGCAGAAGCGCAGAGGACAGCACAGCCACACAAGCCACACAGGGAGCTCAGGGACAAAAGACACTCCCTGAGCAAGGGAGGTGTGTGAGTAAGGGGTTTAAGTAGAGGTTGTGGGAGGAGCTATTCCCCACATTGAACCTCAGGCTTAAACCCTCCCATTATATTATTTTAGAAAATGGGCTTGGAAATTCCCAGACTCTGATTGGCTGATACCCCTGGCAAGCTGGGCATGTATCAGACAACAGAGCCCAGGTAAGAAGAAGTGCCAGACCCAACTGACCTAAGTACCGAAATCGAGGGGCCATTTCGAATTTTAAACAAATTGTAAGCCTTGATCTGTCGCCATGTTTTTCCTCTCACTTAGCTAATCAAACTCCTTCCCGCCCCGCTTGTCTTATTCAAATTTAAAAAGAAAACGAAAGATGACAGAAAAAGATGCAGCCAGTCTGACTGGCTGCAAAACCACTAAATTGATTTCACTGATAGAAACAGAACGAGCACTACTCCTCCTGGTGCGCTGCTGTCTAAAACAGGGGCACTGTCTTGGTTTCCGCTGCCACCATGCCATGGTAACCTTACTGCCGCTTGTCTTATTCAAATTTAAAAAAGAAAAATGAAGGATGACAGCAAAAGACACAGCCAGTCTGACTAGCTGCAAAACCACAAATTGATTTCAGCGATAGAAACAGAATGAGCACTACCTCTGGTAGCGCTGCTTTCCGTACCACAATGCCGTGGGTAACCTTACTGCCGACCACAAAGTGACAGGGAGGGTGTGCGAAAGCACAAACTGCCATTTTTCCTTAACTGTGCCTCTCACCACACCCACCACAAAAAAACTATTCATTTTTGTACGGTACCTCAAAGTTGCATATTCACTCTACACTTCAAAGCAGACAGCAGTACTTTTGGGATCGCAAAAATGCTGACAACAACTCCGACTCGCTTAGCGAGCAAGTTGGCAGTCAGTTCAATCTCCTCTCCACCTCTGTCTCTCTCAATTTAAGTTCAATAAGAGGCCATGAAGAAAAAAACAGCAGTTTTTATTTCTGCGGTCGGGAGAGACACAAATAATAATTTATCAGCCGGTGCTCTGCTGTCTCGATCGCAATCTCATGCCCGCTTCTCCAGGTGCCCGGTCCATTTTGTCACCGCTACCAGCTTGCTCTTTCCTGCTGTTTCATTCTGGGTGTACTGGTAACAACAAGCTGGAGATCTAGATATGGTGTTCGCTCGATGGCGATTCAACGGCGGGGGGGGGACAGACACATAGATGCAGCATACAAACCGATCATAGCTTGGTGTTTGTGTGTGTGTGTGTGTGTATGTGTGTATAACCATGACAACCAGCTTCAAGGAAGAACACTCATACAAGGCAGAGGAATTATTTTATTACAAAACTTACTGTAAACTAAGTAGTTATTATTTTTTTAATTAAACCATTTTTTTTTTACAATGCCCATTTTCTAAGCACAATAATACCCCTCCAGGGTGGGCGGTGATAGGCTATCACCCTTCCAGGGGCTATAAGGCCCTCCGCCTGCGGCTTAGGGCCTCATTAACCCTGGGTGGTCGGTATACTATACCTCCCTGTCGAGTAATCATTGCTTACGTCATTTGTAATAAAATGCAACTCATTTTTCCTTTAGCAAATTTACCCTCATGCAAATGTTTTACTTGCATTTATTTTTATTTTGATACCCACAGTCCAAGATGCCAGTGCATTCAGACCCAACCGACGTGGGCTCAAACAATCTCTGCTCTAGTGAATATAAATTGTAGTATCATCCACATATACAACATGTTAAATTCCTTGTAGAAAATCATTGATCATCATTAGCAATACTAGCAGTGGGTCTAATTTAATTCCTTGGGGGACAGCTCTCTTAATATGTCTGTAGTGGAATCTGAATGAGTTTTTTGTAACTCTTTGCTGTCGAATCCAAAGGAAATAACTCACCCGCCTGATCAGTACAGGGTGGACATTTAGATGGTATATTTTCTGAATAAGAGAATTATGGAATATAAATGTATTCCATTTGTACTACATTATGATTTCTCTTTGTATGAACACTGTTGCCAATGAATTTTCAATGTCCTTTATCTGCCTGCAACTTGTCTGTAACTATTACTGCCATGTGACTTGGGTCACGCCTGAAAACGGGTAATCTCTTGGCAATGTGTACCTACCCAGTTACTTAAAAAAATACATACATGATCTAGTTGATTAAACGCCTTGACAAAATACACCAGCGCTAAATCAGAGGGAGTTCCCAGCTCTGCAGCAACATGTACTGTAAATGATGAGAGTTTAGTCAAAATATGGATTGCAAAGAACCCTTGCAGACTGCCAAACTGATTCAGATTTAGCATGCCCTTGACAGACATGTTCCCAAAAAATTCCTTTGCTATTTCGCAGGCCTCAGGCGTTGGAGAACTAGCCCTCAACTGTTTGATCACTGTACTGCTTTGCAATTGGACCTGCCTTCACTGGCCTCCATTCCTGTAGTAAGTAACCTTCAAGTACCGTGGTAAGTAATCTGTGACTGAGCACAATAAGGTATGAAGAAATGTTACTCATTCCCTGAGCAGTTAGCCTGAGATTTGTTCTGCTCCAGAGGCTTGTCTTGGATTAAGAGCTTGCAGTCTGCTGAACACGTGCTCTGTCTTGATATCAAACCAGTCAGGTTCAGTCAGCTACGTTTGATAAACTGTACCTATTTTAACCTATATAGGTTACTTTCAATTCAATTAAATTTTTATTTAACCAGGAAATGCACCATTGAGGCAAGCTCATTTACAAAGTGGTCCTGGAAGACAATTTAACGTACATACAGTGAAAGTGGAAAACAACAAAACAGCATCGATATACAGTTACATAACAGAGACCAAAAATAATAAAAGGTTGGCGGTAGAATGCAAGCCTAGGGATAGCAGAGAATTAGCTAATTGCTGGGGCAGAGAGAGGGAGGGATAGAGCAGAGAAGTAGGATGGAGGAAAGGGAGAGAGAGAAGTGGAAAAAAGAAGGGGAGCAGAGAGAAAAGGTACAGGGGTAAGTGAGGATAGAGATAAGGGGGACTGGGAGCAAGGGTGTAAGAGAGGAATGCAATCAGGAATGGGGGGAGAGGTATAGAAGGCAGATATAATTTGTTTCAGTTTATAATAATAGTATAGAGTAAAGAGTATAGAGTGAAGTGCTTAAGTTGGGAAGAGTTGGGGGAGGCTATGTGAGGAGCGTCTAAGTGGCGTAACACTGACATTTTTGAGACGGGGCAGAGGCTGACCTTGCTTTGAAGGAATTTGGGCACTTAATTGAGCCAGTTTCAAGGAATCTTGGATAGAATTCCAAACAGAGGGAATGGCATAGCTAAGGGAGGCAGTACCAAACCGGGATTGGATTCTCGGAGTGTCCAAACGGATGCAGTCATAGCGCTGAAGGGAGTATGACCGAGGCGAGATTGTAAACAGACTGCAGATGTATGGAGGCAATTTTGAAGTTAAAGCCCTATATGCCCAGAGGGCAGCATTCCGGCATCTATGAGCAGTTAGGGATCCCCATTCTAGTTGTGCGTAGAGGAAACAGTGATGTGTATTCGAGGGTGTGTTGGTAACGAATCTGATTGCCCTATGATAGAAAATGTCTAATTTGGCAAGGGCAGTTTTGGTCCCATAGATGTACAGCAAGTTGGCATAGTCAATGAGGGGCAAGAATGTGGAGGAGACTAGCCTAAGTTTGGCTTCAAGGGAGAGAAGGCGTCGAATCAAAAAAAAAGATTCCAAGTCTTTGTTTGAACTTTTTAGTGAGTTTGTCAATATGAGGCAAGAAGGAGAGTTGGTGGTCCAGCCAGAAACCAAGATATTTGAATTTGTCAATAACCTCAATGGTTTTTCCCAAGATGGTGGTAATTTGTAAGGCAGGTGGGGGGGTTTTATAGTCACCTAGACTATCTTTGGGTGAGAAAAACATTACTTTAGTTTTTTTAGCATTTAGGAGTAGTTTTAAACTGAGCAGATCATATTGTAGCAAATTGAAGTCTTTTTGTAGCTCCAGGCAGGCTTCGTTTAGTGAGGGTTTGGTAATGTAAATCACGGTGTCATCAGCAAATAAGTGGGCGCTAGAATTTGTAATCTTTTGATTGATGTTGTTAATGTATACTGTGAAGAGAAGGGGACCAAGGATAGAGCCTTGGGGGACGCCTCTTTGCATTGATTTTAAGGCAGAGAGAACACCCTGGGCAGAAACCTGTTTCAGCCTGCCAGTGAGGTATGAGGAAAACCAGTTCAGAACATTATTGTCAACACCTAGGTTAGTCAGCATGGACAGGAGCAAGGAATGGTCAACCATATCAAAAGCTTTACTCAAGTCTAAGAAAAGTGCACAGAGAGATTTTTTAGTATCCAAAGCAGTCTGCCAATCATTTGTGACCTTAGCCAGGGCAAAAGTTGTGCTGTGTAATGGTCTGAAGCCAGATTGGAAGGGATTAAGGAGTGAAGCACACTCTAGGTAATCTCTGAGCTGGGCATTGACAATTTTTTCCTAGCAGTTTGGAAAGAGTGGGCAGGAGAGAAATGGGGTGGTAGTTATTAAGATCAGATGGATCACCAGATTTGAGAAGGGGTATAACATGAGCTATCTGCCAGGTAGGCGGGAGAGTGCCATGAGAAAGTGAGAGATTAAAGAGGTGCATGATAGGTGGAGCTAGGACGAAGTAGCCAAGTTTCAGATATAGCGGGTCAAGACGGTCCGCACCTGCATTCTTTTTGGGATCAAGAGCTAGAAGTAGGTCTTCCACCTGTTTTAAAGAAACTGTACTAAAGCTGAAGGTGTGGTCCATGAGTTGGACTGCCTGGGGGCTAGACAGTCCTGTGGCAGAAACAATTTTACAAGCAGGGGAAGAGTCAAAGGCCAGACCAGCAGTAGCAAAGTGGCTACTGAGCTGCTCTAAAATGGAAGGTGTATCTGAATAAGTGACACCATCCACGCAAATTTTGGGGGGTAGCGGTGATGAGGGGGGGTGTCCCTGAACCTCATGGAGGATGTGCCAGAGCTTCGATGCATTGTTTTTGGCAGAGTCAATTGCAGTAAGAAAATATTTAGCCTTTTCTCCTCTGATTAGTTTAGTGCAATTATTTCTGACTGCTCTGAAGATTGTCTGTTCACTGATGGATTTGGTGGTACAAGCTTTTTTCCAAAGCACATCTCTTAAGCACAAGGCAGATTGGAGGGACGGAGTGAACCAGAGCAAACTCTTTTCTTAGCTCTGAGTTTCACCAAGGGAGCGTGCTTATCAATGACATTATGCACTAAGGAATTGATCAGTGCAAAACTCAGAGTCAATCAGGTTCTATTTTGTGGCCTCTTCCTTTTTACAAACAGGTCTTATTCCTTTATTTTTCACTTTTTTAACCCCAATAATCTCTTGACACCATCCCACAGCTTCTGAGGGTTAGAAGTAAGCAACTGGGCTTTGTCTTTCTGACGTTTTTCTCCCAATTGTTTTCATTCTGTTTACACTGTTTCCATGAGATTTGTACAGATTTAAATAACCCTTTTCAAAGCTGCTTGTCTTCTGATGATCATCATCTTAAAAGCATGTGCTGCCCAAGAGTTATCAGTATTGATGCCAGCTTTCTTTTTCTACAGATAATTCCACCAAAGCAATGAATGAATCTGCTCAGAGAACATCTCCAATCGTTCTTCGGTTCCTCCCTCTTACCATTCCCTATCAAGAAGAAAGGTTTCTTTTACAGTAGTTGCTGGAGTGGGGATGCTTTATATGTTAGTGTCATTGTTTCTGACTTAACTATATTTGTAGGCATTTTGCATGCTGATTGTGGCTCAAAGTTAGCAACACTGTGGTCAGGTAACGCTGTCGGGTCTTCTACTGTTGGGACCTTATAAAACAGACCCAAATTGATTAAGACAAATTGTAGTATTGCATCTTGCCTAATTGGTTTCTCAAAGAATTGTTGCAAATTATGCAACACTTTCAACATACTTACAGATAAACTGTTAAATTTACTAGTCAAGAGTATTGCGGAAAAGAGAAATTTTGCCTTAATCGAGTCTAATGATTACTTCAAGCTATGCAACATTTTTTAGTTATCTCCAGATTGTGTTTTATCCACTGTCCCAAACATAAGAGGTTTTAACCTCAGGGGGCTCTAGATAGATTAATTTTAGTCTCAAAGCTTAAGCATCATTGTTCTCTGCCCACATCAGCCTTTCATCTGCCCAACCTATTTCTAGTTAACAAGCAACTGGGGTTTCTTAGAATCCATTGATTCCATTCTGATTGCACTGTTCAGGAACTTAGGAAGATCCAATTCTTATCCCAGTTCTGTCTGAAATACTAAAAGGACCTTAAAATCCAAACTGGTTGCCAATTTGGAATCCTAAATCCTAAACTCCTGTGTAAAAATAGGTTTCAGGCTTCAGTTTAGAAATTAGGATTTTCCAGCTGCAATTCTGAAAATCTGAATTCCAAAAATCAGATTAGAATGCAATGAATTTAATTATGTTCATGGATTCTGAGCAGCCCTACAAGCAACCCTCTATTTTCCCCAAGTGAACTTTCCTTATTAGGTTGTATCCAGGCAAATTACTGCTGGTACTGGGTATAAAATCAGCACAACAGGTTTCTACCGTTGCAAAAATACCTGTCTGCCAAAAGCATGCTTCTTCTCCAGGTTCATTTATTTTAGTGACTAAAGATCTGTATTTGGTACTCAGTATCCTGTTACTTGGATAGTGCATCTGGAGATCAGACTTGTCCTCCAACAGTTAGTACTGGTATACATCTCTGGATCTGACATTTATCTGACCAAATTTGGATTTCAGATCTGAGGCTGGATTTCAGACATATGGTCAGATTCTTTTGATCCAAGGTTGGATCCACAGGTCAGATCCATGAAACTGACTAGCAGATACTGACAAGCCTTAGGCATTCATACTCCCCAATTTTTCTCCCAGGTTTTTCCACTACCCAGCCTTCTTCATTGGCACAACATCTATCTGGATGGCCTCACAAGCTCATGGTGTGCCTGTAATGGAGGTTGAACCCTAAATGGCTCAGCTGCAGTGATCACTGTAGTAGTAGAAGAATGATGCATTCCCCCGGCAAGAACACACAGCCTCAGTCCAACCCCAAACACAGGTGCTCTTGAACTACCCAAGGGGCACCAGTTAGATCCAGCAGTGCATTTTTAATGCTACTTTTATTCAAGATTCATTCCATGTGGCCACAGAAAGAATACCTCTCTTTTTTAAGATCAGGCTAAATATGTTTTTCTTCCTGTTTTTGTCTGCTGGTTTCACCAGGGTTTTTGGGGGCCTTTGTAAGACGACATCACTGTAGAATAAACATCTTGAAGTGAAATGCCTTAAATGTGGGTTACGCCTGGCAAGATACGTTGAAACAGAAAGGATCACCCACCAAAAGCTATCACTGCCAAAAAAGCCAAATGAGTGAGTTAGTAAGTTATGTAGTTAGTTAATTAGTTAAACTTTGGTGACTGGGATAGATACCCTGAGCCAGAGCTCATTTCCAGGTGAGACCCAAGGGGGGATACAACATGGAGTGATACAGCAATAGCAAATAAAGTGACAACAGCAGGTGCATGTACCCAAACAATAAAAGCAAAGAACAAGTAATACATTCCAGAAAAAAGAGCAAACAATGTAGAACATGCACAAAGTACATAGGCTAATGTGGAGTGCAGGGATGAGAGCTAGACGACTGCGCAGCCAATATATGGCAAGACATTTGTAACAGAATTATGGTGGCATAACATTCACATTTCTGACTACACAGAGTTTTAAGCTATACAGTAAGGAAAGTGGCACCATCAGTAAATGCTAATGGTAGTCACACATAGGTTTAACAGTGCCCTGAAATGCTGCAGTAACGTTGCAGCAAGTGAGGCATATGTGTGCTGTAGGTGAGAGGTAAACAGGGCATGGGTTGTTGTAATGCAGAGAGAAGAGGAAGATGACTAGCTGCAGGTGCTTGCTTTTGTGAAGTGTGCCTATAACAGTGGTTTGCGAGAGTACAGGGAGGAAGAGAAACAGAGAGAAGAAGGTTATTTCACAGTGTTGGAAGGCACATAATGAAAGCAGATTGGCCTGCTACAAATTTACAGTGAGGGAAAGAAACAACCATCAGATGATTGGAGAGAGCAGGTGGATATGATGGTGGGGTTCAGAAGAGAGGAGTGGTATGTGGGAACAGTGAAAAGCCCATATGTGGCCAGGAAAGAGGAACAGAAAGGTGCAACTAGCCAGATGGCTCCAGATTGTCTGTCCCCATAAAGGAAACTGTTGTCTCTAACTGTATCACACGCACACACACACACACACACACACACACACACCACTAAGTCAATTGGCTAAAGGTCTGTATCAAACCAAAAGTTCTGCAATAGACAAAATAGCACTGATTGTGATGCTGCCATGGGCTGCATTTATTTATCAAGCTGGCTTAGCAGCCAGTAACTTATGTTGTATCAGTAGTGCAACATGGTATAGAAACATAGAAACATAGAATTTGACGGCAGATAAGAACCGCTTGGCCCACCCAGTCTGACCATTTCCCTACCTACTGGATAAGCTGCAAATCCTAGTTAACCAGCAGCCTACTTCTGCCTACCCCCACCCCCTAGAATTGCCTTATGACTCTCCCATGCATGCTTGAATTCCACCACTGATTTTGACTCCACAACCTCCTCTGAAGGCCGTTCCATGCATCCACAACCTCTCTGTGAAAAATACTTCCTTAATTACCTCTGTGCCCCTCTATCTTCAAATTGTGCCCTCTTGTTCTTGCACTCCTCTTTTTTTGAAAGATGCTACCCTCTTGGATTTTGTTGATTCTATTGAGGTACTTGAACGTTTCTATCATGTCCCCTCTCTCCCTCCTTTCCTCGAGGCTATACATATTAAGCTTCTTTCGTCTCTCTTCATATGTCTTCCGGTGCAGACCCTGCACCATTTTAGTTGCCCTCCTTTGGACAGATTCCATCCTGTCTATGTCTTTGCAGAGACTGGGTCTCCAGAACTGCACACAGTACTCCAGATGGGGTCTCACCAGCTGTCTGTACAGAGGGATAATAACTTCCTGTTTTCTACTGGTGATGCTTCTCCCTATGCATCCCAGTATCCCCCAGCCCTCCTTGCTGCCCTCTCACATTGCTTGCCCACCTTTAGGTCATCTGATATGACTACCCCAGGTCCCTTTCCATTTTGTTGTTGTTAGTATCTCACCCCCATTGTGTACTCTTCCTCTGGATTTTGTTTCCAGGTGCATTACCTTGCACTTCTTAGCATTGAATCTTAGCTGCCATACATTTGACCATTCCTCTAACCTTGCCAAGTCCCTTCTCATCCTTTCCACTCCACCTGTGCATCAACTCTGTTGCAGATCTTTGTGTCATCTGCAAAGAGACATACTTTTCCTTCCAGTCCCTCTGCAATGTTGCTTATAAAGACATTGAATAGGACCGTCCTAGTACTGAACCCTGCAGTACCCCACTAGTAACCCTCCTTTCTTCTGAGTGACTCCATTTACTATACTCTTGTGTCCTATTCTCCAGCCAATTTTACCCAGGCTGTCATCTTGGGACCCACTCCCAGGCTGGCTAACTTGTATATTAATCTTTTGTGTGGGACTGTGTCAAATGCCTTGCTAAAGTCTAGGTAGGCATGTCCACAGCCCCTCCCTGATCTACTACTTTGGTCACCCAGTCAAAGAAATCTATCAGATTCGTCTGGCATGACCTTCCCGCTGTGAATCCATGCTGCCTAGGGTCCTGTGCCCCACTGGCCTCTAGATACTCGACAATTCTTTCCTTCAGAAGTGATTCCATCATTTTCCCTATCACTGAGGTTAAACTAACAGGTCTATAGTTTCCTGCTTCTGCCTTGCTCCCACTTTTGTGAAGGGGAACCACATCTGCCCTCCTCCAGTCCTCGGGTACCACCCCCTCCTCCCACGATTTGTTAAAAAGGGTAGTCAGTGGTGTCACTAGTTCTACCCTTAGTTCTTTTAGAATTCTGGGATGAATCCCATCAGGCCCCATTGCTTTGTCCACCTTCAGTTTTAAGAGTTCTTTCAGAACCCTTTCTTCTGTAAATGGGCTGGTATCAACTTCTGTATCCAGAGTGTTTCTACTGTTTGTTTTAGGTACCTCCCCTCTTCATTTGTAAATACTGAGCAAAAATATTTGTTTAGTATCTCTGCCTTTTCACAGTCTCCTCTGCCCACCCTCCTCCCTCCCTTTATTAAGCCTCACTATCCTCCCTTGGTCTTTCTTCGCTCCCTGATGTACTATAAAGGTTTTATCCCCTTCTTAACTGAGTTGGCTATCTTTTCCACGGTTTGGGCCTTTGCTGTTCTGACTGCCTTCCCAGCCTCCTTCTGCTTTAACTGATACAGTTCTCTGTCCTGCTCCTTCTGCGATTCCTTGTACTTCCTGAATGCTTTTTCTCTTGAACCTTCACTGCCACTTCCTTTGAGAACCATAGTGGTTTCTTACATCGCTTTGTTTTGTTTATTTGCTTCACACAAAGGCTCGTATACCTCTGTGATGGCAGTTTTATTATTCCCATTGTTCTTCCACCCTCCTTCCTGCCCATTTGCTAGTGCATTCCTTAGGCACTCACCCATTTTGGCAAAGTAAGCCCTCCTAAAGTCCAGTACTTTTGCCTTTGTATGGCTTGACTCTATTGCTGTGTTTATTGTGAACCATACTGTTCGATGGTCGCTAGTTCCAAGATGGCTACCCACTTCTACATCTGTGATCCTCTCTCCATCTCCATTTGAGAGAACAAGGTCTAAGATTACTCCCTCTCAAGTGGGGTCCAATACTAGTTGTCTAAGGCATGCCCCCTGTAGGGCATCTAGAATAACCCCACTCTTCGGAGTGGCTGCTGCAACTGCACTCCAGTTAACATCTGGCATATTCAGATCACCCATCAGCAATATCTCCCCTTTTTCTGCCATTCTAAATATACTTTCTATCATTTCCTTGTCCATTTCCTCCCTCTGAGAAGGGGGTCTGTATACAACCCCTGTGCGGATTGTGGTGCCATTGCCTGTCTCCAAATTTACCCACAGTGCTTCTTCTCCTCCCTGTTTACCCTTTCGTTCTGTTGCTTTTATTCCTTCCCTTATGTAAAGAGCTACTCCTCCTCCTCTTTTACCCTCTCTGTCCCTCCTGTAGATAGTGTATCCTGGTATGTTTACGTCCCAGTCATGGTTTTGTGTGTACCATGTTTCTGTGACTGCCATGATATCCAGATGTTCCTCCTCTATCAAGGCCACTAATTCAGGAAGCTTG
Organism: Neoceratodus forsteri; assembly: GCA_016271365.2. Classification (NCBI taxonomy): domain Eukaryota; kingdom Metazoa; phylum Chordata; order Ceratodontiformes; family Ceratodontidae; genus Neoceratodus; species Neoceratodus forsteri. Next base: position 732,881,816 of record CM057450.1, read on the forward strand.
TTACCCAGACTACGGGCATTGGTACTCATTGCTCTCCATGTCTTGATGGCTTTACCTTCTGTTGCAGCATCCCCCACTGACCTTTCTACCTCGGTCTTTTTCTCATTTAGTACCCTGTTTTGTAGGGAGAGGCTGGGATTTTCCTGCTGCTTATCAGTGCCTCCCCTTTGACTAGTTTAAAAGCTTGCCAATGAAGCATTTAAACTGATTGCTCAAAAGACTTGTTCCCTTCCTGGACAGATGCAGACCATCCTGCCAGTATAGGCTGGTGTCCCTCCAGGTGGAACCCCAGTCCCCAATGAAGCCAAACCCCTGTGCTCCACACCATTTTTTCAACCATTCATTAAACTGCATGGTGCTAATTACCCTCACCTCCCCCATGCCATTGATAGGTAGCACCTCTGAGAAGGATACTGTGTGTGCTACTTGTCTTAGGCCCCTCCCCAACTCTACAATGTCCTCCTGCACTGCTCTAATCTCACGATGAGCTAGGTCATTTGTCCCTAGGTGAACAACTACATCCAGCTCAGACTCCCTTGCAGCTGTTCTCATGATCCTGAGGATGCGCTTCCTGTCCCTCCAAGCCATGGCACCAGGCAGGCACCTTACTTCAGTTTTCCCAGCTCCCCCCAGTTCTATCCCCCTAATAACTGAGTCCCCCACCAGGAGCTGCTTCCTTTCCCTGTGGTGTCCTCTGCCTCCTTCCTGTGGGCCTCCCTTGTGACAGTTGTCATCAGTCTTCTCTGCGGGTGCATCCATAAGGGAGCTATGCTCCCCCAGAATAGTGTATGGATTGTGGAGTGGAACAATTGACTGGGTGTGCCTCTGTTCCACCATCCTCACCCTCCCTGAGTCCACTGTGGTCTAACTGCTGTGCTTTCTTCGCAACCTCTGAGGTAGTGGTGGTGGCGCTGGTGCTCCCTGGATGGGGGAGGTTCCCTTCCTACTGTCCAGTGTGGCCTGGGGGAAGGTTTCCTTACTACTGTCCAGTGTAGCCTGAAGACGGGCAACTTCCTTCCTCAGGGCAGAGAGTTGTCTGCAAATAGGGCAGCATCTCAGCCTCCAGAAAGACTCCCGGAAGAGTGCTGCCCCACAGCCATTACATTGCACTACTCCCCACATGTTTATCTACTTTTTGTTTGTTTGTTTTTGTGTGTGTGTGTGTGTGTGTGTGTGTGTGTATGTGTGTGTGTGTGTGTGTGTGCGTGTGTGATTGGTTTGTTATATAGAAATATATATATTATACAATGTATATGCTTATATTGTCAGTGCAGTGTGCTAGAGAGGATATGACAGTGATATGCATATTGCACTCTTGAGGAAATGATGTCAGAACCTCAGATATAAGGAACTATTTCCAGGGTGGGTGGGGTGAGGGGTGGAAGGGGTGGGCCTAAACTGTGCCCCTCAAAACAATCAGCTAAAAGCTCTCACCCACCGCTGCAATGAGTGCCTTCCTGTCAGCAAGATGCCCTACATAACAATTTGACAGAGAAAATACCCTGCCAAACAAACAGAGAAAAATCCAGACATCCTAGTCAGACACAGGTAAACTTCTCCAGCCCCAAAACAGCCTGGTGGTTTGTTAGCCACAAAGGAAAATCAAATATGCAGTTATTTCAGCCCTTCTGAAGATGCTGACAAGATAAGCAGTTTTGAAAACCCCCTTCCTGAATTAAAAACGAAAATAATTAAAACACAAAGCAATACCAATGTAAAAGTAAGGAAAACTTCTCTCAGATGTAAGCAAGAGAGAGAGATTAGTTACAGATATCTAGTCCAATATAGTATATCCCACGCAGCTTCTCAGTTGTTTCAAAGCACACCCAGTACACAACTTGGAAGAAGATAGACTTCATGACATGAGGATGGGGAGAGATATGTTTAGCAGGCAGAATCTCTCACTAATGTCTGAAAAAAATTTCATTAAAAGGAGTGATTATACTGTAGTTTGCAAGCCTAACCCAATATGCTAAAGCATGACTAAATTTGATGGGTAGGATTTTCAAAGAAATCTGTTGTGATTTTAGTACAGTTTCATGCAAATGGGAGAGGGGTGTGGCAATTCACAATTCATATAAGCTTCTGGAAGGTATTGCAGGTTATGTGGGGGGGCAGTACATGAGTCCTATGCACCCTCTGCTGCGTCACTAGGAAGAGTCTGAGACTATAATGGGTCAGTTGACCCAAAACTCCAAATCAGCATGGAGAGCATTGAGGGAAGGTGTCCTTTTTATTTTAAATTTCAGCTCCCCTACTGAGGAGGTCATGGCACTTCAATGAGGACTGCTGTATCCCACAGTCCACTGCTTGCAAGGAGTGGGGAATCTACTAGACAATCCTATTTGAAGCCCATGGTTTGGCCCATTTCTAACCCCTTTCCCCACATGAAGTTACGTGCTCATGGACAAGGGTGCCAGGGCCAAAGGATGCCATCAGATGTGGGGCAGCATCGGGGCAGAGCTGCATGGACCAGCAATGTGCAAATCTAAAATATGTCAGCCTATCTGTGGCTTGAACCCTTAGAATCTGTAATAAGAAGTTTTTTTTTCATGCCCTTTGCCATGTTAAGGACCTAGTTATGGGGTCTGTACATTTTAAAATGCATTTTGGCTTTCTTGGGGAAGAGAGAGTCTGAAGAGAGCTTCATTGACAGGAAGGCATTTTCTGACACTCCACTGTAGGAGAAATGTGAGGAAAATTCTGCTGGTCAGCAATGCCCTGGCAGCCCTGAACCAGTCATTTCCCACACTGTCTGAGATACCTATGGTCCTGACACATTTATTATTATTAAGCATTGAACTTACCTAAGAGGGTGGACATCAAACATAGGAGGCTGGAGCTCAGCCAGTTCAATAGCAGTGATCCCGACTGACCAGATGTCACACAATTCATTGTATCCGCCCTTCATTTCCACTGCTGCCACTTCAGGAGCCATCCTACAGAATGTACAGAGCAGCATCATTCACTGTGGCAAATTTCTTGGCTAAAACTCAACTTTGACAATCACAGCCAATCATCACTGGTTCAGACACGTACACATTGCCTGCTAGGCTTTTGCCAGGTCCAAAATGAAAGTGAAGTCACAATTTATAGTAAATGGTGATAATATTACAAAGAACATAATTGCACAAGTTCAGATTAGCTACATGTGTCATTCATTGGATGTTTTTGACACCTGTAGACTTACATGGTAGTATTTAGGATGTACACATCATAAATTATACTTGTGTGTTGGAATTCCCCACAGATTTACTTGGTATGGTACTTGAATTTTATATACTTGCACACTTGCAGTGAACAGTGTAGCCTTGCAGTTTGGTAGGAACAATAAATCTTAACAGTATGGGGAGTCAATAGCAAGTCATGACAATCCAGGCAGCATGTGGATGGACTAAAAATGTTACAACATGCTACACACAATGCAAGCACCATGTAATGCAGATCATATTGCATAAGACTACTAAGTGCTTTCAAAGGTTTCCCACTATATTAGGGTGATACTAATGGAACACTCTGTGACTTTTTTTTTCTGTGATGGATTTATAGTAGTTTAAGTGAAAGGCAATAGACTGCTCTGGAAGATAAATTCAGTACAAACAAGCTGAGTGCAGGAACCCTCCCCCATACTGTTCTCCAGTCGTGACCTGAACTGAGCTTTCTTTCTTGAGATGATTTAGTCACAATGCTCTTACAATCCTTGGGGAGGGATTTTCAGTGAGACGGATGCAGTACCTGCCTCTTTATATCAAATATGTACTGCATCCACACAGATGTGTCCAGATGTCTGCACGCTCTTTGCACACATGTAAATGCATTTGCAAGTATTCCTGCAGTTTATGACAATTTCTGCCCCAACTGTGGGACTCACATTCATTTTTTGGATGAAACTGTGGAATTTTGTCCCTGACGTTAGACCAGCTTTTTGTGGTTTAACTTCCCAGGTGGAATTCTGCACTCGCATCTGAAAAACCAACACGGGCATCTGGAAATCTTGCCCTTTGTCTGTACAGAGCAAAAACTACCAACTTTGAGCAATGTTTTTGCCACAGCAAGAGGTGCACAATACATTAATTAATTAAAATGGAGTGTACAACACATTAATTAAAATGGGCTAACCTAATATCCATCCTTTTTTTTGGTCAAAACAATGTGAAAATCAACATTTACTATATTACTTTTTAGTACTGTGAGGGTGGGGCTGGGGATGTTGGCAGAAAACGAAAACGTTTTTTATCCTTTATTGTACTATTTGCCTTGTCCATTACTGTGTTTCATATGTATTTATTTTTTTATCTGTAATTTTTGACCAGGAAAGGAACATTTAGTTTTGATAGCTTGTTTCCAGGTATGTCCTGGGGGTGGGTGTAGAGATGTGGTGAAGTTCGCGTGAAGTGGCAAAAATTTGCCCTTCATGGAGCTTCATGAAGTTTTCCCAGACCTGAGAAACTTCGACTTTGCCTGAATCACAAAGTTTTTGCTGTGAAGTGCAGAATTTTGTTCATGAAATTCTGCACTTCATGGTGAAACTTCACACTTCACGGTTGATTTGCGCACTACGAATTTCATGAATTTTACGAATTGCCAAAATTCCCAAATTAATTCACAGAGCAAAGTTTGCTGATTTCACCCATCTTTAGGTTGGTGGGTTACATGGACCAGTTTGAGTGACAGGGGGAATGTCGGCTATTACACCAGGGATACTCCCCAGCTCTTCATTGATATGTGCCATGGGATCTTTAACTGCCACCTGAGCAGTGAGCAGAGATGGACAGAAGGGACCTCAGTTTAATATCTCATCTGAAGGACAGTACCTCACTATTGCAGCAGCCCCTTCATACTGCGCTGCAGTGTCAGTTATGAGCATTGCCCCAAGTAACTGGTGTGGGACTATAACCCAGGACATTTGAATCTTCCATCTCCAGATGCGAGTGTGTTACTTACTAAGCCACTTGTATTGATATATTGGGCAATGTTTTACTGTAGGACCAGCCCCATGACTTGTAGCACTACACTGTAGTATCACACAGGAGATCTTGGCTCAGGAGCAACCGTAAAACTCCTCTCGCTCTCTCTCTCTCTCTCTCTTTCTCTCTCTCTCTCTCTCTCTGCCTCTCGTTCTCTTTCACTGGGCAATCAGAGAGCCAGTCCATTACCAAGGTAACATACTCACTTACTGGTGAGGGGGAGTGAGTGACAGATTCAGAATGTCAGTCTCCATCCACCACTCCCTGCAACCAGCAAGAGGAACATGTTGGGGTCGCTGCCCTTGCCTTTTGTGGCTCAGGCTGAGTGCTCCAATAGGCTTTAGGAGTGTTGGGGAGTGTGACAGGGGCAGAAGAGGAAAATGAATCATCTGATTTCAGGAAACAGAAACGAATGAAGAGCAGAGGTAGTGAAACAGACATGGAAAGTCATTGTTGGTTGATATGTATCAGTTGAGCACCAATATGGCAGCTTTTGCCGAAATGCAGTCTTAAAATGGGAGGGAGGGAGGGAGGAAGAAAGAGAGGGAGAGAAAGAGGAAAGAAAGAAAGAAAGAAAGAAAGAAAGAAAGGAAATAGTAACATTTCTCTATTAAGGAAGGAAATAGTAACATTTCTCTAATACAAATCGAAAGTAGAATACCAATTTGAAATGGGAGAGCAAATCAGTTTCTATACTTTACCAATATGGTGTCCCAATAAAAGACATTCTTTTAGACAAGGTAGCCGTGATTTGTGCTGAGATTCCAAAATCAGCTATGAAAACAAAATATAACCTTTATTAAAATGATGTTCTGGGCAGTGAGCTTCCAGTGCATCTCAAAACTATGCCCACCAGGTTACCACAATACTATTTTACCAGCTGTACTAGCTGTTGCTATACAGTAGTAATGTACCTGCAATTAAATTTGAGTGAACAACTGCTACATACAGTATTTGTATTTATTTTTTGTTGACTGGAAACAAGAGGGCTACAAAATACTGCCTATTGTCAGCCTTGTCTCATGGAGGGGAGATACAGATGCAACCCAATTCAAATTAAACCAGATTAAGATGCTGCTGTTTTTTGTTTTTGTTTACTGAATTGGAGAAATTAGGCCAGGACACTGGGGAAATTTCCCTACTCTTTTTGGGAAGTGCCATGGGATATTTAAAGAGGGACTACAACCAAAAGTGCTACATTGCAAAATTAGAATAAGCATGCCCCCAATAAATCTCATACCAAAAATTAGGTTTCTACATTACTTAATTTTAAAATTATGAGCTATTTTGTAGCCCTGATTTCACTACCTGTTCAAAACAGCCAGTTTTCAGTAAAGAGCCACTGATTATGTCATATCCTCAACTCAAAATCTAGTCCTCTCTGTCAGCAAGCTTATTGGACCTGTTTCTCCAAAGTTTAAATATCTTGTGCAATGGTTTTCACAAGTAAAACAGGCAGCACCATTCAAAAAACATTGCTATGAAAATTATGTATGTTTCAGGTTTTGTAACAAAGTTAACAAATTCATATTTATTTAATGACTTTTTGATGTGATCCATTTCTCCAGGGTTGCTGGATTCTGAGTCAGCATGCCTCCAGGCTGCTGATACCTTTTGTGGTAATACTCTACTGTGCCTGTTAGGAACCTGTATTGTTAGTAGTGTTGTAATGTTGGTATCATCATTGCTGCTTGTCAGTGTCTGGTTTACAATAAGTTTCAATAGGGGCCTTGTATGTGTTAATTCCTACTAGGGATAGAAGCACTAGCCCTGGCTAAATGATCATTTTAATGTGGAGTACAACACAGATGACCCTCAATGCGGGACAAGTAATAACCTGCCAAGGAGAAAACTCCGAGCTGGCTACTGCGTATTACAAACTCATAGTAAGGTTTCAAAACAGCAGTACCTCTCCCACCCCCATTCACAGGGAGCTGGAATAATTGTTTTAAAGTGCCACCGTGAGAAATCACCACAATTGAATGGCAGGTGTGAATGATCACAGCCTGTCATCACATCAGAGTTATCCAGTCTGCAAACATTTCAGGAATGTGCTATGACCCAGCATCCAGCAACCCTGGAGAAAAGGACCACAACAAAAAAGGCACAAAAAAAATATGAATTTGTCAACTTTGTTACAAAATCTAAACACACATAGTTTTTAAAGCAATGTTTATTGAATTGTGCTGCCTGTTTTACTCCTGAAAACCATTGCACATGATGATACTTAAACTTTGGAGAAACATGTCCTATAAGCTTTCTGACAGGGAGGACTAAAGTGTGAGTTCAGGAGGTAACATCATCATCAGTTCTTCACTGACACTAGCTTTTTTGAACTGGCAGTGAATTTAGGGTTGTAAAATGACTTCTAACTTTTAAACAAAGTCAGTTATAGATCTCATTTTTGGCAAGAAGCTGATTGGGGCTATGCTGATCCAAATTCTGAATTTATTTATGCCAGAAATTGTGACCATAGTCCCTCTTTAACATTCACCTGAACAACTATCAGAAAGGCAGGAAGGACCTTAGATTAACATCTCATCTGAAGGATGGCACATCCAGACAGTAGAGAATCCTGTTAGTACTGCACTCAGAAGTCAACGTTCTTGCTATAGTTCAAGCATAGTCTCTATGTTGGGCCAGAATTCAGTTCCATTTCCCTCTCAGAGCAATTCTGAAGCACTACTTTTGGGTTTCCATCATGTGAATGTCAAGGCATACACATTATGTTGTTGTATATCAGCAGCTATGAACAAAGGGTCATGTGTTGATGATAACAAGAAGAAAACAATTAGAGTAGTGTTTCCTGAAATCCCAGGAAGTTTCAAATAAACACCATTATAGATCAAGAGAGCACTCCCGACCAATCAGAGTGCTTCTTTCCTCTGCATATGAGACACTTTTATTCTGTGAAGAGAGTCTCATGTGTAGCTACCCTGGAAACGGGCATGTTCAGATAAGGTTTTTAAAAAGAATTGATTGAGCTAGATCAATATTGTCATGCCTTAACAATGTATGTGAGACCACTCTTACAACCTTAAGAGTGGTCTCAGCAGCAGTATTAACATACATTATGAATCATGAGATGATTGTTGGGCAGTTAGGATAGCTAATTTCTAAACATTCCAGGTACACTTATAACCATAAGAGGGCATCTTTATGCCCATAGTTCTAACATTCTGAAGTTCTGTGTTCACTTGGCACAGTCCATTTCCACTCACAGGGGTTTCTATTATTTTCCACAAAGTAAAACATTTAATTTTTTAAAAACTGCAGTCCTCAACATGATTGATAATATGGTTATATGTACAGTTATTACACATGTTATGGTTATGAGTTGATTCTCAAGTCCATTCTGTCCCACAACCGCTCAGCTTCACTTCACAGTTCTCTCACCCAAAGAACTTGAGAATACACTCTTATAACCATAAGAGGAACAGTAACTGTAGATATGACCATACAGAATATTCAGGAGTTAAAACCAAAAAACTAACCATCTCAACCCTTTGAATTTCTCTCAGTTCTTCCGGTAAGGACAATCACATATAGCAATCAGAAAAGCATGGATATAACTAACTGTTGCTTTTAAATTCCTTCTATTTTCACTAACGATGAAAATGACTGGTTCTAAAAAAATATTAACTCTTGTAAGGACTTGGACTGTTCTAGAATTTTGAACCGAAAAGTACTTCCCCCATAAAAAGCTGTTGGAGTGGTTAGGAACATAACTCAACCATTAGCTTGTGATCTGCATGAAATTAATGTGCAAAAATGTATTCATTGCTAGGTTAACCAAGAAAGGTTCAACCATTCTTAATTCTTCTCTCTGTTCTATTGCTGCACAAAATGTACCATTTGTGAGAAATTACTCACATCTCAAAAATGTGATAACTAAACGTTTGACTTTTGTTACACCATATAAGAGCAGTAAATCTTACAAAACTGACAACTATAATAAAAGTCCATTCAACCATTCTAAATTTACGTGTGTGTTTGGGTGGACTTTCGATGGCTTGATCTCTTTCTAGACTTGGATGAGGCCGATATACTATAGGGTGTCAAGGCTGCTGTAAAAGCTACAAAGATTTGTAAATAGATGGCTATAATTATGACAATGGTCACTGCCACATGTTTTATTAATTACAACAGCTGCTTATTCCTCTTTTATTGATGACAGTCACTGTTAGCAGCACCAACATTGGACATATTTAAGTGATAGCATTCACTGAGTTGGAGTATATGAAGCAATAAGTGGCTTCTGTGGTTGATTAAATGGCAAGGCCGATGGCTGAGGTGTTTAATCCCCTACAGAAGCTGATTACTGCAAGTATACTCGAACTAAATGAATGTTATTACTATTATATCAGTAGAGGTTACATAGTTTTTTATATGACTGATGAAAACAATTGAGTTAAGGCAAAATCAGACTTTGAGGTAAGCACCATGACTCTGGACATGCATTAGTGCCAGCGGTAATGCACATGCCGAGAGTCATGGCTACACTTTTCAAAGTCTGATTTCACCCTGTAACACCGCTCATTTTTCAATAGGAGTCACATAAAAAAACTCAGAAGAGAAGGTAGTTTTATAAAGTAGATTTAGCTGGCTGTAGCTTGAAAATGAAAAACTCATTCGTGAATGAGTTTTCCAGCACTTGCATTCCAGCATACTGTGGGTGTCTTTGAAAATATGGGTACCCTACTGTGAGCATGTTTAAAATGCGAATAACCAACTGTAAGCATGTGTAAAATGTGGATAACCTACTGTGGTCATGTAGAAAATGTGGTTGTGGTAGTTTGTGTGATAATAATTGACAGTTTTCCTGTGTTCTGATTGGCTAAGAGTAGATACCTGTGGTATAATACCAGGTATTCTGAGCACTCAGATATAGTATACAGGAGATACAGTTTGTAAGAGGAGCAGTGTGTAGTATCTTTACAAAGGATACGTAGTGCCAGTCCAGTGAGGTGGCAGGCAGAGGCACTGGTTACCTTATTACCTGCCACACCAGTGACACCAGTGACTCAGGTTGTGGAAGGGACCAGTGTCATTCTGGGTTAGCCAGGTAAGGTTGGACTGAGCATTCTAAGGACTGCTCTCTTCCCTTGGGGAGGGAGTATCCTGTATCCTGCTACATGACTACTACCTGGCGGAGTGTGGGTAACAGCAACTGCAGGAGCAGTCGGACATGGGTATGTGCTGACAGATGTGCCACATCATTTCATGCTGATACCCTAGGAAGAAAATCCATAGGAAAAATCCCCAGACCACTCATCTTTCCTCACAGGGCCCCGCAAGACCATAAGTGGCAGGCTACCCTTAATAGTGGATAACCAGTGAGGGCACTGGATGGGCCAGTGATGGGGCTGGGTGGAGCCACCAGAATCAAGGGATGAGGGAAAAACATTTTCCAGTTTAAATACTTTAATTCCATTTTAGCCATTGGTTCAAATGAAGGCTTCATTAACTGAGTGTAAACCAAATTTAGATCTGATGATGGTGTAGACTTTTTACAGGTGGATATGAATGTATCAGTCCTTTGAAAAATATTTAAAAAAATGTGTCAGAAGCTAATGTATTTGATCTAGATTTTAACTTAAATGCTGAAATGGCAAACAAGTGCACCTTTAGGCCAGGGTATTGGAAGGGCATTAATGATTGCTAAACAGGTTTGTGACTTGCTAACACCACTGTGTGAGCCCAAAGCAGAGAAAGAATACAAAATGCCATATTGGATGGAATGGTTAGTGACTCACTAACCCATTTGGGACCAGACATAAAATTTGCTGGTGCACCTATGCAAAGCAGTTATAGGCTTGCATATCAGCGCACTGGCATATTGGTAGGTTTGGAGAGGTGATAATGAGCCATCAGTGGTGGGCTAATTACCTCCTAAGCAAACCAGATCTTACAACCTGAACACCCTACCTGCAGCCCCCCCAGTCCCTGATCACCCCTCCGGTAATGTCACAACATTTCCCTGGTATCAAGTGGTCTCCTGCCCCTGAACACCCCTGGTATACAGTTAAACATACCCTGGTTGCTACTGGTCCCCCCAGCTTCAAACTCCATTGCCACCCTGTCACCAGGTCTGACCCCGCAACCCACCTCTACTGCCCCCGGAGCCCCCCCTCGGCAACTGGTGCAGACCCTCCACTCACTGCCATGGCCAGTTGCTGAAAGACATTTCACAGTTGTGGGCCTACTGTATTCACAGCTGATTACAATCAGTTCAAGATTTCAAAATGTAATTCGTCAGCCAGCCAAGGAGGTGAGCAGAGGGTCTATGCCAGTCACTGAGGTGGGGACACTGGGGGTGGTATGAGTGTGTTGAGCAGGGGTCAGAACTAGGGAGAGGCATTGAGACAGGGCGGTGAGGGGATTTGAATCCAAGGAGCAGGGGACCACAAGCCACCAGGGTATGTTTAATTACATATTGGGGGGTATTCAGGGGCAGGGGGACCACTAGACACCAAGGAAATGTTGTGAAATTACCAGAGGAGTGATTGGGGGTTGGGGGGGCCACTGGACACCAGGGAAATGGGAAATTACTGGAGGTGTAATTGGGGGGCAGGGGGACCACTGGACACCAGGAAAATGTTGGGAAATTACTGGAAGGGTGATTGGGGGCAGAGGGGACCCCTGGACACCAAAGTATGTATAATTGTAAATGAGGGTGTTTGGGGGTAGGGGATCACTAGCTACCAGGGACAATGTGATAACATATCAAAGAGGTGCTCAGGATGGGGGAGGGCACTAGACCCAGTACAGACACCCCTAACAGGCACTGGGGGGCTCAAAAACTCTGCTTACTCATAGCCTGTAATGAGGCCCTAATTAGATGTAAATGACCCATAGTAACTTGCTAGTGCTATGGGGTCATTTGCATCATAAGGTACGAATATGTCAGTTTTCTCCAGAGGAGCAGGTGTCATTAGTGAGCCCTACCAGCTTGCAATCAAAATCCCCATAGCATCTTATTGTCCACATTAGAGCTGTGCGGAATGGGAAAATTCTGAATCTGCAGAATTTCAATGGAATTGTGCAAATGTCTGTGAAATTTCATGGAATTGCATCAGAATTTTATGGAATTTTAATAATTTAGTAATTTGGTTAGAACTCAGCCATCATTCAAGCTAGAGCTCTGAAATCTGGAATGTGTGCTCTTTAGGTCCATGACCGCTAACGTGCCAAATATCATGAAATTTGGATGGTTTCAAACTTATAGGTGCTCAAATGTTGTCATTTTATTGTTTGTGTAAACTCTCATGAACATTTTTATCTGCATATATCTTAACCGTCTATTGGATCAGGGATCTTAAATTTGGCGTGATTTCTTGATGACAGGTGTTCTAACAGTGTACCAGATTTCATGACAATATGATGCATCATCTCAAACTATATGTGCTCAAAATCTGTAATTTTTTTTCAGGAAATTTCATGAAAAACTTTCATCTGCATATAACTCAGACACCTTTGGAGCTAGGCATGTGTGAATTAGTATGGATAACCTTTTTTTAATACTTATAGAACTATCTAAATATTGACATAATTAGATAAGAGATGTTTAAGTTACAGGGGTTCAAAGCTTTACTATGTACAGTTTATATTTGCAAAACTTTGAGAAAACTGTTACAAACGTGGATGTTTGTAACTTCTCTGCTCTTGCATGCATAGCATAAACATTTGACATGCATATCCATAGTCAATGTATCCTGGTGTCTAACACAACTGGATAAATTGGTTAAGCAGTTTTAATTTTGCAGAAGAAAAAAAATGATTAGTAACATTTTCTCACATATTTATGATAGCATATGCTGTAGATGAAGCATCCAGAATTTTTTTGTGTAATTTAACATTAACAATGCACATATCACTACTTCATTTTATAAGATGGGCTGAGCTTTTTGCAGTCCTGCTGTTTCTCTTTGGGTGACTTTCCCCCCGATTGACTCAGTAGAAGTACTGATCCCACTGACTCTTTATTCTTTACAGTAACAAACTCCCTGAAAACATGAGTCTCCTCCTCCTTTTCCTATTGACCTACCCTGTTGGAATAGCCAGAATTCTTTCTTCCTGTTGCCCAAGACATTGTCTTCCCCTCACTACATATTTTTAAGTACCTCTAAGTCCTAGACTTGCATGTACACCAGGCTCCCCGGATCATAAATTTACTGGATGTGATCCTTAAATATCCTGCATTTAGCTTGGAATTATTGACACTCTGTGCTTTCTTGCTCCAAACTGGGGGACTACCACTGTTGTGCTAACCAGCTCAGCTGTCCATTTCTTGGTGAGACTGTGCATCTAACTCCAGAACCTGTTGACCCCCTGTGCTACCTGCCTCTTATACCCCTATCATTTAATTAGAACCCCCCCCCCACATAAGGCAGAGTGAAATTAGAAAATTCCAGTTTTATGGAATTTTTCATGAAATTCTACAATTTTCACAAAGACTCGTGGGATTTGACTTTAAGTACACATGTTATTTTGCAATTTCTCACAGCAAGCAATTAATAAAATTGGCACACACAGTCTCTTTGTAAGGTCTAAGAACCTGTCAAATTTAATAGTATTGCATTCTTTAGTTTTAAAGTTTCAGGGGTTTATAAATTTGTAGTTTACATTCTTACAAAATAAAATGTTTAAATGTTGTGAAAGTTTGACTACTTTTAATTCAAAAATTTAAACCGGTCCTTTTCAGAAATGACCATGTGGTATAATAGTTTAAATGTTTCAACAAAATTAAAGTGAACAAACTAAAATGTAAATGTTGGCAACATGTTTAGCAGGCTATAACTCAGTCTCATTTGAAGCTAGAAATCTGAAACTATGTGGATATATAAATGTTGTGTTAACCTGTATACCTGTTAATCTTTGTAACATTTCAATGAATACTATCAAAATTATACTAAATTACAGAAATCCAAATTTTGGCAGAATATTTGGCTACCTATAACATTAAAACTTCCACTAAAACTTGAGACTTATTGTGTATATATGCATTCTAGGTGCTTCCCTAAATTTTGCTATTGTGGAAAAATTTGGATAAGAAATGTTTAAATTATCTCAGAATAACTGAAAATTAAATTTTGATTAAATGTTTGGCCACCCATAACTCTGCCCCTTTTAATCTACAGCTCTAAAATGTGGTACACTCTTGTAAGCCATGAGGTACTGTTTACATTCCAAATTTGGTTTTATTCAAACATGTGCATTTAAAATTATAGCGAAATAACCACAATTATAAATTAGCAAAATTCTGCAAAATTTTCACAAAAATTCCATGGAATTCCATGGAATCAGAGACATCATTCCATGGGCATAATTTTATATTCCACACAGCTCTAGTCCACATACCTCCTGTGGCCAATAAGGGGCTGGGGTTTGTGATCACAGTCCGGATAGTGCCTGGTTGTATATTGGAACATGCTTTTAGGGCTCACAAAGCGCCCAAACATATTCCAATATACCACTGGCTTGCTTCAGGCCCTTCTGGACTTCACTGGAGCCATCCAAAGTTCTCTGAATAATGGTCACCTAGCCAGGTCGGTCTTTATCGATTTAACTAAGGCTTTTGACACCATCCACCGTCGTCTACTACTTGAGCAGTTTTTGAATGCTGGGCTCTCTCCTGACTCCACAGCCTGGTTTAAAAGCTATCTGGAAAACTGATCCCAAAGAGTTAAAATTGCAGATGTCCTCTTTGACGCTAGATCTGTCCACTCAGGAGTCCCCAGGGATACATACTGGGTCCCCTTCTATTCAGTCTCTTGCTGAACAGCCTTCCACAATCTTGCCCAGAACAAATCATCCTCTGTGCTGATGACACCATAATTCACACCATCCGTAAGGATCCCCAACCCCTACAAAACAATCTACGGCTAGGCTTTGCCTCAGTTGAGAACTGGTTTAGTATACACAAATTGGTCCTAAATTATAAGAAAACTAAGTCAATGCTTTTCAGCAGCTCCCTCAACAAGTACAGGCTACACTCCCTGACCATCACAAACTGCCTTGGAGCTGTTCTCAAACAGGTGCAATCTTTTTAATATCTTGGGATCTCTCTTGACTGTAACCTAGCCTAAGGTGCCTACATTGACAGTGTCGCCAAAGCTGCAAATACTCACATTGGACTACTCTACAGGCACAGGCAACACCTTACTCTGAAAGCCTTAAGGGTCACTGTTCAGAGCTCTGCTGTCTCCACAATTGACTATGGCCTGATCATATATGACTCTGCTACTGTAACTGCCCTCAGACACATATCCGTGTCTCTCAACAAAGCTTGTTGGCTCATCACTGGAGTTCACCATCTCACTCATACATGTAACCTCTAAGCACAAATTGTCTGCCTACAACTCTCAAATCACATAAAGTACCAAACCTGCATTATGGCAAAGAAAATAACCATGGGCCAAGCACACCCCAGAGTCCAAGCACTCCTTTGTCGCAGTAGTAACCCTCGCTACACTAGGGGGTCTGAATCTCAACTCCTGCAGGTCCCTCACTGCTGTACCATCCAGGGACAAAGATTATTCACTTATAGGGCCCCTAGCTGGTTGAATGGGCTCAGCAGTGACATCTCCTCCATACCTAAGCTTGGCCCATTCAAATCCAGGCTCCACCTACTCCTCTCTGCCTCTAGCACCTGCGACTGACTCCTTTAATCAGCCCTCCTTACCATTACCCAATCCTTGTCTCAGCTCTTTCTACATAGTACTTCTATTATCTACCCCTAATCTCCTAAAACCCCTCCCCACCTCTCTCTCCCTCCCTTCCCCTGCACCCTCCACCGCCTGTTCTCTCTGTGATGTGACAATGCCTCTGGCTGCTCTTACCTTTTGTGTCCTTGCCATGTCTTGTAACACTATTTACCCCGTCATTGCCTCTGGCTTTAGTTTAACCCCAATGTATGCATTCATATTCATGTAACTGATTGTTAACCTGTTATCCTGCCTTTGTTACTTAGTTGTCTTGTGATTTTTGTTATTGTACTGCAACTGATGTGGAACCTTTGTAAAAGAGCCTTGGCTCAAAGGTACTTGTAATCTTAGATTCAGATAAATAAATAAATAAAATAAAAATAAAAAAATTTGTTCCTGGAGCAAGCATTTAGTGGGTTCTAATCTGGACCCAGATCTGAATATCCTGGCCTTAGTGTAGACAGTTTGAAACTGTTAGAATTTTACCCAGAAAGATATTCTAATACCAGGGCAGTGTCTGCATAGTCTGGGCTCTTAGAATTTTCTTTACACCACATGAAAAATCTCTTCCATTTTAAGGAGCATGATTTTCTAGCTACTGGTTTCCTAGCACTATACAGAACTTCTGTCACCTGAGATCATTATAAATCTGAGGATTCTAGATTCTTAGGTACCATGTTTTGAGGTGAAGTGTTTCTAGATTTGGATGCCATATCCTGATTTCTAAGACCTTTAGTGCATCCTGACACAGTGGGAGCCTGACTGGTCCTTTTTGGGACAGACTCATCAATACGAAGTATGGATATCAGGTCCATTCTGAACTTATGAGAATCATGGTAGCTTGTTCCCACCTCAATTTCAAAAGTACAGTGCTTTCTGAAGCAAACGTAAAGGTGAAAACATAAAGCAATTTCCTTCTCTATGACATGCTGAGTGCATTTTCTAGGATTCTGCCCAAAAATGGGTGTCTGCAACACAATAGAGGTCACTTCCTATTCTCCCAAGATGTAAACAGTTCCATCTCGGGCACTCCTCACTTTCTGAATACAAAGTTCACAGTTGCTATTTTCAAGAACCATTCATAATATACGGTACATTGCTCATCCTGCTCAGATTGTCAGATAGCACAGTGGCTTGAATAACCGAATGAATGGCAGACATCCATGTGTCAAACAAGTAAGCCAGATTCAAAATTCTCAGGGACTCCCTGCATAATTTTAAGGATCTGGCACCTGATTACTTTTATGTGTAATACATAGTTGTGATGTTATATGTCCTTATTTGTAACATCTGGTTCTCCACACTCATGGAGAAAAGGACTTCACGGAAAATTACACATCTACAAGCCAGAAACATGTCAGAGCTCATAGTTTGCAGGGATTATGGCCTCAACTGTTCCCATCTGTTCCTGAGGCCCAAACTACATATTCTGCAGATGGGTTGCTCTGAAAATGATGCATGCCATGCACTGAAATGTCAGCATGTTGGACATGTGGTCAGACTGTCTTAGTTGTCTCCAGATGGTCATGGTGTACTGAACAGATTAGTATTCTTTGTAAATTTTGAAGTCACTTGTGCTCCAATATGACTATTGCTTAATAAAGAAGCTTCAATACACTAAAGTTAAGTCCATATTTGGGCTGTTTCTACCTGGGAGTTTGTTGGACACCCCTCTAGAATGTATAAATACAGAACTCTCAATTCCAACAGATTAACGTGTTCTAGTCTTTTGGTCTCCTATGTGTCCTCCCCAGTGTGGTCACATTGGCCCCAAATGTACATATTTTAAAAGGGCTCCTGCCTTTAAGAAATATTGTATGCCCCCATTGCCCAGCATGCAATCACACTGTGTCTGTTTCCTTTGGGGTGTGTGATTGGAGGCTCCCAGGTCTGTTAGGAACACTGTTGCACTCACACTATAGGTGGCAGGTGGCCATCCTTGTTGTGCAGCAAAACCTGCTATTTCACGAGGGCACAGGAGGTACAGAAGATTTCTTCCTCCTTCATCTCACAGCAGCACTCCCCTGGTCATGCACCACAGATGGAAGCCTTCAGGAGCCAGACAGCATAAGGAAGGGCATTGGTTTAGCAGGGCTCCATGGTGGCTTTACGGTAATTCTTTATCCACTGGTGGCAGTATTATACTCCAGCAGCAGTACATGTTGAGATATCACTGAAATTCTGAAGCTTCTCCTTAGGAAGATAACCTCGTCCATCTATTATATTCAGTTTTGCTCCTATGAACTGTAGCACCTGAATGGGTACTAAACTGGACTTTTCAATATTTAAGAGGAAGCCTAAGCTTTGCATCAAGGTCATGGTCATGTCCATCACTGTCTGGTCTGACTTTTTAGTTACCAAGTTATTCCTTGACTACAGCGCGCAGCTGCCACTGCTAACAGATATTTTGTGAAAACCCTTGGTACTGAGGTCAGACCATGGGGCATTATTTTGAACTGATACTGGGACTGACCTACTCTGAACCTTAAGTACTTTCTCTGCATAAGCCTTATCTGAAAATGGAAATAGGCATAATTTAGGTCAACAGCATGTAAGCAATTATCTAACTGAAGTGATGGGATCACTGCAGTGAAACCATTTTTAATTTTTCTTTTTTGATATGCCTGTTTGGACTTTTGAGATGCAGTATTGGTTGCTGCTCTCCTGTCTTTTGTCTTGTCTGGAACTATCCACAGGTAAAAAAAAAGTTTCCTAACTGGGAGACTGAAACTTTCTTCATAGCCTGCAATTTTAGTAGTTTCTGTGCTTCCAGTTTCAGTTGCTGTTGGTCCTCTTGAGATTCATTGGTTGGGCAGTTTTAGTTTAATTTGTTGCAAAATATTTGCCTCTACAGCTACATCAATGTAAACACAATACATCAGTTTACTCAGTACAGTAATATACCAGTTTAATGCATTGACAGAAATAACATCTGAATGCACTCTGTGCATCAATGCAGCAAAACACTACATCAGTTTAAACAATGTGTGGATGTACTCAGTACATGGATGTGTCAATACAATACATCCATGTAAACAATACATCAATGAGTTCTGTACATCAGTGTACCAACACAATACATTATTGTAAACAATACATAAATGTGCTCAGTATGTCACTGGATTGATACAAAGCATCAATGTAAACATGAGTGTACTCAGTACTATGATGCACTGATACAACACATCAACATAAACATTGCACCAATGTACTCAGTACATCAATGTACCAATACAACACATTTATTTAAACAACACATTGATGTACTCAGTATATCGATGTACCAGTTCAACACATTGATGTAAAATATACATGAACGTACTCAGTACATAGATGGACCAATACAATACAGCAATTTAAACTTACCGTCAATGTTCTCAGTACATTCATATGCTGATACAATACATTGACATACACCATACATGAATGTATTTAGTACATTAATGTACCGGTACAATACATTGATTTGAACAATACAGTAATGCACTCAGTACATCACAGTATCCATTCAGTACACTGATGAATACATTATATGAATCTACTCATTACATTGATGTAACGATATAATACATCAATGTAAACATTACATCAATGTTCTCAGTACTTCACTATGCTATTACAATACATTGACATAAACAATACATGAATGTACTCAGTACATCAATGTACTGATACAGTACATTGATTTGAACAATACAATAATGCACTCAGTACATCGATGTACCCATTCAGTACATAGATGTATAAATTATATCAATGTACTCAGATCAACAATGTACCAATACAATGCATTAATTTGAACATTACAGTAATACACTCAGTACATAAATGTATCCATTCAGTACACTGATGTATACATTATGTTAGTGTACTCAGTACATTGATATATAGCTACATATATGTACACATTATATCAATATACTAAATACATCAATGTACTGATACAACACATCAAAGTAAACATTACATCACTGCACTCAGTACATCAATGCACTGATACTATACATCAGTGTATACATTATATCAATGTACTCAGTACATTGATGTACCAATACAATACATTGATGTAAATAATACATTAATGTACTCAATACATCAATGTACCAATGCAATACAATACATCAATGTAAACATTACATCAGTGTACTCAGTACATCAGTGCACTGATACAATACCTCAATGTATATAATGTGTACCTCGATCTGTATAATACATCAATGTATATAATGTACAGTATACATTGATGTATACTATACATCAGTGTATACTTTATAGCAAGCTAAAACGACAAAGAACCTCAGTACAACAGCACTGAGGCAAGGGTTAACCAAAAAGGGCACTGGCAACAAAGCCATGTTTCAAAGAAATCAAAGAAAATTACATGATATCAATGTACACAATATGGTGATGAGCCGATACAATACACTGATATAAACATTATCATACTGTACTCAATACATTGATGTACCAGTACAATACACTAACCTAAACACTGCAACAGTGTACTATGTACGTATAAAGTAAATGAATGGAAACACCACATCAGGTACTCAGTACATCGATGTACAGATTAAATGCATCAACATAAACAGTATATCAATGTACTCAGTATATCAGTGCACCGATACAATACCTGGACATAAACATTACAACACTATACTCTAATTGATGTACCATTACAAAACCCCAGTGTAACCAATACATCAGTGTACTCACTACACTGATGTATCATTACATCAACAAAACATCAAAGTACTTAGTACTCTGATGTACTGATATAATACATCAATATAAACAATACATCAATGTACTTAGTACAGTACATCAATATACCACTACGATACATCAATGTAGACATTACATCAATGTACTCAGTACATCGACATATCATTATAATATATTGGTATAAACAATACATCAATTTATTCAGTACATCCAAAAATCAATATAATGCATTGATGTGACTGTCTAACATGTTTATATTTAGAAAACATTGTGAAGAAAACAGCTTTTTAAACATTTTATGATTGTTACATTTCATATACATGAAACATCAATAGTGATGGCATACATTTGGGCATGATAAAGTATTTTTAGAGTGGTCTGATCACATTACATAAAATCTTCATTTTCCTAGAGCAACCCCACATCTTCCAGTGGTTTTGCAGGTGTAGCCTGAGAAAGCATCAGAAGGTAACATACTGTAACCTGAAGTTTCGGAAAGCATAGTCTTATAAGTCAAATGTGTTACTGTACGTGATCCACTTAATAATACTTATTGAACAAAGTCAGATAAGCTAACCTGATAAAACACAGAAACATAGAATTTGCCAGCAGATAAGGACTACTTGGTTCACCTACTCTGCTCATTTTCTCTGCCTGCAATACTGCAGCAGATCCTACTTGATCTCCAGCTCATTCACTCCTCATTTCCCTAAGATTCCCTTACACCTATCCCATGCATTCTTGAACCCCACCACTATTTTCGCCCCACCCCCACTGCTGGAAGACTGTTCCAGGAATCCACCACTCTTCCTGTGAAGAAGTACTTCCTCACATCCCTCCTAAATCTACCCCCTCAAATTTCTTATCATGCCCCCTTGTCCTTAAGCACCTTTTTTCTGAAAAATACTTCCCTCTTGTGCCTTGTTTACCCCTGTAAGTTATTTAAAGGTTTCTACCTTATCCCCCTCTTTCTCATCTCTTCCAGGATTTACAAATGTAGGTCCTTTAATCTCTTTTTGTAGGGCTTCTAATGCAGATCCTCTACCATTTTAGTTGCCCTCCTTTGGACCTCTTCCACTCTGTCTATGTCCTTTCTGAGATGTGGTCTCCAGAATTGGATACAGTACTCTAGGTGTGGTCATGCCAGTGATCTACATGGAGGTAACACCACCTCCCTTTTTCTGCTCCCTAGCATCCCACTTGCCCTCCCAACTGCCTTGTCTCACTGATTGGCCAACTTTAGGTCATCCAATATGATCAGCCCAGGTCTGCTTCCTACTTGGTGATCATCAGTACCACCCACCCATTTTGTACTCCACCTCTGGGTTTCTGTGCCCCAACTGCATTATTTTGCACTTTTACACATTGAAACCCAGCTGCCATACCCTTGATCTCTCCTCGAGTTTTCTCAGGTCACTGCTCATCCTTTCCAGCACCCAGGAGTGTCCACCCTATTGCAGAGTTTGGTGTCATCAGCAAAGAGGCAGATCTTCACATTTTGCTCCTCTGCAATGCCACCTATAAAGACATTAAAGAGGACCAGTCCCAGCAGTGATCCCTGAGGCACCTCGCTGGTCACCTTCCATTCCTCTGACTGAACTCTGTTTACCACCACCCTCTACTGCCTATCCCATAACCAATTTCTGAGCCAGTTTACCACTTTTGGACCCACTCCTAAGCTATCCAGCTTGCTTACTAGTCTCCTGTGTGGAACAGTGTCAAACGTCTTACTGAAATCTAGGTAGGCTCGATCCACTGCTCCACCCTGGTCTAGTTACTTGGTCACCTAGTTAAAGAAATCTATAAGATTCATTTGACATGACCTCCCCCATGAATCCATGCTGCCTCAGATCTTATAACTGGATGGATTCAAGATATTCCACAATCCTTTCTTTCAGCAGTGATTTCATTAACTTTCCTACCACTGATATCAGGCTGACAGGCCTATAATTGCCAGACTCTTCCCTGCTACCACTTTTGTGACATGGGACTACATCTGCCCTCCTTAAGTCCTCTGGGACCATACCTGTTTCAAATGAGCTGTTAAATGGTTCTCTCTTTTCACTGCCATGCAGGGACTTCAGACTAGGAAGCAAATTTGGGCCTTCCATGAAGTCTGGAGTGCATTTTAGGAATGATAGGTAAGTACCCTTGCCACTGAACTCAAAAAGCTACACTAATATCAGCTGGGGAAGCAGTGTTTTGTCTTATTTCCCCACACCAAACCCATGGGATCAGCAGAGTCAAGCAGCTTTTACTGTATGGGCATTTGCCAGGGCAGTCACAGCATCCATAACGATCAGGCTGCGGTCAAGGGTTGAATGGTTACATGAAGCACAGAGTAAAAGGTGGGAAGAAATGGTATATCCCTCTTAAGATCATAAGTCCTACCACAAGTGGGGGAGGATCAGCTAGTGGCACATGCCCCAGACTCAAGGCAGTGCCTGGTAAATGAAGAACCCACCTTAGATATTGGATGCCTCCAAAAACCAGAATAACACACACAGTGAAATCAGTCTCACATTATGAATTTTATTATTGTAGCATAAAAAGCCTAAAAAAAGAATTTGTGTAACTTACCTAATTTAACTTCTCCAGAATCATTTAGTAGAATATTTGCTCCCTACAAAAAATAGGAAGAAAATTAATAAAACGTTTTTACACCAAATATAAAAAAAAAGCCCACTCTGAATATGAGCTCAGTCACCATGTTGTATTGTCATAAATACTGAATCTTAATGTTTTTCAGTGTTGCTTGTGAATTAAGGCAAAAATGAAATGTTTTACTCTTGGACAGTTATTGTCACTTGAATTCTACTTATAAAGAGGTAATTAAATTCCCACTGTATGCCAAATGAGTAGACAATTATGTATCTACTGTAGGTCACCTAAGAATGAAGGTGATGTACTCTGTACCTACAGCTGCAGCAGAAGACATGACCAGATGTTTCCTTAAATGTCTGTGATATCGCTAGAGAAATTCCCTGCCTGCCTACTTGCAGTACCAATATAGGCCAGCAGGGAGCATCTCTTTAGATATATCACAAAATATCTGGAAATATCTGAATGTATGAATAGTCATGTTAGGTATTAAACTTCTTGACATTGAACCAGCGCTGCAAAAGAGGGCAGCTAGCCCAAACGAATCAAAGTCACAGATCGCAGCACTCGAGCAAGGAAAATACATGAGTCAAATATAGTGCAAATACAAAATAAATGTATTGCTAGGGCCAATTAACCCCTACCCCTAGCACCTCGGCAGTGAAGCCTTCTAAGGCAGTTTTATTTTGCATTTGCACTATATTTCCTGCCAAAGGTGGCATGTTACCTGACATGGATATTCAGGGCATAATGTTTGGTTAAAGAATGTACTGTGCTCCAAGTTGCAGCTCTGCAAATTTCTGCAGTAGGCATAGATCATATTTGTGCCAGGAAAGAGGCAACCACTCTGGTGTTGTGGGCATGTATCTTGCCTTCCAGTTTACCTGTATAGCAGTGGTGAGGGCAGTTTATAATCCAGGCTGCAATGTGTTTGACTGTGACAAGCTGTCTCTTTCAATGAGGGTCAAAAGAGATAAAGCTGTTTTGAATGTCTAAAGTTCTTAGTTCTGTCCAGGTAAAACATAAGGACCCTCTAAACGTTCAGTGAGTGGATAGTCCTTTCTCCCTCATTCTGGAAGTTAGCAAAGTAGGTAGGCTGCTAGACAAGATTATGGCCTGATTAAGATGAAATGCCAACACCACCTTAAGTAAAGATTTGGGGTATGTACAAAGAACTACAGTACCTTATCTTTATGGAAAACCAGTATACAGCGGATCTGTGACCAAAGCATGGATTTCAGATACTCTACATTCTGAACTGACACCTACCATCAATTCTGCTGTCCAAGTTAGGATCTTCAAGTCACAAATTGCAATAAGCTTGAAGGGCTTGCAAGTGAGCATATCTACCGCAAAGTTGCTATACCAGGGAGCCACCAGCTTTCTGATAGGAGTACTTGTATGTGGAATACCTCTGAGGAACTGCTTAAACAGCGACAGTTATGCCAAAGAGAGGGTACCTACAGGTTCATGGTACAATGATATAGCACATATGTGGAACTTAACTGTGAAATACTGTAGACCAGGCCAGCATCAAAAAGGTACAGTACTCCAAAATCTTTTCAGGTAGACACCTGAAAAGGTCCACAGGAATTCTGAAACATTAGATAGAAAATAATTTCCACATAGCTGTGTATGTCTTCCTGGTATTTCAGAGACCCCCGAGATACCTTGAGCCTGTTCACGTTTATCTCTTCAGGAGCCAGGCCTGAAAGTGCAAGGAGTGCAGGCTGGGATGGGCTAGCTGATCCTGGGTCAATAAGTTCATCCAGAGTAGCAGAACCCTTAGTTTGTTGACTAGTCAATTCAACAGAGGAAACCATATCTGCAAGGCCAACAGGGGGCCACTAAGGTCATCTTAGCCCCATGTGCCTCCAATTTGAACAATAATCTCTGGATGACAGGGATTGGAGGGAATGCATGCAGAAACAGATTTTGCCATGGCAGTCTGAATGCTTTCTGACAAAAATGCCATATACTGGATTTCTACAGCAGAATCAAGGCAGTGTGGCATTGAGTGGGGAAGCAAAAAGGTCCACATCTGGGATACTTCACTCATTGAATAGTAGTCTTATGATGTCTGATGCTAGTGACCACTCATGAAGGTCCACCTCTGTTCTACTTAATTTGTCTGTCAGAGTGTTCTGGACCCCAAGCAGATAGATTGCTTGGAACAAGATCCCCTGCTCCAAGCACCACTCCCACACTCTCATAGCCTCCCTGCAGAGAATATAAGAGTGTGCTCTTCCTTGCTTGTTGATATAGTACATGACAAACTTGTTATCCATCTGGAGGAAAACTGTCTTTTGGCTAAAAATATCCACAGTGGCTTTCAGACTATAAAGTACTGCTCGCATCACCAGCACATTGATGTGGAGATGTCTTTCTGATGAGTCCCAGGCACCTTGTGTTTGGAGACTCTGGCAGTGGGCTACTCACCACAGCAGGAAAGAGTCCATGGTGAGAGTCACCTCTGGCTCAAGTGGGGAGAAGGGAAAGCCCTGGAGGAGGTTGCCCTCTATTGACCACCACATCAAAGACTTCGCCAGTGGTTTGATCACCTGAATAGAAACATAGAAACATAGAATTTGATGGCAGATAAGGACCGCTTGGCCCACCTAGTCTGCCCATTTCCCTACCTAACGGATAAGCTGCAGATCCTAGTTAACCAATGGCCTACTTCCTCTTACCCCCCACTAGAATTGCTTTATGTCTGTCCCATGCATTCTTGAATTCCCCCCCCCACTGTTTTTGACCCTACGACCTCCTCAGGAAGGCCGTTCCATGCATCTACAACCCTCTCTGTGAAGAAATACTTCTGAGACGTCCCCGCTCTATCTTCAGATTGTGCCCCCATGTTCTTGCACATCTCTTTTTCTGAAAGATGCTACCCACTTGGACTTTGTTGATTCCCTTGAAGTATTTGAACATTTTTATCATGTCCCCCCTCTCCCTCCTTTCCTTGAGGCTATACATGCAGACCTTGCACCATTTTGGTTGCCCTCCTCTGGACAGCCTCCACCCTGTCTATGTCTTTGCGGAGTTGGGGTCTCATGAACTGACACAGTACTCCAGATGTAGTCTTACCAACTGTCTGCACAGAGGGCCAACCACTTCCTGTTTTCTACTGATGATGCCTCTCCATATGCATGCCAGTATCCCCCCAGTCCTCCTTACTGCCTTCTTGCATTGCTTGCCCACCTTTAGGTCATCTGATATGACTACCTCCAGATCCCTTTCCATTTTTGTTGTTGTCAGTATCTCACCCCCCCATTGTGTACTCTTCCCCTGGCTTTTTGTTTCACAGGTGCATTACTTTGCACGTCTTTGCGTTGAATCTAATCTGCCATACATTTGACCATTCCTCCAACCTTGCCAAGTCCCTTTTCATCCTTTCCACCCCACCTTGTGTATCAACCCTGTTGCAGATCTTTGTGTCATCTGCAAAGAGACATACTTTCCCTTCCAATCCCTCTGCAATGTCACTTATAAAGACATTAAAAAGGACCGTCCCCAGTACTGAACCCTGCGGTACCCCACTAGTAACCCCCTTTCTTCACTGTGACTCCATTTACTATTACCTTCTGTGTCCTGTTGTCCAGCCCGTGTTTTACCCAGGCTACCACCCTGGGACCCATTCCTAGGCTGGCTAAATTGTTTATTAATCTTTTGTGCGGGACTGTGTCAAATGCCTTGCTAAAGTCTAGGTAGGCCATGTCCACAGCCCTTCCATGGTCTACTACTTTGGTCACCCAGTCAAAGAAATCTATCAGATTTGTCTGACATGACCTTCCTGCTGTGAATCCATGCTGCCTTGGGTCCTGTGCCCCACTGTCCTCTAGGTACTCAACAATTCTTTCCTTCAGAAGTGATTCCATCATTTTCCCTACCACTGAGGTCAAACTGACAAGTCTATAGTTTCCCTCCCTCTGTCTTGCTCCCACTTTTGTGAAGGAAAAATCACATCTGCCCTCCTACAGTCCTCAGGTACCACACCATCCTCCCATGATTTATTAAAAAGGGTAGCCAGTGGTGTTACTAGTTCTTCCCTTAGTTCTTTTAGAATTCTGGGGTGAATCCCATGGACCCCATTGCTTTATCCACCTTCAGTTTTAAGAGTTTTTTTAGAACCCTTTCTTCTGTGAAAGGGCTAATATCAACCCCCCTATCCAGAGGTGCTTCTATTGACTGGATTAGGTATCTCCCCCTACTTTTCCACTGTAAATACTGAGCAGAAGTATTCATTCAGTATCCCTGATTTTTCACTGTCACTCTCTGCCCAACCACCTTCCTCTTTATTCAGTCTCAGTATCTCTGCCTTAGTATTTCTTTGCTCCCTAATGTACCTATAAAAGGTTTTATCCCCCTTCTTAACCAAGTTGGCTATCTTTTCCTCAGCTTAGGCCTTTGCTATTCTGACTACCTTCCATGCTTCCTTCTGCTTTAACTGGTACAGTTCTCTGTCCTGCTCCTTCTGTGTTTCCTTATACTTCCTGAATGCTATCTTTTTCTCCCTCACCTTCCCCGCCACTCGTTTCGAAAATATAGTGTTTTTTTCTTTCATTTTGATTTGTTTATTTGCTTCACACAAAGGGTTGTTGCCTCAGTGATGGCAGTTTTGATGTTTCCCCATTGTTGCTCCACCCCACCTTCTTGCCTGTTTGCTAGTGCTTTTCTGAGGCACTCTCCCATTTTGACAAAATCAGCTATCCTAAAGTCCAGTACCTTCACTTTTGTATGGCTTGACTCTACAACTGAGTTTATCGTGAACCACACTGTTTGATGGTCGCTTGCTCCCACTAGTTTCCTGATAAAAGACCCTTGTAGGGAGTCAAGTATGGTCCTGTTATTTGCAGAAGCTGCAGCTGGAAGGCTCCAATCCACACCTGGCAGACTAAAGTCCCCAACTAGCAGCACCACCCTTTTACTTGCCATCCTGCTGATGGCTTCTCCAAGTGCCTTATCCAACTCCTCTCCCTGTGCTGGAGGTGTGTATACCACCCCGTATGGATAGTGGCCTCAGCTTGTCTCCAGGAAGACCCACAGCACCTTTAGCCCTTCCTATTCCTCCAGGTGCCCCTGTATTTCCAAAGTCTTGATTTGCTCCCTCCCATATAGTGCAATCCCTCCTCACTTCCCTTTCTCCTGAAAAGAGAGTAGCTTATGGCCATATCCTAGTCATAACTGTTAGTGCATTGTGACTCCGTTATGGACACCAAATCCAGGCTAGCCTCCTCCATGATGGCCTCTGGTCCAGAATTTTACTTCCCAAACTCCTTGTCTTGGTTCCTATGGCTTTCCATACCTCATTCCCTCCCTGCCTACCAGTTGTCCTCTTCCTTCTTGTACAGATCCCTGAAGGGCGCAGGGTCATAATGCCGCAAGACATCATGCTACAGCAATATACCTCACTGCCAATACAGCGCAATATATTGCCAGTGGCATAAGTCTTTTTTTTGCAGGGGGCTCCACCCCCCCCGCAACCTGAATTACGGGGGGGGCTGCACTCATAAACTCCCCAACTAAAATATCTAACTCGGGGGGGGGGGGGTTAACAGTAAATATCTCACAAAGTGCAAAAAATTTAAAAAATCATGCGTGTGGGACTGGGAATCAAAACCCAGTCCCAAACATACTGCTTGCCTCCCTTGCTGCCAGTGGCTCATCCCGTTGAGCCACGACAGCTGCTCAGAGGACCCCGGTCCCAGCAGAAGTCTTACCCTCTGCCTGGGAGAGTGAGCAGGTGCACTACCATGAATACTGCCTTTTGCGGTTTGGTGCCATCTCGTCATCCCTGTTGCGCTTGTTATTGTTGTGATCGTCTGTCACACGCCTGTAGAAAGACATGACAAAGGGACCCGCTAGGGTCCCTGAAGCTCACCCAACCCCCCTGTCCCTTATTACCTCTCCATTTAATGTCTCTTTAGTTCTCTCTTCTTGCATTCTTGATTTATACCCCCGTCCCTCTGCCTTGTCCCTGTCTCTTTCTTTTCATGCCCCTGCCACGAGGAAGCTTCCTCCCTTGGACCCTTTCTCCTTGTTGCTTCATCATGTGAGGGGCTAATTTGTGCCTCCCTTGGTATCACAGTCTTCCCCACCCCCAGCTAGTTTAAGTGTTCACCCAAGTAACATTTAAACCTCCAACTAAGGACTGTGATTCCCCTCCTGGAAGTATACAGGCTGTTCCCTTCTAGAGGCCCATATTCTCCCAGTATGGCTCCCAGTTCTCAATGTAGCTGAAGCCCTCCTGCATGCATCATACCTTCAACCAATTGCTAAAAGCCCTAATGTAGAGTGCCCTTTCCACTCCCCAGCTGCACACAGGTAAAACCTCAGCAAATACCACCATGTGTGCTACCTTCTTAAGGCCCCTCCCCAGCTCCTTCAAATTACCCTGCACTACCCCTTCCCTATCCCTGTCAGGTCATTTGTTCCTATGTGGACAATGACATCTAACTCACTCTCATCTCCTGCTGCCCTAGTGATCCTCTGAATGTACTCTCCATCCCTCCAAGCTGAAGCACCAGGGAGGCACTTTACCTCTACCTTCCACCCCCCATGCTAAAGTATATCCCCCAACAATGTTGTCCTCTACCAGCAGCTGCTACCTCCTCAGCTGGCAGCCTTTTCCTCCCTCCTAGGGGCCTCCCTTTGTAAGGACCCCCCCCATCTTCCCTTCTCACTGCTGCAGGTGCCTCCTCCTGATTGTCCTGTCCTGCCAGCATGGGGAAGGAATTTTGAAGTGGTACAGGCTGAAGAATGTGTATCCAGCCTGCCATCCCCACCTTTCCAGAGCTCACCAAGGTCCAACTGTTCCATGTCTCCCTAGGCATCCTATGGAGGAGCGGTGGCAAACTTGGTGACCCCTGGGTAGCAAAAGGTTCTCTGCACCCTTGCCAGTTCAGCCCAGAGTCCAGCCACCACTGCCCTCAACCCAGAGAGGTGAGTGCAAATGGGGCAGTACCTCAATCTCCAGAATGTATCCTGCAAGACTGTGACCTTACACCTGTTACACTGTACCTCTCCCATGCTCTTTCCTTCCTTGACCTTTTGTCTGTTGAACTTTCCTTGTAACTTTACACTTCTTTTCTGTACCTGTTTACTTCCTACTCTTTCTTTCCTTTCCTGAAATGTATTTATTACCCTACACTAGATAGGGTGTCTCCTACTTTCACGTCTACCAGTATCTATCTTCTCCTAATGTGTGCTATCTCTTACCCCTTTGGTGTTACCCCATTACCTGTAGTTCCTTAACCTTACACTGTCTGTTTAAGTATACCTGTACCCAATACTGTGTTTTCTTCTACCTTAGTCTGGTGTCTCCCCTGCAGAATTTCCTGCAGAATGCAGACTGTCTACGGATGCCTGCAGATGTCTTAGAATAGATGTTCCACTTTTGCTCTGTCCCACTCATGTGATGGGACATGAGCATGATGGAACACGCTGGGAAAGTGCTAAAGTTCATCCCAGAGTAAAAGCTTCCTGGTTAGTCCTACCAACAAGCCACAACCAACCTGCAATCAGAAATGTGACACAGTGGCTCCACTGCGCCGAGCAAAAGGGTTCGCTCGGCATGCTGGCAACCTGGGTCCGTGCCTCGGGCCCGGGTGTCAGGAGCGGAGTCCAGCAAGAAGGGGGTTCCATAGGTGTCTACTGGATATCTCCCTCCAGGGGTGGGGGTGGGTTCAGCCTAGAGACCTGTGGGTGGATTGGATTGGAGTGTGCTTGGAGACATGCTGCCTTGACATGCCCCCTGCATGCTTCAACCCCAGAACCCTCCACGCTCTAAGCAAGGTCGAGAACTATGGTGGGAGAGAGGCACACAGAACAAGGTAAATACCTCCCGGCCAGGCCTACATGACAAGTGCCCTAGGCCCCCATTACCTGAAGCCCATCCCTGCGGTATCTGAGAAGCTGTGTCAGGCCGTAAAGGTGATTTCCTCTCAGAAGAGAGGGACCCTCCCTGTACCAGGGATATACCGGGGCCACTCTCAGGTAGGCTGCTATAGGGGATGGAAGTAGGTGGTATGGGGTCGGAGGGTGGTGGACAAGGCACTGGCACCCTGAAGGAGCGGCAGGTTGGGGCGATGGGATGCACAAAAAAAAAAAAGAAAGAAAGAAATGTGACACAGACCAGCCACTTGTTATCAACTAGCTGAGGCTCCAGGCCAGACAGTTATCAATCCTCCCCCAAACTACAGGGCAAGACACAGTTCTTTAATTTAGCCCCCAAATGTAGGCTACTGTGGCTGATCATAGATTTACCCTACAGTTAATTAATAACACACCAATTCAAACAAGTTCACTACAATTTACCTCCACCTATGTTATCTCAAAAAAAGCCAAAAGTCTTTTGTCACTGCTGTGAAAAATTCAGGCAGATGCTGCTGAAGGCAGCACCTGCAGGGATGGGTCTTATATAACAAGCCACAACCAACCTGCAATCAGAAATGTAACTCAGGCTCCCCTCCTCCAGTGATCAATTAGTTGAGGCCCCAGGCCAGACAACTACCACTCTTCTACAAAACTACAGGGCAAGAGAGAGTTCTTTACCACGATCGCTAAATGTGGGCTACTATGTCTGGTCTCAAAGTTACCCTAAAGTCCCATCCACTGAAAAAATGACAAAAAAATCTAGTTTTAATGAAGTTTTGCATCTTTTTTTTCTGAAGCGAGCCATTGTATAATCGTAAGAATACACTTCAAGGTGACGTTAACCCAGCAAGACACACACCCTGACATGAATTATTGCTTAAATCTAAACTTCATACTTGAAGTTGATACCTTTAACACTGCTTAAAATTGTGTAGGCCCCTTTATAGTGCTTAAATGTACACATAAATAATGCTAAAGTGGCAGCTGGGGATAATTTACAGTCTTCCTTCAGACCCTATATCATAAGTAGTTTGAATAATGGAACGCCCAATGTGATAGAAACAATGTTTATAGTTTAACCAGAGTACCATCTATTACATAATCACAAACAGTCCACAAACAGAATACATTTCATTAATATCCTAATTAAAAAACAAATAAGGAAAATCATTGTCAAGTATGGACACTAAAAAACATATTTAGATGTAATCTAAGGATACAAGGTTAAACGTAACTGCTACCTGCAATAATTTAAAATGTTATTTTATCAGAATTGTATCTCTTTCTTTTATCAAACCACAAATGGATGTACTTCTACCAATTAGCCTGTCTGGATTGTCTGATATTTCTTAGCATTTGTGCACGTTCCTCAATCTTTGAAAATGTTGTCCATGAATCATGGGCACATCATGGATGGAGTTATCATGGAAAAAGACCAAGGACACCAATAGTTGTGCTTGTCTCTGACAATGTGAACAACTGAAGAGTGGCGTTCTGAAGGTGCATTGAAAGAGCTGGGGTTTAACAACAGAAGTGGGCTGATGGGGATAAAGCCCATATGAAAAAAGGATCGCAAAAATTTTTGAATGATAAACTGAATGTGTCTATCTCTCACATTTTTAAAAGTTATCCATCTGGCTGGCCCGGTGGTGCTGAGGGTTAAGGCGCTGGATGCTGCACCTCGCACCATGCCAACGACCTTGGGAGCAAATGTAGGTTACCAGGGATTGGCCAGGGGGGTGATGGATTGAGCATCTGAGGGACTGCTCTCCTCACCCAGAATGGAAGGTTGCCACTCTCCACCAAATGACTGCCCCAGGTGGAGGCCTAAGGAGCAGTGCGGGATGGGGGAGGGACACAAAGGTTGGGCGCTGCAGGTAGTGGTGGTGTGCACATGCCTCCACATGCACAAGTGCACAATGGCAGCAAGGGGGAAGAAGAAAATGTGGAAACTGGAGCTGGCAGGCTCCATGATGGCCCAGATGTGCTCCTGCACCAGCATCCCTGGATTCTGGATTTCTGCTCCAGGTGGGGAGGGGGGAGAACATTGACGCCCCTCACTCTGGCCCTGCCACGGAGGGGGTAATCCATGGGGGAATTATCGGGGCAGGACTGGGGCAGGGCGGCCGAGCTCAGAGGACGAGCCTTCCTAGGGAGGGCCATGGCCAACTGCCAGCTCCATGGAAGTAGGAGATACAAATACAATAATAATAATAAAAAAGTTATCCAGCTGGTATAGGGGGTTCTTTAAAGGGAACATGAACAATATGTAATTTAAATCAACTATTGCTGGTCTTTTCTGTTCATTATTGATGTGTTGTTAACATATCTGAAGCTATTATATTTGCATACTGCATGCTGTTTTTGTCTCAACTCTGTTTAGTGTTTTCAAATAGGCACTTCCTGTCTGCAACTAGGTACATGCACACACACACACATGCACGCACGCACACACTCAAGTGCACACACAATGTGAGGGTTGATGTTTATATTCAAAGCCTGATGATGTCTGCTATCTGACTAACAGGCAGAAAACCTGTGCGATTGTTGGGGTTTTCCCCATTGAACTAGAAGAAGTTTATACCCATCAGCCAGCTAATCTCTGGCAGTGTCAGTCTTCTCAGAATTGGCTTTTAAGAGGCAAACCTCCTACATTTCTACATCCATTGGATTATACTGTACACACATACACAACCCTCTACACTACAGTAACAATATATTTACTTTGTGTATGTGCACAAACATAAAAATGCTCGCAAACATTACTTCTAAAGAATATAAAAAAACAGCCATCTGCTTCAAGTGTGGAACAATTCATTGTTTCAAATGCTGCATGTCAGGAACACATATACTTAGATCATGCACTATATTGTCTGTACATGTATGTTTATATTTATCTGTTGGGCACTATATCTGTACTAGCGCATGCAAGCTTATATATTTTTTTATAATCTGTCCTTGGGCACAAACCCATTGTGAAAAGACTATTCGGATATCCTGTAGATAAAAAAGACATTCTGCCCAGTTCACTAAGCTTCCATGATCCACAAAGAGCTGTGTTTTAACTCTCCTGACTCACCACCTAAAGTACCTACAGTAGTCCTTATGTGCTGTCTGCAGCAAGAAGTTGGTTCTATGTGATAACAGTGAAAGCCTAAAGGCGATCGCCGTTATAGCAAAGTCAAAGTGCCAAAAATTTATTTTGGCACTTTGACACCCCGTGCACAGCTAAATGGCACAGGAACTTAGATTTAAGTCTTCACCCCCACACCTCCCTACTTAAGGGTTCTCAGCTCAGGGGGTGCATGTCCGAGGAACATTAAAAAAGGTTTGGGCCAGGTGCAGCAAAAACACACCAGCACCCAGACCCAAACCCAGTACTCTGCCCACCAACGCCGCTAACCTACCCACCACGTCACGGGGTCAGCTCAGCAACCAACCACAGCACCACCCCTCACATCCCCTCCCACCCCTCACTGTGCATGCTTGCCCCCCTGGTGCACTTGTATGTATAGCAACATCCCATCGCTACATTCGCCGACCCCCCAATCCGGCCACCCTACCATAGCCCTGATGACATGTGCCAGGGATTGGGTCGCCGTTATTGTAGGTGCCCAATTGCCGACGCCCATGTCATGGGCTACCAAGCAGTCTGTCTGCAGAGCAACTCATTTTTTTCTTGGTGCACCTGTACCAAAGCAGGTACACTGAAGATTCAACAGGTGATAAGAGCTGAAGATTAAAATCGTTACTTCTACTTCTGCTTCTGTACTTTCTACATTCAAATACCTGCTTCTCAGTCTGCAAGGTGGAAAACACCTAACTCATCTCCAAAGATCGACTGAAAATTCAAATAAGTAGAAAAATGCAAGCAGTCAGCTATTTTACTTATTTATTTGGTGATTCAGAAAAGACCTTTGAGCGCAAGCTCTTTTACAAAGGTTCCATGTCACAGATTGCAAAACAAAGTACAATAGGAGAATGCAAAGGTACATCACAATGAATGATACAGCTTGGATTCAGAACTTAAGAATAACTCAATACCAGTCGATACCAGTCCATTTACAGAAGAAAGGGTTCTGAAAGAACTAATAAAATTGAAGGTGGACAAAGCAATGGGGCCTGATGGGATTCACCCAAGAATTCTAAAAGAACTAAGGGTAGAACTAGTGACACTGCTGACTACTCTCTTTAACAAATCATGGGAGGATGGGGTGGTACCCAAGGACTGGAGGAGGGCAGATGTGATTCCTCTTCACAAAAGTGGGAGCAGGACAGAGGCAGGAAACTACAGACCAGTTAGTTTGACCTCAGTGGTAGGGAAAATGATGGAATCACTTCTAAAGGAAAGAATTGTTGAGTACCTAGAGGCCAGTGGGGCACAGGACCCAAGGCAGCATGGATTCACGATGGGAAGGTCATGTCAGACAAATCTAATAGATTTCTTTGACTGGGTGACCAAAGTAGTAGACCAGGGAGGGGCTGTGGACATGGCCTACCTAGATTTTAGCAAGGCATTTGATACAGTCCCACACAAAAGATTAATACACAAGATAGCCAGCCTTGGAGTGGGTCCCAAGGTGGTAGCCTGGATAAAAAATTGGCTAGACAACAGGACGCAAAGGGTAGTAGTAAATGGAGTACACAGTGAAGAAAGGAGGGTTACTAGCGGGTACACAGGGTTCAGTACTGGGACCGGTCCTTTTTAATGTCTTTATAAGTGACATTGCAGAGGAACTGGAAGGAAAAGTATGTCTCTTTGCAGATGACACAAAGATCTGCAACAAGGTTAATACACAAGATGGAGTGGAAAGGATGAGAAGGGACTTGGCAAGGTTGGAGGAATGGTCAAATGTATGACAGCTCAGATTCAACGCAAAGAAGTGCAAGGTAATGCACATGGGAAACAAAAACCCAGGGGAAGCGTACACAATGGCGGGTGAGATACTGACAACAGTAAAAATAGAAAGGGACCTGGGGTTAATTATATCAGATGACCTAAAGGTGGGCAAGCAATGTGAGAAGGCAGTAAGGAAGGCTGGGGGGATACTGGGATGCATAGGAAGAGGCATCGATAGTAGAAAAGAGGAAGTTGTTATCCCTCTGTACAGACTGTTGGTGAGACCCCATCTGGAGTACTGTGTGCAGTTCTGCAGACCCCATCTCTGCAAAGACATAGGCAGAGTGGAGGCTGTCCAGAGGAGGGTAACCGAGATGGTGCAGGGTCTGCACCAGAAGACATACGAAGGAAGACTAAAGGAGCTTAATATGTATACCCTTGAGGAAAGAAGGGAGAGAGGGGACATGATAGAAACTTTCAAGTACCTCAAGGGAATTAACAAAGTCCAAGAGGGTAGCATCTTCCAGAAAAAGAGATGTGCAAGAACAAGGGGGCTCAATTTGAAGATAGAGGAGGGACGGCTCAGAGGTAATGTAAGGAAGTATTTTTTCACTGAGAGGGTTGTGGATGCATGGAACAGCCTCCCTGAGGAGGTCGTGGAGTCAAGAACAGTGGGGGACTTCAAGAATGCATGGGACAGGCATAAGGCAGTCCTAGTGGGGGGTAGGAGGAAGTAAGCTGTTGGTTAACTAGGATCTGCAGCTTATCTGTTAGGTAGGAAAATGGGCAGACTAGGTGGGCCAAGCGGTCCTTATCTGCCGTCAAATTCTATGTTTCTCAAAACATAGGTACAAGTTAAAATAACAAAAAAAACACTTTATGGGGGAGTGAAATAAGCAGCCACAAAGTGCCTTGTTAGTAGTTCAGAGGGATGGGGATAGCTGGCAGTGGAGTGAAGAAAGGCAATGGAGGTGAAGGATAGGGGAAGAAGGGTGATAAGGTATAGAAAGAAATAGGGGACTGAGGGGAGACTGAGTGGAGAAGACATTCTAGAGTAAATGGTGGGGTTTCATGTTTAACTTTGGGTGCAGCTCCTGATTTTGCAGCCAGTTTTGGCCAAAAAATCCTGACTTTAATTGTTCAACAAATGACAAGATAAAAGCATACTTGCTCAGTCAGCTGCATGACAGGGGGAAATGTGAGGTCCTCTCTTTGTGTTGGGACACAGGGGGTAGGGTACTATTTGGGCTTTGCCTCTCAGGGGCCAGGGGTTATGGGGGGTCTGCAGCTTACTTATACTTACTGGAGTGGACAGAGGCTTGCAGGGGAGGGGAGTCAGTCATCTTTTGTGGAGTGGACATTTTACTGGACAAGAAAAAAAGGATGGCATTTTTGTCACTGCAGCTGCCTCTGGACTGGACCTATGACTGCTGCCTCTCCAGTCTCTAGCTGCCTGAGCCTCCAGGTACCCCAGCCAGCCCAGTAGCCCTGAAATTAAGGTAGAGACAAGGGTGGGAGAGGGCTCTTTTTAAGCACTGTACTGGGTGGTGGGGGGAGGTTTTAGTAAAGACCTCTACTTTTATACAGGCTACAACTGTTAGGGCTAGAAGCCCTGCTTACAAAATTATATTGTTTCAGTGGCATTGTTGCATAAATCCTGTAAAAGGTACAGAGTTAAAATTTATGCATGTCTAAGCAAGATACAGACAGTACATTAAGGTAGAACAATACCTTGGGTAGCGTACATTTGTTTGTGAGTACATGGATGCATGTTTTATGGAGAAAATGGCCGAGCCTCATTTAAAAGCAGTCACATGTTTTGGACAGTTCCTTGTTTATGGCAGTTTTGAAAGCACCCAGTTTTGGGATTTTCCTAATGTCTGGGGTGAGTGAGTTCCACAGCCTAGTGAGATAATATTTTGAGGTCACCTTTCCATAGGTGTTCTGAATTTTTGGGACACACTGAGACCTCTGTTTTTGATTTCTCTCAAGTTGTGCCTGTGGGTCACCACTTCTGGGTCCTGCTCCATTGGACCATTGGTCTGTTGGTACTTTGGGGTCTGGAATCAAAACTGGATTCCTATTCAGCATCCAATAGGGTTTTTTGAATTTAGAATTTTGGCCTTCAAAACTGAATTCTGAAAAGCAGTTTGGAATCGGAGGAATCCAGTTCTGACAGATAGATTCCGAGTAAGCCTAGTTTCTTCTTCAGATTAGGCTGGTGTTAGTGCTTCATGACATGGCAATTGTTTTATTAGGTTCATGTGACATATTTTTTCAGATGGTTGTTTCAGTGGGGAGTGTGGTTTATTCACTCAATATAATTATTTACTACATGGATGAAGAATTATTCCCTTACCAAAAAAGTACCAGAGAAAAGATCCTGCAATTACATCGGTAAACAAATACTTGTAAAACGGTAGCATGTCAAAATGGCAACTGTGGAATGGCAACCCATGAAGAGGGCAACGGAACCACAGTGCCGACACTTTCAAGTACTGCTGGTTTTCCCCATCCCCAAGGTATGCCCCCCAGAGTTAGTATAATAAATAAAGGGGGGCATGGGGGGCAAAACCCTCCACAAATGGTGGTGCAGGGGCCAAAGCCCACCGCAAATAAATACTTTATTGAAATTCATCACACTGCGGGATTTGCGCCTTCTTCACGGGTCACTGTTCTGCAGTTGCCGATTTGACATAGAACCATGTAAAACCCAATGATAATTAAAAGTTCCCACAAAGGGACACTTCAGTCAGGACTTTGGAAATCTTGCAAATTTCACAGTTTTGAAGTTAATACTGTGAAGTATGACTTCTACACAGACATTTTGGTAGTATGTAATATATCAGAACCACTTTGGGAAGACTGAGCTCCTGAAGGCACTCTGAGACCCTGATTGGACCACTAAAGGTACTCCAGTCTCTAGCTGAGGTTACTGACTGTACTATGTACTCCCAGCTGGGCTGCTAACTTTACTCCCAGCTCCTGATGATGTAGCTAGCTGTACCTCCAGCACCTGAGGAGGCTCTTACTGCTAACTGTGCCCCCAGCTCACAGTAAACGATCCTATCTTGTATGTCAACACTGGGGAGGGGAGCTTTCCAATGGCCTCCCCAGTCTATACTGAACTGCTGTAGCCTACTCAAGCATGCTAAGTCTCCCAATACCATTGCTGCCTCGGCCTCCACTGTAGCTTTCACAGTAAAGTCCCTAGTTATCATAGCAGGCTGCATTGCCAAATGCTGGTACATATATGAAGACATTTGGTAGGGCAGCTTGTTATGATGATGACTCGTGATTTCACTGAGAGCACAATATTTGAGGTGGGGGTACAGATGGCAGCAGCAGTGGTACTGGAAGTTTCAGTCTGCCAGGATAGGCAATGATCAGTCAGGATAGCAATGGGGGAACTAAGGGAAGGCCCCTCAACATGGATGTGGAAGATCTCAAGCCAGGCAACAACAGTTCAACAGAGGATCAGGAGGATGCTTTGACTAATACATCACTGCTGTCAGGGCAGGAAACAACAGTGGCAATTGGATTCAGGGAGCAGAAAGAGCCCTCAATTATATTACAATATGACTTGGTGTGTGGTGGCCAGGCCAGGCCCAGTATAAAGGGGGAGTTATGGGATTTTTTTAACTCTTGTATATGGAGGGGATTATCCTATAGTGATGCTTTAGTTGTCTAAAGTAATGTGTGCTACTGTATTGGAGTCTGATAATTTATTCAGACATTGTGAATTTGTAAGTAAGAAGACTTATTTATAAAGCACCCTACCCGTGAGGCTCAGGGCATTGTACAGTTACAGGCAGTGACAGTATCAATGAACAATAACAAACACTTAGATAAAAAAGATAAAACTATATAAACAATATAAAATCAGCCAGGGTAACTATTCCTGGGTGAATTAGTGAATCCCATAGGCCTCTATAAATAGATGTGCCTTTAGGATGCGCTTAAATGCTTCCAATGAGGGGGCCTCCCTCAAAGACCTTGGAAACTAGTTCCACAGGGTTGGTCCTGCCACCAAAAATGAATGCTTCCCTGCTTTGTTTTAAGCCATCCCTGGGAACTGCTAAGAGGCCCTCAGAGGAGGAGCAGAGAGAGCTCTGAGAGTGGCGAGGAGTCAGGAGGTTGCTCAGATAGCCTGGGCCCAGTCCATATAGGGTTTTCTAGGTGAGAAGAACCACCTTAAAGGTAATTCTCCACCTCACCGGCAGCCCATGCAAATTACACAGGACCAAGGTCATATGACAGAACCTCAAAAGGCCCATCAGTAACCTGGCCACTGCATTCTGCACTAGCTGCAGGCACTGACCCCAAGATACAGAGCATTACAATGGTCAACTCTGGATGTCATGAAAGAGTGCACCAGTGAGGGTAGGTCATCCATAGGGATTAATATTTTAATCCAGGCGATATTCCTTAGGTGGTAAAAACCACTCCAGACAACAGACAACACATGTATCTGTCATCCAGAATGATACCCAGATTTTTCATCTTGGCAGAGTCCACCAGTGGGGTGGGGTCCAGTATCAAGCTAGTTCCCACCCCAGCTGTCTCCACACCCTGCCAATGACCAGGCTCAATCACTCCCACGTCCATCTTGTCTGATCCGAGCATCAGCCAGTTAGAAGACAACTAGTCCTGGATCTTGGCCAAAAATGCATTTAGTATGTCCACAGCGCTCTGTGTCATGGCTGCAAATGACATATACAGCTGGATATCACCTGCATAGCAGTGCAACCCCACACTGTAAT
Source organism: Neoceratodus forsteri (assembly GCA_016271365.2). NCBI lineage: Eukaryota > Metazoa > Chordata > Ceratodontiformes > Ceratodontidae > Neoceratodus > Neoceratodus forsteri. The sequence goes on from CM057450.1 coordinate 732,922,293, forward strand.
ATCTAATGATCTGTCCCTGGGGCAGCATATACACTACAAACAGCATGGGTGAGAGGATTGAACCCTGAGGAACTCTACACGGCAGGGACATTGGGCAGGAGGAAAAACTCCCCGTCACCACCCTTTGTTTCCTACCTCTGAGAAAGGACTCAAACCAGCTGATGACAGTGCCAGTGAGCCCACAGTGCTCCTTAAGGTGATCCAACATCACACCATGGTCCACAGTGTCAAAGGCTGAGGAGAGATTGAGGAGAACAAGAACTGATCACTCCCCTCTATCTCTAGCCATGAGGAGATCATTGTGCACTCTGACCAATACTGTTTCAGTACTGTGTCTACACCTAAATCTGGACTGGAGGTGTTCATAGACATCAAAGGCAGTGAAGTGTGCCTCAATCTACAGAGCCACAGTTTTCTCAATAACCTTTCCCAAAAAAGGAAGGTTAGAGATAGGTCTATAATCTGCCAAGGTATCAGGGTCAAGAGATGGCTTCTTCAGGATGGGCTTCACCAGAGCCTCTTTCAAAGCACTATGGAAGAACCCCTCCAAAAGTGAACACCAAACAATCTTGATGAACACTAGGCTAATGGTCTCCACACATTGCACTAATAGATGTGTTGGACCTGGTCCAGTTGACAGTATGTGGCCACAGCTTCAAGATTACCTCACATACTTCTTCAACCCCTACTTGCCTAAACTTGCTCTAGTCAAGTGAAGCCCTTCTGGAGATGACCATGTGACTACAGTGGGGCTGTGACTGCTCTGCTGGAGAGATTGCAGATCTGATAGAGGACACTCTGTCAGAGAAGAGGAGAGTGAACTCTTCGCACTTGATGGCTGAAACTGCTTCTTTCAGTTGCAGTCAGGTAGTGGTGAAGCAACCTATCTACAGTCTGAAAGAGCTAAGCCTGTCTGTTCCTCCCTGAAGTAATCTCCTTAGACAGAAAAGCTACCTTCTTATGAGAGATTGCTCTATGATTCTCTCTGTAGTGAATTCTCAAAGCTAGTCTGTCCTTATCTGACCCAGATTTCTGTCAACACTCCAAACTCCGACCACTGATCTTCATCTCCTTGAGCTCCTCATCAAATCATGGAGATCTCAAGCAAGAAGACTTGGGTCACACATGGACCAGTGCAACAGAGTCAAGTGCCAAGATGACAACTCTATTATAAACTGCCACCACCTCATTTCTACCTGCCCCACAGGCAACACTCACTTCTGAGAGGTCCATTGTCACTGACAGCCCCTCTGGGGACAACCCTTTGAAAGAGCGGTAATGCACAAGCTCTATAGGGAAAGAACAACCAAGGGGGGGGCCCTGAACAAGAACCCCACCATGCAGTGATCCAACCAGATGACCGAATCAGTCTTGAGGCTAGTTATCTCAAGCCCTAGTGAGAATACTAGGTCTAAGGTGTGCTCATAACTGTGAGTCGCAGCAGCAACTGCTTGTGTGAGGCCCAGAAAATTCATTGTCTAGAGGAAGTCTGGTTCAAACTGTAGTAGTTCATCATTGATCCAGTCACTGAAGTTACCCAGGATCAACCACCTGTTTACACTAAATAAAAAATACCAGTTTTGGACATCTTGGAGGAACTAGGTTTGCCTAACATATCGGTGTGTTCCAGCTCTACAGTATACATATAACTGACCGTGTAGTAACTAATCATTAATTACATGCAACAGTGTAATTACACTGTAGTTACATGTTTGTTGCATGCAACTACATTGCAATTGCAATGCAGTTATATTGTAGTTACACTAACTACTGTGTAGTTAACTGACACATAATGTGTAACCCTGACTGTTATCTGGAACAGCCAAAATAGATTTTTTTCCTCAATAATATATGTTTGTTAAAAACAAAATGTGCAGCCTAGGCACTGAGGTGCTATGGACTGATATTTTCCAATCCTACACAATCACAATTAATTGCAACTGATGTCTCATGCAGCAAAAAAAAGTATTTTTATATGATATCTATTATTTTAAAATCAAAAAGATGCACTACTGAAGCACTGATGTGTCCTGATTTGTTGTTTCACAGCCCTACACAAATAACTTTAAGTATTGTCTGGCACAGACAAAAAATATTTCTTTATTTATGAATCTATTACATTAAAAAGAAAAGGGTACACTGCATAAGCACTGAGATGCACTAGAGCCTAATTTTCAAATGACTGGCAATGGACAGGTGACCAAATCCTCAGGCACAATTTGCCAGTGCTGGGAAAAAAACACTACATCAGTGAAAATGTCATTTTTAGCAATTTTGCTTCATGTGCAGCAAATCTCTATACTGTATTTGCCAGATGTAATACTTGGTCATATCAGGCATAGCAACTGTATATAAAAAGGCCCTAGGGTGCCATCATGTGTGATAAATATTGCAAAATGGCACCTTTTAGAAAACCAGGTGCAGGCAGCAGGAATTGCTGTTGTGCAAGGGGATCTCCCTTGCATAGTGATTTCTGCTGCATGTGCACAATACCCAGCATTTTAAAAACAAGCCCCTGCACTGTATCATAACACTACACAAATAACCTTGTTCAGCATATGTAAAAATACATTTTTGTATAACATTTCTCTTTGAAAACTAAATCTGCTCACTTCCGAAACTGCAGTGGCCCCTCACAATCAGTGGTCAGCAACACAGACCACAAAGCAAAAAACTGCACTGGTTAAAGACACTGAATGTTTAAAACATTTAGCCAAACTAAACTGAAGCTGGGAGCTGACTCTCCTCTCCCCCCCCCAATAGATTTATCTCAGAATAATCAGAATAAATAGAATTAAACCAAAATATCTCCTAGAAACATTTTTCTCAAAATAAACTCCTTTCAAATCATTCAGATCTGAGCGTTCAAACTGAGTAATGATATTTGGTTATAATTATGGTTTTTCAATCTAATATGACAGCTTTGTTCAGCGATTAGAGAGCCATCCAGCTTCTGCTCTCACTGTCCAACTGTACAGCAAGCATGATACACCACAGCATCCTTCTGCAATCTGTACCATGTGACCATCCTTTTGGATGGGAAAGTACCCATATGACTTGTCGTCTGAGGCACATTTTGTGGAGTATACTGCACTTCACTGGCAAAGTTTCACCATAATGAAACTCCCCCAAGTCTAGCCCCCTCTACTTTGCAGTAAAGACTATATGAAACAAGCAATTGTCAATGCTGAATGTTCGCCGGTTGCATTGCTGTTGTACTAGGACTTGCTTGTACACATTTTTACTACATACTTACCCAGGATAGACCAGAAGAGTTGCAATATTTGATTTTAAGTGATGTCCTGCTCTTATACATTTTTAGATTGTATTTACCCAGGACAGGCTGGCCGAGAGGCAATATTTAATTTTCAGTGGGCTCTAATATTCTTGCCCCAAACTTCCAGTGGTGTTTTTATGACATGATGTTATGATCAGGACAGGTGGAGTTTGCTAAATCCCATCCGAAAGGTGATTTTGCAGTGCAGCTACGAAAACAAGTTTCAGAGGGGATTTGAAAACTGACACCTGTCATGTTCAGGAGGCGGGATAACACAAGGGATATGTTGAACATTAGTGGCCAAAATCTGCACAAGTAGTTATGAGTAAACACTGGAACAATTCAATGTTTCTTCATAAATTATTTTATTTTTTTTTTTTTTTCACATTTTGGCCCCAAATTTTCAATCTAGTGTTTTTCTGACCACTCCTTCTGAACATGGCAGGAGTGATTTATAAAACTGTGGCTGAGACATCATTTTGCACCACAAGTGTAAAAACACATTTTGGCCAAGACTTCAAAAATGACAGCTGTCAAGTTCACAAGGTGATGTGAAAAAATAGCTATGCTGAAAATGTGGGATCAAAATATTGAAAATTACCAAAGTTACAAAATGTATGTTGAGAAATTTCAATATAAGCTCATAACTTTGTTGTTTTTTAATATTTTTACTCCAAACTTTCAACATAGCTTTCTTATGACACCACCTCATGAACACGGGTGGAGAAAATGTTCAGACCCTGCTTGGAAGGTGATTTTGTGCCACAGGTGCAAAAATAAATTTTTTGCCAGGATTTGAAAAATAGCAACTGCCACATTCATGAGGTGGTATAAAAAAAAGGCTATGTTTAAAATTTGGATCAAAATATTGAAAATGATCAAAGTTATGAGCATGCATTGAAACATTTTAATGCACGCTCGTAATGTTGATGTTTTTTAATATTTTTACCCCAAATTTTCAGCATAGCCTTCTTATGACCCCGCCTCATGAACAGGGATAGAGAACATCTTCAAACCCTGCCTGAAAGGTGATTTTGTGCCGCAACCACTAAATCACCTTTTGAGATGGATTTGCATAATTTCACCACTCTTGTTCATGTGGCAGGGCCCCAAAAAGGCCATGTTGAAAATTTGGAGAAAAAATATTTAACAATGACCAAGTTATGAGGACAAGTTCAAAGCCCACTGAAACACATCAAACCACATTCCTTATTTCCTCAGTTCCTGGTCCAGTGTTGAAGAGTGAAGATGTTTCCAGTTCAGAAAGGACCTCTGGTAGGTAAGTAATGGGTGAAGGGGTGGAGGGTGGTGGGTGAAAGTGGGAGGGTCAGGTGTGGGGGGTAATGGGGGCAGTGGGCTGGGGCAGCAACAGACATCAATGGACATTTTTCTCTTTTACAAGGGCCGGGATATTCAGACTGCACCAGGTAGTGGTGCAAGCCTGGGTGCAGTGCAACTGTGATACGCCGGGGCCAGGTCCAGGTGACATTTAACAGTTCACCATTGAATATGGCATGGGCAGCGCACACACTGCGCATGGTGCAGTGGCACTGTGCCAGAACAAGCCACTGATAGGGAGCATGGGGATGCACCAGCACAAGTGCAGTTGCACTAGGTGCATCACCCATGATATTCAGCAGGGGGCATGCAAATGAGGCCATAATATATGCAAGGTGCAAATGGGGCCATCTGCATGTCATTATGGCCCCATTTGCATGCCTTGCGTAGGGCAGGCCAGCGACATGCGCCTGGTGCCCTGCACAGCATGATGTATGCTGTGGGCATCCCAGGGCATCCCCCGCCCTGAAGCCATGATCGTATGGTAAATGTAGTTAAAGATAGCCCTGTGAATGACTCCATTCACATATTTCAGACCGTCTAGTACAGTATGCCCTGCAAGCCCATTGGTCCACACTGGGGACCAAGGGGTTTACAGCCCATACTGTACCTGTCATTTGGTGGGCAGCCGGGCGGTGTCTGGGTGGTGCATCTGTCCACCAAGACAGTGGGGAGCAGGGTGGGTAAGGGGTTCTGTGTGGGTGGGTGGTGGGGGTGCCACTGGATCACCAGGGCATTATGATATAGGATGGTTCTGTGACTGTGGCAATGGGAAGAGGGTTCCACTAGACCACCAAGGTGGTCATATTGGCATACATCGGGGCATTGGGGACTCGAGTGGGAGGGGAACCACTAGACCACAAGGGAGCGACATGTTGCATACTCATCAGGGAATCGGGGACTGAGGGGGACACAAGACTACCAGGGCTATCTTTAGATACATTTACCGCATGATTGCAGCTGTGGGTGGGGGTCCACTAGACTGCCAGGGATGTGTGTGCTTGCGGACGGTGTTCAGGGCAGGCAGGTGGCCACCCATGGCTGGGCTGCTGTGCTGCACCCTGCAATACAGCAGCCCACCTGTGGGTCACTGGGAGTTGCTCCTACTCTGCAGGGACTCAACTTTGTGGTGCAGTGCAGGGGTGTGCCGGCATATGTGCCGCACATCCTGGGCTGAATATCGGGATGTGCCGCATATGCATGGGCACGCCCCCTGCATCTGTGCTGCATACATTGTCATTGTGCCCTGACGCATCAGAATTTGCACTGCACCAGGCAGCTTTCTCAATATCCCACCAGGGCATAATGCGGGGTTGCGCCGGTGCAACCCTTGAATGTTCGGGCCAGGGTGTATAAAATTAAAAAAAAAGACTATGAGAGTCAGTTTTCTTTATTCAGGTTCTGACACTGGAGATTGGGCACTCCAGTGTCAGTGTTATGTTTGGCAGCACTGGGGGTGGGCTCCCTGGTGCTGCACAGTGAGAATGGGTGTGGTGGTGGGTACTAGCTGGCAGTGGAGACTGGGCACCATGGTGTCAGAAAATTAAGAAGGAAGGGGTGAGAGGGATTGAGGGATGGTTTTATTTCAGGTACCGACACTGGGAATTGGGCACTCCAATATTGGTGTTATGTTTGGCAGCATTTGGGGTGGAGTCCCCGGTGCTGCACAGTGAAAATGGGTGGGGTGGGGGTACCATAAGGCACCAGGGACTGAGCACTCCAGTGTCAGAAAATGAAGAAGGAAGGGTTGTGAGGGATTTTTTTTACGTTGTGGGGAGGACCAGAGCAGGCTGGCCATGACGCTGATCAGCTCTGCAGGTTGGGTGGCATTATGCAGATCCAAGGAAAGAGCCACCCTATGATTTGGGTGGCTCTTTTCTTTGAAGTATACAAAGTTTCTGCCCAGCAAGACCAGTACAGTTTCATGATCAGTCTGGCTAATGATTGGTCTGACACTGTCAAACCCCTTGCAGACTGTGCTGCACTGGACTAACAGTGACACACCTCTCAAATTCCACCGTTATCCAAAATGTTTGCTTTGCACAAGTGCAAGGGTGAACATAGAAAGCATAGTTTTTAAACTTTACTGCAAAGACTACACAAAGTGCAGGGGACAGACGCAGCCTATCCCTAAGCATCACCCATGTTTTTACGGTAGCACATGACATGGGCGAAGGAAAAAAGGTGACTGTAAAAGTGGCAATGGCTTTACAGTGACCAGAAAGAAGGCAACTTTCACATTTCCCATTCCCCGAGGTGCTATGACCTCAGAGTTGGTATATTCAAAAAGGATGTGCGTGGGGCAAAGTCCCTTGCAATGGGAGGTGTGGGGGGTGGTGTACCCCACAAATACACCTGTCGCCCTTCTTTCCAGTCACTGTAAAGCCATTGCTGCTTTTACAGTCACCTGTTTCCCTTCACCGACATGACATGGAACCTGTTTTTACTTCTGCTTTTAAAATAAAACTATAAGCTGGCCCGTTGGCACAGCGGTGGGTTTTCCGATTGCGACGCTGGCGATCCAGGTTCGGGAATGGACCCAGGAGGTCGGAGGGCCAGCTGGGGGGAGAAGGATGGAGCATCCTATGGACTGCTCTCCTTCTCTGGGGGGAGGGTGAGGGAAGCACTTGGAGCACTGAGGACTCCTGGTGGATGCCGGGAGATCTCACGCTGCCGACGCTCAATCTCTGGGAGGCGGGGCAGACGCTGGCATCATTGTACATCCCCACCTCCATGGGAAAAAAGTCAAGGGAAAATAGGCAGGTGAGGGCCACCATCTCAATGAAGCCCTCCCGGAAGACCTTGAGTGGCCACCATCGCTGCGGGTCCCCCGACTAGATACTGGTTCTGTGGCCATGAAAGAGCATGGCCATGGCCCCGCACTCCGGGGGCAAGCTGGGGGTGACTGGGGGACCCCAGCAGCCATAGATGGTGGCTGAGGCTTCCAGGGGCTGTGACTAGGGCTGATATAGTGACAGGAGGTCCTGCCAAAAATAAAAACAAACTATAAATGCAAGAATTTCAAAGAATTTATATATAGTGCTCTCAAGCCTAAAAATTGTCAATCAGCCATAAAAGATATCTGTCAGTTTGTAGGTCTGTATACGATTAGCATCATACAAGCCCTGAGGTGCTGCTCTGGAGCTAAAACTTCAGTAAGTTAAAGTTCAAACTCTGCATTGAATTCATGCTCCAATAAAATTATGGTCTATATAAAATGATTGCAACTTATTGACCCTTCTTGCAAAAGTAATGGCTACTAAAAACACAGTTTTGCAGGTTAAATATTTGAGCTCTGATGAAGACATAGGCTCAAATGGAGAATTCATCATCAAAGAACCGAGTTTAAATCCCCATGGTTAAACTGGTTCCCTCGCAGAGGGATACATATGGTCTAAGCCGTTGACAGCTATCATACATGAGCCAACCCAGTGATACAGAGGGCTGAGGTGCTGTGCACCTTACCTCCTGCCACACTGGTGACCCAGGTTCGGGAATGCACCAGGGTCACTTGGGGCCGGCTGGAGGAAGGAGGATTGAGCATCCATAGATGGCTCTCCTCCTTCTCCTCCTTTGGAGAGGGGGGACAGTGCGTGCTGTTGTTGGACTGCCACTCAATGGAGGCTGGGTGGCATGGCATGCAGCCACCTGTTTATGGGCTGGATGCAGCCATTTGAGTGCATGTAGCATCTTCACATCGCATGCTCATGCCATTGCACTTGTGCCGACCCTGGGGGTGGGAACCAGAAAATGGGAAAGGATGAATCTGTGCAATGAGGCAGCCCCACTCACCTGCATCAACCAGTGCTATCACCCCAGGCCCTGCTGAACCAGATTCAAACTACAGAGGGGAGGACTGCCCTCCCTCCCCAGTGCCACCATGGTGGGTAAGCTGTGGGGGGAACAAAAGGCAGGTAAGTTCTGGGGGAAGGGTGGCTGGTTAAGGAGGCAGTAGAGGCTGAAGAGCCAGTCAGTATCCCGGAGAACAAAAAAGCTCTATAGTTTAAGGACTTGTCCTAATTGCAGATAATCTGTTTACTTTAGTGTAATGTATGCTTAATATACCCTGCTTTTATTTGTGTATCTTATAATGCAATATATACAGCTTTATTTATTGAAATTCATAAAAATAAAAAGCTAAAAAAAAATCTCTAGAGTGAAAAAAAAGGAAGAAATATATCATAAACATTGAATGAGCTGCAAGGGATTTTCCCTACTGTCAGGTCTGAATGCAGAAAAAGCTATAAAATGCCCCTTAAAGGGGAACTGTCATCTACAGGCTTTCGTAATGACTGAGAGCCCATAAAAAGCTAATTAAATGAGCCATTGTGTTTTTCTGTGAGTCTTTGCAGTCCGGTTATTCATATGTAAATCAGCCTGTAATTAAGGGCTGGTGGCAGTCATATGTTTTAGGCTCCTGACAGGAAATGATGTCACCGAGATACTTGGTCCTCCTTTGACTATATTTAATCCAACAGATTAAATGGGAGATCGTCTGTTTTATTAAGTGTGTTTTAAGGTGTTATTACAACACTTCCTACATTTATAATAATTGTTTTGTATGTGCATTGAAACTAGTGAGTTGTCACCTTTACACTTCAAACTGTTAATAAAAATAATCCATCTTCAGGATTGCTTTAACGTCTAGGCTATACTGCCAGCTGATCATCAAAAACTACACAGCTCAAGGCTGGCTCTGTGGGGCCAACAGGTTTTGGGGCCTCATATCAGGATTTCTAAACCCTGGCTGTGTTCATGTCAATACAGATTTCTGGAACTGCCACAGCACCAGCCTATGTCTTTTTTCTGTTCCCTCTCTTGCAGCCTTTTCTCTTACAGTTTCAGGTGTGAACTCAGGCCTACAAGATGCAAATGTGGCTACATACCTACTGGCCTGGCATCATCGGGCCAGCCTTGAAATGTGCAGCTTTTGATTATCAATTGGCAGTACAACCTAGAGGTTAAAGTAATGAGATGTGAACAAGCTTTGTGCATCCAGTAGAATGGGTTTGAGCAAGTGTTAAGATTCTAAATATATTATACTCTTTCTATCCAGATTTGACTTGAAAGAAAAAAAAAAAGGACACAATTGCTTGTTTATTAATTGCAAAAACACATAGATGGACAACATTGTTAAAACATGCATAACCTGAAATGCATTATTAAAATATAGAATAATATATGGGTGCATGTGTGTAGCCAGAATTTTACACACACCCAAGGTGTGGGATGCTACACAAACCCCGAGGGTGAAGCCAGAGGGGCTTATAAAAGCATCCTACACCAAGTACATGTGTAAAATTCTGGTTTTAACACAGACACGCACACACACACACACACACACACACACTATTTTATTTAATTAATAGTGATAATTTTTCCCTTTCAGTACATTTCAGTTATTGCAGCACTTCTATCAGATAGAGACATGCACACACACACACACACACATATACACACACCCTGCCTGTCTCTCGCTCTCTTTTGTTTTCTTTTTTCTTTGCTTTTGTGCTTTTTTCTTTTTTTTTTTACATTACAGTGGTAACACCATTCTAGAAAGCCACGGTCCACTGGCATAGCGGCAACATGTAAGACACACTCGAAGGGTATGAGCAGCAGGATCAACCAGATTGATTTTTTTCATTTTCAAGGCAGGATCAACTAGATAGATATTTAAAAATATTTAAAATCTTACTTGTCATAATAGTGTGTAGCAAAGTTTGAGTGCCGGTGCTGGTGCTCGGTAATGGAGCTGCCATGTTGGGCAAGATGTTCCACCAGTCCACAGTGAAACTATGTGCCAGTTAGCTTTCTGTGGTGATGCTTGATTGACAGGTGCTGATTACAACCTCCTGGGTGTAACCAAAAATATCAACTGGGAGGTTGTAACTGGAGATAAAAATTATTCTGTATGTAAAAAAATGATCACCATTAATTAAAGAGTATTTTACTTATTTTGAAAAAGTTAAAAGCATAACAGTTTCTTACTAAAATACTTTGGATGAAATGGGATTTTGTACCATAACAATGCCAGAATTCTATTGGATTATTTTTACTGACAGTTTGAAATGTAAAGGTGGTAACTCACTAGTTTAAATGCACTTACAAAACAATTATTATAAATGTAGAAAGTGTTGTAATTACAAAATCCCATTCCATCCAAAGTATTTCAGTAAGAAACTGTTATACTTTTAACTTCATCAAAAGAAGTAAAGTGCTCATTGTGTATGTTTTAACAATGCTGTCCATCTATGTGTTTTACAATTAATAAACAAGTAATTCTGTCCTATCTTTTTTCTTTTCAAGTCAAATCTGGATAGAAACAGCATACTATTTTCAGAATCATAACACATGCTCAGGTTGTTTTTATAGTCTTTGTTCAGGAAAGGCAGACTGAGCAACAGCTTGTTCTTGGGTGTGTTGTGGGAGCACAGGGAAGCCATGATGCCAGGCCAGTAGGTACGGAGCCACATTTGCATCTCATAGACCCCAGTTCACACCCACAATTGTGAGAGAAAAGGCTGTAAGAGGAGGAATGGAAAAAGAGAGAAGTTGGTACTGTGACAGCCCCAGAAATCTGTACTGACATGTTCAGCTGGCAGTATATCCTAGAAGTTAAAGCAATCTTGAAGATGGATTATTTTTACTAACAGTTTGAAATGCAAAGGTGATAACTCACTAGTTTCAATGCACATACAAAACAATTATTAGAGATGTATAAAGTGTTGTAATAAAACCTTAAAACACGCTTAATAAAACAGTTATTTCCTATTTAACCTGTTGGATTAAATACAGTCAAAGGAGGACCAAGAACCCTCAGTGACATCATTTCCTGTCAGGAGCCCAAACCATATGGCTTCCACCAGCCCTTAATTACAGGCTGATTTACATATGAATAACTCTGGACTGCAAGGACTCACAGATAAACATAATGGCTCACTCAAATTAGCTTTTTATGGGCTTTCAGACATTAAGAAATCCTGTAAATGACAGTTTCCCTTTAAGGGCAGATGGATTTAGACCATAAGCCTTTAAGTGTACCAAACCATCCTAAACCAGTGATATATCAGTGTCAGTGGCTCAGCAGGTTGCACACTCACTTCTGAGGCCAGAAGAATAGAAGGCTGTGGGTTCTAGCCCCACACCAAGCACTTGGGTTAAAATTTCAATGCTGACACTGTAGTGCAGCATGAGAGGGGTGCTGCACTCCTGAGGTGCCGTCTTTCAGATAAGATGTTAAACTGAGGTCCCGTCTGCCTGTTCTGGTAGTTGTTCAGGTGGATGTTAAAGATCCTATGACACTTCTCGAAAAGAGTAGGGGAATTTTTTTATTATATAATGTCAAAAAACATAAAAAATACAAACAAGGTTAAATCATACAAACATATAATACATATCATTCACCAAAAAAAAGAATTTATCAGTCATACCTTAACAATAAATGTTACATGAAATATATACATAACCCTCCACCCTCTTTTTAACAAAATAATGAGAACCCCTCCTTCCCCCCTTTTTTCTTATTTCAATAAACCTTTCCTTTTATGAATAGTCAATATCAAAAAACACATGTGGTTTCCCATAACCTATTTATATTTTATAAACATAGTAAAACCTTTCTACCAATTAGTCACCTTTCTTGTAGTACTAATTTCTAAATCTTTTAGATAAACCCTTTCCATAGCCCCTTGAATCAGCAAGACTTCTGTATCATAAGACATTAATTTTTGATAAAGGACCCATTGGCATCTAGACTGCCATAAGTAATGTTTTAAACAACAAAAAATCTGTAAAGTATCTAAATATTAGTTTCTTCCAATCTGGTGAAATTGACCCAAAACCAAATTTTCATAATTTAGATGTAACAACCATTTCATATTCCATTTGAAAGCCAGAAATTTCCAAAGTGAACTAGCATATGAACAATGGAACAGCAAATGTTCAACCGTTTCTTCTTGATCAATGCAACCATTAAAGGGGCATGTTCTTTCATTTTTAGTCTTATGTTTGGCATTACCCCGAACCCCAATCCTCCCATATACGGCTAACCATAAAAATTCCCACATAAAACCTGGTAATCTGGGATTATTCAATTGAGAAAGTACTCCTGGAATCAATGTTGAAGGGCAATTTTTAAAGACAGGCGTAGAAGGATATAATAGCAACATTACAGTACCCTACAACTTTGGCCCCTTACTCTCTCTTACAATTTGTTTTGAAAGACCCCACTTAAAGAGTTTTTTTGCTACAGATTTAAAAAATTGTGAAACATGTAAATATTGTGAAGGTTTAGGAGGAGTTGTAAGCCAGGCCGAATAATAATGAACTATGACATGTTTCATCAATGAGCTGCACCGAGATGCAGATGGCAATAATCCAACCTTAACATTTTGTGATATAAATAAAGTAATGAAAAATGTGACCAGATCCACCATTCCCAACCCCCCTTTTCCTTTAGTCAGATATGTACATTGTCTCTTAATGGGGTTAAGTCTATTGCCCCAAACCATCTGAAAAAATAAACTGTATATTCTGGTTTCAAACTCTAGCAGAAGTGGGAATATCATTGCTGTATATAGTAAAATTGGAATTAAAAACTGTCTAATGACCTGTACCCTTTTTAATTTTGCTAATTTCCAGTGCTTTCTGATTTGCACTTTGCTGTCTACGGAGGATAATGCAATATCCCAATTCAAATTCGGAAGATTCTGAGGTCCATACAGCAATCCCAAAATCTTAACTAGGTTTGAAGAGATCTGAAGACCTTGAATATTAATTTCATCGGGATAACCAACCCCAATAAACACATCCTGACTTTTTTGTGTATTAATTTTGGAATTTGAGACAAAGGAATACGAACATACGAACATACAACATTTTTGTATGTTCATATTCTTTTGTCTTAAATTCCAAAATTAATACACAAAAAAGTCAGGGTGTGTTTATTGGGGTTGGTTATCCCAATGAAACTAATATTCAAGGTATTCATAAGTTATCATAAAGTGTTATCATAAAGAATAAGTGATCATAAAGTCTAAAAAGGTTAAAACTTGATTATAGTCTGAAAAAAGAACACAAATATAATCTGCACACGCCTGTGAATGTAGTTCTTCCATAATTGGTGGTCCCAATACCCCCTTCCACCTTGGATGCTGTGACAATGATTGTATTAATGTATCAATTGTAAATAAATATAGCAGTGGACTCAATGGACATCCTTGACGTACCCCTGTGGTAATATGAAAACCTTCTGTAATTTCATTGTGAATAACCAGATGAATAATGGCAGTTTCATAAAGGATTTTTATCCAATCCAAAAAGGAGGCCGGAATCCCATAATGTTTTAAGGTCAAAAACAAAAAGGGGTGATAAACCTGATCAAAAGCCTTCATTTGATCTATTGAAACAATACACCCTGAATGTCCACTTGAAGAAGAATATTCTATTAAATCTCTATTAATCATAAGTGAATGCTGTTTTTTTTATCTGGAAGCCCACAATATTGTGAAGGGATAATAACTGTACTTGCAAAGGTTCTGAGTCTTGAATTTAAAATCCCAATCAATAATTTATAATCAGAATTTAAGATCGTAATTGGTCTCCAATTATCCAGATTGTCTTTATTCCCAGACTTAAATAGAAAAATTAACAAACCCTCTGAAAACCAAATAGGAAATTTGAAAGTAGATAGAAAAAAAATTAAACACTAGAACCAAACACTCCGAAAATTCGTAGGGAAAGGTTTTATATAAATCAGATGTTAGTCCATCAATCCCTGGAAAAGTGCCATTCTTTTGGGATTTAATGGTGCCCTCAATTTCTGCTGGTGTAATAGGGCCAGTTAAGCTGGACGTATTGAAACCTGATTTTGGAAGTTTTATCATATGCAAAAAATGTTCAATATCCTTCACACTAGAGGGCACTACTGGGTTATGAGACAGTAAAAAATGCTTTATTACATCATGAAGACTTGCAGTAGCCTGAACTGAGTGCCCTTCCTGATTTAAAAGAGAGGTCATCGTTATTTTAGATTTATATCTTTTGAAGGCTTCATAGGGATCACCATGAGGTTGTTTCCATGCGCCATCTTGAAAAAGTGCCTTCATCGTACTTGCCCTATCATATTGTACCACCTACATTTGTTGTTTTAGAGCAGCTGTTTGAGTAGAATAATCAAATTTTATAGTATTTGCCATAGAAAATAGATAATGTAATTGCTGACGCAATTTGAGATAATGCAGAAATTTCATATTTTCACCTGACCTCCCTTGATTTATTAACATTAATTTTAAATCCTCCTTAGACTCTCTCCACCATTCTCCTAAGTCATCATATAAAATTGAGACTGAGAGCCGTGCAATGAGCAATGACCTAATATTATTTATCATCAAAGGATGCTTTAAAATGGGTGAACTTAGTTTCCATCTTGCCTTCTGAGGTGATGGTAGAAAAAAAGACACACTGAAGTAGTGAATGATCTGAAAAGGCCATCGGGAAGGTATAACATTTACAGGGGGGGATTGTGTAAGAGAAAAATATAATCTATTGTAGATGTGTAGGCATTCCTTTTATAAGTAAATTTAGGACCACTATGTTGGTAACATCTACTATCTATCAGTCCTGATGTATTTATTAATTGAAACAAAGCATTAGAATCACAATACATTTTTTTCCCACTGTTTGTGACTCCACTTTTTACATTGTTCAGCTCACAGTTAAAATCTCCACATAAAAATATTTTAAAGGAGGTTATTAAAAAAGGCTGAAGCATCATAAAAAGTGCTACCCATTCTGCTTTTACCTGAGAACAGTATACATTAATAAATCTACACATCATAGAATTCCATACCCCGTCAAGAATCATTAGTCTCCCTGAAATAAGATCAATGATTTTTATTAAAAAAAGTTATATGAATTGAAAACAAATCCAATTCCATCAGCTGTCTGTTGTCCAAAGGACCAATAGGAAGGGCCCCAGCACCATTCCTATTGAAAAAACCTGGCTTGATCAATTGTAAACATCCATGTTTCTTGGAGCAAGCATACATCCATAGAACTGCCATGAATATAATCATAAACTACGTGCCATCGTCTCGAATTCAATAAGCTGTGAACGTTCAATTACCCTATTTTAAAGAAAGCCAGTTTTTAGAGTACAGTTTAACCATCTTTTTTCCTTATATTTTTCATTTTCCCTTTATACCCTTCTTGTGTATGAAAAGGGGATGGAGGACTATCCTGTACAGGTTGGGAATCTGGTTCCCACAGTCCCTTTCTGTATCACCCCACTGCATGGATAAGACTGCAAAAGGACTACTAGATTCAATATCTACTGGGGGGGGCAGGAGGAGGTTTGAGGTTCCTTGAGGAACTCCGGACTTGAGTCACTGGAGGATTAACTGGAGGATCTGGGAGTGGCATCTCCTGTTGCGCATTGTAACATACAGGAGAAAGAAGGAGGGGAACCCTAGGAGGGGAAAAGAGAGGTTTTCCATCAGACTGTCCCAATCCCTGAGGTGAGGTAAAGGGAGAGATAATTACTTCAGTTGAAGGAGCAGACCCTGTCTGGATTGGACCAGTAGCCAAGTCTCGGGCTTTCTGAATCAAAAGATCAGGGCTACCACTAGATGCTTTATTTTTTGCTGCCCATATACACTCTAAAAACACATGACCAGTATCTTCACACAGATCACACTTCATGAGATTAGCACATTGAAAAGCTATATGACCTATTTCTCCACAATTGTCACATCCAGGCTTATCACAAGAACTAGACAAATGTGTATGGGAACTACATTTGTAACAGGCCCTGGGCTGCCCTGCATAAAAACTAACCCCCTGTCTCCTCCTAACAAAAAGGAATTGGGAATATGATCAATGCCAGTGTCAGTTTTTCTAAGCTTTACTTTAAACTGCCAACCTCCAGTTCAGGATTGCTCTGAATCCAGGATAACCTCAGGAGAACTCATTACCTCACACTTTTGGGACAACCAGTAAGTAATATCATCCACATGAACCGCCTCATTGTGAAACATAATTGTAACATATTTAATCAAAGGTTTAGTCAATGATATGACTAAAAAGGGGGTCCATATGGGTGGTAACTTTACCTGGTTGTACCGCTCCCAAAATAAATATAGAGCATAAGCTGAACGAAAGCTGACATCAAAGTTGTCTTCACCTGAGATGTTAATAAATGCAAAGACCTCTCTAGGAGAGAAATGCAAGGAATCTTTTAGCAGACATTTGCCCACATAATGCCTATCAGGCCTAACCTCCAACCACCCCTTTATAATGAAGTCTAACAGCATTCCTACGCTGTGCAGCTTCTTTTTTAATTTTGGAAAATAAATCTGATAACAAAGGTTTCTCTAAGTCAGGCTTTTCCAGTGACACATTAGTAGAATGCTCAGTTTCTTTAATCAAAGAAGAATCAGTAATGTCAGTGAATAAGGAAGTAGTGGCCTGTGAGGCCGCAACAGAGGGCCCAACTGTGCCTCGAACTCCAGTAGTGTCTTCAGGTGTTATAGGTAGAACTGGTAGCTTAGGTTTCCAAGCAGGTTCATTCTGTGAAAAGTTTAACTTAGGATCCCAATCAGGAGTGGGAAGCCAAGTCCCTTTATTCAAAGTCCACCCTGCTTCATTCAAGGCCTTCTGTGGGGACCATGTTTCTGCTGTAAGAGGTTGTGAGTGTGGAACAGGTAGTGAGGGTACAGAGCTAACCTCTGAAGAACCATGAGTAGTAGTAGTGCATTTAACCTTTTCTAATGTCCCCAAGTTCCTTTTAGAAAAAATTACAGCAGCCTTTTTATCTTTACCTTCATCCCCAGTTTTATCATGCAGCAGCTGGTTCCGTTTAGTGAATGAAAATTCCAATGCCCCATCTTGATTCAAAGGAGCAGTCTGAAACACACAGGGAGCCTCAGAGTCAGAGATCCTGCTTGGGGATTTCATCAGCGGGCTTCAAAAAACAAACCCCGTAGTTTTCGAAAGAGTAATGTGGTTCAAATCAGCAACTGAGCTGTCGCAGACCGAGTTTAGCTCATCCGGGTCTTTAGACTGTGCACTAGCAACAGGCGGCAAGCTTAATTTAGACACAAGTTCTCCCAATTCTCATAATGGCTCTAGGCACTGAATCTAACTGGATTCTTTACTGCCAGCCAATGGGGAATCTTTATTTAACGTGCTATCAAGTGAATGTGCAGAGACTTGCAATAACTCACCAGACCAGTCTGTATCGGGAGTTTCCTTGGTATTCTCAACATTCTAACATATGACAGCCTGTTCCTGACCACTGACAGGCTTAGCTGGAGAATGTAGCGAAGACAGCTGTTTTTTAAGGTGGTCTTGTTCTTGCACTAGAACAGCAAGCTGAAGCTGAAGTTGTTCTTGAAGGTTCTCCATTGCAGAAGCTGCATTTATCTCCGTAATCCTCACCAGCTGTAACTCTGCCTGAGTTAAATCCTCTGCAGAAACACAAATTTCTATATTTTCTAAATTTCTATATCTTCTAGTGCTTTGTCTCCAAATACAGGCTTATCCATAGCAATATCTCCTCAGAATCCAAGACAGAGCTCAACAGCCGCTCTCCTTCCCTTGAGACTTCCATCCTCTCCAAGGACTGAACGAAAGTGACCAAGCTCACAGTCACCCAGTCCCCCTACTGACCAACAGTAGGGGAATTTCCCCAGTGTCCTGGCCAAATTTCCCCCATTCACTAAAAATACCACCAACAGCTTAATCTGGTTCAATTTCAGTTGGTTACCATCTGTATCCCCCTTCCCCAGTCACCACTGAAAAAGGAACTTCTAGTCTCAGTGGGCCTACTGGGTCAACAAAATTCAATAAATGAAATAAATAAATAATATCCACAGTTTTTGTGGTGACATGATGGAAGTCACACCACACACGGAATCTTTCCCATTTTGAAGCGCAGTCAAACCTGGTTAATCTGTGTCCGGTTAATATGGAAACCTGGTATTTTGTTGCTCTAAGCACTGAAATGGAAAAAATTCCATATTCATTTATTGGTTAATCCAGATACCTCTGCATTCATAACCATTGTACATTAACCCAGTCAGTGCTCTGTGCTGCACAGGTTAAAATACCTGGTTAACCTGTCTGATCGTTGTATGAGGAGTAGGTGTTAACTACCTGCTGATCTGCTGCTTCCTGTCTGCAGCTGCTGAGCATTGACAAGTGATCGAGCTGCTTATTCCTGCTCTCAGCTGGCTTTCTTGTTAATATGCCGATAATAGGCAGCTTCCTGTTTTGATGTGTGAGAGCTGTGTTTTAGGATGGCTTTGTCAGCTCTAGCTGCTAGCTCCAAACACAATTGTTTTGAAGTCTCAGTTTCCCAGAAATGGAAGCTCTGTTAATTGAAGCAGGCTAATACTTCCTCCTACAAAGGTGTGGCAGGTTATGCACTGAAAGCATTTGATTTAAAGTTAAGCTGGCCTACCTGCAGCGATATCTGGCGCACTAAAGACAAATGGATTTCTGCCTCTTTAGATTCCACATCTCTGACAAGAGTATGTCTTGGCAAGCATCAAGACATTGAAGCAGCCTTAAACTTGAGAATCATTGTGGAACTAGTGACACAAAAAGGTAGTCCAGCTGTAGGGCTAGATGAGGAGTCCCAGGACTCTCAAGCCTACCCCATGCCACAGTGGATACAGGAATGTACATTGACAGTGTCCTTGATTGTATAAAGATGAGCAGCCGAAAGAATGAAATCACTAAATCACCTGACATATTGTGAGAGATTAGAGGAGCTCAACTTATACTCTTTGGAGTATAGATGTCTCAGAGGAGATTTGTGCCTAATTTACAGGGCATATAGAAATAAGGATTTATGGGAATGCATAGGGCTAGAAAGAAAGATTATCGACAGAGACATAAGAGCTCACAAATACCAGCTTAAGGAGGAATTGTATAAAACTAGCCGAAGAGGTGTCTGGATCAGAGTGGTGACCTACTGGAACAGCCTTCCATAGGCTATTGTGAATAGTGGCACTATACACATCTTCAGAGTAAGATTGGACAGGCGTCTGGGTAATACACAAATCCATTGAACAATGGCTAGTCTCTTTGGCTAGCGCTATAGACTCATACCCATCCTATAAATCCTATGATTTGAAAACATTCATTAACTCTCAGGCATTGCTGTCACACAAGCAAGCAGACATAGCTGCCTACTTCTCTAAATTCTAAACACAGTACAAACATTTAAACTTTTTAAACGTAATATTATTTTTTACTATTATTGCCCCCCCCCCCCCCGTATTATAATAAAGGGCTTTTATTTAATGATATTTTGTACTAAAAAGATTTTAGCACTAAGAACATTAAACCATGACCATTACAAAATTGCCATAGTGGCCTCATTATCGCATTACTCCATTGATTTTTATTCCGCACACTATTGTGTCCAGATTAGCCAGGTTGACTGTATACAGTTTCCTAGTTATTGACCTTCTAGCAATTTTCAAAACTTCTAGGACCTGGTTTGAGAAGTTCAAGATAGAGTATTGTAACTCCTCAAAAACCATTGTTTCAAACCAAGGGATTTGAGATCTGGATGAGACACCCTGTCCCAGGACATAATCAGGAGGTCTTGTCTCAGTAGTGGGTCTGTTGGTATCCTCTGTGACATTGTCAGCATCAGTGAATACCAGGACTACCTTGCCCAGTCTAATGCTATCATAATCACTGTAGCAGTGTCCTGTCTCAGTTTTAACAACATTTTGTAAATTACTGGAAAAGGAGGGAATACATGCTGGAACCTGTTTCTCCAGGGAGGAGCTAGTGCATCCCTGGAACTGTCTGCACTGAGAGAGGCCTGCAACAGAATTGGGGTAGCTTTTTGTTTTCCCATGAGATGAACAAATCTGTCTCAGACACTCCCCATCTCTGAAACACTGAGTTCAGAATCCCCTGGTTTAGATACCACTTGTACTGTAGGTCATATGCTCCACTCTGTTGAGTGAATCTGATGGTACATTTTCCATTCCTGTTAGGTGTACTGCAGAGAGGTTTGTATTTAAGCTGCAAGCAAGGTCCTGGATCATCATATACTCTGTATGACCTAGTGTCTCCCTGTTTGTTTAATACATAGTTGTATTGTACGTCTTTATCAGGACTGTTTAGTCCTGAAATTGGAATAAGAACTTAATGGAACAGAGCACTGCTCTGAATTCCAGCTAGTTTATCTGTTTCTTTTTTTCTTAAGGGGCTCAAATTCCATTCACTGTTCCTCCCCTTCCAGATGCCCCATTCACCCTAGTAGGGATTCATCTGTGGTCAGAAACTTTGTAGGCAGAAACTGAAGGAAGGGAATACCCTCTCTGAGGTTGTTTGCTTCTTTCCATCACTCCAGTGCTTGTATCAACCGGCTTGACACTGGAGTCTACTGCTGCAGTGATGCACGCCTTTGACAACAGAGCCTTCTGAGGTGGTACTGGACATCCTTTATTTGCAGCTTAGCTCTCGGTACTGCTGCTATCGCAGAAGCAATGGGGACCAGAAATCTCAAGAATTCCTGCACTGTGCTTGTTTGATTGACCTGCCTGGAATGTGTCTGCACACTAAATCAGAGATTCTGTCCTTTGCATGGGCAGGAAATCTTTACTCAGTTCTGTGCCTAGCTAGGTGCCTATGAATTCCATAACTGTCTTCATTCCAAGTATGACTTTTCTAAGCTTAGGAGGAGAACTCGCCTCTGCAGGATGCTCCTCACTGTTTGAACTGAGCACTCTGCTTCCTCTTTTGTTTTTAAACACACTAGACAATTGTTCAAGTAAGGAAATGCCACTATGCTCTGCCTGCGAAGGTGGACTGCCACCACTGACAGACACTTTGTGAACATTTTGGGTTCTGTGGTCAGACCAAAAGTCAGTGATTTGAACTGAAACTGAACATGCTCTATTCTGAACCTCAAATACCTTCAATGGCAGGTCTTAGTAAGATGTGAAAATATGCATCCTACAAGTCAAGTGACAATCAACTAGTCCCCTTGCTGTAGGAACTGAATCACTGTGTGTAGTGTTACCATTATAAACATCTTTTTCAGATGCCTGTTTGGGACCGTCAAGTCTAAAATGGGACACCATTCCCATTTTTCTTCAGAAAGGGAATATTCCCTGGAGAAGAACCCCTTTTCCAGTTGATAAATGATAATCCGCATCCACCATTTAACTAAAAAAAAAAAACTTTCTTACTTCCAGTTCCACTAGGAATCATTTGCTTTGGCTATTAAGCTGAAAACACTCTGCATTTGTTTAACCCTGGAAATGTTACAAAATTGAAGGATTAAGCCCTCTTTTATTACCTCCACCCCCTCTCCGTTTGTCTGTGCTAATCCTTTTCCACTCTTTGAGGCAGTAAGAAAGGCGCTCTCCCAATGGCAATGGGTCTGTGGTGACATAGACAAATTCATCAGAGCTTTCACTTTGTCTTAGCTGGGGGAGCTGATGCAGATTTATGTCTGGCTCCCCATCTGCCTCTGCCTCTCTCTCTTCCTGAACTGTGTATTCATAGCAAACATAAAGTCTGCTGTAACAGGATTTTACCATACCTCCCCTTCTGCAGGGTCTGTAAGGCAATGTTGGCCTCTCTTTTTTTCTGTCAAATTCTTAAAAGTTGATTTTTACTCATTATAACAACTTTTAATGTATTTTTACTGTGTGTATTTATTTTCTTCATTTTTATTATCAGCTAGGCCTCTGTAGGTAATTCAGTGAAAGGGTAAGAGGTGTAACTTTGAAAATACAGTCCTGGGTTCTTGGCGATGTTGGGTGTGAACAGCAACTATTCTTTTGTTCTACTTAGACACCAAAAGCTAGGCCCTTCTAAGCTAAAAGGTTTCTGTTTTGGGGAACTGCAAAGGACTGTGTTCCTTTCATAACCAAAAAGACATGTTGTGAGTCCAAACAAGACAGTATCCCACAAAGAGGGTAACTGGGAGTATAATAGGACTGAAATTGCAAAGTACAAAACCTGGGTCTGGATTGCAAATCCAGTTTGGACCTGTTCTCAAGATGAGGGATCCCCTGGGAACAAAGAGATGGTCGAACTTGTGTGTCAGAGAGGCATGTACAATGATGTGGCATGGTGAGTCAGCCAGCCAAAGGCATTTGCGGTCTGTGTTTAACTCTGAGAAGTCAGTTATAATTCAGGACTCTGAATGAACAACATCAATGGTTCAAGTTTGCCATAACTCACAAGTTGGGGTAAGCGTCTACTTTATTTAGGATTTATATATATGTAAGCTAGATTCTTCTGTGTGTACTGTATATTTTTCAAATATTTAGTTTTATTTCTATAGAAGTACTATATTCCCTATAGTCTTAGTGTGTATTATCCAGTAACATATGTCAATATCTTGGAATATTAAATATTATTTTTATATAATTCATGTTTTATAGAATTTTATTTATTAGAATTTTGGATAAATACCTTTGAGCCAATGGCTCTTTTACAAAGGTTCCACATCGGTATGCAAAGAATAGAAGTACAGTTTGTGTGAGATTAGCAGGCAAGCAGTTTGAATACAACATTCAGTACAGGGTATACATGGTCTAAAAGCTACAGGTAATATAAATAACAGTTTGAACAACATAATCAGGCATACATTTAAGAATGATGAGTCACAACAAATAATATTTACATTAATTAAATCTGCCAGAAGGGCATTGTCAAAGGGAAAGGTACAATGGAAAAAAACTGAGTTGCTGTCAATTGTGTCAGGTAGCATAGGAAAGTGGAAGAGAGAGTGGGTGTAGAGGGGTAACTGGGGGGGGAGGTAGAAGGAGAGGCAGGTGGGAGGCAAGGATCAAGGAACAAGTGCAACATTGGGTGGGGTGAGCAGACTAGAAAAGGGAGAGAGGAAGGGAGTTGAAGGAGGGTAAGAGAGGAAGGTGGTGGACCAGGGCTAGGGAGAGAGGCAGGGGTATATATGGGATGGGGGGAAGGTAGTGGCAGACAGAAGTGGTGATAGTAGAGAGATGCGAAGAACAGAAGTGACTACCTGGCAGGTTAGGAGAAACAGTCACAAGTGGCTCTGGACACAAGCATTTGACATAGCTTGTGTCTGAATGATCAGAGGGTGCCTGAGTTGGTGAGTTCGCTGCCCAAGGAGTTAAACATCTTAGGAGTTCTACCTACAAAAGACCACTGGCCTTGGGTGGTGTGACAATGGGGAACAGCCAGAGAACAGTTGTCAGAGCTTCTTGTGTAACGGGGGTGGTTGGCTGGGCTTAAGAGAGACTGAACCCCAGGGGGCATGAGTCCCATCAATGACTTTTTTGCTAGTAGGCAGGTTTGGAAAGTAATCCTTCCCTGAAGTTGTAGCCAGTTTGACTGTTCATAGAAGTCAGAGGTATGCGTGCAGTGAGTAGCACCAGTAAGGAGTCTGCAGGTGCTATTCAGTGCTGTAAAGATTTGCCATAGTGCTGTAGCTGTGGCTGCTCCATATATAACAAGCCCATAATCAATGATGGAGACAACAGAGCTGTGTATGGCTAGCTTAAGGGTGTCAGGTGTCAGGCAGTGTCTGTGTTTATAGAAAAGGCCTATATGGATATTTACAGATTTCGCAACTGAATCAATATGGCTGGAGAAGGACAGAGTAGGGTCCAGGGTTATACCAAGGTATTTGAAAATCTGCGTCTGGTCCAGGGTCACATTCAAGCTCATTTTGATTGCCAGCTGTTGGTGTTTATGTTTGTCTTGTGTGCCATGGAACAGCATAGTCTTTGTTTTTTGTAATTTAGCACTAGTTTCTGTGAGACGAACCAGGCCTCAACTTGCTTGAAACTTTCCTGCAGTTGTTTCTCCAAGAGGAAGGGGTCAGAATTCTTAAGAGAAAATCACTGCGTCATCAGCATACAGAATAATGTTTTCATCACAGGCAGAAGGGAGATTGGTTAGGAAGATGCTTAAAAGAAGGGGTCCCAATATTGATCCTTGGGGAACACCAGCCCGGACAGGTAGTTTGGAGGAGAGGGAGCCACCAGTCTTAACTTGTTGGGACCAGTTGAAGAGATAACTATTGAACCATTGTAAAGTATCATGAGAAAATCCTAAATTGCCAAGTTGTTCCAGTAGTAATGGATGGCTGACTGTATCGAAGGCCTTTGAGAGGTCTATAAAGGTGGCACTGGCAAGTTGTCCTTGGGCTAGTGCTAGATGAATGTGGCCTGTAAATTCAAGGAGGGCAGAGGTGGTGCTATGTCCTTTGTGAAAGCCGTGTTGCTGTGGGTATTGCAAGTTGTATTTCTCCAAGTACTCCATCAATTGGTCTGTGATGATTTTTTCAAGTGCTTTGGATTAAGGGGGGTAGGATGGAGATGGGCCTGTAGTTACAGTGTAATGTCCTATCCCCAGAATTATGAGTTGGGGTCACCAGGGCAGACTTCCACTTCAGCGGGAACTGGGAGAGCATGAGGGACCGGTTAATAGTCTTGGTAAGAGGGTGCAGGAAATCGTTAAGGGTGAGGGCGATGAGCATCAAGTCAAGTGTGTCCCCACTTTATCTGGATTTTCCAAGCACCTTGAGGAGGTGTTTTTTGGCATCCCTTTCAGTAACTGTCTTGAAATAGAAATGTGGATGATTTGTATCCTGAGTCTGTTTATATTGGGAGGCCGTGGTTTGGTTGGTGTCAAAGAAGTTAGAGGGAAGCACATGGCTGAGGTCAGTGAATACCAGATTGAAAGTATTGGCACTTGTGGTGGGATCCAGGGTGTTGCTGCCATCAACCTTTAGCATATTAAGAGTTGCTTTGGACTTTTTCCCTATAACTTCAGAGAGACTTTGCCAGAATTTCCTTCCATCCGACCATGAGTTTGCTAGGGTGCTCCTGTAGTACCTGGCTTTTTCAGTGTGGATAGCTCTGGTACAGGCATTCCTGGTTGCCCTGTATGCCTGAAAGTCTGCTTGGTTGCCAGAGGCTGTAGCACAAGCCCATAGCAGGTCCCTAGCTTTTAGTTGGTCTAGGAGTTTGCCTGTGATCCAAAGGTTGTCAAGGCCTTTAATTTTGCGTTTCTTATAGGGGACATGGATATCACACACTGCATTGAACTTTGAGATGAAGTATTGAAGTGCAGTATCAACATCCAGAGTGGTGTCAATCAGGAACCAGTCTTGTTGTTGCAGGACTGCCTTATGTAGTGCAAGGTGTCCCTTGATAAGCATCCGACTGTTGATAGTTTTTGCAGGGGTTTATTGAATTTATTTGACCATATACACTATGACTGAGTCATTTCAGGTATAGATAACCAGGGTATTGTGGCTAGGCTGTGATCCATTCTTGAAGAGGCAGGCTACAGTTATCCTATTTAAACCAAAACTGTTCTTGGCTATAACAGAAGGGGTGAGTTGTTTGCCTTTTGGTAAGCAGCACTGCACTTTGTATGAGTGGTGACTCTGATGAACTTTGGACATAGAGATACCCCGAGTAAGATTTCAGTGAGTGATGGCAGCACACAAATGTAACCCTTTCAGGTGTCTGAGTGGTTGTAAAGCTGATAACCATTGCAGGCTAAAATTGGAGAGAACAAGTCCGACGCTCATCAAATTTTTTTCATGTATACCTCAGTTTTGTCATCAAATTGGAAGGCACCCTCAGAGGGGAAATCAGCTGTCTTACTTTGTACTCCCTGTGGCAAACTAGTTGTTTTAAGTCATGCACATGTTCTGATGTATGCTGAATTGTTTAGAGCACTAGATGTAGTTTCATTCAGATCAACCACTATCTGACATTGGTATTTAACAGCTTTTTGGACCAGCCTTCACTGTATGTGCTAGGTGAAATGTCTCATGGAATGACAACCTGTCCTATAGTGAAAGGACTGCATCATGCAGAGGCTGCTGGTAATGTGCAAAGGAATTTAGCCTGCCTCAACAACAGAGTGGAGGTAGTGAATGCCTTTTTAGCCATCAATTATTTTTTTCTGGAATCTTTACCAGGAGGTGCCACAGAGGAATTGACCTTTGCCTTCTCACATGCAGCTGCCTAAATAACCTCCTCAGGGTCTGGGTGAATATAAATTAAGTCTGATCCCTCCCTGTGTGCAACATATTTTTGCTTAATTTTCTTGTCTATAGTAATGGAAATTGAAGGCAAAGAAAGTATACTTTTAATGGTGATTTTAAAAGCCTTATTAATGTGTATGGGCACTCATTTCATTGAGGTCATACCCAACATACTCATGAATTCTGCCTCCTCTATATCCACTTCAGATTCAGTGCAAGAAAATTCAGCATATTAGCCATTTGTCTCTAAAATATGGTATAGGGTAAATAGTCCTCTTTCACCTAGGATGGGGAACCAAAGTCCTTATGAGCAGTGTCATCTGGAAACAAAAAGGTTTTTTTTCTGTTAGTTTTCCTCAAATACCTTCATACCTCTCAACCTGTTGCCTCATAAATTAGGGACATGGCTTTAAAAAATCAGGGACAAAGACCCCAAACCAGGGACACATCTTAAAAATTGGTAATTTTCACTCATAAAATTGACAGATTAAGGGAAACAGTGTAAGAAGCATTCTCTGAAGAAGAATAAGTCTGTAACTTTAATGTTTAACATTATTTTATGCTTACAATCCCCACTGTTCAGTCACAAAAGCAGAAATTTTACGAGGGACAGAGGAACTTTTTGAGGCAAAATCAGGTACATCCCCAAAAATCCGGGACAGTTGGGAGGTATGGATGAGACTAGGAGGTAGAGCACACTGGAGGCAGGTTTTTCAGCACCCTACTTTGTTTTGAAAATTGCCACATTTGTTTAATGTCTTCCAAGGAGGGCATATTTTTTTCTGCCACTGGTTCCTCTATTTGCTTTTCAGGCAGAGATATGTATTACTAAGAATTTTAAATGATATGACCCTTTTTTTATTACCAAAGTACTGTTAAACTGCTTTCTGTGTATTGAACTTCAACCATGCTGTCTGGCTGGATGTAACTGGATTTTGTAATAAACTAAACTTCAAGATTCTTCTCTCTTTGCTTTCTTTTGCCAGCTGTAGTATCTGGCTGCTGTTCAGAAAGTCTTTTTTTGTTTGTTTGCTTGCTTGCTTTGTTTTTGCTTTCTTTTGGCTGCCATTAGAGCAGTCTGAGTGTTCCCATCTGGGAGCCCTCTGATCTTACTGTAAGGTGATCTGCCAGATTTTTTTATATCCCTTTGAGTGCTGCAAACAGCTCTTCCTTTACATCAGAGTGCAATGAAGCTGTTTCAGCATCATTGGGTGCCAGAGTCCACTGCTGAGAAGAAGTGCTATCTGAAGCTTACTTTCTACTTTCAGTGGTGCCTTTCTCCATATTTTTATCCATAGGCTGTTTATAGGACTGCAATCTCGTGAAGCTGTTATGGCTGCTGGTGCAGACAAAGGCTGACATTTAGCTGTCCTTTTGTCTATGTTTTAGGGCAGAAAACTTTGCTGAATTTATCATTCTTAAAATTATGACCTGGGCCCAAAGAGGCAAAGCAAAGGTTATGGACATCTGCTTTTGCCAACCAATTTTAATAGGCTACACATTTCATAAATCAAGACTTTTCTTCTTTTTAGTCTTTTTCACTGTCATATTAGTGTGGCATGAAGCAACACATATTTGTGTTAATAGTTGTACTGATGGAAAAGGCACAAGTCTTTTAAAAATAAAGTCCAATTTAGAGACATACAAATATTCACAAATATACTCTCATGTGTTGTACTGATCCTTACTCTCAAACCCCAAAAGAACTGTTTGTTCTTTAATGAAAACAACTATGACTATCTTTCTAGCACAAATCTTACATATTGATAATCTGATATATATATATATATATATTAGAGGCAAAAAACTCAGTTTAATGCATTAGTTAGGGTTGTTCCACAGCGACAAAAGTGAGGAAATTCGCTGTTAGGGTTGAAAACCCTAACTCCGAATTCACCCCCCCCAGCACCACACACACACAGACACACACACACACATTCAAGTATGGGGAGGACCAAGTCAACACAACCAATGACAGACATCCAGCAGCAGGTGACAGAAATAACAAACAATTGTCTAAATGTACTCGAAACATCCCACCCACCTGACCAGGTACTGCATGCTCAGTGGAGATCAACAGCAAAACTGAGGCCATGTACACCAAGCGTACACATCCCTGATTGCAGCTGCACACAGCGTACCACACTTAGTAGTTGCATGGCCTTACCTACGATGCCCCCACCATACCACAACTGGTACTGTGCCATTAGTCAATATAAATGCTGAAGGTGCATGATGACAGTTGTAGAAAGGTTTTAACACTAGTGAGTATACATTAATTAAGAAGTACATAAATTAACCACAAGACACTAGCATGCTCAAGATAAAAGTAGTGTTACATTTAGTAGGTGATTTACATAGTAGTACATTTACTGCAATGGTTTACTCAAGATAGAGAGGCTGATGTAGCGTATGGAAAAGCATTGCCTGTTCAATGCTCTGAAATTAGTACTGCCAGTATCAGATGCATTCTTACTGATGAAGGTGTACTGCTCATGTACATACATAGACCTTCAGTGTGTTTCAATACTAAGATGCAGTAAGTATTCTTTGTAAGAAACATTGTAATTGCATGGATCAGGCCAAGCAACTTCTAAATATCATAGCACTACTGAGCCAACAATGGCGTACCTGTATGGAGATGTATAATGGATAGATTTTCCTGTAGGCACTTACTGAGTATGTTGTACCTGATAAAGACAATCTCATTGCATCGGTGATGACTAACTTATTCAAATAGTAATACATTTACTATTGTTGCAATGAGTGATCTATGCCACTTATGGACACAGTGTAATTTTTTTTAACAGTTGTTTCATACTCAGGCTGTATGCCTAGTGTTTGGGTTTGCCACACTTCTGTCACTGATGCTATCAAAGTGATAACTATGTTAATTGTGGTGCAACAGGAATCAAGTAGGTATGGTGTAGATATAAACAGAATGTCTTTTAGTATTGATTTAACTCACAATGGGGTAAGTGTACTAGGACAGCAAGGGTTATTCTCTGTCACTGACTCTGTCAGTTATAATCACACTAAGGTTTCGATGACTGTAATGATCAAGTTACACTGTTCATCTTCATGAGTTCATATTCACAGCCATTCTCCAGTAACTAGACAGTGTATGGTGTAACTGGGTGGGACACTGTGTTGCAAAGCTGCTACAGTGCCTAGCAGAGGGAGACTATCTACTCATAAAGACAATTAAGCAATAAGGCATGACCAACAGTTATGTTAAATGGTCTGTTAATCACCCTGTGGGGTTTAATGTTGAAAGAGGCATAGCCGAGTGCCACATGTCGCTAGACAGTGATAAACTGACCATTAACATAATACCTGGAGTGCTTACTGCTATCATAATAAAACTGTTTTTAAACAACATTAAACCATGTTTATCATATGGCTAGGCTCTACATGTATGTTAATAAAAGTAAACATAAGCGTTACAATGTTTACAGTCAATTAGAAAGCTGCATTTCTCAAATCCTTGTTATAATCAGAGATATTATACCTGTACAACTCCTTGGTTTTGCTGAACTCTATTGCTCAGGTGGCCCACCACATGTGGTCTAGTCTGGTGTGGAGCATCGGTAGGTAAGGCCATGCAACTACTAAGTGTGATACGTTGTGTGCAGCTGCAATCAGGGATGTGTACGTTTGGTGTACATGGCCTCAGTTTTGCTGTTGATCTCCACTGAGTATGCAGTACCTGGTCAGGTGGGTGGGGATGTCTCGTAGTACATTTAGACAATTGTTTGTTATTTCTGTCACCTGCTGCTGGATGTCTGTCATTGGTTGTGTTGACTTGGTCCTCCCCCATACTTGAATGTGTGTGTGTGTGTCTGTGTGTGTGTGTGGTGCTGGGGGGTGAGTGAGTTAGGTTTTCAACCCTAACAGCAATTTCTCACTTTTAGCTGTGGAACAACCCTAACTAATGCATTAAACAGAGTTTTTGCCTCTAATTTCCCTTCTTTTTGAGAATGGTGAGAAACAGTGAATGTAATGCAGCGGTGGGAGCAGGGGCCCTTTGGGCCCCGCGCTCCCACCACATGATGTCTTGTGGCATAGTAACAGGAGCAGCAACGCAAACAGAAATGCTAAAAGTGGCACACATGGTAACACAAGCGCGAATGAGAACAGAAAGGGTAACGCACACGGTGGCGTAGACGGGAACGGTCTGCCACGTGATGTGTGGTGCCTGCAAATGGAAATGTCAATGGGCATGGTGATGCAAAGTGAAACAGAAAGAGAAACAGTACTGTAGACACAAATGGCAAAAAAATAACAGAGAAGCAAGCGCAAATGAAAACGCAAAGGATAACGCACATAGGGCCCCGCGCTCCCGGCACGTAATGCTGCAGCTGGGCTGAGGCCCAAAGGGCCCCACACTCCCACCACATGATGTCTTGTGGCATAGTAACAGGAACAGCAATGCAAACAGAAGTGCTAACAGTGGCGCACAAGGTAACGCAAGCGTGAATGAGAACAGAAAGGATAACGAACACGGTGGCATAGACGGGAATGGTGTGCCATGTGATGTCTTGTCACATAGTAACATGGTGCCTGTAAATCGAAATGGCAATGGGCATGGTGACGCAAAGTGAAACAGAAAGAGAAACAGTACGGTACACACAAATGGCAAAAAAGTAACAGAAACGCAAGAGCAAATGAAAACGCAAAGGATGACGCACGTGGTGGCGCAGACGTCAACGGTAAGTGAAACGGGCATGGAACCACAAGCGGAAAGGGCAATGGTAACAGTAATGTAAGCGCACAGGCTGGTTTTCCCAAAAGCTGAATAGAGAAAGACAGTGAGTACAAAGAATGTATGCATAATAATGGATATCGGAGCAGAAAATGAGGACTTGGAATACTAAATAAGTTATATCTCAGGAACCGTATGACGTAGAAAAAAAATTTAAAAGTCGTATGATTTATGACTGTCCTGGCTAGTTTTGTACTTAGCCCCCAAGAGGGGGCTAAGAAGTTTTCTGACGAAAACTCCGTATTTCGCACCGTTTTCGAGATACGGGCCCTGAAAGGCGCGGCGAACGACGTAATGTTATCCTATGGGAAAAAAAGAGATGTTCGGAGAGCCATAACTTTGCCTCCCTGTAATATTTTTTCACCAAACCACTGAAAGGCACATCTGTGAGCTGTTGGCTGTTTTCCTCCAAATTTCAGGAAAAAAGACCAAACCGTTATTTTGCAGCAGGGATCCAAAGGATTTCTGTAATGCGTGGGCGCCGTAATGTTATCCTATGGGAAAAACTGTCAACTTTGGAGTGCTGTAACTTTGCCGCCATGTAATATTTTTTCAATACAACACTGAAAGGCACATCTGTGAGATGTCGGCTCCGTTCCCTCCAAATTTCAGCTCAAAACTCCCAACGGTTCTTTTGCAGCGCAGTGCCAAAAAATTGCTGTCATTTTCCCACAGACTAGAAAACTACTGTCGCAATTTGCGAAAGCTTTCGCAAAAATTTGCGACACTTTCGTGAGCATGAAAGTAATTTGCGAGAGTACTTTTTCCAGAAATTTGAAAAACATATTTCTGGGGTGTTTTACCACAAAATAAAGACATGGCAAGCATCCTCAGGGCCCGATTAGGTGAATACAAAAAAAATTAGGTTGCTAGAGGGTCCCAAATTTAAATGCCAACCATTTTTCTGATCACCAACTGAAAACAAAATGGCCGATTTGCGAAAGTAAAAATGCATTTGCGAAAAGTGTTGAACTTTTTGTTAACTTTTCCCATTGACTTATAATGGGAATCTGTTTTTTGAATAACTTTTGAACCGTTTAATATTTTTTCATGAAATCTTTGAAAGACACATCGGGGACCCTGGCCGCACATTTCCTGAAGATTTCGGGCCGGTCGCACAAACCGTACAACCTGTAGGCGCGACCATAGCATTCCAGAAAAGCGTAAACGCGTGCACAGATCACACTTAATAACTCCACAGGCATATATCCGACCAGTACAAAACTTGGCAGATCCCAAGGCCTATGATTCTTGATCATAAATTCCAAATTTCAGGCAAATCCATCAAATGGTTGCAAAGTTATTAAGGTGCAAAGTTTTGGGGTTTAACATAGAAATGGCTCCTCAACCCTAACTATGGTAGCACTACCGTGCTACCATAACATATATACTGTATACAGAGAGAGAGAGAAAGAGAGAGACAGAGAAATGTGTGTGTGTTCAAAACATTTCTTTACAAATACATTTTAAACTTTTTCTGAATCTGGATTTCTCTTCAGCCTGTTGCATGAGGATCTGTGTAATTTGTAACCTTCCATGCCCTCACCTCATATCTCCTTTAATTGCGACACACACATTTCACTCTCCCCTCAAGTAATATGTAACTACTAAGCACTGGAAGATAATAATATAAAGCTGCAAATACTAGCCCTGAAGCAGCATTAAAAACTGTCAGAATGTCAGGTTCTGGCCCAATGTTTTGCCCTATGGGCTTCTTCAAGGGGTGAGGGCCTGTATTAAATCAGACAACATTTTAAATATTCGTTCCCACATAATGGTAAAACATCTTTTAACATTAGAAAAATCAGTATTTTGAAATAGATCAGACACATCTTTTTCACACATACCGCCTATCTATTCCTCTGATACTTTCCTACATTCCTTTTTACAGTATGTGAGATATAGAGGTAGTAGCTATGAGTACAGAAATAACAAAAACGAAATGAAAACAGACAATATGCAGACTTAAAAATTTAACACAGCTGGCCCAGTGGTGTGGAGCGTGAAGGCATCCATGCCTTACCTCCTGCCATGCTGACGACCGATGTTCATGGTGTGAGCAGGCTGTCAGGGGTCAGCTGGGGAGGGAGAGGGTTGGGCATCTGGAGGACTGCTCTCCTCTCTCTAGGAGGTAGGACTGGCACTCCTGCCGAATGACTGCCCCAGGTGGAGGCCTGCAGGCAGTATGGGACTGAGGGTGCCAAAGGAAGGGAGGGTGCTGTGGAAATTCCGCTGATGTGCGCGCGCCTCCACATATGCACATCTGGCTGTCTGTGCCCCAGCAGGTAAAAATGGGAGAAAATGGAGGGAAAAAAACCCTCCGACTGCAGTAAGATGTCCGACCCTCTGCAGGCTCTGCACCTGGACCAGGCAGAGGGTATGTCCCAGTGATTCCGAGGTGACGGGGCTGGGGGGTCAGTCAGAAGGGGGCAACTGGAGGCAGGAAAAGGAGCACAAAATATATAGAAAAAAATTAAAAATTAACACTATACATCTTCAGAAAACTTCAGAAATTACATTATGGTTTCTAAATGCATATCCACTCTAAACTGGTGTTCACACCCCTTTGCAAGACTGTCAGAGCCACCATGCCCAATTAATGTTGCATTTGCACAATATTATTATAGAAAAGTGTTTAAGCAAACATAAAAAAAAGTTATATACACCAAAAGGGTTATAAGAAATCATAGCCCACCGCATCAAATATGTATTCTTGTCAGAATTATTATTTTCTAGAAGACATTTTTAATTAATTTTTATTTCTGTGAGATACTCTGTCTATTTTGTAAGTTTTCCTGTAGGTGATAAGGAGTAAAAGATATATCTAAAGAATCATCTTTGCTATTAATATAAAAACAGTTTTACCTATGTTTTTTAAAACCTCAGCTACACTATTCTACCCACTGTCAAAGAGCATAGTTCATCTTTTATAACCTGTTATCAAAGAAGTAAAAAAATTTTACTGTTATGTTACACAGAATTTCTTGCAAATAATACTGTTGAAATGTTTTTAACTTAAGGACACTATATTAGTTTTATCTGTATGGTTTATTAAAATACTATTAGCTGGGCCATTTTTCATTTCTTCTTACCATTAAAGTGTATGTTGAGCAGTTTAGATATTTGCTCTATAAATGTACAGTCATTTAATAAATCTCTTGCTGTTAAACATTATTCTGGTTTGGAGTTGATTTGCTAAGAAGTATAAATACAGCAGTCATGTATAGTATTTGCAGTGTCATTGTTAAGCACACAATACTCTGCATGGGTTAAACACAGTGGGCTGGATTCTCAAACAGAAGAGAAAATTGTGCACATGAAGAAAAAAGGCCAGCAGACTATGGAGATGCACACGCAGGATATCTTCAGTTGAAACCTCCACACGTGGACAATCACAGAAAAGATGAGTTTCACAAAGCTGCACGTGCAGAT
This sequence comes from Neoceratodus forsteri, assembly GCA_016271365.2. Classification (NCBI taxonomy): domain Eukaryota; kingdom Metazoa; phylum Chordata; order Ceratodontiformes; family Ceratodontidae; genus Neoceratodus; species Neoceratodus forsteri. The sequence goes on from CM057450.1 coordinate 732,957,138, forward strand.
TTTGCGCAAGTGTGGATCTGCAGCTGCAGAAATAATATAAAGGTTCATCAGAAAGGGCAACAGATGAGCCAAATTAACTGGAGCAGGAGCCACTCTGAAAGCTTTGCAAAACATGCAGCAGAACCAGGATGGACAGGGAGGCCAGTAGCCAGTCCCACCGCTGAAACCGCAGCAGCACCACCTGTATGAGCAGGAGCTTGTACCATAGCAGCAGCATGTCCTGCCTAATGTTGCACAATAGCAGCAGATGCAACAACATGCTATGGTGGGCAACGACAACCAGGCAAGCCCTGCATACATATGAAAGCAACAGTACAGGCAGGTACTGCCATCCCATCCACCAGTGTATCCCAGTCACTCTGTGATGGCTGTGTCTTGCACTCCACATACAGTAGGCACAGGTACCCAGTGGCATTTTGTAGATGTGGGTTGTGCCTCTGGCTGATGTTTTTCATTCGTCTGCTTCTGCTGCACCCCCCACTTTGTCTGTTACTGTCTCTGCCCCTACTGCCTGTGGAACTCCTGTATGGGCTGCAGTGGGTTGTGTGGGTGTGGTCTGTTGCATTTCACTAGTATTGTGTGCTGTTAGTGGTCTGACATCTGACACTGCTAGAAGGCCCCTGGTTGGTATTGTATGGTGCATCAACCCCCACTGTAATTGGTTCTCAATTGATAGTACACTGCCTTCTGCTCAGGATGTGAGTTACACCTCACTCTCTTTGGTGCAGCATATGCGCAACATTTTTTCCACAGCTAAGGTGCAGCAGTGGCCGAGAATAGCTTTTAAGGGGAAGATACATGCTTTTCAATGGCTTTTTTTCTTTGCAAGTAATTCCACAGCTGCTTTTTTTCTGAAATGCACAGATCATTTTTCCCACAGCTGCGGATGTTTTGAGAATCTCCTGCAGTTCACCTGCACCATTTTTTGGGAGACCTGCGCATTTTCTTCACCTTCAAAGTATTTTGAGATTCCAGCACAGTATATGTTTTGCATGGATATTAGTTAGAAAAATTGTTCTGTATCAACAGTACCTTATTTCAGTAAGTCTCTTCTCACCATAATTGTGCTGCTTGATTGTCAGTCCTGAGGAAATTATTACAGAGGGAATTAAGTAATGACTTCAGTTTACAGAATGATACGATGATAGGCAGAGTGACAGCTCGCTAGGAGCACAGAATTCACTTGTAAAGATACTTGGACAGAAGCTCATCTGGCAGCCAGAGGTTCCCTATGTGCACCATCTGTTCCATCTATTGAGCTTTACGCTGATGGGGGGAGGGCAGCACATGGAGAGTACCAATTTGGGAGTAAGCCCAGCCAGATGTCAATCAAATAACATCTAGACACCGTCTGCTCAATATACACTTTATGTATTCCTCCCTGACTAATGAACCCTCTGGTACCTCTATTACTTCCTGTCTCCCACCCAAACTCACTCCCCCCCCTTTTTTCCTGTCCCCTCTCACTTACTCTCCCACTCACCACCTTTCCCTCCTCTCTAGCCTCCTTTTGGCACCTAATGATCACCCTCTCCCTGGAAGTTTCCTTAACCTCGAAATTGTCTACTCACTTGAACCTGTTATAGCTTCTTTTTCTGTGAAACTTGAAAACGTTACTGCCTTAAACTGTTAATAGCAAATTTATGATGTAACTTTCCTGTCTCGTTTTACCTGTAATGTGTATCGTGCTTTGTTAAATGTTCTTTGTGACGTGGAACCTTTGTAAAAGAGCCCTGGCTCAAAGGTATTAATTCCTAGACTAATGTATGTAGCTGTAAACTTTTATTTGTATTTGTAACAAAGATGAGTATTTAAATATATGTTTACTCCATATCACCAACGGGAAAACTTACAAAATAGAGTATCTAATAGGAAAGATAATTAAAAACATTTTTTGAGAAAATATGGTATTCATTCTAATGAGAATATATATTTGATGTGGTGGGTTTTGATTTCTTATAACCCTTTTGGGGTATATAATTTCTTATGTTTGTTTAAACTCGTTTTTTTTATAATAGTGTCAAATACAACATTAAATGGATGTGGTGACTCTGACAGTCTTTCTTTCTGTAAATATAGGACTGAATTCTCAAACACCACAACTCCAGTTGCGGACCGAAATCTCTGCAGCTGTGGAGATTGCTATTGCCATCCACTGCAGCTATGGAAGATGATACAACTGGGTCCACCAGCCATAACATTTTTCCACAATACCACCCACAAGCTGCTGTAAATCGTGGAGCCGGTCATGAGAATTGAGAACACCATAGCTGCGGGAGAAACTGCAGTTCCGCAAGTGGCAACCCATTTGTGCCATTTTTCCCACAGCTACAGAATTTTCCAGAGCTTTGAGAATCCAGCCCATAATCTTTATTAAGTTTTGTGGTCGATGTGGTACATTATTTAACACATATACAGCTTTTGTATAATGGGCATTCACTGTTACTCCAATCAAGCCAAGGCATTAATCTGATATCAACACGGCTACCTTTTCACCCCTTAGGAACAGCATGGGGGGGGGGGTGGTCATTGCTTTTACGTGACCATTAGTGCAAACAAGTCAAAAGATACCTACATAAGTCAAACTTTGTGTTGCAATATATAAATGCCCCATGTGTGTCTGCAGTGATGCAGGGGTGAGGAGCAGCCAGGCTCTGACAGTCTTTCAAAGTGGTATGAACGCCAGTTTAGAATGGATATGTATTTAGAAACCATAACATAACTTTTGAAATGTTCTGAAGATGTACTATATAGTGTTAACTTTTTTAATCTGCATATGTTCTGTTTTCATTTCTCTTTTTATTATTTCTATACTTAAATCTAGTACCTCTATATCACATATAAGAAGGAATGTATGAAAGTATCATGGGAACTACTAGGAGGTATGTGTGAAAAAGATGTGTTTGGTCTAGTTCAAAATATTGATTTATCTAATGTTAAAAGATGTTTTATGATTATGTGGGAATGACTATTTAAAATGTTGTCTGATTTAATATAGGCTATCATCCCCTGAAGAAGCCCAAGAGGCAAAACGTCAGACCAGGCCCTGAGGGCCCTCATCAGACTATATGAATAAACTTTGAAGAATTGCTGATACCTACACATTTGTGTGAAGTGGGTAGTTTCTTCCTCAGACTTTGCATTTGTGGTTGCCAGCTAGCACCAACCTAACTGAAAAAACTATAGTTACTATATAAGAGTACCCGTCCAGACTCCCTGGTCATGTACATTGCCAAAAGAAATACAAAAACAGACTACTTGTTGGGGGAGTCAGGGCAGTGCAGACATCAGAGAAAAAAAGATCTGGGGTCATTATTAGTGACAGATGAAAGTTCCATGCCCAATGACAGAAATGCCAGAACTCTGCAGGTAAAGCAAATAGGATGCTGGGATATGGGGGGGGGGGTTGCTAGCAGGAGGAAGAAGGTGTTTTTGGCCCTGTACAGATGCTTGTTGAAATCTGACCTGAAGTTCTGTGTACAGTTCTGCAGCTCACAGCTGAAGAAGGATAAGAACTTTTTGGAGGTTGCTTGGAGTAGGACCACAAAGATGATTTAAGGGCTACAAGGGAAGACATACGAGGAGAGGCTGGAGAGTCTCAATATGTACACGCTGGAGGCCAGGAATGAGACAATGACATGATTAAGACCTTTACGTTCTAAAGGGGTATTGATAAAGTAGGCCGCAGTGCCCAGTTCACAAGAAGTGAGAGCAGGATAGCAAGAGACCATGGATGGATGGATGGCTGTAGGGGTGAAAAATGAGGAGGGATGTAATGAAGTTTTTCCTTACAGAAAGGGTATTCAGGAGGTAGAATGAATTGCCAGAAGTGGTCATTGCAGAGTCTATCACCAGCTTCAAACACAGAGGTGAGATAGGCATATGGGAATAGTCTGAACCAGAGGTGGGAATGTGAGTGGGCAGACAAGGGGAGGGGATGAGTGGGCCGGGGATCAAAATGCTGTCAGGGCTGCTGTATACAGTAGGTAGACTAGCTTCTGCTCAGTGTTAGGGTGGGGGCAGATGTAGACAAGTAAAATGTTGACTGAATGGGCTATTTGGCCTGCCATCAACATCTATGTTTCCATGCGTACAGTACAGTCAATGTTAAAGCAACTTCACTACATTTTGAGTTTAATTAATTGTTTAAAGCAGCAGTGCAGCGAAAAATGTTTTTCCAAAAAACTAGTTATTGAAAAAATATTAGCATACCTGTCAAATGTACTTTTTTTCTAGGTACCTCTTACACTGCACACCATAAGTTTTTTTTTTCTTAATCCTAACCCTTACCAGGTTTACAGTGGTATTTGTAAGCCAAATGTAGCAGCCATATTTTTTCCAGAGACAAAAACTAATTTAAAAGATTTATAAAAAAAACTCACATTTTGGTGGAACTAGAAAATGTTACCATCAAATAAAACTGGAAGATGCCTGGAACCTTTTATAGTGAAAAAAAGTACGGTCAAATTTCGTCCCCACTTTCATTGCACTGCTACTTTAAACTCAGTAGCAGTGAGTTTAAAGCAAGAAATCCAGTGATTTTGTAATATATTGGCAATGAATTGTGAGCCTTTTTGCATAATTGTTTTTTACAATATTGCACTTTAAATATATTAACATTTACGTACTATGTTTATATACAAATACAAAACTCACAACTAAAATGTAGGTCATTATACCAAGAGTTAGCAACTCACTGCAATTAAAGTTTATTATTTGCTGCACTTAATTTTATAATGTTACGTTAAAATGTGCCCAGGTGTGTGTTATGTGTGGTCAAAGGGTAACCTAGCCAGTTCCGACTGTACCTTATTCATGCAGCTGTCATGTGGTAATGCTCATCAGTTACTGGGTTTCAGTAACGACACACAGAATTAGTTGCCGTATTATCCAGAAACAAATGGTATGATACCTTTTATAGGACCAACATAGATGTAACAAAAGAAAACAGTGCCTAAGCTTTTGGATCAATCAAGTCCTTCAGAAGTCTAATAAAATGTATCATACCATTAGTTTCTGGATCTGAGTTTCAGTGAGAAATGACATTGATGTTATGGCTATGGTTTGCAAATGTAAGTTTACTGTAGTTTTATTTTTTTTTACACATGAGAACTGGTTTTGTTCCACCAGCCTTACATTATCTTCGTAGCTTAGTCTCCAGAGGATATAAGTTAGTAAGCTGACTATACCTTGATATCTCGGTGAATCTTCCCTTGATTATGAAGGTAGGCCAAACCCTGAAAAGGAGAAAATGTAGTTTTTAGTTAGGTGCTGTAACCTAAAAAGTTATCTTAAGCTAAAAAAGTTGTAGCAGGTATATGTCAACTCGACAGTGGTGGGAAACTGCAGGATCACAGTTCTGAGGGTGAAATTCAAAATCTAGCTCAGTTCTAAGAAAACACAGAGGAGGAACTGCTGTTCTATACAATAAACCACCAAAGCACAAACTAACACACCAAATAAAGTGTCAAAATACAACATTGCATGGAGAAACACGTCAGTAGACCCACTATGAGATATGTTTAAATTGTTTGTGAAGAATATTTTGGCAGGTTAACACTTAGAACATACATGTAGTGCATGTTCGTAGAGGATCTATGACAGTGAGACTTATATACATAGAAACATACAAACATAGAAGATAATGGCAGAAGGGGACCTGTGGTCCATCGAGTCTGCCCAAGCGAGGTATACTGGGACTTATTGTGCACCAGTGTTCTGTCCTCCTAGTCACCCAGCCTAGCCCTTGCCAGTGCCATGTGTTGTTCCCAATCCTTGTCCCACCCATGCTTAAAGCTACTGATTTTGCAGCCACCACCTTGGAAGGTAATCTATTCCAAGGTTCTACCACCCTCTTTGAGAAGTAATACTTTCTGATGTCCCTCTTGAACACTCCACCCTTCAATTTCCACTCATGCCCTCTTGTAGTAGAATTGATGTTCTTGGTAAAAAGCTGTGCTTCTGGCACCTTGTTGATGCCTTTAAGGAACTTGAAGGTCTCAGTCATATCCTTCCTCTCCCTCCTAGTCTCTAGTAAGTACAATTTCAGAGCCCCAAGCTACTCTTCATAGGTGATATCCTGAAGGCCATGTATTATTTCTGTTGCCCTTCTCTGGACCACTTCCAATCTATCAATGTCCTTTCTTAGGTGAGGCCTCCAGAACTGTACACAGTGCTCCAGATGAGGCCTCACTAATGACCAGTAAAGTGGTAGTATAACCTCCCTGTCCCTGCTGTCTAGCCTCCTGTCAATGCATCCTAACACCCTGCTAGCACTGCTGTAAGCCTTATTGCACTGACTTTGCTGCTTGAGGTCATCCCTAATGATGACTCCCAGATCTCATTTCTCAGCAGAGGAGCTCAGCTGGACTCCGTTTAGCCAGAATTCTTCCTTGGGGTTGGCCCTACCCAGGTGCATCACCTTACACTTCTTAGCACTGAAGTTTAATTGCCATATTTGTCACCACCTTTCCAACTTCTTAAGGTCCTCCTGCAGTTGTTTGACTCCCTCCTTACTATCCATTCTTCCGCTGTGTTTTGTGTTGTCTGCAAATAGGGTGATGTTGCCATGTATGCCCTTGCTGATGTCACTAATGAACACATTGAAGAGGACCATCCCCAGGACTGACCCGCTGAGGAACCCCACTAGTGGCCTGCCTCTCATTAGATTTCACCCCATTTACTACCACCCTTTGTTTTCTGTCCCTCAGCCAACTCTGTACCCACTTTACTATCTGTTCTGCTACCCCAAGATCTTCTAACTTTTTTAAGAGGCATCTATGCAGGACTGTGTCAAATGCCTTAAGGAAGTCAAAGGTAAAGCAAGTCCACTGCATGGCCCCTGTTCAACTCCTTGGTCACTTCATCAAAAAACATAATAAGGTTCATTTGACATGATCTGCCCATCACAAACCTGTGTTTGTAGCTCTGGAGGTGATTTACTTCGAGGTATTCTACTAGATCTTGCTTGATAAGGGCCTCCATAAGTTTACCCACTACTGATGTGAGGCTGACTGGCCTATAGTTACCTGTATCTTCCCTGTCTCCACTCTTGTGCAGTGGCCCCATATCAGCCACCCTCCAATCACCTGGAACTACCCCTGATTCCAGTGACCTGTTGAATAGGTGCACAAGAGGTGCTGCCAGCACTTCTGCAAGATCCCTAAGCAAGCTAGGGTATAAACCATCATGGCTAGGGGCCTTGTTGGGTCTGATGTGTGAAAGGCCCTGTCTGTAGTGAACTCCTAGGTGCACATTCTCTGAACCCCTCTGGTCTCAGCTTTGATACTGCTGTCTGGCAGTGGGCCCTGATTCTCCCTTGTGAATACCGAACAAAAGTATTCATTTAGGGCCTCTGCTTTTTGGCCACTGTCCTCCAGATCCTCATCCCCCACTTTTAACCTTACAGTTCCTTTCCATTTCTTCCTTTTTTCACTGATATAGCGAAAAAAGATTTTCTCCCCTGATTTGACCCCACAAAAAATTTGCAGCTCCCTCCCTATTTTCCTGGCTTCCTTACTTTTCGGAGTGTACTCCTCCCACTCCCTGTCCCCTTTATGTTGCCTGAACCATTTGTATGCATTCCGTTTGGCCCTGATTGCCTCTCTTACTGGAGGGGGAGAACCACAGTGGTCTTTTAAACCTATTTTTCTTTGTTGTAGTCTTGATGCAGAGTCTTGTTGCCTCTAGAATAGTATCCCTAATATTGTTCCATATTTCCTCCACATTTGGCCTGTCTCTGATGTTTGTTAACTTATCCCTCACTATCTGCCTCAATCTGCCAGAATCAGCCTTCTGAAAGCACAGTACCTCTGTGCTTGAGGTGGTTTTAGTAGCACCTGTGGTTATTTCAAACTAGACTGTATTGTGATCGCTATTTGCCAAGGGTTCTTTCACCCTCATGGATCTAATTCCTTCAGAGTTTGTGAGGATCATATCTAAGATGGCTTCCCCCTCTAGTTGGGTCCTTCACTAGTTGAGACAGCAGGCAGTCCTGGGAATGTGTCCAGTAAAGCCTGACTTCTGGAGCTCTTGGCTGCTGGGATATTCCAGTCCACATCTGGCAGGTTAAGGTCCCCAGCTACCACTATGTCACCTTTACTAGCCATCTTTTGTAACTCCTCAGACAATTGTTCCTCTTTCCCCTGTCCTTGCCCTGGGGGTCTGTATAGCACACTCATGCACAATTTCTTTTCTGCATTGGTGGCTATACATTGAACATGTGACTGCAATACATTAGCTAAAACATTCAGTACACAGAACTGTAGATACAATGATGGATGTAATCTTAGATACAATGATACAATGCTAGATGCAATGATACAATGATACAATAATAGATACAATGCTAGATGCAATGATACAATGATAGATACAATGATACAATGATAGATACAATAATACAATGCTAGATGCAATGATACAATGATACAATGACAGATATATTGCTCAGTGGAAGATCAGTGAATATATATGCAAAACATGAACAATGATAAATAATCAGTGTTCTGGACTATTAAAATATTTCTGTTTCAAGTGTTGTTTGAGTCTAATCTTGTGCACTGTATGGAGGCACTAGCCTACCTAGTCTGAGTTCAGTGAGTTTTCTGTCCCATACCAAAGGTGACAGATTCTGTTAGTGATGTCTGTCTTAGTTCCATGACTGGAGCCAGGAGAAACTTGTGATTTGGGCTGCACATTGGGCCAGCAGCAGCAGCAGTGGATTTCACTGTCGTGCTGGCAACATGGGCTTGGAACCTCACTCAGGTGGTCAGGCAGGAGGTTGGGGCTGAGGAGACAGTGTTGTTGATGGAGGGGATAGCCCTGTACCAGGCACCACAGCATCCCTGTGGTGGTTCAGAGAGCTGGCTACCTCAGGGGATCCCCTACCGCATCCAAGGCTTGTAGGAGGCAGGTGTCACCATCAAGTGGATGAAAGGTTGAGGGCAGGAGAAAAATGGTGAGTAAAACCATGGACCACCAGGATAATGGACTCAGACACTGTCGGTCCCCACTCCCTAGGGACAGAGGACCAGCAGAGGGACAATGGGGGTAGCAGCTGACAGGACTAGAAGGCTGCCAAGTACCAATGGGTACGGCCTGGAAGACTGGGGGGGGGGGGCAGAATCCAGAGAATAAAAGGTTATTCAGAAAAGAAAGAAACTTGTGATTGACTGTGGTAGAGCTGTGCTCTACCCAAGAAATTGGTGTAGCAGTTAGGGACATTTTTCTATCTTCTCCCCTTCCTTCTGTACAATCTGTTGCAACAGTACCTCTAGAAAACTATCATGTTCTTTTTCTAACACTGCAGTAGGTTGGCCATCTATGACAGTCTTTTTGTATCCTCCCTAAATTTCTTTTGTTCCTTTCTTTCTTATTCACCATTCTGTCCCTCACCAGAAGCCATGTGCCTTTCTAAGGAAATAACAGATATGACTATGAGCAAATACAATAGCTGACTGTATATAGGAAGAAGGCTGGAACTTGAATAAATATACAGTATATATCTTCATAAAATGCCAAGCTTGCTTGCTGGCTGTTTAATAAAGAACTACATGTGTTTTATATGAAGAAAGCTTAAGTGCTTAAAGTACTTTCTGACAAAGTGCTGGCTGTGCATTAATGAAGTGCAAGGTACTTTATAAAATGAAACTTCATGTTGTTTGAAAACAGTGCCCTACAAACCCTGCAAAGTTGATATATTGGTTAGAATGATGTATAATGTGCAAAGTACCTAGTAGAATTAATTATTAAACCTTGCTGAAACTGATTAGGTTTATCATGCAAGGGAAGGGGTTTGATATAGTTAGAGTGCAAGATAAAAAGAAACTGCTGTTTAAACTATTGTTATTAAGTGCAGTCAGAAATAAAGTGCAGCATGCCTAAAAAAATGATTGGCACCTTGTTTTCCTGCTTGAAGCTGAACCAGCCTAAAATGTCATGATGATTTGCTATACATCGCATGATGCTTTGTATTATGGGGGTAAGTGTGATTTTGTATTTCTTTAAAACTTGGCTTATTGCCAGTGTCCTTTGGGGTAACCCTTGCTTCAGTGCTTTTGCACTGAGGTTCTTTGTCTTTAGCTTGTTTGTTTTTTTGTTTTGTTTTGTTTTATTTGGGCTCACTATCACCCAAACAAGCAAGGCCAGCATAGGGGATAGTTCATTTCCACAGGATAGATAGAACAGTAGACCACTGGGTTAGTCAGTACTAACCAAGTGCAGAGAAAAGATATACACAGTCTGTTGCTGCAAGCTGATGTGTTGAAGAAGGGATATACCATTGCTTAACGTTATCCCCTGTGGTCACCGAAGAAAGTGAGCCACCTGCAATTCTGTAGAGTTTCATTTTATTTATTTTGAAGTGTATTATTTTAACCTGACTTTTAAAGAAAATAAAGCCACACTGTGGTGTGTTGCACCAATCTGCTGTTGTCTGTGTTATCCTTCACCCACACCCGGCCACATTGACAGGTCCCAGAGAAGGTGCAAAGCATAAATGCAATGACAGAGATGACTGTCTTGGCCGCTAGAAGCACTGCACCCAGAAAGTACATTGATTCTCCAAATCTAAAGGCCATAGGAGAAAGTTGTTGTGCATCCTGAGAAGGGTAGGTTTTGAACCTGTAATATTTATTTGGGCTTCCTAATTTCTACAGGTGTGTGTGTGTGTGTGTGTGTGTGTGTGTGTACCTTAACATCCTAGTGAGGGGGGAAGAAAACAATGTACTGATTCTTCACTATAAATGACAGGCAGATGCCTATTTCAAATACTCCGCTTCAGCTGCTCCTCTGTTGGAATTTATGGGACTTTAAGGTACTGTATAATACATATGATACACAAACTTGTAATCCACATATTCCCATTCACAATTATGCTCTTTACATCACATTTAAAGGATATTGCTGTTATAAAATAATCACAGACTACAATTTACCTGTAACGTTTCCCTGCATACATAAGCGATCTGCTGTTCTGTAAGCGGTCCTGTCACTGAAACAAATCAATAAACTGAGTCAGTACTGTAAAGAAACCTGCTACCAAAACCACATTATATAGTACCACAGCACTGTCTTGATAAAATATACAGGTTAACTAATTAAACAAGAGAGCACATCATAAAATGGAAGCAGTGTCTCTCACTTCATAATAGCTGAATACCTAAAGTTAAATGGAGATAGTCAGGGATAAGTTATTTTTGGTTATCTACAGGGATAACATTGGACCAGCATGAAAAGGATCACTATTCTGCATCACAATGGATTATAAATTCACAAATTCAGATGAAAGATTTTATACCTGACATGCTAGGAAAAGATCATGGAGAAATCTCACTTTAAATGACCTTATTTGCAGAACTGTCACTGGAGCAACTGAGGTCTACATGAACTATAAGAAATGTTGAGAATGAAAGAAGGCTACAAGGATTTTGATGCACATCACTGTTTAGCGCAGTGATGTTCCCATGGTGACATATACTGTACAGTACTTGTGTTCTGAATGATCCCATCTTTAAACATTTACTATTTATATTTATCCATGATCACCCAGCTGAGATGTAACATCTCATTTTCGGTGGAATCCTGCCTCTACCAAATTTTACAGTGGAAATGATTAAAGCACAGGGAGGTCAAGCAACTTGCTCAGGGCCACACAGTGTGTAAATGACTGGTGGAATTCTTACCTGGTTTCCCAGACCTATACAGACATAACACAATATGGGTTTACATCTGGTTCATCATGTCAAAACAACTTAATAGATTTCTTTGAACCCATCAGTGAAGCCATGGATGCTGGTTTACCAGTGGATGTATCTTTCTGGACTATGAAAAGGCCTTCGAGTCTGTGTCACACAAAACTTTAATAGAATGTCTAATTGATATGAAGTTTCATAGTAACATCATTAGGTGGATCACCTCTTGGCTAGATACTAGGAAGCAACAAGTTATTATCAGGGGTAGAAATTATCTTGGAGCAAAGTCATCAGTGGTGTCCCACAGGGCTTGGTATTGGGTCAGATCCTATTTAAAATCCTTATTTCCACCATGAAAACTACTCAGGGAGTATGGCTAAATAAATATGCTGATGATGCCAAAATGGGATGCATCATGAATGAAATCATTTCAGCAGAAATGATGCAGGATAACCTAAATACCTTGTTTAACTAGGAAAATCAAAATAAATTAACTTTTAACATCTCTAAGTGTAAAGATATGCATTTAGGTAAAAAAAATCGGCACTGTGATTATCATATTAATAACATCTTGTTAAGTACAGTTAATTCTGAGAAAGATTTGGGAATATATTTTACTAATAACTTAAAATTCTCGGAATACATAAATAAAACTGTTGGAAAATGCCATAGATTAATAAATTGTGTTCTAAAAAATATTACTAGCAGAGAACCTGAAGTATTAATACCTATATACTGTAGTATAATAAGACCAAACCTAGATTATTGCTCATCTTTCTGTGCTCCAACATTCAAAGATAAGGTATTGGTGGAGAAAGTTCAAAGAAGGTTTACTAGACATATCAGTCATCTGAAAACACATACATCTGATAATGGGAGACTTCAACATGCCAGATACAGATTGGACAATACCAGCAGGAACATCTGCCAGAACTAGACACATAGTGGATTCCCTGCAGGGGAAGGGACTCAAACAACTGGTACAGCAACCCACAAGAGACAGGGCTATCCTAGATCTAGTACTGATTAACAAGGAAGGGATCACAGATCTCCAGGTAGAAGGTCACCTGGGGGCCAGTGACCAACACATGGCATGGTTCAATTTGGCTACTACATCTAAAACATCCCATTCCAAAGTAAAAATATGGGACTTCAGAGGAGCTGACTTTGATAAGATGGCCAGCAGAGTTAAGCTAGCCCTGGCAAAAAGAAACACAGGTGAGGGGGTACAGGCAAAGTGGGCAAGCATTAAGGATGCAATACTTGAAGCAACATCCCATTGTGTTAGACAGAAAAGGAAGTGCAAAAGAAGAAGGAAACCACTTTAGTTCTCAAATACAGTAGCAGAAAAGGTCAGAGCCAAAAGGCTGGCCTTCAGGAAATATAAGGGAACACAGCGGGATGAAGATAGGGAGGCATACCAAACTGCCCTAAGGGAAGCAGGAAGGCAGTAAGGCAGGCAAAGTCCCAAACTGAGGAAACACTAGCACGAACAGTAAAGAAGGTGACAAGACTTTCTATAGATACATTAGTGAAAGGAGAAAGTCCAGAGGAGTATTACTAAGCTTAATGGAGAAAAGGGAGCATGTGAGGAGGAGGACCCTGTAAAGGCATCTATCCTAAATAGATACTTTTGCTCAGTATTACTGAAGAGAAGGTAGGGCAGGGCCCACAGCTCAGCATCATGGACACAGAGGGAGGAGGTGAGCACTACTCCCTTCACAAAGAAAGGGTCCTACAAGAGCTTGCTAAGCTCAGGGTGAATAAGGCAATGGGACCTGATGGCATACATCCCAGGGTACTTAAGGAGCTAAAGGTGGAACTAGCAGAGCCATTAGCAGAACTGTTTAGTGAGTCTCTGAGCACAGGAGAGGTCCCAGAAGACTGGAGAGAGCTCATGTGATCCCGCTCCACAGAGTGGTAGCAGGGAGGAGGCGAGGAACTACAGACCAGTCAGTCTTACCTCAGTAGTGGGCAAGATTATGGAGGCACTCCTTAAGGAAAGGATAGTGCAACACCTGGAATCCATAGGGGCACAGGATCCAAGACAGCATGGGTTTACAAAAGGAAGGTCCTGTCAAACTAATCTCATAGATTTCTTTGACTGGGTAACCAGAGTGGTGGACCAAGGGGGAGCAGTTGATGTCGCCTACCTTGACTTCAGCAAAGCTTTTGACACTGTTCCACATAGAAGATTGATAAATAAGCTGGGTAGGCTCGGGGTCAGTCAGAAGTTGGTCAACTGGGTGGCAAACTGGTTGATTGGCAGAAACCAGAGAATGGTGGTAAATGGTATACAGTCAGAAGAGATGCAAGTCACAAGTGGGGTACCTCAGGGATCAGTTCTGGGGCCAGTCCTCTTCAACATCTTCATTAGTGACCTTGCAGATGGACTAGAGGGTAAGGCTTGTCTGTTTGCGGATGACACCAAGATCTGCAACAGAGCAGATGATCCAGATGGGGTGGGCAGAATGAGAAGAGATCTGGATAAACTAGCAAAATGGTCAGAAGAGTGGCAACTGGGATTTAATGCAAAGAAGTGCAAAATCATGCACATAGGGAAGAGAAACCCTGAAGCCACCTATAGGCTGGGAGAGGAGTTGCTAGCAGTCACAAAGGAAGAAAGAGACTTGGGCATCATCATCACTGATGACCTGAAATCATCCAAGCAGACCTCTAAAGCAGTAGGTAAGGCTAGGGGGGTGTTAGGGTGTATTAGTATTAGTAGAGGTATCACAAGTCGTAAGAGGGAGGTAATAACCCCTCTTTACAAGACACTGGTTAGGCCCCATCTGGAGTACTGCATGCAGTATTGGAGGCCACACCTTCACAAGGACATTAACCAAATTGAGGAAGTCCAGAGAAGGGCCACCAAAATGGTGCAGGGACTGCATCAAAAGACATATGAAGACAGATTAACAGAGCTCAATATGTATACCCTTGAGCAAAGGAGGGAGAGAGGTGATATGATCGAGGCATTCAAACACCTTAAGGGCATTAACAAGGTGAAAGAGTCTAACATGTTTAAATATAAGAAAAATAGCAGGACAAGAGGACACAGTATGAGATTAGAGGGGCCGATTAAGGGGAATGGGGAAATTCTTTTCACAGAAAGGTGGTGGATGCATGGAATGGCTTACCAAGAAGTGGTGGCTATGAATACAGTGCAGGGCTTCAAACAGGCATGGGATAGGCATAAGGGAGCAATACAAATGACTATGAATAGATAGGCCACTGACAGAGCAAAGGCCGATGGCACATTTATAAGGCAGAAAAAGAAATGGGCAGACTGGATGGGCCTTGCGGTCCTTATCTGCCATCAGCTTCTATGTTTCTATGTTTCTATATTAGAATGAAAACCTTGGGTCTTTATTCCCTAGAGTATAGGACATTAAGAGGAGATTTATGTCTGATTTATAAAGCAGCATGGGATGATGCATTGTTTGAAACCTTATGCTTGAACTGGTGTGTTTCTAGAAATAATGCTAGGTCTCATAATTTAAAGTTAAGAGCAGGTATCAATAGGACTCTTAGAAGAAATCATTTCTTCACACAAAGAATAGTTCCTTTTTGGAACTCTTTACCCATGACCGTGGTACAAAGCGTCAACTTGGCTAAGTTTAAAATGAACCTAGACTTGTATATGGGTGATTCCAAATATAACTTCCACCCAGGTTAAGGGTGGTGGGTTCTTCATGGGCTCATCCTTTGAACTCGTACTAACCTATGAACCTATACTACAACCAAATGACCATGCTGCCTCCAGTTGATTGCATGAAAATGCACCATCTAAGATTGACTCAGAATTTGCATTTCTTAAAGGAAAACTACACCCTTATATCGTCTAAATTTTATTTGTTTCCATGTCAACAGACAACTCTTTTCATCTAGCTGTTAGAGATATATGCAACTGTTTTAGTCTGTTTTCAGACTTCATACTAGGCTCTGTAACTGTCCTGGGAAGCTCAATTTGGTGGTTGTTGAAATCTCATTGTCCCTGAGAGCTATATTAGCATATGAGAACATGATGCATAATCAGCCTTTAAACTCCTCAGTGTGCCTGTCTGCTTAATTAGTCTTCAAAGAAACAAGCCTCAAGAAGATCTGAAATATCATGTTCACCTTCAGCGAGCTTTGCAAACTATCTGAGTTGTTATGCAGGGTTTTCCCCCCTTTAAACTGCATTCAGTTTATGTGTTTGCAGAGAGTTTTTGTAGGGTATTTGTTCTTTCAGCATAGAGATACATGATACAAATGGTTGATCTGATATCATGTTCTCATATGTTAATTTAGTTCTCATGGACAATGAGATTTCAACAACCTTGAAATGGAGACCCCCAGGGCAGTCACAGGGGCTACCATGAACAGTGAAAACAAATTAAAGCTAACACATATACCCCTAACAGCTACAGGAAAGGAGTTGTCTGTTGACATGGAAACAAATAAAATTTAAATGATACGAGGGTGTAGTTTTCCTTTAAATTTTTGTTCATGTCCTCTGATCCTTGGTTCCATGTTTTTACTGATGCAATAACTTTGATTTGATTTATTATGCAATTTAGTAAAGTCTTGTGCCCATATATTTATTACATTTGTGACCACTAAGAGATATAACATGTCTGTTTGCTTCTAGAAATGGGGCTAATGTTCGCTTCCTGTATTTGAAAGTGGTTGTGTCAGGGCCACCCCATGACCCAGCTGTAGCATGTGTCACTTCTGGGCTGGTGATCCAAGTTTGGGAATGGATTCAGATAATGAGAACTGGGTGGCCAGACTGGCTGATGTGCTGCCCAAGGCAAAGCATCCCCGCTGGGGTTGGAAGGGCCATCGCCCCGCCACCAAAGTGACTCTTTGTGGTAGGTCAAGGAGTCTGGTTTCTTGTGAGGAGCACCTGGCATTGAGACAATGCAGTGTTTATGGCCACTAGAGCACTCTATGTCACCAAGGAGGAGGAGGAGAGGCATGCAGGTCAAAGGCTGCCAGGTTATTCACTTGAATGCGCATGTATAACAACTGAGGGGGAAAAGAATTCTGCAACAGTCTGTTAAATGATGTCTTATGCTGGTGCTGCTGGACTCTGTGCAATGAACCGCCCCACCAGAAGTGTGTATTCAGTAATAGGGAGGGTGTATTAGCCCAAAGGACCTTCTGTAGTGGCCAAGTCATGAAGGACATGATGTATGCTTGTGCCCGCCCCTTCACCCCACACCGTGAGCAACATGGGTTGTGCTTAGCTGCTCTACATTGTATAAAATCAGACAGGGAACTCATTAGCCTGTGGATGCAAGCCACTGACTGGATCATCTGCATGTCCAGGGGTTGAAAGTTTACAATGACATCTCTACACCCCTGCACACTAAGCAGACCAACAGGAAAAGTATAAGAATAATGGCAATCAGTGATGTACTAAGGAAACAAAAAAGTAAGGGAAATGAGTGGGTTCATTCAGGATGTTTTTGGTCAAGCAGTAAATGATTTTCATGTTTTCATGTTTAGCAATTAAGCATTTAATGAGTCATACAATTAGTATCACGTGTCCTTGTATAGTTTGGGAAGTGCCTCTGGCTGGGTACTAGGCTACTAGAGCAGCTCATACTCATTTTATAAGACCACCACTGTTTCTCCTTGGGCTAGCATTCTTTTATTTATAAAGCCGTTACATTCTGGAATCATTTACCTGCTTCATTATACTCTATCAATTTGCAGAATACATTTAAATTGTATGGCTTTGTCAATGTGAAAATGTAATGCTGCCTGATTACTAAGCACAGTGACGTATTGTACTGTCAATGTGCAAGTGCATTGTTTCCTGATTACTGTGTACACTGATGTTTTGCAAATTTGCTCTGTATTGCTACTTTTGCTTGCATCTCTGGGCCCCCATAAAAATGGGCACATAATGCTCTTGGATCCTACCTAGTTAACACATTTCAAATAAAATAAATGAAAAATAAAAAGATCTGACCTAAAACTAATAATTATTATTAAAAGGTGCATTAGCCGCTAAATAGAAAATTTGAAATTTTGCCCATTCAAATTAATGGACCAGTGCACGTCATAGTAATATAGTTCTCTGAGGGGGAAGGGGAGAGGGAAGGGAGGAGGAGGAGGAAGAGGAGGAGGAGGAGGAGGAGGAGGTGGAGGAGGGCATGGTGTCCAGAGATCCAAACAGTAGTTAGAATGTTGCTGCTATCTTCTTCAAACAAGTACCAGTCTTGCCCCCACTAAACCAAGTCTCAAAAACATTAGGTGCTCACAGCCATTGGCTGTCTTTGCATGTTACTGTCATGAGGTCTGCAGTGATACTTCCCCACTGCTACCTAGTGCTGTGACCCTATATTTAACTTTGCCAGGTTACAGAAAAACAACTCTTCTGGACAGTCAGTTAGCAACTCCTTACAGTCTTCTGTACTGAGTGTACACAACTGATACTGATGATCTTTTCTGACCACAACCCACTGCTTCCACTCTGCTTGGTGCTGTGGCTGCTAGCATCAGATGGTGCTGCCAGTTTCGTGTATATGTACCAAATATATAATTTAAATGTACAGGGTGGGAAGCACATTCTTAAAATCTGAATGTGGAAATAAATCAAAATAAATCACAAACCATTATTAGTGGAACTCTGGACAATTGTAAGTTATCTGGTGCTGTTTTTGTGGACTTGACTAAGTTATTCAGCTTAGTAGATCATGTATTGCTATGTTCAAGGCTCACTCACTTGGGAGTCTCTCCTACTGCTTTATCATGGGTCAGTATCTACTTGTACAATGGGAGACAACTCATAAGGTTTGGTCAGTCATCTTCAGAAACTGGCAGTGATGTACTGCAGGGATCTATCCTGGGCCCACTGCTGTTCTTGCTCTATAATGATAGTTTACCCCTCAGCAGCTTGTACTGTACCTGCTTCCTATATGCGAATTACCTTTTCTTGCACTGTACCTGCTTCCTATATGCGGATGAACTTTTCCTGTACTGCAGCTTTATTAGTACAAATGACCTTAAAAGTTGACTCAGTTTTGACTTCTATTATGTCCAGCAATGGCTTCTTCAAAATACGTTTACCCTGAATGCAGATAAACTACGGGCCACGCTGTTTGGGATCACCCAAAAAACTGCATGCTGGTACCAATAGACTAGCAGTCCTCTCTGGATGACTCCCTACTTGAATCAGTTGATTCCTCCAATTGCTGGGTATCACACACAACCCCTCCCTTGATTTATCTGTCCATAATAATGCTGTGTGCATATCTGTTAGCTCCAGGTTGGGCCTTGCCTATAAGACCAGATACAAAATGATCCCCTAAAGGTTGTCCAGCAATCATCCAATGCATCCTTTTATCTTGACTATAGTATGGTGTCTCATCCTTCTTTTACACAACCAAGAGTAATTTAATTAACTGGGATGTTACCATCTACAATATTTGCCACTTTGCCTTTGCAAATACCCACCTTATCCACCACTGGCTTCTTTACTCTGGCCTGGGCTATATCGCCCCAACTGCTATGCATGTCTTTACCCTTGGTTGCTTCACTGACAAAATCCTAGGATCAAATTTGCTCCTCCCTGGTTGTGCTTTTCACAAAACCCTCCAGTGTGCACTCCTTCCTAGCATGTGTTCAGTCATTGCTGATGTCCCCTAGTGCCCCATTAAAAAGGGAGAACTTGCATTTTGGTACTTTACCCTTCAGCACTGGAACTCCCTCCCACTTGGCATTCATAGTACCCCCACTCATCAGCTATTCAAATCTGAACTTAAGAAACATCTACGTGTGAAGCAATATCAGCACCTGTACCTAAATATATTATAACTGTGTCTGAGTCTTAAATAATTACAGTATGTACCCTCCTAGGGTCTATGTAACTTAGCTGTACTGCAGTTATTCATAATACTTTAGTATTATTATACTGTTGGTTTGTACTATACTCTCTATCTATTGTACCACTGCATTCAATTATGTTCCTTGTCCTGCATTGTATCTTCCTGTGTCATGCCTGAAAAAGGCAATTCTTTGTCTAATTCATTTGCCTAATTAAGTAAAACTAAATAAATAAACCATGCAAAAATAGGAGTAAATCCTCTTCTGCTCCCCCTTATATTTTCTTCTGATACTATCCTTCATACAGTCCATGCTATATTATACAAGTAATAATGAATGACAACAGCCATAGGAGACAGAGACAGATGGTGGTGGCCCTAAAGATGGAAGCGTGACCAGTAGGGTGCCGCAGGGTTCAGTACCAGGATTAGTCATTTCCAATGTCTTCATAGGGAATATTGCAGAAGCACTGGAAAGGAAGGTATGCCTTTTCCAGATGACACCAAAATCCACCAAAAATCTATCAAAATAGGTGGACATGCAGGAGGGGGTAGACAGAATTCATAGGGATCTAGGGAAACTTGAGGAGTGGTCAAAGACATGACAGTTGGGGTTCAATGCCAAAAAGTGCTAAATCTTTCACCCTTAGGCATAGGAACCCTCATGCTAAGCATAGGATGAGAGGAGGTACTGACATTCATTAGGCAGGAAAAGGACCCTGGGGTTATTATATCAGAGGACCTGAAGGTGGCAGTGCAGTGTGACAAGGCCATGAGCAGGGCTAGTGGGATGCTGGGGTGGATAGGGAGGGGTATCTCCAGCAGAAAGAGAAAAGTGGTGGAGCCACTGTATCACCCTGGTACTCTCCACCTTGAGTACTGCCTCCAGTTTTGCAGGCTGAACTTCAGAAAGGTCATAGCCAGGGTGGAGGCAGTCCAGAGGAGAGCAACTAAAATGGTACAGGGTTTACAGGGGAATCCCTGTGAGGAGAGGCTGAGAGATCTCAGCATGTACGTCACTGTGAGGAGAGGCTGAGAGATCTCAGCATGTACGTCCTGGAAGAGAGGACAGAGAGGTGACATGATCTAGACCTACAAGTACCTCACAGGGGTAAACAGGGTGCAGGAGGGGAGCCTCTTCAATAAGAAGACAAGCACCAGGACAAGGTGGAGTGTAATGAAGTGTGTGGGAGGGGGAGTTTATGAGAGATGTGAGTAAATATGTTTTCACTGAAGGGGTGGTTGATGCCTGGAACAGCCTGCTAGCTAAAGTAGTGGAGGTTAAAATGGTGGGGGCTTCAAGCATGCATGAGGTAAACATAGGGGTATAGTAGAGCAGAGGCAGGGAGGGTAGCCGGAGCCCAGGGTTGGGGCTGCAGACATAGAATAGGCAGGGAACACTTGAGAAGACTGGATGGGTCAAGCAATCTTTTTCCTGCTGACAAAGCCTACATTTTTGTTTCTTTATTTGTGCACGGGGAGAAAATGAGATTAAGGGAGGTTAAATACAGAGGAAAAGGTTGATTAGCTAACTGAAAAAGTGTGGAGCCATGGGAGGAAAGGTGACTTGCTTAAGATCATTTAATAAGAAGTGGTGGGCTTAAAAGCCTGGTTCTCTAGGCTACACAGCCTCCCAGTCATGACTGGCCTCTTTTTCCTCCCTTTCAAAAGGACGAGAGATCCTACTGTTTCTTACCTTTTTACATTTACTCATAAAGATACACTCAGCCTGCTTCTACATGTCCACCAGACTGCTTCTCTATTACTTCTGTAGCATTCCCAGCCCTCACCCTGGAACAGGAACTCACATGACCTTTCAACCACTGCTCAACCTAGAGAACTATCTTGTATAGTATAAATCAGTAACCATAGGTTTGTTCAGTGTGAGCAGACATGATGGAGTGCTGGTCTTTTTCTGCCATTAAAAATCTATGTTCTATGTAGCACTACATTCCTCCTTCTTTTGTTAGACTTTTTCAGGCTTTTTTTTCTTCTATTAATAATCATTTTTTTAGAGGTAACAAATACCCCCTGGTAATGTAAGAAAATAGATATGAACGGATATTATTATGGACACACCAAGTGGTGATGCCTGGGCCACCACAAGGTATGTTTGAACAGAATCATACATAAACTCTGGGGGGTCTTATTCTACTTATAGAATGTTTGTTCATGATAACTGAAGTTTTTCAAACAAATATTTTCATTCAGTGTGTAGGCTTTCAATAGTAATGCGGTTGTGTTATAGTGAGCTCTTCATGCTGGATGGGAACGTTTTCTGCTGGATGACATCCCCAGGCTCCTTTTGGAAATGTTTGGGAAATGCTAGCCATTCCTTCCAACAGTGCAAAGACAAAGGAGCGAGTTAGGTATTTTTTTTTTTATTTTATTTTATTTTTTGGGCTGTTTTGCATTGTTGGGAGTTAGGGGTCTGTGTAATTTTACTTTACTGAAGTTGTTGTTTTACAGTGTTGGGGTAGGGATCTGTGTGCTTAGTTGGATAGGGTTGCATTTTTATGCCAATGTAAGCATTACATGTAATGGCTAGTTTTCCTTTTCTTTCTCTTTTGGTTGGTGTGAAGTGGGGTCTGTGTGCTTTACACTGATGAAGTTATGTGTGCGCATTTCAATTAAGGCTTAAGGGTGGGGGGGTGATAATTTGCCATGTGGATGTGCTTGATTAGCGTAATGAACTTTTGACCTTCGAGCATTGCATTTTTCTGTTAGCATACCTATCGCCATGCAATATGTTATGTTACAATAGGTCCATGTTACCAGGTTTCACTTTTCATGTATTGGGGGGCAGATTTGACAAGACCCCATTCTATAAATTACTGTAAATGGTTATTTTTTTGCTTCATTTAGTCTGCTTTTTAAACATAATACTCACTACGAATCTTCTTTTCTGTAGCAACATATATCAGCAGCCTTTAATCAGCAGTGAGGAAGGCCTCATGACCGAAATGTTAATGCGTGATGTGGGAGCCTGAGAATGTGCTCTAGTGTCTTGTTGCTCATTCAAAAAGTCCCAAATAAGGGACAAGAGAAGCAGTGAGGCAAAGGTATTAATTAAAGGCTGCTGATATATGTTGCTACAGAAACAAACTTTCAGTGTTGATATCTATAAAATAAAAAGTTTGAGACAACAATGTGGTTGTGCTGGTTCCAAATAACAAGTCCAGAGAAACCTGGAAAACAGTGTACGCCTGACTTCCCCTAGGGAATGTGTGCACCCAAAGGCCAGGTCATTCTTCCAGACAATTGTGAGCACTAACTTTTGTGTACTTCTGCCAGCATTACTAGCAATACAAATATCTAGGCAAAAAACACAGTATTGATTTGTTAACCAACTATAGTGAAACAAAACATTGTGACATAATGCAAACATGTATTATAATCCATGTTAATTCCTGCTGATTATGCCTACTCCCTCTGCTCCAATGATCAGGCCCTCCTGGCCTTACCCAAGTGCTCCTCCAAGATGGGTGAGCAAGCTTTCACCTGTTTTGCCCCTAGGATTTGGAGCTCAGCTCAGCTCTCAGCTCAGGGTTTACAAGTCCCACCTCACTTTCAAACAAGAATTACTCAGTTATTTGAGTTCCTCAGACATATGCTCCTGCACCTGAAACCGCAGGCGGTTATTGCACTGCTCTAATGATGCCCATTTTGATTGATGCTCCAATGCATCGATCTTTAGCTACTTCGTTTTTGGATGTACTCATAATTTATGGCACTAGCCTTTGATTTGCCCTGCTGTCAGTGATTCGCTGATTGCCTGCCAAATCATATAATATCTATACTGTCACACAGTTATTTGCTCTTGTGTGGGTGTATTTCACTTTTATTATGTCTGCTTTGCTTGTTCACTGCTGTCATGCCTTGACCCAATGTTATTGCTGTTCTTTGCCTATAGCCACACTTGATGTGCTATCCTTCCATTTTTGCTGTTTGTTGATTTGTTGATACCTGCCTGGCCTAAGTCTAATATCCACTTTATTCACTGAATGTTTTTGTAATCCTGCTGTTTTGTCTTTTCCCCATTCACCTTGTAATCTCCTGGGTCGTGCCTGAAAGTAAGCCTATTATTGTCTAGCACACTTACTTGGTAAAAACAAAACTAAATAAATAAACAAACATGGTGACCAAATTCAGAGGCTGAGAAAGTCCAAACGTTTCCTTAATGCTTGTAAAGGTCACAGTTCGTTGCATTCCCAATTCACATACAAAATTATTCAAATAGTTGGGCATTTTTTTAAATACACTGTGACCCCTATAGAGACAGCAGACTGAGTGTGATCTGTCAAGTCCCCTACCATTACATTTATTTCCTGTTATATTACCTGCATGATGACAGTCTCTTATGAAATCTTGACCAGTGCTTGCAATGTTGTCCCCCACAGTGTCCACATCCTCAAACAAAACATCTTCTCTGTGCATCTTGATGTGTGCTGAATTCAGTCAGGCCAGCACACATCAGAGCATTCCAGAATGACACTGAGTTGACACTTTCAATGACCTCACATGGTTTGCTTTACAAAGTTCAATATTTGGGCCACCTGATGGCCTAGTGACAGTGCATTGTGCTGAGATGCCATTGACAACTTTTGGGAGCAGAATGAGGAGCTGGCTTAGGTGGGACCAAAGGGGCTGGGGTGGCATTACCACACAGCAGCACTTCCAGTTTTGCCATCATAAAGACCCCTGCGGTAGGCCAGGAGCAGGCTCCTCTGCTGGGGTATCACTGTGAGTGTGCGTAGCCTGTCAGGGTGCTGCTAAGTATTATGGATGGGCTTTGGGAGGCAATTCAAGCACAAAATCATGGTGGGCACTTGGACGACGTTGGCATATCTGAGCCCTGTGCTGCCCATTGCAGCCCCATACCTAGATTGTACTTTGGTGAAGGAGGAGGGGACACCTGGCTCCTGTTCAGACCCACCACAGAATGAATCTGTGGGGGACTTTTGAGCAGGGTTAGAAGGCAACAGGATAGGTGATGACCTGAAGGGGAATATCAAGCCAAGAAGGAGCATAAATAAATGATGAAAAGCAAAAGTAAAATATTTATCTACGTGTCACTGTTCTACCACCTCCTGTTAATAATCTGAAATTATTTTCCCCTTTTCTTTAAGAATTTGATCATTCTCCTTTGCAATAGATATTTTTTCCCACCATATCATAGCATTATAGGAAGGTATGGTAATGATGTACATATTTTTCTAGTGAACTCAAGTTCTGCAGGGCTTACTCCCATTACTGAATATGGGGTACTACGATGAGCCATCAAACATTTAGCCATCTCCTTCTTCCAATCATTTCCTGTAACATGAACTGTACAAACTGCTTTGAGCAATATTTAGCTTTGCCTTTTTGTGTTAACCATTCACTTTTGGCCAATTAATTCTATTATTGAGAAATTATTATTCAGAACATTTTGCTGTAAAACTGGGTATCATTGTCACTTACAACAGTATATGGAAACCCATACATGGAAAATATTTTCCTCTGATGGTTTGTCACTACTTTGTGGGAATTCTACCTTACAATTGCTCTCTTTTACCATCAGGAATAGTAATCAACTACCACACACAAATGTTATTCTTATAGAAATGGACCACAACAAACTATTGCATGAATTTATCAGGGTTCTTCAGTTATCTCTATACCGAATATTGGATTGGGGTTTGGTGTACGTTTGATAGGTTAGCTTGCATGATAGGAGGAAATTAGTGAAATTACACCCTGTGGCCAGCAGGAGACCAAGTGCACCACAAAGGTAAGGTGCTCATCTCCCAGGGAGGGAGAGCACTGGCCTCGCAGCATTCACATGCACCTTGTTAGTTGACCAGGTAGTGGTACTGGTGTCAGCCAAGAAAGTAGTTTTCTTTCCACCTGGCTGGAGGAAGGGCTCATCTGTGGTGACCAATTGTCAAGATGAGGGGGACAAAGAGAACCACTGTATCTCCCAGCCACTATAACGTTTCCTGTAAACTATGTTTTACAAGACACTGCATTTTACTTTTATGATATGTTCTGTGTCATGTTCCTTCTTTTCCTGTCATACTGTGGCACCATTGTCACGATGCTGTGAGGGATGACTTGACACAATAATTGGAAACACATAGCAATCAAACAATTGGCACAGTGATGGCTCTGTCAATTCTTACGAGGCTTGTGTCTGAAGGTGCTGACTAACGTGACTAGACAAAAAGGCACTTAACACTGAGCACCACTATATAACAAAAGGATTCCAAATTCTTCATAATGTGCAGTGAAAGAGTGAAATTAGATTAGCAAGAAAAATACATTTATACAGTATCTCAAAGGCAAGAGAGAATAAGAAAGATCTAGGACTGTAGACAGAGTTAGGGCTGTACAGTCTAGAATATAGACATAAGAGAGGTGATCTATTAATGATGTATAGGACAGTAAATGATGCAGAACTACTCTCAGAAATGGTGCTAGAACTACAAAATAAACCTATGGGACTAAGATCTCACAAATATCAGATTAAACTTGATCAGTGCAAGAACAATAAAAGATCAAACACATATACACAAAGAGTAGGTAGGATCTGGAACACGTTACCAGCAGAGATAGTCATAAGTACAAATACACAGGCCTTTAAAACCAAACTTGATAAACACTTCTTCTGTAATGGGAACTTTTGACCCATCATTGTGGGTAGACAGACTAGATGGGCAAGTCACCTTCTTCTGTCTATACACCAGTATGATTATCAGTATGATTTGTAACAACATTTGAACACAGAAAGAGTGAGAGACAGAAGCTAACTGATCTGTATCAAAAGGCTCTTCCAGATTGCAGGTACAGCAGAGGAAAAAGATTGATCACCAACAGTGGAAAGTTTCATAGTGTAAGGTGAGAGCTTGTTCTAACTTGATATCCATCTCAGCTGAAAAGATGCTATACTGCAGTTCAAAAATCATGAAATGCAATTGTACCTTTCTGTGGTACAACAGTGTTCCAGCTGATTTTGAAAGTACATGAGCCACACACTTTTGAAAGCAGCTAAGGAACTCACTGTACATCCTTCAAGGGCTAACTGTAAATCACTTCAGAGATTGCCACAGTGGTTTTCTTACAGCTCATGATGAAATAGTGTATCTACATTATTTTGGAGCACACCATACACTATAAAAAATAGAGCTCTATGTACAACCTGTGTGTTCTGCCACTTCGGGGTTCTGATTCCCACAGCCGTATCGAACTTTGCTCTCAAGGTTAGTGGGTATCAGAACCCCTCTGTGGCAGAACACACTGGTTGTGCATAGTTGCCTATCCAGCATTCTCCATATTGTAGGAACCTTGAGAAGATAAGGATCAGAGAAGTGAAGAAGTCTTGTCAGAGAGTGCAGTAAATGGGTTCCGAAAGGTAGCTTGGTGCACTACTATGAAGGATTTTAAAGATAAAAAAGTGTAGTTTTGAAGTGTATTTGGAAGTGAATGTAAAGTCATTGGAGATCTATGAGAATCAGTATCAGAACTTCAAATATTTATTTGTTTGGCCCAAGCCATTACAAAGATTTACAAATTTAAAAAATATACATTAAACACATTCAATCATCCAAATGTACACTATACATTGTAGATATATGGCTCAAGACACAGGGTGTATATATTCAATACATGGCAGCAATCCTTGACCTGTGTCTTAGCACAGCCTGGATAAATTGGACACACATTTTTACTTCTTTTACAAGTACAGGTTTAAGTAGAATCTCCATACAATCTCATAGTGCTCTATCATATCAGTTAATAAAATCCAATAAATATTTTGTATGCCATCTCTGATACAAAAGGCAAACAGATAGGACATGATATAAATGTTCTTCATGTGCTTTTTTACAAAAACATTCAAGATTACTCTTGTTGCACTTCCCATATCTTGCTTCCAATCTCTTAAATGGGAGTAATTAAAATCTTGATCAAGTGGCAAAGTCAGATAATATTCTAGGCCATGATGCAGACTATAAATAGGATACCAGTGAGTTAATTTCTGGGAGGCAATATATTTCATGTCCTTCTTTTGTGCAAGATCAAATATCCTATTTTTAATTAAGATTTTGTAACTTGATATCAAAATTCCTTTAAATGAATATTGCCATAGGTGCCATAAATTACTCTGTTTTATTATAGATTGAAGATTAGGAAGCCACACAAAGAATTCTTTGAAGATTGCATACATTTAATTTTTTCATTTAAACATATTTTGGCCCATTGTTTGCCATATTATTTAAAATATGTAACCAGTAATTCACCAGTCGACACTGAACCAATGCATTTAGTGAAACCCTCCCCAAATTTTGTTCTGACTAGCTGTTCAGGCCAAGATTTATTTACCCATTGTAGACTACAAAAGAAACTGGAAAAATGTATTTCCATAGAATGAGGAACAAAGTAGCCCCATACTTCTGCATAATATAGTAATATGAGGTTAAGTTTTGCCTCCATGGCTTTCAAAGTTGCAAGGACAGTCTTACCTCCATACAGAATACTAAACTTTTTAATAGCCTGTAAACTCTGTTATAACTTTTTTGTTTGTGTTTGTTTGAGCCACTTAGCATGAGATGAAAATGTAATACCTAGATAACAGTATTCTTTCACAACTTCTGATTATTAAGATAAAAACTACAAAACTTTCTAACACCAAAAATCGTTACTTTACTAACATACTATTTGCCAGCAGATTAGGCCTTACGGTCTATCGAGTCTGTTTGAACCTTAGATCCTTAGTTGGGTGCCGAGGCCCTCCCATCCCTTGTGCTCCAGAAACCCCTATCATCCATCCCCACCCCCCCGGGACAGGCCATCATCTGATACATCCACTTTCTGTGTCTGTCCCACCCTCTCTTGAAGCCCTCCACTGTGGATCTCTGAACCAGCTCGCCAGGCAGTGCATTCCAAGGGTCCACCACCCTCTCAGTGAAAACCTCCTCCTCTTTTCCCCTCACCCTTCCACCTTCCAACTTCAAACCATGCCCTCTGGTGATACCTCCCTGCTTTAGTCTAAAGATCCCTCCATGTTTACCCTATTTATTCCCTTGAGGTACTTGAAGCCTCAATCATGTCCCCTGTCTCTCCTCTCCTCCAGTGAAAACAGGCAGAGCTCCTCAAGTCTGTCCTCATACGTCAAATCCCTAGCCTCGATCATCTTTGTTGCCCTCCTCTGTACCTCTCCAAGAGCTGTATGTCCTCTTCAAGTGTGGTCTCCAGTACTGTACACAGTACTCAAGGTGTGGTCTAACCAGTCCATTGTACAGCGGCAGAATCACTTCCTTGCTCCTAGAGGTGATCCCCCTTACGATGCATCCCAACATCATGTTTGCCTTGCTAGCTGCTCTCCTGCACTGCTCAGAGTTATTCATACATGCATCCACCATGACCCCTAGGTCTTTTTCCCCTATTGAGGCCTCCAGTGCCTCCCCTCCCAGGGTGTACCTGTGTTTAGGGTTTCCCCAACCAAGATGCAACACCTTGCACTTGGTGATATTGAAATTTAATTTCCATGTGTGAGCCCAGCTTTCCAGGGTGTCCAGGTCCCCTTGCAGGGCCAACCTCCCCTCTTCTCCCTCAACTACTGCTCCCATCTTGGAGTCATCCACAAAGAGACTCATTTCACACCCTATACCCTCCCTGATGTCCGATATGTATGCATTAAACAGGATCGGACCCAGGACCGAGCCCTGCAGTACCCCACTACCAACCTCTCTAGGGTTCGAGAGCTCCCCACAGACCACTACTCTCTGGGTGCATCCAGCTAGCCAGTTTTCAATCCATCTGACCATCAAAGGGCATACTCCTAACCCCATCAGTTTCTCCACCAGACCATTGTGGGGGACAGAGTCAAACGCCTTGCTGAAGTCCAAGAATAATAGATCCACAGGCTTTCCCCTGTCCAGTTCTGATGTTACCCATTCGTAGAACTCCACAAGGTTGGTTTGACATGATCTACCTGGCACAAACCCATGTTGCCGACTATCCAAACCTCCCACCTCCTCCAAGTACACCCTCAATCGCTTCTTTAGTATACTTCATTAATTTTCCACCACCGAGGTCAAACTGATGGGTCTATAGTTACCTGGTACTTCCTCGACCCCCCTTTATGGATTGGCACCACATGTGCCTCTCGCCAATCCTAGGTACCCTCCCTGTCTCAAGTGACCTGTTGAAGAGCTCAGGCCAGGGTAGCCAGTATGTCCACCATCCCATAGTACTCTCGGATGAATGCCATCCGCCCATGAGATTTGTCTTTCTTTAGGCCTTGAGGGCTAACCACACCTTTTGGTGGAGATAGCATCATCCACCCCCTCCACCTTACTGGCCTTTTTATCCTTACCCAGATGTGACACCCCTGGGGTACCTCTCCCTCCCTCTTGCTCCATTTCTGTTGCTCCCCTGATCCCACTTACTGCCGCTTCTATCCCCTTCATGCCTTGATTTGTAGATATCCCATCCCTCTCCCTAGTGAACACAGAGGCAAAGTACACGTTAAATACCTCTGCCTGGTCCCTCGCCTCTTCCACCCACCCTCCTTCTGATCTCAATCTGCTGAGATGACCCTTAGTTTTTCTCCGCTCCCCAATGTACTGGAAGAACCCCTTTTCCCCTCCTTGTATCCCCTGTGCCAGCCGCTGCTCTTTACTGGACTTTGCTCCCCTCACCATAAGGGTGACTTTTCTAGATGCAAGATGGTACATTTCCTTATCCCTATCCCCTCTTGTTGTTTTATATTTTTTGTAGGCCGCCTTCTTTTCTCTGACTGCTACCTGTACCTCACTGGACCACCAGCATGGTTTATGTGACCTTGCTCCCTTACGTTTCAGCTTAGCGCAGATCCTGACTGCCTCATGAAGTCCCTGTTTTATGACCTCCCATCTCTTTTCCACACTTGTCATTGATGTAATCCCCTTCAAGTGATCCTTGAGAATATTTCCCATGCCCATAAAGTCTGCCCCCCTGAAGTCCACTGCCAGTGTCCTAGATCTCACCCCTCCCCATGCTTATTTGAAACCAGACAGTATTGTGGTCGCTCCCAGTCAGGGGGCCCTGTACAACCATGTCCCTTACCAGATCCCCATCTGCCAGAACCACGTCCAGGACATGCCCCTCCCTTGTGGGCTCCATCACATGCTGTGTTAAGAACACATCCTGGAAGCCGTCCAGCAGCCTCTACTCCTTGGCCACCTTAGAGGACATGGTTCCCCAGTTTGTACCTGGCATATTAAGGTCCCCCATCAACACCACTCCTTCCCCTTTTGGTCCACACTGGGCAATGATGTTGTCCAGCAAAACATCCTCTAGAACATCACTCATCCCAGGGGGCCTATATACTACACCCAGCTTGACCTTATCTCCTGCTGGGGATCGTAAGGTGACCTATAAGGCCTCCACATTTCCCTCTGCCTCTTCTACCCTAGCAATTTCTATGTCATCTCTAATGAACATAGCCACTCCACCCCCTCTGCCCTCCTTTCTATCCTTCCTAAGCATAGTGTACCCCCATACGTTTAGGTCCCAGTCATGGTTTTTGTTGGCCCACGTCTCCGTGACCACTGCCACATCCACGCCCCAACAGCATGGCCTGGAACTCTGGCAACTTGTTTCCCAAGCTCCTGGCATTTACTAACACCAACCCCCACCCCTTATCCCTGATCCTCCTTGTCGAACCCCACCCAGATTCCTTATACTTCCATCCTCCCTCTGCTCCTCCTGAAACCTCCACCCCCAGTCTGTTTCCCTCCCCCTTGGGCTTGAAGGCTACTCCCCTCATCTGGAGGAGAGGGCTTCTGGTCAGCCCCTTCCTTATCCCTTCCCCCCTCACAAGTTTAAACCCCACCTTTCTTGAATGTAGTCAGCCATCACCTGTTTAAGGACTTCCTTCCCTAATGGGGCAAGATGAAGCCTGTCCTTGGCATATAGTCCCTTATCCTCCCAAACTCCCAAACCAGTTCCCTAACACCCCAACCCACTCTTCACCCCACTTCCTGAGCTAGTCATTAACCTCTGTGAGTTCTATTTTTCTCCACTGAGGCCTTTGGTACTGGCAATATCTCGAAAAGAAATGTTGCATCCATTATCCCGATAGACTCTGGCAAGTTCTTGGAACCTTGCTTGGATTTCACAACGCTATTTCCCTCTAGATCATTAGTTCCCAAATGCACCAGAACTCTGGTTTCCTCCACAATCCCTAACCATTTCATACACCATGAACTTTGCTCTGTGCACTGTCAGCCCAGAGATACTCACTACCTTCACCTGGCTATGGCATCCACCCCCCTGTCCCTCCACCTGGATACCCCTAATCATCGAGTCTCCCAATAACAGAACCTTAACACCGCCATCATCCTTATGGTTACCTCCACTATGCCCTCTCAGCCCCCCTTCCCCCCCTTTATTCATGATTTCAATTCCATGGGAGTCTTCCTGCCTTATTAGAGACCTCCTTGTTACCCTCCCCTTTCTGCCTCCCTCGCTATTTTGCCCACTTAACTCAAACCCCCTCTGAATAGGTGTCCCCTTTAACCGTCTCTTATCCGAACCATTCATCCTGGCTCTGAGGGTTTCCCCTTCCCCCACACCGCCATCCTCCCTCCAATAGTACCCCTGCCTCCAGAGGCTCTCTGTGGGTCCCCTTTAGCTAGGGCCCCATCCTTGGTACTGACCCCCCTGCTGAAGGGGCTCCTCTCCCACCTCCTTGTCTCCCAGTTTCTCTCCAATCATGCTCTCTCCTCATGTCTGCAATATGTTGCATCTCCCCATTTGCTTAACATTTATGTTTCCTTCTCCTCTGGGACTATTTCTATCCTTTCCATAGCGGTCTGTGATGCCCTATGGGTATCCGACTCCCTCCCCTGGATTCTGTATAAGTTTCCTCATTTCCACCAACCCTTCCTCCCCCTAGGTTGCTTAGTAGCTCAAATTTGTGTGACACTCCATGTCAGCCTCCATCAAGTAACCTGAGTTTCCCTGACTGCACCTCTAAACTGCCCCCTCTTCCCCTCTCTGCTCTGTTCACCTTAGAGCTCCCTTCCCACAGTCTGCTGTTTCAGGCTTCGCACAACAGCCCCTTCTGACTCTTCCCCTCCACTCTCTTTGTATTCAGAATGTTCACCCCGTACACTTTCCCCTTAGCGTCAACATCCCTATCTAAGGGTCCTCTGTCCCTAATATCCCCCCTCCTGCTTGCTGTAACATAACGTCCTGTAATTTCAGAGGGTTGCCCCAGCCTCCGCTCAGCCCCACCCTTCTGCTGCCCATATCCACACCCCTTATCCTTGGACACCCCCCCAGGTCCCCCAGTTACTCCTTAACCAATATACCTCACTCCTGATACAAGATAGCTGTCTACTGAGTGGGCAGCCTCCCTCTCTCCAGGCCCAATTTAGAATTATTGCCTCCCACAGCCTGTGCAGCCTACAACCCTTCTGAGATGCCTGCCATGGTGGAATATGGCCACCCTGTTTATCCCCCTCTGTTTATAATGGCACACCCCCTTTTCTCAGTCCCTTTCCCCTGGAATACAGTTTCTCTCTATACTGACTGCAGTTATTTACAAACCCAATTTCAACCCCACCAATAAAGTTCCCAAGTCTCACAAACACATACAGTCCAGTGTGTGTGTTCAGTCCCACTAACAGTGTGTGTATGCAGACGTCAGGTACTGTATGATGTCACAGGCATACCAGCTCCTGTTGCTTCAAATTTCAGTCCCAAACAGAAATACTCAGCCCTTCAATCCCAACCCCCAGTGGCTTTTCAGTATTTAAGAAAGCCTACAAAACAGGGTGGGTGGCAGGGCTCTTACCAAACACCAGGCAAACAACACATTTAAATTTCACTCTAATTATCCCTGCCAAACAACTGTTCCCAAGCCTCCAAAGTTACAATATCACAGCCCAAGTAACAGTTCTAACTCAAGGTAATAATTTTTAACACATAGAACTAATTTCACTTACAAAACTATTCAAATATTTCAGTTAAAACAGAATATAACCCCTGACCTCTGTCCTTACCAGCCTGCTGCTTATGTTCCCAAGTGAACAGATAGGGTAGATTTTTTGTAATTAATCACTAATTTATGTGCAATACATAACTCATAACAGGAGTTTAAAATTCATTGTAATCCTATTTGAGATAAAGAGAATAGTATCAAATCATTGGTGTATGCCAGGGCAGGACACACGAGATTCATTGGGCCATATGCACGACGGTGCAGAGTGTCCACACCACCTTCGTGAGGTGTGGATACACGCCACACCCATTGTGCCCCCCACATGGGATTCACTAATGCACCCAGTCCCCCAAGTCTGTGGATCACACCACGTGGGGGCAGGCAAGGGGCGTGCCAGCACAACGTGCCATGCACAACAGAGCATAGAGCTGGCTGTGGGGATGCAGAGGAGGGCACAGGATATGCCAGGGCAAACTCTGCCATAAGCCCCCTACATGCCCTGCACACACATCCTGTCTCCACCCAGATGGGGCAGATAGCCCACAGTACCACCAGACCACTGCAGCCAGACCCCCATTACCACCCAGCACCACCCACCCCAGCACACATCAGAGTGGACCTCATCCAGGTACCCCCTCCCAAAACACACAACACAGGGACACCATTCCAAGGATTCTGCCCCCAATGGCACTGCTGGCCCACAGCTGGCACCAGTCCCACCAGGCATATGGTGGGGTACAGTGCCCCCCCGGCTCTGCCAACAGACCCCTCCACCCCTTCCCTGCACCCGTCTCTGGTGCTGCATCACAGGAGGGCTGGTGGCTTCACCCTCCTTTCACTTCCACAGCTGCTGGCTGATGGTCATCTGTGATTTGCGCTGCCAACGCATGCTCTGCCATGTAGGGAATCCACGCAGTGACCTGGTCTGGGCATCCAATTGGATGCCCAGCCTGGTCCATGACTCCACCCCCTGCTGTCCCATAGAGTTCTGCTTGCCAGGGACATGCTTGTGGACAGGTCTGTTGTCTAAACACTCTTGGTGTGTAGGGTAAACAATAAAACTAATAATAATAATAATACAGATTCTTGTGTCTCAGAGTTTGCCAAGAAGCATTCGTAAACAAGCAAGAAGTATTAATAAAGTTTATTATGCTACATACACCAAGGATGTGACAAAGAAAATCACAAGAGAGATGGGTTTCTCACCACTCCTGAAGAATGTACATAATCTCCAGAATTGTAGATCTTAGGTTCTCTAAGATCTTGTTCTATCTTTCCCTGCGCTCCAGCTCTCTGCCCTTCTAGAGAAGCTACAGTAGTGTCTTGAGCGAGCTACACTGGGTTGCAGACAGCTAAATACTACAGATAGCAGCATAGCAACAGAGATTACAACATAGTTACAGATACAAGAAACAATATGTATTGGTCCTAAGTCATTCTCCATTGGAGAATGACTTAGGAGACATAATTAGTAATGAGTATCATATGAGACAGAATATGCTTCTATTAGCATTATAGCTTAGACAAAAGAAATGCTGACAGTTTAAAACTACATGCAGCATTTCTTACTTATGCCAGTATAAAACATTAGACATAATGAAGGCCTTCTGTCTCTGTCAGCTTGCTTAGACAAAGAGAACTGCTGACAGGCATATCTGAATATATAGTATTAGTATACAAGAATCATTGATGATCCCTCTGAGTCATCTTATCAGTGATTAGGTAGATTACATATATAGATTATATATAGAATATCTATAAAAGACAAACATAATCTAGATAAATGTATCATAGTGAGGTATAATGAACTATGTATGATCAGTATTAGCATATGTTAGCAGCAAAGCACATTCCTAGCACCCATGCTTATATGATCAGTGCTCATATCTATATACAAGTGCAAAATAGCACTATCACAGTACAATAGACCAGGAATACAGTGTGAGGTGTATGTGGGATGATAGGGGGCATAACCCAACTGTAACAATCCCCTCTTTGTTGCCCTAATTGCAAAAGTGGCAACACAACAAAAAGATGGCAGTTAAGCACCATTCGTCTACAGGCCTGTGGCACGAATCTGATAGAGGAATATTAACTGGTAACACAGGTGTTTCAGGGTTTTCCTTAAACAACAAATTGTAATTATAAGGGAAAATGTTAGTAAACCTTGCATTACTATAAACATTTGGAAGAAAACTTCACAGTGGCTGTTGGTGAATAGCAGTGGTACACACAGGTGCAGAGCTATGCAGGTGGGATACGCACCTCTGGCACATGATTCCTGCCTGATCATGCATAGGCACCATTATTAGAGGGGGTGAAATCTTGGTGAATCAGTGCTTTGTATAATTTTATTACATAAATATTAAGCAGCACAGGGGTGAGAAGGCATCCTTGCCATGGTTGGAGTCAAAATGATGTGTTAAATCTATGAGAGTAGGAGTCGTATGGTATGCTCACTTTTTCTAGATGCATGAGAAAGCAGGCGGCAGTATTTCAGGCATGCTTAGTGTTTCAAGTAGATTTTTTTAGAAAGACCATAAATCTTTATCAGGACTATGATCAAGTCTTAAAAAGTTTCATAGATACAAAAAATAGCTTTTGCAGATGATATTTATGAGTGAAGAAAGGGTCAACTAAGGATGAATGATGACTCCAAGAATATTTGTTGGTCTGATAACAAAAAAGGGGGTGTGGTGAAACCTAAATGAAGTGTGGTCTACTGTATGTACCAGTGGTACCATACACAGGAAAAGCATATTTAAGTAAGCGAGGGAGATGCTGCTTCATGGGGGGGGGTCTTGCAATGGTTTCTTCCCCTCCCAGATGTACATAAAATGATTTTTTATATTACTGTATTCCTTAGGATGAATTCCTGTGGCTTAAAATGCTGCATGATTAGGCTGTCCCATCAGTGAAATGGTAGCACCACAGCTCACAATGCCAGTAAGCTGGGTTTAGGAATGAGCCCTGGTCATTGGAGGGCCAGCCAGGGAGGGAGGATTCTGGGAAAACAGGGCTGCACGTCCTGGAGAACACAACATGCGCCTGGTAAGAGGTAAATTCAAAACAAATGTTGGGAAGTACTTTTTCACGGATAGGGTGGTGGATCCTTGGAACAGCCTGCCACTGGAGGTAGTGGCAGCCAAGACAGTCAGTGATTTCAAACAGGCGTGGGCTAGACAGTATAGTAACCTTAGCAAGAAAATTGATAGCAGGGGGTAGAAAACCCAGGCAGACTAGATGAACCACATGGTCTACTTCTGCCAGCAAATTCTTATGTTCTGATGATTGAGCATCCCACAGACTCCATGAGAGTG
Organism: Neoceratodus forsteri; assembly: GCA_016271365.2. Classification (NCBI taxonomy): domain Eukaryota; kingdom Metazoa; phylum Chordata; order Ceratodontiformes; family Ceratodontidae; genus Neoceratodus; species Neoceratodus forsteri. The sequence continues at coordinate 732,993,943 of CM057450.1, forward strand.
AGAGGGAACCCACTACCACCTCACGACTGCTACCTGGGTGACCTCAGGTGGCAGTGCTGGCTGGAGTGTGTGCAGAAGCGGGGGGGGGATACCATTGGCTGAGCTGAAGTCACAAATCTCTTTTAAAACTGCAATGCAGCAGGAATTAATCTATCACTGTGAGTGTAATAGGTAAATAAATGAAATAGTATTTATACAGGTTTTTGTTTTAAAGTTACATTGTAAGTATATTGTGTTCCATCTGTCTACTGTTAATGAAAGGTATTGTCTATGTAGTTGCCTATGTATATTTATATTTTTGTAACAAACGGGTGCACCTTGTAAAAAGGGTATTCATAGCCCTTACGGTGTTAATACTGTATAAATAAAATTTACTACTACTACTACTGATGCCAACAACATGCGTTTAAGTTGGCTCTAGCGTATGCATCCTGGCGAAAGAAAATGGAGTTAGAAAAGTGGAAAAAACCTAAGTCATTGCAAAATGATGGCTCTCGAGAAGCTTGTAGACCCCATGCCCGTCGACCCAGGCTGGCTTCCTGCACACAAATGTAGCCTTTCTGAAGGACCTGGCCCAGCTCAAAGACCTCCACCATGAGAAGGAGATACTGTGGGTGCACAGCAGAAAAGCTGGTAAGTCCTGGGAAAATGTGAGGTGTTGGGGTTGGCACTCTGGGGGGCCTGAAGAGAGTCCTGATGCAGGCTGAGAGAATGAAGGTGCAAAAAGTATAAGTAAAACAAATGCTATCTGCAAAAGGCTAAACTATGTCAGTTCTGCTGTGACAAGGGGGAGATAATGTTATGGCCCAAAGCATATTTACAGTAGGGTATCCTGCTATGTAGGCAACTCAAATTGAGCGACTCGATTTTGAGTGACTCAGTTTGAGAGCCTGTGAGAGGAGCAGCCATGAATGAATAGCGAGGATTTAGGGAATGTTGAAGGATAGCGAATAGCGAGTGGTGTATAGCGAGGCAGAATCAGCTGTTTAGGGTTATGGGGCTTTGTTGTGCAGGCCAGTTCCCAAGCTGCTCATTTGGTGTGGCGGTTAGATTTACCACCTCTGATGCTTGTGGCCCCAGGTTCGGAACTGACATGGAGGTGTTACTGTATGATTTGTTTGGGGGGTGTTGTTTAAGTTTTAATTTTTTATTTTTTGAAGTCCTGTCCCCCTGACTTTATTCCCCCTGCCACTGTTCTCCCCCTTCTGACATTTGTACCCCTGCCCAAGTTGCATTCTCTTCTCGAGTTTCTCCCCTCCTTGAAATGCACCCCCCCCCCGGAATTGGTTATATTCATTTTGGGGTGTGCGGGGGCATTGAAGTGCTGGGGGCATAGCCCTTGCATAAAAAGTAGGTAGATATATTGGCCCCCATAGATAAATTTAGCAGCCGCTCACTGTTTTGATGGTAGTAGTGCACATCACCGATTTTGGTTTTCGGTGATGTGTACTCATCTTAGGTCAGTCGCTGTTATGGAGTCTCTATTATGACATAGAACCTTACAGTAGCTGCAATGTCATCAAGCAGCTATTTGCTAAGCAAAGGGGTCCTAGACATATAAAGTCGGACATAGGACAACATGAAAAAAAATAGCCAGCTTCTGCTCAAAAAATGAATAGGGAAGCTAGCTGTTTGACCTAATGAGATGCATGTCACCAATCCTAGAGTCGGTCTATCAGGTTAAAGGCTGGCTTTGGTTCTGGATGGTTCATTGGATGTATCATTATCCGCTGGTTCATTGGATGTATCATTATCCACTGTGAAGCAATGGAGTTACACGGGGATATGATATGACCTCAAACTTTAGAATCACACAAGCTCTATGTATTTTGCCCTGGGTTATTTAGTCTCTAAGGGTCAGGCTTGCAAGCTCTACCTACAACACTGTGTGTGTACCATTTATAATTGCTGTCTGACCTCTTGAGAATTTCATCCTGTTAGTGCAATGTGTATTTTCAAAGAAAGACCTGTGTGGCAAGAACACAGAACTAGTTCAGCTAAGCATTTGATTCTGTTTGCAATTTCTTTTAATTTTTGCAAATGTTTTGTATGAACCTTTTTATTTTTAATTTCTTTAGAGTGTACTGTATTTACCCATTTGTTGCTTGTGTATCATTTACATTTGTAGATATCAAATAGTTACTATATATAAACAATCTGTGACAGAACATTTTTTTAGAAAGTACAGGTACTTTATTTGACTGTCAATTCTGTGTTCCATCCCTGAGAGTACATATCAAATTAAAGTGAGCATATTTCTACTATTGAAGCATGCTTAGGGGTCCCTGAATGAAATATAGGATTGTACTGTATGTGTGAGCGAGTGCCTGATGGGGACCAAGAAGGGAACAGTCTGACTGCAGTCTGTTTTGGGGTTCCTCAGGGTTTGATTCTGTGCCCCATATTGTTTGTAGCGTATCTGTTGCCGCTAGAATGGGTCATCAGATGGTACAGTGCAAGTTTTCACTCCTATGCAGACAATACTCAGCTGTACCTGTCTTTTACATAGGACAGGCAGGAGGTGGTCCATCTGCTGGAGTAATGCCTCCAAAGAAATTCCTGACCGGATGGCCTAGCGCTGGCTGAGTGTCAGTCCGACCAATGGAGTTGATGCTGGTGGAGCTAGGTCCTTGAGAGTCAGTTAGAAGTTTGGGTGCAGTCAGTTTCCCATCTCTAAATGGCACCCCTCCTGATGGTTGTGGGTAGGGTGAAGAATTTAGATGTCATTGTGGACTCCATTCTGACACAAGAACATCAGGTGTCAGACGTGGTCTGTAGTGGATTTTTCCAGTTAAGGCTTATATCCCTGGTCAAAGCCTATCTTGGGTAAGAGGATCTGGCGACACTGTTGCATGCTTTCATGACTTCAAGGCTGGCCTACTGTACTGCTTTTTGCCTATGGCTATCTGGAGGGTTGGTGCACCACCTACAGATGGTTCAAAATGTGGCAGCTAGGTTGATATTGAGGGTGACATATAGGGATCACATCTCAGGAGCAAGCAAAAAAACTGAACATAGGGTCTAGACGAAAATATACTAAACTTACTTTATTGAAAATAACAAATCAGTAAACCAGCAGAAACTGTACATAGCACAAGCACTGTGCGTCACTGCTTCAGGGTGCACTGCCCCTTCCTCAGGAAGCTTTACTCAGTGATCTCGGTGTTCTTTACCTAATAAATACCCTTCCAAGTGTATCATGTGACACTGAATCATGTGACATTAAATCAATCATTAACAACCAATATTAATAAACATGACTAGTGCTATTTAAAACAAGATTACCTAATGCTGCACCTGGTATGGCATAAAAACTATGTTGCTGTACTACAAAAACACTGTAACATGGTAATGCTTCTGAAAGTGGATCTACTAATTAATTAGAAGTGATCTACACACATTAAAGTTCCGTTAAAAATGACCAAGTGCTAAGCAACAGGAATAGAGCCCTGCCTGAGCAACAGAATTATGAAAAATTGGGAGGAGACATGAGTAAAACCAGGTTTCCCTGCGAAGGTATAGGAGAGGTACAAAGGGGGAGAGGGGAATACAAAGAAAAAAGAGGAACTTTACATCATATCTATCAATACCTACACAATGTTTAAATAGAGTTGATTAACAAATCGTAGAAATCTTTTTAACTGGCAAGTTTCAATGTCTGTAAGTTCACACAGTCAGGTGAACTGATATTACTAGAGACATGAACATACTGTCCATAAGTATATAGTAAAGTCCATTTCTTCATTCATTCCCTGCATTTTAAAAATCCATTTTGTTTCCCTCTGCAACAAAAGCTGTACTTTGTCATCTTCTCTGGCATTAAGGTGGGCATGATCCAATATACCACATCTGAAACCACCTCTTTCCTTAGTGTGGTGTTCCACAAAATGAGCACCTACAAAGCAGCTCATTTCCCATGTTATATGTCTCTGATATGTTTTTGCAGCCTTTCGCATATAGTTCAAATTGTTCTTCCCACATACATCTGGCAGCTGCAAATCAAAACACATATACAAAAGTTGTAGAGCAATTGATAAATTCCATATACGCCACCTTAACATCCACTGTGGCATGTTGGAATTATTTTCCTACCTTTATATATTTGCAGATGGAACAGTGACCGAAAATGTGTAACCCAAATGGCCTAATGGGAAGTCAGTTAGAGTCTGAATATGATTTGGAATTAGGCTGCAAATCACTGGGTGCAAGAATTTGCTTAAGGTTTGGCACTCCACTGTAAGGAGTCAAACCCCCATTGTTAGTGCCTTTTTTTTTTTTCTTTAATTTTATATAGCCGTTTGGTCCCCATCGCCAACTCCCACCAACTGGAGACAGGGACACATATGCATTTTTTTCGATTTTCCCCCTAACCCCCCCAAGGCACTGGCACACAGCCGTACGAGCATGTGGAGGTACACTTCGCACCCCGTGGTGCCAGCTCAGCCCCTTCCACCTCCCATTACTTTGCCACCCCAACTCCACCTATGCTACCCACCAGAATGCCACCTGGTGGGAGTGGAACAATGGGGGATGCCACCCCACCCCACCACTCTCAGGAGAGGAGAGCATGCTCAATTCTGCTCCACCCTCTCCCCCCCCCACACTGACACCCTGATGATCTGAGGATGTTCATGAACACGGGTCACCGACATAGCATAAGGTAAGGCATCCAGTGCCTCAACCCTCTGTGCCACCAGGCCATTGTTGGTGCCCTTTTGTAAAGAGTCAAACCCCACTTGTTTCTCATTATGTTGTAGAATGTCCCAGTTATTAAGGTGAATATGTTTAATTTTGGGGCACACTTGGTATACTCTAACACAAAAGTAAGGGGCTGTTCTGTATTTTTCATTTTTGGGGTCAAAAGGTAATCTGTTTGTTGAGATGCCCTTTCCAGGGACAATCTGAGGTCTCGTTCTCTATAGCCTCTCTGTACTAATCTTGTGATGAGTTCCTCAGCCTGTTGGACAAGATCCACCTCCCTGGAACAGTTCCACTTAAGGTGCAGGAACTGTTCATAAGGAATACTATCAGAACGGGACAATGGGTGGTTGGGTGGTTGGGCGCTGGGTACATGTGGTATGGTATTCCTTGCTGTGGGTTTACAGTGTCCCTTAGAACTGATCTTACTATTTTCTTCTATTCAGAGTACTAAATCAATAAATGTGATGTTGTTTTCCATGATTTTTGTGGTGAACTTAAGGTTCTGATTGTTGTTAATAATATGATCAATAAATTCATTGACACATAATTCGTCTCTGTCCCAGAAGATAAAAATGTCATCAATGTACCCGTATCAGTGCGCTATCTCAGTAAGAAAAAAGGATTATTGATGGGATTTAACACAAAATGTAATTCCCAAAAACCTAAATAAAGAGTTGCATAACAGGGGGCAATTGCTGCCCCCATTGCAGTTCCATGTTTTTGTAAATAAAACTTCCCATTAAAACAAAAGTAGTTGTGTGATAAAATGAACTCAACCACTTGAGACAAAAAAAAGAAGATTCAATCCTTTACACAAAACTCTATGTTGTGCATCTGTAAGAGGTTTTTTTTTTGTTAAATTAATTCTATCTTTTGCTCATTCTTCTGTCACAGGGGTTTTCTTATTGTTTTTTGCATTCACTTGCACTTGCGTAAGGAACGTCTTGCTACTATCCAGTATTATAGAGGTGTGTCAATGCCAAGCCAATGACAGCTGAAACTGCAATAGGCTTGGCAGGGTACACCAATGACCAGGCACTCTGGTAATGACAGTAGTTTTTCTTTCTGAAGTGGCATGTCCTATAGTTGAAAGAAATGAACTGCTCAAATGAGAGGGCATTTAATTTCTTTCTCTAGACATAACTCCGAGCATGTGCATTAGAGTTAACACTAATGTGCATGGCCAAGTTACCATTATTGGCAGCTCCTGCAACCAGCTGTACTCTCTGTCCCTGGTCCATCCTCACTCCTGTGACCCCCCCGATATCCACATCAGCCATGGTACAGCTTTACTTGTTGGTGGCTCCTGCTGCCCACTGCACTCTCTCTCTCTCCCCCCAGTCTGTCCTTGCTCCTCTGAGCTCCCCCTAGCTTCCACATTAGCTGTGGTGTAGCTTACTTTCAGTGTGTGACACTGGGGACCCCACTTCCAGTGTTCCCAGTCATGTTCTCCACAGCCAGCAGTGTGGGACACTGGGGAGCCCACTCCGAGTGTCGCATGATGTGTACCCCTCGAAACACTAGAACACTGAGGAGCCCTCTCCCAGTGTCCCGACATCATCAGTAAAAAACCTGAAAAGAAGAAAACAGTCCCCCAATGTCTTTTTTTAACCTGTAAAAAAGAAAATGGTTCCTAGTCGTCCTGTCGACTCCCTCCCCCATCCCCACCCTCTCACTGAGCACCCACTTCCCGCACACACACCCCTTTACCCCATACTTACCTCTGGAGGTCAGCGGCTGCGATCTTCTGTGGACTGGGACATGTCTTTATCCTTCAAAGCCAAACCGCGAACTGAAGAATGAAGGTAAGTGCCGTATAATGGCTGTCAATGGTGTTTTGAACTTAGGTTGATATCGCAGTAATTTTTAGGAATTTTTGCACCAAATTTTCAATATGAGCTTTTTGGGACCCCACCTCATGAATACTGGCACTGTCATTTCATTACTCAGGCTTGAAAGGTGATTTCATGGCCACTGTATGGAATCACCTGTTTGGACTGAGTAACAAAATAACAGCACCACTGTTCATGAGGTGGGGTCCCAAAAAGTCCATGTTGAAAATTTGGTGCAAAAATACCAAAAAATGCCTGAATTATGTGCAGTCATTGAAATTTTTCTACGCATGCTCATAACTTTGGCAGTTTTTAATACTTTCACTCCAAATTTTCAACATTGCCATATTTTCAATGTACGCATGTAACTTTGTTCATTTTCAATATTTCCACCCCAATTTTTCAATATAGCCATTTTATCACATCACCTCATGAGCAATACAGCAGTAATTTTTCACATCCTGCCCCGAACAAGTTTTTGCACCTGTGGCACGGAATGGCATTTTCCCATGGATTTACAAATTTTCACCTATGGGGTTCATGAGATAGTGTGATATGTAGACTGTGCTCAAAGTTTGGGATAAAAATATTGAAAAATGACAAAGTTATGCCCATTCATTGCAATTTCAGTATGCACCCTCGTAACTGCAGAAATCTTACATACAGTATCTTCACCCAAAATGTTCAACTTAGCCTTCTTATTACCCGAGCTTATGTATGTCACTGCTGTCATTTTTCAAATCCTGTCTTATACTGGGATCTTATACTGGGAGATAGAATGGGAGAAGGCATTACTTCCCATTATACCATTCCCCACGACGGGCTCAATGTTATCTGTTTAAACATATTAATTGATCTATTTCTCTTTTACATATATTGAAATTACCACTCAGAACAACATACTCTGGAAGGGCATTCCATACTCTCGCTGTTCTATATATAAAGGAATAGTATCTTATGTTGGTCTTTACAGTTTTTAATTTTTATTTGAAATTTGTGTGCTCTTAGGCCTTCTGGTTTCTCCAACTGTATACCAAGTTCATTTATCAGTTCTGGATCTCCCATAATTTTAAACAACTGTAAAAGGTCCCCTCTCTTCCTTCTTTCTAGTCTCCAGACTAAACAGATCCAGCTTCTTCAACCTATCCTCATAGCCATCATTTTTTGTGGACCATATCATTTTAGTAAAGGTCCTTCATATTTTTTCTATCCTGTTTATTTCACCTTTCATACATGGGCTCCACAATAATGAACCATAATCTATGTGAGGTCTTACAAATGTCCTATACAGAGGAAGTAGACATTCTCTTGATCTATTTATAAAGTTTCTTTTGCTGTTTCTAATCATATAATTTGTTTTTCTAATTACCTCTAGTCTCTGTGATCTGAAGGTCATACCATCATCTATTATTATCCCACAATCCTTTTCCCTATCTGATGCTTCTACTATCCAGCCATTCAAATAGTATTTATGCCTGGGATTTTTCCCCCATATGCAACACTCTGCATTTGTCAATACTGAATGGCATCTTATTTTCTATGGTCCATACTTCCAGTTGTCTCAAATCATCTTCAAGACCATGAATATCCTCCAGAGTACTCACTTGCCCTCCCAATTTTACATTGTCTGCAAATTTAACCAGGATGTTCTTTACATTACTTTGTATGTCCCCTAAATATAGTGAAAATAAAGTGGGGCCCAACACTGACCCCTGTGGCACCCCACTTGCCACATCAAACAAACCAGAATATGCACTCCTAATCCTAACTGTCTGCTTTCTTTCCCCTAGCCAACTCTGCACCCATTTTGTCAGCCTACTGTCTATTCCTAGTTGTTCCATTTTAACAATAAGCTGATTGTGAGATAACCTGTCGAATGCTTTCTGGAAATCCAGAAGAAAAACGTCTACTGGTTTATTTTCATATACGTTTCTATTGATTTGTTCTTAAAAAATAAGTTGGTTTGTCTAAGAGGATCTATTTTTCTCAAACCCATGCTGTCTTACATCATTCACATTTAACTCCTTAAGGTTAGATTCCAACTTATCCTTCAAGAATCTTTCTGCTACTTTACACAGTACTGCTGTTAGACTAACTGGTCTATAGTTAATCATAGAAGTTTTGACCCCTTTGCTTTTATACAATGGGATCACAATAATGTTTTTCCAATCCTCGGGCACCTCCCCTGTAGAAAAAGATTGGCTAAACAAATGTGCCAAGGGTGCTACTATATACTCCCTTACTTCTCTCAACAACCTAGGGTGCAATAAATCAGGCCCAGCCGATTTATAAGGTTTCATCTCTCTCAAAAATGTTTCTAAATAATCTACACCAATTTCCAGGTCCTGATTCCTACTGTAATTTTTTTTGATTATTGTCTTATTTTGCTCTTTCTCATCATATACCGAACAGAAATACTGATTTAATTGTTCTGCCATTTCTACTGGTTCAACCAACTCCTCACCTCCTATATTCAGGGGCCCTATCTGAGTTGTAGATTTACTATTATTATTGTTATTGATATAGGAATAAAGTCCCTTTCCATTATCTTTTCTATAAACTAGATTTATTTCCAACCTCTTTCTCTCTGCCCTTATTGTTGATTTTAACTTCCTCAGTACCTTTCTGTATTCTATGTTTACCTCAAAACTCTTTTGTTTTTTCATTTTATTGTAGGCTTTTTTTCCTTACACAACTTTATAATTTTATTTGTACACCACATTGTTTTTTCCCCTATTTTCATATACAATTTCTTCTTGAGAATATAATTTTCTTCCAATTCATGTATTTTTCATTTAAACATGTCCCACATGTCTCCTACATTCTTTCATTAAACAGTCCTTCCCAGTTCAACTCTGCAAGATCCCTTTTAATTTTATCAAAGTATGCCTTATTGTAATCTCTTATAATAGTAGTTCCTTTTTCACACACCAACCTTCTTTTTATATGAAATTGTACTATACTATGATCACTATTGCTTAAATTATCAATCATACTTATTTTGGTTATTGTGTTTTCTTTATTTGTTATTACCCAATCCAATATATTCTCCTCTTTTGTGGGCTTATGTACCAACTGGGTCAACCCCATCTCTTCCATTATTTCTATTATCTATTATGTATTGCATCCTTTGCCGTCTTTGTTACCGAATTTAATATCTGGTAAATTAAAATCCCTGATGATTACCACATCTTCCTCACTGCAACTTGTCTAATTTCAACATCAGTCAGTTAATCTTGGGTTTTGCTGGTGTTTGGTGGTCAATAAAACAATCCTAGCAACAGTTTTTTTTGAGTTTGTGAAATTTGTAATGTTACCCATAAGGATTTAATCTCATCACTTTGATCATATTTTTTATATATTGTACTCTTTAATCCTTGCTTTATATATACTGCAATGCCTCCTCCTTTTTTGTTTTCTCTTTCCTTTGAGTACAAATAGTACCCCTCTATCTCCCTATTCCATGATATTTCCTTATTCCACCAGGTCTCAGTAATGCAGCATATATCAGTGCCCTGTACTTTTAACCTTATCTCCAGTTCTGATTTCTTCATCATAGTTAAGCTCCTTGCATTCAAGGTCCATATGTTTAATCCATTATACAAGTTTGTATTACTTGATTGTTGCTCCTGTACTACTTTTCTTATTTGATTTGCTTGTCCAAAATGTGTTTCCACCTATGGCATGGAATGGCGTTCTACTTGCACAGAATTACGTTTTGGCACAGATTTGAAAATTTTGTCTACAGCCTACATGTGCTGGAGTAATAAAATGGTTATGCTGATAATTTGGTCACGCATCTATGGAGGGATGGGTGCGCAGGGTCCTCACCCTGTGCTGTCACATGAAAGTAAAGAGCATGATGGAGTATGGGAGCTCAGGGCCTGAATGAACTAACAGCATTTTAGAGGTGTGTCACTGCCGGGCCAATCACAGCTGAAACTGCAGTGGGCTTGGCAGTGTAGATCAATGACCAGACACTCTGCTCATAACAGTAGTTTTGCTTGCTGGCGTGGCATGTTCTGTAGTTGAAAGAAATGAACTGCTCCAATGAGACAGCTCTTCATTTTTTTCTGTAGTCATAACTCCGGCCATGCATTTTACAGTTGACACTAATGTGCATGGCCAGAGCTACAGTTATTGTCTGCTCCTGCCTCCCACTGCACTCTCTCGCCCCCCCGGTCCTCACTCCTCTTCCCCCCCAGCTTCTACATTAGGCACGGTGTGGCTTCACATATTGGTAGCCCCAGCGCACTCTCTCTCTCTGGTCCTTGCTTTTCTGACTCCACCCCCAGCTTTCACATTAGCCACAGTGAGGTTTTACTTATTGGTGGCTGTGCACTCTCTCTCTCTCTCTCTCTCTCTCTTCCCCTAGTCCACTAAGGCCAGCGTGGCCAGCTTCTCTGACTAAGAGCTCCTTGCTGCATTTATGGTGCAGGTTCCACCAGGCAGCACCTGCTGCTCTCACTGCTGCCTCCTCGCTCCTCTGAAGTCAGTGCCAGTACCACACAATACTGCAAATACCTGCAAGTGAATGTTCGGCATTGTCAAATGCTTGTTTCTGGTGCATCTGCATCCTCTGCTTCCCTTGATGTGTTTTCCTTATTTTGGTTCCTTTTTGCCTGTTTGTTTGGTTCCAATACCATTGTTTTTCCCTAAGAAAAACTCCTCTGTTGGTTGTGCCTTCCTGTTTCCTCAGAACCACAGGAGCTGGTTGATAATTCTTTTGAACTATAAGAATTAGTAACAAATATTATGTTCTATTTGTCTTTATCAGTTTTGTTCTGTTTCCTGCTAGTGTGCTAATTTTTTCTGTTTCTTGACTGGGAGTTGTTATATTGTGTGTTCCTACTTTGACCCCCTGCTCTGTGAATGAGATGGTCTCTCCTGATTAAATAGTTGCCCTGCTAGGTAATCACATTCTTCTCTTAGCAATTTGTTCTCCTTTCTCTGTGCCACATCCTGCTCTTGTTTTTGTGAAAATTTAAGTTATTTTTCCTGTTTTAAAAATTCACTGTGGCTTTAAATGGTGCAAGTTTCTTATGTACTCTGTCTATTTGTTCTTATGTTTCCTGGTAATTCTGTTTGTCCTCTTTTATATGTAGTTTAATTAATTTTATGACACATTCTTCCAAAGCCTCCTCCCACTCTTGTCTGTGTTTATAATTTTCTATCCCTGTAGTTGGGCATTTATCCAACCTCAAACCTCATGGTACCCTTTCCAGTTGTACATACTGTATTTCTCTAAGCTGGATATATTGGTCCATAGGTTTATTTTAGACACCAGTAATCTCTCAAGATTAATAAATAATAGTTTTAAGTTTTCTTCTCACTCACCAGAGGTCTTCCCTGGATCTGCAGATCTTTCTTGGACATTATGTAAAAGTTGCTTCCTTCTTTTGGTGACCCTTTTCCTGCTGTCTAATCAGGAAGTGTGTAGCACCTTACTGTGCATTGATGTGGTCTGTACTGCCAGTACTTAGTTCCATAGACTCATTACCACACCTCAGTGTAGTGTTTTACAAGTGCTAATAGCACTTAAAGGACTATGTCCTCACTGAAGGAGAGTTAAGCTAGCACACTGTATAACAGCATGTGCCGAGTGTCGTGATAACTGTGGGCAGTGAAAGTGCATATAATCTCTGCCCTTAAAGAGCAATTGACATCATCTGACCAAAAGAGCTACACTGCAGAATTAGAATAAGCATATCCCCAGTAATTCTCATACCAAAAACTAGATTTCTACGTTACTTCACTTTAAAGTTACGGGCTATTTTGTAACCTTGATTTCACTACCTGTTCAAAACAGCCTGTATCAGTGAAGAACTGCTGATGATGTCATCTCAGGACCTCACAGTCCAGTATTCCCTGTCAGCAAGCTTATAGGACCTGTTTCTCCAAAGTTGTAAAGATCACATGCAATGGTTTTCACAAGTAAAACAGGCAGCACCAGTCAGTAAACACTGATTTAAAAACTGTGTGTTTCAGGTTTTGTAACAAAGTTGACAACATTTTATTTGTGTGCCTTTTTTGTTGTGGTCCTTTTTTTCCAGGGTTGCTGGATGCTGGGTCATAGCACACTGTTGTGAGGTTTGCACACTGAATAAGTTGCTGATGTGGTGAAAGACTGAGATCATTCAATTGAAGCAATTTCTAAGAAAGGCACTTTAAAACAATTATTTCAGCTCCTTTTCAATGGGGGTGGGAGAGGTAATGCTGTTTTGAAAACTTACTAGGAGTTTCTAATTTAGCCAGCACAGTGTGTTTTCCCTGTTAGGCTGTTTTGATGTACATTCAGGCTCATCTGTGTTCTACTCTAAATTAAAAAGATCATTTTACCAGAGCCAACATTTCCACCCCTAGTAGGAATTAGCACATATAAGGCCTCTGTTAAAACATATTGTAAAGCAGACACTGACAAACAGCAGTGAAGTTATCAACATTACAATACTAGCAGTACAGTAATCCCTTGCTATAACAAACTAAAAGGGAGCCATAATCTGTATTCGTTATAGCTCCCTATTTGTTACAATGGGGACACTACTGTGCACTACTGTAGGCCAGTGCATATGTCACCCACATACATCAAACACTTCCCATATGCCTTATACACTGCACTGTCTGCAAAATAAACCTATAATCAAAAAACATCCACATCTTAACTGCTAGCTGAGACTCAAAGTTAAAGACAACACCTGTAACAGGAATGGCGGCTCAGAGCTTCCACGCCCTTTACAAACACACACTCCCAATTCACAGACTCATCACTCTAGATATCTGTACACAGACTAGTACACTGGGTAATGGTAAAAGCAAAAAGGAAACAGATTGACAAAAAGAAAAACCTAACAACAAATCACCTCTCTCCAAATTCCAGATGTTTTTTGATGCTCTTCCTGCTTTCATAATCACCCCCATCTGACTCACAGGTTGCAGCTCCACCACATCTGACTTCCTCGGTATGATTCAGAACCTACTGTGTGTAAAATAAATTCAGTACCAGAAAACATAAATTTACTAAGTAAAGATGAGAGTCAGGTGGGGGATGGAGGGGAAGCGTGTTTGTAAAGCACGTGGAATCTCTGAGTCACCATCCATGTTACAGGTGCTGTCTTTAACTCCAAGTCTCAGCTAGAAGTTAAAATGTGGATATTTTTGGACTTTAGTTTTTAACTTTGTTTTTCTGACAGTACAGTGTATAAGGCACATGGACAGTGTTTGATGTGTGTGGGTGACATGTGCACTGCCTACCGATTGCCGGCACGAATAGGAATTCTGAAGAACAGAAACACTGAAACATCAGGAGCTACATGAGGCATTTGTTATAGCCGAGTTTTCACTATAGCCAGGTTCGCTATAGCGAGGGGCTGCTGTACAACTTCCTAACAGGCACAGTAGACTAGCATGCCAAATGGCTTCAGCAGCCTGGAGGCATGTTGACTCAACATCCAGCAACTCTGGAGAAATGGACCACACTAAAAGGCATGGTAAAATACAATTTTGTCAACCTTGTTACAAAACTTGAAACACATATAGTTTTTATAGCAATGTTTTTTTGAATGGTGCTGCCTGTTTTACTTTAGACTATTATTGCACATGATCTTCAGTTCAGTTCAGTTTATTGATTGACAAGACAGAATTATCATTACAAAATATTGCACAATACATTTTAGCATACATAAATATACATACAACATTCTACATTATTAAAATCCATAGAGGTACAATTACCAATAAGTATACAGGAAAATTGAGTAGTACAATTAAATTGGTATTTCTACCAGTACACCCATTCAGATGTTTATAATTAAACTAGTGCACATGTCTTTACATCTAAGATTTAGTAACAAATATAAGTGTCACCCTTATATTAAACTATTCCTTATTTATAATATGCAGTTTCTTATGTTCTATCTTTTTACAGAACAATGCAACACTTTCTAACATTACAGTATTTTTGGATTTCAGCAGTGCATTTACTTAAGATTAATGTCTAAAGTTGATAATACACTAACTAAGTACAGATTTCTTTCTTGAATATAAAGAGAACATAAAATTAATAGATTGTCTTCCCCAAGTTGGCACTTGCAAATTTGTGTAATATTTTTTATCACAGAGCCCTCCCCACATGATCTTTAAAACTTTGAAGAAACAGATCCTATAAACTTGCTGACAGGGAATACTAGACTGTGAGATCCTGAGATGACATCGTCAGCAGCGCTTCATTGACACAGGCTGTTTTGAATAGGTAGTGCAATCAGGGTTAAAAAATAGCTCATAATTTTAAAATGAAGTAACGTAGAAATCTAGTTTTTGGTATCAGATTTACTGGGGGTATGCTTATTCGGATTCTGCAATGTTGCACTTTTTGCTTCAGAGGCTCTTTAAATGAAGCTGAGAGAAAGCAGACCCATGTAGATGAAAGCTGCTACTCTGTAGACCATACAAGAGAACAAAACTGTGCAATCAGTACTGCTCTATAAAGTTGACTATTACCGGCTACGCTGGCAACAAAGCTGGAAACTACCCAATGATCCCTGCAGCTGTAAAACTATGGCAGTACAATGGAGCAAGCAAAAAAAATGGTTATAGGGTCCAAATGAAAATATACAAAACTTACTTTATTGAAAATAACAAAGCAGTAAACCAGCACAGACGGTACTTAGCACAGGCAGTATGCTTCAGCACTTGGGGGTGCGCTGCCCCTTCCTTAGGAAGTTATGCATAGTGAGCTTGATGTTCTTTACCATTTAAATATATCATGTGACATTGAATCATTCATTAGCAACCAGCATTAATAAAAGTGACTAGTGCTATTTAAAAACAAGGTTATCCAATGCTGTACCTGGTATGGCGTAAAAACTATGTTATTGTACTACACAAAACATTGTAACATGGTATTGCTAATGAAAGTGGATCTCCTAATTAATTAGAAGTGATTTACACACATTTAAGTTGCATAACAAAATGATCAAGTGCTAAGCAATAGGAATTCAACCCTACCTGAGCAATAGAATTATGGAAAATGGGGGGGGGAACGAATCTACTCTGTGGTGCATCAGCTGTACTGGCTTCCAATTTGGAGGTGCACCATTTTTAAGATTGCTTTGTTAACATACAAAGCCCTGCATCGATTGGGCCCTACCTATCTGAAAAGCCTCTTGTTCTGGTATACTCCTGGCTACTCTCTCTGCTCCACCGAGGATTTGCTGTTGGCCATCCCAAGGTCACACCTAAAGCAATCAGGGGACAGAGCATTGTCAGTGTTGACTCAATTATTTGGAACTCCATGCCCTGCCATCTGAGGAGTTCTCCCTTGGTGGAGGTGTTTAAAAGGGGATTAAAAAGTTATTTATTTGATCAAACCTTTGGTACTGATTCCCAACTTTATTTAGTAGTACCTCTGTTTTTAGATAAATTGCTGATTTATTTATTTTCTGTGTTTATTTTCTGGTATTATTATATATTTATAATTTTCTGATTTGTGTATGTGAAGCACCCTGAGACTTTGGTATAAGGTGCTGTTTAAATAAAATTGCCTTGCCAGTTGTACATTTACAATAAACTGGTGGCAGAATTGGTGAAGTTTTAGTTAATTGGCAGCCTTTGAGTCTGTGGCAGACCCACCAGCATAACAACATTTCCAGATTCCCATTACGCACTCCATACCTGCATGATTGGCAGCTCATCATGCTGGTTGCTCCATCCACCAGTGTGATTGAGGCAGCAGGAGAAATGAATTTTGCAGCTGCCAGTGGGGTACCTGTAGTGGCCACAGAACAAGTGTTGGTTACTGCAAGACATGTGTCTATCCCAGTCACCAACAGTGTGCTGGTTATGGCTTTAACCTGAATGTCTCTCACCTGCCAGCAAACCAAGTATACTGGCCAACAATGGAGTGGCCATTGCAGCTGAAACAGAGAATACACTACATCCATCCCCACTATCAGTGATCTGCAGAATGGCAGTGCAGTGGCTATCAGTGGCCATCATAGTCATAAAGGAAGCACTAGATGTGCTGACTGCTGGCTCAACTGATAAGACCCACTGTGCAAGGAGCGTTTATGATGGAAAGGTTGACAACTCATGATCTGAAGGCATATGATTTATGTACACCTATTTTAGGTAGGTGTAAACTATAAAGTGTCCCAAGTAACAGAAAAAAAACTCCTTATTTAAATTGCAGAAGATGCCAGTCTACTTAAATAGTGGGGAGAGTCAGCATTTCTCATTCTTTCTGACAATTCCAATATGGAGGAGTGCTTGTGCACTATAATGTCCATCCAGTGACTGAAGGGGTTGCTTGATGATTCCTTGAGTCATTCCTATGTAAAATCTGTATGGAGGTTACATGAAGAAAGCAGGTGTACAAAAATAAGCTATAATATAATGAATAATGTTGGAAGCTGTGGCACAGAAATGTTTTGTAATATGTTGTGGTGCTGGAAAGCACATAAAGTCCATCTTGTCCCTCCCTCTTTCCAAACTACAGTGACTATACCCTATTATACAATGGGGTACAAGAATGCCACTCTGTGACTGGTCAGTTGGCACCTCTTCCCTGTTGTAAATCCTCAACAGTGCCAATGGGAAGAGGTGCTACTCACCAGTCAACTGCATCGGAGACTCCCACTGAGATTACTGCAAGCTCTGCAAATCCATCTCTCACAAACACGGAAAGGCAACCGACCTTGCAGAACTCCACTGTTCTGAAATGGGTGGCTGTATTCCCTACCTACCAAAACTTTCTTCATGACAGTATTTGAAAAAAAAACCAATTTAACCTCAACCCTTGAACAAAAAAAAAGTTGTAGAGCTGCAGAGTTTAGTGTGTAGTGTCAGCAAGCCTTAGATGCTCCACACTCATTGATAGCTCAATGTACCATGAGGGTGTCTGTCAATGAGTGTTTCAAGTCTGACTGCTCTTCGACAGATGGCTATTCACTTATGATGAGGTAAAGGATCCATCGACAAGCTCAGCAATTAAAAATTCTCATCGACGATCCAAGCACAGTTCCTCTACTGCGTCTTCTCTAATTCACCCAAAACACTTTGTGGAGCACCCTTTTTAAAATACTCAGGACTGGCTTGTCAACAGCTGGCAGCCATGGCAGCAGCCCTCACAACCAAGGACTATTTTTGTTTGTCATGGTGCACTAATACATTAAAAACACAATTAAGACACAAAAAAGCCACTTTTATATATTTTTTGTAACAAAAATAGGAGCATTGAATAATTGCAATCTATCATGACAACAGGGTGTGGGTTACATTAGTAATTACAATGCCTGGTGCGTTTTGGTCACTCAGCCTACCGGCCTTGTGACCAAGCATACTAGGCATTGTAAATCCTAGCATAACCTACACCCAATCATGGTAGATTGCTTAATTTGAGCTTGAACACACATTCAAGCCCATCAGCTGGAATGCTACTTGTGCTGGACAGGTGCAGCTCTGACATAACAGTTCTAGTTTGGTTCCTTATTTGATCAACTGTAGGTCATTTCAAAATGACAATAAAAATATATTTTTCAACTCTACATAGTTTTCATTTACATTCATATAAACAGAAGTACAAACACCAGTGACAGAAAAGCAGCCTCAGAAACTTTACAACTTTGAGCTTGGGTTTACAATATATTTTTTCCTTTGTCTCAATACAGCATTGATGAAATCTATGATTTTCTTAACGTCACATGCATTCAATGGATTAAAAGAATTTCCATACAATCACTAAGTGAATGACTATATATTTTGATTAAATCATTAATATAGTATGTTCTCCATTTTTCATACAGAGCACAGTGAAATATGGCATGAAAAAGGTTTTTGTCATAATATTTTTACAAAAACATTCTAAGTCCCTCAAAGTATTATAATTTCGACAGAATCTAAGTTTAACACCATTTTATTTTTATTTAGTTTTTATTGACCGGGTGAGGGCACTAGGCACATGAGTGACTATTTTTAGGCCTGACCCCGGAGGTTACATGGTACAGACAGGAAACAAATATCCATGAATAAGCAGACAACATACAGGGTTACGGCAGTTTCAGCAGGTTAGATAAAATACAACAATACAAGGTTACAGCAATTTCCTCATTAACAGAAATGTAGGAACAAAAAATCCAGTCAGGCTGAATCAAAGAGCAATACATAATAATTCAAGGTAAGTGCGATAGCAAGTAGTGTCTATTATGGTTCACAGAGTGAGCAGCAAAATATAGTGAAATGGTATCTAACCCTAGTGTGAGTCCACAACCCAGCCACGGACCATCATGGGAAAGGTAGATAGGCCAGATAAGATGAGGGGTGAGTCTTGTGATGTGAGACTAATGAGATGGGTAGTACAAAGGGTCCACAGTTGTGCCAGTGCTCCTAGGTGGGATAGAACTTGGGTCAGGAAGATGAGAGTTGAGAAGGCAGGTGGTTTAGGGAGGCTTGGGACAGGTACAGTGGGTACAACCTATTAGGAGGGACCAATGCAGCTTTTTGAAATGTGCATGGCTAGGTGCAAGTTGGACTTCCAGCGGTAGTGAGTTCCAGTAGTTTGGAGCCATAATGGAGAAAGCACAGGCACCCTTTGTCGATTTAGCTCAAGGCACTTGTAGCAAGGATTTCTCAGTAGATCACAGGCCATAGGCAAATGTTTGAGGTAGCAGCATAGAGGTGAGCATGATGGGGATATTGGTTCTGATAATACTACCTGTCAATTACCCTAGGGCTAGGAGGCAGTGAGCGGGGGGGCAGTTTAGGTCATAATATAGTTGGCAATGGTGCTTTAGACATGGGGATGATGAGGCAAAGTGACAGATATTATTGTAAGCAGTGTTCCATGTCTTGAGAGCAGTGTCAGTAGCATGTACATAGGAGACAACACCATAAGTGAGTGTAGGGAGAAGGCTATCCTGGACAATACCTAGTCTGGCCAAGGGCATGAGGGCATGACTTGCCCTGTACACAATACCTAGTTTGGTATTAACATATTTAGTTATAAGTTGGATATGGCAGTCAAAATTCAATGATTCATCTAGGACTACTCCAAAATATTTGAAGGAACTAACTGTCTGAAGTAAGGTGCTGTCAGGTCAGGGCCTGAGATCATAAATAGGTCTCAGCAAGCTTTTAGCTTGGCTGCAGATCCAAAAAGCATGGATTGTGTTTTATCTACATAAAGTAGTAATTTATGCCATTCAAGGAAATAGACTCAAATCTACCATAAGTTAGTAAGTGTCTTTCCTTAGGTCATTGCTAAAAGGGCTGGAGGAATACTGGGATGTATTAGGTGGTATATAGGAAGCAGAGATGAAAAAGCAATACTCCCGTTGTATGCCTCATTTGTTGGGCCATATCTCGAGTATTGTGCACAGTTTTCAGTACCCAACTGTGACAGTGTAAACCCTGCACTGGGAAGCAAGGGTTAACATCCTTGCTGAGACTGAAGAAATGCAGGGAATGCAACATGACCAGTAAACCCTACACTGGGAAGCAAGGGGTTAACATCCTTGCTGAGACTGAAGAAATGCAGGGAATGCAAAATGACCAGGCAGGGGGAAGGGGGCCCTCCCAAGCTGTTGCTGATTAGAAGGATTGCTGAATAGCAGAGAGAATCCAGCAAGGAGGCAGTTGGAAGCTGGAAACTGCTGCAGGGAGGAGTTACTTCTAGGCAGAGAGCCCTACAAGACAGAGGGTGAAATATAAGAAATGAACCAGAGCAGAAATCCTAGGAGTAGGGTTAATTTGGGGAAAAAGCTGAAACCTGCTGCTGAAAAAGAGACATTTTCTAGAGCAAAGAATCCTGAGGCACAGAAGCAGACTAGCCAGCTGGGACCAAGAACAGTGAGTGGAATGTACTGCTAATAACAGCCTGCAAATAAGGCTAAAGGGAAAACTGTTTGTGTTTTGTTTGAGACTGTACATTCAGAAACTGCTGGCCCACAGGCTGTTTATGTTTTGTTTGAGACTGTGCATTCAGAAACTGCTGACCCACATAGGTGGTTCAAAGACTTCCTTTGTCCAGTCAGCCAGAAAGAAACAGTTTTGTGTTAACCTTTATGTTTCCTGACCAGGCTGAACAAGTTGAACTGACTGTGATTTCTGGAGCAATAAATTACATTTAGAGCAATAAAATTACATTTTCAGCTGTGAACTTTAAACCCAGCTTGTTGCCTCTCCATATACCATAGGCCAGTTTGTCACACCAACACAAGCACAGATATTAAACATCTGGGGGCATACAGCATCAAGCCACAAAAAATAACAGTAACAAAACAGAAATACAGGGACAGATTAGCTACACTGGATTTGTATTCATTAGAATACAGAAGGCTGAGGGGAGATCTGTGCCTGGTTCATGTGGCACTCACCAGTGATGACTTGTGAGATTGTTTAGGATTAGAACCAAAAGTCTGTGATCACAGCACTAGATCGCACATGTTACAGCTAAAAGGTAAAACATGCAGAACTACCAAAAGAGTGACATAGTTCAACCAAAAGTGTTGTGGCCAAATGGAATTGTCTTTCCCTAGAGGTAGTGGAAAGTAAAAATATGGGGGAATTAAAAAAAACTGGATAACTACTGTAAGGAGAATGATATAGATGGCTACTCCCTTTGAGCTGAGGGAGAGCTATTTAGGGACACATGCTCTTACTGGTTCGCATTACACCTATGAGACCTATGAGGTGCTAAAGGCAATAACAGATGCAGTTAATTGCCATGTCAAATTTTATGAGTGATATACCATGGGGATAATTTAAATACTGTCATGGTCACCAAATCTCTTGCCATATAATCTGAAAAATATGATGATTTTAAACTATGTCTTAAAGCTAGAAAAATCATGATACCATTCATAAAAATCTTTACATAAGTTGGTCAATTTTATTATTTTCAGAATGTGTTGTAGCACATCTAACCCAGGTGAAATTCAGGATAAATGTAACTATTTGATTTTATTAGATAAATACCACATAGGCCAAGAGTTTTCATTGTTATTTCTGATATATAACCAATATAAAATTACTCTGAGCCTAACTAAGACCCCTATAGTGACTCTTCCTAATTCAGCTCTAATATATTGTTCTGACCAAGATTTACTTACATTTAACAATGAATGATAAAACAGAGAGAAAGGAACCTCAACAGAATGGGGGCAATTATAGCCTCATATTTCTACACCATAAAGTACATTATTATGAAATTAAGTTTGACTTCGACTGCCTGTAGAGATGGAAAACCAGTGGTACCTCCATAAAGAGCATTACATTTTAGAATTGCTCATGTATTTTGCCAAACATTTCTTATTTGTGATTTAAGGTATTTAGACCATTTACCATTTGACATAAAATACACTCTGAAATAGGTACGGTATATTCACCCACCATTTCTAATTTAATGTTATTAATATAAAATATATGAGGGTTTTTTTTCCCCAAAATTAGAAAGCACATAAATCATAAAAATGATTCAATTTGCACTGTAGTCCAATAGGAGATAAAGCAAATGACATGCCATCTGCATTAGCCAGTGCAAGGTAGTATTTCTCAGAATACTTGGTGAGTGATACTCACTAGTCTCAGTTTTCATCAGTATCTCATTTACATAAAGATTACATACAAGGGTGTTAACAAGCACCCCTGCTTAACACCACACTTTGAAGAAAATAATTAGTAATGTTGTCTTTGTAAGTCATACTGTACCTTATAAATTTCATATTATCAGAGTACAATTAAATAATAGGGAACAAAAGATTAGGATCTATGTCTAGTTCTAATAATTTGGCTCACAAAATATGTCGATCAATATAATCAACTGCAGCCTTAAAGTCAATGAAGACTGTATAGAGCTTAATTTTCTTTACAAAACCATAGTTTTCCATTAAATGGACCTGAGCAAAGATATGGTCAGGAGTGGGAAAATTATGTCTAAATCCAGCTTCTAGATTGGAAATAAGAGCTTTAGATTCAGCCCATAGTTGTAACATATTCAGAAGAATTTCCACATAAATTTTAGAAATAACATCTAAGAGACTGGATGAAAGTTTGTTGGATCTTTAGTGTCTCCTTTTTTATATAGGAGGACAATAACATTATTCTTCCAAATTTCAGGGGTAAAACGATGTTTAAGACATTTGTTAAAAAGATTTGTCAGTGTCGGGACCCAAATATTTAAGTGTCATTTATAAACATGTGCAGGGAGGACATCCAAGTCAGGCACTTTATTTAGTTCACAAGAGTTTATGGCATCTTCTACCTCAAGGGAGGAATAAAATAATGATTTGGAATGCAAACTTTCTCTGGTTTCTGCAGAAATTACAGTACTATTCACCAAGGAGTCATATAAAATTTCACTAAAATAGGAAAACAAGTTTTCCACCAAGAAAGTGCTGAGGGAATACTCTCAAAATTATTTGTTCTTTTAGCCACCAAATGCCAGAATAAACAAGAAATGTGGTTAGCTATTGCCTCATTCATTGTACTCCATCATTTCAGTTGATGCTTTTTTCTTTCCACTTCTAAAATATTATAATTTATAATTCTTTCATTACCAATTAGGTTTCTTTAACCTTTCTCTATAAGGATTTTTTTTAGTAAACATCATTTATTTTGATAATTCTCTCTTTGCAATACTACATGTCTGATTGAACCATATTCTTGTATTGTTTATGGATGTTCTGTGTACATACATGACAGATAGAATTTCAGAGAATAAATTTGACAGGCATTTAAATAACTCATGAGAAGAGTCAAAACACTTTTTTTCTATTAGATGACTATTGGTGGGGGATAGCAAACTGTCAAATTATAGAGAAGGTATTAAAATGAAGAGGTCTTTTTGCATAAACATCAGGAGACTGATTTATTACATGAGTCCACAATTTTCCAACAAAGTATTAAATATATTCAACATAATTGTGATAATAGCATGATCACTTTCTGTGTGCATTAATACAGCTAAATCCAAGACAGTATCCATATCCAGAACAGGAGTCATAACACTCCTTCCATTACAAGACACAGATGAAACTTTACCCATGATATCAGTGTTAGAGCAACCATTCAATATTACTAAACAGCAATTATTCAAAAGATTTTTTCATCGAATCCCTTTCTCATTAGTGTACTTATCTTCAGATTTTCAAATTATACTAATCTGTGATGGTATGTGTATATACTGTATATATAGACTTGATAAGGGTATTATGAGATTCAACCCTTGATTCAGTATCCCCCAATATCAACACTTTTGCCTTGTTATACATCTCTGAAACCTCTGAAATGTTAACTTCTGTCAACAGTATAATAGCTGGACAAAATTACTGTACTTTCTCTTTCAGAGTCAAGAATAATACTTTTAGTCATAGGTATTCCTAGGGTCCTATTTATTTCTAATAGCCCTCTTTACATGGTTTACCAAGTCCCTGCACTACAACTGCTATTTGTTTGTTTGATTGGTTTTTATTTTCTTTTTCTCTGAAGATCTATAGGGCCTAATTTAGATAGATTACTGAAGCCACAAGGAGAGAATCCACTTTTAGAAAAGTACATAGGGGCACATGACCCCAGTGGCAAAAATAAGGGCAATAGAACAAAGAATATCATGAACCAGGGAAGGAAGATTGGTATCACTATGTAGCTACTTTGTGGTGATCAGCAAATCAGGTCACAGAGTAAAGCCACTGCTGTGCACTTTCAGCAACTTCCTGAGAATAGCCTGACTGCTAAATGGTGTTTTGAATTGCACATTATTGAATAATGTGACCTGGATTTTCAAAGCTATGGATTCCAAACTTGTGGCAGTTGTTCTGCTGCAACTGCATCACTACAAATGTAGCAAAATTGTTGTCTGAGATTTTGTGATGTTCAAATACAGTAAGGCATTTTGATGCATTTTCAACACTTTCCTCACTTTACATCAGGAAATGTAAACATGCTCCACTTTTGTGATGCATGTGTCATTTTGATGTACAACTTGTGGCACTTGTGATATGAAGTTAAACCACATTTAGCAGCCATGGCGCAAGTAGCCCAACTGGGGCAAAATCTGGCCAACATTCTTTGAAAAGTCAGCCCCATATGTCTGCAGTTATTTAGAAGTTGCCCCAACTTTTTTATATACTTGCTAGTGGTATAACAGATGGATTGGAAAACAGCTGACTAATGCAACATGGTTCCTGATACATTTCTCTTACAGACCATGCTGAGCAAACTTATGTCTACATCCCATGCTCATGCAAGAAATCCTCCAAATGTCTGTTAATCAAGAAATCCTATCTTAACTGGAAAAATAGGGGACTAGAAAACCTGGAGAAAAAGATGAAAATGGGACAAAATAAAAGCAACTACTTTTTATCAATTCAACCTTTTGGAAAAACAGAGAATACACAAGCTAGTTTTCAGACAGTCTCCCTTTTACCCTTGCTCAGTCCAATTGCCACTTCTAGTCCAGTGCATGCTGAACAGACTAATAAGATGGAGATGCTCTCCTCTTCACCTTTTCCAATCATACATAGAAGTTGAAATAGCTGAAATTGCTGAAACAGCAAAGGACAAGCAAGGACATTTAGCACTACAGCATAAGGGAAAGTTTGACAACCTTACCCCTTCATTAAGAACTCAATCAGTAAAGTTTGATATCCTCAAGAATGAGGATAAGGGAGAGCAAAGTAGAAGGTTCAATAATGAAAAAGATGAGAGTAACGGTGGGTGGGAGGGGAACACTGCTGAGCATGATTCAAGAAAGAACAAAACCCTGCATGTTGAAAATATTTTTTGTGAAAGGAACAACTGGGAGAGACTGCTCAAAAGGAGTTACACAGAGATATAGGGTATCCATTCAGCATCAGATAACAAAAGAAAAAGAAGTGGAAATAGAAGAGGTCTGTGAAATATGAATCACCATTTTCAAAACAGAGGACATTTCTGTAGAAAAAGATTCTAAGTCATGTCTAAATCAGGAGCTGACACCAGTGTTGACCTCAGATACCCCTCCCTTGTAGGCACTAGACATGCTGAAGGCAATTTATGTGTTAAAATCAAAGTTAGAGTCTAATGAGAAACGTCATAGAAGTAGAACAGACGTACACCTCACTTTCAGAAATAAAAAAAGACAGATATGAAACAAACAGAAGCTACATAGAAACATAGACTTTGATGGCAGATAAGGACCACTTGGCCCACCCAGTCTGAAAATTGTACTTCAGCTCTTGATGACAAAAATGTAATTTGGACAGTAGCTATTCAGCAAGAGAATCACAATTAAGATATCAATTTCAAGTTGTGAGACTTTAAACTCAGAACTGTAGGAAAAACATTTGTCATAGGTATACCAGAGGGATGAGAGAAAAGCTCTTTTCTATAGACCGCTGTGTCATTGAGGCACAGGTCAGTAAGCATAGGAAAACCAGGATCATTTTCAAAATTCACAAATAGCATTTTATTTTTCTCAATAACAGCAAAAATAAAAAATAAAAATTATTCAGTATAACTATTTACAAAGGCAGTACAAACAGAGGAAACTAAGTCCTTCTTCTGAGGGTATCTCTTAATTCCAAGTTTCAGTCTTGCTCTTTCACTCTCCTTGTCTCTCTAGCAAAAGCATTGCTGCTCTTTTATAAGTCTTTGTGAACTCGTTAAGAAAGCTTGCTTCTCACAGAATGTTCTTGTAAGTTTACAGAATGTTCTTGTAAGTTTACAGAGTGTTCTTGTAAGTTTCATTCCTTACAGGTGCAGCAAAAAGAACATAGTGACCCAGAACTGACCTCTTGTTTACAGCTCTGCAAAAGGCTTAAAAAATGTGCCTCAGGTTGACCCCTTGAGTTCCAGATAGCCTTTTACAATCATTTCAACAGTATAACTATATACAGTTTTAAACAAAGTCATACGAGTATTAGTGACATTTCCACATAAAGATTCACATATATTTATATACCCACAAATATGCAAGGGGAAACAAAATACAGAACTAGAATAGGAAGGCAGAGAGATAGCGAGAGGTGGAGAATTGTGAAATTATCAGAGTGATCAGTTCCTAGGTGTCACAAGAAAATTTGGTTGCACAACCAGACAGACAAGAGACAGAAAAGGAAAGGATAGACCAGACACTTGCGTTTAATCTCTTTCTGCATAACAAATGGGGCAGGGCCCTATTCAACCCTGTCATACAGCCCCCTCTTTAAGAGGGAACCTGTTTTCCAAAACATTCTATTAAATTCCTGTCTAACATTAGCTTATAACCTTGACAGTTCAGTGCATATGCAGCAAAGCAAACAGAAGTTTCAACTCACATTGTTGCAGCCTTCAGAATTCTCACTTCCTGATCCATATCTTGACAGAAAATCAGCGTTGACATTCTCTTTTCCAGATTTGTGCAGCACTTTAAATTTAAATGGCTGTAGTGCCAGGTACCACTGTGTGATTCTAGAATTTTTATCCTTCATTTGGTTAAGCCAACAGAGAGGACTGTGATCTGTTGCAAGTACAAAGTCAGCTCCTAGTAAATAATACTTAAGGGACGCTATGGCCCACTTTGCTGCACGGTATTCCTTTTCAATGGTGGAGTACCTTTTCTCTTTGTCTTGCAATTTCCTACTTATGTATAAACTAGGATGTTCTTTCCCATCTATATGCTGACTCAAGACTGTGCCAAGGCCTACCTCTGATGCCTCAGTCTGTAACAGAAATTGTTTCTCAAAGTCTGGGCTTCTTAAAATGGGCTTAACATAATGTAACCTTAATGGCTCGAAAAGCCTCATCACACTCTGAGGTCCATTTCACAGTATTTGGGCACCATTTTTTTGTGTGAGTTTAGTGAGAGGAGTAGCTAACTCAACAAAGCTGGGAACAGCTCTTTGATAATAACCAGCCAACCCTAAAAATGACCTGACATGTTTCTTGGTTTTAGGGACAGGGCTGTTAGCTACAGCTTTTATCTTAGAAATCTCTGACTTGGCTTCTCCATTTCCCAAAACATAGCCCAAATATCTGGTTTCCTGCATGCACAATGCATACTTGGTAGGATTGTCAGACTTGCCTTTTCAATTGATTGGATAACTGCTCATAGGTGTTCCAGGTGGCTTTTCCAGTCTGGACTGTACACCACAACATCATCCCGGTACACAGCACAATAACCAGCATAAGGGGATAAAATTACATCCACGTACCACTGGAATGTAGTGGGTGCATCATGTAAACCAAATGGCATGGTGGTGAACTGATATAATCTAACAGGAGTGGCAAATGTAGTTTTGTCTCTGGATTCTTTTGCTAGACTGATTTGCCAGTAACCTTTGGTGAGATCAAGGGTACTGATATACTTGGCACTCCCCAGTCTGTCCACCAAATCATTTATTCTGGGCATAGGATAACTGTCAAATTCTGACATTTGATTAAGTTTCCTAAAATCAAGGCAAATTCTTACACCCCCTTCTTTTTTGTTTACAATCACCATTGGTGATGACCAAGCACTTCTCAGCCCTTCTATGATACCCAGTTCTTTCATTTTTTGGTTTTCCTTAACCACGACTGCTCTTAACTGCTCTGTAATCTGTATGTCTTTTGTCTAATAGAGTGAGCATTCCTTGTTACTATTACGTATTCAACCCCTTTTGCTCGGCCTGGTAATAATGTAAAAGTACCGTTAAATGTCTTTAGCAAGTTACACATTTCTGCAGTTTCTTCAGAGGTTAAGGAGATGCTGGGAGGTTTGATACCTTTTATTAGACCATGAAGTGTCTTGTACAAAGATAGAATCATACACAAGCTTTCAGGGCCTCACAGGTCCCTTCTTCAGGTGAATAGCAAAACTGAGCAACGTAACCAGTATTTATATCTACTGTGGAGCAATTTATAAAAAAATGGCAGAAAGTGTAGTAAGAAAGTAGTAAAAGGGGACTTAGATAAAAAAAACTGTATAAATAGCAAAGTAAAAAAGATGTGTGAGAAGAAATGGGGGGCAATCAACAGGAACAGGTCAGCTGAAGAGTAAAGGAAGCTGGAAAGGGTAATGCAAATGACCAGACAGGAATACAGATAAGAAAGATCTGACATGCAAAGAGTAGAAGGTAGGCTGAAAGGGTAGAATAGATAGGAGTGTTTTAAAAATGCAAGGAAACTAAGAAATTAGAAGGAACAAAACAACAAAGGCCCAGATAAGCAGAGTGTGAAGTAAGTATAAAAGAGAGGTGTGAGAACAATCAAGGGGTGGACAGGACTGAGCTGAAGAGTTGTAGGAGAGGCAGGGAGGAAATAAGGAACAGGTGATAAAAACAGAGCAGGCAGGAACTCAGGAAAAAACAATAACAAGAGAATTATAGATTACCACAGGGTGTCATAAATCCAATGTGCCGATTCAGTCCACAGATATTAGATTTAAATTGTTTTATGTATTTCAATTCCCATGTCCTTCTGTCCTGTGTGTTTTTGAAGTTGTCTCTTAGTATCAAGACAAATAAATCCGAGAGAGAATGACCTGTTTGTGAAAAATGGTTTCCTACTGGTGTGCTGCTAACCTGGTTTACTATAGTGTGTTGGTGGTGATTCATCCTGGTTTTCAGTGGTTGCCTAGTTTCCCCAATACAGCATCCATTTGTGCACTTCTTGGACTGAATTAGGTAACCCACATTGCTGGATTGACATGTGATATATCCACTGATTTTTATTATGCTGTTCTGGCTTGTCTTGATGGTTGTCTGTGTGCATATGTGGGTGCAGGTCTTGCATCGCACCATGTTGCATGGTGTTGTCCCTCTTGTTTCTTGGTTATCATGATCTGCTGGGAGTCTGTTATGAATTATAATGTTCAAGAGGCTGGGGGGGCTGTTTATAGGCAATGACAGGTGGTTCAGTGAAGATGTCCTTCAGTATGTCATCTTCTCTCAGCATGGGATGTAGTTCTTTAACATATACACACAGACCACCATCAAGACAAGCCAGAACAGCATAATAAAAATCACTGGATCCTACACATGTGAATCCAGCAATGTTGGTTACCTAATTTGGCACAAGAAGTGCACAAATGGATGCTATATTGAGGAAACTAGGCAACCACTGAAAACCAGGATGAACACCACCAACATACAATAGTAAACGAGGTTAGCAGCACACCAGCAGGAAACAATTTTTCACAAACTGATCATTCTCTTTTGGATTTGTCTGTCTTCATACTAAGAGGCAACTTCAAAAACATATAGGAGAGAAGGACATGGGAATTGAAATACATAAAACAATTTAAATCTAACATTTGTGGACTGAATCGGGATATTGGATTTATGACACTGTATGGTACACTGTTATTCTCTTACTATTGTTTTTTTTCTGAGTTCCTGCCTGCTCTGTTTTTTTTTACCTGTTCCTTATTTCCTCTCTGCCTCTCCTACAACTCTTCAGCTCAGTCCTTCCCACCTCTTGATGGTTCTCATACCTCTCTTTTTATACTTACCTCACACTCTGCTTATCTGGGCCTTTGTTGATTGCCGCCGCCCCCCCCCCCCACATTTCTTCTCACACATCATTTTTACTTTGCTATTTATATACTCTTGTATCTAAGTCCCGTTTTACCACTTTCTTACTACACTTCCTGCCTTTTTTTATAAATTGCTCCACAGTAGATATAAATACTGCTTACATTGCTCATTTTTATGTTTGCTTGCACGCATACACAAGAAACATAGTGCTGTCATCCAAAATGCAGTGCCATATAGCTGAAAGGGAGAGAGTCGCTTCAGTGAGCAGGATCAGATAACTGAAGCACGCTCTCTCCCTTTCGACTCTACGGCACTGCATTTCGGATGATCTGAAGCGTGCTCTCTTCCTCCCAACAGCCTTCCAGGTGCCACGCTGGGAGCCCACCCCAGCGTGGCAAAAACTGTTATGGCCGACGGGGGTGCCCAATCCCCCATCAGCTCCACGGCCCCACCAACAGCTTTCCAGCTGCCACGCTGGGAGCTCACTCCATCATGGCAAAAATTGTTATGGCCGATGTGGGGTGCCCAATCCCCCGCTGGCTCCAAGCCACCCCAAACAGCCTTCCAGCTGCCACACTGGGAGCCCACCCCAGCATGGCAAATGACCTGCACTGTCATGCTGTTAAAAAAAACAACCTGAAAACAAAAAAATGGTCCCTCGCAGTCTCCTTGCCCCCCTCCCCCACCTGTACCCAACCTCTGTGCACCCTGCCTCCCCACACCACCCTCACCCCATACTTACCTCCGGAGTCTGGTTCGATGATCTTCAGTGGACTGGGAACAAGTCTGCACTCTTCAAAGCCGACCACGAACTAAGGAAATGCTGGTAAGCTGTATTAAGGAATAAATAAGGTTTTTTCAACTTTGATGCATATCTCAGGCATTTTTTTGAATTTTGGCACCAAATTTTCAACATAGGGTTTTTGGGACCCCTCCTCACGAACACTGTCATTGTCATGGTGTTAATCGGTCCCGAAAGGTGATTTCGTGGTCACTGCGCAGAATCACATTTCAGGACTGATTAATGGAATGACAGTGCCAGTGTTCATGAGGTGGGCTCTCAAAAAGCCTATGTTGCAAATTTGGTGAATAAAGTCCTAAAAATGACTGTTTTACAAGTGTGCGTTGCACAGTTCCTATGCACGATCGTAAGCTCACAAATTTTTAATATTTGCACTCCAGATTTTCAACATTGACATTTTACCACACCTCCTTATGAGCAGTACAGCTGTCATTTTTCACATCTCACCCAAATGTGTTTCCGCACATGTGGCGCACAATGGCACAGTTGGTGGGTGAAATCAATGTTTGGGACAGATTAAGAAAATCATAGTGACACTGTTCATGAGCAGAGGGTCTTAAAATGGTTGTGTTGAAAATTTGGTAAAAAAATTCCTATAAATGACTGTGTTACGAGCGTGCATTGCACAGTTTCCACGCACCCTTGTAAGTTCACAAATTTGTACTATTTTCAGTCCAGATTTTCAACACTGGCATTTGTCAACACCTCCTTATGAACAGTACAGCTGTCATTTTTCACACCCTGCCTGAAATGTGTTTTTTGCACTTCTGGAACAGAAATGCGTGGTCACTGTGGGACATCAGTGTTTGGGACAGATTAAGAAAATGACAGTGACACTGTTCATGAGCAGAGGTGTCAAAATGCCTGTGTTGACAATCTGCTGTAAAAATTCCCAAACTAATTAGATTACAGGTGTGTGTTGCACACTTTATGCGCACACTTGTGACTGTTTTTTTTTTATATTTTCCCTCCAGATTTTCAACATTGCCATTTTTTACACCTCCCCATGAACAGTACAGCTGTCATTTTTCACATCCTGTTCGAAACATGTTTTTGCACCTGTAGTGCCAAATGGCATAGTCGCTGTGCAAAATCAGCTTTCAGCTAACAAACTGATATTGCCACTGTTCTTGAGGTGGGGGTCACAAAAAAAACCATGTTGAAAATGTGGAGTGAATTAGGGCAGCGTACCCAATGAGGTGGGACTGTGAGGTTATCAAGTATTTGGAAGTCAAGCTGGGTAAATCACCAGATACGCTCTTTGCAGACAATTATCCATCCCTAATAAAACAGATAAGGGCGGACCTGCAAAGATGGGATAGTATTCCCTTTCCCTTATATTCTAGGCTTCAAATAATTAAAATGAATGTCCTACCAAGATTGCTATATCTTTTTCAGGCGGTCCCATGTAAGGTACTGTACCTCAGAAGGAATTTGAGGTATGGCAAAGTTGGATAATGACTTTCATTTGGGGGAATAAACGTCCCAGAGTAACTAACAAAGTGTTATTCTTACCAAAACAGGAAGGGGGTAGAGCATGTCCACAGGTAAGTAGTTACTGGGTTGCTGCTCAAATGAAGCAAGCTTTATTATGGGTCAACAGGGGATATAGAGCACACTGGCAGCAAATTGAGCTGCACTTAGTGGGGAGGATGCAGTTGTGCTCAAAGATTTTTGACCCACAGGGTCGTACATCGGACTATGTGACACTCCCTGCCTCAGTAGAAGCAACTCTACATGGATGGTACCAAGGTATAAAGAAAGGGTCCACAAAAAGAAACATGTGGAGATATAAGTGATTTATCTTTGATATGGCCTATTCTCCAAATGATTTCTCCAACTGGTATCAGAGACAGGCGACTGCTGGCCTAGTTGCAAGTTGGCAATTACTGCAGGGGAGCACATTATTATCATTTGAGAGGGCAAAGGGGTTGTTCAATTGGTCAGAACATGATCGGTTATATTATTACCAAATTAGAAATTATATAAACGGAAAGCTGCAAGAGGACCTTAAGCAGGAAGATCTCAGACCTTTCCCCTGGGCTTTTGAAAATGTTTGGGAATCAACTCATGGTAAGGGGGCCATAACAATGCTTTATTGGAACTTGGTAGCAGATCAGATGTACAGCATGGCCTCATTACAAAATAAATGGGAACAGGAGCTAGGTATACAACTAAATCAAAAAAATGGGGTATTATTTTTAGAAGTAGCTGGAGCACAACCTCATCCCCCATGTGGCAGGAATTCACCTGGAAGATTAAAATTAGATAGTTCTATACGCCAGGCAGACAGATGAGGATGGGTTCTAGAACCAATGCAATGTGTTGGAGAGGATGTGGATGCCTCCAAGCAGAGATGCCACATATTTTCTGGTCCTGTTTGGGACTGGAAATATATTGGGACAATATTAAACAACATTTAAAGGAAGTATTTGGGCTGGTAACAGAGATAGGACTGGAGAACATTGTGTTAGGTTTCTGTCTGGCAACAATTAAAGGAAAGGAAGGGCAATACTTATAGGCAGTGATGTGCATTGCGGCCCTGAAGGGCATAACAAAGAAATGGTTACAGCAGTTTCCTCTGGAGATAGGGGATTGGTTGGGTATAATAAACCAAATTCAAGTCATGGAAAGAACTACTTTCGCTGTTTACCACAGTAATGAAGCATATATAAACAGATGGACTTGCTGGGACTTGTATAAAGAGAGATTATAGACTTAAATAAATGATTTAAAATATATGCCCCTCCCCCTTTCTCCTTTTCCTCCTTCCCGCTACACCTATATTTTTCCTTTTCCTCCTTCCTCCTCCTCCTTCCCTACCTTCCTAGCCCCTCCCTCCCCTCCCCTTTTTTGCCTTACTCCCCCTCATTATGGGTCTAATTCTACTCTCCACAAAAGGTATCAGTTTTAAACCAAATCTAATGTAATGATGAAAGATATAGATGCTGGTTTTACTTTTTTACCTCCCCAAGGGTATAAATTTGTTTGTTTATAACATTCTGAATTTGTTAGGATTAAAGAATTTCAAATGTTAATTTCCTGGTTTAATAGGTATGGAATATAAAAATGGATCAGGTATAAAGTGTATATGAGATAATTTGGTTGTTCTATATTGGTAATAACTGCTTAATGGACTTTGAATATGATAATGTATGTAGGACACAGCCTGAATGTGATAATGTATGTAAGTTACAACCTGAAGTTTTTTATTGGAAAATACTTAATAAACTAAGTATAAAAAAAAAAAAGAAAATGTGGAGTGAAAATACCAACCAACGCTTGGGGCATTAGGGTTTTTGACCATAACGCCCCACCCTGTAGAGACTGACAGGCATCATGGATGTCACATGGGATTGCCGCCTGTAATGCTCATGCCATTCTACCCCCACCCACAACCTGCAGCCACTGACAGGCATTGAGGTGTGCCTTGGACTCTTTGGCCCCAAAGTTCACCTCGTTCTCCTATACTGCACCCATCTCACTGTATTTCCTTATGGAATGGGCTGAGCATAAGGCCCAAAGACCCCAAGGCACACCGTAATACTTGTCGGTGTCTGCAGGGTAGGGTGTGGTGAAATGGTGTGGCCATTATGCTTGACGACCCAAAGGCACAACCCAATGTCTGCCAGTCTCTGCAGGGTGGTGGTGGGGTTGGCTTTAGTTCAATACTTCACTGCCATTCCTATTATGCATCTCTCTAACTCCTACACTACCAATGCCAATGCCAGCAAACAAACATTCAGCATTGACAAATGCTTGTTGCTATTCACCTGAAGAAGGGACCTGTGAGGCCCTAAAAGCTTGTGTATGATTTCGTCTTTGTACAAGACACTTGTTGGCCCAATAAAAGGTATCAAACCTCCCAGCATCACCTGTTTTTCAGAGGTTAAAGAAATACTCACCTTTACAGCATCAGCAGTTACAGTTTGTTCCAGTCTCTCATAAGCTACATCAATATCTTCTTCATCAGTTTCTGGTAAAACCAGCAAAACAGCTTTTGGTGTTTTTTCAACCCATTTTTTGAGGAGGTTAGTATAGTATATCTTAGTAGGATTTTTCCCTGTCAGGGGCCTCAATCTCATAGTTAACTGTGCCAGTATGTCTAAGCACTTTATAAGGCCCTTGACACTTCATTAACCGTTTATTTTCTGTAGTGGGTAACAGTAGCAAGACCTTTTTACCTGGCTCAAAAACATTTTCTTTTACCCCATGGTCATAATACACCTTCAACTGGTTTTGGGCCTCTTCCTGATTATTATGACCAATTTCAATATATTTTGCCAGCTTCTTTCTCAGGGCACACATATAAAATGTAATAGATTGTTTCTGATGTGGGTTATCTTCACGTTTCTTTTATTACATCTAGCGGCCCTCTAGGTTGTCTACCATACAGCATTTCAAATGGTGCAAAACCTGTTGATGCCTGTGGCACTTCTCTGTAAGCAAAAAGCAGGTAGGGTAAGTATTGGTCCCAGTCTTTCCCGTCCCCTTTTACAAACCTTTTTAACATGCATTTTTAGGGTTTGATTAAAACACTCAACAAGACCATCTGTCTGAGGGTGATAAGGGGAGGTTCTTATGGCAGTGATACCTAGTAGTTGGTACAGCTCCTTCAGTAATGCAGCACCAAAATTACTACCCTGATCAGTAATAATCTCTTTAGGTATGTCCACCCTGCTGAACATTTTGGCAAGGTCTGCTGCCACTTTTGGGGTTGTGACAAACTGCGTCTGGGTATCGAGTAGCATGTTCACATACTACCAAAATGAATCGATTACCCTTTTTAATTTTGTCTAAGGAGCCAACCACATCCATAGCAATTCTCTCAAAAGGCACATCTATCAAGGGTAGGGGCACCTTGTTTGTTTTTTTAGTCACTGTGGCTACTTTCTGACACTCATCACAAGAACTGTAACAGGTATCAACATCTTCATGAATTCCAGGCCAGTAAAATCTGTACAGCAATCTGGCAAGGGTGTGATCCCGCCCCGAGTGACCAGCCATAGGATTATCATGTGCTATCTGTAACAACTCAGGTCTATACTTTTGTGGTATAACCAGCTGTTCTATCTGTTCTTGTGTCTGAGGGTTAACCCAAACTCTGTACAGTAACCCATTACATTTTTTAAACATTGGTTCACACTGTTTTGGTTTCATCCCCCAGCTACTTAAAATAACCCTGAAGAGAAACATTGATAGCTTGCTCTGAAACAAAATCACAATCCATTATCAGTTTATCTTCAACATTTTCATATTTTAACCTCATATGTCCATCAGTCTTTTGTTGCCACTGTTTCTTCAGGTGTCGTCTTTCTTTCCTGGACTTCTGGATCTTGGAGCTGTGCTCAAATAAGTCTGAATCAAAATCAACGAAAGGAAGAGTCCCCACCATTCATGATTTTCTTTGCCTGAGCTCTTGTCATTACAGCTGCTGAAACATCAGGATTTACTCCCTCTTTGATTAACTCAGTAAATCCTGGAAAGTCATTTCCAATAATTACAGGTACAGGTAACTTAGGTACTACCCCCACTTTTATTTGGTGCAACACCCCATTAATAGTCAGTCACTTGGCTGATGGGATAGTATCACGTGTCCCCATGGATGCAGATGACACCAGTACTTGGTCCTTTTGGACACTGTTTTCCCAGCACTTCAATATGCACTAGGGTCTGTCTGCTTCCTGAATCTGTAAGTTCCTTCACAGTCTTATCTCCCACCTTCACATCTGTTAAGTACGTGCCCCAATTTGCCAATGACAAATCTGCTCCAGTGTCACTCTTCTTATTACAGCAATTTATTGCACTATGATCTGGCTTATTACAGTTATAGAAAATAAACTCTTTGGGTGCAGATTTGTTACCCCAACCAGAGTTCTTATCAGACTTGGAGTTTAAATGGTAAAAAGAGTGTCTTACCGGTGCTTGGCTGTTACCTCACTGCTGTGGCATCTGTCTGGCCATTTGGTAGTCTTTAGCCAAAGAAACAGCCTTTTCCCCACTTTCTGGTTGGTGTTCTTTTACCCAAAGCTGTACATCTGTGGAAGAATGTTGATGAACTGTTCCATTACAAATATTTTGATGATCTGTACAAGTGTTTTACCCTCTGGTTGGAGCCATTTCATAAGGAGTTCTCTGAGTTGGATGAAGGCTTCTCAAGGATTGTCGACTGAGTTGTACTTCACAGACCAAAATCTCTGCCTGTAGGTCTCACCTGAGAAGTCATATCTTTCCAGGATCTATCTTTTCACCAGGTCACAGTTTTTTGACTGTGCAGTGTCCATATTGCTGTAGGCAAGTTGGGCTTTCCCTGTCAGGTAATGTACCAGTCTGATTGACCATTGCTGCTTTGGACACTGGTAGGCTGTGGCAACCCTTTCAAAAGTTGTCTGGTATGCTTCGATATCATTCGAGGGACACAACTTTGTAAGTTTAATGTATTTTAAGTTGTTTATGTCTTGTTGCTCTGCTGGACCAGTGCCAGATCCTCTGACTTTAATAACTTGCAAGGCATCCATCTATCCCTGCATCTCTTCTCTTCTTTGCTGCTCATGTCACTGCATCTCTTCTTTTCTCTGCTTTTCAGGTTGTTGCATTTCTTCTTTTCTCTGTGCCTCTAAATGTTGAATCTCTTTTTCTCTCTGCTACATCTCCTCACTTCTCTGTTCCTCTGTCCCTGTTTGTTGTATAGCCCACGATTTGAAAAAGGCAGTCAGGCTTTCGGGTTCTGTCACTGAATGTTCTTTTTTGTTGTTGTTCTATCACTGGTGCTGGCTGTAGTCTCAGCTTGGACTTTGGTCTCTGCTAGTTTGGTTGACATTCTTCTGGTGATCACTCCTGGACTTGCTGCTGCAGAATCCATACCTTTCTCCTATGCTTCCCCGGTACCGGGTCTAGTACCCACTCACAAAACTCCTGGCTTAGAGTATGCACGGTATAAATCCCACTGCCAACACCACCTGTCATCGAGGCACAGGTCAGGAAACATAGGAAAACCAGGCGCAGTTGCAAAATTTGCAAATAGTATTTTATTTTTTATCAATGACAGCAAAAATAAAAAAATAAAAATGTATTAGTATAACTATTTATAAAGGCAGTACAAACAAAGAAAACAAAGTCCTTCTTCTGAGGGTATCTCTTAATTCCAAGTTTCAGTCTTACTCTCTCACTCTCCTTGTCTCTCTAGCAAAAGCATTGCTGCTCTTTTATAAGTCTTTGTCTGTGAACTTGTTAAGAGAGTTTGCTCCTCACAGAATGTTCTTGTAAGTTTACAAAATGTTCTTGTAAGTTTCATTCCTTGCAGGTACAGCAAAAAGAACATAGTGACTCAGAACTGACCTTTTGTTTACAGCTCTACAACAGGCTTAAAAACTGCATTTCAGGTCAACCCCTTGAGTTCCAAATAGCTTTTTGCAATCATTTCAAAAGTGTAACTATATACAGTGTTAAACAAAGGGATCTCAGTATTAGTGACATTTCCACATAAAGATTTACGAATATTTGTATACCCACAGATATGCAAGGGGGAACAAAAGACAGAAATAGTAAGGGAAGGCAGAGACATAGCGAGAGGTGGAGAATTGCAAAACTGTCTGAGTGTTCAGTTCCTAGATCTCACAAGAAAATTTGATTGCACAACCAGACAGACAAGAGACAGAAAAGGAGAGGATAGAATAGACCCTGGCATTTCAACTCTTTCTGCATAATAAATGGGGAAGGGACTTATTCAACCCTGTCACACATTGTCAACAAAATCTTTAATGTTTAACCAAAAGCTATAAATATAGAAACTGATTGGGTCCACCAGGCTCTAAGGCCTAAACCAGAAACAGGCAGACCACCATGAGCAATTGTTTT
The DNA here is from genome assembly GCA_016271365.2 of Neoceratodus forsteri. Taxonomy (NCBI): domain Eukaryota; kingdom Metazoa; phylum Chordata; order Ceratodontiformes; family Ceratodontidae; genus Neoceratodus; species Neoceratodus forsteri. The sequence continues at coordinate 733,032,597 of CM057450.1, forward strand.
AAAATTCATGAATATATTTGAAAAGAGACTATGATGAGGGAAGTTTACCAAAAGAAAAGACTCTCACATAAAGACATTTACATAACTGTTCATGATCTTCCTCTAGAGGTGGCCAAGGACAGGAAGAGCTACAGCTCCAGGCATTTTCTATAGCAAGACATGGGTTCAAAATTAATCCAATAGTCAAAGAAGGTAGAGCTGCAGGGTATTCCAGTCGGGAGAGAGGAAACAAAGGGATCTGTGGTCCTTTTTCCCTCTAAACATATATGCATGTGTCATGCAACAAAAAGTCTTTTGGTAAAGGAGTGAATTCTGAAATGCATCAAGGCATGTTTTCATTTTAACCTGGCACCTCAGTAAAATTGGCACATTAGTTATTTATTCCTGAGAGCTGTGTTTTTTCTTCAAAAAGGTGGTGAGTGTTGGATATTTTGTATACACAATGTATGTATGTATGTATATACGTATGTATGCATGCATGTTTACAGCACTGACACTTTAATAAAGGTATTGATTGGTGTGATCATTGGTGCTATTACAACTGGTGAGCTGCACTAGTCCGAAACAGAGATTACAAATTACATCAGGATGTGCAACATCAATTTCAAAAGCCCATGAGTGGCAAAAGTATGACAGATATCTACTTTCATAAAGCCTTCCATTACTAAGTCTTTACTACTTTCTCTTTCTATCTCCCCACTGTTGCTCTCCACCTGTGACTCTTGCTGTAAATTGCCACCTGTAAACTGTTATCTTTATTAGTTGTTGTATATATCACAAACGCACTCCACAGGTCAGGCTCTGCCCCCACAGTGCCAAACCTCAAAGTGCAATATGTGAACAGTAGATAAACAGGGTAACCCTCCTGTCTGTTTTGGGTCCGAAACACCTCCTAGCCTCGAGTCCTCAGGTCAAATATGAACCCTTTTTTGCTAGCACACCCAGGTAACAGGATCAAATATCACACCCTCTTCAGGAAAATGCAGTGCAATTCTTAACCCAGTGGGCACCCAGCCTGGTTCACAATTCTACCCTTTTGACTCAGTTTGAGACCTAGGTAATTTCTTAACTTAGCAAGAAAGTAACACACTTTTAAGCTCTTAACAATTGTCAGAGTTATCAACACTGTTCCACCAGCATTCACATGCAAAAGAAAATGAGAAAAGTACAGGCAGAATTTCAAGAAAAATAATATTTACTAAAAAATTAAAATAGGTAAAATACAAAATGCAAAACATATGAAATTGGGGCTACAATCTTTTAAAGTAAATGGATAATTATACAAAACAAAGCCTTATTACTGAATTTCTACTACCCTAGGTTTCAAGTAATACATAGGTGGCTGAATTTACCTAAAGTGCTATGAGGGTTTGTCAGAAGTCCCACCTCAAAATCAGAGGCAAAATGCCAAAAACCAAATGCAATGTTTTCTCCCACTTGACTGGTAATATGTTGTCACAAAACTCCTCCTCCCTGATGACACAGCTCACAGATGCTGGCTGTGAGATCACTCATACCTAAGAACTTGAATTAATTTATCAGTCACATGTCTCAACCCACTGCTCAAAATTCCAATAAAAAAATGTATCTTCTTCTTAATTAGTGAGGCTTTATGACAGTCTTCAGAAGCTTCCTGAGGAACTGGATTCCTCTAAAATGCATACTTTGTTCCTGGTTCTATGTGATAATAGCAAGCACCAAACAGTGACTCGCATTATCGCAATGTCAGGGCATCGAAAACAATTTCACCTCCCTGACATCCTCAGTGCATGGAAGAAAGGTGCCCGGAATTTCAATACTTTGCTTTCTGTGGGGAAGCTTCTCCCCCCACACACCCCCTACCCAAGGATTCTCAACTCCAGGGGGGTGCATATCGGGGAGGTGAGAAAGCAAAATAAAGATAACTTTTGGGCCATGCGCAACCAAAAACACAGTAGCACCCGGACCCAGACCCGAACCCAGAACCCCAGCACCACAAGCAGAGGCCATCCCCAGATGCCACAGTGCAGCTCAGCAGCTGACCGCAGCGCCACCCCCTACATCCCCTCCGCCTCCTCCCAGGCCATGCTCACCATGCTCGCTCCCCCCCCACGTGCATGTATGTATAATGACATCCTGTCGCTAGGGTCACCCATAACCCCACATCCAGTCACCCTCCCTGCCCCCTCACCTTTTGGGCTTTCGCCCAAATCGCATCACCATTTCGGACGGTGCTGTCTTTCAGGTGCCAACCACACGTGCAACCTTTGTTCCTGCATTTCAAAGTAAAGGGATAGTTTATATTGGTTATAACCTGGCCTTTGAAGGAAAACTTTATAGTCCCAAGAAGGCTTGCAACTATGTGTCAACACAAAGAAGGAAACTAGCTTTTTAGCTACTGTAGCAACTGTTTTGGGGTCAAAAGGTCAGGCATCTTTAAAAACTACTGTCTTCCATATAGCCTGCTGACCCTGCTATGTCTTATAAGCAGACATTTTAAATCATATATTTATAACAAAATTATACACATAGCCAGTAGATGGTTATCATGTTACATTCCTCCCTCCTAGACTGAACTTGGGGGAATCTATTTCTAGGCATGGAATGAGTTCCCCAAATTCAGTTCACTGCTCAAACAGACGTGATAACCCAGCTGCATTTTTGTTTGCTGCCCCTGCCCTGTGTGAGACAGTCATGTCATAACCCTGCAAGGCAAGGCTCCACCTTAACAGCCTACCATTTGTTTTACCCGTTTGTGCCTGTCAAACCACAGGATTTTGATCTGTTTCTACCTCAAAATGCTGCCTGTATAGGTATGGCTCTAACTTCTTTAGTTCCCACACCATGGCAAGACATTCTTTTTCCACTGTAGAGTAAGCCTGCTCCCTGGGAAGTAACTTCTTACTGAAGTACACTATTGGGTGATCTTTCCCTTGGTTAGACATCTGACTAAGCACAGCCCCATACCCACATCTGAGGCATCAGTCTGGACTACAAAGGGTTTACAATAGTCTGGACTGGCTAATACAGGAGCACTGCACAGTGCCTCCTTTAGTCACATAAAGGCTTGTTCACAGGCTGGTTCCCAGTTAATCCTTTTTGGCATCCTTTTCTTTAACAGTCCAGATGAGGGAGTGGCCAGGGCACTGTAGTTTGGTACAAATTTCCTATAGTACCCTGAGGTCCCTAGAAAACTCCAGACTTGCTTCTGTGTTTCAGGTCTGGGTCGTGCCTTGATTGCCTTAATTTTTGCTTGATTAGGACAGAGCTGTCCCCAGCCTACTATATGCCTGAGGTATGCAACCTCTACCATGGCCACCTGGCACTTTTCAGCTTTTACAGTGAGCCTGGCCTCATGTATCCTGCCCAGAACTTCCCTAAGGTGGGACAGGTGTTTCTCCCAGCTGGTACTGAAGATGGCAAAGTCATCCAGGGATGCCACAACATACTCCTCAGCATCATTTAACACCTGGTTCACCAACCTCTGGAAGGTGTCAGGAGCATTCTTCATTCCAAAAGGCATTACTTTAAACTCAAATAACCCTATCAGAGTGATGAAGGCTGACCTCTCCCCAGCTCTGGCAGTTAACTCTACCTGCCAATACCCTTTTGTCAGGTCAATAGTGGTAAGGTATGTCGCCCCTCTCAATGTGTCCAGTAGTTCATCCATCTGTGGCATTGGGTGGGCGTCTGACTTTGTGACTGTGTTGAGTCCATGATAGTCCACACAAAGACAAGTAGTGCCATCTTGCTTGGGAACAAGGACTATGGGTGAGGTCCAGGGGCTGTGGGATTTCTGGACTACCCCTAAATCCAGTATTTTCTCCACCTCCCTCCTAATGTCCTTTTGGATGGCCTCAGACACCTGATGTGTTCACTGTATGGGTGCTTGCATCCCCATCTCCACATCATGTGTCGCTAAGGGGGTTAGTCCAGGCTTGGTGCTGAACAATGGGGCAAAGTCTGCTAAAACCTCCCTTACTTCCAGGATCTGGTCCGAGGTCAACTGGGGTGACATTTTAATTGCCTCCACAGAAGACTCCTGCTTGCTTTCTCCAGCAAGTCCAGAATGGGGTCTCCTTCATCCATCCCCTCCCCAGGACTACACACTGCAAAGACCATGTCAGCCCTATTAGCATATGGCTTCTTCATGTTAACGTGGCACATTCTTTGTATATGTCTCCTGTCAGGTAGTTCTATAATGTGGTTTACATCATTCACCTGTCTGACTACTTTGTACGGTCCTGCCCACTTGGCCTACACCTTATCTTTCCAGACTGGGATTAGGACCATGACCTCCTGAGCCACAGTGTATGAGCGAGCTCTGGCTCTGTGGTCATACCATATCTTTTGTTTTTGTTAGGCAGCTGCCAGGTTGCTCTGGGCTGTTCCCTTAAGCTCCTTCAGCTCTTGCCTAAACTTAAGGACATAATCCACTATGGGAGTTCCCTGGGTGGCATGCTTGCCTTCCCAGTCCTCCCAGATCAAGTCTAGGGGCCCACATACCCTGTATCCATATAACAGCTTGAAGGGGAAAACCCTGATGACTCTTGGGGCACCTCCCTGTATGTGAACAACAGATGAGGAAGGTATTTCTCCCAGCCCCTCCCATGCTGTTCAGCAAATGCTTGGAGCATTGATTTAAGGGTACCATTGAATCTTTCCACAAGCCCATTGGCTTGTGGGTGATAAGGTGTTGTGCATCTCTGCACCACACACTTCTCCCACAGACATTTCATCAGGTCCGACATGAAGGAACCCCCTCGATCAGTGACAACCTCCTGTGGGAACCCAACACAGGAGAAAATCCCAAGTAAGGCATCTGTCACTTTGTCTGTCCTCAGTGATGATAGAGTGACTGCCTCAGGGTACCAGGTGGCATAATCCACCATTATTAGGATAAACCTCTTCCCTGAGGAGCTGGAGGTATTCAGTGGCCCCACAATAACCATTCCTACCCTCTGGAATGGCTCCTCCACTATGGGCAAGGGTATTAGGGTGGCTTGGGTTTTCTTACCTGCCTTCTCTATTTCTAGGTACTGGTGACAAGACCTGCAATACTCCTTCACCTGCTGGGTGAAGTTGGGCCAATAGAAATTCTGGGCCATTCACGGTTTAGTGCATTCAGGTCCCAGATGACATGGGAATATTGTGAGCAATCTTGAACAATCACTCATGGTACCCGTGAGGAATGACAAACTGCCTGCCCATCACTCCTCCCTCTGTCCTTACATCCTGTGTATCGGTCCATTGTCCCAATAAACTTTGTTTCCCGTCACCTCCCTGTGCTCCATCAGAGTCTGCCCAAGCCCTCAACTTCTCTAAACAAGGGTCATTTTTCTGAGCAACTGCAAAATTGTTTACACATCCCCAAGGCATGGGACAGGTCCCCTCCAGTTTCTAAACTAAGGTCCCTAGTTCTAGCATCAGGGCATTCAGAGTCACTGCCATCCCTAACCCTCTGACTACTGGCTACACCTCCTTCCTCAGAGTAACTTTCTGTAGCTGTTCTGTTAACTGCTACCTGGGAAATTTCCACCCTCTTTCATTATTCTCCATATCAGGAGACACAGGCTGGGGAACCAGCCTCCCAATGTTTTCCACAGGGGCTTCTATGGGGTCCAGGGAACTACAATTTACCTTTGCTGCTTGACTGTGGGTAACTGTACACACCATCCTCTTTTGGAGATTCTTCCCAATAATTACATAGAGAGCAAGATTCTCTGCTACTGCAACTTTTTGCACGGTCTCCCCTGTCTCACCCCAGTCTAGGAGAAAACTAGCAAGTGGCAGAATTTTCTCCTCCCCAGTGAATTCCCATACAGTCACAAATTGATTGGGTATAAGCTGTTCAGGCTCTACCAAATACCCTTTTACCAAAGTCAGGGATGCCCCTGTGTCCCTTAATCCATGGGTCTGTACCCCATTCACAGTAACTAGGTGTATGTGCTCCCTCATGTTTACTGGCATGCTTTCAGGGATACACAAACAATCCATTTCTTTCCTAGCACCACTTTGTGCACTCTCTGCCCTTTTTGGACGCTGCCTGGCAAGATGCCAAGGTTGTCTGCAAACCCAACATTCATTTCTTTTATCAGGCAAATCTTTTCTTTGTAACCTGGGGCTGCCTGGTTTTGGTGGAGGCAAGGAGGGTTTTAACTGCCCTGAAGGTGCGCTTTTCGCTTTCTGTGCTGCCACGCCCACCCCATTCCCTCTCAGAGCAGATCTGCTCCTGGCATAGCAGTCCAAGAGCTCAGCAGCCTCCTGCATGTTTTTTGGATCTTGGTCCTCTAGCCAGGTTTTCAGCTCTGCTGGGCACGCCCAAAAGAACTGCTCTAAAAGTACAACATTTTCAATTTTCTCTACAGAATCTGCTTGTATCCCTTCCCACCAACATTTTAAAAACTGACATTGTTTAGTGGCTAGCTCCTCGTAGCTCATGTCAGGGCTTTTCCTGAGCTTACAGAATTTAACGCTGTATGCCTCTGCTGTTAAATCATATTTCTTTATCAAGGCAGCATTAAGTTTGCCATAATCATTACTGTCCAGATTGTCCATTTGACCCAATGCATCACAAGCTTTCCCAGTAAGCAGCAGGGAGAGCTGGAAGCTCCAGAACTCTCTGAGAAATTTTACCTGAATACATACTTTTTTGAATGAATTTAAAAATGCATCCATATCTTCCCCCTCTTTAAATTCAGCTATCAATTTAGAAATTAATTTGCAACCCAGTCCTGGAGTTCCAGGTGTATCCATGCCACTTACCTGCTCTGGCACTGGTCTAGGGAGTTGTAGCTTCTCCAGTTCAAATTTCCAATGGCGCTCTCTCCCCTCTCGCTCAGCCTCTTGCCGCTCTTGCTCAGCCTCTCATTGAAGCTGTCGCTCTTCTTCCTCAGCCGCTTGCTGTTCTCACTCAGCCTCTCTCTGAAGCTGTTGCTCTCTTTCATTTCACTCCTTCTCCAGCTTCTTCTTTTCAAGCTCCCGTTGCTGCTGGGCTTCGAATCTTTTCTGTTCAAACTCCAACTCCTTTCTACGCAACTCTATCTGTAGCCTGATCCCTTCTGGCTCCAGAATGCTGATGACCTTCCCCTGCTGCTGTGGCTCTTGGCTTGCACTGGTCCTGCTGTTCTCCTCCCTGGATCTGGACAATGCATTGGACCCTGGACCCTCCATGCCCAAGGTTTGGTCCTTTCAAGTCACCGACAGTGACTCAAGGTCTTGAACATTGGCTGCCACAAGAGCCTCTATGAGATGCTTTTTGGCTCACCCCTCATGCTGGGCTCCTCTCTCTTGGCACAACTGCTTCAGGTAGTCTGCAGTGTACTCGCTGTGGTTGGAAACCATCTTCTTCCCTAAGCTATGGCTACACTAGTTTACACATGAAAAAAATAAAACAGGTAGGGAACTTAGACTATAAGCACAATGTTATAGTTCTTTACTTTTTAAATTACTGCCTTATTTTGCATGTGAGCTGTTACAGTTATCAATCTAACACACTGGACTGTTAACGCTCATGTTACCAAATACTTTTTAAATCGCACCGCTGCCAACCAGATCTGTCACAAACACATTCCACAGGTCTGGCCCTCTGCTCCCACAGTACCAAACCTCAAAGTGCAATATGTGAACAGGAGACAAACAGGGCAACCCTTCTGTCTATTTTGGGTCCGAAACACCTCCTAGCCTCAAGTCTTGAGGTCAAATATGAACCCTTTTTCTCTAGCACACCCAGATAACAGGATCAGATATCACACCCACTTCAGGGAAATGCAGTGCAATACTTAACCCAGTGGGCACCCAGCCTGGTTCACAATTCTACCCTTTTGACTCAGTTTGAGGCCTAGGTAATTTCTTAACTTCTTAGCAAGATAGTAACACACTTTTAAGCCCTTAACAGTTGTCAGAATTATCAACACTACTGCAGCATTCACATGCAAAAGAAAATGAGAAAAGGCACAGGCAGAATTTCAAGAAAAATTATGTTTACTAAAAATTAAAAGTAGATAAAATACAAAATGCAAAACATATAACATTGGGTTTACAGTCTTTTAAAGTAAATGGATAATTATACAAAACAAAGCCTTATTACTGAATTTCTACTACCCTAGGTTTCAAGTAATAAATAGGTGGTTTACCTTACCTAAAGTGATGTGAGAGTTTGTCAGGAGTTCCACCTCAAAATCAGAGGCAAAATGCCAAAAACCAAATGCAATGTTTTCTCCCAGCTGGCTGAAAATATGTTGTCAGAAAACTCCTCCTGTCTAATGACGCAACTCACAGATGCTGGCTGTGAGGTCACTCAAACTTGAGAACTTGAATTAAATTATCAGTCACATGTCTCAGCCCACTGCTCAAACATTCCAATAAAAAATATATCTTCTTCTTAATTAGTGAGGCTTTATGACAGAGAGAATTATCCCTTTGATATCTTCAGAAGCTTCCTGAGGAACTGGGTTCACCTAGTTGTGAAAGCTAACAGAAATCTGTTAAAATTGCCTTTTCCTCAGAGGTCATACAATGCATACTTTGTTCCTGCATTTCAAAGTAAAGGGATAGTTTACAATGGTTATAACCTGACCTTTGAAGGAAGACTTTATAGTCACAGGAAGGCTTGCAACTATGTGTCAACACAGACAAGGAAACTAGCTCTGGGACAGACATAAGGCAATTCCAGTGGGGTGGGTAGGAGGAAGTTGGCTGTTGGTTAACTAGGATCTGCAGCTTATCCATTAGGTAGGGAAATGGGAAGACTAGGTGGGCCAAACAGTCCTTAACTGCCATCAAATTCTATGTTTCTATGTTTCTTTTTAGCTACTGTAGCAACTGTTTTGGGGTCAAAAGGTCAGGCTTTTTTAAAAACTACTGTCTTCCATATAGTCTGCTGACCCTGCTATGTCTTATAAGCAGAAATTTTAAAACATATATTTATATAGAGAATAAAGTATGGGTCGGTGTGTGTGACAAGGAGTTTGCACACACTCGAGGGGTTAGATGCTACCTAACCCCGAGAGTGAAGCTCGAGGGGTTTATTAAATGCATCTAACCCCAAGGGTGTGTGCAAATTTTGAGTTTATACACACTAACCCCTGTTTTATTTTATATAATTGCTGGGTTTGCCTTTTTTACCTCAGCAATTACAGTCAAACCTCATTTATCCAAACCGCTTGGGGGGCATCCAATCGGTTCAGATAAACGGGAGACCAGATAATCGAGCGTGCCTATGCTGTACTATGTACCAAGATTTCCCCTCTATTTTTCAGCTGTAGTATCAGATATAGTATCATTCGTAAGCTAGTAGGTGGCACCAAAGATATGCTAATAGAGCTAGAGATGGTAGAGAAGCAATGTGCTGTATAGTACTGTATCTGTTTCCCTGCCACATTTTTTCTCCTTGATTTTCCCTGTAGATCTGTTTGCAGTTCCATCGATCGGATGTTCCCCAGATCTGTTTTCAGTTCCAACTAGGGAAGCAATGTGTGCTGTGCCTGAGGAGTGAAGTAGAAGTCAAGATGTGGAAAGTCTGTGCTGTAAGTTAAATTAAGAAGGCATAGAGTCACTGATAGCTAAGTAATCAGAGATCGGATACATGTACTGTATATGCGGACAGCTGGTGGGAGAGGGAACTGCACAAAAATCACAAACGCTACATTTTCAATGTCTCAACGACCACATCCACAACTACATAGAAGGCTTAACTGGATGACTTAACTTACAAAAGCCCCAGTGTTCATGCTCCGCTTAGCTGTTAATCGCTCTTGATTGTTCCCATAGCGACTGCTTGGAGAGGCGATCGCCCATTAAGTGGGTGAAAACTGCATTCATCAATTTTCTATGGGAATGATGGGGGACAAGGAGCTAGTTCATTAGATAGGGAGGTTTGGTTAATGAGGGCTCGAATAAACGGGGTTGGACTGTATATAAAATGAATGCAGGTTGCTATGCGGCCCGCCCAGTTCAATTTGAGCATCAAGGTCTGTGACTCGTGGTGCCATTTTCAATTGATTTAAAACTTTTTTTGGGGGGGTGAGCAGTAGAAACAGGTTCTCTTTCCCGTTGCAGATTCTGTTTAAAAATGAAACTTACCGCCGAGTCCGATTCCAAGTGGCAGTTCAGTCTTCCAGGGGAAAGCATGCAGAGAGCATTCTGAAGGGAAAAGCTACAGTGGAGCATGCACAGAGTGAAGGAAACCATGCGTGTGTTTGCCATTATAAACGCTTCTTTATAACAGCAAATGACACCACAGTTTCCCTATTGGAAAAAGGCTAAGCCAGTTATTATAGCAAAATTATACACATAGCTAGTAGACGGTTATCATGTTACAGTGTATATAGCCTACAAATGTACCTCAGATATTTAAGCAATAAACCATGACAGGGTGTGACTTATGCTGGTATTTACCCATGGCTGGCATGGTTTGGCCACGAGGCTGTTGGCTGAGTGGTCAAACCAGGTCAGCCATGGGTAAATCCAGCATAACCCACACCCTTGAGTTGTTTAGTGCGATTATACAATGTCCCCCCTCACTTTTGGTAACAAAAATAAAAAAAAAATACAGTTTTTTGACATAATAAATAATTTTTCTTTAATTTATTGCTGCACCAGAGAAAGTAGCTCCCTGTTGATATGTCGAATAACTCCCCCATAACTGAGATTGTGATGTTTTCCCTGGGGGAGAGAGAGAGAGAGAGAGAGAGAGAGAGAGAGAGAGAGCAGCAACATAGTAGTTAAGCATCCCCAGAAAAATTTCCCATGGAGTTACAGGTAAAATGGCAAATCGGTCTGGGAGCACTACAACATTTATTACGGCTGAGACGAGCAGTGTACAGCTGGCAAATCTGTAATGCTGTGCTGTATTTTAACAGTTGACTCTCTCCCAGCTCCATTTGAGACAAGCAGATGGCAGACTGAGAGAGGCAGTGAACGGCTGGGAAATCTTTAATGCTGTGCTGTATTTTACCAGTTGACTCCTGGCTCCATTTTTGTTATAGGAACTGGGACAGTTTTCTGGAGTCAGTTTTTGCCCCACTTAAAGCTATGGAGCACAGGGTCCATTTCGGGCGCATTGTGCACATGCAACCTAAAACACTAGTTTCCCGGCCCCATTCTACTCTTGGGACGGAGAGACAACATTTTTTTTTTGTGATCTGTTTTGGCTCCTGGGACATGGCACAAGGTCAGATGATGTAGAGTGGCAACGGCCACAGATTTCTGTTGTGGAGATGGTCACTGGAGATGTTGAGGCTGTGAGCGTCAAGAGGAAGCATCTGTGCAGCACTGAGGAGTTGGCTAACATTGAGGTGGAAGTTATTTTTTTTTTCTTTAAACAAGGGTCACTAGCACAGTTAAACTGTGGGGCAGTGGTCTAGATCGGGACAAGGAGTCATTAAAAAAAAATTTTGTATGCACAGTGGCCACGGGGGAGTCTTGTGGGCTGTTCATTTGGTACTGTTTTTTTTTAAACTCCCGCTTTACCATCATAGTTTAGCAAGAGCCAATGTGGTGGATTTCAGGGCTGATCTTCCAGGGTCAGATGGATTCACGTACTGTGGCTGACTGGCACCTCTGCTGTGAGTGATGCCAGGATTTACCACAGCTGAAAGGTGCCAGTCAGCTGATCAGATTTCAGGATTTTGGAACCCCATTGTATAATACATCAATTTTTTGTATGAATGTTTACTGTTTTTTATCTATGATGTAACTGTTGTGTAACTCCTCTGCTGCTGTATTGGTTCTCCCAAGACCCTCTTAAAAAGTAGGTTTGACAGTTAAATGAGACTATCCTGGTGTGCAAAATTTCAAAATAAAAAAATGTATTTCTTTAGAGTTTTACATCAGCTGTTCACAATAGGAAACAAGATACCAACTGAGCCAGTGACTTACAAATTTAATAGCTTCATAGATAATTGAAAACCTTTGAATATGATTTTTCAGTTCAGTTTCTTTAGCATCCATGGGTTTACAAAACAGCTGTTGCCACCTGTTCACTGACTGTAAAATGTTTGGGGATATAATGCATATGAGAGATGCTATATAAAGCTACTTTCTTTCTTGTCCTTTTTATCTTTGCTTATGCAAGCACAGCAAACATGTTGTTAGACTAGTGGGCTTCAGAGGCGTACCACTGTGGCATCCAATGCAGCTCAGGCTGCAGAATGCTCAACAGTGATAGGCCAATGATCAGCAAGGCTAATCATGACACTGTTCTGCTGGCTGATGGGTGGAAAACTTGTGTAGCTGAAATGAGTCAGCTGCTTCTATCACACAGAGACTGGATCCTTGCATCTACAAGACACCACCAAACAACCAGCTGAGCAGTGCCATATAGGCTGTGGTGTATGTGGTGTGTGTGTCTATGCACCGGATTTATTTTTCACAAAAAATCATTCCCTGTCATCAAATGGTAAGATACTTACCCTTTCTGCACTCCTGCTCCATCCCTCTTCTCAGTACCACCTGCCAATCCCATTCTGTCCTGCCATTTTTGTTTGGGTCCACCTGCTCCCTCCCTCCCTCTGTTCAGTACCACCTGCAAACCCCACTCTACGCTGCCATTTGTTTTCTCTATCACATTTGGGTCCAGCTGCTCCATCCCTCTGCTCAATACCCTCTTCCAACCTCATTCTGCCCTGGTCTGCCATTTTTCTTTGTTCCCAACTGCTCCATTCCTCTGTGAAGTATCATCTGCCAGACCCATTCTGCCTTGTCGTGTCATTTGTTTTCTGTCCCACCCGCTCCATCCCTCTGCTCAATAGCATCCTCTAACCTGTTCTCTCCTGCCCTGCCATTTTTCTTTGTTCCCACACACTCTGTCCTTCTGTGTAGTACCACCTGCCAACCCGTTCTGCCCTGCCCTGACATTTGTTTTTGGTCCCACACACTCCATCCCTCTGCTCAAATACCACCCTCCAATCACATTCCACCCTACCCCACCATATTTCTTTGTTCCCATCTGCTCCATCCCTCTGCTCAGTACTACCCACCAACCCTGTTCTGCCCTGCCCTACCATTTGTTTTCTGTCCCACCTCCATCATCCTTCAGCTCAGTACCACCCACCAACCCAGTTATGCCCTGCCTCCACATTTTTCTTTTCAACCCGCTCCACCCCTCTTCTCAGTACCACCCTCCAACCCCATTTTGCCTTTTCCTTTTTGTTTGTTCCCACCCACTTCACCCTTCTGCTCAATACCACCCTCTAACCCCATTCTGCCCAGCCCAGATATTTTTCTTTGTTTCGATCAGATCCATCCCTCTGCTCAGTATCACCTGCCAACCCATTCTGTCCAGTCTTTCAATTTGTTTTCTGTCACACCTGCTTCATTCCTCTGTTCAATGCCACCCACCAACCTCATCCTGCCCTGCTCTGCCATTTATTTTCTGTCCCACCCACTCCAGCCCTCTGCTTAGTATCACCCACCAACCTCCTGCTATTTGTGTTCTGTCCACCTTCTCCATCCCTCTGTTCAATATCACCCACCAACCCTGTTCTGCCGTGCCCTCCTGTTAGTCTTTTGTCAACCCAGTCCAGCCTTCTGCTCAATACCACCCTTCAACTCCATGTTGCCCTCCTCTGCTGTTTTTCTTTGTTCCCACCTGCTCCATCCTTCTGTTCATTACCACCTGCCAGCCCCATTATACCCCATCCTGCCAATTGTTTTCTGTCCCACCCATTTCATCCCCCGATCAATTCCACCTTTCAGCCCTGTTCTGCCCTGCCCTGCCATTTTTCTTTGTTCCCACTTGCTCCATCCCTCTGCCTACTATCGCCCACCAATCTTTTTGCCCTGCCCTACCATCTGTTTTCTGTCCCACCTGCTCCATCCCGCTACACAGTACCACCCTCTAATCCTGTTCTGTCCTATCCTGCTGATTTTCTTTGTTCCCACCCACTCTACTGTATCTCTCTGTTCAATACCACCCAAGAACCCCATTCTGCCGCACCCTGCCATTTGTTTTCTGTTCCACCCCTTCCATCCCTCTGCTCAGTATCACCCTCCAAGTCCATTCTGCCCAGTCCTGCTATTTTTTCATTTTTTTCTCACCCACTCCATCCTTCTGTTCGGTACCAACTGCCAGTTCCATTCTGCCTTGCCCTGCCATTTGTTTTGTGTTCCACCCACTCCAGCCCTTTTCTTAGTACCATCCACCAACCCTCCTGCTATTTGTGTTCTGTCCCACCCTCTCCATCTGTCTGCTCAATACCACCAACCAATCCCGTTCAGCCCAGCCATTTTTTTTTGTTCCCACCCTCACCATCCCCCTGTGCAGTACCCCCCCAAACTCCATTCTGCCCTGCCTTGCCATTTCTTTTCCATTTATTTAGTTTTTGTTGACCAGGTACAGGTAGGTGCACTCATTTTCAGACACAATCCAGGAGGCTACAAAGACAACTTAAATTACAACAACCAGCAATCCTACAGTGTAAAAAAAGTGCAGAAGATCAACAAACGACACTGTACATATCCCATAACAGAGACACATGGAGCAGGCAAGGATCAACAAGCACAGAATAAAGCAACAATGAGAAACAGTCCAAAAGCATGATACAGCCCCAAATCAATGTCACAATAAGATCAAACATAGAAAATACAAAAATGTGACACAAGATACACAGCCACATACAGGCTGTGAACATTACAATAGAGTAATCCCAAACAAAGAATCAAGTACAAGAACATTTATCTGTGGAACTTAAGAAATTATGAAGTTCTTTTTTGAAATTGGGGTGGGACTGCAATACACGAAGACAAGGAGGGAGGGCATTCCACACCCTTAAAGCAAAGGGGGCAAATGCCTGCCCAACCATTTTAGAGGAGTGTGACATAGACAGCCAGTTCTGAGTGCTGTAATATATTTTTTTATATAAAATGTATTAATGTCTGTGCTGAAAATTCAAATGCTGGGAATGACCTCACTCATTCCCCTTCCCAGATTCCAGCTGAGAGATGAAAGCCATGGGAAATGGCTGACAGTATGTGAGTTCACACACACTCAGTTTTTTAGAGACAATGTGTTCCCTGGAAGACTTTAATCAAGGATCCTGTTTCTCTGAGTTAATTATGGACTTGTTTAAGTTAATTTTGTTAAGAGAGAAATCATAGACTAGATTTATGACGTTAAAAATGGAAGCTATGATATTACACAGAGGTGAGAGGTCATAAATGCTCACATGAAGCCTGTGTGAGGAGGGCACAGCATGAGATCAAAGAAAGTGTCATTTGAAACTTGAGTGATGCTAAGGTTGCAGAATTAATACTTGAAATTACATCCTGTGGTTGTATAGAAATATATTTTCTTAGATATTTTGACAGAGGAGGAGCTGGAAGACTTCATCCAAAAGGGGTTGGAAAATACTGCTTGTAAAAATTATTCTCTTTTACTACAGAGAGACACTTTTTATCTGACACTGACCAAGAAAACATCTGAGCACTGAAAACAGGTATTTAGAAAACTGGACAGAATCTAAATATTGTTGAAGGAATTGCACTGTTTTAAACCTTGGTTTGTTTAAAGATATGTTATGTCTTGTGATATAAGAGTTCTGTATTGTATGTTTGACGTATTATTATATATTTTAGTAAAAACTCTAATTTTAGAGCAAACCTGGTCTGTCTTTGAATTGCTTTCTTTTACTAAGAAACATTTAAGGTTAGCAGACAGCTGACATAGCTTGTATGGTGGTGCCAAACTGGAAAGAGAAGCGTTTTAAATCTGAGATCTTTATGAAAGTTTTAAAGGGTTCATCTCTGAATACCTGGTTAGGTGCCTGTAGACAAAGAGATCTGGCCCCCTGAAGACAGATATATCTGAGCCTGTGCATTGGGTATACTAGCAAGAGGTAAACAGTTTGAATCCCTCCAGAACTGAGACCAAAGGTTGATCCAAACTCACAAAAACAGACAAGAGGGTTACCTTGTCTGTTACACTGTTCACAAGACTGTGCTCAGAGGTTGACACTTTGGGAGTAGAGGGCCTGACCTGCTGAGTGAATCTGTGACAGATTGGTTGGTAGCGGTGGCATTAATTTTGGTATCACAAGCTAATTGTTCTGTGTCAGCTGAGACCATAGGCTCTCTTACAAAGAAAGAAAAAGGCAGAGTTTTATTTTAAAAAAGGAAATAGAACTATATATCACTTGGCTTACAGTCAAGTTTCTACCCATTTTATTTTTTTCTAAAGTGCAAAGTCACAGTTGCAGTAGTTAGGAAAGATGGCATCCTACTACAGCAGGCACACTGTAGAACAGTTAAAACAGTTGTGCGAGGACTGAGGAGTCCTGTTTGAGGTGAAAGCCAGTAAGCAGAACCTCATAGAGACCCTGATGGTAGCAGATACCCAGAGCAGGGAGTCACAGACTGTGACTGAAGGGGACCAGACCTTGAGTGTGTCAGAACTAGTGGCCAGTGAAGGGTCCCGAGCCGATGAGAAGGACAGCAGGGCCACTGTCAGTGAAGGGCCACAGCAGCACAAGAAGGTCACCAGTATCCTGAATTCAGAGGTACTCAAGCTGCAAATTGAGTTGTGGAGGATAGAACTGGAGGCAGAGAGACAACAGAGGGGAAGTGGACCATGAGACAGAGCGACAACAGAGGGAAGTGGACTATGAGGCAGAGCGACAACAGAGGGAGGCAGACCGTGAGGAATGTGAGCGCCAGTGAGAGGCAGAGGAGGAGAGAGTGAGAACTCAGAGAGGCAGAGGAGAGAGGAGCACCAGTGGCAACATGAACTGGAGAAGCTACGACTCCAACCAGAAGCACTAGAGCAGGTAAGTGGCTTGGGTTTAACTGGGACTGCAGGACTGAGTTACAAATTGAACTCTAAATTAATAGCTGAGTTTAAGGATGGGGAGGACATGGACACCGTTTTAAATTCTTTTGAAAAAGTTTGTATTCAGGCTAAAATTCCTAGCAAGTCCTGGAGCTTCTGGCTATCCCTACTACTTACTGGAAAAGCTCGGGATGCATTGGGTCAAATGGACAATAAAGACAGTGATGATTACAGCAAGTTAAAAGCAGCACTACTAAAAAAGTTTGAATAAACTGCTGACTCATACAGAGCTAAATTCCGTAAGCTCAGGAGAAGCCCTGATATGAGCTATGAGGAACTAGCCATGAAACAACATCAGTTTTTAAAATGTTGGTGGGAAGGAATTGAGGCAAACACTGTTGATAAAACTGAAAATGTGATTTTATTAGAACAGTTTTATTGGGCATGCCCAGCAGAGTTAAAAACCTGGCTAGAAGATCAAGATCCAAAAACAATGTAAGAGGCTGCTGAACTCTCAGACCTCTATGTCAAGAGCAGACCTGCTCTGAGAGCAAATGGGGCGAGTGTGGCAGCGCAGAAAGGGAAAAGTGCACCTTCAGGTCAGCTAAAACCCTCACTGCCTCCACCGAAACCAGTTAGCCCCAGGTTTCCAAGAAAAGATTTCTCTGAAGTAGGAAATGCTTGTTGGTTATGTAAAGAAACTGGGCACATTGCCAGACAGTGTCCAAGAAGGGCAAGCAATAATACGCAAAGTAGTACCAGAAAGGAAGTGGGTTGCTTGTGTGTCCCTGGAAGCATGCCAGGGAACATGAGGGAACACATGCACCCAGTCATGGTAAATGGTGTACAGATGAGGGTTAAGAGACACAGGGTTGCAGCTTGCTTGTAGAGCAGAAAGCAGCTAACTAAAGAAGCTACATTTTCTTAATTTAAAACATATATCAGCAGGAGTCAGTGTCTGTTAAGATTAAGTAGACAGATAACTTTATTAGAAGTAGAAGGGACTTATTTAGGGTAAAAAAGAAAGAAAAGAAAGAAAGAAAGTCAGTGTGTATTCTGTGCAGTGAAGGGACTGTATCAGCTCACTTTGCTAAACCAGTAGGAGGAAAGAGAGCTTACTTGGGGTGTGGCTTAGACACTTTAAAAGCAGGTGAGTCAAATTACAACTTCCTGTTGCTAGCCTTTTTTCTTACTAATTGTCCTCCATTCCACCCCTCCACCCACCCACCCAAAGCCAGTTCTACTTTTATAGCCACTGGATTTGACTGTCAACAGGAACTTCCTGTTTGGCAGTAGGAAGGAAAGGATCATAGAGAAACACTGGTTTTTGTCAACCCTAAACTAGAAAAAGTAGCTCACTCCCCGCTGCTGGTGGTCTGATATTGAGCAAGGAAGAAGAAGGCTACTGAAGAAGATAGGAAGTTGCTGTCCCAGAACAGGAAGGGTGAGAGTTGTAAGGAGAGGAGAGAGTAAGCATCCAGAGAAACAGTAGAGGGGAAACAAAATAAGACATGATAGGAGTGGTGCAGTGCAATGGCTGTGGGGTGGCAGTGTTCTGAGAGACATTCTGGAGGCTGCGATGCTGCCCTATTTGCAGGCACCTCTCTGGTCTGAGAGAGGAGGTTGCCCATCTCCAGGCTGACCTGGCTAGGATTCGTGAAACCTCTTCCCCCACCCAGGGACCACCAGGGCCAATGCCACTACCTCAGAGGTTGCCAAGAAAGAGGAGAGGCTGGACCAGGGTGGGCTCAAGGAGGGAGAGGGTGGTGGAACAGAGTTGCATCCCTCCAGCTGTACCTCTCACACTCATTCGCTCTTCTGGTGGATAGTGGTTCTCCATGGAGGCACCTGCAGTGGAGACCAAGGAGGATGCTGGGAACCTTCACAAAGGAGACCCAAAGGAGAGTGGCATGGGACCCCACAGGGGAAGGAAACAACTCCTGGTGGGGGACTCAATCATTAGGGAGGTAGAAATGGGGGAGGATGGGGAGAGGGAGGTAAGGTGCCTTCCTGGTGCCACAGCTTGGAAGGACAGGAAGCGAATCCTCAGGATCATGGGAGGAGCTGCACGAGGGAGGGAGCTGGATGTCATTGTCCACCTGGGGACAAATGACCTGGCTGAGAATGGGATCAGAGCAGTGCAGAGAAGTTTGTAGAGCTGGGAAGGGCCTTGACAAGTAGCACATCGGTAACCTTCTCGGGGTGCTGCCTGTCTATGGCAAGGAGATGCTAGGACACTTCTCACCAGGGAATTCAATGAGTGGTTGAAAAACTGGTGTGGAGCTCAGGGTTTTGGCTTCATTGGGGACTGGGGAGCCACCTGGAGGAATGCAGACCTATACTGGTGCGATGGTCTGCATCTGTCCAGGGGGGGAACCAGGATCCTAGGTGAGAGGTTTAAATGCTTCATTGGCAAGCATTTAAACTAGCCAAGGGGGGAGGCACTGAAAAGAAGCAGGGAAATCTGAGCCTCCCCCCACAAAACATGGTGATTAGTGAGGTAAACACCAAGGTACAGAAGTTATTAGGGAGCAGAACAGATTTAAATGTAAAAAAAGGCAAAGGCAGTAAGGACAGAAATGGGTCTAAAAGGGGTAAGGCTACAAAGAAGTGGAAGGTGATGAGTACCAATGCCCGTAGTCTGTGTAACAAGCTCCCTGAACTAGTGGCCTTGATGGAAGAGGGTTGCCTGGATATTGTGGCAATCACAGAAACATTGTACACAGAGAACCATGACTGGGATGTCAACATGCCAGGATACACAATCTACAGGAGGGACAGGGAGGGTAAAAGAGGAGGAGGAGTAGCTCTCTATGTAAAGGAAGGGATCAAAGCAACAGAACTAAAGAGTAAACAGGGAGCAGATGAAGCACTTTGGGTCACCCTGGAGACAGAAAATGGTACCACAATCCGCATGGGGGTTGTATACAGACCCCCATCTCAGGGGGAAGGAATGGACAAGGAAATGATAGAAGGCTTTCTTAGAATGGCAGAAAAAGGGGACATATTGTTGATGGGGGACCTGAATATGCCAGATGTTAACTGGAGCACCTTTGCTGCAGGCACATCCAAGAGCAGGGTCATTCTTGATGCCCTACAGGGGGCATGTCTCAGACAGCTAGTATCGGAACCCACTCGGGAAGGAGCAATCTTAGACCTGGTACTTTCAAAAGGGGATGGAGAAAGAATCTCAGATTTAGAAGTGGGTAGCCATCTGGGAACAAGCAACCATCAAACAGCGTGGTTCACGATAAACACAGCCATACAATCAAGCCATACAAAAGCAAGAGTGCTAGACTTTAGGAGGCCTGACTTTGGGAAAATGAGAGAGTGCCTCAGAAAAGCACTAGCAAACAGGCAAGAAGGAGGGGTGGAGGAACAATGGGGAGTGATCAAAACAGCCATCACAGAGGCAACAAGCCTTTTTGTAAAAAAATCAATAAAACACAACGAAGGAAAAAACCGCTATGGTTCACAAAAGAGGTGGCAGGGAAGGTTAAGGAGGAAAGGACAGCATTCAGGAAATATAAGGAAACACAGAAGGAGCAGGACAGAGAACTTTATCAGTTAAAGCAGAAAGAGGCTGGGAAGACAGTCAGAATAGCAAAGGCCCAAACCAAGGAAAGGATAGCCAATTCTGTTAAGAAGGGGGATAAGACCTTTTATAGGTACATTAGGGAGCGAAGAAAGACCAAAGGAGTGATACTGAAGCTTAATAAAGGGGAGGGAATGTGGGTAGAGGATGACAGTGAAAAAGCAGGGATGCTGAATGAATATTTCTGCTCAGTATTCACAAAGGAAGAGGAGGGGTTACCTAAACCAAACAAGAGAAACACTCTGAAGATGGGGGTCGATACCAGTCCATTTACAGAAGAAAGGGTTCTGAAAGAACTAATAAAATTGAAGGTGGACAAAGCAATGGGGCCTGATGGGATTCACCCAAGAATTCTAAAAGAACTAAGGGTAGAACTAGTGACACCGCTGACTACTCTCTTTAACAAATCATGGGAGGATGGGGTGGTACCCAAGGACTGGAGGAGGGCAGATGTGATTCCTCTTCACAAATGTGGGAGCAGGACAGAGGCAGGAAACTACAGACCAGTTAGTTTGACCTCAGTGGTAGGTAAAATGATGGAATCACTTCTGAAGGAAAGAATTGTTGAGTACCTTGAGGCCAGTGGGGCACAGGACCCAAGGTAGCATGGATTCACTATGGGAAGGTCGTGTCAGACGAATCTAATAGATTTCTTTGACTGGGTGACCAAGTAGTAGACCAGGGAGGGCTGTGGACATGGCCTACCTAGATTTTAGCAAGGCATTTGATACAGTCCCACACAAAAGATTAATTCACAAGATAGCCAGCCTTGGAGTGGGTCCCAAGCTGGTAGTCTGGATAAAAAATTGGCTAGACAACAGGACGCAAAGGTAGTTGTAAATGGAGTCCACAGTGAAGAAAGGAGGGTTACTAGCGGAGTACCGCAGGGTTCAGTACTGGGACCGGTCCTTTTTAATGTCTTTATAAGTGACATTGCAGAGGAACTGGAAGGAAAAGTATGTCTCTTTGCAGATGACACAAAGATCTGCAACAGGGTTGATACACAAGATGGAGTGGAAAGGATGAGAAGGGACTTGGCAAGGTTGGAGGAATGGTCAGATGTATGGCAGCTCAGATTCAATGCAAAGAAGTGCAAGGTAATGCACCTGGGAAACAAAAACCCAGGGGAAGCTACACAATGGAGGGTGAGATACTGACAACAGTAAAAATAGAAAGGGACCTGGGAGTAATTATATCAGATGACCTAAAGGTGGGCAAGCAATGTGAGAAGGCAGTAAAGAAGGCTGGGGGATACTGGGATGCATAGGAAGAGGCATCAATAGTAGAAAACAGGAAGTTGTTATCCCTCTGTACAGACAGTTGGTGAGACCCCATCTGGAGTACTGTGTGCAGTTCTGGAGACCCCATCTCCGCAAAGACATAGACAGAGTGGAGGCTGTCCAGAGGAGGGCAACCAAAATGGTGCAGGGTCTGCACCAGAAGACATACGAAGAAAGACTAAAGGAGCTTAATATGTATACCCTTGAGGAAAGAAGGGTGAGAGGGGACATGATAGAAACTTTCAAGTACCTCAAGGAATTGACAAAGTCCAAGAGGGTAGCATCTTCCAGAAAAGAGATTGCAAGAACAAGGGCACAATTTGAAGATAGGGGGGGACGGGCTCAGAGGTAATGTGAGGAAAGTATTTTTCACTGGAGAGGGTTGTGGATGCATGGAACAGCCTCTCTGAGGAGGTTGTGGAGTCAAGAACAGTGGAGACTTCAAGAATGCATGGGACAGGCATAAGGCAGTCCTAGTGGGGGTAGGAGGAAGTAAGCTGTTGGTTAACTAGGATCTGCAGCTTATCTGTTAGGTAGGAAAATGGGCAGACTAGGTGGGCCAAGTGGTCCTTATCTGCCGTCAAATTCTATGTGTCTATGTTTCTATCTATGAACTATGAATCATAGTCAGCAATTATAAAATGTGAGGTGCTCCTTCTTGTACTTTTTTTTTAATTCAATCATTATCATTTCTGAGTTGGTAGTACTGCACAGTGTACTTGCCAGGCTTATTTATATTTTATGACCTAACATGAGAATAATGTGCTACTGGATTGTACGTGTCTATTCATTGGAAATTATTGGATTCATTTTTGCTTTAGTTTCCTCCTTGGGTGTTGAGTAGATAATGTTTTTTTGGCACATTTGTAACTTTCCTATAAATAGTTTTTCCGGTAAGGGGAGGGGGGAGAGACTGAAGATAGATAGCTTAACATTAAATGCTGGAAGAATCCAGACTACACAGAGATGGGGAAATATGTAAACACTGTACATAGGAACTACCTAGGAAATTATGAGTTGCTCTGTTTGTTCTCCTTGTTTTTTTGTCTGTTCCCACCCTCTCCATCCCTCTGCTCAAATCCTGCCCTCCAACCCCAGTCCCCCTTCCCCTTGTTTTTAGTCTGTTCTTGACCCTCTCCATCTCTCTGCTCGAAATCCACCTCCAACCCCCATCACCTTCCCCTTGTTATGTTCACCATGTGCACACCCGCACCAAACATCTTGCTACAATTGTGGCTATTGAGGGGTGTGACACTGTCAGTCCAATGCAGAGTGGTCTGCAAGGGACTCGTCAGTGTCACACCAATCATCAGCCAGGCTGACCATGACACTGTTCTGGCTTGCTGGGCAGAAACTTCATGTATTTCAAAGGAAAGAGTTGATCCAATCATAGGCTGACTCTTTCCTTTGATCTATAGCAAGCACAGCTTATCTGTCATGATCAGCCTGCTGAAAACCGTCACATATTTTTTTTTAAATTACACTCTGTAAAAAAGAAAACCATCCATCAATGTCTGTTGCTGCCATCACCGTGACTGTCAGCACAGACCCTCAATAACAAAAAGTGAATTTGTGGATGGAATGCTGCCTCACAATGTTTGCCGTCTGCTGACAATACCGGTGAATGCAAGTAGCCTTATTGTAGGTGCATACTAAAGACAAACAAAGGGTTTTTCATAAGTTTCCATGGTCATTTAAGTGTCTAAAGAAACATCCCCATCTTTCTGTCTCTCTTTGTTTACAAAGAGATCTGCTGTTGCTGCCACCACCATAACTGTCTGCACAGCCCCTCTATAACAAAATGCGACCCTGTGTATTTTTTGAACAGTTATAATGGTCTGTAATAGACAAGATTTATGCTTTCTATGCTTGTGCTGCTCATGCTGCTATTTTTGAAAGACACAAAATAATATTGTTGGCAGTGTTCTAGTGTTCTGTGCAATAATACTTAATCGACATGCTTAGCAATTTTGGTAATTTGTTTTAGCTGCTGTAGTTATTAATTTTGGACATCTTTGGAAACTACAAGTTTCCAAGCTTTGTGATTTACATCTCTTACTCTGAATAAAAAATTGTTATGCTTCTTTTATTATGGTAGACCTGAAAGGGCTTCAGAGATCATGTCCATACAGATAGATCATACATCTATTACATAGGTACATAAAACATATCTTGATGACATCACAGTGCGTACCTACGCATTAGCTTTTTACTGAATAAAAGCATTTGATGATCTAGTTAAACTACATGTTCTCAAAGATCTATCATATAATACTGCAGATGTTCTTATCTATTGCTACTCGATGGATATATTAACAAACTGTACAATGCACTGCATAAAATAATAAAAAAAATGCCCTTTCTTATTTTTATAAATTCTTAATGAGAGAGAGAGAGAAAGAGAGAAAGGAGAGGGAGCCCAGCTATGCCTAATTAAGCATCTAAATGTAAATGAGGCTCATACAAGAGCCATCTAGTCCACCTGTTTTGGTATGAGTGGGTTTGTTGACGAAGAATGAATGTAATCCTCTCCATTAAGTGAACATTTTCCACTATATCTGTCCAGTCTGCTACGGGGAGCCTCTGTGCCCATTTCTTAGTAATGGCCTTCAAAGCAGCTATCGTAAGAACTGACCATAAATATATTGCCTCTCTTTCCCGTATCTCCTTTGGTCTAAGACCTAAAACCAAATGTTCAGGGCCCAGGGGGAACTGAAATTGGAAAGTTTCCTGGAGATGGTGTTCTATATTGGACCAATATTCCTCAAGTATCTGACATGTCCAGAAAATGTGGGCCTGTGAAGCTGGGGAGATCCCACATCCCCTCCAGCAGTTCGAACCAACTGTTAGTGCATAGTGCACCACCTGTGCAGGAACTCGAAAGTACCTAGCTCTCAGCTTCCATTCATATTCCCTCCAAAGGGGGGCCCTTGTTGTCAGCCATGTAGCTTGCCACACAGCAGTCTACTGTTTCTCTGAAAGAGTGATCCTCAGGTCCGTTTCCCACTTAAGTTTAAGTTTTTCAATAGGAAGGGTCTGATCTGTGAGATACCTTTGATAAATAGGGATATGGCTCCTTTCCCACCCCAAAAACCAAATACCCCAGAAAGGAGGGTCCTCCACCTCCACCTGCAACCGGGCATACATCTTCTGAAGGGCAAGGATGTAGTCTCTGATCTGGTAGAATCTTAGATTATCTTGTGGGAGAAGCCCAAATGTCTACCTGGCTACCTCAAAGGAAATAGGGTTATCTGCTGATAAAATCTGATAAGGAGAGTGAAATCCTTTCCTGGACCACTGTATAAACCATGAATCCAAGGTGGCAACTGGGAAGAGGGTGGTCATAAGCCCACCATCGGAATTTCCACAATTGATTTCTTATGGGACCACGGATTATGCCTCTTCTCCATCTTTCCAGGACAGTCCTAGTCCCTGTATAACAAGACTCAAGTACTCCAACATCATCATGAAATAGGCTAGCCGGAAGGGAAGGGAAGGGATGGCCTCAACTGCCAAATCCATTCTCTTCCAGTGAGAATCAAAACCAGGACTACCCCACAGGAGAGCCACCCGCATTTGGGCTGCAGCCTAGCAACCCTGTAAGTTAGGGAAGGCTAGCCCACCATGGGCCCATGGGGCATACATAAGGCCTCTACAAATCCTAGGATGGTCTGTGGCCCAAAGAAATTTGAAAAACGTGCCCTGCCATATGTTAAACTCTCTTTGAGAGACCTGACAGGGTACACATTGAAATAAGTAAAGTAACCTTGGCAGGGCATTCATCTTAATGCCTGTGTCTTAGAATATATAG